>OY288245.1:27345736-29745736 GCA_958450325.1 Agrostemma githago
ATTATAGTACAAGTCAAACACTGTTAAAATCAAAATACCCAAAACAAACAAGGGTCCAAATACATTATTTCTTATACAATCACGTGTGATAATCCTTCCTTGTATAACCTTGATACGCAATCAAACAAATCAAGTAGCTTTCAAACAATTCGCGCTTAATAGCCTCGTACACGCTTTAGTCTCGAGGTGCACTGTACCAAGCGTCTCAACGTTCGGGCGTCTCATGTGAGGCGCTTATTCTATGATCCCGGGAATTAGGTTTTGGCACCTAACACGATTCCCAGCGCATCCAAACTCTATAAACACGACATCCCTTCAATCATTTCAACGGATTGTCAACCGCATTCTAAACCTCTCCCAGACTTCTAAAACAAATTTGAATACCCTTTTACAACCTTCTAAAACACCTCACATCAACCTACATCCTGAAGATCTCTGTGTGTCCGAGTTGATGTCCTTGGGTGTCCATGTTCAAAGCTTGACAATTTATATTTATGGCATGATTACTCCTTTGCTACCTTTGTATTTACATTGTTAATCTCCTTTCCATTCAAGTATCATTTACTAACTTCGTTCTAACTTTATTTGTTTTTGTTCATTATAGTACAAGTCAAACACTGTCAAAATCGAAATACCCAAAACAAACAAGGGTCCAAATACATTATTTCTTATAAAATCACGTGTGATAATCCTTCCTTTTATAACCTTGATACGCAATCAAACAAATCAAGTAGCTTTCAAACAAATCGCGCTTGATTGCCTAGTACACTCTTTAGTCTCGAGGTGCACTGTACCAGGCGTCTCAACGTTTGGGCGTCTGATGTGAGGCGCTTATTCTACGATCCCGGGAATTAGGTTTCGGCACCTAACACGATTCCCAGCGTATCCAAACTCTATAAACAAGACATCCCTTCAATCATTTCAACGGATTGTCAACCGCATTCTAAACCTCTCCCAGACTTCTAAAACAAATTTGAATACCCTTTTACAACCTTCTAAAACACCTCACATCAACCTACATCCCGAAGATCTCTGTGTGTACGAGTTGATGTCCTTGGGTGTCCATGTTCAAAGCTTGACAATATATATTTATGGCATGATTACTCCTTTGCTACCTTTGTATTTACATTGTTAATCTCCCTTCCCTTCAAGTATCATTTACTAACTTCGTTCTAACTTTGTTTGTTTTTGTTCATTATAGTACAAGTCAAACACTGTCAAAATCGAAATACCCAAAACAAACAAGGGTCCAAATACATTATTTCTTATACAATTACGCGTGATAATCCTTCCTTGTATAACCTTGATACGCAATCAAACAAATCAAGTAGCTTTCAAAAAATTCGCGCTTGATAGCCTCGTACACGCTTTAGTCTCGAGGTGCACTATACCAGGCGTCTCAACGTTCAAGCGTCTGATGTGAGGCGCATATTCTACGATCCCGGGAATTAGGTTTCGGCACCTAACACGATTCCCAGTGCATCCAAACTCTATAAACACGACATCCCTTCAATCATTTCAACGGATTGTCAACCGCATTCTAAACCTCTCCCAGACTTCTAAAACAAACTTGAATACCCTTTTACAACCTTCTAAAACACCTCACATCAACCTACATCCCGAAGATCTCTGTGTGTCCGAGTTGATGTCCTTGGGTGTCCATGTTCAAAGCTTGACAATATATATTTATGGCATGATTACTCCTTTGCTACCTTTGTATTTACATTGTTAATCTCCTTTCCCTTCAAGTATCATTTACTAACTTCGTTCTAACTTTATTTGTTTTTGTTCATTATAGTACAAGTCAAACACTGTCAAAATCGAAATACCCAAAACAAACAAGGGTCCAAATACATTATTTCTTTTACAATCACGCGTGATAATCCTTCCTTGTATAACCTTGATACACAATCAAACAAATCAAGTAGCTTTCAAACAATTCGCGTTTGATAGCCTCGTACACGCTTTTGTCTCGAGGTGCACTGTACCAAGCGTCTCAACGTTCGGGCGTCTCATGTGAGGCGCTTATTCTATGATCCCGGGAATTAGGTTTTGGCACCTAACACGATTCCCAGCGCATCCAAACTCTATAAACACGACATCCCTTCAATCATTTCAACGGATTGTCAACCGCATTCTAAACCTCTCCCAGACTTCTAAAACAAATTTGAATACCCTTTTACAACCTTCTAAAACACCTCACATCAACCTACATCCTAAAGATCTCTGTGTGTCCGAGTTGATGTCCTTGGGTGTCCATGTTCAAAGCTTGACAATTTATATTTATGGCATGATTACTCCTTTGCTACCTTTGTATTTACATTGTTAATCTCCTTTCCCTTCAAGTATCATTTACTAACTTCGTTCTAACTTTATTTGTTTTTGTTCATTATAGTACAAGTCAAACACTGTCAAAATCGAAATACCCAAAACAAACAAGGGTCCAAATACATTATTTCTTTTACAATCACGCGTGATAATCCTTCCTTGTATAACCTTGATACACAATCAAACAAATCAAGTAGCTTTCAAACAATTCGCGTTTGATAGCCTCGTACACGCTTTTGTCTCGAGGTGCACTGTACCAAGCGTCTCAACGTTCGGGCGTCTCATGTGAGGCGCTTATTCTATGATCCCGGGAATTAGGTTTTGGCACCTAACACGATTCCCAGCGCATCCAAACTCTATAAACACGACATCCCTTCAATCATTTCAACGGATTGTCAACCGCATTCTAAACCTCTCCCAGACTTCTAAAACAAATTTGAATACCCTTTTACAACCTTCTAAAACACCTCACATCAACCTACATCCTAAAGATCTCTGTGTGTCCGAGTTGATGTCCTTGGGTGTCCATGTTCAAAGCTTGACAATTTATATTTATGGCATGATTACTCCTTTGCTACCTTTGTATTTACATTGTTAATCTCCTTTCCATTCAAGTATCATTTACTAACTTCGTTCTAACTTTATTTGTTTTTGTTCATTATAGTACAAGTCAAACACTGTCAAAATCGAAATACCCAAAACAAACAAGGGTCCAAATACATTATTTCTTATACAATCACGTGTGATAATCCTTCCTTTTATAACCTTGATACGCAATCAAACAAATCAAGTAGCTTTCAAACAAATCGCGCTTGATTGCCTTGTACACTCTTTAGTCTCGAGGTGCACTGTACCAGGCGTCTCAACGTTCGGGCGTCTAATGTGAGGCGCTTATTCTACGATCCCGGGAATTAGGTTTCGGCACCTAACACGATTCCCAGCGTATCCAAACTCTATAAACACGACATCCCTTCAATCATTTCAACGCATTGTCAACCGCATTCTAAACCTCTCCCAGACTTCTAAAACAAAATTGAATACCCTTTTACAACCTTCTAAAACACCTCACATCAACCTACATCCCGAAGATCTCTGTGTGTACGAGTTGATGTCCTTGGGTGTCCATGTTCAAAGCTTGACAATATATATTTATGGCATGATTACTCCTTTGCTACCTTTGTATTTACATTGTTAATCTCCCTTCCCTTCAAGTATCATTTACTAACTTCGTTCTAACTTTGTTTGTTTTTGTTCATTATAGTACAAGTCAAACACTGTCAAAATCGAAATACCCAAAACAAACAAGGGTCCAAATACATTATTTCTTATACAACTACGCGTGATAATCCTTCCTTGTATAACCTTGATACGCAATCAAACAAATCAAGTAGCTTTCAAAAAATTCGCGCTTGATAGCCTCGTACACGCTTTAGTCTCGAGGTGCACTATACCAGGCGTCTCAACGTTCAAGCGTCTGATGTGAGGCGCATATTCTACGATCCCGGGAATTAGGTTTCGGCACCTAACACGATTCCCAGTGCATCCAAACTCTATAAACACGACATCCCTTCAATCATTTCAACGCATTGTCAACCGCATTCTAAACCTCTCCCAGACTTCTAAAACAAAATTGAATACCCTTTTACAACCTTCTAAAACACCTCACATCAACCTACATCCCGAAGATCTCTGTGTGTCCGAGTTGATGTCCTTGGGTGTCCATGTTCAAAGCTTGACAATATGTATTTATGGCATGATTACTCCTTTGCTACCTTTGTATTTACATTGTTAATCTCCTTTCCATTCAAGTATCATTTACTAACTTCGTTCTAACTTTATTTGTTTTTGTTCATTATAGTACAAGTCAAACACTGTCAAAATCGAAATACCCAAAACAAACAAGGGTCCAAATACATTATTTCTTATAAAATCACGTGTGATAATCCTTCCTTTTATAACCTTGATACGCAATCAAACAAATCAAGTAGCTTTCAAACAAATCGCGCTTGATTGCCTAGTAAACTCTTTAGTCTCGAGGTGCACTGTACCAGGCGTCTCAACGTTCGGGCGTCTGATGTGAGGCGCTTATTCTACGATCCCGGGAATTAGGTTTCGGCACCTAACATGATTCCCAGCGTATCCAAACTCTATAAACAAGACATCCCTTCAATCATTTCAACGGATTGTCAACCGCATTCTAAACCTCTCCCAGACTTCTAAAACAAATTTGAATACCCTTTTAGAAACCTTCTAAAACACCTCACATCAACCTACATCCTAAAGATCTCTGTGTGTCCGAGTTGATGTCCTTGGGTGTCCATGTTCAAAGCTTGACAATTTATATTTATGGCATGATTACTCCTTTGCTACCTTTGTATTTACATTGTTAATCTCCTTTCCCTTCAAGTATCATTTACTAACTTCGTTCTAACTTTATTTGTTTTTGTTCATTATAGTACAAGTCAAACACTGTCAAAATCGAAATACCCAAAACAAACAAGGGTCCAAATACATTATTTCTTTTACAATCACGCGTGATAATCCTTCCTTGTATAACCTTGATACACAATCAAACAAATCAAGTAGCTTTCAAACAATTCGCGTTTGATAGCCTCGTACACGCTTTTGTCTCGAGGTGCACTGTACCAAGCGTCTCAACGTTCGGGCGTCTCATGTGAGGCGCTTATTCTATGATCCCGGGAATTAGGTTTTGGCACCTAACACGATTCCCAGCGCATCCAAACTCTATAAACACGACATCCCTTCAATCATTTCAACGGATTGTCAACCGCATTCTAAACCTCTCCCAGACTTCTAAAACAAATTTGAATACCCTTTTACAACCTTCTAAAACACCTCACATCAACCTACATCCTAAAGATCTCTGTGTGTCCGAGTTGATGTCCTTGGGTGTCCATGTTCAAAGCTTGACAATTTATATTTATGGCATGATTACTCCTTTGCTACCTTTGTATTTACATTGTTAATCTCCTTTCCATTCAAGTATCATTTACTAACTTCGTTCTAACTTTATTTGTTTTTGTTCATTATAGTACAAGTCAAACACTGTCAAAATCGAAATACCCAAAACAAACAAGGGTCCAAATACATTATTTCTTATACAATCACGTGTGATAATCCTTCCTTTTATAACCTTGATACGCAATCAAACAAATCAAGTAGCTTTCAAACAAATCGCGCTTGATTGCCTTGTACACTCTTTAGTCTCGAGGTGCACTGTACCAGGCGTCTCAACGTTCGGGCGTCTAATGTGAGGCGCTTATTCTACGATCCCGGGAATTAGGTTTCGGCACCTAACACGATTCCCAGCGTATCCAAACTCTATAAACACGACATCCCTTCAATCATTTCAACGCATTGTCAACCGCATTCTAAACCTCTCCCAGACTTCTAAAACAAAATTGAATACCCTTTTACAACCTTCTAAAACACCTCACATCAACCTACATCCCGAAGATCTCTGTGTGTACGAGTTGATGTCCTTGGGTGTCCATGTTCAAAGCTTGACAATATATATTTATGGCATGATTACTCCTTTGCTACCTTTGTATTTACATTGTTAATCTCCCTTCCCTTCAAGTATCATTTACTAACTTCGTTCTAACTTTGTTTGTTTTTGTTCATTATAGTACAAGTCAAACACTGTCAAAATCGAAATACCCAAAACAAACAAGGGTCCAAATACATTATTTCTTATACAACTACGCGTGATAATCCTTCCTTGTATAACCTTGATACGCAATCAAACAAATCAAGTAGCTTTCAAAAAATTCGCGCTTGATAGCCTCGTACACGCTTTAGTCTCGAGGTGCACTATACCAGGCGTCTCAACGTTCAAGCGTCTGATGTGAGGCGCATATTCTACGATCCCGGGAATTAGGTTTCGGCACCTAACACGATTCCCAGTGCATCCAAACTCTATAAACACGACATCCCTTCAATCATTTCAACGCATTGTCAACCGCATTCTAAACCTCTCCCAGACTTCTAAAACAAAATTGAATACCCTTTTACAACCTTCTAAAACACCTCACATCAACCTACATCCCGAAGATCTCTGTGTGTCCGAGTTGATGTCCTTGGGTGTCCATGTTCAAAGCTTGACAATATGTATTTATGGCATGATTACTCCTTTGCTACCTTTGTATTTACATTGTTAATCTCCTTTCCATTCAAGTATCATTTACTAACTTCGTTCTAACTTTATTTGTTTTTGTTCATTATAGTACAAGTCAAACACTGTCAAAATCGAAATACCCAAAACAAACAAGGGTCCAAATACATTATTTCTTATAAAATCACGTGTGATAATCCTTCCTTTTATAACCTTGATACGCAATCAAACAAATCAAGTAGCTTTCAAACAAATCGCGCTTGATTGCCTAGTAAACTCTTTAGTCTCGAGGTGCACTGTACCAGGCGTCTCAACGTTCGGGCGTCTGATGTGAGGCGCTTATTCTACGATCCCGGGAATTAGGTTTCGGCACCTAACATGATTCCCAGCGTATCCAAACTCTATAAACAAGACATCCCTTCAATCATTTCAACGGATTGTCAACCGCATTCTAAACCTCTCCCAGACTTCTAAAACAAATTTGAATACCCTTTTAGAAACCTTCTAAAACACCTCACATCAACCTACATCCCGAAGATCTCTGTGTGTTCGAGTTGATGTCCTTGGGTGTCCATGTTCAAAGCTTGACAATATATATTTATGGCATGATTACTCCTTTGCTACCTTTGTATTTACATTGTTAATCTCCCTTCCCTTCAAGTATCATTTGCTAACTTCGTTCTAACTTTGTTTGTTTTTGTTCATTATAGTACAAGTCAAACACTGTCAAAATCGAAATACCCAAAACAAACAAGGGTCCAAATACATTATTTCTTATACAACTACGCGTGATAATCCTTCCTTGTATAACCTTGATACGCAATCAAACAAATCAAGTAGCTTTCAAAAAATTCGCGCTTGATAGCCTCGTACACGCTTTAGTCTCGAGGTGCACTATACCAGGCGTCTCAACGTTCAAGCGTCTGATGTGAGGCGCATATTCTACGATCCCGGGAATTAGGTTTCGGCACCTAACACGATTCCCAGTGCATCCAAACTCTATAAACACGACATCCCTTCAATCATTTCAACGCATTGTCAACCGCATTCTAAACCTCTCCCAGACTTCTAAAACAAAATTGAATACCCTTTTACAACCTTCTAAAACACCTCACATCAACCTACATCCCGAAGATCTCTGTGTGTCCGAGTTGATGTCCTTGGGTGTCCATGTTTAAAGCTTGACAATATGTATTTATGGCATGATTACTCCTTTGCTACCTTTGTATTTACATTGGTAATCTCCTTTCCCTTCAAGTATCATTTACTAACTTCGTTCTAACTTTATTTGTTTTTGTTCATTATAGTACAAGTCAAACACTGTCAAAATCGAAATACCCAAAACAAACAAGGGTCCAAATACATTATTTCTTATAAAATCACGTGTGATAATCCTTCCTTTTATAACCTTGATACGCAATCAAACAAATCAAGTAGCTTTCAAACAAATCGCGCTTGATTGCCTAGTAAACTCTTTAGTCTCGAGGTGCACTGTACCAGGCGTCTCAACGTTCGGGCGTCTGATGTGAGGTGCTTATTCTACGATCCCGGGAATTAGGTTTCGGCACCTAACACGATTCCCAGCGTATCCAAACTCTATAAACAAGACATCCCTTCAATCATTTCAACGGATTGTCAACCGCATTCTAAACCTCTCCCAGACTTCTAAAACAAATTTGAATACCCTTTTACAACCTTCTAAAACACCTCACATCAACCTACATCCCGAAGATCTCTGTGTGTACGAGTTGATGTCCTTGGGTGTCCATGTTCAAAGCTTGACAATATATATTTATGGCATGATTACTCCTTTGCTACCTTTGTATTTACATTGTTAATCTCCCTTCCCTTCAAGTATCATTTACTAACTTCGTTCTAACTTTGTTTGTTTTTGTTCATTATAGTACAAGTCAAACACTGTCAAAATCGAAATACCCAAAACAAACAAGGGTCCAAATACATTATTTCTTATACAACTACGCGTGATAATCCTTCCTTGTATAACCTTGATACGCAATCAAACAAATCAAGTAGCTTTCAAAAAATTCGCGCTTGATAGCCTCGTACACGCTTTAGTCTCGAGGTGCACTATACCAGGCGTCTCAACGTTCAAGCGTCTGATGTGAGGCGCATATTCTACGATCCCGGGAATTAGGTTTCGGCACCTAACACGATTCCCAGTGCATCCAAACTCTATAAACACGACATCCCTTCAATCATTTCAACGCATTGTCAACCGCATTCTAAACCTCTCCCAGACTTCTAAAACAAAATTGAATACCCTTTTACAACCTTCTAAAACACCTCACATCAACCTACATCCCGAAGATCTCTGTGTGTCCGAGTTGATGTCCTTGGGTGTCCATATTCAAAGCTTGACAATATGTATTTATGGCATGATTACTCCTTTGCTACCTTTGTATTTACATT
Organism: Agrostemma githago; assembly: GCA_958450325.1. Classification (NCBI taxonomy): domain Eukaryota; kingdom Viridiplantae; phylum Streptophyta; class Magnoliopsida; order Caryophyllales; family Caryophyllaceae; genus Agrostemma; species Agrostemma githago. The sequence continues at coordinate 27,354,630 of OY288245.1, forward strand.
GTTAATCTCCTTTCCATTCAAGTATCATTTACTAACTTCGTTCTAACTTTATTTGTTTTTGTTCATTATAGTACAAGTCAAACACTGTCAAAATCGAAATACCCAAAACAAACAAGGGTCCAAATACATTATTTCTTATAAAATCACGTGTGATAATCCTTCCTTTTATAACCTTGATACGCAATCAAACAAATCAAGTAGCTTTCAAACAAATCGCGCTTGATTGCCTAGTAAACTCTTTAGTCTCGAGGTGCACTGTACCAGGCGTCTCAACGTTCGGGCGTCTGATGTGAGGCGCTTATTCTACGATCCCGGGAATTAGGTTTCGGCACCTAACATGATTCCCAGCGTATCCAAACTCTATAAACAAGACATCCCTTCAATCATTTCAACGGATTGTCAACCGCATTCTAAACCTCTCCCAGACTTCTAAAACAAATTTGAATACCCTTTTAGAAACCTTCTAAAACACCTCACATCAACCTACATCCCGAAGATCTCTGTGTGTTCGAGTTGATGTCCTTGGGTGTCCATGTTCAAAGCTTGACAATATATATTTATGGCATGATTACTCCTTTGCTACCTTTGTATTTACATTGTTAATCTCCCTTCCCTTCAAGTATCATTTGCTAACTTCGTTCTAACTTTGTTTGTTTTTGTTCATTATAGTACAAGTCAAACACTGTCAAAATCGAAATACCCAAAACAAACAAGGGTCCAAATACATTATTTCTTATACAATTACGCGTGATAATCCTTCCTTGTATAACCTTGATACGCAATCAAACAAATCAAGTAGCTTTCAAAAAATTCGCGCTTGATAGCCTCGTACACGCTTTAGTCTCGAGGTGCACTATACCAGGCGTCTCAACGTTCAGGCGTGTGATGTGAGGCGCATATTCTACGATCCCGGGAATTAGGTTTCGGCACCTAACACGATTCCCAGTGCATCCAAACTCTATAAACACGACATCCCTTTAATCATTTCAACGGATTGTCAACCGCATTCTAAACCTCTCCCAGACTTCTAAAACAAATTTGAATACCCTTTTACAACCTTCTAAAACACCTCACATCAACCTACATCCCGAAGATCTCTGTGTGTACGAGTTGATGTCCTTGGGTGTCCATGTTCAAAGCTTGACAATATATATTTATGGCATGATTACTCCTTTGCTACCTTTGTATTTACATTGTTAATCTCCCTTCCCTTCAAGTATCATTTACTAACTTCGTTCTAACTTTGTTTGTTTTTGTTCATTATAGTACAAGTCAAACACTGTCAAAATCGAAATACCCAAAACAAACAAGGGTCCAAATACATTATTTCTTATACAATTACGCGTGATAATCCTTCCTTGTATAACCTTGATACGCAATCAAACAAATCAAGTAGCTTTCAAAAAATTCGCGCTTGATAGCCTCGTACACGCTTTAGTCTCGAGGTGCACTATACCAGGCGTCTCAACGTTCAAGCGTCTGATGTGAGGCGCATATTCTACGATCCCGGGAATTAGGTTTCGGCACCTAACACGATTCCTAGTGCATCCAAACTCTATAAACACGACATCCCTTCAATCATTTCAACGGATTGTCAACCGCATTCTAAACCTCTCCCAGACTTCTAAAACAAAATTGAATACCCTTTTACAACCTTCTAAAACACCTCACATCAACCTACATCCCGAAGATCTCTGTGTGTCCGAGTTGATGTCCTTGGGTGTCCATGTTCAAAGCTTGACAATATGTATTTATGGCATGATTACTCCTTTGCTACCTTTGTATTTACATTGTTAATCTCCTTTCCATTCAAGTATCATTTACTAACTTCGTTCTTACTTTATTTGTTTTTGTTCATTATAGTACAAGTCAAACACTGTCAAAATCGAAATACCCAAAACAAACAAGGGTCCAAATACATTATTTCTTATAAAATCACGTGTGATAATCCTTCCTTTTATAACCTTGATACGCAATCAAACAAATCAAGTAGCTTTCAAACAAATCGCGCTTGATTGCCTAGTAAACTCTTTAGTCTCGAGGTGCACTGTACCAGGCGTCTCAACGTTCGGGCGTCTGATGTGAGGCGCTTATTCTACGATCCCGGGAATTAGGTTTCGGCACCTAACACGATTCCCAGCGTATCCAAACTCTATAAACAAGACATCCCTTCAATCATTTCAACGGATTGTCAACCGCATTCTAAACCTCTCCCAGACTTCTAAAACAAATTTGAATACCCTTTTACAACCTTCTAAAACACCTCACATCAACCTACATCCCGAAGATCTCTGTGTGTACGAGTTGATGTCCTTGGGTGTCCATGTTCAAAGCTTGACAATATATATTTATGGCATGATTACTCCTTTGCTACCTTTGTATTTACATTGTTAATCTCCCTTCCCTTCAAGTATCATTTACTAACTTCGTTCTAACTTTGTTTGTTTTTGTTCATTATAGTACAAGTCAAACACTGTCAAAATCGAAATACCCAAAACAAACAAGGGTCCAAATACATTATTTCTTATACAATTACGCGTGATAATCCTTCCTTGTATAACCTTGATACGCAATCAAACAAATCAAGTAGCTTTCAAAAAATTCGCGCTTGATAGCCTCGTACACGCTTTAGTCTCGAGGTGCACTATACCAGGCGTCTCAACGTTCAAGCGTCTGATGTGAGGCGCATATTCTACGATCCCGGGAATTAGGTTTCGGCACCTAACACGATTCCCAGTGCATCCAAACTCTATAAACACGACATCCCTTCAATCATTTCAACGCATTGTCAACCGCATTCTAAACCTCTCCCAGACTTCTAAAACAAAATTGAATACCCTTTTACAACCTTCTAAAACACCTCACATCAACCTACATCCCGAAGATCTCTGTGTGTCCGAGTTGATGTCCTTGGGTGTCCATGTTTAAAGCTTGACAATATGTATTTATGGCATGATTACTCCTTTGCTACCTTTGTATTTACATTGGTAATCTCCTTTCCCTTCAAGTATCATTTACTAACTTCGTTCTAACTTTATTTGTTTTTGTTCATTATAGTACAAGTCAAACACTGTCAAAATCGAAATACCCAAAACAAACAAGGGTCCAAATACATTATTTCTTATAAAATCACGTGTGATAATCCTTCCTTTTATAACCTTGATACGCAATCAAACAAATCAAGTAGCTTTCAAACAAATCGCGCTTGATTGCCTAGTAAACTCTTTAGTCTCGAGGTGCACTGTACCAGGCGTCTCAACGTTCGGGCGTCTGATGTGAGGTGCTTATTCTACGATCCCGGGAATTAGGTTTCGGCACCTAACACGATTCCCAGCGTATCCAAACTCTATAAACAAGACATCCCTTCAATCATTTCAACGGATTGTCAACCGCATTCTAAACCTCTCCCAGACTTCTAAAACAAATTTGAATACCCTTTTACAACCTTCTAAAACACCTCACATCAACCTACATCCCGAAGATCTCTGTGTGTACGAGTTGATGTCCTTGGGTGTCCATGTTCAAAGCTTGACAATATATATTTATGGCATGATTACTCCTTTGCTACCTTTGTATTTACATTGTTAATCTCCCTTCCCTTCAAGTATCATTTACTAACTTCGTTCTAACTTTGTTTGTTTTTGTTCATTATAGTACAAGTCAAACACTGTCAAAATCGAAATACCCAAAACAAACAAGGGTCCAAATACATTATTTCTTATACAATTACGCGTGATAATCCTTCCTTGTATAACCTTGATACGCAATCAAACAAATCAAGTAGCTTTCAAAAAATTCGCGCTTGATAGCCTCGTACACGCTTTAGTCTCGAGGTGCACTATACCAGGCGTCTCAACGTTCAAGCGTCTGATGTGAGGCGCATATTCTACGATCCCGGGAATTAGGTTTCGGCACCTAACACGATTCCCAGTGCATCCAAACTCTATAAACACGACATCCCTTCAATCATTTCAACGCATTGTCAACCGCATTCTAAACCTCTCCCAGACTTCTAAAACAAAATTGAATACCCTTTTACAACCTTCTAAAACACCTCACATCAACCTACATCCCGAAGATCTCTGTGTGTCCGAGTTGATGTCCTTGGGTGTCCATGTTTAAAGCTTGACAATATGTATTTATGGCATGATTACTCCTTTGCTACCTTTGTATTTACATTGGTAATCTCCTTTCCCTTCAAGTATCATTTACTAACTTCGTTCTAACTTTATTTGTTTTTGTTCATTATAGTACAAGTCAAACACTGTCAAAATCGAAATACCCAAAACAAACAAGGGTCCAAATACATTATTTCTTATAAAATCACGTGTGATAATCCTTCCTTTTATAACCTTGATACGCAATCAAACAAATCAAGTAGCTTTCAAACAAATCGCGCTTGATTGCCTAGTAAACTCTTTAGTCTCGAGGTGCACTGTACCAGGCGTCTCAACGTTCGGGCGTCTGATGTGAGGTGCTTATTCTACGATCCCGGGAATTAGGTTTCGGCACCTAACACGATTCCCAGCGTATCCAAACTCTATAAACAAGACATCCCTTCAATCATTTCAACGGATTGTCAACCGCATTCTAAACCTCTCCCAGACTTCTAAAACAAATTTGAATACCCTTTTACAACCTTCTAAAACACCTCACATCAACCTACATCCCGAAGATCTCTGTGTGTACGAGTTGATGTCCTTGGGTGTCCATGTTCAAAGCTTGACAATATATATTTATGGCATGATTACTCCTTTGCTACCTTTGTATTTACATTGTTAATCTCCCTTCCCTTCAAGTATCATTTACTAACTTCGTTCTAACTTTGTTTGTTTTTGTTCATTATAGTACAAGTCAAACACTGTCAAAATCGAAATACCCAAAACAAACAAGGGTCCAAATACATTATTTCTTATACAATTACGCGTGATAATCCTTCCTTGTATAACCTTGATACGCAATCAAACAAATCAAGTAGCTTTCAAAAAATTCGCGCTTGATAGCCTCGTACACGCTTTAGTCTCGAGGTGCACTATACCAGGCGTCTCAACGTTCAAGCGTCTGATGTGAGGCGCATATTCTACGATCCCGGGAATTAGGTTTCGGCACCTAACACGATTCCCAGTGCATCCAAACTCTATAAACACGACATCCCTTCAATCATTTCAACGCATTGTCAACCGCATTCTAAACCTCTCCCAGACTTCTAAAACAAAATTGAATACCCTTTTACAACCTTCTAAAACACCTCACATCAACCTACATCCCGAAGATCTCTGTGTGTCCGAGTTGATGTCCTTGGGTGTCCATGTTCAAAGCTTGACAATATGTATTTATGGCATGATTACTCCTTTGCTACCTTTGTATTTACATTGTTAATCTCCTTTCCATTCAAGTATCATTTACTAACTTCGTTCTAACTTTATTTGTTTTTGTTCATTATAGTACAAGTCAAACACTGTCAAAATCGAAATACCCAAAACAAACAAGGGTCCAAATACATTATTTCTTATAAAATCACGTGTGATAATCCTTCCTTTTATAACCTTGATACGCAATCAAACAAATCAAGTAGCTTTCAAACAAATCGCGCTTGATTGCCTAGTAAACTCTTTAGTCTCGAGGTGCACTGTACCAGGCGTCTCAACGTTCGGGCGTCTGATGTGAGGCGCTTATTCTACGATCCCGGGAATTAGGTTTCGGCACCTAACATGATTCCCAGCGTATCCAAACTCTATAAACAAGACATCCCTTCAATCATTTCAACGGATTGTCAACCGCATTCTAAACCTCTCCCAGACTTCTAAAACAAATTTGAATACCCTTTTAGAAACCTTCTAAAACACCTCACATCAACCTACATCCCGAAGATCTCTGTGTGTTCGAGTTGATGTCCTTGGGTGTCCATGTTCAAAGCTTGACAATATATATTTATGGCATGATTACTCCTTTGCTACCTTTGTATTTACATTGTTAATCTCCCTTCCCTTCAAGTATCATTTGCTAACTTCGTTCTAACTTTGTTTGTTTTTGTTCATTATAGTACAAGTCAAACACTGTCAAAATCGAAATACCCAAAACTAACAAGGGTCCAAATACATTATTTCTTATACAATTACGCGTGATAATCCTTCCTTGTATAACCTTGATACGCAATCAAACAAATCAAGTAGCTTTCAAAAAATTCGCGCTTGATAGCCTCGTACACGCTTTAGTCTCGAGGTGCACTATACCAGGCGTCTCAACGTTCAGGCGTGTGATGTGAGGCGCATATTCTACGATCCCGGGAATTAGGTTTCGGCACCTAACACGATTCCCAGTGCATCCAAACTCTATAAACACGACATCCCTTTAATCATTTCAACGGATTGTCAACCGCATTCTAAACCTCTCCCAGACTTCTAAAACAAATTTGAATACCCTTTTACAACCTTCTAAAACACCTCACATCAACCTACATCCCGAAGATCTCTGTGTGTACGAGTTGATGTCCTTGGGTGTCCATGTTCAAAGCTTGACAATATATATTTATGGCATGATTACTCCTTTGCTACCTTTGTATTTACATTGTTAATCTCCCTTCCCTTCAAGTATCATTTACTAACTTCGTTCTAACTTTGTTTGTTTTTGTTCATTATAGTACAAGTCAAACACTGTCAAAATCGAAATACCCAAAACAAACAAGGGTCCAAATACATTATTTCTTATACAATTACGCGTGATAATCCTTCCTTGTATAACCTTGATACGCAATCAAACAAATCAAGTAGCTTTCAAAAAATTCGCGCTTGATAGCCTCGTACACGCTTTAGTCTCGAGGTGCACTATACCAGGCGTCTCAACGTTCAAGCGTCTGATGTGAGGCGCATATTCTACGATCCCGGGAATTAGGTTTCGGCACCTAACACGATTCCTAGTGCATCCAAACTCTATAAACACGACATCCCTTCAATCATTTCAACGGATTGTCAACCGCATTCTAAACCTCTCCCAGACTTCTAAAACAAAATTGAATACCCTTTTACAACCTTCTAAAACACCTCACATCAACCTACATCCCGAAGATCTCTGTGTGTCCGAGTTGATGTCCTTGGGTGTCCATGTTCAAAGCTTGACAATATGTATTTATGGCATGATTACTCCTTTGCTACCTTTGTATTTACATTGTTAATCTCCTTTCCATTCAAGTATCATTTACTAACTTCGTTCTAACTTTATTTGTTTTTGTTCATTATAGTACAAGTCAAACACTGTCAAAATCGAAATACCCAAAACAAACAAGGGTCCAAATACATTATTTCTTAGAAAATCACGTGTGATAATCCTTCCTTTTATAACCTTGATACGCAATCAAACAAATCAAGTAGCTTTCAAACAAATCGCGCTTGATTGCCTAGTAAACTCTTTAGTCTCGAGGTGCACTGTACCAGGCGTCTCAACGTTCGGGCGTCTGATGTGAGGCGCTTATTCTACGATCCCGGGAATTAGGTTTCGGCACCTAACACGATTCCCAGCGTATCCAAACTCTATAAACAAGACATCCCTTCAATCATTTCAACGGATTGTCAACCGCATTCTAAACCTCTCCCAGACTTCTAAAACAAATTTGAATACCCTTTTAGAAACCTTCTAAAACACCTCACATCAACCTACATCCCGAAGATCTCTGTGTGTTCGAGTTGATGTCCTTGGGTGTCCATGTTCAAAGCTTGACAATATATATTTATGGCATGATTACTCCTTTGCTACCTTTGTATTAACATTGTTAATCTCCCTTCCCTTCAAGTATCATTTGCTAACTTCGTTCTAACTTTGTTTGTTTTTGTTCATTATAGTACAACTCAAACACTGTCAAAATCGAAATACCCAAAACAAACAAGGGTCCAAATACATTATTTCTTATACAATTACGCGTGATAATCCTTCCTTGTATAACCTTGATACGCAATCAAACAAATCAAGTAGCTTTCAAAAAATTCGCGCTTGATAGCCTCGTACACGCTTTAGTCTCGAGGTGCACTATACCAGGCGTCTCAACGTTCAGGCGTGTGATGTGAGGCGCATATTCTACGATCCCGGGAATTAGGTTTCGGCACCTAACACGATTCCCAGTGCATCCAAACTCTATAAACACGACATCCCTTTAATCATTTCAACGGATTGTCAACCGCATTCTAAACCTCTCCCAGACTTCTAAAACAAATTTGAATACCCTTTTACAACCTTCTAAAACACCTCACATCAACCTACATCCCGAAGATCTCTGTGTGTACGAGTTGATGTCCTTGGGTGTCCATGTTCAAAGCTTGACAATATATATTTATGGCATGATTACTCCTTTGCTACCTTTGTATTTACATTGTTAATCTCCCTTCCCTTCAAGTATCATTTACTAACTTCGTTCTAACTTTGTTTGTTTTTGTTCATTATAGTACAAGTCAAACACTGTCAAAATCGAAATACCCAAAACAAACAAGGGTCCAAATACATTATTTCTTATACAATTACGCGTGATAATCCTTCCTTGTATAACCTTGATACGCAATCAAACAAATCAAGTAGCTTTCAAAAAATTCGCGCTTGATAGCCTCGTACACGCTTTAGTCTCGAGGTGCACTATACCAGGCGTCTCAACGTTCAGGCGTGTGATGTGAGGCGCATATTCTACGATCCCGGGAATTAGGTTTCGGCACCTAACACGATTCCCAGTGCATCCAAACTCTATAAACACGACATCCCTTTAATCATTTCAACGGATTGTCAACCGCATTCTAAACCTCTCCCAGACTTCTAAAACAAATTTGAATACCCTTTTACAACCTTCTAAAACACCTCACATCAACCTACATCCCGAAGATCTCTGTGTGTACGAGTTGATGTCCTTGGGTGTCCATGTTCAAAGCTTGACAATATATATTTATGGCATGATTACTCCTTTGCTACCTTTGTATTTACATTGTTAATCTCCCTTCCCTTCAAGTATCATTTACTAACTTCGTTCTAACTTTGTTTGTTTTTGTTCATTATAGTACAAGTCAAACACTGTCAAAATCGAAATACCCAAAACAAACAAGGGTCCAAATACATTATTTCTTATACAATTACGCGTGATAATCCTTCCTTGTATAACCTTGATACGCAATCAAACAAATCAAGTAGCTTTCAAAAAATTCGCGCTTGATAGCCTCGTACACGCTTTAGTCTCGAGGTGCACTATACCAGGCGTCTCAACGTTCAAGCGTCTGATGTGAGGCGCATATTCTACGATCCCGGGAATTAGGTTTCGGCACCTAACACGATTCCTAGTGCATCCAAACTCTATAAACACGACATCCCTTCAATCATTTCAACGGATTGTCAACCGCATTCTAAACCTCTCCCAGACTTCTAAAACAAAATTGAATACCCTTTTACAACCTTCTAAAACACCTCACATCAACCTACATCCCGAAGATCTCTGTGTGTCCGAGTTGATGTCCTTGGGTGTCCATGTTCAAAGCTTGACAATATGTATTTATGGCATGATTACTCCTTTGCTACCTTTGTATTTACATTGTTAATCTCCTTTCCATTCAAGTATCATTTACTAACTTCGTTCTAACTTTATTTGTTTTTGTTCATTATAGTACAAGTCAAACACTGTCAAAATCGAAATACCCAAAACAAACAAGGGTCCAAATACATTATTTCTTAGAAAATCACGTGTGATAATCCTTCCTTTTATAACCTTGATACGCAATCAAACAAATCAAGTAGCTTTCAAACAAATCGCGCTTGATTGCCTAGTAAACTCTTTAGTCTCGAGGTGCACTGTACCAGGCGTCTCAACGTTCGGGCGTCTGATGTGAGGCGCTTATTCTACGATCCCGGGAATTAGGTTTCGGCACCTAACACGATTCCCAGCGTATCCAAACTCTATAAACAAGACATCCCTTCAATCATTTCAACGGATTGTCAACCGCATTCTAAACCTCTCCCAGACTTCTAAAACAAATTTGAATACCCTTTTAGAAACCTTCTAAAACACCTCACATCAACCTACATCCCGAAGATCTCTGTGTGTTCGAGTTGATGTCCTTGGGTGTCCATGTTCAAAGCTTGACAATATATATTTATGGCATGATTACTCCTTTGCTACCTTTGTATTAACATTGTTAATCTCCCTTCCCTTCAAGTATCATTTGCTAACTTCGTTCTAACTTTGTTTGTTTTTGTTCATTATAGTACAACTCAAACACTGTCAAAATCGAAATACCCAAAACAAACAAGGGTCCAAATACATTATTTCTTATACAATTACGCGTGATAATCCTTCCTTGTATAACCTTGATACGCAATCAAACAAATCAAGTAGCTTTCAAAAAATTCGCGCTTGATAGCCTCGTACACGCTTTAGTCTCGAGGTGCACTATACCAGGCGTCTCAACGTTCAGGCGTGTGATGTGAGGCGCATATTCTACGATCCCGGGAATTAGGTCTCGGCACCTAACACGATTCCCAGGGCATCCAAACTCTATAAACACGACATCCCTTCAATCATTTCAACGGATTGTCAACCGCATTCTAAACCTCTCCCAGACTTCTAAAACAAATTTGAATACCCTTTTACAACCTTCTAAAACACCTCACATCAACCTACATCCCGAAGATCTCTGTGTGTACGAGTTGATGTCCTTGGGTGTCCATGTTCAAAGCTTGACAATATATATTTATGGCATGATTACTCCTTTGCTACCTTTGTATTTACATTGTTAATCTCCCTTCCCTTCAAGTATCATTTACTAACTTCGTTCTAACTTTGTTTGTTTTTGTTCATTATAGTACAAGTCAAACACTGTCAAAATCGAAATACCCAAAACAAACAAGGGTCCAAATACATTATTTCTTATACAATTACGCGTGATAATCCTTCCTTGTATAACCTTGATACGCAATCAAACAAATCAAGTAGCTTTCAAAAAATTCGCGCTTGATAGCCTCGTACACGCTTTAGTCTCGAGGTGCACTATACCAGGCGTCTCAACGTTCAAGCGTCTGATGTGAGGCGCATATTCTACGATCCCGGGAATTAGGTTTCGGCACCTAACACGATTCCTAGTGCATCCAAACTCTATAAACACGACATCCCTTCAATCATTTCAACGGATTGTCAACCGCATTCTAAACCTCTCCCAGACTTCTAAATCAAAATTGAATACCCTTTTACAACCTTCTAAAACACCTCACATCAACCTACATCCCGAAGATCTCTGTGTGTCCGAGTTGATGTCCTTGGGTGTCCATGTTCAAAGCTTGACAATATGTATTTATGGCATGATTACTCCTTTGCTACCTTTGTATTTACATTGTTAATCTCCTTTCCATTCAAGTATCATTTACTAACTTCGTTCTAACTTTATTTGTTTTTGTTCATTATAGTACAAGTCAAACACTGTCAAAATCGAAATACCCAAAACAAACAAGGGTCCAAATACATTATTTCTTATAAAATCACGTGTGATAATCCTTCCTTTTATAACCTTGATACGCAATCAAACAAATCAAGTAGCTTTCAAACAAATCGCGCTTGATTGCCTAGTAAACTCTTTAGTCTCGAGGTGCACTGTACCAGGCGTCTCAACGTTCGGGCGTCTGATGTGAGGCGCTTATTCTACGATCCCGGGAATTAGGTTTCGGCACCTAACACGATTCCCAGCGTATCCAAACACTATAAACAAGACATCCCTTCAATCATTTCAACGGATTGTCAACCGCATTCTAAACCTCTCCCAGACTTCTAAAACAAATTTGAATACCCTTTTAGAAACCTTCTAAAACACCTCACATCAACCTACATCCCGAAGATCTCTGTGTGTTCGAGTTGATGTCCTTGGGTGTCCATGTTCAAAGCTTGACAATATATATTTATGGCATGATTACTCCTTTGCTACCTTTGTATTAACATTGTTAATCTCCCTTCCCTTCAAGTATCATTTGCTAACTTCGTTCTAACTTTGTTTGTTTTTGTTCATTATAGTACAAGTCAAACACTATCAAAATCGAAATACCCAAAACAAACAAGGGTCCAAATACATTATTTCTTATACAATTACGCGTGATAATCCTTCCTTGTATAACCTTGATACGCAATCAAACAAATCAAGTAGCTTTCAAAAAATTCGCGCTTGATAGCCTCGTACACGCTTTAGTCTCGAGGTGCACTATACCAGGCGTCTCAACGTTCAGGCGTCTGATGTGAGGCGCATATTCTACGATCCCGGGAATTAGGTTTCGGCACCTAACACGATTCCCAGTGCATCCAAACTCTATAAACACGACATCCCTTCAATCATTTCAACGGATTGTCAACCGCATTCTAAACCTCTCCCAGACTTCTAAAACAAATTTGAATACCCTTTTACAACCTTCTAAAACACCTCACATCAACCTACATCCTGAAGATCTCTGTGTGTCCGAGTTGATGTCCTTGGGTGTCCATGTTCAAAGCTTGACAATTTATATTTATGGCATGATTACTCCTTTGCTACCTTTGTATTTACATTGTTAATCTCCTTTCCATTCAAGTATCATTTACTAACTTCGTTCTAACTTTATTTGTTTTTGTTCATTATAGTACAAGTCAAACACTGTCAAAATCGAAATACCCAAAACAAACAAGGGTCCAAATACATTATTTCTTATAAAATCACGTGTGATAATCCTTCCTTTTATAACCTTGATACGCAATCAAACAAATCAAGTAGCTTTCAAACAAATCGCGCTTGATTGCCTAGTAAACTCTTTAGTCTCGAGGTGCACTGTACCAGGCGTCTCAACGTCCGGGCGTCTGATGTGAGGCGCATATTCTACGATCCCGGGAATTAGGTTTCGGCACCTAACACGATTCCCAGTGCATCCAAACTCTATAAAGACGACATTCCTTCAATCATTTCAACGGATTGTCAACCGCATTCTAAACCTCCCCCAGACATCTAAAACAAATTTGAATACCCTTTTACAACCTTCTAAAACACCTCACATCAACCTACATCCCGAAGATCTCTGTGTGTACGAGTTGATGTCCTTGGGTGTCCATGTTCAAAGCTTGACAATATGTATTTATGGCATGATTACTCCTTTGCTACCTTTGTATTTACATTGGTAATCTCCTTTCCCTTCAAGTATCATTTACTAACTTCGTTCTAACTTAATTTGTTTTTGTTCATTATAGTACAAGTCAAACACTGTCAAAATCGAAATACCCAAAACAAACAAGGGTCCAAATACATTATTTCTTTTACAATCACGCGTGATAATCTTTCCTTGTATAACCTTGATACACAATCAAACAAATCAAGTAGCTTTCAAACAATTCGCGCTTGATAGCCTCGTACACGCTTTTGTCTCGAGGTGCACTGTACCAAGCGTCTCAACGTTCGGGCGTCTGATGTGAGGCGCTAATTCTACGATCCCGGGAATTAGGTTTCGGCACCTAACACGATTCCCAGCGTATCCAAACTCTATAAACAAGACATCCCTTCAATCATTTCAACGGATTGTCAACCGCATTCTAAACCTCTCCCAGACTTCTAAAACAAATTTGAATACCCTTTTACAACCTTCTAAAACACCTCACATCAACCTACATCCCGAAGATCTCTGTGTGTTCGAGTTGATGTCCTTGGGTGTCCATGTTCAAAGCTTGACAATATATATTTATGGCATGATTACTCCTTTGCTACCTTTGTATTTACATTGTTAATCTCCTTTCCCTTCAAGTATCATTTACTAACTTCGTTCTAACTTTGTTTGTTTTTGTTCATTATAGTACAAGTCAAACACTGTCAAAATCGAAATACCCAAAACAAACAAGGGTCCAAATACATTATTTCTTATACAATCACGTGTGATAATCCTTCCTTGTATAACCTTGATACGCAATCAAACAAATCAAGTAGCTTTCAAACAATTCGCGCTTAATAGCCTAGTACATGCTTTAGTCTCGAGGTGCACTGTACCAAGCGTCTCAACGTTCGGGAGTCTCATGTGAGGCGCTTATTCTATGATCCCGGGAATTAGGTTTTGGCACCTAACACGATTCCCAGCGCATCCAAACTCTATAAACACGACATCCCTTCAATCATTTCAACGGATTGTCAACCGCATTCTAAACCTCTCCCAGGCTTCTAAAACAAATTTGAATACCCTTTTACAACCTTCTAAAACACCTCACATCAACCTACATCCTGAAGATCTCTGTGTGTCCGAGTTTATGTCCTTGGGTGTCCATGTTCAAAGCTTGACAATTTATATTTATGGCATGATTACTCCTTTGATACCTTTGTATTTACATTGTTAATCTCCTTTCCATTCAAGTATCATTTACTAACTTCGTTCTAACTTTATTTGTTTTTGTTCATTATAGTACAAGTCAAACACTGTCAAAATCGAAATACCCAAAACAAATAAGGGTCCAAATACATTATTTCTTATAAAATCACGTGTGATAATCCTTCCTTTTATAACCTTGATACGCAATCAAACAAATCAAGTAGCTTTCAAACAAATCGCGCTTGATTGCCTAGTAAACTCTTTAGTCTAAAGGTGCACTGTACCAGGCGTCTCAACGTTCGGGCGTCTGATGTGAGGCTCTTATTCTACGATCCCGGGAATTAGGTTTCGGCACCTAACACGATTCCCAGCGTATCCAAACTCTATAAACAAGACATCCCTTCAATCATTTCAACGGATTGTCAACCGCATTCTAAACCTCTCCCAGACTTCTAAAACAAATTTGAATACCCTTTTACAACCTTCTAAAACACCTCACATCAACCTACATCCCGAAGATCTCTGTGTGTTCGAGTTGATGTCCTTGGGTGTCCATGTTCAAAGCTTGACAATATATATTTATGGCATGATTACTCCTTTGCTACCTTTGTATTTACATTGTTAATCTCCCTTCCCTTCAAGTATCATTTACTAACTTCGTTCTAACTTTGTTTGTTTTTGTTCATTATAGTACAAGTCAAACACTGTCAAAATCGAAATACCCAAAACAAACAAGGGTCCAAATACATTATTTCTTATACAATTACGCGTGATAATCCTTCCTTGTATAACCTTGATACGCAATCAAACAAATCAAGTAGCTTTCAAACAAATCGCGCTTGATTGCCTAGTAAACTCTTTAGTCTCGAGGTGCACTGTACCAGGCGTCTCAACGTTCGGGCGTCTGATGTGAGGCGCTTATTCTACGATCCCGGGAATTAGGTTTCGGCACCTAACACGATTCCCAGCGTATCCAAACACTATAAACAAGACATCCCTTCAATCATTTCAACGGATTGTCAACCGCATTCTAAACCTCTCCCAGACTTCTAAAACAAATTTGAATACCCTTTTAGAAACCTTCTAAAACACCTCACATCAACCTACATCCCGAAGATCTCTGTGTGTTCGAGTTGATGTCCTTGGGTGTCCATGTTCAAAGCTTGACAATATATATTTATGGCATGATTACTCCTTTGCTACCTTTGTATTAACATTGTTAATCTCCCTTCCCTTCAAGTATCATTTGCTAACTTCGTTCTAACTTTGTTTGTTTTTGTTCATTATAGTACAAGTCAAACACTGTCAAAATCGAAATACCCAAAACAAACAAGGGTCCAAATACATTATTTCTTATACAATTACGCGTGATAATCCTTCCTTGTATAACCTTGATACGCAATCAAACAAATCAAGTAGCTTTCAAAAAATTCGCGCTTGATAGCCTCGTACACGCTTTAGTCTCGAGGTGCACTATACCAGGCGTCTCAACGTTCAGGCGTCTGATGTGAGGCGCATATTCTACGATCCCGGGAATTAGGTTTCGGCACCTAACACGATTCCCAGTGCATCCAAACTCTATAAACACGACATCCCTTCAATCATTTCAACGGATTGTCAACCGCATTCTAAACCTCTCCCAGACTTCTAAAACAAATTTGAATACCCTTTTACAACCTTCTAAAACACCTCACATCAACCTACATCCTGAAGATCTCTGTGTGTCCGAGTTGATGTCCTTGGGTGTCCATGTTCAAAGCTTGACAATTTATATTTATGGCATGATTACTCCTTTGCTACCTTTGTATTTACATTGTTAATCTCCTTTCCATTCAAGTATCATTTACTAACTTCGTTCTAACTTTATTTGTTTTTGATCATTATAGTACAAGTCAAACACTGTCAAAATCGAAATACCCAAAACAAACAAGGGTCCAAATACATTATTTCTTATAAAATCACGTGTGATAATCCTTCCTTTTATAACCTTGATACGCAATCAAACAAATCAAGTAGCTTTCAAACAAATCGCGCTTGATTGCCTAGTAAACTCTTTAGTCTCGAGGTGCACTGTACCAGGCGTCTCAACGTCCGGGCGTCTGATGTGAGGCGCATATTCTACGATCCCGGGAATTAGGTTTCGGCACCTAACACGATTCCCAGTGCATCCAAACTCTATAAAGACGACATTCCTTCAATCATTTCAACGGATTGTCAACCGCATTCTAAACCTCCCCCAGACATCTAAAACAAATTTGAATACCCTTTTACAACCTTCTAAAACACCTCACATCAACCTACATCCCGAAGATCTCTGTGTGTCCGAGTTGATGTCCTTGGGTGTCCATGTTCAAAGCTTGACAATATATATTTATGGCATGATTACTCCTTCGCTACCTTTGTATTTACATTGTTAATCTCCTTTCCCTTCAAGTATCATTTACTAACTTCGTTCTAACTTTGTTTGTTTTTGTTCATTATAGTACAAGTCAAACACTGTCAAAATCGAAATACCCAAAACAAACAAGGGTCCAAATACATTATTTCTTATACAATCACGTGTGATAATCCTTCCTTGTATAACCTTGATACGCAATCAAACAAATCAAGTAGCTTTCAAACAATTCGCGCTTGATAGCCTCGTACACGCTTTTGTCTCGAGGTGCACTGTACCAAGCGTCTCAACGTTCGGGCGTCTGATGTGAGGCGCTAATTCTACGATCCCGGGAATTAGGTTTCGGCACCTAACACGATTCCCAGCGTATCCAAACTCTATAAACAAGACATCCCTTCAATCATTTCAACGGATTGTCAACCGCATTCTAAACCTCTCCCAGACTTCTAAAACAAATTTGAATACCCTTTTACAACCTTCTAAAACACCTCACATCAACCTACATCCCGAAGATCTCTGTGTGTTCGAGTTGATGTCCTTGGGTGTCCATGTTCAAAGCTTGACAATATATATTTATGGCATGATTACTCCTTTGCTACCTTTGTATTTACATTGTTAATCTCCTTTCCCTTCAAGTATCATTTACTAACTTCGTTCTAACTTTGTTTGTTTTTGTTCATTATAGTACAAGTCAAACACTGTCAAAATCGAAATACCCAAAACAAACAAGGGTCCAAATACATTATTTCTTATACAATCACGTGTGATAATCCTTCCTTGTATAACCTTGATACGCAATCAAACAAATCAAGTAGCTTTCAAACAATTCGCGCTTAATAGCCTAGTACATGCTTTAGTCTCGAGGTGCACTGTACCAAGCGTCTCAACGTTCGGGAGTCTCATGTGAGGCGCTTATTCTATGATCCCGGGAATTAGGTTTTGGCACCTAACACGATTCCCAGCGCATCCAAACTCTATAAACACGACATCCCTTCAATCATTTCAACGGATTGTCAACCGCATTCTAAACCTCTCCCAGGCTTCTAAAACAAATTTGAATACCCTTTTACAACCTTCTAAAACACCTCACATCAACCTACATCCTGAAGATCTCTGTGTGTCCGAGTTTATGTCCTTGGGTGTCCATGTTCAAAGCTTGACAATTTATATTTATGGCATGATTACTCCTTTGATACCTTTGTATTTACATTGTTAATCTCCTTTCCATTCAAGTATCATTTACTAACTTCGTTCTAACTTTATTTGTTTTTGTTCATTATAGTACAAGTCAAACACTGTCAAAATCGAAATACCCAAAATAAATAAGGGTCCAAATACATTATTTCTTATAAAATCACGTGTGATAATCCTTCCTTTTATAACCTTGATACGCAATCAAACAAATCAAGTAGCTTTCAAACAAATCGCGCTTGATTGCCTAGTAAACTCTTTAGTCTAAAGGTGCACTGTACCAGGCGTCTCAACGTTCGGGCGTCTGATGTGAGGCTCTTATTCTACGATCCCGGGAATTAGGTTTCGGCACCTAACACGATTCCCAGCGTATCCAAACTCTATAAACAAGACATCCCATCAATCATTTCAACGGATTGTCAACCGCATTCTAAACCTCTCCCAGACTTCTAAAACAAATTTGAATACCCTTTTACAACCTTCTAAAACATCTCACATCAACCTACATCCCGAAGATCTCTGTGTGTTCGAGTTGATGTCCTTGGGTGTCCATGTTCAAAGCTTGACAATATATATTTATGGCATGATTACTCCTTTGCTACCTTTGTATTTACATTGTTAATCTCCCTTCCCTTCAAGTATCATTTACTAACTTCGTTCTAACTTTGTTTGTTTTTGTTCATTATAGTACAAGTCAAACACTGTCAAAATCGAAATACCCAAAACAAACAAGGGTCCAAATACATTATTTCTTATACAATTACGCGTGATAATCCTTCCTTGTATAACCTTGATACGCAATCAAACAAATCAAGTAGCTTTCAAACAAATCGCGCTTGATTGCCTAGTAAACTCTTTAGTCTCGAGGTGCACTGTACCAGGCGTCTCAACGTTCGGGCGTCTGATGTGAGGCGCATATTCTACGATCCCGGGAATTAGGTTTCGGCACCTAACACGATTCCCAGTGCATCCAAACTCTATAAACACGACATTCCTTCAATCATTTCAACGGATTGTCAACCGCATTCTAAACCTCCCCCAGACATCTAAAACAAATTTGAATACCCTTTTACAACCTTCTAAAACACCTCACATCAACCTACATCCCGAAGATCTCTGTGTGTCCGAGTTGATGTCCTTGGGTGTCCATGTTCAAAGCTTGACAATATATATTTATGGCATGATTACTCCTTTGCTACCTTTGTATTTACATTGTTAATCTCCTTTCCCTTCAAGTATCATTTACTAACTTCGTTCTAACTTTGTTTGTTTTTGTTCATTATAGTACAAGTCAAACACTGTCAAAATCGAAATACCCAAAACAAACAAGGGTCCAAATACATTATTTCTTATACAATTACGCGTGATAATCCTTCCTTGTATAACCTTGATACGCAATCAAACAAATCAAGTAGCTTTCAAAAAATTCGCGCTTGATAGCCTCGTACACGCTTTAGTCTCGAGGTGCACTATACCAGGCGTCTCAACGTTCAAGCGTCTGATGTGAGGCGCATATTCTACGATCCCGGGAATTAGGTTTCGGCACCTAACACGATTCCTAGTGCATCCAAACTCTATAAACACGACATCCCTTCAATCATTTCAACGGATTGTCAACCGCATTCTAAACCTCTCCCAGACTTCTAAAACAAAATTGAATACCCTTTTACAACCTTCTAAAACACCTCACATCAACCTACATCCCGAAGATCTCTGTGTGTCCGAGTTGATGTCCTTGGGTGTCCATGTTCAAAGCTTGACAATATGTATTTATGGCATGATTACTCCTTTGCTACCTTTGTATTTACATTGTTAATCTCCTTTCCATTCAAGTATCATTTACTAACTTCGTTCTAACTTTATTTGTTTTTGTTCATTATAGTACAAGTCAAACACTGTCAAAATCGAAATACCCAAAACAAACAAGGGTCCAAATACATTATTTCTTATAAAATCACGTGTGATAATCCTTCCTTTTATAACCTTGATACGCAATCAAACAAATCAAGTAGCTTTCAAACAAATCGCGCTTGATTGCCTAGTAAACTCTTTAGTCTCGAGGTGCACTGTACCAGGCGTCTCAACGTTCGGGCGTCTGATGTGAGGCGCTTATTCTACGATCCCGGGAATTAGGTTTCGGCACCTAACACGATTCCCAGCGTATCCAAACACTATAAACAAGACATCCCTTCAATCATTTCAACGGATTGTCAACCGCATTCTAAACCTCTCCCAGACTTCTAAAACAAATTTGAATACCCTTTTAGAAACCTTCTAAAACACCTCACATCAACCTACATCCCGAAGATCTCTGTGTGTTCGAGTTGATGTCCTTGGGTGTCCATGTTCAAAGCTTGACAATATATATTTATGGCATGATTACTCCTTTGCTACCTTTGTATTAACATTGTTAATCTCCCTTCCCTTCAAGTATCATTTGCTAACTTCGTTCTAACTTTGTTTGTTTTTGTTCATTATAGTACAAGTCAAACACTGTCAAAATCGAAATACCCAAAACAAACAAGGGTCCAAATACATTATTTCTTATACAATTACGCGTGATAATCCTTCCTTGTATAACCTTGATACGCAATCAAACAAATCAAGTAGCTTTCAAAAAATTCGCGCTTGATAGCCTCGTACACGCTTTAGTCTCGAGGTGCACTATACCAGGCGTCTCAACGTTCAGGCGTCTGATGTGAGGCGCATATTCTACGATCCCGGGAATTAGGTTTCGGCACCTAACACGATTCCCAGTGCATCCAAACTCTATAAACACGACATCCCTTCAATCATTTCAACGGATTGTCAACCGCATTCTAAACCTCTCCCAGACTTCTAAAACAAATTTGAATACCCTTTTACAACCTTCTAAAACACCTCACATCAACCTACATCCTGAAGATCTCTGTGTGTCCGAGTTGATGTCCTTGGGTGTCCATGTTCAAAGCTTGACAATTTATATTTATGGCATGATTACTCCTTTGCTACCTTTGTATTTACATTGTTAATCTCCTTTCCATTCAAGTATCATTTACTAACTTCGTTCTAACTTTATTTGTTTTTGTTCATTATAGTACAAGTCAAACACTGTCAAAATCGAAATACCCAAAACAAACAAGGGTCCAAATACATTATTTCTTATAAAATCACGTGTGATAATCCTTCCTTTTATAACCTTGATACGCAATCAAACAAATCAAGTAGCTTTCAAACAAATCGCGCTTGATTGCCTAGTAAACTCTTTAGTCTCGAGGTGCACTGTACCAGGCGTCTCAACGTCCGGGCGTCTGATGTGAGGCGCATATTCTACGATCCCGGGAATTAGGTTTCGGCACCTAACACGATTCCCAGTGCATCCAAACTCTATAAAGACGACATTCCTTCAATCATTTCAACGGATTGTCAACCGCATTCTAAACCTCCCCCAGACATCTAAAACAAATTTGAATACCCTTTTACAACCTTCTAAAACACCTCACATCAACCTACATCCCGAAGATCTCTGTGTGTACGAGTTGATGTCCTTGGGTGTCCATGTTCAAAGCTTGACAATATGTATTTATGGCATGATTACTCCTTTGCTACCTTTGTATTAACATTGTTAATCTCCCTTCCCTTCAAGTATCATTTGCTAACTTCGTTCTAACTTTGTTTGTTTTTGTTCATTATAGTACAAGTCAAACACTGTCAAAATCGAAATACCCAAAACAAACAAGGGTCCAAATACATTATTTCTTATACAATTACGCGTGATAATCCTTCCTTGTATAACCTTGATACGCAATCAAACAAATCAAGTAGCTTTCAAAAAATTCGCGCTTGATAGCCTCGTACACGCTTTAGTCTCGAGGTGCACTATACCAGGCGTCTCAACGTTCAGGCGTCTGATGTGAGGCGCATATTCTACGATCCCGGGAATTAGGTTTCGGCACCTAACACGATTCCCAGTGCATCCAAACTCTATAAACACGACATCCCTTCAATCATTTCAACGGATTGTCAACCGCATTCTAAACCTCTCCCAGACTTCTAAAACAAATTTGAATACCCTTTTACAACCTTCTAAAACACCTCACATCAACCTACATCCTGAAGATCTCTGTGTGTCCGAGTTGATGTCCTTGGGTGTCCATGTTCAAAGCTTGACAATTTATATTTATGGCATGATTACTCCTTTGCTACCTTTGTATTTACATTGTTAATCTCCTTTCCATTCAAGTATCATTTACTAACTTCGTTCTAACTTTATTTGTTTTTGTTCATTATAGTACAAGTCAAACACTGTCAAAATCGAAATACCCAAAACAAACAAGGGTCCAAATACATTATTTCTTATAAAATCACGTGTGATAATCCTTCCTTTTATAACCTTGATACGCAATCAAACAAATCAAGTAGCTTTCAAACAAATCGCGCTTGATTGCCTAGTAAACTCTTTAGTCTCGAGGTGCACTGTACCAGGCGTCTCAACGTCCGGGCGTCTGATGTGAGGCGCATATTCTACGATCCCGGGAATTAGGTTTCGGCACCTAACACGATTCCCAGTGCATCCAAACTCTATAAAGACGACATTCCTTCAATCATTTCAACGGATTGTCAACCGCATTCTAAACCTCCCCCAGACATCTAAAACAAATTTGAATACCCTTTTACAACCTTCTAAAACACCTCACATCAACCTACATCCCGAAGATCTCTGTGTGTACGAGTTGATGTCCTTGGGTGTCCATGTTCAAAGCTTGACAATATGTATTTATGGCATGATTACTCCTTTGCTACCTTTGTATTTACATTGGTAATCTCCTTTCCCTTCAAGTATCATTTACTAACTTCGTTCTAACTTTATTTGTTTTTGTTCATTATAGTACAAGTCAAACACTGTCAAAATCGAAATACCCAAAACAAACAAGGGTCCAAATACATTATTTCTTTTACAATCACGCGTGATAATCTTTCCTTGTATAACCTTGATACACAATCAAACAAATCAAGTAGCTTTCAAACAATTCGCGCTTAATAGCCTAGTACATGCTTTAGTCTCGAGGTGCA
Source organism: Agrostemma githago (assembly GCA_958450325.1). Classification (NCBI taxonomy): domain Eukaryota; kingdom Viridiplantae; phylum Streptophyta; class Magnoliopsida; order Caryophyllales; family Caryophyllaceae; genus Agrostemma; species Agrostemma githago. Next base: position 27,377,578 of record OY288245.1, read on the forward strand.
CTGTACCAAGCGTCTCAACGTTCGGGAGTCTCATGTGAGGCGCTTATTCTATGATCCCGGGAATTAGGTTTTGGCACCTAACACGATTCCCAGCGCATCCAAACTCTATAAACACGACATCCCTTCAATCATTTCAACGGATTGTCAACCGCATTCTAAACCTCTCCCAGGCTTCTAAAACAAATTTGAATACCCTTTTACAACCTTCTAAAACACCTCACATCAACCTACATCCTGAAGATCTCTGTGTGTCCGAGTTTATGTCCTTGGGTGTCCATGTTCAAAGCTTGACAATTTATATTTATGGCATGATTACTCCTTTGATACCTTTGTATTTACATTGTTAATCTCCTTTCCATTCAAGTATCATTTACTAACTTCGTTCTAACTTTATTTGTTTTTGTTCATTATAGTACAAGTCAAACACTGTCAAAATCGAAATACCCAAAACAAATAAGGGTCCAAATACATTATTTCTTATAAAATCACGTGTGATAATCCTTCCTTTTATAACCTTGATACGCAATCAAACAAATCAAGTAGCTTTCAAACAAATCGCGCTTGATTGCCTAGTAAACTCTTTAGTCTAAAGGTGCACTGTACCAGGCGTCTCAACGTTCGGGCGTCTGATGTGAGGCTCTTATTCTACGATCCCGGGAATTAGGTTTCGGCACCTAACACGATTCCCAGCGTATCCAAACTCTATAAACAAGACATCCCTTCAATCATTTCAACGGATTGTCAACCGCATTCTAAACCTCTCCCAGACTTCTAAAACAAATTTGAATACCCTTTTACAACCTTCTAAAACACCTCACATCAACCTACATCCCGAAGATCTCTGTGTGTTCGAGTTGATGTCCTTGGGTGTCCATGTTCAAAGCTTGACAATATATATTTATGGCATGATTACTCCTTTGCTACCTTTGTATTTACATTGTTAATCTCCCTTCCCTTCAAGTATCATTTACTAACTTCGTTCTAACTTTGTTTGTTTTTGTTCATTATAGTACAAGTCAAACACTGTCAAAATCGAAATACCCAAAACAAACAAGGGTCCAAATACATTATTTCTTATACAATTACGCGTGATAATCCTTCCTTGTATAACCTTGATACGCAATCAAACAAATCAAGTAGCTTTCAAACAAATCGCGCTTGATTGCCTAGTAAACTCTTTAGTCTCGAGGTGCACTGTACCAGGCGTCTCAACGTTCGGGCGTCTGATGTGAGGCGCATATTCTACGATCCCGGGAATTAGGTTTCGGCACCTAACACGATTCCCAGTGCATCCAAACTCTATAAACACGACATTCCTTCAATCATTTCAACGGATTGTCAACCGCATTCTAAACCTCCCCCAGACATCTAAAACAAATTTGAATACCCTTTTACAACCTTCTAAAACACCTCACATCAACCTACATCCCGAAGATCTCTGTGTGTCCGAGTTGATGTCCTTGGGTGTCCATGTTCAAAGCTTGACAATATGTATTTATGGCATGATTACTCCTTTGCTACCTTTGTATTTACATTGGTAATCTCCTTTCCCTTCAAGTATCATTTACTAACTTCGTTCTAACTTTATTTGTTTTTGTTCATTATAGTACAAGTCAAACACTGTCAAAATCGAAATACCCAAAACAAACAAGGGTCCAAATACATTATTTCTTTTACAATCACGCGTGATAATCTTTCCTTGTATAACCTTGATACACAATCAAACAAATCAAGTAGCTTTCAAACAATTCGCGCTTGATAGCCTCGTACACGCTTTTGTCTCGAGGTGCACTGTACCAAGCGTCTCAACGTTCGGGCGTCTGATGTGAGGCGCTAATTCTACGATCCCGGGAATTAGGTTTCGGCACCTAACACGATTCCCAGCGTATCCAAACTCTATAAACAAGACATCCCTTCAATCATTTCAACGGATTGTCAACCGCATTCTAAACCTCTCCCAGACTTCTAAAACAAATTTGAATACCCTTTTACAACCTTCTAAAACACCTCACATCAACCTACATCCCGAAGATCTCTCTGTGTACGAGTTGATGTCCTTGGGTGTCCATGTTCAAAGCTTGACAATATGTATTTATGGCATGATTACTCCTTTGCTACCTTTGTATTTACATTGGTAATCTCCTTTCCCTTCAAGTATCATTTACTAACTTCGTTCTAACTTTATTTGTTTTTGTTCATTATAGTACAAGTCAAACACTGTCAAAATCGAAATACCCAAAACAAACAAGGGTCCAAATACATTATTTCTTTTACAATCACGCGTGATAATCTTTCCTTGTATAACCTTGATACACAATCAAACAAATCAAGTAGCTTTCAAACAATTCGCGCTTGATAGCCTCGTACACGCTTTTGTCTCGAGGTGCACTGTACCAAGCGTCTCAACGTTCGGGCGTCTGATGTGAGGCGCTAATTCTACGATCCCGGGAATTAGGTTTCGGCACCTAACACGATTCCCAGCGTATCCAAACTCTATAAACAAGACATCCCTTCAATCATTTCAACGGATTGTCAACCGCATTCTAAACCTCTCCCAGACTTCTAAAACAAATTTGAATACCCTTTTACAACCTTCTAAAACACCTCACATCAACCTACATCCCGAAGATCTCTCTGTGTACGAGTTGATGTCCTTGGGTGTCCATGTTCAAAGCTTGACAATATGTATTTATGGCATGATTACTCCTTTGCTACCTTTGTATTTACATTGTTAATCTCCCTTCCCTTCAAGTATCATTTACTAACTTCGTTCTAACTTTGTTTGTTTTTGTTCATTATAGTACAAGTCAAACACTGTCAAAATCGAAATACCCAAAACAAACAAGGGTCCAAATACATTATTTCTTATACAATTACGCGTGATAATCCTTCCTTGTATAACCTTGATACGCAATCAAACAAATCAAGTAGCTTTCAAACAAATCGCGCTTGATTGCCTAGTAAACTCTTTAGTCTCGAGGTGCACTGTACCAGGCGTCTCAACGTTCGGGCGTCTGATGTGAGGCGCATATTCTACGATCCCGGGAATTAGGTTTCGGCACCTAACACGATTCCCAGTGCATCCAAACTCTATAAACACGACATTCCTTCAATCATTTCAACGGATTGTCAACCGCATTCTAAACCTCCCCCAGACATCTAAAACAAATTTGAATACCCTTTTACAACCTTCTAAAACACCTCACATCAACCTACATCCCGAAGATCTCTGTGTGTCCGAGTTGATGTCCTTGGGTGTCCATGTTCAAAGCTTGACAATATGTATTTATGGCATGATTACTCCTTTGCTACCTTTGTATTTACATTGGTAATCTCCTTTCCCTTCAAGTATCATTTACTAACTTCGTTCTAACTTTATTTGTTTTTGTTCATTATAGTACAAGTCAAACACTGTCAAAATCGAAATACCCAAAACAAACAAGGGTCCAAATACATTATTTCTTTTACAATCACGCGTGATAATCTTTCCTTGTATAACCTTGATACACAATCAAACAAATCAAGTAGCTTTCAAACAATTCGCGCTTGATAGCCTCGTACACGCTTTTGTCTCGAGGTGCACTGTACCAAGCGTCTCAACGTTCGGGCGTCTGATGTGAGGCGCTAATTCTACGATCCCGGGAATTAGGTTTCGGCACCTAACACGATTCCCAGCGTATCCAAACTCTATAAACAAGACATCCCTTCAATCATTTCAACGGATTGTCAACCGCATTCTAAACCTCTCCCAGACTTCTAAAACAAATTTGAATACCCTTTTACAACCTTCTAAAACACCTCACATCAACCTACATCCCGAAGATCTCTCTGTGTACGAGTTGATGTCCTTGGGTGTCCATGTTCAAAGCTTGACAATATGTATTTATGGCATGATTACTCCTTTGCTACCTTTGTATTTACATTGGTAATCTCCTTTCCCTTCAAGTATCATTTACTAACTTCGTTCTAACTTTATTTGTTTTTGTTCATTATAGTACAAGTCAAACACTGTCAAAATCGAAATACCCAAAACAAACAAGGGTCCAAATACATTATTTCTTTTACAATCACGCGTGATAATCTTTCCTTGTATAACCTTGATACACAATCAAACAAATCAAGTAGCTTTCAAACAATTCGCGCTTGATAGCCTCGTACACGCTTTTGTCTCGAGGTGCACTGTACCAAGCGTCTCAACGTTCGGGCGTCTGATGTGAGGCGCTAATTCTACGATCCCGGGAATTAGGTTTCGGCACCTAACACGATTCCCAGCGTATCCAAACTCTATAAACAAGACATCCCTTCAATCATTTCAACGGATTGTCAACCGCATTCTAAACCTCTCCCAGACTTCTAAAACAAATTTGAATACCCTTTTACAACCTTCTAAAACACCTCACATCAACCTACATCCCGAAGATCTCTCTGTGTACGAGTTGATGTCCTTGGGTGTCCATGTTCAAAGCTTGACAATATGTATTTATGGCATGATTACTCCTTTGCTACCTTTGTATTTACATTGTTAATCTCCCTTCCCTTCAAGTATCATTTACTAACTTCGTTCTAACTTTGTTTGTTTTTGTTCATTATAGTACAAGTCAAACACTGTCAAAATCGAAATACCCAAAACAAACAAGGGTCCAAATACATTATTTCTTATACAATTACGCGTGATAATCCTTCCTTGTATAACCTTGATACGCAATCAAACAAATCAAGTAGCTTTCAAACAAATCGCGCTTGATTGCCTAGTAAACTCTTTAGTCTCGAGGTGCACTGTACCAGGCGTCTCAACGTTCGGGCGTCTGATGTGAGGCGCATATTCTACGATCCCGGGAATTAGGTTTCGGCACCTAACACGATTCCCAGTGCATCCAAACTCTATAAACACGACATTCCTTCAATCATTTCAACGGATTGTCAACCGCATTCTAAACCTCCCCCAGACATCTAAAACAAATTTGAATACCCTTTTACAACCTTCTAAAACACCTCACATCAACCTACATCCCGAAGATCTCTGTGTGTCCGAGTTGATGTCCTTGGGTGTCCATGTTCAAAGCTTGACAATATGTATTTATGGCATGATTACTCCTTTGCTACCTTTGTATTTACATTGGTAATCTCCTTTCCCTTCAAGTATCATTTACTAACTTCGTTCTAACTTTATTTGTTTTTGTTCATTATAGTACAAGTCAAACACTGTCAAAATCGAAATACCCAAAACAAACAAGGGTCCAAATACATTATTTCTTTTACAATCACGCGTGATAATCTTTCCTTGTATAACCTTGATACACAATCAAACAAATCAAGTAGCTTTCAAACAATTCGCGCTTGATAGCCTCGTACACGCTTTTGTCTCGAGGTGCACTGTACCAAGCGTCTCAACGTTCGGGCGTCTGATGTGAGGCGCTAATTCTACGATCCCGGGAATTAGGTTTCGGCACCTAACACGATTCCCAGCGTATCCAAACTCTATAAACAAGACATCCCTTCAATCATTTCAACGGATTGTCAACCGCATTCTAAACCTCTCCCAGACTTCTAAAACAAATTTGAATACCCTTTTACAACCTTCTAAAACACCTCACATCAACCTACATCCCGAAGATCTCTCTGTGTACGAGTTGATGTCCTTGGGTGTCCATGTTCAAAGCTTGACAATATGTATTTATGGCATGATTACTCCTTTGCTACCTTTGTATTTACATTGGTAATCTCCTTTCCCTTCAAGTATCATTTACTAACTTCGTTCTAACTTTATTTGTTTTTGTTCATTATAGTACAAGTCAAACACTGTCAAAATCGAAATACCCAAAACAAACAAGGGTCCAAATACATTATTTCTTTTACAATCACGCGTGATAATCTTTCCTTGTATAACCTTGATACACAATCAAACAAATCAAGTAGCTTTCAAACAATTCGCGCTTGATAGCCTCGTACACGCTTTTGTCTCGAGGTGCACTGTACCAAGCGTCTCAACGTTCGGGCGTCTGATGTGAGGCGCTAATTCTACGATCCCGGGAATTAGGTTTCGGCACCTAACACGATTCCCAGCGTATCCAAACTCTATAAACAAGACATCCCTTCAATCATTTCAACGGATTGTCAACCGCATTCTAAACCTCTCCCAGACTTCTAAAACAAATTTGAATACCCTTTTACAACCTTCTAAAACACCTCACATCAACCTACATCCCGAAGATCTCTGTGTGTTCGAGTTGATGTCCTTGGGTGTCCATGTTCAAAGCTTGACAATATATATTTATGGCATGATTACTCCTTTGCTACCTTTGTATTTACATTGTTAATCTCCTTTCCCTTCAAGTATCATTTACTAACTTCGTTCTAACTTTGTTTGTTTTTGTTCATTATAGTACAAGTCAAACACTGTCAAAATCGAAATACCCAAAACAAACAAGGGTCCAAATACATTATTTCTTATACAATCACGTGTGATAATCCTTCCTTGTATAACCTTGATACGCAATCAAACAAATCAAGTAGCTTTCAAACAATTCGCGCTTAATAGCCTAGTACATGCTTTAGTCTCGAGGTGCACTGTACCAAGCGTCTCAACGTTCGGGAGTCTCATGTGAGGCGCTTATTCTATGATCCCGGGAATTAGGTTTTGGCACCTAACACGATTCCCAGCGCATCCAAACTCTATAAACACGACATCCCTTCAATCATTTCAACGGATTGTCAACCGCATTCTAAACCTCTCCCAGGCTTCTAAAACAAATTTGAATACCCTTTTACAACCTTCTAAAACACCTCACATCAACCTACATCCTGAAGATCTCTGTGTGTCCGAGTTTATGTCCTTGGGTGTCCATGTTCAAAGCTTGACAATTTATATTTATGGCATGATTACTCCTTTGATACCTTTGTATTTACATTGTTAATCTCCTTTCCATTCAAGTATCATTTACTAACTTCGTTCTAACTTTATTTGTTTTTGTTCATTATAGTACAAGTCAAACACTGTCAAAATCGAAATACCCAAAACAAATAAGGGTCCAAATACATTATTTCTTATAAAATCACGTGTGATAATCCTTCCTTTTATAACCTTGATACGCAATCAAACAAATCAAGTAGCTTTCAAACAAATCGCGCTTGATTGCCTAGTAAACTCTTTAGTCTAAAGGTGCACTGTACCAGGCGTCTCAACGTTCGGGCGTCTGATGTGAGGCTCTTATTCTACGATCCCGGGAATTAGGTTTCGGCACCTAACACGATTCCCAGCGTATCCAAACTCTATAAACAAGACATCCCTTCAATCATTTCAACGGATTGTCAACCGCATTCTAAACCTCTCCCAGACTTCTAAAACAAATTTGAATACCCTTTTACAACCTTCTAAAACACCTCACATCAACCTACATCCCGAAGATCTCTGTGTGTTCGAGTTGATGTCCTTGGGTGTCCATGTTCAAAGCTTGACAATATATATTTATGGCATGATTACTCCTTTGCTACCTTTGTATTTACATTGTTAATCTCCCTTCCCTTCAAGTATCATTTACTAACTTCGTTCTAACTTTGTTTGTTTTTGTTCATTATAGTACATGTCAAACACTGTCAAAATCGAAATACCCAAAACAAACAAGGGTCCAAATACATTATTTCTTATACAATTACGCGTGATAATCCTTCCTTGTATAACCTTGATACGCAATCAAACAAATCAAGTAGCTTTCAAACAAATCGCGCTTGATTGCCTAGTAAACTCTTTAGTCTCGAGGTGCACTGTACCAGGCGTCTCAACGTTCGGGCGTCTGATGTGAGGCGCATATTCTACGATCCCGGGAATTAGGTTTCGGCACCTAACACGATTCCCAGTGCATCCAAACTCTATAAACACGACATTCCTTCAATCATTTCAACGGATTGTCAACCGCATTCTAAACCTCCCCCAGACATCTAAAACAAATTTGAATACCCTTTTACAACCTTCTAAAACACCTCACATCAACCTACATCCCGAAGATCTCTGTGTGTCCGAGTTGATGTCCTTGGGTGTCCATGTTCAAAGCTTGACAATATGTATTTATGGCATGATTACTCCTTTGCTACCTTTGTATTTACATTGGTAATCTCCTTTCCCTTCAAGTATCATTTACTAACTTCGTTCTAACTTTATTTGTTTTTGTTCATTATAGTACAAGTCAAACACTGTCAAAATCGAAATACCCAAAACAAACAAGGGTCCAAATACATTATTTCTTTTACAATCACGCGTGATAATCTTTCCTTGTATAACCTTGATACACAATCAAACAAATCAAGTAGCTTTCAAACAATTCGCGCTTGATAGCCTCGTACACGCTTTTGTCTCGAGGTGCACTGTACCAAGCGTCTCAACGTTCGGGCGTCTGATGTGAGGCGCTAATTCTACGATCCCGGGAATTAGGTTTCGGCACCTAACACGATTCCCAGCGTATCCAAACTCTATAAACAAGACATCCCTTCAATCATTTCAACGGATTGTCAACCGCATTCTAAACCTCTCCCAGACTTCTAAAACAAATTTGAATACCCTTTTACAACCTTCTAAAACACCTCACATCAACCTACATCCCGAAGATCTCTGTGTGTTCGAGTTGATGTCCTTGGGTGTCCATGTTCAAAGCTTGACAATATATATTTATGGCATGATTACTCCTTTGCTACCTTTGTATTTACATTGTTAATCTCCTTTCCCTTCAAGTATCATTTACTAACTTCGTTCTAACTTTGTTTGTTTTTGTTCATTATAGTACAAGTCAAACACTGTCAAAATCGAAATACCCAAAACAAACAAGGGTCCAAATACATTATTTCTTATACAATCACGTGTGATAATCCTTCCTTGTATAACCTTGATACGCAATCAAACAAATCAAGTAGCTTTCAAACAATTCGCGCTTAATAGCCTAGTACATGCTTTAGTCTCGAGGTGCACTGTACCAAGCGTCTCAACGTTCGGGCGTCTCATGTGAGGCGCTTATTCTATGATCCCGGGAATTAGGTTTTGGCACCTAACACGATTCCCAGCGCATCCAAACTCTATAAACACGACATCCCTTCAATCATTTCAACGGATTGTCAACCGCATTCTAAACCTCTCCCAGACTTCTAAAACAAATTTGAATACCCTTTTACAACCTTCTAAAACACCTCACATCAACCTACATCCTGAAGATCTCTGTGTGTCCGAGTTTATGTCCTTGGGTGTCCATGTTCTAAGCTTGACAAATTATATTTATGGCATGATTACTCCTTTGATACCTTTGTATTTACATTGTTAATCTCCTTTCCATTCAAGTATCATTTACTAACTTCGTTCTAACTTTATTTGTTTTTGTTCATTATAGTACAAGTCAAACACTGTCAAAATCGAAATACCCAAAACAAATAAGGGTCCAAATACATTATTTCTTATAAAATCACGTGTGATAATCCTTCCTTTTATAACCTTGATACGCAATCAAACAAATCAAGTAGCTTTCAAACAAATCGCGCTTGATTGCCTAGTAAACTCTTTAGTCTAAAGGTGCACTGTACCAGGCGTCTCAACGTTCGGGCGTCTGATGTGAGGCTCTTATTCTACGATCCCGGGAATTAGGTTTCGGCACCTAACACGATTCCCAGCGTATCCAAACTCTATAAACAAGACATCCCTTCAATCATTTCAACGGATTGTCAACCGCATTCTAAACCTCTCCCAGACTTCTAAAACAAATTTGAATACCCTTTTACAACCTTCTAAAACACCTCACATCAACCTACATCCCGAAGATCTCTGTGTGTTCGAGTTGATGTCCTTGGGTGTCCATGTTCAAAGCTTGACAATATATATTTATGGCATGATTACTCCTTTGCTACCTTTGTATTTACATTGTTAATCTCCCTTCCCTTCAAGTATCATTTACTAACTTCGTTCTAACTTTGTTTGTTTTTGTTCATTATAGTACAAGTCAAACACTGTCAAAATCGAAATACCCAAAACAAACAAGGGTCCAAATACATTATTTCTTCTACAATTACGCGTGATAATCCTTCCTTGTATAACCTTGATACGCAATCAAACAAATCAAGTAGCTTTCAAACAAATCGCGCTTGATTGCCTAGTAAACTCTTTAGTCTCGAGGTGCACTGTACCAGGCGTCTCAACGTTCGGGCGTCTGATGTGAGGCGCATATTCTACGATCCCGGGAATTAGGTTTCGGCACCTAACACGATTCCCAGTGCATCCAAACTCTATAAACACGACATTCCTTCAATCATTTCAACGGATTGTCAACCGCATTCTAAACCTCCCCCAGACATCTAAAACAAATTTGAATACCCTTTTACAACCTTCTAAAACACCTCACATCAACCTACATCCCGAAGATCTCTGTGTGTTCGAGTTGATGTCCTTGGGTGTCCATGTTCAAAGCTTGACAATATATATTTATGGCATGATTACTCCTTTGCTACCTTTGTATTTACATTGTTAATCTCCTTTCCCTTCAAGTATCATTTACTAACTTCGTTCTAACTTTGTTTGTTTTTGTTCATTATAGTACAAGTCAAACACTGTCAAAATCGAAATACCCAAAACAAACAAGGGTCCAAATACATTATTTCTTATACAATCACGTGTGATAATCCTTCCTTGTATAACCTTGATACGCAATCAAACAAATCAAGTAGCTTTCAAACAATTCGCGCTTAATAGCCTAGTACATGCTTTAGTCTCGAGGTGCACTGTACCAAGCGTCTCAACGTTCGGGCGTCTCATGTGAGGCGCTTATTCTATGATCCCGGGAATTAGGTTTTGGCACCTAACACGATTCCCAGCGCATCCAAACTCTATAAACACGACATCCCTTCAATCATTTCAACGGATTGTCAACCGCATTCTAAACCTCTCCCAGACTTCTAAAACAAATTTGAATACCCTTTTACAACCTTCTAAAACACCTCACATCAACCTACATCCTGAAGATCTTTGTGTGTCCGAGTTTATGTCCTTGGGTGTCCATGTTCAAAGCTTGACAATTTATATTTATGGCATGATTACTCCTTTGATACCTTTGTATTTACATTGTTAATCTCCTTTCCATTCAAGTATCATTTACTAACTTCGTTCTAACTTTATTTGTTTTTGTTCATTATAGTACAAGTCAAACACTGTCAAAATCGAAATACCCAAAACAAATAAGGGTCCAAATACATTATTTCTTATAAAATCACGTGTGATAATCCTTCCTTTTATAACCTTGATACGCAATCAAACAAATCAAGTAGCTTTCAAACAAATCGCGCTTGATTGCCTAGTAAACTCTTTAGTCTAAAGGTGCACTGTACCAGGCGTCTCAACGTTCGGGCGTCTGATGTGAGGCTCTTATTCTACGATCCCGGGAATTAGGTTTCGGCACCTAACACGATTCCCAGCGTATCCAAACTCTATAAACAAGACATCCCTTCAATCATTTCAACGGATTGTCAACCGCATTCTAAACCTCTCCCAGACTTCTAAAACAAATTTGAATACCCTTTTACAACCTTCTAAAACACCTCACATCAACCTACATCCCGAAGATCTCTGTGTGTTCGAGTTGATGTCCTTGGGTGTCCATGTTCAAAGCTTGACAATATATATTTATGGCATGATTACTCCTTTGCTACCTTTGTATTTACATTGTTAATCTCCCTTCCCTTCAAGTATCATTTACTAACTTCGTTCTAACTTTGTTTGTTTTTGTTCATTATAGTACAAGTCAAACACTGTCAAAATCGAAATACCCAAAACAAACAAGGGTCCAAATACATTATTTCTTATACAATTACGCGTGATAATCCTTCCTTGTATAACCTTGATACGCAATCAAACAAATCAAGTAGCTTTCAAACAAATCGCGCTTGATTGCCTAGTAAACTCTTTAGTCTCGAGGTGCACTGTACCAGGCGTCTCAACGTTCGGGCGTCTGATGTGAGGCGCATATTCTACGATCCCGGGAATTAGGTTTCGGCACCTAACACGATTCCCAGTGCATCCAAACTCTATAAACACGACATTCCTTCAATCATTTCAACGGATTGTCAACCGCATTCTAAACCTCCCCCAGACATCTAAAACAAATTTGAATACCCTTTTACAACCTTCTAAAACACCTCACATCAACCTACATCCCGAAGATCTCTGTGTGTTCGAGTTGATGTCCTTGGGTGTCCATGTTCAAAGCTTGACAATATATATTTATGGCATGATTACTCCTTTGCTACCTTTGTATTTACATTGTTAATCTCCTTTCCCTTCAAGTATCATTTACTAACTTCGTTCTAACTTTGTTTGTTTTTGTTCATTATAGTACAAGTCAAACACTGTCAAAATCGAAATACCCAAAACAAACAAGGGTCCAAATACATTATTTCTTATACAATCACGTGTGATAATCCTTCCTTGTATAACCTTGATACGCAATCAAACAAATCAAGTAGCTTTCAAACAATTCGCGCTTAATAGCCTAGTACATGCTTTAGTCTCGAGGTGCACTGTACCAAGCGTCTCAACGTTCGGGCGTCTCATGTGAGGCGCTTATTCTATGATCCCGGGAATTAGGTTTTGGCACCTAACACGATTCCCAGCGCATCCAAACTCTATAAACACGACATCCCTTCAATCATTTCAACGGATTGTCAACCGCATTCTAAACCTCTCCCAGACTTCTAAAACAAATTTGAATACCCTTTTACAACCTTCTAAAACACCTCACATCAACCTACATCCTGAAGATCTTTGTGTGTCCGAGTTTATGTCCTTGGGTGTCCATGTTCAAAGCTTGACAATTTATATTTATGGCATGATTACTCCTTTGATACCTTTGTATTTACATTGTTAATCTCCTTTCCATTCAAGTATCATTTACTAACTTCGTTCTAACTTTATTTGTTTTTGTTCATTATAGTACAAGTCAAACACTGTCAAAATCGAAATACCCAAAACAAATAAGGGTCCAAATACATTATTTCTTATAAAATCACGTGTGATAATCCTTCCTTTTATAACCTTGATACGCAATCAAACAAATCAAGTAGCTTTCAAACAAATCGCGCTTGATTGCCTAGTAAACTCTTTAGTCTAAAGGTGCACTGTACCAGGCGTCTCAACGTTCGGGCGTCTGATGTGAGGCTCTTATTCTACGATCCCGGGAATTAGGTTTCGGCACCTAACACGATTCCCAGCGTATCCAAACTCTATAAACAAGACATCCCTTCAATCATTTCAACGGATTGTCAACCGCATTCTAAACCTCTCCCAGACTTCTAAAACAAATTTGAATACCCTTTTACAACCTTCTAAAACACCTCACATCAACCTACATCCCGAAGATCTCTGTGTGTTCGAGTTGATGTCCTTGGGTGTCCATGTTCAAAGCTTGACAATATATATTTATGGCATGATTACTCCTTTGCTACCTTTGTATTTACATTGTTAATCTCCCTTCCCTTCAAGTATCATTTACTAACTTCGTTCTAACTTTGTTTGTTTTTGTTCATTATAGTACAAGTCAAACACTGTCAAAATCGAAATACCCAAAACAAACAAGGGTCCAAATACATTATTTCTTATACAATTACGCGTGATAATCCTTCCTTGTATAACCTTGATACGCAATCAAACAAATCAAGTAGCTTTCAAACAAATCGCGCTTGATTGCCTAGTAAACTCTTTAGTCTCGAGGTGCACTGTACCAGGCGTCTCAACGTTCGGGCGTCTGATGTGAGGCGCATATTCTACGATCCCGGGAATTAGGTTTCGGCACCTAACACGATTCCCAGTGCATCCAAACTCTATAAACACGACATTCCTTCAATCATTTCAACGGATTGTCACCCGCATTCTAAACCTCCCCCAGACATCTAAAACAAATTTGAATACCCTTTTACAACCTTCTAAAACACCTCACATCAACCTACATCCCGAAGATCTCTGTGTGTCCGAGTTGATGTCCTTGGGTGTCCATGTTCAAAGCTTGACAATATGTATTTATGGCATGATTACTCCTTTGCTACCTTTGTATTTACATTGGTAATCTCCTTTCCCTTCAAGTATCATTTACTAACTTCGTTCTAACTTTATTTGTTTTTGTTCATTATAGTACAAGTCAAACACTGTCAAAATCGAAATACCCAAAACAAACAAGGGTCCAAATACATTATTTCTTTTACAATCACGCGTGATAATCTTTCCTTGTATAACCTTGATACACAATCAAACAAATCAAGTAGCTTTCAAACAATTCGCGCTTGATAGCCTCGTACACGCTTTTGTCTCGAGGTGCACTGTACCAAGCGTCTCAACGTTCGGGCGTCTGATGTGAGGCGCTAATTCTACGATCCCGGGAATTAGGTTTCGGCACCTAACACGATTCCCAGCGTATCCAAACTCTATAAACAAGACATCCCTTCAATCATTTCAACGGATTGTCAACCGCATTCTAAACCTCTCCCAGACTTCTAAAATAAATTTGAATACCCTTTTACAACCTTCTAAAACACCTCACATCAACCTACATCCCGAAGATCTCTGTGTGTTCGAGTTGATGTCCTTGGGTGTCCATGTTCAAAGCTTGACAATATATATTTATGGCATGATTACTCCTTTGCTACCTTTGTATTTACATTGTTAATCTCCTTTCCCTTCAAGTATCATTTACTAACTTCGTTCTAACTTTGTTTGTTTTTGTTCATTATAGTACAAGTCAAACACTGTCAAAATCGAAATACCCAAAACAAACAAGGGTCCAAATACATTATTTCTTATACAATCACGTGTGATAATCCTTCCTTGTATAACCTTGATACGCAATCAAACAAATCAAGTAGCTTTCAAACAATTCGCGCTTAATAGCCTAGTACATGCTTTAGTCTCGAGGTGCACTGTACCAAGCGTCTCAACGTTCGGGCGTCTCATGTGAGGCGCTTATTCTATGATCCCGGGAATTAGGTTTTGGCACCTAACACGATTCCCAGCGCATCCAAACGCTATAAACACGACATCCCTTCAATCATTTCAACGGATTGTCAACCGCATTCTAAACCTCTCCCAGACTTCTAAAACAAATTTGAATACCCTTTTACAACCTTCTAAAACACCTCACATCAACCTACATCCTGAAGATCTTTGTGTGTCCGAGTTTATGTCCTTGGGTGTCCATGTTCAAAGCTTGACAATTTATATTTATGGCATGATTACTCCTTTGATACCTTTGTATTTACATTGTTAATCTCCTTTCCATTCAAGTATCATTTACTAACTTCGTTCTAACTTTATTTGTTTTTGTTCATTATAGTACAAGTCAAACACTGTCAAAATCGAAATACCCAAAACAAATAAGGGTCCAAATACATTATTTCTTATAAAATCACGTGTGATAATCCTTCCTTTTATAACCTTGATACGCAATCAAACAAATCAAGTAGCTTTCAAACAAATCGCGCTTGATTGCCTAGTAAACTCTTTAGTCTAAAGGTGCACTGTACCAGGCGTCTCAACGTTCGGGCGTCTGATGTGAGGCTCTTATTCTACGATCCCAGGAATTAGGTTTCGGCACCTAACACGATTCCCAGCGTATCCAAACTCTATAAACAAGACATCCCTTCAATCATTTCAACGGATTGTCAACCGCATTCTAAACCTCTCCCAGACTTCTAAAACAAATTTGAATACCCTTTTACAACCTTCTAAAACACCTCACATCAACCTACATCCCGAAGATCTCTGTGTGATCGAGTTGATGTCCTTGGGTGTCCATGTTCAAAGCTTGACAATATATATTTATGGCATGATTACTCCTTTGCTACCTTTGTATTTACATTGTTAATCTCCCTTCCCTTCAAGTATCATTTACTAACTTCGTTCTAACTTTGTTTGTTTTTGTTCATTATAGTACAAGTCAAACACTGTCAAAATCGAAATACCCAAAACAAACAAGGGTCCAAATACATTATTTCTTATACAATTACGCGTGATAATCCTTCCTTGTATAACCTTGATACGCAATCAAACAAATCAAGTAGCTTTCAAAAAATTCGCGCTTGATAGCCTCGTACACGCTTTAGTCTCGAGGTGCACTATACCAGGCGTCTCAACGTTCAGGCGTCTGATGTGAGGCGCATATTCTACGATCCCGGGAATTAGGTTTCGGCACCTAACACGATTCCCAGTGCATCCAAACTCTATAAACACGACATTCCTTCAATCATTTCAACGGATTGTCAACCGCATTCTAAACCTCCCCCAGACATCTAAAACAAATTTGAATACCCTTTTACAACCTTCTAAAACACCTCACATCAACCTACATCCCGAAGATCTCTGTGTGTCCGAGTTGATGTCCTTGGGTGTCCATGTTTAAAGCTTGACAATATGTATTTATGGCATGATTACTCCTTTGCTACCTTTGTATTTACATTGGTAATCTCCTTTCCCTTCAAGTATCATTTACTAACTTCGTTCTAACTTTATTTGTTTTTGTTCATTATAGTACAAGTCAAACACTGTCAAAATCGAAATACCCAAAACAAACAAGGGTCCAAATACATTATTTCTTTTACAATCACGCGTGATAATATTTCCTTGTATAACCTTGATACACAATCAAACAAATCAAGTAGCTTTCAAACAATTCGCGCTTGATAGCCTCGTACACGCTTTTGTCTCGAGGTGCACTGTACCAAGCGTCTCAACGTTCGGGCGTCTGATGTGAGGCGCTAATTCTACGATCCCGGGAATTAGGTTTCGGCACCTAACACGATTCCCAGCGTATCCAAACTCTATAAACAAGACATCCCTTCAATCATTTCAACGGATTGTCAACCGCATTCTAAACCTCTCCCAGACTTCTAAAACAAATTTGAATACCCTTTTACAACCTTCTAAAACACCTCACATCAACCTACATCCCGAAGATCTCTGTGTGTTCGAGTTGATGTCCTTGGGTGTCCATGTTCAAAGCTTGACAATATATATTTATGGCATGATTACTCCTTTACTACCTTTGTATTTACATTGTTAATCTCCTTTCCCTTCAAGTATCATTTACTAACTTCGTTCTAACTTTGTTTGTTTTTGTTCATTATAGTACAAGTCAAACACTGTCAAAATCGAAATACCCAAAACAAACAAGGGTCCAAATACATTATTTCTTATAAAATCACGTGTGATAATCCTTCCTTGTATAACCTTGATACGCAATCAAACAAATCAAGTAGCTTTCAAACAATTCGCGCTTAATAGCCTAGTACACGCTTTAGTCTCGAGGTGCACTGTACCAAGCGTCTCAACGTTCGGGCGTCTCATGTGAGGCGCTTATTCTATGATCCCGGGAATTAGGTTTTGGCACCTAACACGATTCCCAGCGCATCCAAACTCTATAAACACGACATCCCTTCAATCATTTCAACGGATTGTCAACCGCATTCTAAACATCTCCCAGACTTCTAAAACAAATTTGAATACCCTTTTACAACCTTCTAAAACACCTCACATCAACCTACATCATGAAGATCTCTGTGTGTTCGAGTTGATGTCCTTGGGTGTCCATGTTCAAAGCTTGACAATATATATTTATGGCATGATTACTCCTTTGCTACCTTTGTATTTACATTGTTAATCTCCTTTCCCTTCAAGTATCATTTACTAACTTCGTTCTAACTTTGTTTGTTTTTGTTCATTATAGTACAAGTCAAACACTGTCAAAATCGAAATACCCAAAACAAACAAGGGTCCAAATACATTATTTCTTATACAATTACGCGTGATAATCCTTCCTTGTATAACCTTGATACGCAATCAAACAAATCAAGTAGCTTTCAAAAAATTCGCGCTTGATAGCCTCGTACACGCTTTAGTCTCGAGGTGCACTATACCAGGCGTCTCAACGTTCAGGCGTCTGATGTGAGGCGCATATTCTACGATCCCGGGAATTAGGTTTCGGCACCTAACACGATTCCCAGTGCATCCAAACTCTATAAACACGACATTCCTTCAATCATTTCAACGGATTGTCAACCGCATTCTAAACCTCCCCCAGACATCTAAAACAAATTTGAATACCCTTTTACAACCTTCTAAAACACCTCACATCAACCTACATCCCGAAGATCTCTGTGTGTCCGAGTTGATGTCCTTGGGTGTCCATGTTTAAAGCTTGACAATATGTATTTATGGCATGATTACTCCTTTGCTACCTTTGTATTTACATTGGTAATCTCCTTTCCCTTCAAGTATCATTTACTAACTTCGTTCTAACTTTATTTGTTTTTGTTCATTATAGTACAAGTCAAACACTGTCAAAATCGAAATACCCAAAACAAACAAGGGTCCAAATACATTATTTCTTTTACAATCACGCGTGATAATATTTCCTTGTATAACCTTGATACACAATCAAACAAATCAAGTAGCTTTCAAACAATTCGCGCTTGATAGCCTCGTACACGCTTTTGTCTCGAGGTGCACTGTACCAAGCGTCTCAACGTTCGGGCGTCTGATGTGAGGCGCTAATTCTACGATCCCGGGAATTAGGTTTCGGCACCTAACACGATTCCCAGCGTATCCAAACTCTATAAACAAGACATCCCTTCAATCATTTCAACGGATTGTCAACCGCATTCTAAACCTCTCCCAGACTTCTAAAACAAATTTGAATACCCTTTTACAACCTTCTAAAACACCTCACATCAACCTACATCCCGAAGATCTCTGTGTGTTCGAGTTGATGTCCTTGGGTGTCCATGTTCAAAGCTTGACAATATATATTTATGGCATGATTACTCCTTTACTACCTTTGTATTTACATTGTTAATCTCCTTTCCCTTCAAGTATCATTTACTAACTTCGTTCTAACTTTGTTTGTTTTTGTTCATTATAGTACAAGTCAAACACTGTCAAAATCGAAATACCCAAAACAAACAAGGGTCCAAATACATTATTTCTTATAAAATCACGTGTGATAATCCTTCCTTGTATAACCTTGATACGCAATCAAACAAATCAAGTAGCTTTCAAACAATTCGCGCTTAATAGCCTAGTACACGCTTTAGTCTCGAGGTGCACTGTACCAAGCGTCTCAACGTTCGGGCGTCTCATGTGAGGCGCTTATTCTATGATCCCGGGAATTAGGTTTTGGCACCTAACACGATTCCCAGCGCATCCAAACTCTATAAACACGACATCCCTTCAATCATTTCAACGGATTGTCAACCGCATTCTAAACATCTCCCAGACTTCTAAAACAAATTTGAATACCCTTTTACAACCTTCTAAAACACCTCACATCAACCTACATCATGAAGATCTCTGTGTGTTCGAGTTGATGTCCTTGGGTGTCCATGTTCAAAGCTTGACAATATATATTTATGGCATGATTACTCCTTTGCTACCTTTGTATTTACATTGTTAATCTCCTTTCCCTTCAAGTATCATTTACTAACTTCGTTCTAACTTTGTTTGTTTTTGTTCATTATAGTACAAGTCAAACACTGTCAAAATCGAAATACCCAAAACAAACAAGGGTCCAAATACATTATTTCTTATACAATTACGCGTGATAATCCTTCCTTGTATAACCTTGATACGCAATCAAACAAATCAAGTAGCTTTCAAAAAATTCGCGCTTGATAGCCTCGTACACGCTTTAGTCTCGAGGTGCACTATACCAGGCGTCTCAACGTTCAGGCGTCTGATGTGAGGCGCATATTCTACGATCCCGGGAATTAGGTTTCGGCACCTAACACGATTCCCAGTGCATCCAAACTCTATAAACACGACATTCCTTCAATCATTTCAACGGATTGTCAACCGCATTCTAAACCTCCCCCAGACATCTAAAACAAATTTGAATACCCTTTTACAACCTTCTAAAACACCTCACATCAACCTACATCCCGAAGATCTCTGTGTGTCCGAGTTGATGTCCTTGGGTGTCCATGTTTAAAGCTTGACAATATGTATTTATGGCATGATTACTCCTTTGCTACCTTTGTATTTACATTGGTAATCTCCTTTCCCTTCAAGTATCATTTACTAACTTCGTTCTAACTTTATTTGTTTTTGTTCATTATAGTACAAGTCAAACACTGTCAAAATCGAAATACCCAAAACAAACAAGGGTCCAAATACATTATTTCTTTTACAATCACGCGTGATAATATTTCCTTGTATAACCTTGATACACAATCAAACAAATCAAGTAGCTTTCAAACAATTCGCGCTTGATAGCCTCGTACACGCTTTTGTCTCGAGGTGCACTGTACCAAGCGTCTCAACGTTCGGGCGTCTGATGTGAGGCGCTAATTCTACGATCCCGGGAATTAGGTTTCGGCACCTAACACGATTCCCAGCGTATCCAAACTCTATAAACAAGACATCCCTTCAATCATTTCAACGGATTGTCAACCGCATTCTAAACCTCTCCCAGACTTCTAAAACAAATTTGAATACCCTTTTACAACCTTCTAAAACACCTCACATCAACCTACATCCCGAAGATCTCTGTGTGTTCGAGTTGATGTCCTTGGGTGTCCATGTTCAAAGCTTGACAATATATATTTATGGCATGATTACTCCTTTACTACCTTTGTATTTACATTGTTAATCTCCTTTCCCTTCAAGTATCATTTAATAACTTCGTTCTAACTTTGTTTGTTTTTGTTCATTATAGTACAAGTCAAACACTGTCAAAATCGAAATACCCAAAACAAACAAGGGTCCAAATACATTATTTCTTATAAAATCACGTGTGATAATCCTTCCTTGTATAACCTTGATACGCAATCAAACAAATCAAGTAGCTTTCAAACAATTCGCGCTTAATAGCCTAGTACACGCTTTAGTCTCGAGGTGCACTGTACCAAGCGTCTCAACGTTCGGGCGTCTCATGTGAGGCGCTTATTCTATGATCCCGGGAATTAGGTTTTGGCACCTAACACGATTCCCAGCGCATCCAAACTCTATAAACACGACATCCCTTCAATCATTTCAACGGATTGTCAACCGCATTCTAAACATCTCCCAGACTTCTAAAACAAATTTGAATACCCTTTTACAACCTTCTAAAACACCTCACATCAACCTACATCATGAAGATCTCTGTGTGTTCGAGTTGATGTCCTTGGGTGTCCATGTTCAAAGCTTGACAATATATATTTATGGCATGATTACTCCTT
The DNA here is from genome assembly GCA_958450325.1 of Agrostemma githago. NCBI lineage: Eukaryota > Viridiplantae > Streptophyta > Magnoliopsida > Caryophyllales > Caryophyllaceae > Agrostemma > Agrostemma githago. The sequence goes on from OY288245.1 coordinate 27,398,794, forward strand.
TGCTACCTTTGTATTTACATTGTTAATCTCCTTTCCCTTCAAGTATCATTTACTAACTTCGTTCTAACTTTGTTTGTTTTTGTTCATTATAGTACAAGTCAAACACTGTCAAAATCGAAATACCCAAAACAAACAAGGGTCCAAATACATTATTTCTTATACAATTACGCGTGATAATCCTTCCTTGTATAACCTTGATACGCAATCAAACAAATCAAGTAGCTTTCAAAAAATTCGCGCTTGATAGCCTCGTACACGCTTTAGTCTCGAGGTGCACTATACCAGGCGTCTCAACGTTCAGGCGTCTGATGTGAGGCGCATATTCTACGATCCCGGGAATTAGGTTTCGGCACCTAACACGATTCCCAGTGCATCCAAACTCTATAAACACGACATTCCTTCAATCATTTCAACGGATTGTCAACCGCATTCTAAACCTCCCCCAGACATCTAAAACAAATTTGAATACCCTTTTACAACCTTCTAAAACACCTCACATCAACCTACATCCCGAAGATCTCTGTGTGTCCGAGTTGATGTCCTTGGGTGTCCATGTTTAAAGCTTGACAATATGTATTTATGGCATGATTACTCCTTTGCTACCTTTGTATTTACATTGGTAATCTCCTTTCCCTTCAAGTATCATTTACTAACTTCGTTCTAACTTTATTTGTTTTTGTTCATTATAGTACAAGTCAAACACTGTCAAAATCGAAATACCCAAAACAAACAAGGGTCCAAATACATTATTTCTTTTACAATCACGCGTGATAATCTTTCCTTGTATAACCTTGATACACAATCAAACAAATCAAGTAGCTTTCAAACAATTCGCGCTTGATAGCCTCGTACACGCTTTTGTCTCGAGGTGCACTGTACCAAGCGTCTCAACGTTCGGGCGTCTGATGTGAGGCGCTAATTCTACGATCCCGGGAATTAGGTTTCGGCACCTAACACGATTCCCAGCGTATCCAAACTCTATAAACAAGACATCCCTTCAATCATTTCAACGGATTGTCAACCGCATTCTAAACCTCTCCCAGACTTCTAAAACAAATTTGAATACCCTTTTACAACCTTCTAAAACACCTCACATCAACCTACATCCCGAAGATCTCTTTGTGTTCGAGTTGATGTCCTTGGGTGTCCATGTTCAAAGCTTGACAATATATATTTATGGCATGATTACTCCTTTGCTACCTTTGTATTTACATTGTTAATCTCCTTTCCCTTCAAGTATCATTTACTAACTTCGTTCTAACTTTGTTTGCTTTTGTTCATTATAGTACAAGTCAAACACTGTCAAAATCGAAATACCCAAAACAAACAAGGGTCCAAATACATTATTTCTTATACAATCACGTGTGATAATCCTTCCTTGTATAACCTTGATACGCAATCAAACAAATCAAGTAGCTTTCAAACAATTCGCGCTTAATAGCCTAGTACACGCTTTAGTCTCGAGGTGCACTGTACCAAGCGTCTCAACGTTCGGGCGTCTCATGTGAGGCGCTTATTCTATGATCCCGGGAATTAGGTTTTGGCACCTAACACGATTCCCAGCGCATCCAAACTCTATAAACACGACATCCCTTCAATCATTTCAACGGATTGTCAACCGCATTCTAAACCTCTCCCAGACTTCTAAAACAAATTTGAATACCCTTTTACAACCTTCTAAAACACCTCACATCAACCTACATCATGAAGATCTCTGTGTGTTCGAGTTGATGTCCTTGGGTGTCCATGTTCAAAGCTTGACAATATATATTTATGGCATGATTACTCCTTTGCTACCTTTGTATTTACATTGTTAATCTCCTTTTCCTTCAAGTATCATTTACTAACTTCGTTCTAACTTTGTTTGTTTTTGTTCATTATAGTACAAGTCAAACACTGTCAAAATCGAAATACCGAAAACAAACAAGGGTCCAAATACATTATTTCTTATACAATCACGTGTGATAATCCTTCCTTGTATAACCTTGATACGCAATCAAACAAATCAAGTAGCTTTCAAACAATTCGCGCTTAATAGCCTAGTACATGCTTTAGTCTCGAGGTGCACTGTACCAAGCGTCTCAACGTTCGGGCGTCTCATGTGAGGCGCTTATTCTATGATCCCGGGAATTAGGTTTTGGCACCTAACACGATTCCCAGCGCATCCAAACTCTATAAACACGACATCCCTTCAATCATTTCAACGGATTGTCAACCGCATTATAAACCTCTCCCAGACTTCTAAAACAAATTTGAATACCCTTTTACAACCTTCTAAAACACCTCACATCAACCTACATCCTGAAGATCTCTGTGTGTCCGAGTTTATGTCCTTGGGTGTCCATGTTCTAAGCTTGACAAATTATATTTATGGCATGATTACTCCTTTGATACCTTTGTATTTACATTGTTAATCTCCTTTCCATTCAAGTATCATTTACTAACTTCGTTCTAACTTTATTTGTTTTTGTTCATTATAGTACAAGTCAAACACTGTCAAAATCGAAATACCCAAAACAAATAAGGGTCCAAATACATTATTTCTTATAAAATCACGTGTGATAATCCTTCCTTTTATAACCTTGATACGCAATCAAACAAATCAAGTAGCTTTCAAACAAATCGCGCTTGATTGCCTAGTAAACTCTTTAGTCTAAAGGTGCACTGTACCAGGCGTCTCAACGTTCGGGCGTCTGATGTGAGGCTCTTATTCTACGATCCCGGGAATTAGGTTTCGGCACCTAACACGATTCCCAGCGTATCCAAACTCTATAAACAAGACATCCCTTCAATCATTTCAACGGATTGTCAACCGCATTCTAAACCTCTCCCAGACTTCTAAAACAAATTTGAATACCCTTTTACAACCTTCTAAAACACCTCACATCAACCTACATCCCGAAGATCTCTGTGTGTTCGAGTTGATGTCCTTGGGTGTCCATGTTCAAAGCTTGACAATATATATTTATGGCATGATTACTCCTTTGCTACCTTTGTATTTACATTGTTAATCTCCCATCCCTTCAAGTATCATTTACTAACTTCGTTCTAACTTTGTTTGTTTTTGTTCATTATAGTACAAGTCAAACACTGTTAAAATCGAAATACCCAAAACAAACAAGGGTCCAAATACATTATTTCTTATACAATTACGCGTGATAATCCTTCCTTGTATAACCTTGATACGCAATCAAACAAATCAAGTAGCTTTCAAAAAATTCGCGCTTGATAGCCTCGTACACGCTTTAGTCTCGAGGTGCACTATACCAGGCGTCTCAACGTTCAGGCGTCTGATGTGAGGCGCATATTCTACGATCCCGGGAATTAGGTTTCGGCACCTAACACGATTCCCAGTGCATCCAAACTCTATAAACACGACATTCCTTCAATCATTTCAACGGATTGTCAACCGCATTCTAAACCTCCCCCAGACATCTAAAACAAATTTGAATACCCTTTTACAACCTTCTAAAACACCTCACATCAACCTACATCCCGAAGATCTCTGTGTGTCCGAGTTGATGTCCTTGGGTGTCCATGTTTAAAGCTTGACAATATGTATTTATGGCATGATTACTCCTTTGCTACCTTTGTATTTACATTGGTAATCTCCTTTCCCTTCAAGTATCATTTACTAACTTCGTTCTAACTTTATTTGTTTTTGTTCATTATAGTACAAGTCAAACACTGTCAAAATCGAAATACCCAAAACAAACAAGGGTCCAAATACATTATTTCTTATAAAATCACGTGTGATAATCCTTCCTTTTATAACCTTGATACGCAATCAAACAAATCAAGTAGCTTTCAAACAAATCGCGCTTGATTGCCTAGTACACTCTTTAGTCTCGAGGTGCACTGTACCAGGCGTCTCAACGTTCGGGCGTCTGATGTGAGGCGCTTATTCTACGATCCCGGGAAATTAGGTTTCGGCACCTAACACGATTCCCAGCGCATCTAAACTCTATAAACTCGACATCCCTTCAATCATTTCAACGGATTGTCAACCGCATTCTAAACCTCTCCCAGACTTCTAAAACATATTTGAATAGCGTTTTACAACCTTCTAAAACATCTCACATCAACCTACATCCCGAACATCTCTGTGTGTCCGAGTTGATGTCATTGTGTGTCCATGTTCAAAGCTTGACAATATATATTCATGGCACGATTACTCCTTTGCTACCTTTGTATTTACATTTTTAATCTCCTTTCCCTTCAAGTATCATTTACTAACTTCATTCTAACTTTGTTTGTTTTTGTTCATTATAGTACAAGTCAAACACTATCAAAATCGAAATACCCAAAACAAACAAGGGTCCAAATACATTATTTCTTATACAATCACGTGTGATAATCCTTCCTTGTATAACCTTGATACGCAATCGAACAAATCAAGTAGCTTTCAAACAATTCGCGCTTAATAGCCTCGTACACGCTTTAGTCTCGAGGTGCACTGTACCAAGCGTCACAAAGTTCGGGCGTCTCATGTGAGGCCCTTATTCTACGATCCGGGAAATTAGGTTTTGGCACCTAACACGATTCCCAGCGCATCCAAACTCTATAAACACGACATCCCTTCAATCATTTCAACGGATTGTCAACCGCATTATAAACCTCTCCCAGACTTCTAAAACAAATTTGAATACCCTTTTACAACCTTCTAAATCACCTCACATCAACCTACATCCTGAAGATCTCTGTGTGTCCGAGTTGATGTCCTTGGGTGTCCATGTTCAAAGCTTGACAATTTATATTTATGGCATGATTACTCTTTTGCTACCTTTGTATTTACATTGTTAATCTCCTTTCCCTTCAAGTATCATTTACTAACTTCGTTCTAACTTTATTTGTTTTTGTTCATTATAGTACAAGTCAAACACTGTCAAAATCGAAATACCCAAAACAAACAAGGGTCCAAATACATTATTTCTTATAAAATCACGTGTGATAATCCTTCCTTTTATAACCTTGATACGCAATCAAACAAATCAAGTAGCTTTAAAACAAATCGCGCTTGATTGCGTAGTACACTCTTTAGTCTCGAGGTGCACTGTACCATGCGTCTCAACGTTCGGGCGTCTGATGTGAGGCGCTTATTCTACGATCCCGGGAATTAGGTTTCGGCACCTAACACGATTCCCAGCGTATCCAAACTCTATAAACAAGACATCCCTTCAATCATTTCAACGGATTGTCAACCGCATTCTAAACCTCTCCCAGACTACTAAAACAAATTTGAATACCCTTTTACAACCTTCTAAAACACCTCACATCAACCTACATCATGAAGATCTCTGTGTGTTCGAGTTGATGTCCTTGGGTGTCCATGTTCAAAGCTTGACAATATATATTTATGGCATGATTACTCCTTTGCTACCTTTGTATTTACATTGTTAATCTCCTTTTCCTTCATGTATCATTTACTAACTTCTTTCTAACTTTGTTTGTTTTTGTTCATTATAGTACAAGTCAAACACTGTCAAAATCGAAATACCCAAAACAAACAAGGGTCCAAATACATTATTTCTTATACAATCACGTGTGATAATCCTTCCTTGTATAACCTTGATACGCAATCAAACAAATCAAGTAGCTTTCAAACAATTCGCGCTTAATAGCCTCGTACACCCTTTAGTCTCGAGGTGCACTGTACCAAGCGTCTCAACGTTCGGGCGTCTCATGTGAGGCGCTTATTCTATGATCCCGGGAATTAGGTTTTGGCACCTAACACGATTCCCAGCGCATCCAAACTCTATAAACACGACATCCCTTCAATCATTTCAACGGATTGTCAACCGCATTCTAAACCTCTCCCAGACTTCTAAAACATATTTGAATAGCGTTTTACAACCTTCTAAAACATCTCACATCAACCTACATCCCGAACATCTCTGTGTGTCCGAGTTGATGTCATTGTGTGTCCATGTTCAAAGCTTGACAATATATATTCATGGCACGATTACTCCTTTGCTACCTTTGTATTTACATTTTTAATCTCCTTTCCCTTCAAGTATCATTTACTAACTTCATTCTAACTTTGTTTGTTTTTGTTCATTATAGTACAAGTCAAACACTATCAAAATCGAAATACCCAAAACAAACAAGGGTCCAAATACATTATTTCTTATACAATCACGTGTGATAATCCTTCCTTGTATAACCTTGATACGCAATCGAACAAATCAAGTAGCTTTCAAACAATTCGCGCTTAATAGCCTCGTACACGCTTTAGTCTCGAGGTGCACTGTACCAAGCGTCACAAAGTTCGGGCGTCTCATGTGAGGCCCTTATTCTACGATCCGGGAAATTAGGTTTTGGCACCTAACACGATTCCCAGCGCATCCAAACTCTATAAACACGACATCCCTTCAATCATTTCAACGGATTGTCAACCGCATTATAAACCTCTCCCAGACTTCTAAAACAAATTTGAATACCCTTTTACAACCTTCTAAATCACCTCACATCAACCTACATCCTGAAGATCTCTGTGTGTCCGAGTTGATGTCCTTGGGTGTCCATGTTCAAAGCTTGACAATTTATATTTATGGCATGATTACTCTTTTGCTACCTTTGTATTTACATTGTTAATCTCCTTTCCCTTCAAGTATCATTTACTAACTTCGTTCTAACTTTATTTGTTTTTGTTCATTATAGTACAAGTCAAACACTGTCAAAATCGAAATACCCAAAACAAACAAGGGTCCAAATACATTATTTCTTATAAAATCACGTGTGATAATCCTTCCTTTTATAACCTTGATACGCAATCAAACAAATCAAGTAGCTTTAAAACAAATCGCGCTTGATTGCGTAGTACACTCTTTAGTCTCGAGGTGCACTGTACCATGCGTCTCAACGTTCGGGCGTCTGATGTGAGGCGCTTATTCTACGATCCCGGGAATTAGGTTTCGGCACCTAACACGATTCCCAGCGTATCCAAACTCTATAAACAAGACATCCCTTCAATCATTTCAACGGATTGTCAACCGCATTCTAAACCTCTCCCAGACTACTAAAACAAATTTGAATACCCTTTTACAACCTTCTAAAACACCTCACATCAACCTACATCATGAAGATCTCTGTGTGTTCGAGTTGATGTCCTTGGGTGTCCATGTTCAAAGCTTGACAATATATATTTATGGCATGATTACTCCTTTGCTACCTTTGTATTTACATTGTTAATCTCCTTTTCCTTCATGTATCATTTACTAACTTCTTTCTAACTTTGTTTGTTTTTGTTCATTATAGTACAAGTCAAACACTGTCAAAATCGAAATACCCAAAACAAACAAGGGTCCAAATACATTATTTCTTATACAATCACGTGTGATAATCCTTCCTTGTATAACCTTGATACGCAATCAAACAAATCAAGTAGCTTTCAAAAAATTCGCGCTTGATAGCCTCGTACACGCTTTAGTCTCGAGGTGCACTATACCAGGCGTCTCAACGTTCAGGCGTCTGATGTGAGGCGCATATTCTACGATCCCGGGAATTAGGTTTCGGCACCTAACACGATTCCCAGTGCATCCAAACTCTATAAACACTACATTCCTTCAATCATTTCAACGGATTGTCAACCGCATTCTAAACCTCCCCCAGACATCTAAAACAAATTTGAATACCCTTTTACAACCTTCTAAAACACCTCACATCAACCTACATCCCGAAGATCTCTGTGTGTCCGAGTTGATGTCCTTGGGTGTCCATGTTTAAAGCTTGACAATATGTATTTATGGCATGATTACTCCTTTGCTACCTTTGTATTTACATTGGTAATCTCCTTTCCCTTCAAGTATCATTTACTAACTTCGTTCTAACTTTATTTGTTTTTGTTCATTATAGTACAAGTCAAACACTGTCAAAATCGAAATACCCAAAACAAACAAGGGTCCAAATACATTATTTCTTATAAAATCACGTGTGATAATCCTTCCTTTTATAACCTTGATACGCAATCAAACAAATCAAGTAGCTTTCAAACAAATCGCGCTTGATTGCCTAGTACACTCTTTAGTCTCGAGGTGCACTGTACCAGGCGTCTCAACGTTCGGGCGTCTGATGTGAGGCGCTTATTCTACGATCCCGGGAAATTAGGTTTCGGCACCTAACACGATTCCCAGCGCATCTAAACTCTATAAACTCCACATCCCTTCAATCATTTCAACGGATTGTCAACCGCATTCTAAACCTCTCCCAGACTTCTAAAACATATTTGAATAGCGTTTTACAACCTTCTAAAACATCTCACATCAACCTACATCCCGAACATCTCTGTGTGTCCGAGTTGATGTCATTGTGTGTCCATGTTCAAAGCTTGACAATATATATTCATGGCACGATTACTCCTTTGCTACCTTTGTATTTACATTTTTAATCTCCTTTCCCTTCAAGTATCATTTACTAACTTCATTCTAACTTTGTTTGTTTTTGTTCATTATAGTACAAGTCAAACACTATCAAAATCGAAATACCCAAAACAAACAAGGGTCCAAATACATTATTTCTTATACAATCACGTGTGATAATCCTTCCTTGTATAACCTTGATACGCAATCGAACAAATCAAGTAGCTTTCAAACAATTCGCGCTTAATAGCCTCGTACACGCTTTAGTCTCGAGGTGCACTGTACCAAGCGTCACAAAGTTCGGGCGTCTCATGTGAGGCCCTTATTCTACGATCCGGGAAATTAGGTTTTGGCACCTAACACGATTCCCAGCGCATCCAAACTCTATAAACACGACATCCCTTCAATCATTTCAACGGATTGTCAACCGCATTATAAACCTCTCCCAGACTTCTAAAACAAATTTGAATACCCTTTTACAACCTTCTAAATCACCTCACATCAACCTACATCCTGAAGATCTCTGTGTGTCCGAGTTGATGTCCTTGGGTGTCCATGTTCAAAGCTTGACAATTTATATTTATGGCATGATTACTCTTTTGCTACCTTTGTATTTACATTGTTAATCTCCTTTCCCTTCAAGTATCATTTACTAACTTCGTTCTAACTTTATTTGTTTTTGTTCATTATAGTACAAGTCAAACACTGTCAAAATCGAAATACCCAAAACAAACAAGGGTCCAAATACATTATTTCTTATAAAATCACGTGTGATAATCCTTCCTTTTATAACCTTGATACGCAATCAAACAAATCAAGTAGCTTTAAAACAAATCGCGCTTGATTGCGTAGTACACTCTTTAGTCTCGAGGTGCACTGTACCATGCGTCTCAACGTTCGGGCGTCTGATGTGAGGCGCTTATTCTACGATCCCGGGAATTAGGTTTCGGCACCTAACACGATTCCCAGCGTATCCAAACTCTATAAACAAGACATCCCTTCAATCATTTCAACGGATTGTCAACCGCATTCTAAACCTCTCCCAGACTACTAAAACAAATTTGAATACCCTTTTACAACCTTCTAAAACACCTCACATCAACCTACATCATGAAGATCTCTGTGTGTTCGAGTTGATGTCCTTGGGTGTCCATGTTCAAAGTTTGACAATATATATTTATGGCATGATTACTCCTTTGCTACCTTTGTATTTACATTGTTAATCTCCTTTTCCTTCATGTATCATTTACTAACTTCTTTCTAAATTTGTTTGTTTTTGTTCATTATAGTACAAGTCAAACACTGTCAAAATCGAAATACCCAAAACAAACAAGGGTCCAAATACATTATTTCTTATACAATCACGTGTGATAATCCTTCCTTGTATAACCTTGATACGCAATCAAACAAATCAAGTAGCTTTCAAAAAATTCGCGCTTGATTGCCTTGTACACGCTTTAGTCTCGAGGGGCACTGTACCAGGCGTCTCAACGTTCGGGCGTCTGATGTGAGGCGCTTATACTACGATCCGGGAAATTAGGTTTCGGCACCTAACACGATTCCCAGCGCATCTAAACTCTATAAACTCGACATCCCTTCAATCATTTCAACGGATTGTCAACCGCATTCTAAACCTCTCCCAGACTTCTAAAACATATTTGAATAGCGTTTTACAACCTTCTAAAACATCTCACATCAACCTACATCCCGAACATCTCTGTGTGTCCGAGTTGATGTCATTGTGTGTCCATGTTCAAAGCTTGACAATATATATTCATGGCATGATTACTCCTTTGCTACCTTTGTATTTACATTTTTAATCTCCTTTCCCTTCAAGTATCATTTACTAACTTCATTCTAACTTTGTTTGTTTTTGTTCATTATAGTACAAGTCAAACACTGTCAAAATCGAAATACCCAAAACAAACAAGGGTCCAAATACATTATTTCTTATACAATCACGTGTGATAATCCTTCCTTGTATAACCTTGATACGCAATCAAACAAATCAAGTAGCTTTCAAACAATTCGCGCTTAATAGCCTCGTACACGCTTTAGTCTCGAGGTGCACTGTACCAAGCGTCACAAAGTTCGGGCGTCTCATGTGAGGCGCTTATTCTATGATCTCGGGAATTAGGTTTTGGCACCTAACACGATTCCCAGCGCATCCAAACTCTATAAACACGACATCCCTTCAATCATTTCAACGGATTGTCAACCGCATTATAAACCTCTCCCAGACTTCTAAAACAAATTTAAATACCCTTTTACAACCTTCTAAATCACCTCACATCAACCTACATCATGAAGATCTCTGTGTGTCCGAGTTGATGTCCTTGGGTGTCCATGTTCAAAGCTTGACAATTTATATTTATGGCATGATTACTCTTTTGCTACCTTTGTATTTACATTGTTAATCTCCTTTCCCTTCAAGTATCATTTACTAACTTCGTTCTAACTTTATTTGTTTTTGTTCATTATAGTACAAGTCAAACACTGTCAAAATCGAAATACCCAAAACAAACAAGGGTCCAAATACATTATTTCTTATAAAATCACGTGTGATAATCCTTCCTTTTATAACCTTGATACGCAATCAAACAAATCAAGTAGCTTTCAAACAAATCGCGCTTGATTGCCTAGTACACTCTTTAGTCTCGAGGTGCACTGTACCAGGCGTCTCAACGTTCGGGCGTCTGATGTGAGGCGCTTATTCTACGATCCCGGGAAATTAGGTTTCGGCACCTAACACGATTCCCAGCGCATCTAAACTCTATAAACTCGACATCCCTTCAATCATTTCAACGGATTGTCAACCGCATTCTAAACCTCTCCCAGACTTCTAAAACATATTTGAATAGCGTTTTACAACCTTCTAAAACATCTCACATCAACCTACATCCCGAACATCTCTGTGTGTCCGAGTTGATGTCATTGTGTGTCCATGTTCAAAGCTTGACAATATATATTCATGGCACGATTACTCCTTTGCTACCTTTGTATTTACATTTTTAATCTCCTTTCCCTTCAAGTATCATTTACTAACTTCATTCTAACTTTGTTTGTTTTTGTTCATTATAGTACAAGTCAAACACTATCAAAATCGAAATACCCAAAACAAACAAGGGTCCAAATACATTATTTCTTATACAATCACGTGTGATAATCCTTCCTTGTATAACCTTGATACGCAATCAAACAAATCAAGTAGCTTTCAAACAATTCGCGCTTAATAGCCTCGTACACGCTTTAGTCTCGAGGTGCACTGTACCAAGCGTCACAAAGTTCGGGCGTCTCATGTGAGGCCCTTATTCTACGATCCGGGAAATTAGGTTTTGGCACCTAACACGATTCCCAGCGCATCCAAACTCTATAAACACGACATCCCTTCAATCATTTCAACGGATTGTCAACCGCATTATAAACCTCTCCCAGACTTCTAAAACAAATTTGAATACCCTTTTACAACCTTCTAAATCACCTCACATCAACCTACATCCTGAAGATCTCTGTGTGTCCGAGTTGATGTCCTTGGGTGTCCATGTTCAAAGCTTGACAATTTATATTTATGGCATGATTACTCTTTTGCTACCTTTGTATTTACATTGTTAATCTCCTTTCCCTTCAAGTATCATTTACTAACTTCGTTCTAACTTTATTCGTTTTTGTTCATTATAGTACAAGTCAAACACTGTCAAAATCGAAATACCTAAAACAAACAAGGGTCCAAATACATTATTTCTTATAAAATCACGTGTGATAATCCTTCCTTTTATAACCTTGATACGCAATCAAACAAATCAAGTAGCTTTCAAACAAATCGCGCTTGATTGCCTAGTACACTCTTTAGTCTCGAGGTGCACTGTACCAGGCGTCTCAACGTTCGGGCGTCTGATGTGAGGCGCTTATTCTACGATCCCGGGAATTAGGTTTCGGGACCTAACACGATTCCCAGCGTATCCTAACTCTATAAACAAGACATCCCTTCAATCATTTCAACGGATTGTCATCCGCATTCTAAACCTCTCCCAGACTTCTAAAACAAATTTGAATACCCTATTACAACCTTCTAAAACACCTCACATCAACCTACATCCTGAAGATCTCTGTGTGTCCGAGTTGATGTCCTTGGGTGTCCATGTTCAAAGCTTGACAATTTATATTTATGGCATGATTACTCCTTTGCTACCTTTGTATTTACATTGCTAATCTCCTTTCCCTTCAAGTATCATTTACTAACTTCGTTCTAACTTTATTTGTTTTTGTTCATTATAGTACAAGTCAAACACTGTCAAAATCGAAATACCCAAAACAAACAAGGGTCCAAATACATTATTTCTTATAAAATCACGTGTGATAATCCTTCCTTTTATAACCTTGATACGCAATCAAACAAATCAAGTAGCTTTCAAACAAATCGCGCTTGATTGCCTAGTACACTCTTTAGTCTCGAGGTGCACTGTACCAGGCGTCTCAACGTTCGGGCGTCTGATGTGAGGCGCTTATTCTACGATCCGGGAAATTAGGTTTCGGCACCTAACACGATTCCCAGCGCATCTAAACTCTATAAACTCGACATCCCTTCAATCATTTCAACGGATTGTCAACCGCATTCTAAACCTCTCCCAGACTTCTAAAACATATTTGAATAGCGTTTTACAACCATCTAAAACATCTCACATCAACCTACATCCCGAACATCTCTGTGTGTCCGAGTTGATGTCATTGTGTGTCCATGTTCAAAGCTTGACAATATATATTCATGGCATGATTACTCCTTTGCTACCTTTGTATTTACATTGTTAATCTCCTTTCCCTTCAAGTATCATTTACTAACTTCGTTCTAACTTTGTTTGTTTTTGTTCATTATAGTACAAGTCAAACACTGTCAAAATCGAAATACCCAAAACAAACAAGGGTCCAAATACATTATTTCTTATACAATCACGTGTGATAATCCTTCCTTGTATAACCTTGATACGCAATCAAACAAATCAAGTAGCTTTCAAACAATTCGCGCTTGATAGCCTTGTACACGCTTTAGTCTCGAGGTGCACTGTACCAAGCGTCTCAACGTTCGGGCGTCTGATGTGAGGCGCTTATTCTATGATCCCGGGAAATTAGGTTTCGGCACCTAACACGATTCCCAGCGCATCCAAACTCTATAAACTCGACATCCCTTCAATCATTTCAACGGATTGTCAACCGCATTCTAAACCTCTCCCAGACTTCTAAAACATATTTGAATAGCGTTTTACAACCTTCTAAAACATCTCACATCAACCTACATCCCGAACATCTCTGTGTGTCCGAGTTGATGTCATTGTGTGTCCATGTTCAAAGCTTGACAATATATATTCATGGCATGATTACTCCTTTGCTACCTTTGTATTTACATTGTTAATCTCCTTTCCCTTCAAGTATCCTTTACTAACTTCGTTCTAACTTTGTTTGTTTTTGTTCATTATAGTACAAGTCAAACACTGTCAAAATCGAAATACCCAAAACAAACAAGGGTCCAAATACATTATTTCTTATACAATCACGTGTGATAATCCTTCCTTGTATAACCTTGATGCGCAATCAAACAAATCAAGTAGCTTTCAAACAATTCGCGCTTAATAGCCTCGTACACGCTTTAGTCTCGAGGTGCACTGTACCAAGCGTCTCAACGTTCGGGCGTCTCATGTGAGGCGCTTATTCTATGATCCCGGGAATTAGGTTTTGGCACCTAACACGATTCCCAGCGCATCCAAACTCTATAAACACGACATCCCTTCAATCATTTCAACGGATTGTCAACCGCATTCTAAACCTCTCCCAGACTTCTAAAACATATTTGAATAGCGTTTTACAACCTTCTAAAACATCTCACATCAACCTACATCCCGAACATCTCTGTGTGTCCGAGTTGATGTCATTGTGTGTCCATGTTCAAAGCTTGACAATATATATTCATGGCATGATTACTCCTTTGCTACCTTTGTATTTACATTGTTAATCTCCTTTCCCTTCAAGTATCCTTTACTAACTTCGTTCTAACTTTGTTTGTTTTTGTTCATTATAGTACAAGTCAAACACTGTCAAAATCGAAATACCCAAAACAAACAAGGGTCCAAATACATTATTTCTTATACAATCACGTGTGATAATCCTTCCTTGTATAACCTTGATACGCAATCAAACAAATCAAGTAGCTTTCAAACAATTCGCGCTTAATAGCCTCGTACACGCTTTAGTCTCGAGGTGCACTGTACCAAGCGTCTCAACGTTCGGGCGTCTCATGTGAGGCGCTTATTCTATGATCCCGGGAATTAGGTTTTGGCACCTAACACGATTCCCAGCACATCCAAACTCTATAAACACGACATCCCTTCAATCATTTCAACGGATTGTCAACCGCATTCTAAACCTCTCCCAGACTTCTAAAACATATTTGAATAGCGTTTTACAACCTTCTAAAACATCTCACATCAACCTACATCCCGAACATCTCTGTGTGTCCGAGTTGATGTCATTGTGTGTCCATGTTCAAAGCTTGACAATATATATTCATGGCATGATTACTCCTTTGCTACCTTTGTATTTACATTGTTAATCTCCTTTCCCTTCAAGTATCATTTACTAACTTCGTTCTAACTTTGTTTGTTTTTGTTCATTATAGTACAAGTCAAACACTGTCAAAATCGAAATACCCAAAACAAACAAGGGTCCAAATACATTATTTCTTATACAATCACGTGTGATAATCCTTCCTTGTATAACCTTGATACGCAATCAAACAAATCAAGTAGCTTTCAAACAATTCGCGCTTGATAGCCTTGTACACGCTTTAGTCTCGAGGTGCACTGTACCAAGCGTCTCAACGTTCGGGCGTCTGATGTGAGGCGCTTATTCTATGATCCCGGGAAATTAGGTTTCGGCACCTAACACGATTCCCAGCGCATCCAAACTCTATAAACTCGACATCCCTTCAATCATTTCAACGGATTGTCAACCGCATTCTAAACCTCTCCCAGACTTCTAAAACATATTTGAATAGCGTTTTACAACCTTCTAAAACATCTCACATCAACCTACATCCCGAACATCTCTGTGTGTCCGAGTTGATGTCATTGTGTGTCCATGTTCAAAGCTTGACAATATATATTCATGGCATGATTACTCCTTTGCTACCTTTGTATTTACATTGTTAATCTCCTTTCCCTTCAAGTATCCTTTACTAACTTCGTTCTAACTTTGTTTGTTTTTGTTCATTATAGTACAAGTCAAACACTGTCAAAATCGAAATACCCAAAACAAACAAGGGTCCAAATACATTATTTCTTATACAATCACGTGTGATAATCCTTCCTTGTATAACCTTGATACGCAATCAAACAAATCAAGTAGCTTTCAAACAATTCGCGCTTAATAGCCTCGTACACGCTTTAGTCTCGAGGTGCACTGTACCAAGCGTCTCAACGTTCGGGCGTCTCATGTGAGGCGCTTATTCTATGATCCCGGGAATTAGGTTTTGGCACCTAACACGATTCCCAGCGCATCCAAACTCTATAAACACGACATCCCTTCAATCATTTCAACGGATTGTCAACCGCATTCTAAACCTCTCCCAGACTTCTAAAACATATTTGAATAGCGTTTTACAACCTTCTAAAACATCTCACATCAACCTACATCCCGAACATCTCTGTGTGTCCGAGTTGATGTCATTGTGTGTCCATGTTCAAAGCTTGACAATATATATTCATGGCATGATTACTCCTTTGCTACCTTTGTATTTACATTGTTAATCTCCTTTCCCTTCAAGTATCATTTACTAACTTCGTTCTAACTTTGTTTGTTTTTGTTCATTATAGTACAAGTCAAACACTGTCAAAATCGAAATACCCAAAACAAACAAGGGTCCAAATACATTATTTCTTATACAATCACGTGTGATAATCCTTCCTTGTATAACCTTGATACGCAATCAAACAAATCAAGTAGCTTTCAAACAATTCGCGCTTGATAGCCTTGTACACGCTTTAGTCTCGAGGTGCACTGTACCAAGCGTCTCAACGTTCGGGCGTCTGATGTGAGGCGCTTATTCTATGATCCCGGGAAATTAGGTTTCGGCACCTAACACGATTCCCAGCGCATCCAAACTCTATAAACTCGACATCCCTTCAATCATTTCAACGGATTGTCAACCGCATTCTAAACCTCTCCCAGACTTCTAAAACATATTTGAATAGCGTTTTACAACCTTCTAAAACATCTCACATCAACCTACATCCCGAACATCTCTGTGTGTCCGAGTTGATGTCATTGTGTGTCCATGTTCAAAGCTTGACAATATATATTCATGGCATGATTACTCCTTTGCTACCTTTGTATTTACATTGTTAATCTCCTTTCCCTTCAAGTATCCTTTACTAACTTCGTTCTAACTTTGTTTGTTTTTGTTCATTATAGTACAAGTCAAACACTGTCAAAATCGAAATACCCAAAACAAACAAGGGTCCAAATACATTATTTCTTATACAATCACGTGTGATAATCCTTCCTTGTATAACCTTGATGCGCAATCAAACAAATCAAGTAGCTTTCAAACAATTCGCGCTTAATAGCCTCGTACACGCTTTAGTCTCGAGGTGCACTGTACCAAGCGTCTCAACGTTCGGGCGTCTCATGTGAGGCGCTTATTCTATGATCCCGGGAATTAGGTTTTGGCACCTAACACGATTCCCAGCGCATCCAAACTCTATAAACACGACATCCCTTCAATCATTTCAACGGATTGTCAACCGCATTCTAAACCTCTCCCAGACTTCTAAAACATATTTGAATAGCGTTTTACAACCTTCTAAAACATCTCACATCAACCTACATCCCGAACATCTCTGTGTGTCCGAGTTGATGTCATTGTGTGTCCATGTTCAAAGCTTGACAATATATATTCATGGCATGATTACTCCTTTGCTACCTTTGTATTTACATTGTTAATCTCCTTTCCCTTCAAGTATCATTTACTAACTTCGTTCTAACTTTGTTTGTTTTTGTTCATTATAGTACAAGTCAAACACTGTCAAAATCGAAATACCCAAAACAAACAAGGGTCCAAATACATTATTTCTTATACAATCACGTGTGATAATCCTTCCTTGTATAACCTTGATACGCAATCAAACAAATCAAGT
Source organism: Agrostemma githago (assembly GCA_958450325.1). NCBI lineage: Eukaryota > Viridiplantae > Streptophyta > Magnoliopsida > Caryophyllales > Caryophyllaceae > Agrostemma > Agrostemma githago. The sequence goes on from OY288245.1 coordinate 27,416,333, forward strand.
AGCTTTCAAACAATTCGCGCTTGATAGCCTTGTACACGCTTTAGTCTCGAGGTGCACTGTACCAAGCGTCTCAACGTTCGGGCGTCTGATGTGAGGCGCTTATTCTATGATCCCGGGAAATTAGGTTTCGGCACCTAACACGATTCCCAGCGCATCCAAACTCTATAAACTCGACATCCCTTCAATCATTTCAACGGATTGTCAACCGCATTCTAAACCTCTCCCAGACTTCTAAAACATATTTGAATAGCGTTTTCCAACCTTCTAAAACATCTCACATCAACCTACATCCCGAACATCTCTGTGTGTCCGAGTTGATGTCATTGTGTGTCCATGTTCAAAGCTTGACAATATATATTCATGGCATGATTACTCCTTTGCTACCTTTGTATTTACATTGTTAATCTCCTTTCCCTTCAAGTATCCTTTACTAACTTCGTTCTAACTTTGTTTGTTTTTGTTCATTATAGTACAAGTCAAACACTGTCAAAATCGAAATACCCAAAACAAACAAGGGTCCAAATACATTATTTCTTATACAATCACGTGTGATAATCCTTCCTTGTATAACCTTGATACGCAATCAAACAAATCAAGTAGCTTTCAAACAATTCGCGCTTAATAGCCTCGTACACGCTTTAGTCTCGAGGTGCACTGTAGCAAGCGTCTCAACGTTCGGGCGTCTCATGTGAGGCGCTTATTCTATGATCCCGGGAATTAGGTTTTGGCACCTAACACGATTCCCAGCGCATCCAAACTCTATAAACACGACATCCCTTCAATCATTTCAACGGATTGTCAACCGCATTCTAAACCTCTCCCAGACTTCTAAAACATATTTGAATAGCGTTTTACAACCTTCTAAAACATCTCACATCAACCTACATCCCGAACATCTCTGTGTGTCCGAGTTGATGTCATTGTGTGTCCATGTTCAAAGCTTGACAATATATATTCATGGCATGATTACTCCTTTGCTACCTTTGTATTTACATTGTTAATCTCCTTTCCCTTCAAGTATCATTTACTAACTTCGTTCTAACTTTGTTTGTTTTTGTTCATTATAGTACAAGTCAAACACTGTCAAAATCGAAATACCCAAAACAAACAAGGGTCCAAATACATTATTTCTTATACAATCACGTGTGATAATCCTTCCTTGTATAACCTTGATACGCAATCAAACAAATCAAGTAGCTTTCAAACAATTCGCGCTTGATAGCCTTGTACACGCTTTAGTCTCGAGGTGCACTGTACCAAGCGTCTCAACGTTCGGGCGTCTGATGTGAGGCGCTTATTCTATGATCCCGGGAAATTAGGTTTCGGCACCTAACACGATTCCCAGCGCATCCAAACTCTATAAACTCGACATCCCTTCAATCATTTCAACGGATTGTCAACCGCATTCTAAACCTCTCCCAGACTTCTAAAACATATTTGAATAGCGTTTTACAACCTTCTAAAACATCTCACATCAACCTACATCCCGAACATCTCTGTGTGTCCGAGTTGATGTCATTGTGTGTCCATGTTCAAAGCTTGACAATATATATTCATGGCATGATTACTCCTTTGCTACCTTTGTATTTACATTGTTAATCTCCTTTCCCTTCAAGTATCCTTTACTAACTTCGTTCTAACTTTGTTAGTTTTTGTTCATTATAGTACAAGTCAAACACTGTCAAAATCGAAATACCCAAAACAAACAAGGGTCCAAATACATTATTTCTTATACAATCACGTGTGATAATCCTTCCTTGTATAACCTTGATACGCAATCAAACAAATCAAGTAGCTTTCAAACAATTCGCGCTTAATAGCCTCGTACACGCTTTAGTCTCGAGGTGCACTGTACCAAGCGTCTCAACGTTCGGGCGTCTCATGTGAGGCGCTTATTCTATGATCCCGGGAATTAGGTTTTGGCACCTAACACGATTCCCAGCGCATCCAAACTCTATAAACACGACATCCCTTCAATCATTTCAACGGATTGTCAACCGCATTCTAAACCTCTCCCAGACTTCTAAAACATATTTGAATAGCGTTTTACAACCTTCTAAAACATCTCACATCAACCTACATCCCGAACATCTCTGTGTGTCCGAGTTGATGTCATTGTGTGTCCATGTTCAAAGCTTGACAATATATATTCATGGCATGATTACTCCTTTGCTACCTTTGTATTTACATTGTTAATCTCCTTTCCCTTCAAGTATCCTTTACTAACTTCGTTCTAACTTTGTTTGTTTTTGTTCATTATAGTACAAGTCAAACACTGTCAAAATCGAAATACCCAAAACAAACAAGGGTCCAAATACATTATTTCTTATACAATCACGTGTGATAATCCTTCCTTGTATAACCTTGATACGCAATCAAACAAATCAAGTAGCTTTCAAACAATTCGCGCTTAATAGCCTCGTACACGCTTTAGTCTCGAGGTGCACTGTACCAAGCGTCTCAACGTTCGGGCGTCTCATGTGAGGCGCTTATTCTATGATCCCGGGAATTAGGTTTTGGCACCTAACACGATTCCCAGCGCATCCAAACTCTATAAACACGACATCCCTTCAATCATTTCAACGGATTGTCAACCGCATTCTAAACCTCTCCCAGACTTCTAAAACATATTTGAATAGCGTTTTACAACCTTCTAAAACATCTCACATCAACCTACATCCCGAACATCTCTGTGTGTCCGAGTTGATGTCATTGTGTGTCCATGTTCAAAGCTTGACAATATATATTCATGGCATGATTACTCCTTTGCTACCTTTGTATTTACATTGTTAATCTCCTTTCCCTTCAAGTATCATTTACTAACTTCGTTCTAACTTTGTTTGTTTTTGTTCATTATAGTACAAGTCAAACACTGTCAAAATCGAAATACCCAAAACAAACAAGGGTCCAAATACATTATTTCTTATACAATCACGTGTGATAATCCTTCCTTGTATAACCTTGATACGCAATCAAACAAATCAAGTAGCTTTCAAACAATTCGCGCTTGATAGCCTTGTACACGCTTTAGTCTCGAGGTGCACTGTACCAAGCGTCTCAACGTTCGGGCGTCTGATGTGAGGCGCTTATTCTATGATCCCGGGAAATTAGGTTTCGGCACCTAACACGATTCCCAGCGCATCCAAACTCTATAAACTCGACATCCCTTCAATCATTTCAACGGATTGTCAACCGCATTCTAAACCTCTCCCAGACTTCTAAAACATATTTGAATAGCGTTTTACAACCTTCTAAAACATCTCACATCAACCTACATCCCGAACATCTCTGTGTGTCCGAGTTGATGTCATTGTGTGTCCATGTTCAAAGCTTGACAATATATATTCATGGCATGATTACTCCTTTGCTACCTTTGTATTTACATTGTTAATCTCCTTTCCCTTCAAGTATCCTTACTAACTTCGTTCTAACTTTGTTTGTTTTTGTTCATTATAGTACAAGTCAAACACTGTCAAAATCGAAATACCCAAAACAAACAAGGGTCCAAATACATTATTTCTTATACAATCACGTGTGATAATCCTTCCTTGTATAACCTTGATACGCAATCAAACAAATCAAGTAGCTTTCAAACAATTCGCGCTTAATAGCCTCGTACACGCTTTAGTCTCGAGGTGCACTGTACCAAGCGTCTCAACGTTCGGGCGTCTCATGTGAGGCGCTTATTCTATGATCCCGGGAATTAGGTTTGGGCACCTAACACGATTCCCAGCGCATCCAAACTCTATAAACACGACATCCCTTCAATCATTTCAACGGATTGTCAACCGCATTCTAAACCTCTCCCAGACTTCTAAAACATATTTGAATAGCGTTTTACAACCTTCTAAAACATCTCACATCAACCTACATCCCGAACATCTCTGTGTGTCCGAGTTGATGTCATTGTGTGTCCATGTTCAAAGCTTGACAATATATATTCATGGCATGATTACTCCTTTGCTACCTTTGTATTTACATTGTTAATCTCCTTTCCCTTCAAGTATCATTTACTAACTTCGTTCTAACTTTGTTTGTTTTTGTTCATTATAGTACAAGTCAAACACTGTCAAAATCGAAATACCCAAAACAAACAAGGGTCCAAATACATTATTTCTTATAAAATCATGTGTGATAATCCTTCCTTGTATAACCTTGATACGCAATCAAACAAATCAAGTAGCTTTCAAACAAATCGCGCTTGATTGCCTAGTACACTCTTTAGTCTCGAGGTGCACTGTACCAGGCGTCTCAACGTTCGGGCGTCTGATGTGAGGCGCTTATTCTACGATCCGGGAAATTAGGTTTCGGCACCTAACACGATTCCCAGCGCATCTAAACTCTATAAACTCGACATCCCTTCAATCATTTCAACGGATTGTCAACCGCATTTTAAACCTCTCCCAGACTTCTAAAACATATTTGAATAGCGTTTTACAACCTTCTAAAACATCTCACATCAACCTACATCCCGAACATCTCTGTGTGTCCGAGTTGATGTCATTGTATGTCCATGTTCAAAGCTTGACAATATATATTCATGGCATGATTACTCCTTTGCTACCTTTGTATTTACATTGTTAATCTCCTTTCCCTTCAAGTATCATTTACTAACTTCGTTCTAACTTTGTTTGTTTTTGTTCATTATAGTACAAGTCAAACACTGTCAAAATCGAAATACCCAAAACAAACAAGGGTCCAAATACATTATTTCTTATACAATCACGTGTGATAATCCTTCCTTGTATAACCTTGATACGCAATCAAACAAATCAAGTAGCTTTCAAACAATTCGCGCTTGATAGCCTTGTACACGCTTTAGTCTCGAGGTGCACTGTACCAAGCGTCTCAACGTTCGGGCGTCTGATGTGAGGCGCTTATTCTATGATCCCGGGAAATTAGGTTTCGGCACCTAACACGATTCCCAGCGCATCCAAACTCTATAAACTCGACATCCCTTCAATCATTTCAACGGATTGTCAACCGCATTCTAAACCTCTCCCAGACTTCTAAAACATATTTGAATAGCGTTTTACAACCTTCTAAAACATCTCACATCAACCTACATCCCGAACATCTCTGTGTGTCCGAGTTGATGTCATTGTGTGTCCATGTTCAAAGCTTGACAATATATATTCATGGCATGATTACTCCTTTGCTATCTTTGTATTTACATTGTTAATCTCCTTTCCCTTCAAGTATCCTTTACTAACTTCGTTCTAACTTTGTTTGTTTTTGTTCATTATAGTACAAGTCAAACACTGTCAAAATCGAAATACCCAAAACAAACAAGGGTCCAAATACATTATTTCTTATACAATCACGTGTGATAATCCTTCCTTGTATAACCTTGATACGCAATCAAACAAATCAAGTAGCTTTCAAACAATTCGCGCTTAATAGCCTCGTACACGCTTTAGTCTCGAGGTGCACTGTACCAAGCGTCTCAATGTTCGGGCGTCTCATGTGAGGCGCTTATTCTATGATCCCGGGAATTAGGTTTTGGCACCTAACACGATTCCCAGCGCATCCAAACTCTATAAACACGACATCCCTTCAATCATTTCAACGGATTGTCAACCGCATTCTAAACCTCTCCCAAACTTCTAAAACAAATTTGAATACCCTTTACAACCTTTTAAAACACCTCACATCAACCTACATCCTGAAGATCTCTGTGTGTCCGAGTTGATGTCCTTGGGTGTCCATGTTCAAAGCTTGACAATTTATATTTATGGCATGATTACTCCTTTGCTACCTTTGTATTTACATTGTTAATCTCCTTTCCCTTCAAGTATCATTTACTAACTTCTTTCTAACTTTATTTGTTTTTGTTCATTATAGTACAAGTCAAACACTGTCAAAATCGAAATACCCAAAACAAACAAGGGTCCAAATACATTATTTCTTATAAAATCACGTGTGATAATCCTTCCTTTTATAACCTTGATACGCAATCAAACAAATCAAGTAGCTTTCAAACAAATCGCGCTTGATTGCCTAGTACACTCTTTAGTCTCGAGGTGCACTGTACCAAGCGTCTCAACGTTCGGGCGTCTCATGTGAGGCGCTTATTCTATGATCCCGGGAATTAGGTTTGGGCACCTAACACGATTCCCAGCGCATCCAAACTCTATAAACACGACATCCCTTCAATCATTTCAACGGATTGTCAACCGCATTCTAAACCTCTCCCAGACTTCTAAAACATATTTGAATAGCGTTTTACAACCTTCTAAAACATCTCACATCAACCTACATCCCGAACATCTCTGTGTGTCCGAGTTGATGTCATTGTGTGTCCATGTTCAAAGCTTGACAATATATATTCATGGCATGATTACTCCTTTGCTACCTTTGTATTTACATTGTTAATCTCCTTTCCCTTCAAGTATCATTTACTAACTTCGTTCTAACTTTGTTTGTTTTTGTTCATTATAGTACAAGTCAAACACTGTCAAAATCGAAATACCCAAAACAAACAAGGGTCCAAATACATTATTTCTTATAAAATCATGTGTGATAATCCTTCCTTGTATAACCTTGATACGCAATCAAACAAATCAAGTAGCTTTCAAACAAATCGCGCTTGATTGCCTAGTACACTCTTTAGTCTCGAGGTGCACTGTACCAGGCGTCTCAACGTTCGGGCGTCTGATGTGAGGCGCTTATTCTACGATCCGGGAAATTAGGTTTCGGCACCTAACACGATTCCCAGCGCATCTAAACTCTATAAACTCGACATCCCTTCAATCATTTCAACGGATTGTCAACCGCATTTTAAACCTCTCCCAGACTTCTAAAACATATTTGAATAGCGTTTTACAACCTTCTAAAACATCTCACATCAACCTACATCCCGAACATCTCTGTGTGTCCGAGTTGATGTCATTGTGTGTCCATGTTCAAAGCTTGACAATATATATTCATGGCATGATTACTCCTTTTCTACCTTTGTATTTACATTGTTAATCTCCTTTCCCTTCAAGTATCATTTACTAACTTCGTTCTAACTTTGTTTGTTTTTGTTCATTATAGTACAAGTCAAACACTGTCAAAATCGAAATACCCAAAACAAACAAGGGTCCAAATACATTATTTCTTATACAATCACGTGTGATAATCCTTCCTTGTATAACCTTGATACGCAATCAAACAAATCAAGTAGCTTTCAAACAATTCGCGCTTGATAGCCTTGTACACGCTTTAGTCTCGAGGTGCACTGTACCAAGCGTCTCAACGTTCGGGCGTCTGATGTGAGGCGCTTATTCTATGATCCCGGGAAATTAGGTTTCGGCACCTAACACGATTCCCAGCGCATCCAAACACTATAAACTCGACATCCCTTCAATCATTTCAACGGATTGTCAACCGCATTCTAAACCTCTCCCAGACTTCTAAAACATATTTGAATAGCGTTTTACAACCTTCTAAAACAACTCACATCAACCTACATCCCGAACATCTCTGTGTGTCCGAGTTGATGTCATTGTGTGTCCATGTTCAAAGCTTGACAATATATATTCATGGCATGATTACTCCTTTGCTACCTTTGTATTTACATTGTTAATCTCCTTTCCCTTCAAGTATCCTTTACTAACTTCGTTCTAACTTTGTTTGTTTTTGTTCATTATAGTACAAGTCAAACACTGTCAAAATCGAAATACCCAAAACAAACAAGGGTCCAAATACATTATTTCTTATACAATCACGTGTGATAATCCTTCCTTGTATAACCTTGATACGCAATCAAACAAATCAAGTAGCTTTCAAACAATTCGCGCTTAATAGCCTCGTACACGCTTTAGTCTCGAGGTGCACTGTACCAAGCGTCTCAATGTTCGGGCGTCTCATGTGAGGCGCTTATTCTATGATCCCGGGAATTAGGTTTTGGCACCTAACACGATTCCCAGCGCATCCAAACTCTATAAACACGACATCCCTTCAATCATTTCAACGGATTGTCAACCGCATTCTAAACCTCTCCCAAACTTCTAAAACAAATTTGAATACCCTTTACAACCTTTTAAAACACCTCACATCAACCTACATCCTGAAGATCTCTGTGTGTCCGAGTTGATGTCCTTGGGTGTCCATGTTCAAAGCTTGACAATTTATATTTATGGCATGATTACTCCTTTGCTACCTTTGTATTTACATTGTTAATCTCCTTTCCCTTCAAGTATCATTTACTAACTTCTTTCTAACTTTATTTGTTTTTGTTCATTATAGTACAAGTCAAACACTGTCAAAATCGAAATACCCAAAACAAACAAGGGTCCAAATACATTATTTCTTATAAAATCACGTGTGATAATCCTTCCTTTTATAACCTTGATACGCAATCAAACAAATCAAGTAGCTTTCAAACAAATCGCGCTTGATTGCCTAGTACACTCTTTAGTCTCGAGGTGCACTGTACCAGGCGTCTCAACGTTCGGGAGTCTGATGTGAGGCGCTTATTCTACGATCCGGGAAATTAGGTTTCGACACCTAACACGATTCCCAGCGCATCCAAACTCTATAAACTCGACATCCCTTCAATCATTTCAACTGATTGTCAATCGCATTCTAAACCTCTCCCAGACTTCTAAAACATATTTGAATAGCCTTTTACAACCTTCTAACACATCTCACATCAACCTACATCCCCAACATCTCTGTGTGTCCGAGTTGATGTCATTGTGTGTCCATGTTCAAAGCTTGACAATATATATTTATGGCATGATTACTCCTTTGCTACCTTTGTATTTACATTGTTAATCTCCTTTCCCTTCAAGTATCATTTACTAACTTCTTTCTAACTTTATTTGTTTTTGTTCATTATAGTACAAGTCAGACACTGTCAAAATCGAAATACCCAAAACAAACAAGGGTCCAAATACATTATTTCTTATAAAATCACGTGTGATAATCCTTCCTTTTATAACCTTGATACGCAATCAAACAAATCAAGTAGCTTTCAAACAAAACGCGCTTGATTGCCTAGTACACTCTTTAGTCTCGAGGTGCACTGTACTAGGCGTCTCAACGTTCGGGAGTCTGATGTGAGGCGCTTATTCTACGATCCGGGAAATTAGGTTTCGACACCTAACACGATTCCCAGCGCATCCAAACTCTATAAACTCGACATCCCTTCAATCATTTCAACTGATTGTCAACCGCATTCTAAACCTCTCCCAGACTTCTAAAACATATTTGAATAGCCTTTTACAACCTTCCAAAACATCTCACATCAACCTACATCCCGAACATCTCTGTGTGTCCGAGTTGATGTCATTGTGTGTCCATGTTCAAAGCTTGACAATATATATTTATGGCATGATTACTCCTTTGCTACCTTTGTATTTACATTGTTAATCTCCTTTCCCTTCAAGTATCATTTACTAACTTCGTTCTAACTTTGTTTGTTTTTGTTCATTATAGTACAAGTCAAACACTGTCAAAATCGAAATACCCAAAACAAACAAGGGTCCAAATACATTATTTCTTATACAATCACGCGTGATAATCCTTCCTTGTATAACCTTGATACGCAATCAAACAAATCAAGTAGCTTTCAAAAAATTCGCTCTTGATAGCCTCGTACATGCTTTAGTCTCGAGGTGCACTGTACCAGGCGTCTCAACGTTCAGGCGTCTGATGTGAGGCGCATATTCTACGATCCCGGGAATTAGGTTTCGGCACCTAACACGATTCCCAGCGCATCCAAACTCTATAAACACGACATCCCTTCAATCATTTCAACGGATTGTCAACCGCATTCTAAACCTCTGCCAGACTTCTAAAACAAATTTGAATACCCTTTTACAACCTTCTAAAACACCTCACATCAACCTACATCCCGAAGATCTCTGTGTGTCCGAGTTGATGTCCTTGGGTGTCCATGTTCAAAGCTTGACACTTTATATTTATGGCATGATTAATGCTTTGCTACCTTTGTATTTACATTGTTAATCTCCTTTCCCTTCAAGTATCATTTACTAACTTCTTTCTAACTTTATTTGTTTTTGTTCATTATAGTACAAGTCAAACACTGTCAAAATCGAAATACCCAAAACAAACAAGGGTCCAAATACATTATTTCTTATAAAATCACGTGTGATAATCCTTCCTTTTATAACCTTGATACGCAATCAAACAAATCAAGTAGCTTTCAAACAAATCGCGCTTGATTGCCTAGTACACTCTTTAGTCTCGAGGTGCACTGTACCAGGCGTCTCAACGTTCGGGAGTCTGATGTGAGGCGCTTATTCTACGATCCGGGAAATTAGGTTTCGACACCTAACACGATTCCCAGCGCATCCAAACTCTATAAACTCGACATCCCTTCAATCATTTCAACTGATTGTCAACCGCATTCTAAACCTCTCCCAGACTTCTAAAACATATTTGAATAGCCTTTTACAACCTTCCAAAACATCTCACATCAACCTACATCCCGAACATCTCTGTGTGTCCGAGTTGATGTCATTGTGTGTCCATGTTCAAAGCTTGACAATATATATTTATGGCATGATTACTCCTTTGCTACCTTTGTATTTACATTGTTAATCTCCTTTCCCTTCAAGTATCATTTACTAACTTCGTTCTAACTTTGTTTGTTTTTGTTCATTATAGTACAAGTCAAACACTGTCAAAATCGAAATACCCAAAACAAACAAGGGTCCAAATACATTATTTCTTATACAATCACGCGTGATAATCCTTCCTTGTATAACCTTGATACGCAATCAAACAAATCAAGTAGCTTTCAAAAAATTCGCGCTTGATAGCCTCGTACACGCTTTAGTCTCGAGGTGCACTGTACCAGGCGTCTCAACGTTCAGGCGTCTGATGTGAGGTGCATATTCTACGATCCCGGGAATTAGGTTTCGGCACCTAACACGATTCCCAGCGCATCCAAACTCTATAAACACGACATCCCTTCAATCATTTCAACGGATTATCAACCGCATTCTAAACCTCTGCCAGACTTCTAAAACAAATTTGAATACCCTTTTACAACCTTCTAAAACACCTCACATCAACCTACATCCCGAAGATCTCTGTGTGTCCGAGTTGATGTCCTTGGGTGTCCATGTTCAAAGCTTGACAATTTATATTTATGGCATGATTACTCCTTTGCTACCTTTGTATTTACATTGTTAATCTCCTTTCCCTTCAAGTATCATTTACTAACTTCTTTCTAACTTTATTTGTTTTTGTTCATTATAGTACAAGTCAGACACTGTCAAAATCGAAATACCCAAAACAAACAAGGGTCCAAATACATTATTTCTTATAAAATCACGTGTGATAATCCTTCCTTTTATAACCTTGATACGCAATCAAACAAATCAAGTAGCTTGCAAACAAATCGCGCTTGATTGCCTAGTACACTCTTTAGTCTCGAGGTGCACTGTACTAGGCGTCTCAACGTTCGGGAGTCTGATGTGAGGCGCTTATTCTACGATCCGGGAAATTAGGTTTCGACACCTAACACGATTCCCAGCGCATCCAAACTCTATAAACTCGACATCCCTTCAATCATTTCAACTGATTGTCAACCGCATTCTAAACCTCTCCCAGACTTCTAAAACATATTTGAATAGCCTTTTACAACCTTCCAAAACATCTCACATCAACCTACATCCCGAACATCTCTGTGTGTCCGAGTTGATGTCATTGTGTGTCCATGTTCAAAGCTTGACAATATATAATTATGGCATGATTACTCCTTTGCTACCTTTGTATTTACATTGTTAATCTCATTTCCCTTCAAGTATCATTTACTAACTTCGTTCTAATTTTGTTTGTTTTTGTTCATTATAGTACAAGTCAAACACTGTCAAAATCGAAATACCCAAAACAAACAAGGGTCCAAATACATTATTTCTTATACAATCACGCGTGATAATCCTTCCTTGTATAACCTTGATACGCAATCAAACAAATCAAGTAGCTTTCAAAAAATTCGCTCTTGATAGCCTCGTACATGCTTTAGTCTCGAGGTGCACTGTACCAGGCGTCTCAACGTTCAGGCGTCTGATGTGAGGCGCATATTCTACGATCCCGGGAATTAGGTTTCGGCACCTAACACGATTCCCAGCGCATCCAAACTCTAAAAACACGACATCCCTTCAATCATTTCAACGGATTGTCAACCGCATTCTAAACCTCTGCCAGACTTCTAAAACAATTTGAATACCCTTTTACAACCTTCTAAAACACCTCACATCAACCTACATCCCGAAGATCTCTGTGTGTCCGAGTTGATGTCCTTGGGTGTCCATGTTCAAAGCTTGACACTTTATATTTATGGCATGATTAATGCTTTGCTACCTTTGTATTTACATTGTTAATCTCCTTTCCCTTCAAGTATCATTTACTAACTTCTTTCTAACTTTATTTGTTTTTGTTCATTATAGTACAAGTCAAACACTGTCAAAATCGAAATACCCAAAACAAACAAGGGTCCAAATACATTATTTCTTATAAAATCACGTGTGATAATCCTTCCTTTTATAACCTTGATACGCAATCAAACAAATCATGTAGCTTTCAAACAAATCGCGCTTGATTGCCTAGTACACTCTTTAGTCTCGAGGTGCACTGTACCAGGCGTCTCAACGTTCGGGAGTCTGATGTGAGGCGCTTATTCTACGATCCGGGAAATTAGGTTTCGACACCTAACACGATTCCCAGCGCATCCAAACTCTATAAACTCGACATCCCTTCAATCATTTCAACTGATTGTCAACCGCATTCTAAACCTCTCCCAGACTTCTAAAATATATTTGAATAGCCTTTTACAAACTTCCAAAACATCTCACATCAACCTACATCCCGAACATTTCTGTGTGTCCGAGTTGATGTCATTGTGTGTCCATGTTCAAAGCTTGACAATATATATTTATGGCATGATTACTCCTTTGCTACCTTTGTATTTACATTGTTAATCTCCTTTCCCTTCAAGTATCATTTACTAACTTCGTTCTAACTTTGTTTGTTTTTGTTCATTATAGTACAAGTCAAACACTGTCAAAATCGAAATACCCAAAACAAACAAGGGTCCAAATACATTATTTCTTATACAATCACGCGTGATAATCCTTCCTTGTGTAACCTTGATACGCAATCAAACAAATCAAGTAGCTTTCAAAAAATTCGCGCTTGATAGCCTCGTACACGCTTTAGTCTCGAGGTGCACTGTACCAGGCGTCTCAACGTTCAGGCGTCTGATGTGAGGCGCATATTCTACGATCCCGGGAATTAGGTTTCGGCACCTAACACGATTCCCAGCGCATCCAAACTCTATAAACACGACATCCCTTCAATCATTTCAACGGATTGTCAACCGCATTCTAAACCTCTGCCAGACTTCTAAAACAAATTTGAATACCCTTTTACAACCTTCTAAAACACCTCACATCAACCTACATCCCGAAGATCTCTGTGTGTCCGAGTTGATGTCCTTGGGTGTCCATGTTCAAAGCTTGACACTTTATATTTATGGCATGATTACTGCTTTGCTACCTTTGTATTTACATTGTTAATCTCCTTTCCCTTCAAGTATCATTTACTAACTTCTTTCTAACTTTATTTGTTTTTGTTCATTATAGTACAAGTCAAACACTGTCAAAATCGAAATACCCAAAACAAACAAGGGTCCAAATACATTATTTCTTATAAAATCACGTGTGATAATCCTTCCTTTTATAACCTTGATACGCAATCAAACAAATAAAGTAGCTTTCAAACAAATCGCGCTTGATTGCCTAGTACACTCTTTAGTCTCGAGGTGCACTGTACCAGGCGTCTCAACGTTCGGGAGTCTGATGTGAGGCGCTTATTCTACGATCCGGGAAATTAGGTTTCGACACCTAACACGATTCCCAGCGCATCCAAACTCTATAAACTCGACATCCCTTCAATCATTTCAACTGATTGTCAACCGCATTCTAAACCTCTCCCAGACTTCTAAAACATATTTGAATAGCCTTTTACAACCTTCTAAAACATCTCACATCAACCTACATCCCGAAGATCTCTGTGTGTCCGAGTTGATGTCCTTGGGTGTCCATGTTCAAAGCTTGACAATTTATATTTATGGCATGATTACTCCTTCGCTACCTTTGTATTTACATTGTTAATCTCCTTTCCCTTCAAGTATCATTTACTAATTTCGTTCTAACTTTATTTGTTTTTGTTCATTATAGTACAAGTCAAACACTGTCAAAATCGAAATACCCAAAACAAATAAGGGTCCAAATACATTATTTCTTATAAAATCACGTGTGATAATCCTTCCTTTTATAACCTTGATACGCAATCAAACAAATCAAGTAGCTTTCAAACAAATCGCGCTTGATTGCCTAGTACACTCTTTAGTCTCGAGGTGCACTGTACCATGCGTCTCAACGTTCGGGAGTCTGATGTGAGTCGCTTATTCTACGATCCGGGAAATTAGGTTTCGACACCTAACACGATTCCCAGCGCATCCAAACTCTATAAACTCGACATCCCTTCAATCATTTCAACTGATTGTCAACCGCATTCTAAACCTCTCCCAGACTTCTAAAACATATTTGAATAGCCTTTTACAACCTTCTAAAACATCTCACATCAACCTACATCCCGAAGATCTCTGTGTGTCCGAGTTGATGTCCTTGGGTGTCCATGTTCAAAGCTTGACAATTTATATTTATGGCATGATTACTCCTTCGCTACCTTTGTATTTACATTGTTAATCTCCTTTCCCTTCAAGTATCATTTACTAATTTCGTTCTAACTTTATTTGTTTTTGTTCATTATAGTACAAGTCAAACACTGTCAAAATCGAAATACCCAAAACAAACAAGGGTCCAAATACATTATTTCTTATAAAATCACATGTGATAATCCTTCCTTTTATAACCTTGATACGCAATCAAACAAATCAAGTAGCTTTCAAACAAATCGCGCTTGATTGCCTAGTACACTCTTTAGTCTCGAGGTGCACTGTACCAGGCGTCTCAACGTTCGGGAGTCTGATGTGAGGCTCTTATTCTACGATCCAGGAAATTAGGTTTCGACACCTAACACGATTCCCAGCGCATCCAAACTCTATAAACTCGACATCCCTTCAATCATTTCAACGGATTGTCAACCGCATTCTAAACCTCTTCCAGACTTCTAAAACATATTTGAATAGCCTTTTACAACCTTCTAAAACACCTCACATCAACCTACATCCCGAAGATCTCTGTGTGTCCGAGTTGATGTCCTTGGGTGTCCATGTTCAAAGCTTGACAATTTATATTTATGGCATGATTACTCCTTCGCTACCTTTGTATTTACATTGTTAATCTCCTTTCCCTTCAAGTATCATTTACTAACTTCTTTCTAACTTTATTTGTTTTTGTTCATTATAGTACAAGTCAAACACTGTCAAAATCGAAATACCCAAAACAAACAAGGGTCCAAATACATTATTTCTTATAAAATCACGTGTGATAATCCTTCCTTTTATAACCTTGATACGCAATCAAACAAATCAAGTAGCTTTCAAACAAATCGCGCTTGATTGCCTAGTACACTCTTTAGTCTCGAGGTGCACTGTACCAGGCGTCTCAACGTTCGGGAGTCTGATGTGAGGCGCTTATTCTACGATCCGGGAAATTAGGTTTCGACACCTAACACGATTCCCAGCGCATCCAAACTCTATAAACTCGACATCCCTTCAATCATTTCAACGGATTGTCAACCGCATTCTAAACCTCTGCCAGACTTCTAAAACAAATTTGAATACCCTTTTACAACCTTCTAAAACACCTCACATCAACCTACATCCCGAAGATCTCTGTGTGTCCGAGTTGATGTCATTGTGTGTCCATGTTCAAAGCTTGACAATATATATTTATGGCATGATTACTCCTTTGCTACCTTTGTATTTACATTGTTAATCTCCTTTCCCTTCAAGTATCATTTACTAACTTCGTTCTAACTTTGTTTGTTTTTGTTCATTATAGTACAAGTCAAACACTGTCAAAATCGAAATACCCAAAACAAACAAGGGTCCAAATACATTATTTCTTATACAATCACGCGTGATAATCCTTCCTTGTATAACCTTGATACGCAATCAAACAAATCAAGTAGCTTTCAAAAAATTCGCGCTTGATAGCCTCGTACACGCTTTAGTCTCGAGGTGCACTGTACCAGGCGTCTTAACGTTCAGGCGTCTGATGTGAGGCGCATATTCTACGATCCCGGGAATTAGGTTTCGGCACCTAACACGATTCCCAGCGCATCCAAACTCTATAAACACGAAATCCCTTCAATCATTTCAACGGATTGTCAACCGCATTCTAAACCTCTGCCAGACTTCTAAAACAAATTTGAATACCCTTTTACAACCTTCTAAAACACCTCACATCAACCTACATCCCGAAGATCTCTGTGTGTCCGAGTTGATGTCCTTGGGTGTCCATGTTCAAAGCTTGACACTTTATATTTATGGCATGATTACTGCTTTGCTACCTTTGTATTTACATTGTTAATCTCCTTTCCCTTCAAGTATCATTTACTAACTTCTTTCTAACTTTATTTGTTTTTGTTCATTATAGTACAAGTCAAACACTGTCAAAATCGAAATACCCAAAACAAACAAGGGTCCAAATACATTATTTCTTATAAAATCACGTGTGATAATCCTTCCTTTTATAACCTTGATACGCAATCAAACAAATCAAGTAGCTTTCAAACAAATCGCGCTTGATTGCCTAGTACACTCTTTAGTCTCGAGGTGCACTGTACCAGGCGTCTCAACGTTCGGGAGTCTGATGTGAGGCGCTTATTCTACGATCCGGGAAATTAGGTTTCGACACCTAACACGATTCCCAGCGCATCCAAACTCTATAAACTCGACATCCCTTCAATCATTTCAACGGATTGTCAACCGCATTCTAAACCTCTGCCAGACTTCTAAAACAAATTTGAATACCCTTTTACAACCTTCTAAAACACCTCACATCAACCTACATCCCGAAGATCTCTGTGTGTCCGAGTTGATGTCATTGTGTGTCCATGTTCAAAGCTTGACAATATATATTTATGGCATGATTACTCCTTTGCTACCTTTGTATTTACATTGTTAATCTCCTTTCCCTTCAAGTATCATTTACTAACTTCGTTCTAACTTTGTTTGTTTTTGTTCATTATAGTACAAGTCAAACACTGTCAAAATCGAAATACCCAAAACAAACAAGGGTCCAAATACATTATTTCTTATACAATCACGCGTGATAATCCTTCCTTGTATAACCTTGATACGCAATCAAACAAATCAAGTAGCTTTCAAAAAATTCGCGCTTGATAGCCTCGTACACGCTTTAGTCTCGAGGTGCACTGTACCAGGCGTCTTAACGTTCAGGCGTCTGATGTGAGGCGCATATTCTACGATCCCGGGAATTAGGTTTCGGCACCTAACACGATTCCCAGCGCATCCAAACTCTATAAACACGAAATCCCTTCAATCATTTCAACGGATTGTCAACCGCATTCTAAACCTCTGCCAGACTTCTAAAACAAATTTGAATACCCTTTTACAACCTTCTAAAACACCTCACATCAACCTACATCCCGAAGATCTCTGTGTGTCGGAGTTGATGTCCTTGGGTGTCCATGTTCAAAGCTTGACACTTTATATTTATGGCATGATTACTGCTTTGCTACCTTTGTATTTACATTGTTAATCTCCTTTCCCTTCAAGTATCATTTACTAACTTCTTTCTAACTTTATTTGTTTTTGTTCATTATAGTACAAGTCAAACACTGTCAAAATCGAAATACCCAAAACAAACAAGGGTCCAAATACATTATTTCTTATAAAATCACGTGTGATAATCCTTCCTTTTATAACCTTGATACGCAATCAAACAAATCAAGTAGCTTTCAAACAAATCGCGCTTGATTGCCTAGTACACTCTTTAGTCTCGAGGTGCACTGTACCAGGCGTCTCAACGTTCGGGAGTCTGATGTGAGGCGCTTATTCTACGATCCGGGAAATTAGGTTTCGACACCTAACACGATTCCCAGCGTATCCAAACTCTATAAACTCGACATCCCTTCAATCATTTCAACTGATTGTCAACCGCATTCTAAACCTCTCCCAGACTTCTAAAACATATTTGAATAGCCTTTTACAACCTTCTAAAACATCTCACATCAACCTACATCCCGAAGATCTCTGTGTGTCCGAGTTGATGTCCTTGGGTGTCCATGTTCAAAGCTTGACAATTTATATTTATGGCATGATTACTCCTTCGCTACCTTTGTATTTACATTGTTAATCTCCTTTCCCTTCAAGTATCATTTACTAATTTCGTTCTAACTTTATTCGTTTTTGTTCATTATAGTACAAGTCAAACACTGTCAAAATCGAAATACCCAAAACAAACAAGGGTCCAAATACATTATTTCTTATAAAATCACGTGTGATAATCCTTCATTTTATAACCTTGATACGCAATCAAACAAATCAAGTAGCTTTCAAACAAATCGCGCTTGATTGCCTAGTA
Source organism: Agrostemma githago (assembly GCA_958450325.1). Taxonomy (NCBI): domain Eukaryota; kingdom Viridiplantae; phylum Streptophyta; class Magnoliopsida; order Caryophyllales; family Caryophyllaceae; genus Agrostemma; species Agrostemma githago. The sequence goes on from OY288245.1 coordinate 27,434,875, forward strand.
CACTCTTTAGTCTCGAGGTGCACTGTACCAGGCGTCTCAACGTTCGGGAGTCTGATGTGAGGCGCTTATTCTACGATCCGGGAAATTAGGTTTCGACACCTAACACGATTCCCAGCGCATCCAAACTCTATAAACTCGACATCCCTTCAATCATTTCAACTGATTGTCAACCGCATTCTAAACCTCTCCCAGACTTCTAAAACATATTTGAATAGCCTTTTACAACCTTCTAAAACATCTCACATCAACCTACATCCCGAAGATCTCTGTGTGTCCGAGTTGATGTCCTTGGGTGTCCATGTTCAAAGCTTGACAATTTATATTTATGGCATGATTACTCCTTCGCTACCTTTGTATTTACATTGTTAATCTCCTTTCCCTTCAAGTATCATTTACTAATTTCGTTCTAACTTTATTTGTTTTTGTTCATTATAGTACAAGTCAAACACTGTCAAAATCGAAATACCCAAAACAAACAAGGGTCCAAATACATTATTTCTTATAAAATCACATGTGATAATCCTTCCTTTTATAACCTTGATACGCAATCAAACAAATCAAGTAGCTTTCAAACAAATCGCGCTTGATTGCCTAGTACACTCTTTAGTCTCGAGGTGCACTGTACCAGGCGTCTCAACGTTCGGGAGTCTGATGTGAGGCTCTTATTCTACGATCCAGGAAATTAGGTTTCGACACCTAACACGATTCCCAGCGCATCCAAACTCTATAAACTCGACATCCCTTCAATCATTTCAACGGATTGTCAACCGCATTCTAAACCTCTTCCAGACTTCTAAAACATATTTGAATAGCCTTTTACAACCTTCTAAAACACCTCACATCAACCTACATCCCGAAGATCTCTGTGTGTCCGAGTTGATGTCCTTGGGTGTCCATGTTCAAAGCTTGACAATTTATATTTATGGCATGATTACTCCTTTGCTACCTTTGTATTTACATTGTTAATCTCCTTTCCCTTCAAGTATCATTTACTAACTTCTTTCTAACTTTATTTGTTTTTGTTCATTATAGTACAAGTCAAACACTGTCAAAATCGAAATACCCAAAACAAACAAGGGTCCAAATACATTATTTCTTATAAAATCACGTGTGATAATCCTTCCTTTTATAACCTTGATACGCAATCAAACAAATCAAGTAGCTTTCAAACAAATCGCGCTTGATTGCCTAGTACACTCTTTAGTCTCGAGGTGCACTGTACCAGGCGTCTCAACGTTCGGGAGTCTGATGTGAGGCGCTTATTCTACGATCCGGGAAATTAGGTTTCGACACCTAACACGATTCCCAGCGCATCCAAACTCTATAAACTCGACATCCCTTCAATCATTTCAACGGATTGTCAACCGCATTCTAAACCTCTGCCAGACTTCTAAAAAAAATTTGAATACCCTTTTACAACCTTCTAAAACACATCACATCAACCTACATCCCGAAGATCTCTGTGTGTCCGAGTTGATGTCCTTGGGTGTCCATGTTCAAAGCTTGACACTTTATATTTATGGCATGATTACTGCTTTGCTACCTTTGTATTTACATTGTTAATCTCCTTTCCCTTCAAGTATCATTTACTAACTTCTTTCTAACTTTATTTGTTTTTGTTCATTATAGTACAAGTCAAACACTGTCAAAATCGAAATACCCAAAACAAACAAGGGTCCAAATACATTATTTCTTATAAAATCACGTGTGATAATCCTTCCTTTTATAACCTTGATACGCAATCAAACAAATCAAGTAGCTTTCAAACAAATCGCGCTTGATTGCCTAGTACACTCTTTAGTCTCGAGGTGCACTGTACCAGGCGTCTCAACGTTCGGGAGTCTGATGTGAGGCGCTTATTCTACGATCCGGGAAATTAGGTTTCGACACCTAACACGATTCCCAGCGCATCCAAACTCTATAAACTCGACATCCCTTCAATCATTTCAACTGATTGTCAACCGCATTCTAAACCTCTCCCAGACTTCTAAAACATATTTGAATAGCCTTTTACAACCTTCCAAAACATCTCACATCAACCTACATCCCGAACATCTCTGTGTGTCCGAGTTGATGTCATTGTGTGTCCATGTTCAAAGCTTGACAATATATATTTATGGCATGATTACTCCTTTGCTACCTTTGTATTTACATTGTTAATCTCCTTTCCCTTCAAGTATCATTTACTAACTTCGTTCTAACTTTGTTTGTTTTTGTTCATTATAGTACAAGTCAAACACTGTCAAAATCGAAATACCCAAAACAAACAAGGGTCCAAATACATTATTTCTAATACAATCACGCGTGATAATCCTTCCTTGTATAACCTTGATACGCAATCAAACAAATCAAGTAGCTTTCAAAAAATTCGCGCTTGATAGCCTCGTACACGCTTTAGTCTCGAGGTGCACTGTACCAGGCGTCTCAACGTTCAGGCATCTGATGTGAGGCGCATATTCTACGATCCCGGGAATTAGGTTTCGGCACCTAACACGATTCCCAGCGCATCCAAACTCTATAAACACGACATCCCTTCAATCATTTCAACGGATTGTCAACCGCATTCTAAACCTCTGTCAGACTTCTAAAACAAATTTGAATACCCTTTTACAACCTTCTAAAACACCTCACATCAACCTACATCCCGAAGATCTCTGTGTGTCCGAGTTGATGTCCTTGGGTGTCCATGTTCAAAGCTTGACAATTTATATTTATGGCATGATTACTCCTTCGCTACCTTTGTATTTACATTGTTAATCTCCTTTCCCTTCAAGTATCATTTACTAATTTCTTTCTAACTTTATTTGTTTTTGTTCATTATAGTACAAGTCAAACACTGTCAAAATCGAAATACCCAAAACAAACAAGGGTCCAAATACATTATTTCTTATAAAATCACATGTGATAATCCTTCCTTTTATAACCTTGATACGCAATCAAACAAATCAAGTAGCTTTCAAACAAATCGCGCTTGATTGCCTAGTACACTCTTTAGTCTCGAGGTGCACTGTACCAGGCGTCTCAACGTTCGGGAGTCTGATGTGAGGCTCTTATTCTACGATCCAGGAAATTAGGTTTCGACACCTAACACGATTCCCAGCGCATCCAAACTCTATAAACTCGACATCCCTTCAATCATTTCAACGGATTGTCAACCGCATTCTAAACCTCTGCCAGACTTCTAAAACAAATTTGAATACCCTTTTACAACCTTCTAAAACACATCACATCAACCTACATCCCGAAGATCTCTGTGTGTCCGAGTTGATGTCCTTGGGTGTCCATGTTCAAAGCTTGACACTTTATATTTATGGCATGATTACTGCTTTGCTACCTTTGTATTTACATTGTTAATCTCCTTTCCCTTCAAGTATCATTTACTAACTTCTTTCTAACTTTATTTGTTTTTGTTCATTATAGTACAAGTCAAACACTGTCAAAATCGAAATACCCAAAACAAACAAGGGTCCAAATACATTATTTCTTATAAAATCACGTGTGATAATCCTTCCTTTTATAACCTTGATACGCAATCAAACAAATCAAGTAGCTTTGAAACAAATCGCGCTTGATTGCCTAGTACACTCTTTAGTCTCGAGGTGCACTGTACCAGGCGTCTCAACGTTCGGGAGTCTGATGTGAGGCGCTTATTCTACGATCCGGGAAATTAGGTTTCGACACCTAACACGATTCCCAGCGCATCCAAACTCTATAAACTCGACATCCCTTAAATCATTTCAACTGATTGTCAACCGCATTCTAAACCTCTCCCAGACTTCTAAAACATATTTGAATAGCCTTTTACAACCTTCCAAAACATCTCACATCAACCTACATCCCGAACATCTCTGTGTGTCCGAGTTGATGTCATTGTGTGTCCATGTTCAAAGCTTGACAATATATATTTATGGTATGATTACTCCTTTGCTACCTTTGTATTTACATTGTTAATCTCCTTTCCCTTCAAGTATCATTTACTAACTTCGTTCTAACTTTGTTTGTTTTTGTTCATTATAGTACAAGTCAAACAGTGTCAAAATCGAAATACCCAAAACAAACAAGGGTCCAAATACATTATTTCTTATACAATCACGCGTGATAATCCTTCCTTGTATAACCTTGATACGCAATCAAACAAATCAAGTAGCTTTCAAAAAATTCGCGCTTGATAGCCTCGTACACGCTTTAGTCTCGAGGTGCACTGTACCAGGCGTCTCAACGTTCAGGCGTCTGATGTGAGGCGCATATTCTACGATCCCGGGAATTAGGTTTCGGCACCTAACACGATTCCCAGCGCATCCAAACTCTATAAACACGACATCCCTTCAATCATTTCAACGGATTGTCAACCGCATTCTAAACCTCTGCCAGACTTCTAAAACAAATTTGAATACCCTTTTACAACCTTCTAAAACACCTCACATCAACCTACATCCCGAAGATCTCTGTGTGTCCGAGTTGATGTCCTTGGGTGTCCATGTTCAAAGCTTGACAATTTATATTTATGGCATGATTACTCCTTCGCTACCTTTGTATTTACATTGTTAATCTCCTTTCCCTTCAAGTATCATTTACTAATTTCGTTCTAACTTTATTTGTTTTTGTTCATTATAGTACAAGTCAAACACTGTCAAAATCGAAATACCCAAAACAAACAAGGGTCCAAATACATTATTTCTTATAAAATCACATGTGATAATCCTTCCTTTTATAACCTTGATACGCAATCAAACAAATCAAGTAGCTTTCAAACAAATCGCGCTTGATTGCCTAGTACACTCTTTAGTCTCGAGGTGCACTGTACCAGGCGTCTCAACGTTCGGGAGTCTGATGTGAGGCTCTTATTCTACGATCCAGGAAATTAGGTTTCGACACCTAACACGATTCCCAGCGCATCCAAACTCTATAAACTCGACATCCCTTCAATCATTTCAACGGATTGTCAACCACATTCTAAACCTCTTCCAGACTTCTAAAACATATTTGAATAGCCTTTTACAACCTTCTAAAACACCTCACATCAACCTACATCCCGAAGATCTCTGTGTGTCCGAGTTGATGTCCTTGGGTGTCCATGTTCAAAGCTTGACAATTTATATTTATGGCATGATTACTCCTTTGCTACCTTTGTATTTACATTGTTAATCTCCTTTCCCTTCAAGTATCATTTACTAACTTCTTTCTAACTTTATTTGTTTTTGTTCATTATAGTACAAGTCAAACACTGTCAAAATCGAAATACCCAAAACAAACAAGGGTCCAAATACATTATTTCTTATAAAATCACGTGTGATAATCCTTCCTTTTATAACCTTGATACGCAATCAAACAAATCAAGTAGCTTTCAAACAAATCGCGCTTGATTGCCTAGTACACTCTTTAGTCTCGAGGTGCACTGTACCAGGCGTCTCAACGTTCGGGAGTCTGATGTGAGGCGCTTATTCTACGATCCGGGAAATTAGGTTTCGACACCTAACACGATTCCCAGCGCATCCAAACTCTATAAACTCGACATCCCTTCAATCATTTCAACTGATTGTCAACCGCATTCTAAACCTCTCCCAGACTTCTAAAACATATTTGAATAGCCTTTTACAACCTTCCAAAACATCTCACATCAACCTACATCCCGAACATCTCTGTGTGTCCGAGTTGATGTCATTGTGTGTCCATGTTCAAAGCTTGACAATATATATTTATGGCATGATTACTCCTTTGCTACCTTTGTATTTACATTGTTAATCTCCTTTCCCTTCAAGTATCATTTACTAACTTCGTTCTAACTTTGTTTGTTTTTGTTCATTATAGTACAAGTCAAACACTGTCAAAATCGAAATACCCAAAACAAACAAGGGTCCAAATACATTATATCTTATACAATCACGCGTGATAATCCTTCCTTGTATAACCTTGATACGCAATCAAACAAATCAAGTAGCTTTCAAAAAATTCGCGCTTGATAGCCTCATACACGCTTTAGTCTCGAGGTGCACTGTACCAGGCGTCTCAACGTTCAGGCGTCTGATGTGAGGCGCATATTCTACGATCCCGGGAATTAGGTTTCGGCACCTAACACGATTCCCAGCGCATCCAAACTTTATAAACACGACATCCCTTCAATCATTTCAACGGATTGTCAACCGCATTCTAAACCTCTGCCAGACTTCTAAAACAAATTTGAATACCCTTTTACAACCTTCTAAAACACCTCACATCAACCTACATCCCGAAGATCTCTGTGTGTCCGAGTTGATGTCCTTGGGTGTCCATGTTCAAAGCTTGACAATTTATATTTATGGCATGATTACTCCTTCGCTACCTTTGTATTTACATTGTTAATCTCCTTTCCCTTCAAGTATCATTTACTAATTTCGTTCTAACTTTATTTGTTTTTGTTCATTATAGTACAAGTCAAACACTGTCAAAATCGAAATACCCAAAACAAACAAGGGTCCAAATACATTATTTCTTATAAAATCACATGTGATAATCCTTCCTTTTATAACCTTGATACGCAATCAAACAAATCAAGTAGCTTTCAAACAAATCGCGCTTGATTGCCTAGTACACTCTTTAGTCTCGAGGTGCACTGTACCAGGCGTCTCAACGTTCGGGAGTCTGATGTGAGGCTCTTATTCTACGATCCAGGAAATTAGGTTTCGACACCTAACACGATTCCCAGCGCATCCAAACTCTATAAACTCGACATCCCTTCAATCATTTCAACGGATTGTCAACCGCATTCTAAACCTCTTCCAGACTTCTAAAACATATTTGAATAGCCTTTTACAACCTTCTAAAACACCTCACATCAACCTACATCCCGAAGATCTCTGTGTGTCCGAGTTGATGTCCTTGGGTGTCCATGTTCAAAGCTTGACAATTTATATTTATGGCATGATTACTCCTTTGCTACCTTTGTATTTACATTGTTAATCTCCTTTCCCTTCAAGTATCATTTACTAACTTCTTTCTAACTTTATTTGTTTTTGTTCATTATAGTACAAGTCAAACACTGTCAAAATCGAAATACCCAAAACAAACAAGGGTCCAAATACATTATTTCTTATAAAATCACGTGTGATAATCCTTCCTTTTATAACCTTGATACGCAATCAAACAAATCAAGTAGCTTTCAAACAAATCGCGCTTGATTGCCTAGTACACTCTTTAGTCTCGAGGTGCACTGTACCAGGCGTCTCAACGTTCGGGAGTCTGATGTGAGGCGCTTATTCTACGATCCGGGAAATTAGGTTTCGACACCTAACACGATTCCCAGCGCATCCAAACTCTATAAACTCGACATCCCTTCAATCATTTCAACTGATTGTCAACCGCATTCTAAACCTCTCCCAGACTTCTAAAACATATTTGAATAGCCTTTTACAACCTTCCAAAACATCTCACATCAACCTACATCCCGAACATCTCTGTGTGTCCGAGTTGATGTCATTGTGTGTCCATGTTCAAAGCTTGACAATATATATTTATGGCATGATTACTCCTTTGCTACCTTTGTATTTACATTGTTAATCTCCTTTCCCTTCAAGTATCATTTACTAACTTCGTTCTAACTTTGTTTGTTTTTGTTCATTATAGTACAAGTCAAACACTGTCAAAATCGAAATACCCAAAACAAACAAGGGTCCAAATACATTATTTCTTATACAATCACGCGTGATAATCCTTCCTTGTATAACCTTGATACGCAATCAAACAAATCAAGTAGCTTTCAAAAAATTCGCGCTTGATAGCCTCGTACACGCTTTAGTCTCGAGGTGCACTGTACCAGGCGTCTCAACGTTCAGGCGTCTGATGTGAGGCGCATATTCTACGATCCCGGGAATTAGGTTTCGGCACCTAACACGATTCCCAGCGCATCCAAACTCTATAAACACGACATCCCTTCAATCATTTCAACGGATTGTCAACCGCATTCTAAACCTCTGCCAGACTTCTAAAACAAATTTGAATACCCTTTTACAACCTTCTAAAACACCTCACATCAACCTACATCCCGAAGATCTCTGTGTGTCCGAGTTGATGTCCTTGGGTGTCCATGTTCAAAGCTTGACACTTTATATTTATGGCATGATTACTGCTTTGCTACCTTTGTATTTACATTGTTAATCTCCTTTCCCTTCAAGTATCATTTACTAACTTCTTTCTAACTTTATTTGTTTTTGTTCATTATAGTACAAGTCAAACACTGTCAAATCGAAATACCCAAAACAAACAAGGGTCCAAATACATTATTTCTTATAAAATCACGTGTGATAATCCTTCCTTTTATAACCTTGATACGCAATCAAACAAATCAAGTAGCTTTCAAACAAATCGCGCTTGCCTAGTACACTCTTTAGTCTCGAGGTGCACTGTACCAGGCGTCTCAACGTTCGGGAGTCTGATGTGAGGCGCTTATTCTACGATCCGGGAAATTAGGTTTCGACACCTAACACGATTCCCAGCGCATCCAAACTCTATAAACTCGACATCCCTTCAATCATTTCAACTGATTGTCAACCGCATTCTAAACCTCTCCCAGACTTCTAAAACATATTTGAATAGCCTTTTACAACCTTCTAAAACATCTCACATCAACCTACATCCCGAAGATCTCTGTGTGTCCGAGTTGATGTCCTTGGGTGTCCATGTTCAAAGCTTGACAATTTATATTTATGGCATGATTACTCCTTCGCTACCTTTGTATTTACATTGTTAATCTCCTTTCCCTTCAAGTATCATTTACTAATTTCGTTCTAACTTTATTTGTTTTTGTTCATTATAGTACAAGTCAAACACTGTCAAAATCGAAATACCCAAAACAAACAAGGGTCCAAATACATTATTTCTTATAAAATCACGTGTGATAATCCTTCCTTTTATAACCTTGATACGCAATCAAACAAATCAAGTAGCTTTCAAACAAATCGCGCTTGATTGCCTAGTACACTCTTTAGTCTCGAGGTGCACTGTACCAGGCGTCTCAACGTTCGGGAGTCTGATGTGAGGCTCTTATTCTACGATCCAGGAAATTAGGTTTCGACACCTAACACGATTCCCAGCGCATCCAAACTCTATAAACTCGACATCCCTTCAATCATTTCAACGGATTGTCAACCGCATTCTAAACCTCTTCCAGACTTCTAAAACATATTTGAATAGCCTTTTACAACCTTCTAAAACACCTCACATCAACCTACATCCCGAAGATCTCTGTGTGTCCGAGTTGATGTCCTTGGGTGTCCATGTTCAAAGCTTGACAATTTATATTTATGGCATGATTACTCCTTTGCTACCTTTGTATTTACATTGTTAATCTCCTTTCCCTTCAAGTATCATTTACTAACTTCGTTCTAACTTTGTTTGTTTTTGTTCATTATAGTACAAGTCAAACACTGCCAAAATCGAAATACCCAAAACAAACAAGGGTCCAAATACATTATTTCTTATACAATCACGCGTGATAATCCTTCCTTGTATAACCTTGATACGCAATCAAACAAATCAAGTAGCTTTCAAAAAATTCGCGCTTGATAGCCTCGTACACTCTTTAGTCTCGAGGTGCACTGTACCAGGCGTCTCAACGTTCAGGCGTCTGATGTGAGGCGCATATTCTACGATCCCCGGAATTAGGTTTCGGCACCTAACACGATTCCCAGCGCATCCAAACTCTATAAACACGACATCCCTTCAATCATTTCAACGGATTGTCAACCGCATTCTAAACCTCTCCCAGACTTCTAAAACAAATTTGAATACCCTTTTACAACCTTCTAAAACACCTCACATCAACCTACATCCCGAAGATCTCTGTGTGTCCGAGTTGATGTCCTTGGGTGTCCATGTTCAAAGCTTGACGATTTATATTTATGGCATGATTACTCCTTCGCTACCTTTGTATTTACATTGTTAATCTCCTTTCCCTTCAAGTATCATTTACTAACTTCGTTCTAACTTTATTTGTTTTTGTTCATTATAGTACAAGTCAAACACTGTCAAAATCGAAATACCCAAAACAAACAAGGGTCCAAATACATTATTTCTTATAAAATCACGTGTGATAATCCTTCCTTTTATAACCTTGATACGCAATCAAACAAATCAAGTAGCTTTCAAACAAATCGCGCTTGATTGCCTAGTACACTCTTTAGTCTCGAGGTGCACTGTACCAGGCGTCTCAACGTTCGGGAGTCTGATGTGAGGCTCTTATTCTACGATCCAGGAAATTAGGTTTCGACACCTAACACGATTCCCAGCGCATCCAAACTCTATAAACTCGACATCCCTTCAATCATTTCAACGGATTGTCAACCGCATTCTAAACCTCTTCCAGACTTCTAAAACATATTTGAATAGCCTTTTACAACCTTCTAAAACATCTCACATCAACCTACATCCCGAACATCTCTGTGTGTCCGAGTTGATGTCATTGTGTGTCCATGTTCAAAGCTTGACAATATATATTTATGGCATGATTACTCATTTGCTACCTTTGTATTTACATTGTTAATCTCCTTTCCCTTCAAGTATCATTTACTAACTTCGTTCTAACTTTATTTGTTTTTGTTCATTATAGTACAAGTCAAACACTGTCAAAATCGAAATACCCAAAACAAACAAGGGTCCAAATACATTATTTCTTATAAAATCACGTGTGATAATCCTTCCTTTTATAACCATGATACGCAATCAAACAAATCAAGTAGCTTTCAAACAAATCGCGCTTGATTGCCTAGTACACTCTTTAGTCTCGAGGTGCACTGTACCAGGCGTCTCAACGTTCGGGAGTCTGATGTGAGGCGCTTATTCTACGATCCGGGAAATTAGGTTTCGACACCTAACACGATTCCCAGCGCATCCAAACTCTATAAACTCGACATCCCTTCAATCATTTCAACTGATTGTCAACCGCATTCTAAACCTCTCCCAGACTTCTAAAACATATTTGAATAGCCTTTTACAACCTTCTAAAACATCTCACATCAACCTACATCCCGAAGATCTCTGTGTGTCCGAGTTGATGTCCTTGGGTGTCCATGTTCAAAGCTTGACAATTTATATTTATGGCATGATTACTCCTTCGCTACCTTTGTATTTACATTGTTAATCTCCTTTCCCTTCAAGTATCATTTACTAATTTCGTTCTAACTTTATTTGTTTTTGTTCATTATAGTACAAGTCAAACACTGTCAAAATCGAAATACCCAAAACAAACAAGGGTCCAACTACATTATTTCTTATAAAATCACGTGTGATAATCCTTCATTTTATAACCTTGATACGCAATCAAACAAATCAAGTAGCTTTCAAACAAATCGCGCTTGATTGCCTAGTACACTCTTTAGTCTCGAGGTGCACTGTACCAGGCGTCTCAACGTTCAGGCGTCTGATGTGAGGCGCATATTCTACGATCCCCGGAATTAGGTTTCGGCACCTAACACGATTCCCAGCGCATCCAAACTCTATAAACACGACATCCCTTCAATCATTTCAACGGATTGTCAACCGCATTCTAAACCTCTCCAAGACTTCTAAAACAAATTTGAATACCCTTTTACAACCTTCTAAAACACCTCACATCAACCTACATCCCGAAGATCTCTGTGTGTCCGAGTTGATGTCCTTGGGTGTCCATGTTCAAAGCTTGACGATTTATATTTATGGCATGATTACTCCTTCGCTACCTTTGTATTTACATTGTTAATCTCCTTTCCCTTCAAGTATCATTTACTAACTTCGTTCTAACTTTATTTGTTTTTGTTCATTATAGTACAAGTCAAACACTGTCAAAATCGAAATACCCAAAACAAACAAGGGTCCAAATACATTATTTCTTATAAAATCACGTGTGATAATCCTTCCTTTTATAACCTTGATACGCAATCAAACAAATCAAGTAGCTTTCAAACAAATCGCGCTTGATTGCCTAGTACACTCTTTAGTCTCGAGGTGCACTGTACCAGGCGTCTCAACGTTCGGGAGTCTGATGTGAGGCTCTTATTCTACGATCCAGGAAATTAGGTTTCGACACCTAACACGATTCCCAGCGCATCCAAACTCTATAAACTCGACATCCCTTCAATCATTTCAACTGATTGTCAACCGCATTCTAAACCTCTCCCAGACTTCTAAAACATATTTGAATAGCCTTTTACAACCTTCTAAAACATCTCACATCAACCTACATCCCGAAGATCTCTGTGTGTCCGAGTTGATGTCCTTGGGTGTCCATGTTCAAAGCTTGACAATTTATATTTATGGCATGATTACTCCTTCGCTACCTTTGTATTTACATTGTTAATCTCCTTTCCCTTCAAGTATCATTTACTAATTTCGTTCTAACTTTATTTGTTTTTGTTCATTATAGTACAAGTCAAACACTGTCAAAATCGAAATACCCAAAACAAACAAGGGTCCAACTACATTATTTCTTATAAAATCACGTGTGATAATCCTTCATTTTATAACCTTGATACGCAATCAAACAAATCAAGTAGCTTTCAAACAAATCGCGCTTGATTGCCTAGTACACTCTTTAGTCTCGAGGTGCACTGTACCAGGCGTCTCAACGTTCAGGCGTCTGATGTGAGGCGCATATTCTACGATCCCCGGAATTAGGTTTCGGCACCTAACACGATTCCCAGCGCATCCAAACTCTATAAACACGACATCCCTTCAATCATTTCAACGGATTGTCAACCGCATTCTAAACCTCTCCAAGACTTCTAAAACAAATTTGAATACCCTTTTACAACCTTCTAAAACACCTCACATCAACCTACATCCCGAAGATCTCTGTGTGTCCGAGTTGATGTCCTTGGGTGTCCATGTTCAAAGCTTGACGATTTATATTTATGGCATGATTACTCCTTCGCTACCTTTGTATTTACATTGTTAATCTCCTTTCCCTTCAAGTATCATTTACTAACTTCGTTCTAACTTTATTTGTTTTTGTTCATTATAGTACAAGTCAAACACTGTCAAAATCGAAATACCCAAAACAAACAAGGGTCCAAATACATTATTTCTTATAAAATCACGTGTGATAATCCTTCCTTTTATAACCTTGATACGCAATCAAACAAATCAAGTAGCTTTCAAACAAATCGCGCTTGATTGCCTAGTACACTCTTTAGTCTCGAGGTGCACTGTACCAGGCGTCTCAACGTTCGGGAGTCTGATGTGAGGCTCTTATTCTACGATCCAGGAAATTAGGTTTCGACACCTAACACGATTCCCAGCGCATCCAAACTCTATAAACTCGACATCCCTTCAATCATTTCAACGGATTGTCAACCGCATTCTAAACCTCTTCCAGACTTCTAAAACATATTTGAATAGCCTTTTACAACCTTCTAAAACATCTCACATCAACCTACATCCCGAACATCTCTGTGTGTCCGAGTTGATGTCATTGTGTGTCCATGTTCAAAGCTTGACAATATATATTTATGGCATGATTACTCATTTGCTACCTTTGTATTTACATTGTTAATCTCCTTTCCCTTCAAGTATCATTTACTAACTTCGTTCTAACTTTATTTGTTTTTGTTCATTATAGTACAAGTCAAACACTGTCAAAATCGAAATACCCAAAACAAACAAGGGTCCAAATACATTATTTCTTATAAAATCACGTGTGATAATCCTTCCTTTTATAACCTTGATACGCAATCAAACAAATCAAGTAGCTTTCAAACAAATCGCGCTTGATTGCCTAGTACACTCTTTAGTCTCGAGGTGCACTGTACCAGGCGTCTCAACGTTCGGGAGTCTGATGTGAGGCGCTTATTCTACGATCCGGGAAATTAGGTTTCGACACCTAACACGATTCCCAGCGCATCCAAACTCTATAAACTCGACATCCCTTCAATCATTTCAACTGATTGTCAACCGCATTCTAAACCTCTCCCAGACTTCTAAAACATATTTGAATAGCCTTTTACAACCTTCTAAAACATCTCACATCAACCTACATCCCGAAGATCTCTGTGTGTCCGAGTTGATGTCCTTGGGTGTCCATGTTCAAAGCTTGACAATTTATATTTATGGCATGATTACTCCTTCGCTACCTTTGTATTTACATTGTTAATCTCCTTTCCCTTCAAGTATCATTTACTAATTTCGTTCTAACTTTATTTGTTTTTGTTCATTATAGTACAAGTCAAACACTGTCAAAATCGAAATACCCAAAACAAACAAGGGTCCAACTACATTATTTCTTATAAAATCACGTGTGATAATCCTTCATTTTATAACCTTGATACGCAATCAAACAAATCAAGTAGCTTTCAAACAAATCGCGCTTGATTGCCTAGTACACTCTTTAGTCTCGAGGTGCACTGTACCAGGCGTCTCAACGTTCAGGCGTCTGATGTGAGGCGCATATTCTACGATCCCCGGAATTAGGTTTCGGCACCTAACACGATTCCCAGCGCATCCAAACTCTATAAACACGACATCCCTTCAATCATTTCAACGGATTGTCAACCGCATTCTAAACCTCTCCAAGACTTCTAAAACAAATTTGAATACCCTTTTACAACCTTCTAAAACACCTCACATCAACCTACATCCCGAAGATCTCTGTGTGTCCGAGTTGATGTCCTTGGGTGTCCATGTTCAAAGCTTGACGATTTATATTTATGGCATGATTACTCCTTCGCTACCTTTGTATTTACATTGTTAATCTCCTTTCCCTTCAAGTATCATTTACTAACTTCGTTCTAACTTTATTTGTTTTTGTTCATTATAGTACAAGTCAAACACTGTCAAAATCGAAATACCCAAAACAAACAAGGGTCCAAATACATTATTTCTTATAAAATCACGTGTGATAATCCTTCCTTTTATAACCTTGATACGCAATCAAACAAATCAAGTAGCTTTCAAACAAATCGCGCTTGATTGCCTAGTACACTCTTTAGTCTCGAGGTGCACTGTACCAGGCGTCTCAACGTTCGGGAGTCTGATGTGAGGCTCTTATTCTACGATCCAGGAAATTAGGTTTCGACACCTAACACGATTCCCAGCGCATCCAAACTCTATAAACTCGACATCCCTTCAATCATTTCAACGGATTGTCAACCGCATTCTAAACCTCTTCCAGACTTCTAAAACATATTTGAATAGCCTTTTACAACCTTCTAAAACATCTCACATCAACCTACATCCCGAACATCTCTGTGTGTCCGAGTTGATGTCATTGTGTGTCCATGTTCAAAGCTTGACAATATATATTTATGGCATGATTACTCCTTTGCTACCTTTGTATTTACATTGTTAATCTCCTTTCCCTTCAAGTTTCATTTACTAACTTCGTTCTAACTTTGTTTGTTTTTGTTCATTATAGTACAAGTCAAACACTGCCAAAATCGAAATACCCTAAACAAACAAGGGTCCAAATACATTATTTCTTATACAATCACGCGTGATAATCCTTCCTTGTATAACCTTGATACGCAATCAAACAAATCAAGTAGCTTTCAAAAAATTCGCGCTTGATAGCCTCGTACACGCTTTAGTCTCGAGGTGCACTGTACCAGGCGTCTCAACGTTCAGGCGTCTGATGTGAGGCGCATATTCTACGATCCCGGGAATTAGGTTTCGGCACCTAACACGATTCCCAGCGCATCCAAACTCTATAAACACGACATCCCTTCAATCATTTCAACGGATTGTCAACCGCATTCTAAACCTCTCCTAGACTTATAAAACAAATTTGAATACCCTTTTACAACCTTCTAAAACACCTCACATCAACCTACATCCCGAAGATCTCTGTGTGTCCGAGTTGATGTCCTTGGGTGTCCATGTTCAAAGCTTGACGATTTATATTTATGGCATGATTACTCCTTCGCTACCTTTGTATTTACATTGTTAATCTCCTTTCCCTTCAAGTATCATTTACTAACTTCGTTCTAACTTTATTTGTTTTTGTTCATTATAGTACAAGTCAAACACTGTCAAAATCGAAATACCCAAAACAAACAAGGGTCCAAATACATTATTTCTTATAAAATCACGTGTGATAATCCTTCCTTTTATAACCTTGATACGCAATCAAACAAATCAAGTAGCTTTCAAACAAATCGCGCTTGATTGCCTAGTACACTCTTTAGTCTCGAGGTGCACTGTACCAGGCGTCTCAACGTTCGGGAGTCTGATGTGAGGCGCTTATTCTACGATCCGGGAAATTAGGTTTCGACACCTAACACGATTCCCAGCGCATCCAAACTCTATAAACTCGACATCCCTTCAATCATTTCAACTGATTGTCAACCGCATTCTAAACCTCTCCCAGACTTCTAAAGCATATTTGAATAGCCTTTTACAACCTTCTAAAACATCTCACATCAACCTACATCCCGAAGATCTCTGTGTGTCCGAGTTGATGTCCTTGGGTGTCCATGTTCAAAGCTTGACGATTTATATTTATGGCATGATTACTCCTTCGCTACCTTTGTATTTACATTGTTAATCTCCTTTCCCTTCAAGTATCATTTACTAATTTCGTTCTAACTTTATTTGTTTTTGTTCATTATAGTACAAGTCAAACACTGTCAAAATCGAAATACCCAAAACAAACAAGGGTCCAAATACATTATTTCTTATAAAATCACGTGTGATAATCCTTCCTTTTATAACCTTGATACGCAATCAAACAAATCAAGTAGCTTTCAAACAAATCGCGCTTGATTGCCTTGTACACTCTTTAGTCTCGAGGTGCACTGTACCAGGCGTCTCAACGTTCGGGAGTCTGATGTGAGGCTCTTATTCTACGATCCGGGAAATTAGGTTTCGGCACCTAACACGATTCCCAGCGCATCCAAACTCTATAAACTCGACATCCCCTCAATCATTTCAACGGATTGTCAACCGCATTCTAAACCTCTCCCACACTTCTAAAACATATTTGAATAGCGTTTTACAACCTTCTAAAACATCTCACATCAACCTACATCCCGAACATCTCTGTGTGTCCGAGTTGATGTCATTGTGTGTCCATGTTCAAAGCTTGACAATATATATTTATGGCATGATTACTCCTTTGCTACCTTTGTATTTACATTGTTAATCTCCTTTCCCTTCAAGTATCATTTACTAACTTCGTTCTAACTTTGTTTGTTTTTGTTCATTATAGTACAAGTCAAACACTGCCAAAATCGAAATACCCAAAACAAACAAGGGTCCAAATACATTATTTCTTATACAATCACGCGTGATAATCCTTCCTTGTATAACCTTGATACGCAATCAAACAAATCAAGTAGCTTTCAAAAAATTCGCGCTTGATAGCCTCGTACACGCTTTAGTCTCGAGGTGCACTGTACCAGGCGTCTCAACGTTCAGGCGTCTGATGTGAGGCGCATATTCTACGATCCCGGGAATTAGGTTTCGGCACCTAACACGATTCCCAGCGCATCCAAACTCTTTAAACACGACATCCCTTCAATCATTTCAACGGATTGTCAACCGCATTCTAAACCTCTCCCAGACTTCTAAAACAAATTTGAATAACCTTTTACAACCTTCTAAAACACCTCACATCAACCTACATCCCGAAGATCTCTGTGTGTCCGAGTTGATGTCCTTGGGTGTCCATGTTCAAAGCTTGACAATTTATATTTATGGCATGATTACTCCTTTGCTACCTTTGTATTTACATTGTTAATCTCCTTTCCCTTCAAGTATCATTTACTAACTTCTTTCTAACTTTATTTGTTTTTGTTCATTATAGTACAAGTCAAACTCTGTCAAAATCGAAATACCCAAAACAAACAAGGGTCCAAATACATTATTTCTTATAAAATCACGTGTGATAATCCTTCCTTTTATAACCTTGATACGCAATCAAACAAATCAAGTAGCTTTCAAACAAATCGCGCTTGATTGCCTAGTACACTCTTTAGTCTCGAGGTGCACTGTACCAGGCGTCTCAACGTTCGGGAGTCTGATGTGAGGCGCTTATTCTACGATCCGGGAAATTAGGTTTCGACACCTAACACGATTCCCAGCGCATCCAAACTCTATAAACTCGACATCCCTTCAATCATTTCAACTGATTGTCAACCGCATTCTAAACCTCTCCCAGACTTCTAAAACATATTTGAATAGCCTTTTACAACCTTCTAAAACATCTCACATCAACCTACATCCCGAAGATCTCTGTGTGTCCGAGTTGATGTCCTTGGGTGTCCATGTTCAAAGCTTGACAATTTATATTTATGGCATGATTACTCCTTCGCTACCTTTGTATTTACATTGTTAATCTCCTTTCCCTTCAAGTATCATTTACTAATTTCGTTCTAACTTTATTTGTTTTTGTTCATTATAGTACAAGTCAAACACTGTCAAAATCGAAATACCCAAAACAAACAAGGGTCCAAATACATTATTACTTATAAAATCACGTGTGATAATCCTTCCTTTTATAACCTTGATACGCAATCAAACAAATCAAGTAGCTTTCAAACAAATCGCGCTTGATTGCCTAGTACACTATTTAGTCTCGAGGTGCACTGTACCAGGCGTCTCAACGTTCGGGAGTCTGATGTGAGGCTCTTATTCTACGATCCAGGAAATTAGGTTTCGACACCTAACACGATTCCCAGCGCATCCAAACTCTATAAACTCGACATCCCTTCAATCATTTCAACGGATTGTCAACCGCATTCTAAACCTCTTCCAGACTTCTAAAACATATTTGAATAGCCTTTTACAACCTTCTAAAACATCTCACATCAACCTACATCCCGAACATCTCTGTGTGTCCGAGTTGATGTCATTGTGTGTCCATGTACAAAGCTTGACAATATATATTTATGGCATGATTACTCCTTTGCTACCTTTGTATTTACATTGTTAATCTCCTTTCCCTTCAAGTATCATTTACTAACTTCGTTCTAACTTTGTTTGTTTTTGTTCATTATAGTACAAGTCAAACACTGTCAAAATCGAAATACCCAAAACAAACAAGGGTCCAAATACATTATTTCTTATACAATCACGCGTGATAATCCTTCCTTGTATAACCTTGATACGCAATCAAACAAATCAAGTAGCTTTCAAAAAATTCGCGCTTGATAGCCTCGTACACTCTTTAGTCTCGAGGTGCACTGTACCAGGTGTCTCAACGTTCAGGCGTCTGATGTGAGGCGCATATTCTACGATCTCGGGAATTAGGTTTCGGCACCTAACACGATTCCCAGCGCATCCAAACTCTATAAACACGACATCCCTTCAATCATTTCAACGGATTGTCAACCGCATTCTAAACCTCTCCCAGACTTCTAAAACAAATTTGAATACCCTTTTACAACCTTCTAAAACACCTCACATCAACCTACATCCCGAAGATCTCTGTGTGTCCGAGTTGATGTCCTTGGGTGTCCATGTTCAAAGCTTGACGATTTATATTTATGGCATGATTACTCCTTCGCTACCTTTGTATTTACATTGTTAATCTCCTTTCCCTTCAAGTATCATTTACTAACATCGTTCTAACTTTATTTGTTTTTGTTCATTATAGTACAAGTCAAACACTGTCAAAATCGAAATACCCAAAACAAACAAGGGTCCAAATACATTATTTCTTATAAAATCACGTGTGATAATCCTTCCTTTTATAACCTTGATACGCAATCAAACAAATCAAGTAGCTTTCAAACAAATCGCGCTTGATTGCCTTGTACACGCTTTAGTCTCTAGGTGCACTGTACCAGGCGTCTCAACGTTCGGGCGTCTGATGTGAGGCGCTTATTCTACGATCCGGGAAATTAGGTTTCGGCACCTAACACGATTCACAGCGCATCCAAACTCTATAAACTCGACATCCCCTCAATCATTTCAACGGATTGTCAACCGCATTCTAAACCTCTCCCAGACTTCTAAAACATATTTGAATAGCGTTTTACAACCTTCTAAAACATCTCACATCAACCTACATCCCGAACATCTCTGTGTGTCCGAGTTGATGTCATTGTGTGTCCATGTTCAAAGCTTGACAATATATATTTATGGCATGATTACTCCTTTGCTACCTTTGTATTTACATTGTTAATCTCCTTTCCCTTCAAGTATCATTTACTAACTTCGTTCTAACTTCGTTCTAACTTTGTTTGTTTTTGTTCATTATAGTACAAGTCAAACACTGCCAAAATCGAAATACCCAAAACTAACAAGGGTCCAAATACATTATTTCTTATACAATCACGTGTGATAATCCTTCCTTGTATAACCTTGATACGCAATCAAACAAATCAAGTAGCTTTCAAACAATTCGCGCTTGATAGCCTCGTACACGCTTTAGTCTCGAGGTGCACTGCACCAAGCGTCTCAACGTTCGGGCGTCTGATGTGAGGCGCTTATTCTATGATCCCGGGAATTAGGTTTTGGCACCTAACACGATTCCCAGCGAATCCAAACTCTATAAACACGACATCCCTTCAATCATTTCAACGGATTGTCAACCGCA
Source organism: Agrostemma githago (assembly GCA_958450325.1). Lineage (NCBI taxonomy): Eukaryota > Viridiplantae > Streptophyta > Magnoliopsida > Caryophyllales > Caryophyllaceae > Agrostemma > Agrostemma githago. The sequence goes on from OY288245.1 coordinate 27,455,354, forward strand.
TTCTAAACCTCTCCCAAACTTCTAAAACAAATTTGAATACCCTTTTACAACCTTCTAAAACACCTCACATCAACCTACATCCCGAAGATCTCTGTGTGTCCGAGTTGATGTCCTTGGGTGTCCATGTTCAAAGCTTGACAATTTATAATTATGGCATGATTACTCTTTTGCTACCTTTGTATTTACATTGTTAATCTCCTTTCCCTTCAAGTATCATTTACTAACTTCGTTCTAACTTCGTTCTAACTTTATTTGTTTTTGTTCATTATAGTACAAGTCAAACACTATCAAAATAGAAATACCCAAAACAAACAAGGGTCCAAATACATTATTTCTTATAAAATCACGTGTGATAATCCTTCCTTTTATAACCTTGATACGCAATCAAACAAATCAAGTAGCTTTCAAACAAATCGCGCTTGATTGCCTTGCACACTCTTTAGTCTCGAGGTGCACTGTACCAAGCGTCTCAACGTTCGGGCGTCTGATATGAGGCGCATATTCTACGATCCCGGGAATTAGGTTTCGGCACCTAACACGATTCCCAGCGCATCCAAACTCTATAAACACGACATCCCTTCAATCATTTCAACGGATTGTCAACCGCTTTCTGAACCTCTCCCAGACTTCTAAATCAAATTTGAATACCCTTTTACAACCTTCTAAAACACCTCACATCAACCTACATCCCGAAGATCTCTGTGTGTCCGAGTTGATGTCCTTAGGTGTCCATGTTCAAAGCTTGACAATTTATATTTATGGCATGATTACTCTTTTCCTACCTTTGTATTTACATTGTTAACCTCCTTTCCCTTCAAGTATCATTTACTAACTTCGTTCTAACTTTATTTGTTTTTGTTCATTATAGTACAAGTCAAACACTGTCAAAATGGAAATACCCAAAACAAATAAGGGTCCAAATACATTATTTCTTATACAATCACGCGTGATTATCCTTCCTTGTATAACCTTGATACGCAATCAAACAAATCAAGTAGCTTTCAAAAAATTCGCGCTTGATAGCCTCGTACACGCTTTAGTCTCGAGGTGCACTGTACCAGGCGTCTCAACGTTCAGGCGTCTGATGTGAGGCGCATATTCTACGATCCCGGGAATTAGGTTTCGGCACCTAACACGATTCCCAGCGCATCCAAACTCTATAAACACGACATCCCTTCAATCATTTCAACGGATTGTCAACCGCATTCTAAACCTCTCCCAGACTTGTAAAACAAATTTGAATACCCTTTTACAACCTTCTAAAACACCTCATATCAACCTACATCCCGAAGATCTCTGTGTGTCCGAGTTGATGTCCTTAGGTGTCCATGTTCAAAGCTTGACAATTTATATTTATGGCATGATTACTCTTTTGCTACCTTTGTATTTACATTGTTAATCTCCTTTCCCTTCAAGTATCATTTACTAACTTCGTTCTAACTTTGTTTGTTTTTGTTCATTATAGTACAAGTCAAACACTGCCAAAATCGAAATACCCAAAACTAACAAGGGTCCAAATACATTATTTCTTATACAATCACGTGTGATAATCCTTCCTTGTATAACCTTGATACGCAATCAAACAAATCAAGTAGCTTTCAAACAATTCGCGCTTGATAGCCTCGTACACGCTTTAGTCTCGAGGTGCACTGCACCAAGCGTCTCAACGTTCGGGCGTCTGATGTGAGGCGCTTATTCTATGATCCCGGGAATTAGGTTTTGGCACCTAACACGATTCCCAGCGAATCCAAACTCTATAAACACGACATCCCTTCAATCATTTCAACGGATTGTCAACCGCATTCTAAACCTCTCCCAGACTTCTAAAACAAAATTGAATACCCTTTTACAACCTTCTAAAACACCTCACATCAACCTACATCCCGAAGATCTCTGTGTGTCCGAGTTGATGTCCTTGGGTGTCCATGTTCAAAGCTTGACAATTTATAATTCTGGCATGATTACTCTTTTGCTACCTTTGTATTTACATTGTTAATCTCCTTTCCCTTCAAGTATCATTTACTAACTTCGTTCTAACTTCGTTCTAACTTTATTTGTTTTTGTTCATTATAGTACAAGTCAAACACTATCAAAATAGAAATACCCAAAACAAACAAGGGTCCAAATATTATTTCTTATAAAATCACGTGTGATAATCCTTCCTTTTATAACCTTGATACGCAATCAAACAAATCAAGTAGCTTTCAAACAAATCGCGCTTGATTGCCTTGCACACTCTTTAGTCTCGAGGTGCACTGTACCAGGCGTCTCAACGTTCGGGCGTCTGATATGAGGCGCATATTCTACAATCCCGGGAATTAGGTTTCGGCACCTAACACGATTCCCAGCGCATCCAAACTCTATAAACACGACATCCCTTCAATCATTTCAACGGATTGTCAACCGCTTTCTGAACCTCTCCCAGACTTCTAAATCAAATTTGAATACCCTTTTACAACCTTCTAAAACACCTCACATCAACCTACATCCCGAAGATCTCTGTGTGTCCGAGTTGATGTCCTTAGGTGTCCATGTTCAAAGCTTGACAATTTATATTTATGGCATGATTACTCTTTTGCTACCTTTGTATTTACATTGTTAATCTCCTTTCCCTTCAAGTATCATTTACTAACTTCGTTCTAACTTTATTTGTTTTTGTTCATTATAGTACAAGTCAAACACTGTCAAAATGGAAATACCCAAAACAAATAAGGGTCCAAATACATTATTTCTTATACAATCACGCGTGATAATCCTTCCTTGTATAACCTTGATACGCAATCAAACAAATCAAGTAGCTTTCAAAAAATTCGCGCTTGATAGCCTCGTACACGCTTTAGTCTCGAGGTGCACTGTACCAGGCGTCTCAACGTTCAGGCGTCTGATGTGAGGCGCATATTCTACGATCCCGGGAATTAGGTTTCGGCACCTAACACGATTCCCAGCGCATCCAAACTCTATAAACACGACATCCCTTCAATCATTTCAACGGATTGTCAACCGCATTCTAAACCTCTCCCAGACTTGTAAAACAAATTTGAATACCCTTTTACAACCTTCTAAAACACCTCATATCAACCTACATCCCGAAGATCTCTGTGTGTCCGAGTTGATGTCCTTAGGTGTCCATGTTCAAAGCTTGACAATTTATATTTATGGCATGATTACTCTTTTGCTACCTTTGTATTTACATTGTTAATCTCCTTTCCCTTCAAGTATCATTTACTAACTTCGTTCTAACTTTATTTGTTTTTGTTCATTATAGTACAAGTCAAACACTGTCAAAATCGAAATACCGAAAACAAACAAGGGTCCAAATACATTATTTCTTATAAAATCACATGTGATAATCCTTCCTTTTATAACCTTGATACGCAATCAAACAAATCACGTAGCTTTCAAACAAATCGCGCTTGATTGCCTAGTACACTCTTTAGTCTCGAGGTGCACTGTACCAGGCGTCTCAACGTTCGGGAGTCTGATGTGAGGCGCTTGTTCTACGATCCGGGAAATTAGGTTTCGACACCTAACACGATTCCCAGCGCATCCAAACTCTATAAACTCGACATCTCTTCAATCATTTCAACGGATTGTCAACCGCATTCTAAACCTCTCCCAGACTTCTAAAACATATTTGAATAGCGTTTTACAACCTTCTAAAACATCTCACATCAACCTACATCCCGAACATCTCTGTGTGTCCGAGTTGCTGTCATTGTGTGTCCATGTTCAAAGCTTGACAATATATATTTATGGCATGATTACTCCTTTGCTACCTTTGTATTTACATTGTTAATCTCCTTTCCCTTCAAGTATCATTTACTAACTTCGTTCTAACTTTGTTTGTTTTTGTTCATTATAGTACAAGTCAAACACTGTCAAAATCGAAATACCCAAAACAAACAAGGGTCCAAATACATTATTTCTTATACAATCACGTGTGATAATCCTTCCTTGTATAACCTTGATACGCAATCAAACAAATCAAGTAGCTTTCAAACAATTAGCGCTTGATAGCCTCGTACACGCTTTAGTCTCGAGGTGCACTGCAGCAAGCGTCTCAACGTTCGGGCGTCTGATGTGAGGAGCTTATTCTATGATCCCGGGAATTAGGTTTTGGCACCTAACACGATTCCCAGCGAATCCAAACTCTATAAACACGACATCCCTTCAATCATTTCAACGGATTGTCAACCGCATTCTAAACCTCTCCCAGACATGTAAAACAAATTTGAATACCCTTTTCCAACCTTCTAAAACACCTCACATCAACCTACATCCCGAAGATCTCTGTGTGTCCGAGTTGATGTCCTTAGGTGTCCATGTTCAAAGCTTGACAATTTATATTTATGGCATGATTACTCTTTTGCTACCTTTGTATTTACATTGTTAATCTCCTTTCCCTTCAAGTATCATTTACTAACTTCGTTCTAACTTTATTTGTTTTTGTTCATTATAGTACAAGTCAAACACTGTCAAAATGGAAATACCCAAAACAAATAAGGGTCCAAATACATTATTTCTTATACAATCACGCGTGATAATCCTTCCTTGTATAACCTTGATACGCAATCAAACAAATCAAGTAGCTTTCAAAAAATTCGCGCTTGATAGCCTCGTACACGCTTTAGTCTCGAGGTGCACTGTACCAGGCGTCTCAACGTTCAGGCGTCTGATGTGAGGCGCATATTCTACGATCCCGGGAATTAGGTTTCGGCACCTAACACGATTCCCAGCGCATCCAAACTCTATAAACACGACATCCCTTCAATCATTTCAACGGATTGTCAACCGCATTCTAAACCTCTCCCAGACTTGTAAAACAAATTTGAATACCCTTTTACAACCTTCTAAAACACCTCATATCAACCTACATCCCGAAGATCTCTGTGTGTCCGAGTTGATGTCCTTAGGTGTCCATGTTCAAAGCTTGACAATTTATATTTATGGCATGATTACTCTTTTGCTACCTTTGTATTTACAATGTTAATCTCCTTTCCCTTCAAGTATCATTTACTAACTTCGTTCTAACTTTATTTGTTTTTGTTCATTATAGTACAAGTCAAACACTGTCAAAATCGAAATACCCAAAACAAACAAGGGTCCAAATACATTATTTCTTATAAAATCACATGTGATAATCCTTCCTTTTATAACCTTGATACGCAATCAAACAAATCACGTAGCTTTCAAACAAATCGCGCTTGATTGCCTAGTACACTCTTTAGTCTCGAGGTGCACTGTACCAGGCGTCTCAACGTTCGGGAGTCTGATGTGAGGCGCTTGTTCTACGATCCGGGAAATTAGGTTTCGACACCTAACACGATTCCCAGCGCATCCAAACTCTACAAACTCGACATCCCTTCAATCATTTCAACGGATTGTCAACCGCATTCTAAACCTCTCCCAGACTTCTAAAACATATTTGAATAGCGTTTTACAACCTTCTAAAACATCTCACATCAACCTACATCCCGAACATCTCTGTGTGTCCGAGTTGCTGTCATTGTGTGTCCATGTTCAAAGCTTGACAATATATATTTATGGCATGATTACTCCTTTGCTACCTTTGTATTTACATTGTTAATCTCCTTTCCCTTCAAGTATCATTTACTAACTTCGTTCTAACTTTGTTTGTTTTTGTTCATTATAGTACAAGTCAAACACTGTCAAAATCGAAATACCCAAAACAAACAAGGGTCCAAATACATTATTTCTTATACAATCACGTGTGATAATCCTTCCTTGTATAACCTTGATACGCAATCAAACAAATCAAGTAGCTTTCAAACAATTAGCGCTTGATAGCCTCGTACACGCTTTAGTCTCGAGGTGCACTGCAGCAAGCGTCTCAACGTTCGGGCGTCTGATGTGAGGCGCTTATTCTATGATCCCGGGAATTAGGTTTTGGCACCTAACACGATTCCCAGCGAATCCAAACTCTATAAACACGACATCCCTTCAATCATTTCAACGGATTGTCAACCGCATTCTAAACCTCTCCCAGACATGTAAAACAAATTTGAATACCCTTTTCCAACCTTCTAAAACACCTCACATCAACCTACATCCCGAAGATCTCTGTGTGTCCGAGTTGATGTCCTTAGGTGTCCATGTTCAAAGCTTGACAATTTATATTTATGGCATGATTACTCTTTTGCTACCTTTGTATTTACATTGTTAATCTCCTTTCCCTTCAAGTATCATTTACTAACTTCGTTCTAACTTTATTTGTTTTTGTTCATTATAGTACAAGTCAAACACTGTCAAAATCGAAATACCGAAAACAAACAAGGGTCCAAATACATTATTTCTTATAAAATCACGTGTGATAATCCTTCCTTTTATAACCTTGATACGCAATCAAACAAATCAAGTAGCTTTCAAACAAATCGCGCTTGATTGCCTAGTACACTCTTTAGTCTCGAGGTGCACTGTACCAGGCGTCTCAACGTTCGGGAGTCTGATGTGAGGCGCTTGTTCTACGATCCGGGAAATTAGGTTTCGACACCTAACACGATTCCCAGCGCATCCAAACTCTATAAACTCGACATCCCTTCAATCATTTCAACGGATTGTCAACCGCATTCTAAACCTCTCCCAGACTTCTAAAACATATTTGAATAGCGTTTTACAACCTTCTAAAACATCTCACATCAACCTACATCCTGAACATCTCTGTGTGTCCGAGTTGCTGTCATTGTGTGTCCATGTTCAAAGCTTGACAATATATATTTATGGCATGATTACTCCTTCGCTACCTTTGTATTTACATTGTTAATCTCCTTTCCCTTCAAGTATCATTAACTAACTTCGTTCTAACTTTGTTTGTTTTTGTTCATTATAGTACAAGTCAAACACTGTCAAAATCGAAATACCCAAAACAAACAAGGGTCCAAATACATTATTTCTTATACAATCACGTGTGATAATCCTTCCTTGTATAACCTTGATACGCAATCAAACAAATCAAGTAGCTTTCAAACAATTAGCGCTTGATAGCCTCGTACACGCTTTAGTCTCGAGGTGCACTGCAGCAAGCGTCTCAACGTTCGGGCGTCTGATGTGAGGCGCTTATTCTATGATCCCGGGAATTAGGTTTTGGCACCTAACACGATTCCCAGCGAATCCAAACTCTATAAACACGACATCCCTTCAATCATTTCAACGGATTGTCAACCGCATTCTAAACCTCTCCCAGACATGTAAAACAAATTTGAATACCCTTTTCCAACCTTCTAAAACACCTCACATCAACCTACATCCCGAAGATCTCTGTGTGTCCGAGTTGATGTCCTTAGGTGTCCATGTTCAAAGCTTGACAATTTATATTTATGGCATGATTACTCTTTTGCTACCTTTGTATTTACATTGTTAATCTCCTTTCCCTTCAAGTATCATTTACTAACTTCGTTCTAACTTTATTTGTTTTTGTTCATTATAGTACAAGTCAAACACTGTCAAAATCGAAATACCGAAAACAAACAAGGGTCCAAATACATTATTTCTTATAAAATCACGTGTGATAATCCTTCCTTTTATAACCTTGATACGCAATCAAACAAATCAAGTAGCTTTCAAACAAATCGCGCTTGATTGCCTAGTACACTCTTTAGTCTCGAGGTGCACTGTACCAGGCGTCTCAACGTTCGGGAGTCTGATGTGAGGCGCTTGTTCTACGATCCGGGAAATTAGGTTTCGACACCTAACACGATTCCCAGCGCATCCAAACTCTATAAACTCGACATCCCTTCAATCATTTCAACGGATTGTCAACCGCATTCTAAACCTCTCCCAGACTTCTAAAACATATTTGAATAGCGTTTTACAACCTTCTAAAACATCTCACATCAACCTACATCCTGAACATCTCTGTGTGTCCGAGTTGCTGTCATTGTGTGTCCATGTTCAAAGCTTGACAATATATATTTATGGCATGATTACTCCTTCGCTACCTTTGTATTTACATTGTTAATCTCCTTTCCCTTCAAGTATCATTAACTAACTTCGTTCTAACTTTGTTTGTTTTTGTTCATTATAGTACAAGTCAAACACTGTCAAAATCGAAATACCCAAAACAAACAAGGGTCCAAATACATTATTTCTTATACAATCACGTGTGATAATCCTTCCTTGTATAACCTTGATACGCAATCAAACAAATCAAGTAGCTTTCAAACAATTCGCGCTTGATAGCCTCGTACACGCTTTAGTCTCGAGGTGCACTGCAGCAAGCATCTCAACGTTCGGGCGTCTGATGTGAGGCGCTTATTCTATGATCCCGGGAATTAGGTTTTGGCACCTAACATGATTCCCAGCGAATCCAAACTCTATAAACACGACATCCCTTCAATCATTTCAACGGATTGTCAACCGCATTCTAAACCTCTACCAGACTTCTAAAACTAATTTGAATACCCTTTTACAACCTTCTAAAACACCTCACATCAACCTACATCCCGAAGATCTCTGTGTGTCCGAGTTGATGTCCTTGGGTGTCCATGTTCAAAGCTTGACAAATTATATTTATGGCATGATTACTCTTTTGCTACCTTTGTATTTACATTGTTAATCTCCTTTCCCTTCAAGTATCATTTACTAACTTCGTTCTAACTTTATTTGTTTTTGTTCATTATAGTACAAGTCAAACACTGTCAAAATCGAAATACCAAAAACATACAAGGGTCCAAATACATTATTTCTTATAAAATCACGTGTGATAATCCTTCCTTTTATAACTTTGATACGCAATCAAACAAATCAAGTAGCTTTCAAACAAATCGTGCTTGATTGCCTAGTACACTCTTTAGTCTCGAGGTGCACTGTACCAGGCGTCTCAACGTTCGGGAGTCTGATGTGAGGCGCTTGTTCTACGATCCGGGAAATTAGGTTTCGACACCTAACACGATTCCCAGCGCATCCAAACTCTATAAACTCGACATCCCTTCAATCATTTCAACGGATTGTCAACCGCATTCTAAACCTCTCCCAGACTTCTAAAACATATTTGAATAGCGTTTTACAACCTTCTAAAACATCTCACATCAACCTACATCCCGAACATCTCTGTGTGTCCGAGTTGCTGTCATTGTGTGTCCATGTTCAAAGCTTGACAATATATATTTATGGCATGATTACTCCTTTGCTACCTTTGTATTTACATTGTTAATCTCCTTTCCCTTCAAGTATCATTTACTAACTTCGTTCTAACTTTGTTTGTTTTTGTTCATTATAGTACAAGTCAAACACTATCAAAATCAAAATACCCAAAACAAACAAGGGTCCAAATACATTATTTCTTATACAATCACGTGTGATAATCCTTCTTTGTATAACCTTGATACGCAATCAAACAAATCAAGTAGCTTTCAAACAATTCGCGCTTGATAGCCTCGTACACGCTTTAGTCTCGAGGTGCACTGCAGCAAGCGTCTCAACGTTCGGGCGTCTGATGTGAGGCGCTTATTCTATGATCCCGGGAATTAGGTTTTGGCACCTAACATGATTCCCAGCGAATCCAAACTCTATAAACACGACATCCCTTCAATCATTTCAACGGATTGTCAACCGCATTCTAAACCTCTACCAGACTTCTAAAACTAATTTGAATACCCTTTTACAACCTTCTAAAACACCTCACATCAACCTACATCCCGAAGATCTCTGTGTGTCCGAGTTGATGTCCTTGGGTGTCCATGTTCAAAGCTTGACAAATTATATTTATGGCATGATTACTCTTTTGCTACCTTTGTATTTACATTGTTAATCTCCTTTCCCTTCAAGTATCATTTACTAACTTCGTTCTAACTTTATTTGTTTTTGTTCATTATAGTACAAGTCAAACACTGTCAAAATCGAAATACCAAAAACATACAAGGGTCCAAATACATTATTTCTTATAAAATCACGTGTGATAATCCTTCCTTTTATAACCTTGATACGCAATCAAACAAATCAAGTAGCTTTCAAACAAATCGTGCTTGATTGCCTAGTACACTCTTTAGTCTCGAGGTGCACTGTACCAGGCGTCTCAACGTTCGGGAGTCTGATGTGAGGCGCTTGTTCTACGATCCGGGAAATTAGGTTTCGACACCTAACACGATTCCCAGCGCATCCAAACTCTATAAACACGACATCCCTTCAATCATTTCAACGGATTGTCAACCGCATTCTAAACCTCTCCCAGACTTCTAAAACATATTTAAATAGCGTTTTACAACCTTCTAAAACATCTCACATCAACCTACATCCCGAACATCTCTGTGTGTCCGAGTTGCTGTCATTGTGTGTCCATGTTCAAAGCTTGACAATATATATTTATGGCATGATTACTCCTTTGCTACCTTTGTATTTACATTGTTAATCTCCTTTCCCTTCAAGTATCATTTACTAACTTCGTTCTAACTTTGTTTGTTTTTGTTCATTATAGTACAAGTCAAACACTATCAAAATCAAAATACCCAAAACAAACAAGGGTCCAAATACATTATTTCTTACACAATCACGTGTGATAATCCTTCCTTGTATAACCTTGATACGCAATGAAACAAATCAAGTAGCTTTCAAACAATTCGCGCTTGATAGCCTCGTACACGCTTTAGTCTCGAGGTGCACTGCAGCAAGCGTCTCAACGTTCGGGCGTCTGATGTGAGGCGCTTATTCTATGATCCCGGGAATTAGGTTTCGGCACCTAACACGATTCCCAGCGCATCCAAACTCTATAAACACGACATCCCTTCAATCATTTTAACGGATTGTCAACCGCTTTCTAAACCTCTCCCAGACTTCTAAAACAAATTTGAATACCCTTTTACAACCTTCTAAAACACCTCTTATCAACCTACATCCCGAAGATCTCTGTGTGTCCGAGTTGATGTCCTTGGGTGTCCATGTTCAAAGCTTGACAATTTATATTTATGGCATGATTACTCTTTTGCTACCTTTGTATTTACATTGTTAATCTCCTTTCCCTTCAAGTATCATTTACTAACTTCGTTCTAACTTTATTTGTTTTTGTTCATTATAGTACAAGTCAAACACTGTCAAAATCGAAATACCCAAAACAAACAAGGGTCCAAATACATTATTTCTTATACAATCACGTGTGATAATCCTTCCTTGTATAACCTTGATACGCAATCAAACAAATCAAGTAGCTTTCAAACAATTAGCGCTTGATAGCCTCGTACACGCTTTAGTCTCGAGGTGCACTGTACCAGGCGTCTCAACGTTCAGGCGTCTGATGTGAGGCGCATATTCTACGATCCCGGGAATTAGGTTTCGGCACCTAACACGATTCCCAGCGCATCCAAACTCTATAAACACGACATCCCTTCAATCATTTCAACGGATTATCAACCGCATTCTAAACCTCTCCCAGACTTCTAAAACAAATTTGAATACCCTTTTACAACCTTCTAAAACACCTCACATCAACCTACTTCCTGAAGATCTCTGTGTGTCCGAGTTGATGTCCTTGGGTGTCCATGTTCAAAGCTTGACAATATATATTTATGGCATGATTACTCCTTTGCTACCTTTGTATTCACATTGTTAATCTCCTTTCCCTTCAAGTATCATTTACTAACTTCGTTCTAACTTTGTTTGTTTTTGTTCATTATAGTACAAGTCAAACACTGTCAAAATCGAAATACCCAAAACAAACAAGGGTCCAAATACATTATTTCTTATACAATCACGTGTGATAATCCTTCCTTGTATAACCTTGACACGCAATCAAACAAATCAAGTAGCTTTCAAACAATTCGCGCTTGATAGCCTCGTACACGCTTTAGTCTCGAGGTGCACTGCAGCAAGCGTCTCAACGTTCGGGTGTCTGATGTGAGGCGCTTATTCTATGATCCCGGGAATTAGGTTTTGGCACCTAACACGATTCCCAGCGAATCCAAACTCTATAAACACGACATCCCTTCAATCATTTCAACGGATTGTCAACCGCATTCTAAACCTCTACCAGACTTCTAAAACAAATTTGAATACCCTTTTACAACCTTCTAAAACACCTCACAACAACCTACATCCCGAAGATCTCTGTGTGTCCGAGTTGATGTCCTTGGGTGTCCATGTTCAAAGCTTGACAAATTATATTTATGGCATGATTACTCTTTTGCTACCTTTCTATTTACATTGTTAATCTCCTTTCCCTTCAAGTATCATTTACTAACTTCGTTTTAACTTCGTTTTAACTTCGTTCTAACTTTATATTTTTTTGTTCATTATAGTACAAGTCAAACACTATCAAAATCGAAATACCCAAAACAAACAAGGGTCCAAATACATTATCTCTTATAAAATCACGTGTGATAATCCTTCCTTTTACAACCTTGATACGCAATCAAACAAATCATGTAGCTTTCAAACAAATTGCGCTTGATTGCCTTGCACACTCTTTAGTCTCGAGGTGCACTGTACCAGGCGTCTCAACATTCGGGCGTCTGATATGAGGCGCATATTCTATGATCCCGGGAATTAGGTTTCGGCAACTAACACGATTCCCAGCGCATCCAAACTCTATAAACACGACATCCCTTCAATCATTTCAACGGATTGTCAACCGCTTTCTAAACCTCTCCCAGACTTCTAAAACAAATTTGAATACCCTTTTACAACCTTCTAAAACACCTCTTATCAACCTACATCCTGAAGATCTCTGTGTGTCCGAGTTGATGTCCTTGGGTGTCCATGTTCAAAGCTTGACAATTTATATTTATGGCATGATTACTCTTTTGCTACCTTTGTATTTACATTGTTAATCTCCTTTCCCTTCAAGTATCATTTACTAACTTCGTTCTAACTTTATTTGTTTTTGTTCATTATAGTACAAGTCAAACACTGTCAAAATCGAAATACCCAAAACAAACAAGGGTCCAAATACATTATTTCTTATACAATCACGTGTGATAATCCTTCCTTGTATAACCTTGACACGCAATCAAACAAATCAAGTAGCTTTCAAACAATTCGCGCTTGATAGCCTCGTACACGCTTTAGTCTCGAGGTGCACTGCAGCAAGCGTCTCAACGTTCGGGTGTCTGATGTGAGGCGCTTATTCTATGATCCCGGGAATTAGGTTTTGGCACCTAACACGATTCCCAGCGAATCCAAACTCTATAAACACGACATCCCTTCAATCATTTCAACGGATTGTCAACCGCATTCTAAACCTCTACCAGACTTCTAAAACAAATTTGAATACCCTTTTACAACCTTCTAAAACACCTCACAACAACCTACATCCCGAAGATCTCTGTGTGTCCGAGTTGATGTCCTTGGGTGTCCATGTTCAAAGCTTGACAAATTATATTTATGGCATGATTACTCTTTTGCTACCTTTCTATTTACATTGTTAATCTCCTTTCCCTTCAAGTATCATTTACTAACTTCGTTTTAACTTCGTTTTAACTTCGTTCTAACTTTATTTTTTTTTGTTCATTATAGTACAAGTCAAACACTATCAAAATCGAAATACCCAAAACAAACAAGGGTCCAAATACATTATCTCTTATAAAATCACGTGTGATAATCCTTCCTTTTACAACCTTGATACGCAATCAAACAAATCATGTAGCTTTCAAACAAATTGCGCTTGATTGCCTTGCACACTCTTTAGTCTCGAGGTGCACTGTACCAGGCGTCTCAACATTCGGGCGTCTGATATGAGGCGCATATTCTATGATCCCGGGAATTAGGTTTCGGCAACTAACACGATTCCCAGCGCATCCAAACTCTATAAACACGACATCCCTTCAATCATTTCAACGGATTGTCAACCGCTTTCTAAACCTCTCCCAGACTTCTAAAACAAATTTGAATACCCTTTTACAACCTTCTAAAACACCTCTTATCAACCTACATCCTGAAGATCTCTGTGTGTCCGAGTTGATGTCCTTGGGTGTCCATGTTCAAAGCTTGACAATTTATATTTATGGCATGATTACTCTTTTGCTACCTTTGTATTTACATTGTTAATCTCCTTTCCCTTCAAGTATCATTTACTAACTTCGTTCTAACTTTATTTGTTTTTGTTCATTATAGTACAAGTCAATCACTGTCAAAATCGAAATACCCAAAACAAACAAGGGTCCAAATACATTATTTCTTATACAATCACGCGTGATAATCCTTCCTTGTATAACCTTGATACGCAATCAAACAAATTAAGCAGCTCTCAAAAAATTCGCGCTTGATAGCCTCGTACACGCTTTAGTCTCGAGGTTCACTGTACCAGGTGTCTCAACGTTCAGGCGTCTGATGTGAGGCGCATATTCTACGATCCCGGGAATTAGGTTTCGGCACCTAACACGATTCCCAGCGCATCCAAACTCTATAAACACGACATCCCTTCAATCATTTCAACGGATTGTCAACCGCATTCTAAACCTCTCCCAGACTTCTAAAACAAATTTGAATACCCTTTTACAACCTTCTAAAACACCTCACATCAACCTACTTCCCGAAGATCTCTGTGTGTCCGAGTTGATGTCCTTCGGTGTCCATGTTCAAAGCTTGACAATATATATTTATGGCATGATTACTCCTTTGCTACCTTTGTATTTACATTGTTAATCTCCTTTCCCTTCAAGTATCATTTACTAACTTCGTTCTAACTTTATTTGTTTTTGTTCATTATAGTACAAGTCAAACACTGTCAAAATCGAAATACCGAAAACAAACAAGGGTCCAAATACATTATTTCTTATAAAATCACGTGTGATAATCCTTCCTTTTATCACCTTGATACGCAATCAAACAAATCAAGTAGCTTTCAAACAAATCGCGCTTGATTGCCTAGTACACTCTTTAGTCTCGAGGTGCACTGTACCAGGCGTCTCAACATTCGGGAGTCTGATGTGAGGCGCTTATTCTACGATCCGGGAAATTAGGTTTCGACACCTAACACGATTCCCAGCGCATCCAAACTCTATAAACACGACATCCCTTCAATCATTTCAACGGATTGTCAACCGCATTCTAAACCTCTCCCAGACTTCTAAAACAAATTTGAATACCCTTTTACAACCTTCTAAAACACCTCACATCAACCTACTTCCCGAAGATCTCTGTGAGTCCGAGTTGATGTCCTTGGGTGTCCATGTTCAAAGCTTGACAATATATATTTATGGCATGATTACTCCTTTGCTACCTTTGTATTTACATTGTTAATCTCCTTTCCCTTCAAGTATCATTTACTAACTTCGTTCTAACTTTATTTGTTTTTGTTCATTATAGTACAAGTCAAACACTGTCAAAATCGAAATACCGAAAACAAACAAGGGTCCAAATACATTATTTCTTATAAAATCACGTGTGATAATCCTTCCTTTTACAACCTTGATACGCAATCAAACAAATCAAGTAGCTTTCAAACAAATTGCGCTTGAATGCCTTGCACACTCTTTAGTCTCGAGGTGCACTGTACCAGGCGTCTCAACGTTCGGGCGTCAGATATGAGGCGCATATTCTACGATCCCGGGAATTAGGTTTCGGCACCTAACACGATTCCCAGCGCATCCAAACTCTATAAACACGACATCCCTTGAATCATTTCAACGGATTGTCAACCGCTTTCTAAACCTCTCCCAGACTTCTAAAACAAATTTGAATACCCTTTTACAACCTTCTAAAACACCTCACATCAAACTACATCCCGATGATCTCTGTGTGTCCGAGTTGATGTCCTTGGGTGTCCATGTTCAAAGCTTGACAATTTATATTTCTGGCATGATTACTCTTTTGCTACCTTTGTATTTACATTGTTAATCTCCTTTCCCTTCAAGTATCATTTACTAACTTCGTTCTAACTTTATTTGTTTTTGTTCATTATAGTACAAGTCAAACACTGTCAAAATCGAAATACCCAAAACAAACAAGGGTCCAAATACATTATTTCTTATACAATCACGCGTGATAATCCTTCCTTTTACAACCTTGATACGCAATCAAACAAATCAAGTAGCTTTCAAACAAATTGCGCTTGATTGCCTTGCACACGCTTTAGTCTCGAGGTGCACTGTACCAGGCGTCTCAACGTTCGGGCGTCAGATATAAGGCGCATATTCTACGATCCCGGGAATTAGATTTCGGCACCTAACACGATTCCCAGCGCATCCAAACTCTATAAACACGACATCCCTTCAATCATTTCAACGGATTGTCAACCGCTTTCTAAACCTCTCCCAGACTTCTAAAACAAATTTGAATACCCTTTTACAACCTTCTAAAACACCTCACATCAAACTACATCCCGAAGATCTCTGTGTGTCCGAGTTGATGTCCTTGGGTGTCCATGTTCAAAGCTTGACAATTTATATTTCTGGCATGATTACTCTTTTGCTACCTTTGTATTTACATTGTTAATCTCCTTTCCCTTCAAGTATCATTTACTAACTTCGTTCTAACTTTATTTGTTTTTGTTCATTATAGTACAAGTCAAACACTGTCAAAATCGAAATACCCAAAACAAACAAGGGTCCAAATACATTATTTCTTATACAATCACGCGTGATAATCCTTCCTTGTATAACCTTGATACGCAATCAAACAAATCAAGTAGCTTTCAAAAAATTCGCGCTTGATAGCCTCTTACACGCTTTAGTCTCGAGGTGCACTGTACCAGGCGTCTCAACGTTCAGACGTCTGATGTGAGGCGCATATTCTACGATCCCGGGAATTAGGTTTCGGCACCTAACACGATTACCAGCGCATCAAAACTCTATAAACACGACATCCCTTCAATCATTTCAACGGATTGTCAACCGCATTCTAAACCTCTCCCAGACTTCTAAAACAAATTTGAATACCCTTTTACAACCTTCTAAAACACCTCACATCAACCTACTTTCCGAAGATCTCTGTGAGTCCGAGTTGATGTCCTTGGGTGTCCATGTTCAAAGCTTGACAATATATATTTATGGCATGATTACTCCTTTGCTACCTTTGTATTTACATTGTTAATCTCCTTTCCCTTCAAGTATCATTTACTAACTTCGTTCTAACTTTATTTGTTTTTGTTCATTATAGTACAAGTCAAACACTGTCAAAATCGAAATACCCAAAACAAACAAGGGTCCAAATACATTATTTCTTATACAATCACGCGTGATAATCCTTCCTTTTACAACCTTGATACGCAATCAAACAAATCAAGTAGCTTTCAAACAAATTGCGCTTGATTGCCTTGCACACGCTTTAGTCTCGAGGTGCACTGTACCAGGCGTCTCAACGTTCGGGCGTCAGATATGAGGCGCATATTCTACGATCCCGGGAATTAGGTTTCGGCACCTAACACGATTCCCAGCGCATCCAAACTCTATAAACACGACATCCCTTCAATCATTTCAACGGATTGTCAACCGCTT
The DNA here is from genome assembly GCA_958450325.1 of Agrostemma githago. Classification (NCBI taxonomy): domain Eukaryota; kingdom Viridiplantae; phylum Streptophyta; class Magnoliopsida; order Caryophyllales; family Caryophyllaceae; genus Agrostemma; species Agrostemma githago. Next base: position 27,472,732 of record OY288245.1, read on the forward strand.
TCTAAACCTCTCCCAGACTTCTAAAACAAATTTGAATACCCTTTTACAACCTTCTAAAACACCTTACATCAAACTACATCCCGAAGATCTCTGTGTGTCCGAGTTGATGTCCTTGGGTGTCCATGTTCAAAGCTTGACAATTTATATTTCTGGCATGATTACTCTTTTGCTACCTTTGTATTTACATTGTTAATCTCCTTTCCCTTCAAGTATCATTTACTAACTTCGTTCTAACTTTATTTGTTTTTGTTCATTATAGTACAAGTCAAACACTGTCAAAATCGAAATACCCAAAACAAACAAGGGTCCAAATACATTATTTCTTATACAATCACGCGTGATAATCCTTCCTTTTACAACCTTGATACGCAATCAAACAAATCAAGTAGCTTTCAAACAAATTGCGCTTGATTGCCTTGCACACGCTTTAGTCTCGAGGTGCACTGTACCAGGCGTCTCAACGTTCGGGCGTCAGATATGAGGCGCATATTCTACGATCCCGGGAATTAGGTTTCGGCACCTAACACGATTCCCAGCGCATCCAAACTCTATAAACACGACATCCCTTCAATCATTTCAACGGATTGTCAACCGCTTTCTAAACCTCTCCCAGACTTCTAAAACAAATTTGAATACCCTTTTACAACCTTCTAAAACCCCTCACATCAAACTACATCCCGAAGATCTCTGTGTGTCCGAGTTGATGTCCTTGGGTGTCCATGTTCAAAGCTTGACAATTTATATTTCTGGCATGATTACTCCTTCGCTACCTTTGTATTTACATTGTTAATCTCCTTTCCCTTCAAGTATCATTTACTAACTTCGTTCTAACTTTATTTGTTTTTGTTCATTATAGTACAAGTCAAACACTGCCAAAATCGAAATACTCAAAACAAACAAGGGTCCAAATACATTATTTCTTATACAATCACGCGTGATAATCCTTCCTTGTATAACCTTGATACGCAATCAAACAAATCAAGTAGATTTAAAAAAATTCGCGCTTGATAGCCTCGTACACGCTTTAGTCTCGAGGTGCACTGTACCAGGCGTCTCAACGTTCAGGCGTATGATGTGAGGCGCATATTCTACGATCCCGGAAATTAGGTTTCGGCACCTAACACGATTCCCAGCGCATCCAAACTCTATAAACACGACATCCCTTGAATCATTTCAACGGATTGTCAACCGCTTTCTAAACCTCTCCCAGACTTCTAAAACAAATTTGAATACCCTTTTACAACCTTCTAAAACACCTCACATCAAACTACATCCCGAAGATCTCTGTGTGTCCGAGTTGATGTCCTTGGGTGTCCATGTTCAAAGCTTGACAATTTATATTTCTGGCATGATTACTCTTTTGCTACCTTTGTATTTACATTGTTAATCTCCTTTCCCTTCAAGTATCATTTACTAACTTCGTTCTAACTTTATTTGTTTTTGTTCATTATAGTACAAGTCAAACACTGTCAAAATCGAAATACCCAAAACAATCAAGGGTCCAAATACATTATTTCTTATACAATCACGCGTGATAATCCTTCCTTTTACAACCTTGATACGCAATCAAACAAATCAAGTAGCTTTCAAACAAATTGCGCTTGATTGCCTTGCACACGCTTTAGTCTCGAGGTGCACTGTACCAGGCGTCTCAACGTTCGGGCGTCAGATATGAGGCGCATATTCTACGATCCCGGGAATTAGGTTTCGGCACCTAACACGATTCCCAGCGCATCCGAACTCTATAAACACGACATCCCTTCAATCATTTCAACGGATTGTCAACCGCTTTCTAAACCTCTCCCAGACTTCTAAAACAAATTTGAATAGCCTTTTACAACCTTCTAAAACACCTCACATCAAACTACATCCCGAAGATCTCTGTGTGTCCGAGTTGATGTCCTTGGGTGTCCATGTTCAAAGCTTGACAATTTATATTTCTGGCATGATTACTCCTTCGCTACCTTTGTATTTACATTGTTAATCTCCTTTCCCTTCAAGTATCATTTACTAACTTCGTTCTAACTTTATTTGTTTTTGTTCATTATAGTACAAGTCAAACACTGTCAAAATCGAAATACTCAAAACAAACAAGGGTCCAAATACATTATTTCTTATACAATCACGCGTGATAATCCTTCCTTGTATAACCTTGATACGCAATCAAACAAATCAAGTAGCTTTAAAAAAATTCGCGCTTGATAGCCTCATACACGCTTTAGTCTCGAGGTGCACTGTACCAGGCGTCTCAACGTTCAGGCGTCTGATGTGAGGCGCATATTCTACGATCCCGGAAATTAGGTTTCGGCACCTAACACGATTCCCAGCGCATCTAAACTCTATAAACACGACATCCCTTCAATCATTTCAACGGATTGTCAACCGCATTCTAAACCTCTCCTAGACTTCTAAAACAAATTTGAATAGCCTTTTACAACCTTCTAAAACACCTCACATCAACCTACATCCCGAAGATCTCTGTGTGTCCGAGTTGATGTCCTTGGGTGTCCATGTTCAAAGCTTGACAATATATATTTATGGCATGATTACTCCGTTGCTACCTTTGTATTTACATTGTTAATCTCCTTTCCCTTCAAGTATCATTTACTAACTTCGTTCTAACTTTATTTGTTTTTGTTCATTATAGTACAAGTCAAACACTGTCAAAATCGAAATACCGAAAACAAACAAGGGTCCAAATACATTATTTCTTATAAAATCACGTGTGATAATCCTTCCTTTTACAACCTTGATACGCAATCAAACAAATCAAGTAGCTTTCAAACAAATTGCGCTTGAATGCCTTGCACACTCTTTAGTCTCGAGGTGCACTGTACCAGGCGTCTCAACGTTCGGGCGTCAGATATGAGGCGCATATTCTACGATCCCGGGAATTAGGTTTCGGCACCTAACACGATTCCCAGCGCATCCAAACTCTATAAACACGACATCCCTTCAATCATTTCAACGGATTGTCAACCGCTTTCTAAACCTCTCCCAGACTTCTAAAACAAATTTGAATACCCTTTTACAACCTTCTAAAACCCCTCACATCAAACTACATCCCGAAGATCTCTGTGTGTCCGAGTTGATGTCCTTGGGTGTCCATGTTCAAAGCTTGACAATTTATATTTCTGGCATGATTACTCCTTCGCTACCTTTGTATTTACATTGTTAATCTCCTTTCCCTTCAAGTATCATTTACTAACTTCGTTCTAACTTTATTTGTTTTTGTTCATTATAGTACAAGTCAAACACTGCCAAAATCGAAATACTCAAAACAAACAAGGGTCCAAATACATTATTTCTTATACAATCACGCGTGATAATCCTTCCTTGTATAACCTTGATACGCAATCAAACAAATCAAGTAGCTTTAAAAAAATTCGCGCTTGATAGCCTCGTACACGCTTTAGTCTCGAGGTGCACTGTACCAGGCGTCTCAACGTTCAGGCGTATGATGTGAGGCGCATATTCTACGATCCCGGAAATTAGGTTTCGGCACCTAACAGGATTCCCAGCGCATCTAAACTCTATAAACACGACATCCCTTCAATCATTTCAACGGATTGTCAACCGCATTCTAAACCTCTCCTAGACTTCTAAAACAAATTTGAATACCCTTTTACAACCTTCTAAAACACCTCACATCAACCTACATCCCGAAGATCTCTGTGTGTCCGAGTTGATGTCCTTGGGTGTCCATGTTCAAAGCTTGACAATATATATTTATGGCATGATTACTCCGTTGCTACCTTTGTATTTACATTGTTAATCTCCTTTCCCTTCAAGTATCATTTACTAACTTCGTTCTAACTTTATTTGTTTTTGTTCATTATAGTACAAGTCAAACACTGTCAAAATCGAAATACCGAAAACAAACAAGGGTCCAAATACATTATTTCTTATAAAATCACGTGTGATAATCCTTCCTTTTACAACCTTGATACGCAATCAATCAAATCAAGTAGCTTTCAAACAAATTGCGCTTGAATGCCTTGCACACTCTTTAGTCTCGAGGTGCACTGTACCAGGCGTCTCAACGTTCGGGCTTCAGATATGAGGCGCATATTCTACGATCCCGGGAATTAGGTTTCGGCACCTAACACGATTCCCAGCGCATCCAAACTCTATAAACACGACATCCCTTGAATCATTTCAACGGATTGTCAACCGCTTTCTAAACCTCTCCCAGACTTCTAAAACAAATTTGAATACCCTTTTACAACCTTCTAAAACACCTCACATCAAACTACATCCCGAAGATCTCTGTGTGTCCGAGTTGATGTCCTTGGGTGTCCATGTTCAAAGCTTGACAATTTATATTTCTGGCATGATTACTCTTTTGCTACCTTTGTATTTACATTGTTAATCTCCTTTCCCTTCAAGTATCATTTACTAACTTCGTTCTAACTTTATTTGTTTTTGTTCATTATAGTACAAGTCAAACACTGTCAAAATCGAAATACCCAAAACAATCAAGGGTCCAAATACATTATTTCTTATACAATCACGCGTGATAATCCTTCCTTTTACAACCTTGATACGCAATCAAACAAATCAAGTAGCTTTCAAACAAATTGCGCTTGATTGCCTTGCACACGCTTTAGTCTCGAGGTGCACTGTACCAGGCGTCTCAACGTTCGGGCGTCAGATATGAGGCGCATATTCTACGATCCCGGGAATTAGGTTTCGGCACCTAACACGATTCCCAGCGCATCCGAACTCTATAAACACGACATCCCTTCAATCATTTCAACGGATTGTCAACCGCTTTCTAAACCTCTCCCAGACTTCTAAAACAAATTTGAATACCCTTTTACAACCTTCTAAAACACCTCACATCAAACTACATCCCGAAGATCTCTGTGTGTCCGAGTTGATGTCCTTGGGTGTCCATGTTCAAAGCTTGACAATTTATATTTCTGGCATGATTACTCCTTCGCTACCTTTGTATTTACATTGTTAATCTCCTTTCCCTTCAAGTATCATTTACTAACTTCGTTCTAACTTTATTTGTTTTTGTTCATTATAGTACAAGTCAAACACTGTCAAAATCGAAATACTCATAACAAACAAGGGTCCAAATAAATTATTTCTTATACAATCACGCGTGATAATCCTTCCTTGTATAACCTTGATACGCAATCAAACAAATCAAGTAGCTTTAAAAAAATTCGCGCTTGATAGCCTCATACACGCTTTAGTCTCGAGGTGCACTGTACCAGGCGTCTCAACGTTCAGGCGTCTGATGTGAGGCGCATATTCTACGATCCCGGAAATTAGGTTTCGGCACCTAACACGATTCCCAGCGCATCTAAACTCTATAAACACGACATCCCTTCAATCATTTCAACGGATTGTCAACCGCATTCTAAACCTCTCCTAGACTTCTAAACAAATTTGAATAGCCTTTTACAACCTTCTAAAACACCTCACATCAACCTACATCACGAAGATCTCTGTGTGTCCGAGTTGATGTCCTTGGGTGTCCATGTTCAAAGCTTGACAATATATATTTATGGCATGATTACTCCGTTGCTACCTTTGTATTTACATTGTTAATCTCCTTTCCCTTCAAGTATCATTTACTAACTTCGTTCTAACTTTATTTGTTTTTGTTCATTATAGTACAAGTCAAACACTGTCAAAATCGAAATACCGAAAACAAACAAGGGTCCAAATACATTATTTCTTATAAAATCACGTGTGATAATCCTTCCTTTTACAACCTTGATACGCAATCAAACAAATCAAGTAGCTTTCAAACAAATTGCGCTTGAATGCCTTGCACACTCTTTAGTCTCGAGGTGCACTGTACCAGGCGTCTCAACGTTCGGGCGTCAGATATGAGGCGCATATTCTACGATCCCGGGAATTAGGTTTCGGCACCTAACACGATTCCCAGCGCATCCAAACTCTATAAACACGACATCCCTTGAATCATTTCAACGGATTGTCAACCGCTTTCTAAACCTCTCCCAGACTTCTAAAACAAATTTGAATACCCTTTTACAACCTTCTAAAACACCTCACATCAAACTACATCCCGAAGATCTCTGTGTGTCCGAGTTGATGTCCTTGGGTGTCCATGTTCAAAGCTTGACAATTTATATTTCTGGCATGATTACTCTTTTGCTACCTTTGTATTTACATTGTTAATCTCCTTTCCCTTCAAGTATCATTTACTAACTTCGTTCTAACTTTATTTGTTTTTGTTCATTATAGTACAAGTCAAACACTGTCAAAATCGAAATACCCAAAACAATCAAGGGTCCAAATACATTATTTCTTATACAATCACGCGTGATAATCCTTCCTTTTACAACCTTGATACGCAATCAAACAAATCAAGTAGCTTTCAAACAAATTGCGCTTGATTGCCTTGCACACGCTTTAGTCTCAAGGTGCACTGTACCAGGCGTCTCAACGTTCGGGCGTCAGATATGAGGCGCATATTCTACGATCCCGGGAATTAGGTTTCGGCACCTAACACGATTCCCAGCGCATCCGAACTCTATAAACACGACATCCCTTCAATCATTTCAACGGATTGTCAACCGCTTTCTAAACCTCTCCCAGACTTCTAAAACAAATTTGAATACCCTTTTACAACCTTCTAAAACACCTCACATCAAACTACATCCCGAAGATCTCTGTGTGTCCGAGTTGATGTCCTTGGGTGTCCATGTTCAAAGCTTGACAATTTATATTTCTGGCATGATTACTCCTTCGCTACCTTTGTATTTACATTGTTAATCTCCTTTCCCTTCAAGTATCATTTACTAACTTCGTTCTAACTTTATTTGTTTTTGTTCATTATAGTACAAGTCAAACACTGTCAAAATCGAAATACTCAAAACAAACAAGGGTCCAAATACATTATTTCTTATACAATCACGCGTGATAATCCTTCCTTGTATAACCTTGATACGCAATCAAACAAATCAAGTAGCTTTAAAAAAATTCGCGCTTGATAGCCTCATACACGCTTTAGTCTCGAGGTGCACTGTACCAGGCGTCTCAACGTTCAGGCGTCTGATGTGAGGCGCATATTCTACGATCCCGGAAATTAGGTTTCGGCACCTAACACGATTCCCAGCGCATCTAAACTCTATAAACACGACATCCCTTCAATCATTTCAACGGATTGTCAACCGCATTCTAAACCTCTCCTAGACTTCTAAAACAAATTTGAATAGCCTTTTACAACCTTCTAAAACACCTCACATCAACCTACATCCCGAAGATCTCTGTGTGTCCGAGTTGATGTCCTTGGGTGTCCATGTTCAAAGCTTGACAATATATATTTATGGCATGATTACTCCGTTGCTACCTTTGTATTTACATTGTTAATCTCCTTTCCCTTCAAGTATCATTTACTAACTTCGTTCTAACTTTATTTGTTTTTGTTCATTATAGTACAAGTCAAACACTGTCAAAATCGAAATACCCAAAACAAACAAGGGTCCAAATACATTATTTCTTATACAATCACGCGTGATAATCCTTCCTTGTATAACCTTGATACGCAATCAAACAAATCAAGTAGCTTTAAAAAAATTCGCGCTTGATAGCCTCGTACACGATTTAGTCTCGAGGTGCACTGTACCAGGCGTCTCAACGTTCAAGCGTCTGATGTGAGGCGCATATTCTATGATCCCGGAAATTAGGTTTCGGCACCTAACACGATTCCCAGCGCATCTAAACTCTATAAACACGACATCCCTTCAATCATTTCAACGGATTGTCAACCGCATTCTAAACCTCTCCTAGACTTCTAAAACAAATTTGAATACCCTTTTACAACCTTCTAAAACACCTCACATCAACCTACATCCCGAAGATCTCTGTGTGTCCGAGTTGATGTCCTTGGGTGTCCATGTTCAAAGCTTGACAATTTATATTTCTGGCATGATTACTCCTTCGCTACCTTTGTATTTACATTGTTAATCTCCTTTCCCTTCAAGTATCATTTACTAACTTCGTTCTAACTTTATTTGTTTTTGTTCATTATAGTACAAGTCAAACACTGTCAAAATCGAAATACTCAAAACAAACAAGGGTCCAAATACATTATTTCTTATACAATCACGCGTGATAATCATTCCTTGTATAACCTTGATACGCAATCAAACAAATCAAGTAGCTTTAAAAAAATTCGCGCTTGATAGCCTCATACACGCTTTAGTCTCGAGGTGCACTGTACCAGGCGTCTCAACGTTCAGGCGTCTGATGTGAGGCGCATATTCTACGATCCCGGAAATTAGGTTTCGGCACCTAACACGATTCCCAGCGCATCTAAACTCTATAAACACGACATCCCTTCAATCATTTCAACGGATTGTCAACCGCATTCTAAACCTCTCCTAGACTTCTAAAACAAATTTGAATAGCCTTTTACAACCTTCTAAAACACCTCACATCAACCTACATCCCGAAGATCTCTGTGTGTCCGAGTTGATGTCCTTGGGTGTCCATGTTCAAAGCTTGACAATATATATTTATGGCATGATTACTCCGTTGCTACCTTTGTATTTACATTGTTAATCTCCTTTCCCTTCAAGTATCATTTACTAACTTCGTTCTAACTTTATTTGTTTTTGTTCATTATAGTACAAGTCAAACACTGTCAAAATCGAAATACCCAAAACAAACAAGGGTCCAAATACATTATTTCTTATACAATCACGCGTGATAATCCTTCCTTGTATAACCTTGATACGCAATCAAACAAATCAAGTATCTTTAAAAAAATTCGCGCTTGATAGCCTCGTACACGCTTTAGTCTCGAGGTGCACTGTACCAGGCGTCTCAACGTTCAAGCGTCTGATGTGAGGCGCATATTCTATGATCCCGGAAATCAGGTTTCGGCACCTAACACGATTCCCAGCGCATCTAAACTCTATAAACACGACATCCCTTCAATCATTTCAACGGATTGTCAACCGCATTCTAAACCTCTCCTAGACTTCTAAAACAAATTTGAATACCCTTTTACAACCTTCTAAAACACCTCACATCAACCTACATCCCGAAGATCTCTGTGTGTCCGAGTTGATGTCCTTGGGTGTCCATGTTCAAAGCTTGACAATATATATTTATGGCATGATTACTCCGTTGCTACCTTTGTATTTACATTGTTAATCTCCTTTCCCTTCAAGTATCATTTACTAACTTCGTTCTAACTTTATTTGTTTTTGTTCATTATAGTACAAGTCAAACACTGTCAAAATCGAAATACCGAAAACAAACAAGGGTCCAAATACATTATTTCTTATAAAATCACGTGTGATAATCCTTCCTTTTACAACCTTGATACGCAATCAAACAAATCAAGTAGCTTTCAAACAAATTGCGCTTGAATGCCTTGCACACTCTTTAGTCTCGAGGTGCACTGTACCAGGCGTCTCAACGTTCGGGCGTCAGATATGAGGCGCATATTCTACGATCCCGGGAATTAGGTTTCGGCACCTAACACGATTCCCAGCGCATCCAAACTCTATAAACACGACATCCCTTGAATCATTTCAACGGATTGTCAACCGCTTTCTAAACCTCTCCCAGACTTCTAAAACAAATTTGAATACCCTTTTACAACCTTCTAAAACACCTCACATCAAACTACATCCCGAAGATCTCTGTGTGTCCGAGTTGATGTCCTTGGGTGTCCATGTTCAAAGCTTGACAATTTATATTTCTGGCATGATTACTCCTTCGCTACCTTTGTATTTACATTGTTAATCTCCTTTCCCTTCAAGTATCATTTACTAACTTCGTTCTAACTTTATTTGTTTTTGTTCATTATAGTACAAGTCAAACACTGTCAAAATCGAAATACTCAAAACAAACAAGGGTCCAAATACATTATTTCTTATACAATCACGCGTGATAATCCTTCCTTGTATAACCTTGATACGCAATCAAACAAATCAAGTAGCTTTAAAAAAATTCGCGCTTGATAGCCTCATACACGCTTTAGTCTCGAGGTGCACTGTACCAGGCGTCTCAACGTTCAGGCGTCTGATGTGAGGCGCATATTCTACGATCCCGGAAATTAGGTTTCGGCACCTAACACGATTCCCAGCGCATCTAAACTCTATAAACACGACATCCCTTCAATCATTTCAACGGATTGTCAACCGCATTCTAAACCTCTCCTAGACTTCTAAAACAAATTTGAATAGCCTTTTACAACTTTCTAAAACACCTCACATCAACCTACATCCCGAAGATCTCTGTGTGTCCGAGTTGATGTCCTTGGGTGTCCATGTTCAAAGCTTGACAATATATATTTATGGCATGATTACTCCGTTGCTACCTTTGTATTTACATTGTTAATCTCCTTTCCCTTCAAGTATCATTTACTAACTTCGTTCTAACTTTATTTGTTTTTGTTCATTATAGTACAAGTCAAACACTGTCAAAATCGAAATACCGAAAACAAACAAGGGTCCAAATACATTATTTCTTATAAAATCACGTGTGATAATCCTTCCTTTTACAACCTTGATACGCAATCAAACAAATCAAGTAGCTTTCAAACAAATTGCGCTTGAATGCCTTGCACACTCTTTAGTCTCGAGGTGCACTGTACCAGGCGTCTCAACGTTCGGGCGTCAGATATGAGGCGCATATTCTACGATCCCGGGAATTAGGTTTCGGCACCTAACACGATTCCCAGCGCATCCAAACTCTATAAACACGACATCCCTTGAATCATTTCAACGGATTGTCAACCGCTTTCTAAACCTCTCCCAGACTTCTAAAACAAATTTGAATACCCTTTTACAACCTTCTAAAACACCTCACATCAAACTACATCCCGAAGATCTCTGTGTGTCCGAGTTGATGTCCTTGGGTGTCCATGTTCAAAGCTTGACAATTTATATTTCTGGCATGATTACTCTTTCGCTACCTTTGTATTTACATTGTTAATCTCCTTTCCCTTCAAGTATCATTTACTAACTTCGTTCTAACTTTATTTGTTTTTGTTCATTATAGTACAAGTCAAACACTGTCAAAATCGAAATACTCAAAACAAACAAGGGTCCAAATACATTATTTCTTATACAATCACGCGTGATAATCCTTCCTTGTATAACCTTGATACGCAATCAAACAAATCAAGTAGCTTTAAAAAAATTCGCGCTTGATAGCCTCATACACGCTTTAGTCTCGAGGTGCACTGTACCAGGCGTCTCAACGTTCAGGCGTCTGATGTGAGGCGCATATTCTACGATCCCGGAAATTAGGTTTCGGCACCTAACACGATTCCCAGCGCATCTAAACTCTATAAACACGACATCCCTTCAATCATTTCAACGGATTGTCAACCGCATTCTAAACCTCTCCTAGACTTCTAAAACAAATTTGAATAGCCTTTTACAACTTTCTAAAACACCTCACATCAACCTACATCCCGAAGATCTCTGTGTGTCCGAGTTGATGTCCTTGGGTGTCCATGTTCAAAGCTTGACAATATATATTTATGGCATGATTACTCCGTTGCTACCTTTGTATTTACATTGTTAATCTCCTTTCCCTTCAAGTATCATTTACTAACTTCGTTCTAACTTTATTTGTTTTTGTTCATTATAGTACAAGTCAAACACTGTCAAAATCGAAATACCGAAAACAAACAAGGGTCCAAATACATTATTTCTTATAAAATCACGTGTGATAATCCTTCCTTTTACAACCTTGATACGCAATCAAACAAATCAAGTAGCTTTCAAACAAATTGCGCTTGAATGCCTTGCACACTCTTTAGTCTCGAGGTGCACTGTACCAGGCGTCTCAACGTTCGGGCGTCAGATATGAGGCGCATATTCTACGATCCCGGGAATTAGGTTTCGGCACCTAACACGATTCCCAGCGCATCCAAACTCTATAAACACGACATCCCTTGAATCATTTCAACGGATTGTCAACCGCTTTCTAAACCTCTCCCAGACTTCTAAAACAAATTTGAATACCCTTTTACAACCTTCTAAAACACCTCACATCAAACTACATCCCGAAGATCTCTGTGTGTCCGAGTTGATGTCCTTGGGTGTCCATGTTCAAAGCTTGACAATTTATATTTCTGGCATGATTACTCTTTTGCTACCTTTGTATTTACATTGTTAATCTCCTTTCCCTTCAAGTATCATTTACTAACTTCGTTCTAACTTTATTTGTTTTTGTTCATTATAGTACAAGTCAAACACTGTCAAAATCGAAATACCCAAAACAATCAAGGGTCCAAATACATTATTTCTTATACAATCACGCGTGATAATCCTTCCTTTTACAACCTTGATACGCAATCAAACAAATCAAGTAGCTTTCAAACAAATTGCGCTTGATTGCCTTGCACACGCTTTAGTCTCGAGGTGCACTGTACCAGGCGTCTCAACGTTCGGGCGTCAGATATGAGGCGCATATTCTACGATCCCGGGAATTAGGTTTCGGCACCTAACACGATTCCCAGCGCATCCGAACTCTATAAACACGACATCCCTTCAATCATTTCAACGGATTGTCAACCGCTTTCTAAACCTCTCCCAGACTTCTAAAACAAATTTGAATACCCTTTTACAACCTTCTAAAACACCTCACATCAAACTACATCCCGAAGATCTCTGTGTGTCCGAGTTGATGTCCTTGGGTGTCCATGTTCAAAGCTTGACAATTTATATTTCTGGCATGATTACTCCTTCGCTACCTTTGTATTTACATTGTTAATCTCCTTTCCCTTCAAGTATCATTTACTAACTTCGTTCTAACTTTATTTGTTTTTGTTCATTATAGTACAAGTCAAACACTGTCAAAATCGAAATACTCAAAACAAACAAGGGTCCAAATACATTATTTCTTATACAATCACGCGTGATAATCCTTCCTTGTATAACCTTGATACGCAATCAAACAAATCAAGTAGCTTTAAAAAAATTCGCGCTTGATAGCCTCATACACGCTTTAGTCTCGAGGTGCACTGTACCAGGCGTCTCAACGTTCAGGCGTCTGATGTGAGGCGCATATTCTACGATCCCGGAAATTAGGTTTCGGCACCTAACACGATTCCCAGCGCATCTAAACTCTATAAACACGACATCCCTTCAATCATTTCAACGGATTGTCAACCGCATTCTAAACCTCTCCTAGACTTCTAAAACAAATTTGAATAGCCTTTTACAACCTTCTAAAAGACCTCACATCAACCTACATCCCGAAGATCTCTGTGTGTCCGAGTTGATGTCCTTGGGTGTCCATGTTCAAAGCTTGACAATATATATTTATGGCATGATTACTCCGTTGCTACCTTTGTATTTACATTGTTAATCTCCTTTCCCTTCAAGTATCATTTACTAACTTCGTTCTAACTTTATTTGTTTTTGTTCATTATAGTACAAGTCAAACACTGTCAAAATCGAAATACCCAAAACAAACAAGGGTCCAAATACATTATTTCTTATACAATCACGCGTGATAATCCTTCCTTGTATAACCTTGATACGCAATCAAACAAATCAAGTAGCTTTAAAAAAATTCGCGCTTGATAGCCTCGTACACGCTTTAGTCTCGAGGTGCACTGTACCAGGCGTCTCAACGTTCAAGCGTCTGATGTGAGGCGCATATTCTATGATCCCGGAAATTAGGTTTCGGCACCTAACACGATTCCCAGCGCATCTAAACTCTATAAACACGACATCCCTTCAATCATTTCAACGGATTGTCAACCGCATTCTAAACCTCTCCTAGACTTCTAAAACAAATTTGAATACCCTTTTACAACCTTCTAAAACACCTCACATCAACCTACATCCCGAAGATCTCTGTGTGTCCGAGTTGATGTCCTTGGGTGTCCATGTTCAAAGCTTGACAATATATATTTATGGCATGATTACTCCGTTGCTACCTTTGTATTTACATTGTTAATCTCCTTTCCCTTCAAGTATCATTTACTAACTTCGTTCTAACTTTATTTGTTTTTGTTCATTATAGTACAAGTCAAACACTGTCAAAATCGAAATACCGAAAACAAACAAGGGTCCAAATACATTATTTCTTATAAAATCACGTGTGATAATCCTTCCTTTTACAACCTTGATACGCAATCAAACAAATCAAGTAGCTTTCAAACAAATTGCGCTTGAATGCCTTGCACACTCTTTAGTCTCGAGGTGCACTGTACCAGGCGTCTCAACGTTCGGGCGTCAGATATGAGGCGCATATTCTACGATCCCGGGAATTAGGTTTCGGCACCTAACACGATTCCCAGCGCATCCAAACTCTATAAACACGACATCCCTTGAATCATTTCAACGGATTGTCAACCGCTTTCTAAACCTCTCCCAGACTTCTAAAACAAATTTGAATACCCTTTTACAACCTTCTAAAACACCTCACATCAAACTACATCCCGAAGATCTCTGTGTGTCCGAGTTGATGTCCTTGGGTGTCCATGTTCAAAGCTTGACAATTTATATTTCTGGCATGATTACTCTTTTGCTACCTTTGTATTTACATTGTTAATCTCCTTTCCCTTCAAGTATCATTTACTAACTTCGTTCTAACTTTATTTGTTTTTGTTCATTATAGTACAAGTCAAACACTGTCAAAATCGAAATACCCAAAACAATCAAGGGTCCAAATACATTATTTCTTATACAATCACGCGTGATAATCCTTCCTTTTACAACCTTGATACGCAATCAAACAAATCAAGTAGCTTTCAAACAAATTGCGCTTGATTGCCTTGCACACGCTTTAGTCTCGAGGTGCACTGTACCAGGCGTCTCAACGTTCGGGCGTCAGATATGAGGCGCATATTCTACGATCCCGGGAATTAGGTTTCGGCACCTAACACGATTCCCAGCGCATCCGAACTCTATAAACACGACATCCCTTCAATCATTTCAACGGATTGTCAACCGCTTTCTAAACCTCTCCCAGACTTCTAAAACAAATTTGAATACCCTTTTACAACCTTCTAAAACACCTCACATCAAACTACATCCCGAAGATCTCTGTGTGTCCGAGTTGATGTCCTTGGGTGTCCATGTTCAAAGCTTGACAATTTATATTTCTGGCATGATTACTCCTTCGCTACCTTTGTATTTACATTGTTAAACTCCTTTCCCTTCAAGTATCATTTACTAACTTCGTTCTAACTTTATTTGTTTTTGTTCATTATAGTACAAGTCAAACACTGTCAAAATCGAAATACTCAAAACAAACAAGGGTCCAAATACATTATTTCTTATACAATCACGCGTGATAATCCTTCCTTGTATAACCTTGATACGCAATCAAACAAATCAAGTAGCTTTAAAAAAATTCGCGCTTGATAGCCTCATACACGCTTTAGTCTCGAGGTGCACTGTACCAGGCGTCTCAACGTTCAGGCGTCTGATGTGAGGCGCATATTCTACGATCCCGGAAATTAGGTTTCGGCACCTAACACGATTCCCAGCGCTTCTAAACTCTATAAACATGACATCCCTTCAATCATTTCAACGGATTGTCAACCGCATTCTAAACCTCTCCTAGACTTCTAAAACAAATTTGAATAGCCTTTTACAACCTTCTAAAACACCTCACATCAACCTACATCCCGAAGATCTCTGTGTGTCCGAGTTGATGTCCTTGGGTGTCCATGTTCAAAGCTTGACAATATATATTTATGGCATGATTACTCCGTTGCTACCTTTGTATTTACATTGTTAATCTCCATTCCCTTCAAGTATCATTTACTAACTTCGTTCTAACTTTATTTGTTTTTGTTCATTATAGTACAAGTCAAACACTGTCAAAATCGAAATACCCAAAACAAACAAGGGTCCAAATACATTATTTCTTATACAATCACGCGTGATAATCCTTCCTTGTATAACCTTGATACGCAATCAAACAAATCAAGTAGCTTTAAAAAAATTCGCGCTTGATAGCCTCGTACACGCTTTAGTCTCGAGGTGCACTGTACCAGGCGTCTCAACGTTCAAGCGTCTGATGTGAGGCGCATATTCTATGATCCCGGAAATTAGGTTTCGGCACCTAACACGATTCCCAGCGCATCTAAACTCTATAAACACGACATCCCTTCAATCATTTCAACGGATTGTCAACCGCATTCTAAACCTCTCCTAGACTTCTAAAACAAATTTGAATACCCTTTTACAACCTTCTAAAACACCTCACATCAACTTACATCCCGAAGATCTCTGTGTGTCCGAGTTGATGTCCTTGGGTGTCCATGTTCAAAGCTTGACAATATATATTTATGGCATGATTACTCCGTTGCTACCTTTGTATTTACATTGTTAATCTCCTTTCCCTTCAAGTATCATTTACTAACTTCGTTCTAACTTTATTTGTTTTTGTTCATTATAGTACAAGTCAAACACTATCAAAATCGAAATACCCAAAACAAACAAGGGTCCAAATACATTATTTCTTATAAAATCACGTGTGATAATCCTTCCTTTTATAACCTTGATACGCAATCAAACAAATCAAGTAGCTTTCAAACAAATCGCGCTTGATTGCCTTGTACACGCTTTAGTCTCTAGGTGCACTGTACCAGGCGTCTCAACGTTCGGGCGTCTGATGTGAGGCGCTTATTCTACGATCCCGAGAATTAGGTTTCGGCACCTAACACGATTCCCAGCGCATCCAAACTCTATAAACACGACATCCCTTCAATCATTTCAACGGATTGTCAACCGCTTTCTAAACCTCTCCCAGACTTC
Organism: Agrostemma githago; assembly: GCA_958450325.1. Lineage (NCBI taxonomy): Eukaryota > Viridiplantae > Streptophyta > Magnoliopsida > Caryophyllales > Caryophyllaceae > Agrostemma > Agrostemma githago. Next base: position 27,489,468 of record OY288245.1, read on the forward strand.
TAAAACAAATTTGAATACCCTTTTACAACCTTCTAAAACACCTCACATCAAACTACATCCCGAAGATCTCTGTGTGTCCGAGTTGATGTCCTTGGGTGTCCATGTTCAAAGCTTGACAATTTATATTTATGGCATGATTACTCTTTTGCTACATTTGTATTTACATTGTTAATCTCCTTTCCCTTCAAGTATCATTTACTAACTTCGTTCTAACTTTATTTGTTTTTGTTCATTATAGTACAAGTCAAACACTGTCAAAATCGAAATACCCAAAACAAACAAGGGTCCAAATACATTATTTCTTATACAATCACGCGTGATAGTCCTTCCTTGTATAACCTTGATACGCAATCAAACAAATCAAGTAGCTTTGAAAAAATTCGCGCTTGATAGCCTCGTACACGCTTTAGTCTCGAGGTGCACTGTACCAGGCGTCTCAACGTTCAGGCGTCTGAAGTGAGGCGCATATTCTACAATCCCGGAAATTAGGTTTCGGCACCTAACACGATTCCCAGCGCATCCAAACTCTATAAACACGACATCCCTTCAATCATTTCAACGGATTGTCAACCGCATTCTAAACCTCTCCTAGACTTCTAAAACAAATTTGAATACCCTTTTACAACCTTCTAAAACACCTCACATCAACCTACATCCCGAAGATCTCTGTGTGTCCGAGTTGATGTCCTTGGGTGTCCGTGTTCAAAGCTTGACAATATATATTTATGGCATGATTACTCCGTTTCTACCTTTGTATTTACATTGTTAATCTCCTTTCCCTTCAAGTATCATTTACTAACTTCGTTCTAACTTTATTTGTTTTTGTTCATTATAGTACAAGTCAAACACTGTCAAAATCGAAATACCCAAAACAAACAACGGTCCAAATACATTATTTCTTATAAAATCACGTGTGATAATCCTTCCTTTTATAACCTTGATACGCAATCAAACAAATCAAGTAGCTTTCAAACAAATCGCGCTTGATGGCCTTGTACACGCTTTAGTCTCTAGGTGCACTGTACCAGGCGTCTCAACGTTCGGGAGTCTGATGTGAGGCGCTTATTCTACGATCCTGGAAATTAGGTTTCGGCACCTAACACGATTCCCAGCGCATCCAAACTCTATAAACTCGACATCCCTTCAATCATTTCAACGGATTGTCAACCGCATTCTAAACCTCTCCCAGACTTCTAAAACATATTTGAATAGCGTTTTACAACCTTCTAAAACATCTCACATCAACCTACATCCCGAAGATCTCTGTGTGTCCGAGTTGATGTCCTTGGGTGTCCATGTTCAAAGCTTGACAATTTATATTTATGGCATGATTACTCTTTTGCTACCTTTGTATTTACATTGTTAATCTCCTTTCCCATCAAGTATCATTTACTAACTTCGTTCTAACTTTATTTGTTTTTGTTCATTATAGTACAAGTCAAACACTGTCAAAATCGAAATACCCAAAACAAACAAGGGTCCAAATACATTATTTCTTATACAATCACGCGTGATAATCCTTCCTTGTATAACCTTGATACGCAATCAAACAAATCAAGTAGCTTTAAAAAAATTCGCGCCTGATAGCCTCGTACACGCTTTAGTCTCGAGGTGCACTGTACCAGGCGTCTCAACGTTCAGGCGTCTGATGTGAGGCGCATATTCTACGATCCCGGAAATTAGGTTTCGGCACCTAACACGATTCCCAGCGCATCCAAACTCTATAAACACGACATCCCTTCAATCATTTCAACGGATTGTCAACCGCATTCTAAACCTCTCCTAGACTTCTAAAACAAATTTGAATACCCTTTTACAACCTTCTAAAACACCTCACATCAACCTACATCCCGAAGATCACTGTGTGTCCGAGTTGATGTCCTTGGGTGTCCATGTTCAAAGCTTGACAATATATATTTATGGCATGATTACTCCGTTGCTACCTTTGTATTTACATTGTTAATCTCCTTTCCCTTCAAGTATCATTTTCTAACTTCGTTCTAACTTTATTTGTTTTTGTTCATTATAGTACAAGTCAAACACTGTCAAAATCGAAATACCCAAAACAAACAACGGTCCAAATACATTATTTCTTATAAAATCAAGTGTGATAATCCTTCCTTTTATAAACTTGATACGCAATCAAACAAATCAAGTAGCTTTCAAACAAATCGCGCTTGATTGCCTTGTACACGCTTTAGTCTCTAGGTGCACTGTACCAGGCGTCTCAACGTTCGGGCGTCTGATGTGAGGCGCTTATTCTACGATCCGGGAAATTAGGTTTCGGCACCTAACACGATTCCCAGCGCATCCAAACTCTATAAACTCGACATCCCTTCAATCATTTCAACGGATTGTCAACCGCATTTTAAACCTCTCCCAGACTTCTAAAACATATTTGAATAGCGTTTTACAACCTTCTAAAACATCTCACATCAACCTACATCCCGAACATCTCTGTGTGTCCGAGTTGATGTCATTGTGTGTCCATGTTCAAAGCTTGACAATATATATTTATGGCATGATTACTCCTTTGCTACCTTTCTATTTACATTGTTAATCTCCTTTCCCTTCAAGTATCATTTACTAACTTCGTTCTAACTTTGTTTGTTTTTGTTCATTATAGTACAAGTCAAACACTGTCAAAATCGAAATACCCAAAACAAACAAGGGTCCAAATACATTATTTCTTATACAATCACGTGTGATAATCCTTCCTTGTATAACCTTAATACGCAATCAAACAAATCAAGTAGCTTTCAAACAATTCGCGCCTGATAGCCTCGTACACGCTTTAGTCTCGAGGTGCACTGCACCAAGCGTCTCAACGTTAAGGCGTCTGATGTGAGGCGCATATTCTACGATCCCGGAAATTAGGTTTCGGCACCTAACACGATTCCCAGCGCATCCAAACTCTATAAACACGACATCCCTTCAATCATTTCAACGGATTGTCAACCGCATTCTAAACCTCTCCTAGACTTCTAAAACAAATTTGAATACCCTTTTACAACCTTCTAAAACACCTCACATCAACCTACATCCCGAAGATCACTGTGTGTCCGAGTTGATGTCCTTGGGTGTCCATGTTCAAAGCTTGACAATATATATTTATGGCATGATTACTCCGTTGCTACCTTTGTATTTACATTGTTAATCTCCTTTCCCTTCAAGTATCATTTACTAACTTCGTTCTAACTTTATTTGTTTTTGTTCATTATAGTACAAGTCAAACACTGTCAAAATCGAAATACCCAAAACAAACAACGGTCCAAATACATTATTTCTTATAAAATCAAGTGTGATAATCCTTCCTTTTATAAACTTGATACGCAATCAAACAAATCAAGTAGCTTTCAAACAAATCGCGCTTGATTGCCTTGTACACGCTTTAGTCTCTAGGTGCACTGTACCAGGCGTCTCAACGTTCGGGCGTCTGATGTGAGGCGCTTATTCTACGATCCGGGAAATTAGGTTTCGGCACCTAACACGATTCCCAGCGCATCCAAATTCTATAAACTCGACATCCCTTCAATCATTTCAACGGATTGTCAACCGCATTCTAAACCTCTCCCAGACTTCTAAAACATATTTGAATAGCGTTTTACAACCTTCTAAAACATCTCACATCAACCTACATCCCGTACATCTCTGTGTGTCCGAGTTGATGTCATTGTGTGTCCATGTTCAAAGCTTGACAATATATATTTATGGCATGATTACTCCGTTGCTACCTTTGTATTTACATTGTTAATCTCCTTTCCCTTCAAGTATCATTTACTAACTTCGTTCTAACTTTATTTGTTTTTGTTCATTATAGTACAAGTCAAACACTGTCAAAATCGAAATACCCAAAACAAACAAGGGTCCAAATACATTATTTCTTATACAATCACGTGTGATAATCCTTCCTTGTATAACCTTGATACGCAATCAAACAAATCAAGTAGCTTTCAAACAAATCGCGCTTGATTGCCTTGTACACGCTTTAGTCTCTAGGTGCACTGTACCAGGCGTCTCAACGTTCGGGCGTCTGATGTGAGGCGCTTATTCTACGATCCCGAGAATTAGGTTTCGGCACCTAACACGATTCCCAGCGCATCCAAACTCTATAAACACGACATCCCTTCAATCATTTCAACGGATTGTCAACCGCTTTCTAAACCTCTCCCAGACTTCTAAAACAAATTTGAATACCCTTTTACAACCTTCTAAAACACCTCACATCAAACTACATCCCGAAGATCTCTGTGTGTCCGAGTTGATGTCCTTGGGTGTCCATGTTCAAAGCTTGACAATTTATATTTATGGCATGATTACTCTTTTGCTACATTTGTATTTACATTGTTAATCTCCTTTCCCTTCAAGTATCATTTACTAACTTCGTTCTAACTTTATTTATTTTTGTTCATTATAGTACAAGTCAAACACTGTCAAAATCGAAATACCCAAAACAAACAAGGGTCCAAATACATTATTTCTTATACAATCACGCGTGATAATCCTTCCTTGTATAACCTTGATACGCAATCAAACAAATCAAGTAGCTTTCAAAAAATTCGCGCTTGATAGCCTCGTACACGCTTTAGTCTCGAGGTGCACTGTACCAGGCGTCTGAAGTGAGGCGCATATTCTACGATCCCGGAAATTAGGTTTCGGCACCTAACACGATTCCCAGCGCATCCAAACTCTATAAACACGACATCCCTTCAATCATTTCAACGGATTGTCAACCGCATTCTAAACCTCTCCTAGACTTCTAAAACAAATTTGAATACCCTTTTACAACCTTCTAAAACACCTCACATCAACCTACATCCCGAAGATCTCTGTGTGTCCGAGTTGATGTCCTTGGGTGTCCATGTTCAAAGCTTGACAATATATATTTATGGCATGATTACTCCGTTGCTACCTTTGTATTTACATTGTTAATCTCCTTTCCCTTCAAGTATCATTTACCAACTTCGTTCTAACTTTATTTGTTTTTGTTCATTATAGTACAAGTCAAACACTGTCAAAATCGAAATACCCAAAACAAACAAGGGTCCAAATACATTATTTCTTATACAATCACGTGTGATAATCCTTCCTTGTATAACCTTAATACGCAATCAAACAAATCAAGTAGCTTTCAAACAATTCGCGCCTGATAGCCTCGTACACGCTTTAGTCTCGAGGTGCACTGCACCAAGCGTCTCAACGTTCAGGCGTCTGATGTGAGGCGCATATTCTACGATCCCGGAAATTAGGTTTCGGCACCTAACACGATTCCCAGCGCATCCAAACTCTATAAACACGACATCCCTTCAATCATTTCAACGGATTGTCAACCGCATTCTAAACCTCTCCTAGACTTCTAAAACAAATTTGAATACCCTTTTACAACCTTCTAAAACACCTCACATCAACCTACATCCCGAAGATCACTGTGTGTCCGAGTTGATGTCCTTGGGTGTCCATGTTCAAAGCTTGACAATATATATTTATGGCATGATTACTCCGTTGCTACCTTTGTATTTACATTGTTAATCTCCTTTCCCTTCAAGTATCATTTACTAACTTCGTTCTAACTTTATTTGTTTTTGTTCATTATAGTACAAGTCAAACACTGTCAAAATCGAAATACCCAAAACAAACAACGGTCCAAATACATTATTTCTTATAAAATCAAGTGTGATAATCCTTCCTTTTATAAACTTGATACGCAATCAAACAAATCAAGTAGCTTTCAAACAAATCGCGCTTGATTGCCTTGTACACGCTTTAGTCTCTAGGTGCACTGTACCAGGCGTCTCAACGTTCGGGCGTCTGATGTGAGGCGCTTATTCTACGATCCGGGAAATTAGGTTTCGGCACCTAACACGATTCCCAGCGCATCCAAAGTCTATAAACTCGACATCCCTTCAATCATTTCAACGGATTGTCAACCGCATTCTAAACCTCTCCCAGACTTCTAAAACATATTTGAATAGCGTTTTACAACCTTCTAAAACATCTCACATCAACCTACATCCCGTACATCTCTGTGTGTCCGAGTTGATGTCATTGTGTGTCCATGTTCAAAGCTTGACAATATATATTTATGGCATGATTACTCCGTTGCTACCTTTGTATTTACATTGTTAATCTCCTTTCCCTTCAAGTATCATTTACTAACTTCGTTCTAACTTTATTTGTTTTTGTTCATTATAGTACAAGTCAAACACTGTCAAAATCGAAATACCCAAAACAAACAAGGGTCCAAATACATTATTTCTTATACAATCACGTGTGATAATCCTTCCTTGTATAACCTTGATACGCAATCAAACAAATCAAGTAGCTTTCAAACAAATCGCGCTTGATTGCCTTGTACACGCTTTAGTCTCTAGGTGCACTGTACCAGGCGTCTCAACGTTCGGGCGTCTGATGTGAGGCGCTTATTCTACGATCCCGAGAATTAGGTTTCGGCACCTAACACGATTCCCAGCGCATCCAAACTCTATAAACACGACATCCCTTCAATCATTTCAACGGATTGTCAACCGCTTTCTAAACCTCTCCCAGACTTCTAAAACAAATTTGAATACCCTTTTACAACCTTCTAAAACACCTCACATCAAACTACATCCCGAAGATCTCTGTGTGTCCGAGTTGATGTCCTTGGGTGTCCATGTTCAAAGCTTGACAATTTATATTTATGGCATGATTACTCTTTTGCTACATTTGTATTTACATTGTTAATCTCCTTTCCCTTCAAGTATCATTTACTAACTTCGTTCTAACTTTATTTGTTTTTGTTCATTATAGTACAAGTCAAACACTGTCAAAATCGAAATACCCAAAACAAACAAGGGTCCAAATACATTATTTCTTATACAATCACGCGTGATAATCCTTCCTTGTATAACCTTGATACGCAATCAAACAAATCAAGTAGCTTTCAAAAAATTCGCGCTTGATAGCCTCGTACACGCTTTAGTCTCGAGGTGCACTGTACCAGGCGTCTGAAGTGAGGCGCATATTCTACGATCCCGGAAATTAGGTTTCGGCACCTAACACGATTCCCAGCGCATCCAAACTCTATAAACTCGACATCCCTTCAATCATTTCAACGGATTGTCAACCGCATTCTAAACCTCTCCCAGACTTCTAAAACATATTTGAATAGCGTTTTACAACCTTCTAAAACATCTCACATCAACCTACATCCCGAACATCTCTGTGTGTCCGAGTTGATGTCATTGTGTGTCCATGTTCAAAGCTTGACAATATATATTTATGGCATGATTACTCCGTTGCTACCTTTGTATTTACATTGTTAATCTCCTTTCCCTTCAAGTATCATTTACCAACATCGTTCTAACTTTATTTGTTTTTGTTCATTATAGTACAAGTCAAACACTGTCAAAATCGAAATACCCAAAACAAACAAGGGTCCAAATACATTATTTCTTATACAATCACGTGTGATAATCCTTCCTTGTATAACCTTAATACGCAATCAAACAAATCAAGTAGCTTTCAAACAATTCGCGCCTGATAGCCTCGTACACGCTTTAGTCTCGAGGTGCACTGCACCAAGCGTCTCAACGTTCAGGCGTCTGATGTGAGGCGCATATTCTACGATCCCGGAAATTAGGTTTCGGCACCTAACACGATTCCCAGCGCATCCAAACTCTATAAACACGACATCCCTTCAATCATTTCAACGGATTGTCAACCGCATTCTAAACCTCTCCTAGACTTCTAAAACAAATTTGAATACCCTTTTACAACCTTCTAAAACACCTCACATCAACCTACATCCCGAAGATCTCTGTGTGTCCGAGTTGATGTCCTTGGGTGTCCATGTTCAAAGCTTGACAATATATATTTATGGCATGATTACTCCGTTGCTACCTTTGTATTTACATTGTTAATCTCCTTTCCCTTCAAGTATCATTTACTAACTTCGTTCTAACTTTATTTCTTTTTGTTCATTATATTACAAGTCAAACACTGTCAAAATAGAAATACCCAAAACAAACAACGGTCCAAATACATTATTTCTTATAAAATCAAGTGTGATAATCCTTCCTTTTATAAACTTGATACGCAATCAAACAAATCAAGTAGCTTTCAAACAAATCGCGCTTGATTGCCTTGTACACGCTTTAGTCTCTAGGTGCACTGTACCAGGCGTCTCAACGTTCGGGCGTCTGATGTGAGGCGCTTATTCTACGATCCGGGAAATTAGGTTTCGGCACCTAACACGATTCCCAGCGCATCCAAACTCTATAAACTCGACATCCCTTCAATCATTTCAACGGATTGTCAACCGCATTCTAAACCTCTCCCAGACTTCTAAAACATATTTGAATAGCGTTTTACAACCTTCTAAAACATCTCACATCAACCTACATCCCGAACATCTCTGTGTGTCCGAGTTGATGTCATTGTGTGTCCATGTTCAAAGCTTGACAATATATATTTATGGCATGATTACTCCGTTGCTACCTTTGTATTTACATTGTTAATCTCCTTTCCCTTCAAGTATCATTTACTAACTTCGTTCTAACTTTATTTGTTTTTGTTCATTATAGTACAAGTCAAACACTGTCAAAATCGAAATACCCAAAACAAACAAGGGTCCAAATACATTATTTCTTATACAATCACGTGTGATAATCCTTCCTTGTATAACCTTAATACGCAATCAAACAAATCAAGTAGCTTTCAAACAATTCGCGCCTGATAGCCTCGTACACGCTTTAGTCTCGAGGTGCACTGCACCAAGCGTCTCAACGTTCAGGCGTCTGATGTGAGGCGCATATTCTACGATCCCGGAAATTAGGTTTCGGCACCTAACACGATTCCCAGCGCATCCAAACTCTATAAACACGACATCCCTTCAATCATTTCAACGGATTGTCAACCGCATTCTAAACCTCTCCTAGACTTCTAAAACAAATTTGAATACCCTTTTACAACCTTCTAAAACACCTCACATCAACCTACATCCCGAAGATCTCTGTGTGTCCGAGTTGATGTCCTTGGGTGTCCATGTTCAAAGCTTGACAATATATATTTATGGCATGATTACTCCGTTGCTACCTTTGTATTTACATTGTTAATCTCCTTTCCCTTCAAGTATCATTTACTAACTTCGTTCTAACTTTATTTCTTTTTGTTCATTATATTACAAGTCAAACACTGTCAAAATAGAAATACCCGAAACAAACAACGGTCCAAATACATTATTTCTTATAAAATCAAGTGTGATAATCCTTCCTTTTATAAACTTGATACGCAATCAAACAAATCAAGTAGCTTTCAAACAAATCGCGCTTGATTGCCTTGTACACGCTTTAGTCTCTAGGTGCACTGTACCAGGCGTCTCAACGTTCGGGCGTCTGATGTGAGGCGCTTATTCTACGATCCGGGAAATTAGGTTTCGGCACCTAACACGATTCCCAGCGCATCCAAACTCTATAAACTCGACATCCCTTCAATCATTTCAACGGATTGTCAACCGCATTCTAAACCTCTCCCAGACTTCTAAAACATATTTGAATAGCGTTTTACAACCTTCTAAAACATCTCACATCAACCTACATCCCGAACATCTCTGTGTGTCCGAGTTGATGTCATTGTGTGTCCATGTTCAAAGCTTGACAATATATATTTATGGCATGATTACTCCGTTGCTACCTTTGTATTTACATTGTTAATCTCCTTTCCCTTCAAGTATCATTTACTAACTTCGTTCTAACTTTATTTGTTTTTGTTCATTATAGTACAAGTCAAACACTGTCAAAATCGAAATACCCAAAACAAACAAGGGTCCAAATACATTATTTCTTATACAATCACGTGTGATAATCCTTCCTTGTATAACCTTGATACGCAATCAAACAAATCAAGTAGCTTTCAAACAATTCGCGCCTGATAGCCTCGTACACGCTTTAGTCTCGAGGTGCACTGCACCAAGCGTCTCAACGTTCAGGCGTCTGATGTGAGGCGCATATTCTACGATCCCGGAAATTAGGTTTCGGCACCTAACACGATTCCCAGCGCATCCAAACTCTATAAACACGACATCCCTTCAATCATTTCAACGGATTGTCAACCGCATTCTAAACCTCTCCTAGACTTCTAAAACAAATTTGAATACCCTTTTACAACCTTCTAAAACACCTCACATCAACCTACATCCCGAAGATCTCTGTGTGTCCGAGTTGATGTCCTTGGGTGTCCATGTTCAAAGCTTGACAATATATATTTATGGCATGATTACTCCGTTGCTACCTTTGTATTTACATTGTTAATCTCCTTTCCCTTCAAGTATCATTTACTAACTTCGTTCTAACTTTATTTGTTTTTGTTCATTATAGTACAAGTCAAACACTGTCAAAATCGAAATACCCAAAACAAACAAGGGTCCAAATACATTATTTCTTATACAATCACGTGTGATAATCCTTCCTTGTATAACCTTGATACGCAATCAAACAAATCAAGTAGCTTTCAAACAATTCGCGCCTGATAGCCTCGTACACGCTTTAGTCTCGAGGTGCACTGCACCAAGCGTCTCAACGTTCAGGCGTCTGATGTGAGGCGCATATTCTACGATCCCGGAAATTAGGTTTCGGTACCTAACACGATTCCCAGCGCATCCAAACTCTATAAACTCGACATCCCTTCAATCATTTCAACGGATTGTCAACTGCATTCTAAACCTCTCCCAGACTTCTAAAACATATTTGAATACCCTTTTACAACCTTCTAAAACACCTCACATCAACCTACATCCCGAAGATCTCTGTGTGTTCGAGTTGATGTCCTTGGGTGTCCATGTTCAAAGCTTGATAATATATATTTATGGCATGATTACTCCTTTGCTACCTTTGTATTTACATTGTTAATCTCCTTTCCCTTCAAGTATCATTTACTAACTTCGTTCTAACTTTGTTTGTTTTTGTTCATTATAGTACAAGTCAAACACTGTCAAAATCGAAATACCCAAAACAAACAAGGGTCCAAATACATTATTTCTTATACAATCACGTGTGATAATCCTTCCTTGTATAACCTTGATACGCAATCAAACAAATCAAGTAGCTTTCAAACAAATCGCGCTTGATTGCCTTGTACACGCTTTAGTCTCTAGGTGCACTGTACCAGGCGTCTCAACGTTCGGGCGTCTGATGTGAGGCGCTTATTCTACGATCCGGGAAATTAGGTTTCGGCACCTAACACGATTCCCAGCGCATCCAAACTCTATAAACTCGACATCCCTTCAATCATTTCAACGGATTGTCAACCGCATTCTAAACCTCTCCCAGACTTCTAAAACATATTTGAATAGCGTTTTACAACCTTCTAAAACATCTCACATCAACCTACATCCCGAACATCTCTGTGTGTCCGAGTTGATGTCATTGTGTGTCCATGTTCAAAGCTTGACAATATATATTTATGGCATGACTACTCCGTTGCTACCTTTGTATTTACATTGTTAATCTCCTTTCCCTTCAAGTATCATTTACTAACTTCGTTCTAACTTTATTTGTTTTTGTTCATTATAGTACAAGTCAAACACTGTCAAAATCGAAATACCCAAAACAAACAAGGGTCCAAATACATTATTTCTTATACAATCACGTGTGATAATCCTTCCTTGTATAACCTTGATACGCAATCAAACAAATCAAGTAGCTTTCAAACAATTCGCGCCTGATAGCCTCGTACACGCTTTAGTCTCGAGGTGCACTGCACCAAGCGTCTCAACGTTCAGGCGTCTGATGTGAGGCGCATATTCTACGATCCCGGAAATTAGGTTTCGGCACCTAACACGATTCCCAGCGCATCCAAACTCTATAAACACGACATCCCTTCAATCATTTCAACGGATTGTCAACCGCATTCTAAACCTCTCCTAGACTTCTAAAACAAATTTGAATACCCTTTTACAACCTTCTAAAACACCTCACATCAACCTACATCCCGAAGATCTCTGTGTGTCCGAGTTGATGTCCTTGGGTGTCCATGTTCAAAGCTTGACAATATATATTTATGGCATGATTACTCCGTAGCTACCTTTGTATTTACATTGTTAATCTCCTTTCCCTTCAAGTATCATTTACTAACTTCGTTCTAACTTTATTTGTTTTTGTTCATTATAGTACAAGTCAAACACTGTCAAAATCGAAATACCCAAAACAAACAAGGGTCCAAATACATTATTTCTTATACAATCACGTGTGATAATCCTTCCTTGTATAACCTTGATACGCAATCAAACAAATCAAGTAGCTTTCAAACAATTCGCGCCTGATAGCCTCGTACACGCTTTAGTCTCGAGGTGCACTGCACCAAGCGTCTCAACGTTCAGGCGTCTGATGTGAGGCGCATATTCTACGATCCCGGAAATTAGGTTTCGGTACCTAACACGATTCCCAGCGCATCCAAACTCTATAAACTCGACATCCCTTCAATCATTTCAACGGATTGTCAACTGCATTCTAAACCTCTCCCAGACTTCTAAAACATATTTGAATACCCTTTTACAACCTTCTAAAACACCTCACATCAACCTACATCCCGAAGATCTCTGTGTGTTCGAGTTGATGTCCTTGGGTGTCCATGTTCAAAGCTTGATAATATATATTTATGGCATGATTACTCCTTTGCTACCTTTGTATTTACATTGTTAATCTCCTTTCCCTTCAAGTATCATTTACTAACTTCGTTCTAACTTTGTTTGTTTTTGTTCATTATAGTACAAGTCAAACACTGTCAAAATCGAAATACCCAAAACAAACAAGGGTCCAAATACATTATTTCTTATACAATCACGTGTGATAATCCTTCCTTGTATAACCTTGATACGCAATCAAACAAATCAAGTAGCTTTCAAACAAATCGCGCTTGATTGCCTTGTACACGCTTTAGTCTCTAGGTGCACTGTACCAGGCGTCTCAACGTTCGGGCGTCTGATGTGAGGCGCTTATTCTACGATCCGGGAAATTAGGTTTCGGCACCTAACACGATTCCCAGCGCATCCAAACTCTATAAACTCGACATCCCTTCAATCATTTCAACGGATTGTCAACCGCATTCTAAACCTCTCCCAGACTTCTAAAACATATTTGAATAGCGTTTTACAACCTTCTAAAACATCTCACATCAACCTACATCCCGAACATCTCTGTGTGTCCGAGTTGATGTCATTGTGTGTCCATGTTCAAAGCTTGACAATATATATTTATGGCATGACTACTCCGTTGCTACCTTTGTATTTACATTGTTAATCTCCTTTCCCTTCAAGTATCATTTACTAACTTCGTTCTAACTTTATTTGTTTTTGTTCATTATAGTACAAGTCAAACACTGTCAAAATCGAAATACCCAAAACAAACAAGGGTCCAAATACATTATTTCTTATACAATCACGTGTGATAATCCTTCCTTGTATAACCTTGATACGCAATCAAACAAATCAAGTAGCTTTCAAACAATTCGCGCCTGATAGCCTCGTACACGCTTTAGTCTCGAGGTGCACTGCACCAAGCGTCTCAACGTTCAGGCGTCTGATGTGAGGCGCATATTCTACGATCCCGGAAATTAGGTTTCGGCACCTAACACGATTCCCAGCGCATCCAAACTCTATAAACACGACATCCCTTCAATCATTTCAACGGATTGTCAACCGCATTCTAAACCTCTCCTAGACTTCTAAAACAAATTTGAATACCCTTTTACAACCTTCTAAAACACCTCACATCAACCTACATCCCGAAGATCTCTGTGTGTCCGAGTTGATGTCCTTGGGTGTCCATGTTCAAAGCTTGACAATATATATTTATGGCATGATTACTCCGTAGCTACCTTTGTATTTACATTGTTAATCTCCTTTCCCTTCAAGTATCATTTACTAACTTCGTTCTAACTTTATTTGTTTTTGTTCATTATAGTACAAGTCAAACACTGTCAAAATCGAAATACCCAAAACAAACAAGGGTCCAAATACATTATTTCTTATACAATCACGTGTGATAATCCTTCCTTGTATAACCTTGATACGCAATCAAACAAATCAAGTAGCTTTCAAACAATTCGCGCCTGATAGCCTCGTACACGCTTTAGTCTCGAGGTGCACTGCACCAAGCGTCTCAACGTTCAGGCGTCTGATGTGAGGCGCATATTCTACGATCCCGGAAATTAGGTTTCGGTACCTAACACGATTCCCAGCGCATCCAAACTCTATAAACTCGACATCCCTTCAATCATTTCAACGGATTGTCAACTGCATTCTAAACCTCTCCCAGACTTCTAAAACATATTTGAATACCCTTTTACAACCTTCTAAAACACCTCACATCAACCTACATCCCGAAGATCTCTGTGTGTTCGAGTTGATGTCCTTGGGTGTCCATGTTCAAAGCTTGATAATATATATTTATGGCATGATTACTCCTTTGCTACCTTTGTATTTACATTGTTAATCTCCTTTCCCTTCAAGTATCATTTACTAACTTCGTTCTAACTTTGTTTGTTTTTGTTCATTATAGTACAAGTCAAACACTGTCAAAATCGAAATACCCAAAACAAACAAGGGTCCAAATACATTATTTCTTATACAATCACGTGTGATAATCCTTCCTTGTATAACCTTGATACGCAATCAAACAAATCAAGTAGCTTTCAAACAATTCGCGCTTGATAGCCTCGTACACGCTTTAGTCTCGAGGTGCACTGCACCAAGCGTCTCAACGTTCGGGCGTCTGATGTGAGGCGCTTATTCTATGATCCCGGGAATTAGGTTTTGGCACCTAACACGATTCCCAGCGAATCCAAACTCTATAAAAACGACATCCCTTCAATCATTTCAACGGATTGTCAACCGCATTCTAAACCTCTCCCAGACTTCTAAAACAAATTTGAATACGTTTTTACAACCTTCTAAAACACCTCACATCACCCTACATCCTGAAGATCTCTGTGTGTTTGAGTTGATGTCCTTGGGTGTCCATGTTCAAAGCTTGACAATTTATATTTATGGCATGATTACTCTTTTGCTACCTTTGTATTTACATTGTTAATCTCCTTTCCCTTCAAGTATCATTTACTAACTTCGTTCTAACTTTATTTGTTTTTGTTCGTTATAGTACAAGTCAAACACTGTCAAAATCGAAATACCCAAAACAAACAACGGTCCAAATACATTATTTCTTTTAAAATCATGTCTGATAATCCTTCCTTTTATAAACTTGATACGCAATCAAACAAATCAAGTAGCTTTCAAACAAATCGCGCTTGATTGCCTTGTACACGCTTTAGTCTCTAGGTGCACTGTTCCAGGCGTCTCAACGTTCGGGCGTCTGATGTGAGGCGCTTATTCTACGATCCGGGAAATTAGGTTTCGGCACCTAACACGATTCCCAGCGCATCCAAACTCTATAAACTCGACATCCCTTCAATCATTTCAACGGATTGTCAACCGCATTCTAAACCTCTCCCAGACTTCTAAAACATATTTGAATAGCGTTTTACAACCTTCTAAAACATCTCACATCAACCTACATCCCGAACATCTCTGTGTGTCCGAGTTGATGTCATTGTGTGTCCATGTTCAAAGCTTGACAATATATATTTATGGCATGATTACTCCTTTGCTACCTTTGTATTTACATTGTTAATCTCCTTTGCCTTCAAGTATCATTTACTAACTTCATTCTAACTTTGTTTGTTTTTGTTCATTATAGTACAAGTCAAACACTGTCAAAATCGAAATACCCAAAACAAACAAGGGTCCAAATACATTATTTCTTACACAATCACGTGTGATAATCCTTCCTTGTATAACCTTGATACGCAATCAAACAAATCAAGTAGCTTTCAAACAATTCGCGCCTGATAGCCTCGTACACGCTTTAGTCTCGAGGTGCACTGCACCAAGCGTCTCAACGTTCGGGCGTCTGATGTGAGGCGCTTATTCTATGATCCCGGGAATTAGGTTTTGGCACCTAACACGATTCCCAGCGAATCCAAACTCTATAAAAACGACATCCCTTCAATCATTTCAACGGATTGTCAACCGCATTCTAAACCTCTCCCAGACTTCTAAAACAAATTTGAATACGTTTTCACAACCTTCTAAAACACCTCACATCAACCTACATCCTGAAGATCTCTGTGTGTCCGAGTTGATGTCCTTGGGTGTCCATGTTCAAAGCTTGACAATTTATATTTATGGCATGATTACTCTTTTGCTACCTTTGTATTTACATTGTTAATCTCCTTTCCCTTCAAGTATCATTTACTAACTTCGTTCTAACTTTATTTGTTTTTGTTCATTATAGTACAAGTCAAACACTGTCAAAATCGAAATACCCAAAACAAACAACGGTCCAAATACATTATTTCTTATAAAATCACGTGTGATAATCCTTCCTTTTATAAACTTGATACGCAATCAAACAAATCAAGTAGCTTTCAAACAAATCGCGCTTGATTGCCTTGTACACGCTTTAGTCTCTAGGTGCACTGTTCCAGGCGTCTCAACGTTCGGGCGTCTGATGTGAGGCGCTTATTCTACGATCCGGGAAATTAGGTTTCGGCACCTAACACGATTCCCAGCGCATCCAAACTCTATAAACTCGACATCCCTTCAATCATTTCAACGGATTGTCAACCGCATTCTAAACCTCTCCCAGACTTCTAAAACATATTTGAATAGCGTTTTACAACCTTCTAAAACATCTCACATCAACCTACATCCCGAACATCTCTGTGTGTCCGAGTTGATGTCATTGTGTGTCCATGTTCAAAGCTTGACAATATATATTTATGGCATGATTACTCCTTTGCTACCTTTGTATTTACATTGTTAATCTCCTTTCCCTTCAAGTATCATTTACTAACTTCATTCTAACTTTGTTTGTTTTTGTTCATTATAGTACAAGTCAAACACTGTCAAAATCGAAATACCCAAAACAAACAAGGGTCCAAATACATTATTTCTTACACAATCACGTGTGATAATCCTTCCTTGTATAACCTTGATACGCAATCAAACAAATCAAGTAGCTTTCAAACAATTCGCGCCTGATAGCCTCGTACACGCTTTAGTCTCGAGGTGCACTGCACCAAGCGTCTCAACGTTCGGGCGTCTGATGTGAGGCGCTTATTCTATGATCCCGGGAATTAGGTTTTGGCACCTAACACGATTCCCAGCGAATCCAAACTCTATAAAAACGACATCCCTTCAATCATTTCAACGGATTGTCAACCGCATTCTAAACCTCTCCCAGACTTCTAAAACAAATTTGAATACGTTTTTACAACCTTCTAAAACACCTCACATCAACCTACATCCTGAAGATCTCTATGTGTCCGAGTTGATGTCCTTGGGTGTCCATGTTCAAAGCTTGACAATTTATATTTATGGCATGATTACTCTTTTGCTACCTTTGTATTTACATTGTTAATCTCCTTTCCCTTCAAGTATCATTTACTAACTTCGTTCTAACTTCGTTCTAACTTTATTTGTTTTTGTTCATTATAGTACAAGTCAAACACTATCAAAATCGAAATACCCAAAACAAACAAGGGTCCAAATACATTATTTCTTATAAAATCACGTGTGATAATCCTTCCTTTTACAACCTTGATACGCAATCAAACAAATCAAGTAGCTTTCAAACAAATCGCGCTTGATTGCCTTGAACACGCTTTAGTCTCTAGGTGCACTGTACCAGGCGTCTCAACGTTCAGGCGTCTGATGTGAGGCGCATATTCTACGATCCGGGAAATTAGGTTTCGGCACCTAACACGATTCCCAGCGCATCCAAACTCTATAAACTCGACATCCCTTCAATCATTTCAACGGATTGTCAACCGCATTCTAAACCTCTCCCAGACTTCTAAAACATATTTGAATAGCGTTTTACAACCTTCTAAAACATCTCACATCAACCTACATCCCGAACATCTCTGTGTCTCCGAGTTGATGTCATTGTGTGTCCATGTTCAAAGCTTGACAATATATATTTATGGCATGATTACTCCTTTGCTACCTTTGTATTTACATTGTTAATCTCCTTTCCCTTCAAGTATCATTTACTAACTTCGTTCTAACTTTGTTTGTTTTTGTTCATTATAGTACAAGTCAAACACTGTCAAAATCGAAATACCCAAAACAAACAAGGGTCCAAATACATTATTTCTTATACAATCACGTGTGATAATCCTTCCTTGTATAACCTTGATACGCAATCAAACAAATCAAGTAGCTTTCAAACAATTCGCGCCTGATAGCCTCGTACACGCTTTAGTCTCGAGGTGCACTGCACCAAGCGTCTCAACGTTCGGGCGTCTGATGTGAGGCGCTTATTCTATGATCCCGGGAATTAGGTTTTGGCACCTAACACGATTCCCAGCGAATCCAAACTCTATAAAAACGACATCCCTTCAATCATTTCAACGGATTGTCAACCGCATTCTAAACCTCTCCCAGACTTCTAATACAAATTTGAATACGTTTTTACAACCTTTTAAAACACCTCACATCAACCTACATCCCGAAGATCTCTGTGTGTCCGAGTTGATGTCCTTGGGTGTCCATGTTCAAAGCTTGACAATTTATATTTATGGCATGATTACTCTTTTGCTACCTTTGTATTTACATTGTTAATCTCCTTTCCCTTCAAGTATCATTTACTAACTTCGTTCTAACTTTATTTGTTTTTGTTCATTATAGTACATGCCAAACACTGTCAAAATCGAAATACCCAAAACAAACAACGGTCCAAATACATTATTTCTTATAAAATCACGTGTGATAATCCTTCCTTTTATAAACTTGATACGCAATCAAACAAATCAAGTAGCTTTCAAACAAATCGCGCTTGATTGCCTTGTACACGCTTTAGTCTCTAGGTGCACTGTTCCAGGCGTCTCAACGTTCGGGCGTCTGATGTGAGGCGCTTATTCTACGATCCGGGAAATTAGGTTTCGGCACCTAACACGATTCCCAGCGCATCCAAACTCTATAAACTCGACATCCCTTCAATCATTTCAACGGATTGTCAACCGCATTCTAAACCTCTCCCAGACTTCTAAAACATATTTGATTAGCGTTTTACAACCTTCTAAAACATCTCACATCAACCTACATCCCGAACATCTCTGTGTGTCCGAGTTGATGTCATTGTGTGTCCATGTTCAAAGCTTGACAATATATATTTATGGCATGATTACTCCTTTGCTACCTTTGTATTTACATTGTTAATCTCCTTTCCCTTCAAGTATCATTTACTAACTTCGTTCTAACTTTGTTTGTTTTTGTTCATTATAGTACAAGTCAAACACTGTCAAAATCGAAATACCCAAAACAAACTAGGGTCCAAATACATTATTTCTTATACAATCACGTGTGATAATCCTTCCTTGTATAACCTTGATACGCAATCAAACAAATCAAGTAGCTTTCAAACAATTCGCGCCTGATAGCCTCGTACACGCTTTAGTCTCGAGGTGCACTGCACCAAGCGTCTCAACGTTCGGGCGTCTGATGTGAGGCGCTTATTCTATGATCCCGGGAATTAGGTTTTGGCACCTAACACGATTCCCAGCGAATCCAAACTCTATAAAAACGACATCCCTTCAATCATTTCAACGGATTGTCAACCGCATTCTAAACCTCTCCCAGACTTCTAATACAAATTTGAATACGTTTTTACAACCTTTTAAAACACCTCACATCAACCTACATCCCGAAGATCTCTGTGTGTCCGAGTTGATGTCCTTGGGTGTCCATGTTCAAAGCTTGACAATTTATATTTATGGCATGATTACTCTTTTGCTACCTTTGTATTTACATTGTTAATCTCCTTTCCCTTCAAGTATCATTTACTAACTTCGTTCTAACTTTATTTGTTTTTGTTCATTATAGTACATGCCAAACACTGTCAAAATCGAAATACCCAAAACAAACAAGGGTCCAAATACATTATTTCTTACACAATCACGTGTGATAATCCTTCCTTGTATAACCTTGATACGCAATCAAACAAATCAAGTAGCTTTCAAACAATTCGCGCCTGATAGCCTCGTACACGCTTTAGTCTCGAGGTGCACTGCACCAAGCGTCTCAACGTTCGGGCGTCTGATGTGAGGCGCTTATTCTATGATCCCGGGAATTAGGTTTTGGCACCTAACACGATTCCCAGCGAATCCAAACTCTATAAAAACGACATCCCTTCAATCATTTCAACGGATTGTCAACCGCATTCTAAACCTCTCCCAGACTTCTAAAACAAATTTGAATACGTTTTTACAACCTTCTAAAACACCTCACATCAACCTACATCCTGAAGATCTCTATGTGTCCGAGTTGATGTCCTTGGGTGTCCATGTTCAAAGCTTGACAATTTATATTTATGGCATGATTACTCTTTTGCTACCTTTGTATTTACATTGTTAATCTCCTTTCCCTTCAAGTATCATTTACTAACTTCGTTCTAACTTCGTTCTAACTTTATTTGTTTTTGTTCATTATAGTACAAGTCAAACACTATCAAAATCGAAATACCCAAAACAAACAAGGGTCCAAATACATTATTTCTTATAAAATCACGTGTGATAATCCTTCCTTTTACAACCTTGATACGCAATCAAACAAATCAAGTAGCTTTCAAACAAATCGCGCTTGATTGCCTTGAACACGCTTTAGTCTCTAGGTGCACTGTACCAGGCGTCTCAACGTTCAGGCGTCTGATGTGAGGCGCATATTCTACGATCCGGGAAATTAGGTTTCGGCACCTAACACGATTCCCAGCGCATCCAAACTCTATAAACTCGACATCCCTTCAATCATTTCAACGGATTGTCAACCGCATTCTAAACCTCTCCCAGACTTCTAAAACATATTTGAATAGCGTTTTACAACCTTCTAAAACATCTCACATCAACCTACATCCCGAACATCTCTGTGTCTCCGAGTTGATGTCATTGTGTGTCCATGTTCAAAGCTTGACAATATATATTTATGGCATGATTACTCCTTTGCTACCTTTGTATTTACATTGTTAATCTCCTTTCCCTTCAAGTATCATTTACTAACTTCGTTCTAACTTTGTTTGTTTTTGTTCATTATAGTACAAGTCAAACACTGTCAAAATCGAAATACCCAAAACAAACAAGGGTCCAAATACATTATTTCTTATACAATCACGTGTGATAATCCTTCCTTGTATAACCTTGATACGCAATCAAACAAATCAAGTAGCTTTCAAACAATTCGCGCCTGATAGCCTCGTACACGCTTTAGTCTCGAGGTGCACTGCACCAAGCGTCTCAACGTTCGGGCGTCTGATGTGAGGCGCTTATTCTATGATCCCGGGAATTAGGTTTTGGCACCTAACACGATTCCCAGCGAATCCAAACTCTATAAAAACGACATCCCTTCAATCATTTCAACGGATTGTCAACCGCATTCTAAACCTCTCCCAGACTTCTAATACAAATTTGAATACGTTTTTACAACCTTTTAAAACACCTCACATCAACCTACATCCCGAAGATCTCTGTGTGTCCGAGTTGATGTCCTTGGGTGTCCATGTTCAAAGCTTGACAATTTATATTTATGGCATGATTACTCTTTTGCTACCTTTGTATTTACATTGTTAATCTCCTTTCCCTTCAAGTATCATTTACTAACTTCGTTCTAACTTTATTTGTTTTTGTTCATTATAGTACATGCCAAACACTGTCAAAATCGAAATACCCAAAACAAACAACGGTCCAAATACATTATTTCTTATAAAATCACGTGTGATAATCCTTCCTTTTATAAACTTGATACGCAATCAAACAAATCAAGTAGCTTTCAAACAAATCGCGCTTGATTGCCTTGTACACGCTTTAGTCTCTAGGTGCACTGTTCCAGGCGTCTCAACGTTCGGGCGTCTGATGTGAGGCGCTTATTCTACGATCCGGGAAATTAGGTTTCGGCACCTAACACGATTCCCAGCGCATCCAAACTCTATAAACTCGACATCCCTTCAATCATTTCAACGGATTGTCAACCGCATTCTAAACCTCTCCCAGACTTCTAAAACATATTTGATTAGCGTTTTACAACCTTCTAAAACATCTCACATCAACCTACATCCCGAACATCTCTGTGTGTCCGAGTTGATGTCATTGTGTGTCCATGTTCAAAGCTTGACAATATATATTTATGGCATGATTACTCCTTTGCTACCTTTGTATTTACATTGTTAATCTCCTTTCCCTTCAAGTATCATTTACTAACTTCGTTCTAACTTTGTTTGTTTTTGTTCATTATAGTACAAGTCAAACACTGTCAAAATCGAAATACCCAAAACAAACTAGGGTCCAAATACATTATTTCTTATACAATCACGTGTGATAATCCTTCCTTGTATAACCTTGATACGCAATCAAACAAATCAAGTAGCTTTCAAACAATTCGCGCCTGATAGCCTCGTACACGCTTTAGTCTCGAGGTGCACTGCACCAAGCGTCTCAACGTTCGGGCGTCTGATGTGAGGCGCTTATTCTATGATCCCGGGAATTAGGTTTTGGCACCTAACACGATTCCCAGCGAATCCAAACTCTATAAAAACGACATCCCTTCAATCATTTCAACGGATTGTCAACCGCATTCTAAACCTCTCCCAGACTTCTAATACAAATTTGAATACGTTTTTACAACCTTTTAAAACACCTCACATCAACCTACATCCCGAAGATCTCTGTGTGTCCGAGTTGATGTCCTTGGGTGTCCATGTTCAAAGCTTGACAATTTATATTTATGGCATGATTACTCTTTTGCTACCTTTGTATTTACATTGTTAATCTCCTTTCCCTTCAAGTATCATTTACTAACTTCGTTCTAACTTTATTTGTTTTTGTTCATTATAGTACATGCCAAACACTGTCAAAATCGAAATACCCAAAACAAACAACGGTCCAAATACATTATTTCTTATAAAATCACGTGTGATAATCCTTCCTTTTATAAACTTGATACGCAATCAAACAAATCAAGTAGCTTTCAAACAAATCGCGCTTGATTGCCTTGTACACGCTTTAGTCTCTAGGTGCACTGTTCCAGGCGTCTCAACGTTCGGGCGTCTGATGTGAGGCGCTTATTCTACGATCCGGGAAATTAGGTTTCGGCACCTAACACGATTCCCAGCGCATCCAAACTCTATAAACTCGACATCCCTTCAATCATTTCAACGGATTGTCAACCGCATTCTAAACCTCTCCCAGACTTCTAAAACATATTTGATTAGCGTTTTACAACCTTCTAAAACATCTCACATCAACCTACATCCCGAACATCTCTGTGTGTCCGAGTTGATGTCATTGTGTGTCCATGTTCAAAGCTTGACAATATATATTTATGGCATGATTACTCCTTTGCTACCTTTGTATTTACATTGTTAATCTCCTTTCCCTTCAAGTATCATTTACTAACTTCGTTCTAACTTTGTTTGTTTTTGTTCATTATAGTACAAGTCAAACACTGTCAAAATCGAAATACCCAAAACAAACTAGGGTCCAAATACATTATTTCTTATACAATCACGTGTGATAATCCTTCCTTGTATAACCTTGATACGCAATCAAACAAATCAAGTAGCTTTCAAACAATTCGTGCCTGATAGCCTCGTACACGCTTTAGTCTCGAGGTGCACTGCACCAAGCGTCTCAACGTTCGGGCCTCTGATGTGAGGCGCTTATTCTATGATCCCGGGAATTAGGTTTTGGCACCTAACACGATTCCCAGCGAATCCAAACTCTATAAAAACGACATCCCTTCAATCATTTCAACGGATTGTCAACCGCATTCTAAACCTCTCCCAGCCTTCTAAAACAAATTTGAATACGTTTTTACAACCTTCTAAAACACCTCACATCAACCTACATCCTGAAGATCTCTGTGTGTCCGAGTTGATGTCCTTGGGTGTCCATGTTCAAAGCTTGACAATTTATATTTATGGCATGATTACTCTTTTGCTACCTTTGTATTTACATTGTTAATCTCCTTTCCCTTCAAGTATCATTTACTAACTTCGTTCTAACTTTATTTGTTTTTGTTCATTATAGTACAACTCAAACACTATCAAAATCGAAATACCCAAAACAAACAAGGGTCCAAATACATTATTTCTTATAAAATCACGTGTGATAATCCTTCCTTTTACAACCTTGATACGCAATCAAACAAATCAAGTAGCTTTCAAACAAATCGCGCTTGATTGCCTTGCACACTCTTTAGTCTCGAGGTGCACTGTACCAGGCGTCTCAACGTTCAGGCGTCTGATGTGAGGCGCATATTCTACGATCCGGGAAATTAGGTTTCGGCACCTAACACGATTCCCAGCGCATCCAAACTCTATAAACTCGACATCCCTTCAATCATTTCAACGGATTGTCAACCGCATTCTAAACCTCTCCCAGACTTCTAAAACATATTTGAATAGCGTTTTACAACCTTCGAAAATATCTCACATCAACCTACATCCCGAACATCTCTGTGTGTCCGAGTTGATGTCATTGTGTGTCCATGTTCAAAGCTTGACAATATATATTTATGGCATGATTACTCCTTTGCTACCTTTGTATTTACATTGTTAATCTCCTTTCCCTTCAAGTATCATTTACTAACTTCGTTCTAACTTTGTTTGTTTTTGTTCATTATAGTACAAGTCAAACACTGTCAAAATCGAAATACCCAAAACAAACTAGGGTCCAAATACATTATTTCCTATACAATCACGTGTGATAATCCTTCCTTGTATAACCTTGATACGCAATCAAACAAATCAAGTATCTTTCAAACAATTCGTGCCTGATAGCCTCGTACACGCTTTAGTCTCGAGGTGCACTGCACCAAGCGTCTCAACGTTCGGGCGTCTGATGTGAGGCGCTTATTCTATGATCCCGGGAATTAGGTTTTGGCACCTAACACGATTCCCAGCGAATCCAAACTCTATAAAAACGACATCCCTTCAATCATTTCAACGGATTGTCAACCGCATTCTAAACCTCTCCCAGACTTCTAAAACAAATTTGAATACGTTTTTACAACCTTCTAAAACACCTCACATCAACCTACATCCTGAAGATCTCTGTGTGTCCGAGTTGATGTCGTTGGGTGTCCATGTTCAAAGCTTGACAATTTATATTTATGGCATGATTACTCTTTTGCTACCTTTGTATTTACATTGTTAATCTCCTTTCCCTTCAAGTATCATTTACTAACTTCGTTCTAACTTTATTTGTTTTTGTTCATTATTGTACAACTCAAACACTATCAAAATCAAAATACCCAAAACAAACAAGGGTCCAAATACATTATTTCTTATAAAATCACGTGTGATAATCCTTCCTTTTACAACCTTGATACGCAATCAAACAAATCAAGTAGCTTTCAAACAAATCGCGCTTGATTGCCTTGCACACTCTTTAGTCTCGAGGTGCACTGTACCAGGCGTCTCAACGTTCAGGCGTCTGATGTGAGGCGCATATTCTACGATCCGGGAAATTAGGTTTCGGCACCTAACACGATTCCCAGCGCATCCAAACTCTATAAACTCGACATCCCTTCAATCATTTCAACGGATTGTCAACCGCATTCTAAACCTCTCCCAGACTTCTAAAACATATTTGAATAGCGTTTTACAACCTTCGAAAATATCTCACATCAACCTACATCCCGAACATCTCTGTGTGTCCGAGTTGATGTCATTGTGTGTCCATGTTCAAAGCTTGACAATATATATTTATGGCATGATTACTCCTTTGCTACCTTTGTATTTACATTGTTAATCTCCTTTCCCTTCAAGTATCATTTACTAACTTCGTTCTTACTTTGTTTGTTTTTGTTCATTATAGTACAAGTCAAACACTGTCAAAATCGAAATACCCAAAACAAACAAGGGTCCAAATACATTATTTCTTATACAATCACGTGTGATAATCCTTCCTTGTATAACCTTGATACGCAATCAAACAAATCAAGTAGCTTTCAAACAATTCGCGCCTGATAGCCTCGTACACGCTTTAGTCTCGAGGTGCACTACACCAAGCGTCTCAACGTTCGGGCGTCTGATGTGAGGCGCTTATTCTATGATCCCGGGAATTAGGTTTTGGCACCTAACACGATTCCCAGCGAATCCAAACTCTATAAAAACGACATCCCTTCAATCATTTCAACGGATTGTCAACCGCATTCTAAACCTCTCCCAGACTTCTAAAACAAATTTGAATACGTTTTTACAACCTTCTAAAACACCTCACATCAACCTACATCCTGACGATCTCTGTGTGTCCGAGTTGATGTCCTTGGGTGTCCATGTTCAAAGCTTGACAATTTATATTTATGGCATGATTACTCTTTTGCTACCTTTGTATTTACATTGTTAATCTTCTTTCCCTTCAAGTATCATTTACTAACTTCGTTCTAACTTCGTTCTAACTTTATTTGTTTTTGTTCATTATAGTACAAGTCAAACACTATCAAAATCGAAATACCCAAAACAAACAAGGGTCCAAATACATTATTTCTTATAAAATCACGTGTGATAATCCTTCCTTTTACAACCTTGATACGCAATCAAACAAATCAAGTAGCTTTCAAACAAATCGCGCCTGATTGCCTTGCACACTCTTTAGTCTCGAGGTGCACTGTACCAGGCGTCTCAACGTTCAGGCGTCTGATGTGAGGCGCATATTCTACGATCCCGGAAATTAGGTTTCGGCACCTAACACGATTCCCAGCGCATCCAAACTCTATAAACACGACATCCCTTCAATCATTTCAACGGATTGTCAACCGCATTCTAAACCTCTCCTAGACTTCTAAAACAAATTTGAATACCCTTTTACAACCTTCTAAAACACCTCACATCAACCTACATCCCGAAGATCTCTGTGTGTCCGAGTTGATGTCCTTGGGTGTCCATGTTCAAAGCTTGACAATATATATTTATGGCATGATTACTCCGTTGCTACCTTTGTATTTACATTGTTAATCTCCTTTCCCTTCAAGTATCATTTACTAACTTCGTTCTAACTTTATTTGTTTTTGTTCATTATAGTACAAGTCAAACACTGTCAAAATCGAAATACCCAAAACAAACAAGGGTCCAAATACATTATTTCTTATAAAATCACGTGTGATAATCCTTCCTTTTATAACCTTGATACGCAATCAAACAAATCAAGTAGCTTTCAAACAAATCGCGCTTGATTGCCTTGTACACGCTTTAATCTCTAGGTGCACAGTACCAGGCGTCTCAACGTTCGGGCGTTTGATGTGAGGCGCTTATTCTACGATCCGCGAAATAGGTCTCGGCACCTAACACGATTCCCAGCGCATCCAAACTCTATAAACTCGACATCCCATCAATCATTTCAACGGATTGTCAACCGCATTCTAAACCTCACCCAGACTTCTAAAACATATTTGAATAGCGTTTTACAACCTTCTAAAACATCTCACATCAACCTACATCCCGAACATCTCTCTGTGTCCGAGTTGATGTCATTGTGTGTCCATGTTCAAAGCTTGACAATATATATTTATGGCATGATTACTCCTTTGCTACCTTTGTATTTACATTGTTAATCTCCTTTCCCTTCAAGTATCATTTACTAACTTCGTTCTAACTTTGTTTGTTTTTGTTCATTATAGTACAAGTCAAACACTGTCAAAATCGAAATACCCAAAACAAACAAGGGTCCAAATACATTATTTCTTATACAATCACGTGTGATAATCCTTCCTTGTATAACCTTGATACGCAATCAAACAAATCAAGTAGCTTTCAAACAATTCGCGCCTGATAGCCTCGAACACGCTTTAGTCTCGAGGTGCACTACACCAAGCGTCTCAACGTTCGGGCGTCTGATGTGAGGCGCTTATTCTATGATCCCGGGAATTAGGTTTTGGCACCTAACACGATTCCCAGCGAATCCAAACTCTATAAAAACGACATCCCTTCAATCATTTCAACGGATTGTCAACCGCATTCTAAACCTCTCCCAGACTTCTAAAACAAATTTGAATACGTTTTTACAACCTTCTAAAACACCTCACATCAACCTACATCCTGACGATCTCTGTGTGTCCGAGTTGATGTCCTTGGGTGTCCATGTTCAAAGCTTGACAATTTATATTTATGGCATGATTACTCTTTTGCTACCTTTGTATTTACATTGTTAATCTTCTTTCCCTTCAAGTATCATTTACTAACTTCGTTCTAACTTCGTTCTAACTTTATTTGTTTTTGTTCATTATAGTACAAGTCAAACACTATCAAAATCGGAATACCCAAAACAAACAAGGGTCCAAATACATTATTTCTTATAAAATCACGTGTGATAATCCTTCCTTTTACAACCTTGATACGCAATCAAACAAATCAAGTAGCTTTCAAACAAATCGCGCCTGATTGCCTTGCACACTCTTTAGTCTCGAGGTGCACTGTACCAGGCGTCTCAACGTTCAGGCGTCTGATGTGAGGCGCATATTCTACGATCCCGGAAATTAGGTTTCGGCACCTAACACGATTCCCAGCGCATCCAAACTCTATAAACACGACATCCCTTCAATCATTTCAACGGATTGTCAACCGCATTCTAAACCTCTCCTAGACTTCTAAAACAAATTTGAATACCCTTTTACAACCTTCTAAAACACCTCACATCAACCTACATCCCGAAGATCTCTGTGTGTCCGAGTTGATGTCCTTGGGTGTCCATGTTCAAAGCTTGACAATATATATTTATGGCATGATTACTCCGTTGCTACCTTTGTATTTACATTGTTAATCTCCTTTCCCTTCAAGTATCATTTACTAACTTCGTTCTAACTTTATTTGTTTTTGTTCATTATAGTACAAGTCAAACACTGTCAAAATCGAAATACCCAAAACAAACAAGGGTCCAAATACATTATTTCTTATAAAATCACGTGTGATAATCCTTCCTTTTATAACCTTGATACGCAATCAAACAAATCAAGTAGCTTTCAAACAAATCGCGCTTGATTGCCTTGTACACGCTTTAATCTCTAGGTGCACAGTACCAGGCGTCTCAACGTTCGGGCGTTTGATGTGAAGCGCTTATTCTACGATCCGCGAAATTAGGTCTCGGCACCTAACACGATTCCCAGCGCATCCAAACTCTATAAACTCGACATCCCATCAATCATTTCAACGGATTGTCAACCGCATTCTAAACCTCACCCAGACTTCTAAAACATATTTGAATAGCGTTTTACAACCTTCTAAAACATCTCACATCAACCTACATCCCGAACATCTCTGTGTGTCCGAGTTGATGTCATTGTGTGTCCATGTTCAAAGCTTGACAAAATATGTTTATGGCATGATTACTCCTTTGCTACCTTTGTATTTACATTGTTAATCGCCTTTCCCTTCAAGTATCATTTTCTAACTTCGTTCTAACTTTGTTTGTTTTTGTTCATTATAGTACAAGTCAAACACTGTCAAAATCGAAATACCCAAAACAAACAAGGGTCCAAATACATTATTTCTTATACAATCACGTGTGATAATCCTTCCTTGTATAACCTTGATACGCAATCAAACAAATCAAGTAGCTTTCAAACAATTCGCGCCTGATAGCCTCGTACACGCTTTAGTCTCGAGGTGCACTACACCAAGCGTCTCAACGTTCGGGCGTCTGATGTGAGGCGCTTATTCTATGATCCCGGGAATTAGGTTTTGGCACCTAACACGATTCCCAACGAATCCAAACTCTATAAAAACGACATCCCTTCAATCATTTCAACGGATTGTCAACCGCATTCTAAACCTCTCCCAAACTTCTAAAACAAATTTGAATACGTTTTTACAACCTTCTAAAACACCTCACATCAACCTACATCCTGACGATCTCTGTGTGTCCGAGTTGATGTCCTTGGGTGTCCATGTTCAAAGCTTGACAATTTATATTTATGGCATGATTACTCTTTTGCTACCTTTGTATTTACATTGTTAATCTTCTTTCCCTTCAAGTATCATTTACTAACTTCGTTCTAACTTTATTTGTTTTTGTTCATTATAGTACAAGTCAAACACTATCAAAATCGAAATACCCAAAACAAACAAGGGTCCAAATACATTATTTCTTATAAAATCACGTGTGATAATCCTTCCTTTTACAACCTTGATACGCAATCAAACAAATCAAGTAGCTTTCAAACAAATCGCGCCTGATTGCCTTGCACACTCTTTAGTCTCGAGGTGCACTGTACCAGGCGTCTCAACGTTCAGGCGTCTGATGTGAGGCGCATATTCTACGATCCCGGAAATTAGGTTTCGGCACCTAACACGATTCCCAGCGCATCCAAACTCTATAAACAAGACATCCCTTCAATCATTTCAACGGATTGTCAACCGCATTCTAAACCTCTCCTAGACTTCTAAAACAAATTTGAATACCCTTTTACAACCTTCTAAAACACCTCACATCAACCTACATCCCGAATATCTCTGTGTGTCCGAGTTGATGTCCTTGGGTGTCCATGTTCAAAGCTTGACAATATATATTTATGGCATGATTACTCCGTTGCTACCTTTGTATTTACATTGTTAATCTCCTTTCCCTTCAAGTATCATTTACTAACTTCGTTCTAACTTTATTTGTTTTTGTTCATTATAGTACAAGTCAAACACTGTCAAAATCGAAATACCCAAAACAAACAAGGGTCCAAATACATTATTTCTTATAAAATCACGTGTGATAATCCTTCCTTTTATAACCTTGATACGCAATCAAACAAATCAAGTAGCTTTCAAACAAATCGCGCTTGATTGCCTTGTACACGCTTTAATCTCTAGGTGCACAGTACCAGGCGTCTCAACGTTCGGGCGTTTGATGTGAGGCGCTTATTCTACGATCCGCGAAATTAGGTCTCGGCACCTAACACGATTCCCAGCGCATCCAAACTCTATAAACTCGACATCCCATCAATCATTTCAACGGATTGTCAACCGCATTCTAAACATCACCCAGACTTCTAAAACATATTTGAATACCCTTTTACAACCTTCTAAAACATCTCACATCAACCTACATCCCGAACATCTCTGTGTGTCCGAGTTGATGTCATTGTGTGTCCATGTTCAAAGCTTGACAAAATATGTTTATGGCATGATTACTCCTTTGCTACCTTTGTATTTACATTGTTAATCGCCTTTCCCTTCAAGTATCATTTTCTAACTTCGTTCTAACTTTGTTTGTTTTTGTTCATTATAGTACAAGTCAAACACTGTCAAAATCGAAATACCCAAAACAAACAAGGGTCCAAATACATTATTTCTTATACAATCACGTGTGATAATCCTTCCTTGTATAACCTTGATACGCAATCAAACAAATCAAGTAGCTTTCAAACAATTCGCGCTTGATAGCCTCGTACACGCTTTAGTCTCGAGGTGCACTGCACCAAGCGTCTCAACGTTCGGGCGTCTGATGTGAGGCGCTTATTCTATGATCCCGGGAATTAGGTTTTGGCACCTAACACGATTCCCAGCGAATCCAAACTCTATAAACACGACATCCCTTCAATCATTTCAACGGATTGTCAACCGCATTCTAAACCTCTCCCAGACTTCTAAAACAAATTTGAATACCTTTTTACAACCTTCTAAAACACCTCACATCAACCTACATCCCGAAGATCTCTGTGTGTCCGAGTTGATGTCCTTGGGTGTCCACGTTCAAAGCTTGACAATTTATATTTATGGCATGATTACTCTTTTGCTACCTTTGTATTTACATTGTTAATCTCCTTTCCCTTCAAGTATCATTTACTAACTTCGTTCTAACTTTATTTGTTTTTGTTCATTATAGTACAAGTCAAACACTGTCAAAATCGAAATACCCAAAACAAACAAGGGTCCAAATACATTATTTCTTATAAAATCACGTGTGATAATCCTTCCTTTTATAACCTTGATACGCAATCAAACAAATCAAGTAGCTTTCAATCAAATCGCGCTTGATTGCCTTGTACACGCTTTAGTCTCTAGGTGCACTGTACCAGGCGTCTCAACGTTCGGGCGTTTGATGTGAGGCGCTTATTCTACGATCCGCGAAATTAGGTCTCGGCACCTAACACGATTCCCAGCGCATCCAAACACTATAAACTCGACATCCCATCAATCATTTCAACGGATTGTCAACCGCATTCTAAACCTCACCCAGACTTCTAAAACATATTTGAATAGCGTTTTACAACCTTCTAAAACATCTCACATCAACCTACATCCCGAACATCTCTGTGTGTCCGAGTTGATGTCATTGTGTGTCCATGTTCAAAGCTTGACAAAATATGTTTATGGCATGATTACTCCTTTGCTACCTTTGTATTTACATTGTTAATCGCCTTTCCCTTCAAGTATCATTTACTAACTTCGTTCTAACTTTGTTTGTTTTTGTTCATTATAGTACAAGTCAAACACTGTCAAAATCGAAATACCCTAAACAAACAAGGGTCCAAATACATTATTTCTTATAAAATCACGTGTGATAATCCTTCCTTGTATAACCTTGATACGCAATCAAACAAATCAAGTAGCTTTCAAACAATTCGCGCTTGATAGCCTCGTACACGCTTTAGTCTCGAGGTGCACTGCACCAAGCGTCTCAACGTTCGGGCGTCTGATGTGAGGCGCTTATTCTATGATCCCGGGAATTAGGTTTTGGCACCTAACACGATTCCCAGCGAATCCAAACTCTATAAACACGACATCCCTTCAATCATTTCAACGGATTGTCAACCGCATTCTAAACCTCTCCCAGACTTCTAAAACAAATTTGAATACCTTTTTATAACCTTCTAAAACACCTCACATCAACCTACATCCCGAAGATCTCTGTGTGTCCGAGTTGATGTCCTTGGGTGTCCACGTTCAAAGCTTGACAATTTATATTTATGGCATGATTACTCTTTTGCTACCTTTGTATTTACATTGTTAATCTCCTTTCCCTTCAAGTATCATTTACTAACTTCGTTCTAACTTTATTTGTTTTTGTTCATTATAGTACAAGTCAAACACTGTCAAAATCGAAATACCCAAAACAAACAAGGGTCCAAATACATTATTTCTTATAAAATCACGTGTGATAATCCTTCCTTTTATAACCTTGATACGCAATCAAACAAATCAAGTAGCTTTCAATCAAATCGCGCTTGATTGCCTTGTACACGCTTTAGTCTCTAGGTGCACTGTACCAGGCGTCTCAACGTTCGGGCGTTTGATGTGAGGCGCTTATTCTACGATCCGCGAAATTAGGTCTCGGCACCTAACACGATTCCCAGCGCATCCAAACACTATAAACTCGACATCCCATCAATCATTTCAACGGATTGTCAACCGCATTCTAAACCTCACCCAGACTTCTAAAACATATTTGAATAGCGTTTTACAACCTTCTAAAACATCTCACATCAACCTACATCCCGAACATCTCTGTGTGTCCGAGTTGATGTCATTGTGTGTCCATGTTCAAAGCTTGACAAAATATGTTTATGGCATGATTACTCCTTTGCTACCTTTGTATTTACATTGTTAATCGCCTTTCCCTTCAAGTATCATTTACTAACTTCGTTCTAACTTTGTTTGTTTTTGTTCATTATAGTACAAGTCAAACACTGTCAAAATCGAAATACCCTAAACAAACAAGGGTCCAAATACATTATTTCTTATAAAATCACGTGTGATAATCCTTCCTTGTATAACCTTGATACGCAATCAAACAAATCAAGTAGCTTTCAAACAATTCGCGCTTGATAGCCTCGTACACGCTTTAGTCTCGAGGTGCACTGCACCAAGCGTCTCAACGTTCGGGCGTCTGATGTGAGGCGCTTATTCTATGATCCCGGGAATTAGGTTTTGGCACCTAACACGATTCCCAGCGAATCCAAACTCTATAAACACGACATCCCTTCAATCATTTCAACGGATTGTCAACCGCATTCTAAACCTCTCCCAGACTTCTAAAACAAATTTGAATACCTTTTTACAACCTTCTAAAACACCTCACATCAACCTACATCCCGAAGATCTCTGTGTGTCCGAGTTGATGTCCTTGGGTGTCCACGTTCAAAGCTTGACAATTTATATTTATGGCATGATTACTCTTTTGCTACCTTTGTATTTACATTGTTAATCTCCTTTCCCTTCAAGTATCATTTACTAACTTCGTTCTAACTTTATTTGTTTTTGTTCATTATAGTACAAGTCAAACACTGTCAAAATCGAAATACCCAAAACAAACAAGGGTCCAAATACATTATTTCTTATAAAATCACGTGTGATAATCCTTCCTTTTATAACCTTGATACGCAATCAAACAAATCAAGTAGCTTTCAATCAAATCGCGCTTGATTGCCTTGTACACGCTTTAGTCTCTAGGTGCACTGTACCAGGCGTCTCAACGTTCGGGCGTTTGATGTGAGGCGCTTATTCTACGATCCGCGAAATTAGGTCTCGGCACCTAACACGATTCCCAGCGCATCCAAACACTATAAACTCGACATCCCATCAATCATTTCAACGGATTGTCAACCGCATTCTAAACCTCACCCAGACTTCTAAAACATATTTGAATAGCGTTTTACAACCTTCTAAAACATCTCACATCAACCTACATCCCGAACATCTCTGTGTGTCCGAGTTGATGTCATTGTGTGTCCATGTTCAAAGCTTGACAAAATATGTTTATGGCATGATTACTCCTTTGCTACCTTTGTATTTACATTGTTAATCGCCTTTCCCTTCAAGTATCATTTACTAACTTCGTTCTAACTTTGTTTGTTTTTGTTCATTATAGTACAAGTCAAACACTGTCAAAATCGAAATACCCTAAACAAACAAGGGTCCAAATACATTATTTCTTATAAAATCACGTGTGATAATCCTTCCTTGTATAACCTTGATACGCAATCAAACAAATCAAGTAGCTTTCAAACAATTCGCGCTTGATAGCCTCGTACACGCTTTAGTCTCGAGGTGCACTGCACCAAGCGTCTCAACGTTCGGGCGTCAGATGTGAGGCGCTTATTCTATGATCCCGGGAATTAGGTTTTGGCACCTAACACGATTCCCAGCGAATCCAAACTCTATAAACACGACATCCCTTCAATCATTTCAACGGATTGTCAACCGCATTCTAAACCTCTCCCAGACTTCTAAAACAAATTTGAATACCTTTTTACAACCTTCTAAAACACCTCACATCAACCTACATCCCGAAGATCTCTGTGTGTCCGAGTTGATGTCCTTGGGTGTCCACGTTCAAAGCTTGACAATTTATATTTATGGCATGATTACTCTTTTGCTACCTTTGTATTTACATTGTTAATCTCCTTTCCCTTCAAGTATCATTTACTAACTTCGTTCTAACTTCGTTCTAACTTTATTTGTTTCTGTTCATTATAGTACAAGTCAAACACTGTCAAAATCGAAATACCCAAAACAAACAAGGGTCCAAATACATTATTTCTTATAAAATCACATGTGATAATCCTTCCTTTTACAACCTTGATACGCAATCAAACAAATCAAGTAGCTTTCAAACAAATCGCGCTTGATTGCCTTGCACACTCTTTAGTCTCCAGGTGCACTGTACCAAGCGTCTCAACGTTCAGGCGTCTGATGTGAGGCGCATATTCTACGATCCCGGAAATTAGGTTTCGGCACCTAACATGATTCCCAGCGCATCCAAACTCTATAAACACGACATCCCTTCAATCATTTCAACGGATTGTCAACCGCATTCTAAACCTCTCCTAGACTTCTAAAACAAATTTGAATACCCTTTTACAACCTTCTAAAACACCTCACATCAACCTACATCCCGAAGATCTCTGTGTGTCCGAGTTGATGTCCTTGGGTGTCCATGTTCAAAGCTTGACAATATATATTTATGGCATAATTACTCCGTTGCTACCTTTGTATTTACATTGTTAATCTCTTTTCCCTTCAAGTATCATTTACTAACTTCGTTCTAACTTTATTTGTTTTTGTTCATTATAGTACAAGTCAAACACTGTCAAAATTGAAATACCCAAAACAAACAAGGGTCCAAATACATTATTTCTTATAAAATCACGTGTGATAATCCTTCCTTTTATAACCTTGATACGCAATCAAACAAATCAAGTAGCTTTCAAACAAATCGCGCTTGATTGCCTTGTACACGCTTTAGTCTCTAGGTGCACTGTACCAGGCGTCTCAACGTTCGGGCGTCTGATGTGAGGCGCTTATTCTACGATCCGGGAAATTAGGTTTCGGCACCTAACACGATTCCCAGCGCATCCAAACTCTATAAACTCGACATCCCTTCAATCATTTCAACGGATTGTCAACCGCATTCTAAACCTCTCCCAGACTTCTAAAACATATTTGAATAGCGTTTTACAACCTTCTAAAACATCTCACATCAACCTACATCCTGAACATCTCTGTGTGTCCGAGTTGATGTCATTGTGTGTCCATGTTCAAAGCTTGACAATATATATTTATGGCATGATTACTCCTTTGCTACCTTTGTATTTACATTGTTAATCTCCCTTCCCTTCAAGTATCATTTACTAACTTCGTTCTAACTTTGTTTGTTTTTGTTCAATATAGTACAAGTCAAACACTGTCAAAATCGAAATACCCAAAACAAACAAGGGTCCAAATACATTATTTCTTATACAATCACGTGTGATAATCCTTCCTTGTATAACCTTGATACGCAATCAAACAAATCAAGTAGCTTTCAAACAATTCGCGCTTGATAGCCTCGTACACTCTTTAGTCTCGAGGTGCAATGCACCAAGCGTCTCAACGTTCGGGCGTCTGATGTGAGGCGCTTATTCTATGATCCCGGGAATTAGGTTTTGGCACCTAACACGATTCCCAGCGAATCCAAACTCTATAAACACGACATCCCTTCAATCATTTCAACGGATTGTCAACCGCATTCTAAACCTCTCCCAGACTTCTAAAACAAATTTGAATACCTTTTTACAACCTTCTAAAACACCTCACATCAACCTACATCCCGAAGATCTCTGTGTGTCCGAGTTGATGTCCTTGGGTGTCCACGTTCAAAGCTTGACAATTTATATTTATGGCATGATTACTCTTTTGCTACCTTTGTATTTACATTGTTAATCTCCTTTCCCTTCAAGTATCATTTACAAACTTCGTTCTAACTTTATTTGTTTTTGTTCATTATAGTACAAGTCAAACACTATCAAAATCGAAATACCCAAAACAAACAAGGGTCCAAATACATTATTTCTTATAAAATCACGTGTGATAATCCTTCCTTTTACAACCTTGATACGCAATCAAACAAATCAAGTAGCTTTCAAACAAATTGCGCTTGATAGCCTTGCACACTCTTTAGTCTCGAGGTGCACTGTACCAGGCGTCTCAACGTTCGGGCGTCAGATAGGAGGCGCATATTCTACTATCCCGGGAATTAGGTTTCGGCACCTACCACGATTCCCAGCGCATCCAAACTCTATAAACACGACATCCCTTCAATCATTTCAACGGATTGTCAACCGCTTTCTAAACCTCTCCCAGACTTCTAAAACAAATTTGAATACCCTTTTACAACCTTCTAAAACACCTCACATCAAACTACATCACGAAGATCTCTGTGTGTCCGAGTTGATGTCCTTGGGTGTCCATGTTCAAAGCTTGACAGTTTATATTTATGGCATGATTACTCTTTTGCTACCTTTGTATTTACATTGTTAATCTCCTTTCCCTTCAAGTATCATTTACTAACTTCGTTCTAACTTTATTTGTTTTTGTTCATTATAGTACAAGTCAAAC
This sequence comes from Agrostemma githago, assembly GCA_958450325.1. NCBI lineage: Eukaryota > Viridiplantae > Streptophyta > Magnoliopsida > Caryophyllales > Caryophyllaceae > Agrostemma > Agrostemma githago. The sequence continues at coordinate 27,527,351 of OY288245.1, forward strand.
ACTGTCTAAATCGAAATACCCAAAACAAATAAGGGTCCAAATACATTATTTCTTATACAATCACGCGTGATAATCCTTCCTTGTATAACCTTGATACGCAATCAAACAAATCAAGTAGCTTTCAAAAAATTCGCGCTTGATAGCCTCGTACACGCTTTAGTCTCGAGGTGCACTGTACCAGGCGTCTCAACGTTCAGGCGTCTGATGTGAGGCGCATATTCTACGATCCCGGAAATTAGGTTTCGGCACCTAACACGATTCCCAGCGCATCCAAACTCTATAAACACGACATCCCTTCAATCATTTCAACGGATTGTCAACCGCATTCTAAACCTCTCCTAGACTTCTAAAACAAATTTGAATACCCTTTTACAACCTTCTAAAACACCTCACATCAACCTACATCCCGAAGATCTATGTGTGTCCGAGTTGATGTGCTTGGGTGTCCATGTTCAAAGCTTGACAATATATATTTATGGCATGATTACTCCGTTGCTACCTTTGTATTTACATTGTTAATCTCCTTTCCCTTCATGTATCATTTTCTAACTTCGTTCTAACTTTATTTGTTTTTGTTCATTATAGTACAAGTCAAACACTATCAAAATCGAAATACCCAAAACAAACAAGGGTCCAAATACATTATTTCTTATAAAATCACGTGTGATAATCCTTCCATTTACAACCTTGATACGCAATCAAACAAATCAAGTAGCTTTCAAACAAATTGCGCTTGATTGCCTTGCACACTCTTTAGTCTGGAGGTGCACTGTAACAGGCGTCTCAACGTTCGGGCGTCAGATATGAGGCGCATATTCTACGATCCCGGGAATTAGGTTTCGGCACCTAACACGATTCCCAGCGCATCCAAACTTTATAAACTCGACATCCCTTCAATCATTTCAACGGATTGTCAACCGCATTCTAAACCTCTCCCAGACTTCTAAAACATATTTGAATAGCGTTTTACAACCTTCTAAAACATCTCACATCAACCTACATCCCGAACATCTCTGTGTGTCCGAGTTGATGTCATTGTGTGTCCATGTTCAAAGCTTGACAATATATATTTATGGCATGATTACCCCTTTGCTACCTTTGTATTTACATTGTTAATCTCCCTTCCCTTCAAGTATCATTTACTAACTTCGTTCTAACTTTGTTTGTTTTTGTTCATTATAGTACAAGTCAAACACTGTCAAAATCGAAATACCCAAAACAAACAAGGGTCCAAATACATTATTTCTTATACAATCACGTGTGATAATCCTTCCTTGTATAACCTTGATACGCAATCAAACAAATCAAGTAGCTTTCAAACAATTCGCGCTTGATAGCCTCGTACACGCTTTAGTCTCGAGGTGCAATGCACCAAGCGTCTCAACGTTCGGGCGTCTGATGTGAGGCGCTTATTCTATGATCCCGGGAATTAGGTTTTGGCACCTAACACGATTCCCAGCGAATCCAAACTCTATAAACACGACATCCCTTCAATCATTTCAACGGATTGTCAACCGCATTCTAAACCTCTCCCAGACTTCTAAAACAAATTTGAATACCTTTTTACAACCTTCTAAAACACCTCACATCAACCTACATCCCGAAGATCTTTGTGTGTCCGAGTTGATGTCCTTGGGTGTCCACGTTCAAAGCTTGACAATTTATATTTATGGCATGATTACTCTTTTGCTACCTTTGTATTTACATTGTTAATCTCCTTTCCCTTCAAGTATCATTTACAAACTTCGTTCTAACTTTATTTGTTTTTGTTCATTATAGTACAAGTCAAACACTATCAAAATCGAAATACCCAAAACAAACAAGGGTCCAAATACATTATTTCTTATAAAATCACGTGTGATAATCCTTCCTTTTACAACCTTGATACGCAATCAAACAAATCAAGTAGCTTTCAAACAAATTGCGCTTGATAGCCTTGCACACTCTTTAGTCTCGAGGTGCACTGTACCAGGCGTCTCAACGTTCGGGCGTCAGATAGGAGGCGCATATTCTACTATCCCGGGAATTAGGTTTCGGCACCTACCACGATTCCCAGCGCATCCAAACTCTATAAACACGACATCCCTTCAATCATTTCAACGGATTGTCAACCGCTTTCTAAACCTCTCCCAGACTTCTAAAACAAATTTGAATACCCTTTTACAACCTTCTAAAACACCTCACATCAAACTACATCACGAAGATCTCTGTGTGTCCGAGTTGATGTCCTTGGGTGTCCATGTTCAAAGCTTGACAGTTTATATTTATGGCATGATTACTCTTTTGCTACCTTTGTATTTACATTGTTAATCTCCTTTCCCTTCAAGTATCATTTACTAACTTCGTTCTAACTTTATTTGTTTTTGTTCATTATAGTACAAGTCAAACACTGTCTAAATCGAAATACCCAAAACAAATAAGGGTCCAAATACATTATTTCTTATACAATCACGCGTGATAATCCTTCCTTGTATAACCTTGATACGCAATCAAACAAATCAAGTAGCTTTCAAAAAATTCGCGCTTGATAGCCTCGTACACTCTTTAGTCTCGAGGTGCACTGTACCAGGCGTCTCAACGTTCAGGCGTCTGATGTGAGGCGCATATTCTACGATCCCGGAAATTAGGTTTCGGCACCTAACACGATTCCCAGCGCATCCAAACTCTATAAACACGACATCCCTTCAATCATTTCAACGGATTGTCAACCGCATTCTAAACCTCTCCTAGACTTCTAAAACAAATTTGAATACCCTTTTACAACCTTCTAAAACACCTCACATCAACCTACATCCCGAAGATCTATGTGTGTCCGAGTTGATATGCTTGGGTGTCCATGTTCAAAGCTTGACAATATATATTTATGGCATGATTACTCCGTTGCTACCTTTGTATTTACATTGTTAATCTCCTTTCCCTTCAAGTATCATTTTCTAACTTCGTTCTAACTTTATTTGTTTTTGTTCATTATAGTACAAGTCAAACACTATCAAAATCGAAATACCCAAAACAAACAAGGGTCCAAATACATTATTTCTTATAAAATCACGTGTGATAATCCTTCCATTTACAACCTTGATACGCAATCAAACAAATCAAGTAGCTTTCAAACAAATTGCGCTTGATTGCCTTGCACACTCTTTAGTCTGGAGGTGCACTGTAACAGGCGTCTCAACGTTCGGGCGTCAGATATGAGGCGCATATTCTACGATCCCGGGAATTAGGTTTCGGCACCTAACACGATTCCCAGCGCATCCAAACTCTATAAACTCGACATCCCTTCAATCATTTCAACGGATTGTCAACCGCATTCTAAACCTCTCCCAGACTTCTAAAACATATTTGAATAGCGTTTTACAACCTTCTAAAACATCTCACATCAACCTACATCCCGAACATCTCTGTGTGTCCGAGTTGATGTCATTGTGTGTCCATGTTCAAAGCTTGACAATATATATTTATGGCATGATTACTCCTTTGCTACCTTTGTATTTACATTGTTAATCTCCCTTCCCTTCAAGTATCATTTACTAACTTCGTTCTAACTTTGTTTGTTTTTGTTCATTATAATACAAGTCAAACACTGTCAAAATCGAAATACCCAAAACAAACAAGGGTCCAAATACATTATTTCTTATACAATCACGTGTGATAATCCTTCCTTGTATAACCTTGATACGCAATCAAACAAATCAAGTAGCTTTCAAACAATTCGCGCTTGATAGCCTCGTACACGCTTTAGTCTCGAGGTGCAATGCACCAAGCGTCTCAACGTTCGGGCGTCTGATGTGAGGCGCTTATTCTATGATCCCGGGAATTAGGTTTTGGCACCTAACACGATTCCCAGCGAATCCAAACTCTATAAACACGACATCCCTTCAATCATTTCAACGGATTGTCAACCGCATTCTAAACCTCTCCCAGACTTCTAAAACAAATTTGAATACCTTTTTACAACCTTCTAAAACACCTCACATCAACCTACATCCCGAAGATCTCTGTGTGTCCGAGTTGATGTCCTTGGGTGTCCACGTTCAAAGCTTGACAATTTATATTTATGGCATGATTACTCTTTTGCTACCTTTGTATTTACATTGTTAATCTCCTTTCCCTTCAAGTATCATTTACAAACTTCGTTCTAACTTTATTTGTTTTTGTTCATTATAGTACAAGTCAAACACTATCAAAATAGAAATACCCAAAACAAACAAGGGTCCAAATACATTATTTCTTATAAAATCACGTGTGATAATCCTTCCTTTTACAACCTTGATACGCAATCAAACAAATCAAGTAGCTTTCAAACAAATTGCGCTTGATAGCCTTGCACACTCTTTAGTCTCGAGGTGCACTGTACCAGGCGTCTCAACGTTCGGGCGTCAGATAGGAGGCGTATATTCTACGATCCCGGGAATTAGGTTTCGGTACCTACCACGATTCCCAGCGCATCCAAACTCTATAAACACGACATCCCTTCAATCATTTCAACGGATTGTCAACCGCTTTCTAAACCTCTCCCAGACTTCTAAAACAAATTTGAATACCCTTTTACAACCTTCTAAAACACCTCACATCAAACTACATCCCGAAGATCTCTGTGTGTCCGAGTTGATGTCCTTGGGTGTCCATGTTCAAAGCTTGACAGTTTATATTTATGGCATGATTACTCTTTTGCTACCTTTGTATTTACATTGTTAATCTCCTTTCCCTTCAAGTATCATTTACTAACTTCGTTCTAACTTTATTTGTTTTTGTTCATTATAGTACAAGTCAAACACTGTCTAAATCGAAATACCCAAAACAAATAAGGGTCCAAATACATTATTTCTTATACAATCACGCGTGATAAACCTTCCTTGTATAACCTTGATACGCAATTAAACAAATCAAGTAGCTTTCAAAAAATTCGCGCTTGATAGCCTCGTACACGCTTTAGTCTCGAGGTGCACTGTACCAGGCGTCTCAACGTTCAGGCGTCTGATGTGAGGCGCATATTCTACGATCCCGGAAATTAGGTTTCGGCACCTAACACGATTCCCAGCGCATCCAAACTCTATAAACACGACATCCCTTCAATCATTTCAACGGATTGTCAACCGCATTCTAAACCTCTCCTAGACTTCTAAAACAAATTTGAATACCCTTTTACAACCTTCTAAAACACCTCACATCAACCTACATCCCGAAGATCTCTGTGTGCCCGAGTTGATGTGCTTGGGTGTCCATGTTCAAAGCTTTACAATATATATTTATGGCATGATTATTCCGTTGCTACCTTTGTATTTACATTGTTAATCTACTTTCCCTTCAAGTATCATTTTCTAACTTCGTTCTAACTTCGTTCTAACTTTATTTGTTTTTGTTCATTATAGTACAAGTCAAACACTATCAAAATCGAAATACCCAAAACAAACAAGGGTCCAAATACATTATTTCTTATAAAATCACGTGTGATAATCCTTCCTTTTACAACCTTGATACGCAATCAAACAAATCAAATAGCTTTCAAACAAATTGCGCTTGATTGCCTTGCACACTCTTTAGTCTCGAGGTGCACTGTAACAGGCGTCTCAACGTTCGGGCGTCAGATATGAGGCGCATATTCTACGATCCCGGGAATTAGGTTTCGGCACCTAACACGATTCCCAGCGCATCCAAACTCTATAAACACGACATCCCTTCAATCATTTCAACGGATTGTCAACCGCTTTCTAAACCTCTCCCAGACTTCTAAAACAAATTTGAATACCCTTTTACAACCTTCTAAAACACCTCACGTCAAACTACATCCCGAAGATCTCTGTGTGTCCGAGTTGATGTCCTTGGGTGTCCATGTTCAAAGCTTGACAGTTTATATTTATGGCATGATTACTCTTTTGCTACCTTTGTATTTACATTGTTAATCTCCTTTCCCTTCAAGTATCATTTACTAACTTCGTTCTAACTTTATTTGTTTTTGTTCATTATAGTACAAGTCAAACACTGTCTAAATCGAAATACCCAAAACAAATAAGGGTCCAAATACATTATTTCTTATACAATCACGCGTGATAATCCTTCCTTGTATAACCTTGATACGCAATCAAACAAATCAAGTAGCTTTCAAAAAATTCGCGCTTGATAGCCTCGTACACGCTTTAGTCTCGAGGTGCACTGTACCAGGCGTCTCAACGTTCAGGCGTCTGATGTGAGGCGCATATTCTACGATCCCGGAAATTAGGTTTCGGCACCTAACACGATTCCCAGCGCATCCAAACTCTATAAACACGACATCCCTTCAATCATTTCAACGGATTGTCAACCGCATTCTAAACCTCTCCTAGACTTCTAAAACAAATTTGAATACCCTTTTACAACCTTCTAAAACACCTCACATCAACCTACATCCCGAAGATCTCTGTGTGTCCGAGTTGATGTGCTTGGGTGTCCATGTTCAAAGCTTGACAATATATATTTATGGCATGATTACTCCGTTGCTACCTTTGTATTTACATTGTTAATCTCCTTTCCCTTCAAGTATCATTTTCTAACTTCGTTCTAACTTCATTTGTTTTTGTTCATTATAGTACAAGTCAAACACTATCAAAATCGAAATACCCAAAACAAACAAGGGTCCAAATACATTATTTCTTATAAAATCACGTGTGATAATCCTTCCATTTACAACCTTGATACGCAATCAAACAAATCAAGTAGCTTTCAAACAAATTGCGCTTGATTGCCTTGCACACTCTTTAGTCTGGAGGTGCACTGTAACAGGCGTCTCAACGTTCGGGCGTTAGATATGAGGCGCATATTCTACGATCCCGGGAATTAGGTTTCGGCACCTAACACGATTCCCAGCGCATCCAAACTCTATAAACACGACATCCCTTCAATCATTTCAACGGATTGTCAATCGCTTTCTAAACATCTCCCAGACTTCTAAAACAAATTTGAATACCCTTTTACAACCTTCTAAAACACCTCACATCAAACTACATCCCGAAGATCTCTGTGTGTCCTAGTTGATGTCCTTGGGTGTCCATGTTCAAAGCTTGACAATTTATATTTATGGCATGATTACTCCGTTGCTACCTTTGTATTTACATTGTTAATCTCCTTTCCCTTCAAGTATCATTTACTAACTTTGTTCTAACTTTATTTGTTTTTGTTCATTATAGTACAAGTCAAACACTGTCTAAATCGAAATACCCAAAACAAACAAGGGTCCAAATACATTATTTCTTATACAATCACGCGTGATAATCCTTCCTTGTATAACCTTGATACGCAATCAAACAAATCAAGTAGCTTTCAAAAAATTCGCGCTTGATAGCCTCGTACACGCTTTAGTCTCGAGGTGCACTGTACCAGGCGTCTCAACGTTCAGGCGTCTGATGTGAGGCGCATATTCTACGATCCCGGAAATTAGGTTTCGGCACCTAACACGATTCCCAGCGCATCCAAACTCTATAAACACGACATCCCTTCAATCATTTCAACGGATTGTCAACCGCATTCTAAACCTCTCCTAGACTTCTAAAACAAATTTGAATACCCTTTTACAACCTTCTAAAACACCTCACATCAACCTACATCCCGAAGATCTCTGTGTGTCCGAGTTGATGTGCTTGGGTGTCCATGTTCAAAGCTTGACAATATATATTTATGGCATGATTACTCCGTTGCTACCTTTGTATTTACATTGTTAATCTCCTTTCCCTTCAAGTATCATTTTCTAACTTCGTTCTAACTTCATTTGTTTTTGTTCATTATAGTACAAGTCAAACACTATCAAAATCGAAATACCCAAAACAAACAAGGGTCCAAATACATTATTTCTTATAAAATCACGTGTGATAATCCTTCCATTTACAACCTTGATACGCAATCAAACAAATCAAGTAGCTTTCAAACAAATTGCGCTTGATTGCCTTGCACACTCTTTAGTCTGGAGGTGCACTGTAACAGGCGTCTCAACGTTCGGGCGTCAGATATGAGGCGCATATTCTACGATCCCGGGAATTAGGTTTCGGCACCTAACACGATTCCCAGCGCATCCAAACTCTATAAACACGACATCCCTTCAATCATTTCAACGGATTGTCAATCGCTTTCTAAACATCTCCCAGACTTCTAAAACAAATTTGAATACCCTTTTACAACCTTCTAAAACACCTCACATCAAACTACATCCCGAAGATCTCTGTGTGTCCTAGTTGATGTCCTTGGGTGTCCATGTTCAAAGCTTGACAATTTATATTTATGGCATGATTACTCCGTTGCTACCTTTGTATTTACATTGTTAATCTCCTTTCCCTTCAAGTATCATTTACTAACTTTGTTCTAACTTTATTTGTTTTTGTTCATTATAGTACAAGTCAAACACTGTCTAAATCGAAATACCCAAAACAAACAAGGGTCCAAATACATTATTTCTTATACAATCACGCGTGATAATCCTTCCTTGTATAACCTTGATACGCAATCAAACAAATCAAGTAGCTTTCAAAAAATTCGCGCTTGATAGCCTCGTACACGCTTTAGTCTCGAGGTGCACTGTACCAGGCGTCTCAACGTTCAGGCGTCTGATGTGAGGCGCATATTCTACGATCCCGGAAATTAGGTTTCGGCACCTAACACGATTCCCAGCGCATCCAAACTCTATAAACACGACATCCCTTCAATCATTTCAACGGATTGTCAACCGCATTCTAAACCTCTCCTAGACTTCTAAAACAAATTTGAATACCCTTTTACAACCTTCTAAAACACCTCACATCAACCTACATCCCGAAGATCTCTGTGTGTCCGAGTTGATGTGCTTGGGTGTCCATGTTCAAAGCTTGACAATATATATTTATGGCATGATTACTCCGTTGCTACCTTTGTATTTACATTGTTAATCTCCTTTCCCTTCAAGTATCATTTTCTAACTTCGTTCTAACTTCATTTGTTTTTGTTCATTATAGTACAAGTCAAACACTATCAAAATCGAAATACCCAAAACAAACAAGGGTCCAAATACATTATTTCTTATAAAATCACGTGTGATAATCCTTCCATTTACAACCTTGATACGCAATCAAACAAATCAAGTAGCTTTCAAACAAATTGCGCTTGATTGCCTTGCACACTCTTTAGTCTGGAGGTGCACTGTAACAGGCGTCTCAACGTTCGGGCGTCAGATATGAGGCGCATATTCTACGATCCCGGGAATTAGGTTTCGGCACCTAACACGATTCCCAGCGCATCCAAACTCTATAAACACGACATCCCTTCAATCATTTCAACGGATTGTCAATCGCTTTCTAAACATCTCCCAGACTTCTAAAACAAATTTGAATACCCTTTTACAACCTTCTAAAACACCTCACATCAAACTACATCCCGAAGATCTCTGTGTGTCCTAGTTGATGTCCTTGGGTGTCCATGTTCAAAGCTTGACAATTTATATTTATGGCATGATTACTCCGTTGCTACCTTTGTATTTACATTGTTAATCTCCTTTCCCTTCAAGTATCATTTACTAACTTTGTTCTAACTTTATTTGTTTTTGTTCATTATAGTACAAGTCAAACACTGTCTAAATCGAAATACCCAAAACAAACAAGGGTCCAAATACATTATTTCTTATACAATCACGCGTGATAATCCTTCCTTGTATAACCTTGATACGCAATCAAACAAATCAAGTAGCTTTCAAAATATTCGCGCTTGATAGCCTCGTACACGCTTTAGTCTCGAGGTGCACTGTACCAGGCTTCTCAACGTTCAGGCGTCTGATGTGAGGCGCATATTCTACGATCCCGGAAATTAGGTTTCGGCACCTAACACGATTCCCAGCGCATCCAAACTCTATAAACACGACATCCCTTCAATCATTTCAACGGATTGTCAACCGCATTCTAAACCTCTCCTAGACTTCTAAAACAAATTTGAATACCCTTTTACAACCTTCTAAAACACCTCACATCAACCTACATCCCGAAGATCTCTGTGTGCCCGAGTTGATGTGCTTGGGTGTCCATGTTCAAAGCTTTACAATATATATTTATGGCATGATTATTCCGTTGCTACCTTTGTATTTACATTGTTAATCTCCTTTCCCTTCAAGTATCATTTTCTAACTTCGTTCTAACTTTGTTCTAACTTTATTTGTTTTTGTTCATTATAGTACAAGTCAAACACTATCAAAATCGAAATACCCAAAACAAACAAGGGTCCAAATACATTATTTCTTATAAAATCACGTGTGATAATCCTTCCTTTTACAACCTTGATACGCAATCAAACAAATCAAATAGCTTTCAAACAAATTGCGCTTGATTGCCTTGCACACTCTTTAGTCTCGAGGTGCACTGTAACAGGCGTCTCAACGTTCGGGCGTCAGATATGAGGCGCATATTCTACGATCCCGGGAATTAGGTTTCGGCACCTAACACGATTCCCAGCGCATCCAAACTCTATAAACACGACATCCCTTCAATCATTTCAACGGATTGTCAACCGCTTTCTAAACCTCTCCCAGACTTCTAAAACAAATTTGAATACCCTTTTACAACCTTCTAAAACACCTCACATCAACCTACATCCCGAAGATCTCTGTGTGTCCGAGTTGATGTCCTTGGGTGTCCATGTTCAAAGCTTGACAATATATATTTATGGCATGATTACTCCGTTGCTACCTTTGTATTTACATTGTTAATCTCCTTTCCCTTCAAGTATCATTTACTAACTTCGTTCTAACTTTATTTGTTTTTGTTCATTATAGTACAAGTCAAACACTGTCAAAATCGAAATACCCAAAACAAACAACGGTCCAAATACATTATTTCTTATAAAATCACGTGTGATAATCCTTCCTTTTATAACCTTGATACGCAATCAAACAAATCAAGTAGCTTTCAAACAAATCGCGCTTGATTGCCTTGTACACGCTTTTGTCTCTAGGTGCACTGTACCAGGCATCTCAACGTTCGGGCGTCTGATGTGAGGCGCTTATTCTACGATCCGGGAAATTAGGTTTCGGCACCTAACACGATTCCCAGCGCATCCAAACTCTATAAACTCGACATCCCTTCAATCATTTCAACGGATTGTCAACCGCATTTTAAACCTCTCCCAGACTTCTAAAACATATTTGAATAGCGTTTTACAACTTTCTAAAACATCTCTCATCAACCTACATCCCGAACATCTTTGTGTGTCCGAGTTGATGTCATTGTGTGTCCATGTTCAAAGCTTGACAATATATATTTATGGCATGATTACTCCTTTGCTACCTTTGTATTTACATTGTTAATCTCCTTTCCCTTCAAGTATCATTTACTAACTTCGTTCTAACTTTGTTTGTTTTTGTTCATTATAGTACAAGTCAAACACTGTCAAAATCGAAATACCCAAAACAAACAAGGGTCCAAATACATTATTTCTTATACAATCACGTGTGATAATCCTTCCTTGTATAACCTTGATACGCAATCAAACAAATCAAGTAGCTTTCAAACAATTCGCGCCTGATAGCCTCGTACACGCTTTAGTCTCGAGGTGCACTGCACCAAGCGTCTCAACGTTCGGGCGTCTGATGTGAGGCGCTTATTCTATGATCCCGGGAATTAGGTTTTGGCACCTAACACGATTCCCAGCGAATCCAAACTCTATAAAAACGACATCCCTTCAATCATTTCAACGGATTGTCAACCGCATTCTAAACCTCTCCAAGACTTCTAAAACAAATTTGAATACCTTTTTACAACCTTCTAAAACACCTCACATCAACCTACATCCGGAAGATCTCTGTGTGTCCGAGTTGATGTCCTTGGGTGTCCATGTTCAAAGCTTGACAATTTATATTTATGGCATGATTACTCTTTTGCTACCTTTGTATTTACATTGTTAATCTCCTTTCCCTTCAAGTATCATTTACTAACTTCGTTCTAACTTATTTTTTTTTTGTTCATTATAGTACAAGTCAAACACTATCAAAATCGAAATACCCAAAACAAACAAGGGTCCAAATACATTATTTCTTATAAAATCACGTGTGATAATCCTTCCTTTTATAACCTTGATACGCAATCAAACAAATCAAGTAGCTTTCAAACAAATCGCGCTTGATTGCCTTGCACACTCTTTAGTCTCGAGGTGCACTGTACCAGGCGTCTCAACGTTCGGGCGTCTGAGATGAGGCGCATATTCTACGATCCCGGGAATTAGGTTTCGGCACCTAACACGATTCCCAGCGCATCCAAACTCTATAAACACGACATCCCTTCAATCATTTCAACGGATTGTCAACCGCTTTCTAAACCTCTCCCAGACTTGTAAAACAAATTTGAATACCCTTTTACAACCTTCTAAAACACCTCACATCAACCTACATCCCGAAGATCTCTGTGTGTCCGAGTTGATGTCCTTGGGTGTCCATGTTCAAAGCTTGACAATTTATATTTATGGCATGATTACTCTTTTGCTACCTTTGTATTTACATTGTTAATCTCCTTTCCCTTCAAGTATCATTTACTAACTTCGTTCTAACTTTATTTGTTTTTGTTCATTATAGTACAAGTCAAACACTATCAAAATCAAAATACCCAAAACAAACAAGGGTCCAAATACATTAGTTGTCATAAAATCACGTGTGATAATCCTTCCTTTTATAACCTTGATACGCAATCAAACAAATCAAGTAGCTTTCAAACAAATCGCGCTTGATTGCCTTGTACACGCTTTAGTCTCTAGGTGCACTGTACCAGGCGTCTCAACGTTCGGGCGTCTGATGTGAGGCGCTTATTCTACGATCCGGGAAATTAGGTTTCGGCACCTAACACGATTCCCAGCGCATCCAAACTATATAAACTCGACATCCCTTCAATCATTTCAACGGATTGTCAACCGCATTCTAAACCTCTCCCAAACTTCTAAAACATATTTGAATAGCGTTTTACAACCTTTTGAAATATCTCACATCAACCAACATCCCGAACATCTCTGTGTGTCCGAGTTGATGTCATTGTGTGTCCATGTTCAAAGCTTGACAATATATATTTATGGCATGATTACTCCTTTGCTACCTTTGTATTTACATTGTTAATCTCCTTTCCCTTCAAGTATCGTTTACTAACTTCGTTCTAACTTTGTTTGTTTTTGTTCATTATAGTACAAGTCAAACACTGTCAAAATCGAAATACCCAAAACAAACAAGGGTCCAAATACATTATTTCTTATACAATCACGTGTGATAATCCTTCCTTGTATAACCTTGATACGCAATCAAACAAATCAAGTAGCTTTCAAACAATTCGCGCTTGATAGCCTCGTACACGCTTTAGTCTCGAGGTGCACTGCACCAAGCGTCTCAACGGTCGGGCGTCTGATGTGAGGCGCTTATTCTACGATCCCGGGAATTAGGTTTCGGCACCTAACACGATTCCCAGCGCATCCAAACTCTATAAACACGACATCCCTTCAATCATTTCAACGGATTGTCAACCGCATTCTAAACCTCTCCCAGACTTCTAAAACATATTTGAATAGCGTTTTACAACCTTCTAAAATATCTCACATCAACCAACATCCCGAACATCTCTGTGTGTCCGAGTTGATGTCATTGTGTGTCCATGTTCAAAGCTTGACAATATATATTTATGGCATGATTACTCCTTTGCTACCTTTGTATTTACATTGTTAATCTCCTTTCCCTTCAAGTATCATTTACTAACTTCGTTCTAACTTTATTTGTTTTTGTTCATTATAGTACAAGTCAAACACTGTCTAAATCGAAATACCCAAAACAAACAAGGGTCCAAATACATTATTTCTTATACAATCACGCGTGATAATCCTTCCTTGTATAACCTTGATACGCAATCAAACAAATCAAGTAGCTTTCAAAAAATTCGCGCTTGATAGCCTCGTACACGCTTTAGTCTCGAGGTGCACTGTACCAGGCTTCTCAACGTTCAGGCGTCTGATGTGAGGCGCATATTCTACGATCCCGGAAATTAGGTTTCGGCACCTAACACGATTCCCAGCGCATCCAAACTCTATAAACACGACATCCCTTCAATCATTTCAACGGATTGTCAACCGCATTCTAAACCTCTCCTAGACTTCTAAAACAAATTTGAATACCCTTTTACAACCTTCTAAAACACCTCACATCAACCTACATCCCGAAGATCTCTGTGTGCCCGAGTTGATGTGCTTGGGTGTCCATGTTCAAAGCTTTACAATATATATTTATGGCATGATTATTCCGTTGCTACCTTTGTATTTACATTGTTAATCTCCTTTCCCTTCAAGTATCATTTTCTAACTTCGTTCTAACTTCGTTCTAACTTTATTTGTTTTTGTTCATTATAGTACAAGTCAAACACTATCAAAATCGAAATACCCAAAACAAACAAGGGTCCAAATACATTATTTCTTATAAAATCACGTGTGATAATCCTTCCTTTTACAACCTTGATACGCAATCAAACAAATCAAATAGCTTTCAAACAAATTGCGCTTGATTGCCTTGCACACTCTTTAGTCTCGAGGTGCACTGTAACAGGCGTCTCAACGTTCGGGCGTCAGATATGAGGCGCATATTCTACGATCCCGGGAATTAGGTTTCGGCACCTAACACGATTCCCAGCGCATCCAAACTCTATAAACGCGACATCCCTTCAATCATTTCAACGGATTGTCAACCGCTTTCTAAACCTCTCCCAGACTTCTAAAACAAATTTGAATACCCTTTTACAACCTTCTAAAACACCTCACATCAACCTACATCCCGAAGATCTCTGTGTGTCCGAGTTGATGTCCTTGGGTGTCCATGTTCAAAGCTTGACAATATATATTTATGGCATGATTACTCCGTTGCTACCTTTGTATTTACATTGTTAATCTCCTTTCCCTTCAAGTATCATTTACTAACTTCGTTCTAACTTTATTTGTTTTTGTTCATTATAGTACAAGTCAAACACTGTCAAAATCGAAATACCCAAAACAAACAACGGTCCAAATACATTATTTCTTATAAAATCACGTGTGATAATCCTTCCTTTTATAACCTTGATACGCAATCAAACAAATCAAGTAGCTTTCAAACAAATCGCGCTTGATTGCCTTGTACACGCTTTTGTCTCTAGGTGCACTGTACCAGGCATCTCAACGTTCGGGCGTCTGATGTGAGGCGCTTATTCTACGATCCGGGAAATTAGGTTTCGGCACCTAACACGATTCCCAGCGCATCCAAACTCTATAAACTCGACATCCCTTCAATCATTTCAACGGATTGTCAACCGCATTCTAAACCTCTCCCAGACTTCTAAAACATATTTGAATAGCGTTTTACAACCTTCTAAAACATCTCTCATCAACCTACATCCCGAACATCTCTGTGTGTCCGAGTTGATGTCATTGTGTGTCCATGTTCAAAGCTTGACAATATATATTTATGGCATGATTACTCCTTTGCTACCTTTGTATTTACATTGTTAATCTCCTTTCCCTTCAAGTATCATTTTCTAACTTCGTTCTAACTTCGTTCTAACTTTATTTGTTTTTGTTCATTATAGTACAAGTCAAACACTATCAAAATCGAAATACCCAAAACAAACAAGGGTCCAAATACATTATTTCTTATAAAATCACGTGTGATAATCCTTCCTTTTACAACCTTGATACGCAATCAAACAAATCAAATAGCTTTCAAACAAATTGCGCTTGATTGCCTTGCACACTCTTTAGTCTCGAGGTGCACTGTAACAGGCGTCTCAACGTTCGGGCGTCAGATATGAGGCGCATATTCTACGATCCCGGGAATTAGGTTTCGGCACCTAACACGATTCCCAGCGCATCCAAACTCTATAAACACGACATCCCTTCAATCATTTCAACGGATTGTCAACCGCTTTCTAAACCTCTCCCAGACTTGTAAAACAAATTTGAATACCCTTTTACAACCTTCTAAAACACCTCACATCAACCTACATCCCGAAGATCTCTGTGTGTCCGAGTTGATGTCCTTGGGTGTCCATGTTCAAAGCTTGACAATATATATTTATGGCATGATTACTCCGTTGCTACCTTTGTATTTACATTGTTAATCTCCTTTCCCTTCAAGTATCATTTACTAACTTCGTTCTAACTTTATTTGTTTTTGTTCATTATAGTACAAGTCAAACACTGTCAAAATCGAAATACCCAAAACAAACAACGGTCCAAATACATTATTTCTTATAAAATCACGTGTGATAATCCTTCCTTTTATAACCTTGATACGCAATCAAACAAATCAAGTAGCTTTCAAACAAATCGCGCTTGATTGCCTTGTACACGCTTTTGTCTCTAGGTGCACTGTACCAGGCATCTCAACGTTCGGGCGTCTGATGTGAGGCGCTTATTCTACGATCCGGGAAATTAGGTTTCGGCACCTAACACGATTCCCAGCGCATCCAAACTCTATAAACTCGACATCCCTTCAATCATTTCAACGGATTGTCAACCGCATTCTAAACCTCTCCCAGACTTCTAAAACATATTTGAATAGCGTTTTACAACCTTCTAAAACATCTCTCATCAACCTACATCCCGAACATCTCTGTGTGTCCGAGTTGATGTCATTGTGTGTCCATGTTCAAAGCTTGACAATATATATTTATGGCATGATTACTCCTTTGCTACCTTTGTATTTACATTGTTAATCTCCTTTCCCTTCAAGTATCATTTACTAACTTCGTTCTAACTTTGTTTGTTTTTGTTCATTATAGTACAAGTCAAACACTGTCAAAATCGAAATACCCAAAACAAACAAGGGTCCAAATACATTATTTCTTATACAATCACGTGTGATAATCCTTCCTTGTATAACCTTGATACGCAATCAAACAAATCAAGTAGCTTTCAAACAATTCGCGCCTGATAGCCTCGTACACGCTTTAGTCTCGAGGTGCACTGCACCAAGCGTCTCAACGTTCGGGCGTCTGATGTGAGGCGCTTATTCTATGATCCCGGGAATTAGGTTTTGGCACCTAACACGATTCCCAGCGAATCCAAACTCTATAAAAACGACATCCCTTCAATCATTTCAACGGATTGTCAACCGCATTCTAAACCTCTCCCAGACTTCTAAAACAAATTTGAATACCCTCTTACAACCTTCTAAAACACCTCACATCAACCTACATCCCGAAGATCTCTGTGTGTCCGAGTTGATGTCCTTGGGTGTCCATGTTCAAAGCTTGACAATATATATTTATGGCATGATTACTCCTTTGCTACCTTTGTATTTACATTGTTAATCTCCTTTCCCTTCAAGTATCATTTACTAACTTCGTTCTAACTTTATTTGTTTTTTTTCATTATAGTACAAGTCAAACACTATCAAAATCGAAATACCCAAAACAAACAAGGGTCCAAATACATTATTTCTTATAAAATCACGTGTGATAATCCTTCCTTTTATAACCTTGATACGCAATCAAACAAATCAAGTAGCTTTCAAACAAATCGCGCTTGATTGCCTTGTACACGCTTTAGTCTCTAGGTGCACTGTACCAGGCGTCTCAACGTTCGGGCGTCTGATGTGAGGCGCTTATTCTACGATCCGGGAAATTAGGTTTCGGCACCTAACACGATTCCCAGCGCATCCAAACTATATAAACTCGACATCCCTTCAATCATTTCAACGGATTGTCAACCGCATTCTAAACCTCTCCCAGACTTCTAAAACATATTTGAATAGCGTTTTACAACCTTCTGAAATATCTCACATCAACCAACATCCCGAACATCTCTGTGTGTCCGAGTTGATGTCATTGTGTTTCCATGTTCAAAGCTTGACAATATATATTTATGGCATGATTACTCCTTTGCTACCTTTGTATTTACATTGTTAATCTCCTTTCCCTTCAAGTATCGTTTACTAACTTCGTTCTAACTTTGTTTGTTTTTGTTCATTATAGTACAAGTCAAACACTGTCAAAATCGAAATACCCAAAACAAACAAGGGTCCAAATACATTATTTCTTATACAATCACGTGTGATAATCCTTCCTTGTATAACCTTGATACGCAATCAAACAAATCAAGTAGCTTTCAAACAATTCGCGCTTGATAGCCTCGTACACGCTTTAGTCTCGAGGTGCACTGCACCAAGCGTCTCAACGGTCGGGCGTCTGATGTGAGGCGCTTATTCTACGATCCCGGGAATTAGGTTTCGGCACCTAACACGATTCCCAGCGCATCCAAACTCTATAAACACGACATCCCTTCAATCATTTCAACGGATTGTCAACCGCATTCTAAACCTCTCCCAGACTTCTAAAACATATTTGAATAGCCTTTTACAACCTTCTAAAACATCTCACATCAACCTACATCCCGAACATCTCTGTGTGTCCGAGTTGATGTCATTGTGTGTCCATGTTCAAAGCATGACAATATATATTTATGGCATGATTACTCCTTTGCTACCTTTGTATTTACATTGTTAATTTCCTTTCCCTTCAAGTATCATTTACTAACTTCGTTCTAACTTTGTTTGTTTTTGTTCATTATAGTACAAGTCAAACACTGTCAAAATCGAAATACCCAAAACAAACAAGGGTCCAAAAACATTATTTCTTATACAATCACGCGTGATAATCCTTCCTTGTATAACCTTGATACGCAATCAAACAAATCAAGTAGCTTTCAAAAAATTCGCGCTTGATAGCCTCGTACACGCTTTAGTCTCGGGGTGCACTGTACCAGACGTCTCAACGTTCAGGCGTTTGATGTGAGGCGCATATTCTACGATCCCGGGAATTAGGTTTCGGCACCTAACACGTTTCCCAGCGCATCCAAACTCTATAAACACGACATCCCTTCAATCATTTCAACGGATTGTCAACCGCATTCTAAACCTCTCCCAGACTTCTAAAACAAATTTGAATACCCTTTTATAACCTTCTAAAACACCTCACATCAACCTACATCCCGAAGATCTCTGTGTGTCCGAGTTGATGTCCTTGGGTGTCCATGTTCAAAGCTTGACAATATATATTTATGGCATGATTACTCCTTTGCTATCTTTGTATTTACATTGTTAATCTCCTTTCCCTTCAAGTATTATTTACTAACTTCGTTCTAACTTTGTTTGTTTTTGTTCATTATAGTACAAGTCAAACACTGTCAAAATCGAAATACCCAAAACAAACAAGGGTCCAAATACATTATTTCTTATACAATCACGCGTGATAATCCTTCCTTGTATAACCTTGATACGCAATCAAACAAATCAAGTAGCTTTTAAACAATTCGCGCTTGATAGCCTCGTACACGCTTTAGTCGCGAGGTGCACTGCACCAAGCGTCTCAACGTTCGGGCGTCTGATGTGAGGCGCTTATTCTACGATCCGGGAAATTAGGTTTCGGCACCTAACACGATTCCCAGCGCATCCAAACTCTATAAACATGACATCCCTTCAATCATTTCAACGGATTGTCAACCGCATTCTAAACCTCTCCCAGACTTCTAAAACAAATTTTAATACCCTTTTACAACCTTCTAAAACACCTCACATCAACCTACATCCCGAAGATCTCTGTGTGTCCGAGTTGATGTCATTTGGTGTCCATGTTCAAAGCTTGACAATATATATTTATGGCATGATTACTCCTTTGCTACCTTTGTATTTACATTGTTAATCTCCTTTCCCTTCAAGTATCATTTACTAACTTCGTTCTAACTTTGTTTGTTTTTGTTCATTATAGTACAAGTCAAACACTGTCAAAATCGAAATACCCAAAACAAACAAGGGTCCAAATACATTGTTTCTTATAAAATCACGTGTGATAATCCTTCCTTTTATAACCTTGATACGCAATCAAACAAATCAAGTAGCTTTCAAACAAATCGCGCTTGATTGCCATGTACACGCTTTAGTCTCAAGGTGCACTGTACCAGGCGTCTCAACGTTCGGGCGTCTGAAGTGAGGCGCTTATTCTACGATTCGGGAAATTAGGTTTCGGCACCTAACACGATTCCCAGCGCATCCAAACTCTATAAAATGGACATCCCTTCAATCATTTCAACGGATTGTCAACCGCATTCTAAACCTCTCCCAGACTTCTAAATCAACTTTGAATACCCTTTTACAACCTTCTAAAACACCTCACATCAACCTACATCCCGAACATCTCTTTGTGTCCGAGTTGATGTCATTGTGTGTCCATGTTCAAAGCTTGACAATATATATTTATGGCATGATTACTCCTTTGCTACCTTTGTATTTACATTGTTAATCTCCTTTCCCTTCAAATATCATTTACTAACTTCGTTCTAACTTTGTTTGTTTTTGTTCATTATAGTACAAGTCAAACACGGTCAAAATCGAAATACCCAAAACGAACAAGGGTCCAAATACACTATTTCTTATACAATCACGCGTTATAATCCTTCCTTGTATAACCTTGATACGCAATCAAACAAATCAAGTAGCTTTCAAACAATTCGCGCTTGATAGCCTCGTACACGCTTTAGTCTCGAGGTGCAGTGTACCAGGCGTCTCAACGTTCGGGCGTCTGATGTGAGGCGCTAATTCTACGATCCCGGGAATTAGATTTAGGCACCTAACACGATTCCCAGCGCATCCAAACTCTATAAACACGACATCCCTTCAATCTTTTAAACGGATTGTCAACCGCATTCTAAACCTCTCCCAGACTTCTAAAACAAACTTGAATACCCTTTTACAACCTTCTAAAACACCTCACATCAACCTATATCCCGAAGATCGCTGTGTGTCCGAGTTGATGTCATTTGGTGTCCATGTTCAAAGCTTGACAATATATATTTATGGCATGATTAATCCTTTGCTACCTTTGTATTTACATTGTTAATCTCCTTTCCCTTCAAATATCATTTACTAACTTCGTTCTAACTTTGTTTGTTTTTTTTCATTATAGTACAAGTCAAACACGGTCAAAATCGAAATACCCAAAACAAACAAGGGTCCAAATACATTATTTCTTATACTATCACGCGTGATAATCCTTCCTTGTATAACCTTGATACGCAATCAAACAAATCAAGTAGCTTTCAAACAATTCGCGCTTGATAGCCTTGAACACGCTTTAGTCTCGAGGTGCACTGTACCAGGTGTCTCAACGTTCGGGCGTCCGATGTGAGGCGCTTATTCTACTATCAAGGAAATTAGGTTTCGGCACCTAACACGATTCCCAGCGCATCCAAACTCTATAAACACGACATCTCTTCAATCATTTTAACGGATTATCAACCGCATTCTAAACCTCTCTCAGACTTCTAAAACAAATTTTAATACCCTTTTACAACCTTCTAAAACACCTCAAATCATCCTACAGCCCGAAGATCTCTGTGTGTCCGAGTTGATGTCATTTGGTGTCCATGTTCAAAGCTTGACAATATATATTTATGGCATGATTACTCCTTTGCTACCTTTCTATTTACATTGTTAATCTCCTTTCCCTTCAAGTATCATTTACTAACTTCGTTCTAACTTTGTTTGTTTTTGTTCATTATAGTACAAGTCAAACACTGTCAAAATCGAAATACCCAAAACAAACAAGGGTCCAAATACATTATTTCTTATACAATCACGCGTGATAATCCTTCCTTGTATAACCTTGATACGCAATCAAACAAATCAAGTAGCTTTCAAACAATTCGCGCTTGATAGCCTCGTACACGCTTTAGTCGCGAGGTGCACTGCACCAAGCGTCTCAACGTTCGGGCGTCTGATGTGAGGCGCTTATTCTACGATCCGGGAAATTAGGTTTCGGCACCTAACACGATTCCCAGCGCATCCAAACTCTATAAACATGACATCCCTTCAATCATTTCAACGGATTGTCAACCGCATTCTAAACCTCTCCCAGACTTCTAAAACAAATTTTAATACCCTTTTACAACCTTCTAAAACACCTCACATCAACCTACATCCCGAAGATCTCTGTGTGTCCGAGTTGATGTCATTTGGTGTCCATGTTCAAAGCTTGACAATATATATTTATGGCATGATTACTCCTTTGCTACCTTTGTATTTATATTGTTCATCTCCTTTCCCTTCAAGTATCATTTACTAACTTCGTTCTAACTTTGTTTGTTTTTGTTCATTATAGTACAAGTCAAACACTGTCAAAATCGAAATACCCAAAACAAACAAGGGTCCAAATACATTGTTTCTTATAAAATCACGTGTGATAATCCTTCCTTTTATAACCTTGATACGCAATCAAACAAATCAAGTAGCTTTCAAACAAATCGCGCTTGATTGCCATGTACACGCTTTAGTCTCAAGGTGCACTGTACCAGGCGTCTCAACGTTCGGGCGTCTGAAGTGAGGCGCTTATTCTACGATTCGGGAAATTAGGTTTCAGCACCTAACACGATTCCCAACGCATCCAAACTCTATAAAATGGACATCCCTTCAATCATTTCAACGGATTGTCAACCGCATTCTAAACCTCTCCCAGACTTCTAAATCAACTTTGAATACCCTTTTACAACCTTCTAAAACACCTCACATCAACCTACATCCCGAACATCTCTTTGTGTCCGAGTTGATGTCATTGTGTGTCCATGTTCAAAGCTTGACAATATATATTTATGGCATGATTACTCCTTTGCTACCTTTGTATTTACATTGTTAATCTCCTTTCCCTTCAAATATCATTTACTAACTTCGTTCTAACTTTGTTTGTTTTTGTTCATTATAGTACAAGTCAAACACGGTCAAAATCGAAATACCCAAAACGAACAAGGGTCCAAATACACTATTTCTTATACAATCACGCGTTATAATCCTTCCTTGTATAACCTTGATACGCAATCAAACAAATCAAGTAGCTTTCAAACAATTCGCGCTTGATAGCCTCGTACACGCTTTAGTCTCGAGGTGCAGTGTACCAGGCGTCTCAACGTTCGGGCGTCTGATGTGAGGCGCTAATTCTACGATCCCGGGAATTAGATTTAGGCACCTAACACGATTCCCAGCGCATCCAAACTCTATAAACACGACATCCCTTCAATCTTTTAAACGGATTGTCAACCGCATTCTAAACCTCTCCCAGACTTCTAAAACAAACTTGAATACCCTTTTACAACCTTCTAAAACACCTCACATCAACCTATATCCCGAAGATCGCTGTGTGTCCGAGTTGATGTCATTTGGTGTCCATGTTCAAAGCTTGACAATATATATTTATGGCATGATTAATCCTTTGCTACCTTTGTATTTACATTGTTAATCTCCTTTCCCTTCAAATATCATTTACTAACTTCGTTCTAACTTTGTTTGTTTTTGTTCATTATAGTACAAGTCAAACACTGTCAAAATCGAAATACCCAAAACAAACAAGGGTCCAAATACATTGTTTCTTATAAAATCACGTGTGATAATCCTTCCTTTTATAACCTTGATACGCAATCAAACAAATCAAGTAGCTTTCAAACAAATCGCGCTTGATTGCCTTGAACACGCTTTAGTCTCGAGGTGCACTGTACCAGGCGTCTTAACGTTCGGGCGTCTGATGTGAGGCGCTTATTCTACTATCAAGGAAATTAGGTTTCGGCACCTAACACGATTCCCAGCGCATCCAAACTCTATAAACACGACATCCCTTCAATCATTTCAACGGATTATCAACCGCATTCTAAACCTCTCCCAGACTTCTAAAAAAAAATTTAATACCCTTTTACAACCTTCTAAAACACCTCACATCATCCTACACCCCGAAAATCTCTATGTGTCCGAGTTGATGTCATTTGGTGTCCATGTTCAAAGCTTGACAATATATATTTATGGCATGATTACTCCTTTGCTACCTTTGTATTTACATTGTTAATCTCCTTTCCCTTCAAGTATCATTTACTAACTTCGTTCTAACTTTCTTTGTTTTTGTTCATTATAGTACAAGTCAAACACGGTCAAAATTGAAATACCCAAAACAAACAAGGGTCCAAATACATTATTTCTTATACAATCACGCGTGATAATCCTTCCTTTTATAACCTCGATACGCAATCAAACAAATCAAGTAGCTTTCAAACAAATCGCGCTTGATTGCCTTGAACACGCTTTAGTCTCGAGGTGCACTGTACCAGGCGTCTCAACGTTCGGGCGTCTGATGTGAGGCGCTTATTCTACTATCAAGGAAATTAGGTTTCGGCACCTAACACGATTCCCAGCGCATCCAAACTCTATAAACACGACATCCCTTCAATCATTTCAACGGATTATCAACCGCATTCTAAACCTCTCCCAGACTTCTAAAACAAATTTTAATACCCTTTTACAACCTTCTAAAACACCTCACATCATCCTACACCCCGAAGATCTCTGTGTGTCCGAGTTGATGTCATTTGGTGTCCATGTTCAAAGCTTGACAATATATATTTATGGCATGAATACTCCTTTGCTACATTTCTATTTACATTGTTAATCTCCTTTCCCTTCAAGTATCATTTACTAACTTCGTTCTAACTTTGTTTGTTTTTGTTCATTATAGTACAAGTCAAACACGGTCAAAATTGAAATACCCAAAACAAACAAGGGTCCAAATACATTATTTCTTATACAATCACGCGTGATAATCCTTCCTTTTATAACCTTGATACGCAATCAAACAAATCAAGTAGCTTTCAAACAAATCGCGCTTGATTGCCTTGAACACGCTTTAGTCTCGAGGTGCACTGTACCTGGCGTCTCAACGTTCGGGCGTCTGAAGTGAGGCGCTTATTCTACGATCTGGGAAATTAGGTTTCGGCACCTAACACGATTCCCAGCGCATCCAAACTCTATAAACTGGACATCCCTTCAATCTTTTAAACGGATTGTCAACCGCATTCTAAACCTCTCCCAGACTTCTAAAACAAACTTGAATACCCTTTTACAACCTTCTAAAACACCTCACATCAACCTACATCCCAAACATCTCTGTGTGTCCGAGTTGATGTCATTGTGTGTCCATGTTCAAAGCTTGACAATATATATTTATGGCATGATTACTCCTTTGCTACCTTTGTATTTACATTGTTAATCTCCTTTCCCTTCAAGTATCATTTACTTACTTCGTTCTAACTTTGTTTGTTTTTGTTCATTATAGTACAAGTCAAACACGGTCAAAATCGAAATACCCAAAACGAACAAGGGTCCAAATACACTATTTCTTATACAATCACGCATTATAATCCTTCCTTGTATAACCTTGATACGCAATCAAACAAATCAAGTAGCTTTCAAACAATTCGCGCTTGTTAGCCTCGTACACGCTTTAGTCTCTAGGTGCAGTGTACCAGGCGTCTCAACGTTCGGGCGTCTGATGTGAGGCGCTAATTCTACGATGCCGGGAATTAGATTTCGGCACCTAACACGATTCCCAGCGCATCCAAACTCTATAAACACGACATCCCTTCAATCTTTTAAACGGATTGTCAACCGCATTCTAAACCTCTCCCAGACTTCTAAAACAAACTTGAATACCCTTTTACAACCTTCTAAAACACCTCACATCAACCTACATCCCGAAGATCTCTGTGTGTCCGAGTTGATGTCATTTGGTGTCCATGTTCAAAGCTTGACAATATATATTTATGGCATGATTACTCCTTTGCTACCTTTGTATTTACATTGTTAATCTCCTTTCCCTTCAAGTATCATTGACTAACTTCGTTCTAACTTTGTTTGTTTTTGTTCATTATAGTACAAGTCAAACACGGTCAAAATCGAAATACCCAAAACAAACAAGGGTCCAAATACATTATTTCTTATACTATCACGCGTGATAATCCTTCCTTGTATAACCTTGATACGCAATCAAACAAATCAAGTAGCTTTCAAACAATTCGCGCTTGATAGCCTCGTACACGATTTAGTCTCGAGGTGCACTGTACCAGGCGTCTCAACGTTCGGGCGTCTGATGTGAGGCGCTTATTCTACGATCCAGGAAATTAGGTTTCGGCACCTAACACGATTCCCAGCGCATCCAAACACTATAAACACGACATCCCTTCAATCATTTCAACGGATTGTCAACCGCATTCTAAACCTCTCCCAGACTTCTAAAACAAATTTGAATACCCTTTTACAACCTTCTAAAACACCTCACATCAACCTACATCCCGAAGATCTCTGTGTGTCCGAGTTGATGTCCTTGGGTGTCCATGTTCAAAGTTTGACTATATATATTTATGGCATGATTACTCCTTTGCTACCTTTGTATTTACATTGTTAATCTCCTTTCCCTTCAAGTATCATTTACTAACTTCGTTCTAACTTTGTTTGTTTTTGTTCATTATAGTACAAGTCAAACACTGTCAAAATCGAAATACCCAAAACAACCAAGGGTCCAAATACATTATTTCTTATACAATCACGCGTGATAATCCTTCCTTGTATAACCTTGATACGCAATCAAACAAATCAAGTAGCTTTCAAACAATTTGCGCTTGATAGCCTCGTACACGCTTTAGTCGCGAGGTGCACTGCACCAAGCGTATCAACGTTCGGGCATCTGATGTGAGGCGCTTATTCTACGATCCGGGAAATTAGGTTTCGGCACCTAACACGATTCCCAGCGCATCCAAACTCTATAAACATGACATCCCTTCAATCATTTCAACGGATTGTCAACCGCATTCTAAACCTCTCCCAGACTTCTAAAACAAATTTGAATACCCTTTTACAACCTTCTAAAACACCTCACATCAACCTACATCCCGAAGATCTCTGTGTGTCCGAGTTGATGTCCTTGGGTGTCCATGTTCAAAGCTTGACAATATATATTTATGGCATGATTACTCCTTTGCTACCTTTGTATTTACATTGTTAATCTCCTTTCCCTTCAAGTATCATT
The DNA here is from genome assembly GCA_958450325.1 of Agrostemma githago. NCBI lineage: Eukaryota > Viridiplantae > Streptophyta > Magnoliopsida > Caryophyllales > Caryophyllaceae > Agrostemma > Agrostemma githago. Next base: position 27,554,206 of record OY288245.1, read on the forward strand.
TACTAACTTCGTTCTAACTTTGTTTGTTTTTGTTCATTATAGTACAAGTCAAACACTGTCAAAATCGAAATACCCAAAACAAACAAGGGTCCAAATACATTATTTCTTATACAATCACGCGTGATAATCCTTCCTTGTATAACCTTGATACGTAATCAAACAAATCAAGTAGCTTTCAAACAATTTGCGCTTGATAGCCTCGTACACGCTTTAGTCGCGAGGTGCACTGCACCAAGCGTATCAACGTTCGGGCATCTGATGTGAGGCGCTTATTCTACGATCCGGGAAATTAGGTTTCGGCACCTAACACGATTCCCAGCGCATCCAAACTCTATAAACATGACATCCCTTCAATCATTTCAACGGATTGTCAACCGCATTCTAAACCTCTCCCATACTTCTAAATCAACTTTGAATACCCTTTTACAACCTTCTAAAACACCTCACATCAACCTACATCCCGAACATCTCTGTGTGTTCGAGTTGATGTCATTGTGTGTCCATGTTCAAAGCTTGACAATATATATTTATGGCATGATTACTCCTTTGCTACCTTTGTATTTACATTGTTAATCTTCTTTCCCTTCAAGTATCATTGACTAACTTCGTTCTAACTTTGTTTGTTTTTGTTCATTATAGTACAAGTCAAACACGGTCAAAATCGAAATACCCAAAACGAACAAGGGTCTAAATACACTATTTCTTATACAATCACGCGTTATAATCCTTCCTTGTATAACCTTGATACGCAATCAAACAAATCAAGTAGCTTTCAAACAATTCGCGCTTGATAGCCTCGTACACGCTTTAGTCTCGAGGTGCAGTGTACCAGGCGTCTCAACGTTCGGGCGTCTGATGTGAGGCGCTAATTCTACGATCCCGGGAATTAGATTTCGGCACCTAACACGATTCCCAGCGCATCCAAACTCTATAAACACGACATCCCTTCAATCTTTTAAACGGATTGTCAACCGCATTCTAAACCTCTCCCAGACTTCTAAAACAAACTTGAATACCCTTTTACAACCTTCTAAAACACCTCACATCAACCTACATCCCGAAGATCTCTGTGTGTCTGAGTTGATGTCCTTGGGTGTCCATGTTCAAAGCTTGACCATATATATTTATGGCATGATTACTCCTTTGCTACCTTTGTATTTACATTGTTAATCTTCTTTCCCTTCAAGTATCATTGACTAACTTCGTTCTAACTTTGTTTGTTTTTGTTCATTATAGTACAAGTCAAACACGGTCAAAATCGAAATACCCAAAACAAACAAGGGTCCAAATACATTATTTCTTATACTATCACGCGTGATAATCCTTCCTTGTATAACCTTGATACGCAATCCAACAAATCAAGTAGCTTTCAAACAATTCGCGCTTGATAGCCTCGTACACGATTTAGTCTCGAGGTGCACTGTACCAGGCGTCTCAACGTTCGGGCGTCTGATGTGAGGCGCTTATTCTACGATCCAGGAAATTAGGTTTCGGCACCTAACACGATTCCCAGCGCATCCAAACACTATAAACACGACATCCCTTCAATCATTTCAACGGATTGTCAACCGCATTCTAAACCTCTCCCAGACTTCTAAAACAAATTTGAATACCCTTTTACAACCTTCTAAAACACCTCACATCAACCTACATCCCGAAGATCTCTGTGTGTCCGAGTTGATGTCCTTGGGTGTCCATGTTCAAAGCTTGACAATATATATTTATGGCATGATTACTCCTTTGCTACCTTTGTATTTACATTGTTAATCTCCTTTCCCTTCAAGTATCATTTACTAACTTCGTTCTAACTTTGTTTGTTTTTGTTCATTATAGTACAAGTCAAACACTGTCAAAATCGAAATACCCAAAACAAACAAGGGTCCAAATACATTATTTCTTATAAAATCACGTGTGATAATCCTTCCTTTTATAACCTTGATACGAAATCAAACAAATCAAGTAGCTTTCAAACAAATCACGCTTGATTGCCTTGTACACGCTTTAGTCTCAAGGTGCACTGTACCAAGCGTTTCAACGTTCGGGCGTCTGATGTGAGGCGCTTATTCTACGATTCGGGAAATTAGGTTTCGGCACCTAACACGATTCCCAGCGCATCCAAACTCTATAAAATGGACATCCCTTCAATCATTTCAACGGATTGTCAACCGCATTCTAAACCTCTCCCAGACTTATAAATCAACTTTGAATACCCTTTTACAACCTTTTAAAACACCTCATATCAACCTACATCCCGAACATCTCTGTGTGTTCGAGTTGATGTCATTGTGTGTCCATGTTCAAAGCTTGACAATATATATTTATGGCATGATTACTCCTTCGCTACCTTTGTATTTACATTGTTAATCTCCTTTCCCTTCAAATATCATTTACTAACTTCGTTCTAACTTTGTTTGTTTTTGTTCATTATAGTACAAGTCAAACACGGTCAAAATTGAAATACCCAAAACGAACAAGGGTCCAAATACACTATTTCTTATACAATCACGCGTTATAATCCTTCCTTGTATAACCTTGATGCGCAATCAAACAAATCAAGTAGCTTTCAAACAATTCGCGCTTGATAGCCTCGTACACGCTTTAGTCTCGAGGTGCAGTGTACCAGGCGTATCAACGTTCGGGCGTCTGATGTGAGGCGGTAATTATACGATCCCGGGAATTAGATTTCGGCACCTAACACGATTCCCAGCGCATCCAAACTCTATAAACACGACATCCCTTCAATCTTTTAAACGGATTGTCAACCGCATTCTAAACCTCTCCCAGACTTCTAAAACAAACTTGAATACCCTTTTACAACCTTCTAAAACACCTCACATCAACCTACATCCCGAAGATCTCTGTGTGTCCGAGTTGATGTCCTTGGGTGTCCATGTTCAAAGCTTGACAATATATATTTATGGCATGATTACTCCTTTGCTACCTTTGTATTTACATTGTTAATCTCCTTTCCCTCCAAGTATCATTTACTAACTTCGTTCTAACTTTGTTTGTTTTTGTTCATTATAGTACAAGTCAAACACTGTCAAAATCGAAATACCCAAAACAAACAAGGGTCCAAATACATTATTTCTTATAAAATCACGTGTGATAATCCTTCCTTTTATAACCTTGATACGCAATCAAACAAATCAAGTAGCTTTCAAACAAATCGCGCTTGATTGCCTTGTACACGCTTTAGTCTCAAGGTGCACTGTACCAAGCGTCTCAACGTTCGGGCGTCTGAAGTGAGGCGCTTATTCTACGATTCGGGAAATTAGGTTTCGGCACCTAACACGATTCCCAGCGCATCCAAACTCTATAAAATGGACATCCCTTCAATCATTTCAACGGATTGTCAACCGCATTCCTAACCTCTCCCAGACTTCTAAATCAACTTTGAATACCCTTTTACAACCTTCTAAAACACCTCACATCAACCTACATCCCGAACATCTATGTGTGTTCGAGTTGATGTCATTGTGTGTCCATGTTCAAAGCTTGACAATATATATTTATGGCATGATTACTCCTTTGCTACCTTTGTATTTACATTGTTAATCTCCTTTCCCTTCAAATATCATTTACTAAATTCGTTCTAACTTTGTTTGTTTTTGTTCATTATAGTACAAGTCAATCACGGTCAAAATCGAAATACCCAAAACGAACAAGGGTCCAAATACACTATTTCTTATACAATCACGCGTTATAATCCTTCCTTGTATAACCTTGATACGCAATCAAACAAATCAAGTAGCTTTCAAACAATTCGCGCTTGATAGCCTCGTACACGCTTTAGTCTCGAGGTGCAGTGTACCAGGCGTATCAACGTTCGGGCGTCTGATGTGAGGCGCTAATTATACGATCCCGGGAATTAGATTTCGGCACCTAACACGATTCCCAGCGCATCCAAACTCTATAAACACGACATCCCTTCAATCTTTTAAACGGATTGTCAACCGCATTCTAAACCTCTCCCAGACTTCTAAAACAAACTTGAATACCCTTTTACAACCTTCTAAAACACCTCACATCAACCTACATCCCGAAGATCTCTGTGTGTCCGAGTTGATGTCCTTGGGTGTCCATGTTCAAAGCTTGACAATATATATTTATGGCATGATTACTCCTTTGCTACCTTTGTATTTACATTGTTAATCTCCTTTCCCTTCAAGTATCATTTACTAACTTCGTTCTAACTTTGTTTGTTTTTGTTCATTATAGTACAAGTCAAACACTGTCAAAATCGAAATACCCAAAACAAACAAGGGTCCAAATACATTATTTCTTATAAAATCACGTGTGATAATCCTTCCTTTTATAACCTTGATACGCAATCAAACAAATCAAGTAGCTTTCAAACAAATCGCGCTTGATTGCCTTGTACAGCTTTAGTCTCAAGGTGCACTGTACCAAGCGTCTCAACGTTCGGGCGTCTGAAGTGAGGCGCTTATTCTACGATTCGGGAAATTAGGTTTCGGCATCTAACACGATTCCCAGCGCATCCAAACTCTATAAAATGGACATCCCTTCAATCATTTCAACGGATTGTCAACCGCATTCTTAACCTCTCCCAGACTTCTAAATCAACTTTGAATACCCTTTTACAACCTTCTAAAACACCTCACATCAACCTACATCCCGAACATCTATGTGTGTTCGAGTTGATGTCATTGTGTGTCCATGTTCAAAGCTTGACAATATATATTTATGGCATGATTACTCCTTTGCTACCTTTGTATTTACATTGTTAATCTCCTTTCCCTTCAAATATCATTTACTAACTTCGTTCTAACTTTGTTTGTTTTTGTTCATTATAGTACAAGTCAAACACGGTCAAAATCGAAATACCCAAAACGAACAAGGGTCCAAATACACTATTTCTTATACAATCACGCGTTATAATCCTTCCTTGTATAACCTTGATACGCAATCAAACAAATCAAGTAGCTTTCAAACAATTCGCGCTTGATAGCCTCGTACACGCTTTAGTCTCGAGGTGCAGTGTACCAGGCGTCTCAACGTTCGGGCGTCTGATGTGAGGCGCTAATTCTACGATCCCGGGAATTAGATTTCGGCACCTAACACGATTCCCAGCGCATCCAAACTCTATAAACACGACATCCCTTCAATCTTTTAAATGGATTGTCAACCGCATTCTAAACCTCTCCCAGACTTCTAAAACAAACTTGAATACCCTTTTACAACCTTCTAAAACACCTCACATCAACCTACATCCCGAAGATCTCTGTGTGTCCGAGTTGATGTCCTTGGGTGTCCATGTTCAAAGCTTGACAATATATATTTATGGCATGATTACTCCTTTGCTACGTTTGTATTTACATTGTTAATCTCCTTTCCCTTCAACTATCATTTACTAACTTCGTTCTAACTTTGTTTGTTTTTGTTCATTATAGTACAAGTCAAACACTGTCAAAATCGAAATACCCAAAACAAACAAGGGTCCAAATACATTATTTCTTATACAATCACGCGTGATAATCCTTCCTTGTATAACCTTGATACGCAATCAAACAAATCAAGTAGCTTTCAAACAATTCGCGCTTGATAGCCTCGTACACGCTTTAGTCGCGAGGTGCACTGCACCAAGCATCTCAACGTTCGGGCGTCTGATGTGAGGCGCTTATTCTACGATCCGGGAAATTAGGTTTCGGCACCTAACACGATTCCCAGCGCATCCAAACTCTATAAACATGACATCCCTTCAATCATTTCAACGGATTGTCAACCGCATTCTAAACCTCTCCCAGACTTCTAAAACAAATTTTAATACCCTTTTACAACCTTCTAAAACACCTCACATCAACCTACATCCCGAAGATCTCTGTGTGTCCGAGTTGATGTCATTTGGTGTCCATGTTCAAAGCTTGACAATATATATTTATGGCATGATTACTCCTTTGCTACCTTTGTATTTACATTGTTAATCTCCTTTCCCTTCAAGTATCATTTACTAACTTCGTTCTAACTTTGTTTGTTTTTGTTCATTATAGTACAAGTCAAACACTGTCAAAATCGAAATACCCAAAACAAACAAGGGTCCAAATACATTATTTCTTATAAAATCACGTGTGATAATCCTTCCTTTTATAACCTTGATACGCAATCAAACAAATCAAGTAGCTTTCAAACAAATCGCGCTTGATTGCCTTGTACACGCTTTAGTCTCAAGGTGCACTGTACCAGGCGTCTCAACGTTCGGGCGTCTGAAGTGAGGCGCTTATTCTACGATTCGGGAAATTAGGTTTCGGCACCTAACACGATTCCCAGCGCATCCAAACTCTATAAAATGGACATCCCTTCAATCATTTCAACGGATTGTCAACCGCATTCTAAACCTCTCCCAGACTTCTAAATCAACTTTGAATACCCTTTTACAACCTTCTAAAACACCTTACATCAACCTACATCCCGAACATCTCTGTGTGTCCGAGTTGATGTCATTCTGTGTCCATGTTCAAAGCTTGACAATATATATTTATGGCATGATTACTCCTTTGCTACCTTTGTATTTACATTGTTAATCTCCTTTCCCTTCAAATATCATTTACTAACTTCGTTCTAACTTTGTTTGTTTTTGTTCATTATAGTACAAGTCAAACACGGTCAAAATCGAAATACCCAAAACAAACAAGGGTCCAAATACATTATTTCTTATACAATCACGCGTGATAATCCTTCCTTGTATAACCTTGATACGCAATCAAACAAATCAAGTAGCTTTCAAACAATTCGCGCTTGATAGCCTCGTACACGCTTTAGTCGCGAGGTGCACTGCACCAAGCGTCTCAACTTTCGGGCGTCTGATGTGAGGCGCTTATTCTACGATCCGGGAAATTAGGTTTCGGCACCTAACACGATTCCCAGCGCATCCAAACTCTATAAACATGACATCCCTTCAATCATTTCAACGGATTGTCAACCGCATTCTAAACCTCTCCCAGACTTCTAAAACAAATTTTAATACCCTTTTACAACCTTCTAAAACACCTCACATCAACCTACATCCCGAAGATCTCTGTGTGTCCGAGTTGATGTCATTTGGTGTCCATGTTCAAAGCTTGACAATATATATTTATGGCATGATTACTCCTTTGCTACCTTTGTATTTACATTGTTAATCTCCTTTCCCTTCAAGTATCATTTACTAACTTCGTTCTAACTTTGTTTGTTTTTGTTCATTATAGTACAAGTCAAACACTGTCAAAATCGAAATACCCAAAACAAACAAGGGTCCAAATACATTATTTCTTATAAAATCACGTGTGATAATCCTTCCTTTTATAACCTTGATACGCAATCAAACAAATCAAGTAGCTTTCAAACAAATCGCGCTTGATTGCCTTGTACACGCTTTAGTCTCAAGGTGCACTGTACCAGGCGTCTCAACGTTCGGGCGTCTGAAGTGAGGCGCTTATTCTACTATTCGGGAAATTAGGTTTCGGCACGTAACACGATTCCCAGCGCATCCAAACTCTATAAAATGGACATCCCTTCAATCATTTCAACGGATTGTCAACCGCATTCTAAACCTCTCCCAGACTTCTAAATCAACTTTGAATACCCTTTTACAACCTTCTAAAACACCTTACATCAACCTACATCCCGAACATCTCTGTGTGTCCGAGTTGATGTCATTCTGTGTCCATGTTCAAAGCTTGACAATATATATTTATGGCATGATTACTCCTTTGCTACCTTTGTATTTACATTGTTAATCTCCTTTCCCTTCAAATATCATTTACTAACTTCGTTCTAACTTTGTTTGTTTTTGTTCATTATAGTACAAGTCAAACACGGTCAAAATCGAAATACCCAAAACAAACAAGGGTCCAAATACATTATTTCTTATACAATCACGCGTGATAATCCTTCCTTGTATAACCTTGATACGCAATCAAACAAATCAAGTAGCTTTCAAACAATTCGCGCTTGATAGCCTCGTACACGCTTTAGTCGCGAGGTGCACTGCACCAAGCGTCTCAACTTTCGGGCGTCTGATGTGAGGCGCTTATTCTACGATCCGGGAAATTAGGTTTCGGCACCTAACACGATTCCCAGCGCATCCAAACTCTATAAACATGACATCCCTTCAATCATTTCAACGGATTGTCAACCGCATTCTAAACCTCTCCCAGACTTCTAAAACAAATTTTAATACCCTTTTACAACCTTCTAAAACACCTCACATCAACCTACATCCCGAAGATCTCTGTGTGTCCGAGTTGATGTCATTTGGTGTCCATGTTCAAAGCTTGACAATATATATTTATGGCATGATTACTCCTTTGCTACCTTTGTATTTACATTGTTAATCTCCTTTCCCTTCAAGTATCATTTACTAACTTCGTTCTAACTTTGTTTGTTTTTGTTCATTATAGTACAAGTCAAACACTGTCAAAATCGAAATACCCAAAACAAACAAGGGTCCAAATACATTATTTCTTATAAAATCACGTGTGATAATCCTTCCTTTTATAACCTTGATACGCAATCAAACAAATCAAGTAGCTTTCAAACAAATCGCGCTTGATTGCCTTGTACACGCTTTAGTCTCAAGGTGCACTGTACCAGGCGTCTCAACGTTCGGGCGTCTGAAGTGAGGCGCTTATTCTACGATTCGGGAAATTAGGTTTCGGCACCTAACACGATTCCCAGCGCATCCAAACTCTATAAAATGGACATCCCTTCAATCATTTCAACGGATTGTCAATCGCATTCTAAACCTCTCCCAGACTTCTAAATCAACTTTGAATACCCTTTTACAACCTTCTAAAACACCTTACATCAACCTACATCCCGAACATCTCTGTGTGTCCGAGTTGATGTCATTCTGTGTCCATGTTCAAAGCTTGACAATATATATTTATGGCATGATTACTCCTTTGCTACCTTTGTATTTACATTGTTAATCTCCTTTCCCTTCAAATATCATTTACTAACTTCGTTCTAACTTTGTTTGTTTTTGTTCATTATAGTACAAGTCAAACACGGTCAAAATCGAAATACCCAAAACAAACAAGGGTCCAAATACATTATTTCTTATACAATCACGCGTGATAATCCTTCCTTGTATAACCTTGATACGCAATCAAACAAATCAAGTAGCTTTCAAACAATTCGCGCTTGATAGCCTCGTACACGCTTTAGTCGCGAGGTGCACTGCACCAAGCGTCTCAACTTTCGGGCGTCTGATGTGAGGCGCTTATTCTACGATCCGGGAAATTAGGTTTCGGCACCTAACACGATTCCCAGCGCATCCAAACTCTATAAACATGACATCCCTTCAATCATTTCAACGGATTGTCAACCGCATTCTAAACCTCTCCCAGACTTCTAAAACAAATTTTAATACCCTTTTACAACCTTCTAAAACACCTCACATCAACCTACATCCCGAAGATCTCTGTGTGTCCGAGTTGATGTCATTTGGTGTCCATGTTCAAAGCTTGACAATATATATTTATGGCATGATTACTCCTTTGCTACCTTTGTATTTACATTGTTAATCTCCTTTCCCTTCAAGTATCATTTACTAACTTCGTTCTAACTTTGTTTGTTTTTGTTCATTATAGTACAAGTCAAACACTGTCAAAATCGAAATACCCAAAACAAACAAGGGTCCAAATACATTATTTCTTATAAAATCACGTGTGATAATCCTTCCTTTTATAACCTTGATACGCAATCAAACAAATCAAGTAGCTTTCAAACAAATCGCGCTTGATTGCCTTGTACACGCTTTAGTCTCAAGGTGCACTGTACCAGGCGTCTCAACGTTCGGGCGTCTGAAGTGAGGCGCTTATTCTACTATTCGGGAAATTAGGTTTCGGCACCTAACACGATTCCCAGCGCATCCAAACTCTATAAAATGGACATCCCTTCAATCATTTCAACGGATTGTCAACCGCATTCTAAACCTCTCCCAGACTTCTAAATCAACTTTGAATACCCTTTTACAACCTTCTAAAACACCTTACATCAACCTACATCCCGAACATCTCTGTGTGTCCGAGTTGATGTCATTCTGTGTCCATGTTCAAAGCTTGACAATATATATTTATGGCATGATTACTCCTTTGCTACCTTTGTATTTACATTGTTAATCTCCTTTCCCTTCAAATATCATTTACTAACTTCGTTCTAACTTTGTTTGTTTTTGTTCATTATAGTACAAGTCAAACACGGTCAAAATCGAAATACCCAAAACAAACAAGGGTCCAAATACATTATTTCTTATACAATCACGCGTGATAATCCTTCCTTGTATAACCTTGATACGCAATCAAACAAATCAAGTAGCTTTCAAACAATTCGCGCTTGATAGCCTCGTACACGCTTTAGTCGCGAGGTGCACTGCACCAAGCGTCTCAACTTTCGGGCGTCTGATGTGAGGCGCTTATTCTACGATCCGGGAAATTAGGTTTCGGCACCTAACACGATTCCCAGCGCATCCAAACTCTATAAACATGACATCCCTTCAATCATTTCAACGGATTGTCAACCGCATTCTAAACCTCTCCCAGACTTCTAAAACAAATTTTAATACCCTTTTACAACCTTCTAAAACACCTCACATCAACCTACATCCCGAAGATCTCTGTGTGTCCGAGTTGATGTCATTTGGTGTCCATGTTCAAAGCTTGACAATATATATTTATGGCATGATTACTCCTTTGCTACCTTTGTATTTACATTGTTAATCTCCTTTCCCTTCAAGTATCATTTACTAACTTCGTTCTAACTTTGTTTGTTTTTGTTCATTATAGTACAAGTCAAACACTGTCAAAATCGAAATACCCAAAACAAACAAGGGTCCAAATACATTATTTCTTATAAAATCACGTGTGATAATCCTTCCTTTTATAACCTTGATACGCAATCAAACAAATCAAGTAGCTTTCAAACAAATCGCGCTTGATTGCCTTGTACACGCTTTAGTCTCAAGGTGCACTGTACCAGGCGTCTCAACGTTCGGGCGTCTGAAGTGAGGCGCTTATTCTACGATTCGGGAAATTAGGTTTCGGCACCTAACACGATTCCCAGCGCATCCAAACTCTATAAAATGGACATCCCTTCAATCATTTCAACGGATTGTCAATCGCATTCTAAACCTCTCCCAGACTTCTAAATCAACTTTGAATACCCTTTTACAACCTTCTAAAACACCTTACATCAACCTACATCCCGAACATCTCTGTGTGTCCGAGTTGATGTCATTCTGTGTCCATGTTCAAAGCTTGACAATATATATTTATGGCATGATTACTCCTTTGCTACCTTTGTATTTACATTGTTAATCTCCTTTCCCTTCAAATATCATTTACTAACTTCGTTCTAACTTTGTTTGTTTTTGTTCATTATAGTACAAGTCAAACACGGTCAAAATCGAAATACCCAAAACAAACAAGGGTCCAAATACATTATTTCTTATACAATCACGCGTGATAATCCTTCCTTGTATAACCTTGATACGCAATCAAACAAATCAAGTAGCTTTCAAACAATTCGCGCTTGATAGCCTCGTACACGCTTTAGTCGCGAGGTGCACTGCACCAAGCGTCTCAACTTTCGGGCGTCTGATGTGAGGCGCTTATTCTACGATCCGGGAAATTAGGTTTCGGCACCTAACACGATTCCCAGCGCATCCAAACTCTATAAACATGACATCCCTTCAATCATTTCAACGGATTGTCAACCGCATTCTAAACCTCTCCCAGACTTCTAAAACAAATTTTAATACCCTTTTACAACCTTCTAAAACACCTCACATCAACCTACATCCCGAAGATCTCTGTGTGTCCGAGTTGATGTCATTTGGTGTCCATGTTCAAAGCTTGACAATATATATTTATGGCATGATTACTCCTTTGCTACCTTTGTATTTACATTGTTAATCTCCTTTCCCTTCAAGTATCATTTACTAACTTCGTTCTAACTTTGTTTGTTTTTGTTCATTATAGTACAAGTCAAACACTGTCAAAATCGAAATACCCAAAACAAACAAGGGTCCAAATACATTATTTCTTATAAAATCACGTGTGATAATCCTTCCTTTTATAACCTTGATACGCAATCAAACAAATCAAGTAGCTTTCAAACAAATCGCGCTTGATTGCCTTGTACACGCTTTAGTCTCAAGGTGCACTGTACCAGGCGTCTCAACGTTCGGGCGTCTGAAGTGAGGCGCTTATTCTACTATTCGGGAAATTAGGTTTCGGCACCTAACACGATTCCCAGCGCATCCAAACTCTATAAAATGGACATCCCTTCAATCATTTCAACGGATTGTCAATCGCATTCTAAACCTCTCCCAGACTTCTAAATCAACTTTGAATATCCTTTTACAACCTTCTAAAACACCTCACATCAACCTACATCCCGAACATCTCTGTGTGTCCGAGTTGATGTCATTGTGTGTCCATGTTCAAAGCTTGACAATATATATTTATGGCATGATTACTCCTTTGCTACCTTTGTATTTACATTGTTAATCTCCTTTCCCTTCAAATATCATTTACTAACTTCGTTCTAACTTTGTTTGTTTTTGTTCATTATAGTACAAGTCAAACACGGTCAAAATTGAAATACCCAAAACGAACAAGGGTCCAAATACACTATTTCTTATACAATCACGCGTTATAATCCTTCCTTGTATAACCTTGATACGCAATCAAACAAATCAAGTAGCTTTCAAACAATTCGCGCTTGATAGCCTCGTACACGCTTTAGTCTCGAGGTGCAGTGTACCAGGCGTCTCAACGTTCGGGCGTCTGATGTGAGGCGCTAATTCTACGATCCCGGGAATTAGATTTCGTCACCTAACACGATTCCCAGCGCATCCAAACTCTATAAACACGACATCCCTTCAATCTTTTAAACGGATTGTCAACCGCATTCTAAACCTCTCCCAGACTTCTAAAACAAACTTGAATACCCTTTTACAACCTTCTAAAACACCTCACATCAACCTATATCCCGAAGATCACTGTGTGTCCGAGTTGATGTCATTTGGTGTCCATGTTCAAAGCTTGGCAATATATATTTATGGCATGATTACACCTTTGCTACCTTTGTATTTACATTGTTAATCTCCTTTCCCTTCAAATATTATTTACTAACTTCGTTCTAACTTTGTTTGTTTTTTTTCATTATAGTACAAGTCAAACACGGTCAAAATCAAAATACCCAAAACGAACAAGGGTCCAAATACACTATTTCTTATACAATCACGCGTTATAATCCTTCCTTGTATAACCTTGATACGCAATCAAACAAATCAAGTAGCTTTCAAACAATTCGCGCTTGATAGCCTTGAACACGCTTTAGTCTCGAGGTGCACTGTACCAGGCGTCTCAACGTTCGGGCGTCCGATGTGAGGCGCTTATTCTACTATCAAGGAAATTAGGTTTCGACACCTAACACGATTCCCAGCGCATCCAAACTCTATAAACACGACATCCCTTCAATCATTTCAACGGATTATCAACCGCATTCTAAACCTCTCTCAGACTTCTAAAACAAATTTTAATACCCTTTTACAACCTTCTAAAACACCTCAAATCATCCTACACCCCGAAGATCTCTGTGTGTCCGAGTTGATGTCATTTGGTGTCCATGTTCAAAGCTTGACAATATATATTTATGGCATGATTACTCCTTTGCTACCTTTGTATTTACATTGTTAATCTCCTTTCCCTTCAAATATCATTTACTAACTTCGTTCTAACTTTGTTTGTTTTTGTTCATTATAGTACAAGTCAAACACGGTCAAAATCGAAATACCCAAAACGAACAAGGGTCCAAATACACTATTTCTTATACAATCACGCGTTATAATCCTTCCTTGTATAACCTTGATACGCAATCAAACAAATCAAGTAGCTTTCAAACAAATCGCGCTTGATTGCCTTGAACACGCTTTAGTCTCGAGGTGCACTGTACCAGGCGTCTCAACGTTCGGGCGTCTGATGTGAGGCGCTTATTCTACTATCAAGGAAATTAGGTTTCGGCACCTAACACGATTCCCAGCGCATCCAAACTCTATAAACACGACATCCCTTCAATCATTTCAACGGATTATCAACCGCATTCTAAACCTCTCTCAGACTTCTAAAACAAATTTTAATACCCTTTTACAACCTTCTAAAACACCTCACATCATCCTACACCCCGAAGATCTCTGCGTGTCCGAGTTGATGTCATTTGGTGTCCATGTTCAAAGCTTGACAATATATATTTATGGCATGATTACTCCTTTGCTACCTTTCTATTTACATTGTTAATCTCCTTTCCCTTCATGTATCATTTACTAACTTCGTTCTAACTTTGTTTGTTTTTGTTCATTATAGTACAAGTCAAACACGGTCAAAATCGAAATACCCAAAACAAACAAGGGTCCAAATACATTATTTCTTATACAATCACGCGTGATAATCCTTCCTTTTATAACCTTGATACGCAATCAAACAAATCAAGTAGCTTTCAAACAAATCGCGCTTGATTGCCTTGAACACGCTTTAGTCTCGAGGTGCACTGTACCAGGCGTCTCAACGTTCGGGCGTCTGATGTGAGGCGCTTATTCTACTATCAAGGAAATTAGGTTTCGGCACCTAACACGATTCCCAGCGCATCCAAACTCTATAAACACGACATCCCTTCAATCATTTCAACGGATTATCAACCGCATTCTAAACCTCTCCCAGACTTCTAAAACAAATTTTAATACCCTTTTACAACCTTCTAAAACACCTCACATCATCCTACACCCCGAAGATCTCTGTGTGTCCGAGTTGATGTCATTTGGTGTCCATGTTCAAAGCTTGACAATATATATTTATGGCATGATTACTCCTTTGCTACCTTTCTATTTACATTGTTAATCTCCTTTCCCTTCAAGTATCATTTACTAACTTCGTTCTAACTTTGTTTGTTTTTGTTCATTATAGTACAAGTCAAACACGGTCAAAATTGAAATACCCAAAACAAACAAGGGTCCAAATACATTATTTCTTATACAATCACGCGTGATAATCCTTCCTTTTATAACCTTGATACGCAATCAAACAAATCAAGTAGCTTTCAAACAAATCGCGCTTGATTGCCTTGAACACGCTTTAGTCTCGAGGTGCACTGTACCAGGCGTCTCAACGTTCGGGCGTCTGATGTGAGGCGCTTATTCTACTATCAAGGAAATTAGGTTTCGGCACCTAACACGATTCCCAGCGCATCCAAACTCTATAAACACGACATCCCTTCAATCATTTCAACGGATTATCAACCGCATTCTAAACCTCTCCCAGACTTCTAAAACAAATTTTAATACCCTTTTACAACCTTCTAAAACACCTCACATCATCCTACACCCCGAAGATCTCTGTGTGTCCGAGTTGATGTCATTTGGTGTCCATGTTCAAAGCTTGACAATATATATTTATGGCATGATTACTCCTTTGCTACCTTTCTATTTACATTGTTAATCTCCTTTCCCTTCAAGTATCATTTAATAACTTCGTTCTAACTTTGTTTGTTTTTGTTCATTATAGTACAAGTCAAACACGGTCAAAATTGAAATACCCAAAACAAACAAGGGTCCAAATACATTATTTCTTATACAATCACGCGTGATAATCCTTCCTTTTATAACCTTGATACGCAATCAAACAAATCAAGTAGCTTTCAAACAAATCGCGCTTGATTGCCTTGAACACGCTTTAGTCTCGAGGTGCACTGTACCAGGCGTCTCAACGTTCGGGCGTCTGATGTGAGGCGCTTATTCTACTATCAAGGAAATTAGGTTTCGGCACCTAACACGATTCCCAGCGCATCCAAACTCTATAAACACGACATCCCTTCAATCATTTCAACGGATTATCAACCGCATTCTAAACCTCTCCCAGACTTCTAAAACAAATTTTAATACCCTTTTACAACCTTCTAAAACACCTCACATCATCCTACACCCCGAAGATCTCTGTGTGTCCGAGTTGATGTCATTTGGTGTCCATGTTCAAAGCTTGACAATATATATTTATGGCATGATTACTCCTTTGCTACCTTTCTATTTACATTGTTAATCTCCTTTCCCTTCAAGTATCATTTACTAACTTCGTTCTAACTTTGTTTGTTTTTGTTCATTATAGTACAAGTCAAACACGGTCAAAATTGAAATACCCAAAACAAACAAGGGTCCAAATACATTATTTCTTATACAATCACGTGTGATAATCCTTCCTTTTATAACCTTGATACGCAATCAAACAAATCAAGTAGCTTTCAAACAAATCGCGCTTGATTGCCTTGAACACGCTTTAGTCTCGAGGTGCACTGTACCAGGCGTCTCAACGTTCGGGCGTCTGATGTGAGGCGCTTTATCTACTATCAAGAAAATTAGGTTTCGGCACCTAACACGATTCCCAGCGCATCCAAACTCTATAAACACGACATCCCTTCAATCATTTCAACGGATTATCAACCGCATTCTAAACCTCTCCCAGACTTCTAAAACAAATTTTAATACCCTTTTACAACCTTCTAAAACACCTCAAATCATCCTACACCCCGAAGATCTCTGTGTGTCCGAGTTGATGTCATTTGGTGTCCATGTTCAAAGCTTGACAATATATATTTATGGCATGATTACTCCTTTGCTACCTTTCTATTTACATTGTTAATCTCCATTCCCTTCAAGTATCATTTACTAACTTCGTTCTAACTTTGTTTGTTTTTGTTCATTATAGTACAAGTCAAACACGGTCAAAATCGAAATACCCAAAACAAAAAAGGGTCCAAATACATTATTTCTTATACAATCACGTGTGATAATCCTTCCTTTTATAACCTTGATACGCAATCAAACAAATCAAGTAGCTTTTAAACAAATCGCGCTTGATTGCCTTGAACATGCTTTAGTCTCGAGGTGCACTGTACCAGGCGTCTCAACGTTCGGGCGTCTGATGTGAGGCGCTTATTCTACTATCAAGGAAATTAGGTTTCGGCACCTAACACGATTCCCAGCGCATCCAAACTCTATAAACACGACATCCCTTCAATCATTTCAACGGATTATCAACCGCATTCTAAACCTCTCCCAGACTTCTAAAACAAATTTTAATACCCTTTTACAACCTTCTAAAATACCTCAAATCATCCTACACCCCGAAGATCTCTGTGTGTCCGAATTGATGTCATTTGGTGTCCATGTTCAAAGCTTGACAATATATATTTATGCCATGATTACTCCTTTGCTACCTTTCTATTTACATTGTTAATCTCCTTTCCCTTCAAGTATCATTTACTAACTTCGTTCTAACTTTGTTTGTTTTTGTTCATTATAGTACAAGTCAAACACGGTCAAAATTGAAATACCCAAAACAAACAAGGGTCCAAATACATTATTTCTTATACAATCACGCGTGATAATCCTTCCTTTTATAACCTTGATACGCAATCAAACAAATCAAGTAGCTTTCAAACAAATCGCGCTTGATTGCCTTGAACACGCTTTAGTCTCGAGGTGCACTGTACCAGGCGTCTCAACGTTCGGGCGTCTGATGTGAGGCGCTTATTCTACTATCAAGGAAATTAGGTTTCGGCACCTAACACGATTCCCAGCGCATCCAAACTCTATAAACACGACATCCCTTCAATCATTTCAACGGATTATCAACCGCATTCTAAACCTCTCCCAGACTTCTGAAACTAATTTTAATACCCTTTTACAACCTTCTAAAACACCTCACATCATCCTACACCCCGAAGATCTCTGTGTGTCCGAGTTGATGTCATTTGGTGTCCATGTTCAAAGCTTGACAATATATATTTATGGCATGATTACTCCTTTGCTACCTTTCTATTTACATTGTTAATCTCCTTTCCCTTCAAGTATCATTTACTAATTTCGTTCTAACTTTGTTTGTTTTTGTTCATTATAGTACAAGTCAAACACGGTCAAAATTGAAATACCCAAAACAAACAAGGGTCCAAATACATTATTTCTTATACAATCACTCGTGATAATCCTTCCTTTTATAACCTTGATACGCAATCAAACAAATCAAGTAGCTTTCAAACAAATCGCGCTAGATTGCCTTGAACACGCTTTAGTCTCGAGGTGCACTGTACCTGGCGTCTCAACGTTCGGGCATCTGAAGTGAGGCGCTTATTCTACGATCCGGGAAATTAGGTTTCGGCACCTAACACGATTCCCAGCGCATCCAAACTCTATAAACACGACATCCCTTCAATCATTTCAACGGATTATCAACCGCATTCTAAACCTCTCCCAGACTTCTAAAACAAATTTTAATACCCTTTTACAACCTTCTAAAACACCTCACATCATCCTACACCCCGAAGATCTCTGTGTGTCCGAGTTGATGTCATTTGGTGTCCATGTTCAAAGCTTGACAATATATATTTATGGCATGATTACTCCTTTGCTACCTTTGTATTTACATTGTTAATCTCCTTTCCCTTCAAGTATCATTTACTAACTTCGTTCTAACTTTGTTTGTTTTTGTTCATTATAGTACAAGTCAAACACGGTCAAAATTGAAATACCCAAAACAAACAAGGGTCCAAATACATTATTTCTTATACAATCACGCGTGATAATCCTTCCTTTTATAACCTTGATACGCAATCAAACAAATCAAGTAGCTTTCAAACAAATCGCGCTTGATTGCCTTGAACACGCTTTAGTCTCGAGGTGCACTGTACCAGGCGTCTCAACGTTCGGGCGTCTGATGTGAGGCGCTTATTCTACTATCAAGGAAATTAGGTTTCGGCACCTAACACGATTCCCAGCGCATCCAAACTCTATAAACACGACATCCCTTCAATCATTTCAACGGATTATCAACCGCATTCTAAACCTCTCCCAGACTTCTGAAACTAATTTTAATACCCTTTTACAACCTTCTAAAACACCTCACATCATCCTACACCCCGAAGATCTCTGTGTGTCCGAGTTGATGTCATTTGGTGTCCATGTTCAAAGCTTGACAATATATATTTATGGCATGATTACTCCTTTGCTACCTTTCTATTTACATTGTTAATCTCCTTTCCCTTCAAGTATCATTTACTAATTTCGTTCTAACTTTGTTTGTTTTTGTTCATTATAGTACAAGTCAAACACGGTCAAAATTGAAATACCCAAAACAAACAAGGGTCCAAATACATTATTTCTTATACAATCACTCGTGATAATCCTTCCTTTTATAACCTTGATACGCAATCAAACAAATCAAGTAGCTTTCAAACAAATCGCGCTAGATTGCCTTGAACACGCTTTAGTCTCGAGGTGCACTGTACCTGGCGTCTCAACGTTCGGGCATCTGAAGTGAGGCGCTTATTCTACGATCCGGGAAATTAGGTTTCGGCACCTAACACGATTCCCAGCGCATCCAAACTCTATAAACTGGACATCCCTTCAATCTTTTAAACGGATTGTCAACCGCATTCTAAACCTCTCCCAGACTTCTAAAACAAACTTGAATACCCTTTTACAACCTTCTAAAACACCTCACATCAACCTACATCCCAAACATCTCTGTGTGTCCGAGTTGATGTCATTGTGTGTCCATGTTCAAAGCTTGACAATATATATTTATGGCATGATTACTCCTTTGCTACCTTTGTATTTACATTGTTAATCTCCTTTCCCTTCAAGTATCATTTACTAACTTCGTTCTAACTTTGTTTGTTTTTGTTCATTATAGTACAAGTCAAACACGGTCAAAATCGAAATACCCAAAACGAACAAGGGTCCAAATACACTATTTCTTATACAATCACGCATTATAATCCTTCCTTGTATAACCTTGATACGCAATCAAACAAATCAAGTAGCTTTCAAACAATTCGCGCTTGATAGCCTTGTACACGCTTTAGTCTCTAGGTGCAGTGTACCAGGCGTCTCAACGTTCGGGCGTCTGATGTGAGGCGCTAATTCTACGATCCTGGGAATTAGATTTCGGCACCTAACACGATTCCCAGCGCATCCAAACTCTATAAACATGACATCTCTTCAATCTTTTAAACGGATTGTCAACCGCATTCTAAACCTCTCCCAGACTTCTAAAACAAACTTGAATACCCTTTTACAACCTTCTAAAACACCTCACATCAACCTACATCCCGAAGATCTCTGTGTGTCCGAGTTGATGTCATTTGGTGTCCATGTTCAAAGCTTGACAATATATATTTATGGCATGATTACTCTTTTGCTACCTTTGTATTTACATTGTTAATCTCCTTTCCCTTCAAGTATCATTGACTAACTTCGTTCTAACTTTGTTTGTTTTTGTTCATTATAGTACAAGTCAAACACGGTCAAAATCGAAATACCCAAAACAAACAAGGGTCCAAATACATTATTTCTTATACAATCACGCGTGATAATCCTTCCTTGTATAACCTTGATACGCAATCAAACAAATCAAGTAGCTTTCAAACAATTCGCGCTTGATAGCCTTGTACACGCTTTAGTCTCTAGGTGCAGTGTACCAGGCGTCTCAACGTTCGGGCGTCTGATGTGAGGCGCTAATTCTACGATCCCGGGAATTAGATTTCGGCACCTAACACGATTCCCAGCGCATCCAAACTCTATAAACATGACATCCCTTCAATCTTTTAAACGGATTGTCAACCGCATTCTAAACCTCTCCCAGACTTCAAAAACAAACTTGAATACCCTTTTACAACCTTCTAAAACACCTCACATCAACCTACATCCCGAAGACCTCTGTGTGTCCGAGTTGATGTCATTTGGTGTCCATGTTCAAAGCTTGACAATATATATTTATGGCATGATTACTATTTTGCTACCTTTGTATTTACATTGTTAATCTCCTTTCCCTTCAAGTATCATTGACTAACTTCGTTCTAACTTTGTTTGTTTTTGTTCATTATAGTACAAGTCAAACACGGTCAAAATCGAAATACCCAAAACATACAAGGGTCCAAATACATTATTTCTTATACAATCACGCGTGATAATCCTTCCTTGTATAACCTTGATACGCAATCAAACAAATCAAGTAGCTTTCAAACAATTCGCGCTTGATAGCCTCGTACACGATTTAGTCTCGAGGTGCACTGTACCAGGCGTCTCAACGTTCGGGCGTCTGATGTGAGGCGCTTATTCTACGATCCAGGAAATTAGGTTTCGGCACCTAACACGATTCCCAGCGCATCCAAACTCTATAAACACGACATCCCTTCAATCATTTCAACGGATTGTCAACCGCATTCTAAACCTCTCCCAGACTTCTAAAACAAATTTGAATACCCTTTTACAACCTTCTAAAACACCTCACATCAACCTACATCCCGAAGATCTCTGTGTGTCCGAGTTGATGTCCTTGGGTGTCCATGTTCAAAGCTTGACAATATATATTTATGGCATGATTACTCCTTTGCTACCTTTGTATTTACATTGTTAATCTCCTTTCCCTTCAAGTATCATTTACTAACTTCGTTCTAACTTTGTTTGTTTTTGTTCATTATAGTACAAGTCAAACACTGTCAAAATCGAAATACCCAAAACAAACAAGGGTCCAAATACATTATTTCTTATACAATCACGCGTGATAATCCTTCCTTGTATAACATTGATACGCAATCAAACAAATCAAGTAGCTTTCAAACAATTTGCGCTTGATAGCCTCGTACACGCTTTAGTCGCGAGGTGCACTGCACCAAGCGTCTCAACGTTCGGGCGTCTGATGTGAGGCGCTTATTCTACGATCCGGGAAATTAGGTTTCGGCACCTAACACGATTCCCAGCGCATCCAAACTCTATAAACATGACATCCCTTCAATCATTTCAACGGATTGTCAACCGCATTCTAAACCTCTCCCAGACTTCTAAAACAAATTTTAATACCCTTTTACAACCTTCTAAAACACCTCACATCAACCTACATCCCGAAGATCTCTGTGTGTCCGAGTTGATGTCATTTGGTGTCCATGTTCAAATCTTGACAATATATATTTATGGCATGATTACTCCTTTGCTACCTTTGTATTTACATTGTTAATCTCCTTTCCCTTCAAGTATCATTTACTAACTTCGTTCTAACTTTGTTTGTTTTTGTTCATTATAGTACAAGTCAAACACTGTCAAAATCGAAATACCCAAAACAAACAAGGGTCCAAATACATTATTTCTTATAAAATCACGTGTGATAATCCTTCCTTTTATAACCTTGATACGCAATCAAACAAATCAAGTAGCTTTCAAACAAATCGCGCTTGATTCCCTTGTACACGCTTTAGTCTCAAGGTGCACTGTACCAAGCGTCTCAACGTTCGGGCGTCTGAAGTGAGGCGCTTATTCTACGATTCGGGAAATTAGGTTTCGGCACCTAACACGATTCCCAGCGCATCCAAACTCTATAAAATGGACATCCCTTCAATCATTTCAACGGATTGTCAACCGCATTCTAAACCTCTCCCAGACTTCTAAATCAACTTTGAATACCCTTTTACAACCTTCTAAAACACCTCACATCAACCTACATCCCGAACATCTCTGTGTGTTCGAGTTGATGTCATTGTGTGTCCATGTTCAAAGCTTGATAATATATATTTATGGCATGATTACTCCTTTGCTACCTTTGTATTTACATTGTTAATCTCCTTTCCCTTCAAATATCATTTACTAACTTCGTTCTAACTTTGTTTGTTTTTGTTCATTATAGTACAAGTCAAACACGGTCAAAATCGAAATACCCAAAATGAACAAGGGTCCAAATACACTATTTCTTATACAATCACGCGTTATAATCCTTCCTTGTATAACCTTGATACGCAATCAAACAAATCAAGTAGCTTTCAAACAATTCGCGCTTGATAGCCTCGTACACGCTTTAGTCTCGAGGTGCAGTGTACCAGGTGTCTCAACGTTCGGGCGTCTGATGTGAGGCGCTAATTCTACGATCCCGGGAATTAGATTTCGGCACCTAACACGATTCCCAGCGCATCCAAACTCTATAAACACGACATCCCTTCAATCTTTTAAACGGATTGTCAACCGCATTCTAAACCTCTCCCAGACTTCTAAAACAAACTTGAATACCCTTTTACAACCTTCTAAAACACCTCACATCAACCTACATCCCGAAGATCTCTGTGTGTCCGAGTTGATGTCCTTGGGTGTCCATGTTCAAAGCTTGACAATATATATTTATGGCATGATTACTCCTTTGCTACCTTTGTATTTACATTGTTAATCTCCTTTCCCTTCAAGTATCATTTACTAACTTCGTTCTAACTTTGTTTGTTTTTGTTCATTATAGTACAAGTCAAACACTGTCAAAATCGAAATACCCAAAACAAACAAGGGTCCAAATACATTATTTCTTATAAAATCACGTGTGATAATCCTTCCTTTTATAACCTTGATACGCAATCAAACAAATCAAGTAGCTTTCAAACAAATCGCGCTTGATTGCCTTGTACACGCTTTAGTCTCAAGGTGCACTGTACCAAGCGTCTCAACGTTCGGGCGTCTGAAGTGAGGCGCTTATTCTACGATTCGGGAAATTAGGTTTCGGCACCTAACACGATTCCCAGCGCATCCAAACTCTATAAACACGACATCCCTTCAATCATTTCAACGGATTGTCAACCGCATTCTAAACCTCTCCCAGACTTCTAAAACAAATTTGAATACCCTTTTACAACCTTCTAAAACACCTCACATCAACCTACATCCCGAAGATCTCTGTGTGTCCGAGTTGATGTCCTTGGGTGTCCATGTTCAAAGCTTGACAATATATATTTATGGCATGATTACTCCTTTGCTACCTTTGTATTTACATTGTTAATCTCCTTTCCCTTCAAGTATCATTTACTAACTTCGTTCTAACTTTGTTTGTTTTTGTTCATTATAGTACAAGTCAAACACTGTCAAAATCGAAATACCCAAAACAAACAAGGGTCCAAATACATTATTTCTTATACAATCACGCGTGATAATCCTTCCTTGTATAACATTGATACGCAATCAAACAAATCAAGTAGCTTTCAAACAATTTGCGCTTGATAGCCTCGTACACGCTTTAGTCGCGAGGTGCACTGCACCAAGCGTCTCAACGTTCGGGCGTCTGATGTGAGGCGCTTATTCTACGATCCGGGAAATTAGGTTTCGGCACCTAACACGATTCCCAGCGCATCCAAACTCTATAAACATGACATCCCTTCAATCATTTCAACGGATTGTCAACCGCATTCTAAACCTCTCCCAGACTTCTAAAACAAATTTTAATACCCTTTTACAACCTTCTAAAACACCTCACATCAACCTACATCCCGAAGATCTCTGTGTGTCCGAGTTGATGTCATTTGGTGTCCATGTTCAAAGCTTGACAATATATATTTATGGCATGATTACTCCTTTGCTACCTTTGTATTTACATTGTTAATCTCCTTTCCCTTCAAGTATCATTTACTAACTTCGTTCTAACTTTGTTTGTTTTTGTTCATTATAGTACAAGTCAAACACTGTCAAAATCGAAATACCCAAAACAAACAAGGGTCCAAATACATTATTTCTTATAAAATCACGTGTGATAATCCTTCCTTTTATAACCTTGATACGCAATCAAACAAATCAAGTAGCTTTCAAACAAATCGCGCTTGATTGCCTTGTACACGCTTTAGTCTCAAGGTGCACTGTACCAAGCGTCTCAACGTTCGGGCGTCTGAAGTGAGGCGCTTATTCTACGATTCGGGAAATTAGGTTTCGGCACCTAACACGATTCCCAGCGCATCCAAACTCTATAAAATGGACATCCCTTCAATCATTTCAACGGATTGTCAACCGCATTCTAAACCTCTCCCAGACTTCTAAATCAACTTTGAATACCCTTTTACAACCTTCTAAAACACCTCACATCAACCTACATCCCGAACATCTCTGTGTGTTCGAGTTGATGTCATTGTGTGTCCATGTTCAAAGCTTGATAATATATATTTATGGCATGATTACTCCTTTGCTACCTTTGTATTTACATTGTTAATCTCCTTTCCCTTCAAATATCATTTACTAACTTCGTTCTAACTTTGTTTGTTTTTGTTCATTATAGTACAAGTCAAACACTGTCAAAATCGAAATACCCAAAATGAACATGGGTCCAAATACAATATTTCTTATACAATCACGCGTTATAATCCTTCCTTGTATAACCTTGATACGCAATCAAACAAATCAAGTAGCTTTCAAACAATTCGCGCTTGATAGCCTCGTACACGCTTTAGTCTCGAGGTGCAGTGTACCAGGTGTCTCAACGTTCGGGCGTCTGATGTGAGGCGCTAATTCTACGATCCCGGGAATTAGATTTCGGCACCTAACACGATTCCCAGCGCATCCAAACTCTATAAACACGACATCCCTTCAATCTTTTAAACGGATTGTCAACCGCATTCTAAACCTCTCCCAGACTTCTAAAACAAACTTGAATACCCTTTTACAACCTTCTAAAACACCTCACATCAACCTACATCCCGAAGATCTCTGTGTGTCCGAGTTGATGTCCTTGGGTGTCCATGTTCAAAGCTTGACAATATATATTTATGGCATGATTACTCCTTTGCTACCTTTGTATTTACATTGTTAATCTCCTTTCCCTTCAAGTATCATTTACTAACTTCGTTCTAACTTTGTTTGTTTTTGTTCATTATAGTACAAGTCAAACACTGTCAAAATCGAAATACCCAAAACAAACAAGGGTCCAAATACATTATTTCTTATAAAAACACGTGTGATAATCCTTCCTTTTATAACCTTGATACGCAATCAAACAAATCAAGTAGCTTTCAAACAAATCGCGCTTGATTGCCTTGTACACGCTTTAGTCTCAAGGTGCACTGTACCAAGCGTCTCAACGTTCGGGCGTCTGAAGTGAGGCGCTTATTCTACGATTCGGGAAATTAGGTTTCGGCACCTAACACGATTCCCAGCGCATCCAAACTCTATAAACACGACATCCCTTCAATCATTTCAACGGATTGTCAACCGCATTCTAAACCTCTCCCAGACTTCTAAAACAAATTTTAATACCCTTTTACAACCTTCTAAAACACCTCACATCAACCTACATCCCGAAGATCTCTGTGTGTCCGAGTTGATGTCATTTGGTGTCCATGTTCAAAGCTTGACAATATATATTTATGGCATGATTACTCCTTTGCTACCTTTGTATTTACATTGATAATCTCCTTTCCCTTCAAGTATC
This sequence comes from Agrostemma githago, assembly GCA_958450325.1. Classification (NCBI taxonomy): domain Eukaryota; kingdom Viridiplantae; phylum Streptophyta; class Magnoliopsida; order Caryophyllales; family Caryophyllaceae; genus Agrostemma; species Agrostemma githago. Next base: position 27,580,470 of record OY288245.1, read on the forward strand.
ATTTACTAACTTCGTTCTAACTTTGTTTGTTTTTGTTCATTATAGTACAAGTCAAACACTGTCAAAATCGAAATACCCAAAACAAACAAGGGTCCAAATACATTATTTCTTATAAAATCACGTGTGATAATCCTTCCTTTTATAACCTTGATACGCAATCAAACAAATCAAGTAGCTTTCAAACAAATCGCGCTTGATTGCCTTGTACACGCTTTAGTCTCAAGGTGCACTGTACCAGGCGTCTCAACGTTCGGGCGTCTGAAGTGAGGCGCTTATTCTACGATCCGGGAAATTAGGTTTCGGCACCTAACACGATTCCCAGCGCATCCAAACTCTATAAACATGACATCCCTTCAATCATTTCAACGGATTGTCAACCGCATTCTAAACCTCTCCCAGACTTCTAAAACAAATTTTAATACCCTTTTACAACCTTCTAAAACACCTCACATCAACCTACATCCCGAAGATCTCTGTGTGTCCGAGTTGATGTCATTTGGTGTCCATGTTCAAAGCTTGACAATATATATTTATGGCATGATTACTCCTTTGCTACCTTTGTATTTACATTGTTAATCTCCTTTCCCTTCAAGTATCATTTACTAACTTCGTTCTAACTTTGTTTGTTTTTGTTCATTATAGTACAAGTCAAACACTGTCAAAATCGAAATACCCAAAACAAACAAGGGTCCAAATACATTATTTCTTATAAAATCACGTGTGATAATCCTTCCTTTTATAACCTTGATACGCAATCAAACAAATCAAGTAGCTTTCAAACAAATCGCGCTTGATTGCCTTGTACACGCTTTAGTCTCAAGGTGCACTGTACCAAGCGTCTCAACGTTCGGGCGTCTGAAGTGAGGCGCTTATTCTACGATTCGGGAAATTAGGTTTCGGCACCTAACACGATTCCCAGCGCATCCAAACTCTATAAAATGGACATCCCTTCAATCATTTCAACGGATTGTCAACCGCATTCTAAACCTCTCCCAGACTTCTAAATCAACTTTGAATACCCTTTTACAACCTTCTAAAACACCTCACATCAACCTACATCCCGAACATCTCTGTGTGTTCGAGTTGATGTCATTGTGTGTCCATGTTCAAAGCTTGATAATATATATTTATGGCATGATTACTCCTTTGCTACCTTTGTATTTACATTGTTAATCTCCTTTCCCTTCAAATATCATTTACTAACTTCGTTCTAACTTTGTTTGTTTTTGTTCATTATAGTACAAGTCAAACACTGTCAAAATCGAAATACCCAAAATGAACATGGGTCCAAATACAATATTTCTTATACAATCACGCGTTATAATCCTTCCTTGTATAACCTTGATACGCAATCAAACAAATCAAGTAGCTTTCAAACAATTCGCGCTTGATAGCCTCGTACACGCTTTAGTCTCGAGGTGCAGTGTACCAGGTGTCTCAACGTTCGGGCGTCTGATGTGAGGCGCTAATTCTACGATCCCGGGAATTAGATTTCGGCACCTAACACGATTCCCAGCGCATCCAAACTCTATAAACACGACATCCCTTCAATCTTTTAAACGGATTGTCAACCGCATTCTAAACCTCTCCCAGACTTCTAAAACAAACTTGAATACCCTTTTACAACCTTCTAAAACACCTCACATCAACCTACATCCTGAAGATCTCTGTGTGTCCGAGTTGATGTCCTTGGGTGTCCATGTTCAAAGCTTGACAATATATATTTATGGCATGATTACTCCTTTGCTACCTTTGTATTTACATTCTTAATCTCCTTTCCCTTCAAGTATCATTTACTAACTTCGTTCTAACTTTGTTTGTTTTTGTTCATTATAGTACAAGTCAAACACTGTCAAAATCGAAATACCCAAAACAAACAAGGGTCCAAATACATTATTTCTTATAAAATCACGTGTGATAATCCTTCCTTTTATAACCTTGATACGCAATCAAACAAATCAAGTAGCTTTCAAACAAATCGCGCTTGATTGCCTTGTACACGCTTTAGTCTCAAGGTGCACTGTACCAAGCGTCTCAACGTTCGGGCGTCTGAAGTGAGGCGCTTATTCTACGATTCGGGAAATTAGGTTTCGGCACCTAACACGATTCCCAGCGCATCCAAACTCTATAAACACGACATCCCTTCAATCATTTCAACGGATTGTCAACCGCATTCTAAACCTCTCCCAGACTTCTAAAACAAATTTGAATACCCTTTTACAACCTTCTAAAACACCTCACATCAACCTACATCCCGAAGATCTCTGTGTGTCCGAGTTGATGTCCTTGGGTGTCCATGTTCAAAGCTTGACAATATATATTTATGGCATGATTACTCCTTTGCTACCTTTGTATTTACATTGTTAATCTCCTTTCCCTTCAAGTATCATTTACTAACTTCGTTCTAACTTTGTTTGTTTTTGTTCATTATAGTACAAGTCAAACACTGTCAAAATCGAAATACCCAAAACAAACAAGGGTCCAAATACATTATTTCTTATACAATCACGCGTGATAATCCTTCCTTGTATAACATTGATACGCAATCAAACAACTCAAGTAGCTTTCAAACAATTTGCGCTTGATAGCCTCGTACACGCTTTAGTCGCGAGGTGCACTGCACCAAGCGTCTCAACGTTCGGGCGTCTGATGTGAGGCGCTTATTCTACGATCCGGGAAATTAGGTTTCGGCACCTAACACGATTCCCAGCGCATCCAAACTCTATAAACATGACATCCCTTCAAACATTTCAACGGATTGTCAACCGCATTCTAAACCTCTCCCAGACTTCTAAAACAAATTTTAATACCCTTTTACAACCTTCTAAAACACCTCACATCAACCTACATCCCGAAGATCTCTGTGTGTCCGAGTTGATGTCATTTGGTGTCCATGTTCAAAGCTTGACAATATATATTTATGGCATGATTACTCCTTTGCTACCTTTGTATTTACATTGTTAATCTCCTTTCCCTTCAAGTATCATTTACTAACTTCGTTCTAACTTTGTTTGTTTTTGTTCATTATAGTACAAGTCAAACACTGTCAAAATCAAAATACCCAAAACAAACAAGGGTCCAAATACATTATTTCTTATAAAATCACGTGTGATAATCCTTCCTTTTATAACCTTGATACGCAATCAAACAAATCAAGTAGCTTTCAAACAAATCGCGCTTGATTGCCTTGTACACGCTTTAGTCTCAAGGTGCACTGTACCAAGCGTCTCAACGTTCGGGCGTCTGAAGTGAGGCGCTTATTCTACGATTCGGGAAATTAGGTTTCGGCACCTAACACGATTCCCAGCGCATCCAAACTCTATAAAATGGACATCCCTTCAATCATTTCAACGGATTGTCAACCGCATTCTAAACCTCTCCCAGACTTCTAAATCAACTTTGAATACCCTTTTACAACCTTCTAAAACACCTCACATCAACCTACATCCCGAACATCTCTGTGTGTTCGAGTTGATGTCATTGTGTGTCCATGTTCAAAGCTTGATAATATATATTTATGGCATGATTACTCCTTTGCTACCTTTGTATTTACATTGTTAATCTCCTTTCCCTTCAAATATCATTTACTAACTTCGTTCTAACTTTGTTTGTTTTTGTTCATTATAGTACAAGTCAAACACGGTCAAAATCGAAATACCCAAAATGAACAAGGGTCCAAATACACTATTTCTTATACAATCACGCGTTATAATCCTTCCTTGTATAACCTTGATACGCAATCAAACAAATCAAGTAGCTTTCAAACAATTCGCGCTTGATAGCCTCGTACACGCTTTAGTCTCGAGGTGCAGTGTACCAGGTGTCTCAACGTTCGGGCGTCTGATGTGAGGCGCTAATTCTACGATCCCGGGAATTAGATTTCGGCACCTAACACGATTCCCAGCGCATCCAAACTCTATAAACACGACATCCCTTCAATCTTTTAAACGGATTGTCAACCGCATTCTAAACCTCTCCCAGACTTCTAAAACAAACTTGAATACCCTTTTACAACCTTCTAAAACACCTCACATCAACATACATCCCGAAGATCTCTGTGTGTCCGAGTTGATGTCCTTGGGTGTCCATGTTCAAAGCTTGACAATATATATTTATGGCATGGTTACTCCTTTGCTACCTTTGTATTTACATTGTTAATCTCCTTTCCCTTCAAGTATCATTTACTAACTTCGTTCTAACTTTGTTTGTTTTTGTTCATTATAGTACAAGTCAAACACTGTCAAAATCGAAATACCCAAAACAAACAAGGGTCCAAATACATTATTTCTTATAAAATCACGTGTGATAATCCTTCCTTTTATAACCTTGATACGCAATCAAACAAATCAAGTAGCTTTCAAACAAATCGCGCTTGATTGCCTTGTACACGCTTTAGTCTCAAGGTGCACTGTACCAAGCGTCTCAACGTTCGGGCGTCTGAAGTGAGGCGCTTATTCTACGATTCGGGAAATTAGGTTTCGGCACCAAACACGATTTCTAGCGCATCCAAACTCTATAAAATAGACATCCCTTCAATCATTTCAACGTATTGTCAACCGCATTCTAAACCTCTCCCAGACTTATAAATCAACTTTGAATACCCTTTTACAACCTTCTAAAACACCTCACATCAACCTACATCCCGAAAATCTCTGTGTGTTCGAGTTGATGTCATTGTGTGTCCATGTTCAAAGCTTGACAATATATATTTATGGCATGATTACTCCTTTGCTACCATTGTATTTACATTGTTAATCTCCTTTCCCTTCAAATATCATTTACTAACTTCGTTCTAACTTTGTTTGTTTTTGTTCATTATAGTACAAGTCAAACACGGTCAAAATCGAAATACCCAAAACGAACAAGGGTCCAAATACACTATTTCTTATACAATCACGCGTTATAATCCTTCCTTGTATAACCTTGATACGCAATCAAACAAATCAAGTAGCTTTCAAACAATTCGCGCTTGATAGCCTCGTACACGCTTTACTCTCGAGGTGCAGTGTACCAGGCATCTCAACGTTCGGGCGTCTGATGTGAGGCGCTAATTCTACGATCCCGGGAATTAGATTTCGGCACCTAACACGATTCCCAGCGCATCCAAACTCTATAAACACGACATCCCTTCAATCTTTTAAACGGATTGTCAACCGCATTCTAAACCTCTCCCAGACTTCTAAAACAAACTTGAATACCCTTTTACAACCTTCTAAAACACCTCACATCAACCTACATCCTGAAGATCTCTGTGTGTCCGAGTTGATGTCCTTGGGTGTCCATGTTCAAAGCTTGACAATATATATTTATGGCATGATTACTCCTTTGCTACCTTTGTATTTACATTCTTAATCTCCTTTCCCTTCAAGTATCATTTACTAACTTCGTTCTAACTTTGTTTGTTTTTGTTCATTATAGTACAAGTCAAACACTGTCAAAATCGAAATACCCAAAACAAACAAGGGTCCAAATACATTATTTCTTATAAAATCACGTGTGATAATCCTTCCTTTTATAACCTTGATACGCAATCAAACAAATCAAGTAGCTTTCAAACAAATCGCGCTTGATTGCCTTGTACACGCTTTAGTCTCAAGGTGCACTGTACCAAGCGTCTCAACGTTCGGGCGTCTGAAGTGAGGCGCTTATTCTACGATTCGGGAAATTAGGTTTCGGCACCTAACACGATTCCCAGCGCATCCAAACTCTATAAAATGGACATCCCTTCAATCATTTCAACGGATTGTCAACCGCATTCTAAACCTCTCCCAGACTTCTAAGTCAACTTTGAATACCCTTTTACAACCTTCTAAAACACCTCACATCAACCTACATCCCAAACATCTCTCTGTGTTCGAGTTGATGTCATTGTGTGTCCATGTTCAAAGCTTGACAATATATATTTATGGCATGATTACTCCTTTGCTACCTTTGTATTTACATTGTTAATCTCCTTTCCCTTCAAATATCATTTACTAACTTCGTTCTAACTTTGTTTGTTTTTGTTCATTATAGTACAAGTCAAACACGGTCAAAATTGAAATACCCAAAACAAACAAGGGTCCAAATACATTATTTCTTATACAATCACGCGTGATAATCCTTCCTTTTATAACCTTGATACTCAATCAAACAAATCAAGTAGCTTTCAAACAATTCGCGCTTGATAGCCTCGTACACGCTTTAGTCTCGAAGTGCAGTGTACCAGGCGTCTCAACGTTCGGGCGTCTGATGTGAGGCGCTAATTCTACGATCCCGGGAATTAGATTTCGGCACCTAACACGATTCCCAGCGCATCCAAACTCTATAAACACGACATCCCTTCAATCTTTTAAACGGATTGTCAACCGCATTCTAAACCTCTCCCAGACATCTAAAACAAACTTGAATACCCTTTTACAACCTTCTAAAACACCTCACATCAACCTACATCCCGAAGATCTCTGTGTGTCCGAGTTGATGTCATTTGGTGTCCATGTTCAAAGCTTGACAATATATATTTATGGCATGATTACTCCTTTGCTACCTTTGTATTTACATTGTTAATCTCCTTTCCCTTCAAGTATCATTGACTAACTTCGTTCTAACTTTGTTTGTTTTTGTTCATTATAGTACAAGTCAAACAAGGTCAAAATCGAAATACTCAAAACAAACAAGGGTCCAAATACATTATTTCTTATACAATCACGCGTGATAATCCTTCCTTGTATAACCTTGATACGCAATCAAACAAATCAAGTAGCTTTCAAACAATTCGCGCTTGATAGCCTCGTACACGATTTAGTCTCGAGGTGCACTGTACCAGGCGTCTCAACGTTCGGGCGTCTGATGTGAGGCGCTTATTCTACGATCCAGGAAATTAGGTTTCGGCACCTAACACAATTCCCAGCGCATCCAAACTCTATAAACACGACATCCCTTCAATCATTTCAACGGATTGTCAACCGCATTCTAAACCACTCCCAGACTTCTAAAACAAATTTGAATACCCTTTTACAACCTTCTAAAACACCTCACATCAACCTACATCCCGAAGATCTCTGTGTGTCCGAGTTGATGTCCTTGGGTGTCCATGTTCAAAGCTTGACAATATATATTTATGGCATGATTACTCCTTTGCTACCTTTGTATTTACATTGTTAATCTCCTTTCCCTTCAAGTATCATTTACTAACTTCGTTCTAACTTTGTTTGTTTTTGTTCATTATAGTACAAGTCAAACACTGTCAAAATCGAAATACCCAAAACAAACAAGGGTCCAAATACATTATTTCTTATACAATCACGCGTGATAATCCTTCCTTGTATAACATTGATACGCAATCAAACAAATCAAGTAGCTTTCAAACAATTTGCGCTTGATAGCCTCGTACACGCTTTAGTCGTGAGGTGCACTGCACCAAGCGTCTCAACGTTCGGGCGTCTGATGTGAGGCGCTTATTCTACGATCCGGGAAATTAGGTTTCGGCACCTAACACGATTCCCAGCGCATCCAAACTCTATAAACATGACATCCCTTCAATCATTTCAACGGATTGTCAACCGCATTCTAAACCTCTCCCAGACTTCTAAAACAAATTTTAATACCCTTTTACAACCTTCTAAAACACCTCACATCAACCTACATCCCGAAGATCTCTGTGTGTCCGAGTTGATGTCATTTGGTGTCCATGTTCAAAGCTTGACAATATATATTTATGGCATGATTACTCCTTTGCTACCTTTGTATTTACATTGTTAATCTCCTTTCCCTTCAAGTATCATTTACTAACTTCGTTCTAACTTTGTTTGTTTTTGTTCATTATAGTACAAGTCAAACACTGTCAAAATCGAAATACCCAAAACAAACAAGGGTCCAAATACATTATTTCTTATAAAATCACGTGTGATAATCCTTCCTTTTATAACCTTGATACGCAATCAAACAAATCAAGTAGCTTTCAAACAAATCGCGCTTGATTGCCTTGTACACGCTTTAGTCTCAAGGTGCACTGTACCAAGCGTCTCAACGTTCGGGCGTCTGAAGTGAGGCGCTTATTCTACGATTCGGGAAATTAGGTTTCGGCACCTAACACGATTCCCAGCGCATCCAAACTCTATAAAATGGACATCCCTTCAATCATTTCAACGGATTGTCAACCGCATTCTAAACCTCTCCCAGACTTATTAATCAACTTTGAATACCCTTTTACAACCTTCTAAAACACCTTACATCAACCTACATCCCAAACATCTCTGTGTGTTCGAGTTGATGTCATTGTGTGTCCATGTTCAAAGCTTGACAATATATATTTATGGCATGATTACTCCTTTGCTACCTTTGTATTTACATTGTTAATCTCCTTTCCCTTCAAATATCATTTACTAACTTCGTTCTAACTTTGTTTGTTTTTGTTCATTATAGTACAAGTCAAACACGGTCAAAATCGAAATACCCAAAACGAACAAGGGTCCAAATACACTATTTCTTATACAATCACGCGTTATAATCCTTCCTTGTATAACCTTGATACTCAATCAAACAAATCAAGTAGCTTTCAAACAATTCGCGCTTGATAGCCTCGTACACGCTTTAGTCTCGAGGTGCAATGTACCAGGCGTCTCAACGTTCGGGCGTCTGATGTGAGGCGCTAATTCTACGATCCCGGGAATTAGATTTCGGCACCTAATACGATTCCCAGCGCATCCAAACTCTATAAACACGACATCCCTTCAATCTTTTAAACGGATTGTCAACCGCATTCTAAACCTCTCCCAGACATCTAAAACAAACTTGAATACCCTTTTACAACCTTCTAAAACACCTCACATCAACCTACATCCCGAAGATCTCTGTGTGTCCGAGTTGATGTCATTTGGTGTCCATGTTCAAAGCTTGAAAATATATATTTATGGCATGATTACTCCTTTGCTACCTTTGTATTTACATTGTTAATCTCCTTTCCCTTCAAGTATCATTGACTAACTTCGTTCTAACTTTGTTTGTTTTTGTTCATTATAGTACAAGTCAAACAATGTCAAAATCGAAATACCCAAAACAAACAAGGGTCCAAATACATTATTTCTTATACAATCACGCGTGATAATCCTTCCTTGTATAACCTTGATACGCAATCAAACAAATCAAGTAGCTTTCAAACAATTCGCGCTTGATAGCCTCGTACACGATTTAGTCTCGAGGTGCACTGTACCAGGCGTCTCAACGTTCGGGCGTCTGATGTGAAGCGCTTATTCTACGATCCAGGAAATTAGGTTTCGGCACCTAACACGATTCCCAGCGCATCCAAACTCTATAAACACGACATCCCTTCAATCATTTCAACGGATTGTCAACCGCATTCTAAACCACTCCCAGACTTCTAAAACAAATTTGAATACCCTTTTACAACCTTCTAAAACACCTCACATCAACCTACATCCCGAAGATCTCTGTGTGTCCGAGTTGATGTCCTTTGGTGTCCATGTTCAAAGCTTGACAATATTTATTTATGGCATGATTACTCCTTTGCTACCTTTGTATTTACATTGTTAATCTCCTTTCCCTTCAAGTATCATTTACTAACTTCGTTCTAACTTTGTTTGTTTTTGTTCATTATAGTACAAGTCAAACACTGTCAAAATCGAAATACCCAAAACAAACAAGGGTCCAAATACATTATTTCTTATACAATCACGCGTGATAATCCTTCCTTGTATAACATTGATACGCAATCAAACAAATCAAGTAGCTTTCAAACAATTTGCGCTTGATAGCCTCGTACACGCTTTAGTCGCGAGGTGCACTGCATCAAGCGTCTCAACGTTCGGGCGTCTGATGTGAGGCGCTTATTCTACGATCCGGGAAATTAGGTTTCGGCACCTAACACGATTCCCAGCGCATCCAAACTCTATAAACATGACATCCCTTCAATCATTTCAACGGATTGTCAACCGCATTCTAAACCTCTCCCAGACTTCTAAAACAAATTTTAATACCCTTTTACAACCTTCTAAAACACCTCACATCAACCTACATCCCGAATATCTCTGTGTGTCCGAGTTGATGTCATTTGGTGTCCATGTTCAAAGCTTGACAATATATATTTATGGCATGATTACTCCTTTGCTACCTTTGTATTTACATTGTTAATCTCCTTTCCCTTCAAGTATCATTTACTAACTTCGTTCTAACTTTGTTTGTTTTTGTTCATTATAGTACAAGTCAAACACTGTCAAAATCGAAATACCCAAAACAAACAAGGGTCCAAATACATTATTTCTTATAAAATCACGTGTGATAATCCTTCCTTTTATAACCTTGATACGCAATCAAACAAATCAAGTAGCTTTCAAACAAATCGCGCTTGATTGCCTTGTACACGCTTTAGTCTCAAGGTGCACTGTACCAAGCGTCTCAACGTTCGGGCGTCTGAAGTGAGGCGCTTATTCTACGATTCGGGAAATTAGGTTTCGGCACCTAACACGATTCCTAGCGCATCCAAACTCTATAAAATGGACATCCCTTCAATCATTTCAACGGATTGTCAACCGCATTCTAAACCTCTCCCAGACTTATAAATCAACTTTGAATACCCTTTTACAACCTTCTAAAACACCTCACATCAACCTACATCCCGAAAATCTCTGTGTGTTCGAGTTGATGTCATTGTGTGTCCATGTTCAAAGCTTGACAATATATATTTATGGCATGATTACTCCTTTGCTACCTTTGTATTTACATTGTTAATCTCCTTTCCCTTCAAATATCATTTACTAACTTCGTTCTAACTTTGTTTGTTTTTGTTCATTATAGTACAAGTCAAACACGGTCAAAATCGAAATACCCAAAACGAACAAGGGTCCAAATACACTATTTCTTATACAATCACGCGTTATAATCCTTCCTTGTATAACCTTGATACGCAATCAAACAAATCAAGTAGCTTTCAAACAATTCGCGCTTGATAGCCTCGTACACGCTTTAGTCTCGAGGTGCAGTGTACCAGGCGTCTCAACGTTCGGGCGTCTGATGTGAGGCGCTAATTCTACGATCCCGGGAATTAGATTTCGGCACCTAACACGATTCCCAGCGCATCCAAACTCTATAAACACGACATCCCTTCAATCTTTTAAACGGATTGTCAACCGCATTCTAAACCTCTCCCAGACTTCTGAAACAAACTTGAATACCCTTTTACAACCTTCTAAAACACCTCACATCAACCTACATCCCGAAGATCTCTGTGTGTCCGAGTTGATGTCCTTGGGTGTCCTTGTTCAAAGCTTGACAATATATATTTATGGCATGATTACTCCTTTGCTACCTTTGTATTTACATTCTTAATCTCCTTTCCCTTCAAGTATCATTTACTAACTTCGTTCTAACTTTGTTTGTTTTTGTTCATTATAGTACAAGTCAAACAAGGTCAAAATCGAAATACCCAAAACAAACAAGGGTCCAAATACATTATTTCTTATACAATCACGCGTGATAATCCTTCCTTGTATAACCTTGATACGCAATCAAACAAATCAAGTAGCTTTCAAACAATTCGCGCTTGATAGCCTCGTACACGATTTAGTCTCGAGGTGCACTGTACCAGGCGTCTCAACGTTCGGGCGTCTGATGTGAGGCGCTTATTCTACAATCCAGGAAATTAGGTTTCGGCACCTAACACGATTCCCAGCGCATCCAAACTCTATAAACACGACATCCCTTCAATCATTTCAACGGATTGTCAACCGCATTCTAAACCACTCCCAGACTTCTAAAACAAATTTGAATACCCTTTTACAACCTTCTAAAACACCTCACATCAACCTACATCCCGAAGATCTCTGTGTGTCCGAGTTGATGTCCTTGGGTGTCCATGTTCAAAGCTTGACAATATATATTTATGGCATGATTACTCCTTTGCTACCTTTGTATTTACATTGTTAATCTCCTTTCCCTTCAAGTATCATTTACTAACTTCGTTCTAACTTTGTTTGTTTTTGTTCATTATAGTACAAGTCAAACACTGTCAAAATCGAAATACCCAAAACAAACAAGGGTCCAAATACATTATTTCTTATACAATCACGCGTGATAATCCTTCCTTGTATAACATTGATACGCAATCAAACAAATCAAGTAGCTTTCAAACAATTTGCGCTTGATAGCCTCGTACACGCTTTAGTCGCGAGGTGCACTGCACCAAGCGTCTCAACGTTCGGGCGTCTGATGTGAGGCGCTTATTCTACGATCCGGGAAATTAGGTTTCGGCACCTAACACGATTCCCAGCGCATCCAAACTCTATAAACATGACATCCCTTCAATCATTTCAACGGATTGTCAACCGCATTCTAAACCTCTCCCAGACTTCTAAAACAAATTTTAATACCCTTTTACAACCTTCTAAAACACCTCACATCAACCTACATCCCGAAGATCTCTGTGTGTCCGAGTTGATGTCATTTGGTGTCCATGTTCAAAGCTTGACAATATATATTTATGGCATGATTACTCCTTTGCTACCTTTGTATTTACATTGTTAATCTCCTTTCCCTTCAAGTATCATTTACTAACTTCGTTCTAACTTTGTTTGTTTTTGTTCATTATAGTACAAGTCAAACACTGTCAAAATCGAAATACCCAAAACAAACAAGGGTCCAAATACATTATTTCTTATAAAATCACGTGTGATAATCCTTCGTTTTATAACCTTGATACGCAATCAAACAAATCAAGTAGCTTTCAAACAAATCGCGCTTGATTGCCTTGTACACGCTTTAGTCTCAAGGTGCACTGTACCAAGCGTCTCAACGTTCGGGCGTCTGAAGTGAGGCGCTTATTCTACGATTCGGGAAATTAGGTTTCGGCACCTAACACGATTCCCAGCGCTTCCAAACTCTATAAAATGGACATCCCTTCAATCATTTCAATGGATTGTCAACCGAATTCTAAACCTCTCCCAGACTTCTAAATCAACTTTTAATACCCTTTTACAACCTTCTAAAACACCTCACATCAACCTACATCCCCAACATCTCTGTGTGTTCGAGTTGATGTCATTGTGTGTCCATGTTCAAAGCTTGATAATATATATTTATGGCATGATTACTCCTTTGCTACCTTTGTATTTACATTGTTAATCTCCTTTCCCTTCAAATATCATTTACTAACTTCGTTCTAACTTTGTTTGTTTTTGTTCATTATAGTACAAGTCAAACACGGTCAAAATCGAAATACCCAAAACGAACAAGGGTCCAAATACACTATTTCTTATACAATCACGCGTTATAATCCTTCCTTGTATAACCTTGATACGCAATCAAACAAATCAAGTAGCTTTCAAACAATTCGCGCTTGATAGCCTCGTACACGCTTTAGTCTCGAGGTGCAGTGTACCAGGCGTCTCAACGTTCGGGCGTCTGATGTGAGGCGCTAATTCTACGATCCCGGGAATTAGATTTCGGCACCTAACACGATTCCCAGCGCATCCAAACTCTATAAACACGACATCCCTTCAATCTTTTAAACGGATTGTCAACCGCATTCTAAACCTCTCCCAGACTTCTAAAACAAACTTGAATACCCTTTTACAACCTTCTAAAACACCTCACATCAACCTACATCCCGAAGATCTCTGTGTGTCCGAGTTGATGTCCTTGGGTGTCCATGTTCAAAGCTTGACAATATATATTTATGGCATGATTACTCCTTTGCTACCTTTGTATTTACATTCTTAATCTCCTTTCCCTTCAAGTATCATTTACTAACTTCGTTCTAACTTTGTTTGTTTTTGTTCATTATAGTACAAGTCAAACACTGTCAAAATCGAAATACCCAAAACAAACAAGGGTCCAAATACATTATTTCTTATAAAATCACGTGTGATAATCCTTCCTTTTATAACCTTGATACGCAATCAAACAAATCAAGTAGCTTTCAAACAAATCGCGCTTGATTGCCTTGTACACGCTTTAGTCTCAAGGTGCACTGTACCAAGCGTCTCAACGTTCGGGCGTCTGAAGTGAGGCGCTTATTCTACGATTCGGGAAATTAGGTTTCGGCACCTAACACGATTCCCAGCGCTTCCAAACTCTATAAAATGGACATCCCTTCAATCATTTCAATGGATTGTCAACCGAATTCTAAACCTCTCCCAGACTTCTAAATCAACTTTTAATACCCTTTTACAACCTTCTAAAACACCTCACATCAACCTACATCCCCAACATCTCTGTGTGTTCGAGTTGATGTCATTGTGTGTCCATGTTCAAAGCTTGATAATATATATTTATGGCATGATTACTCCTTTGCTACCTTTGTATTTACATTGTTAATCTCCTTTCCCTTCAAATATCATTTACTAACTTCGTTCTAACTTTGTTTGTTTTTGTTCATTATAGTACAAGTCAAACACGGTCAAAATCGAAATACCCAAAACGAACAAGGGTCCAAATACACTATTTCTTATACAATCACGCGTTATAATCCTTCCTTGTATAACCTTGATACGCAATCAAACAAATCAAGTAGCTTTCAAACAATTCGCGCTTGATAGCCTCGTACACGCTTTAGTCTCGAGGTGCAGTGTACCAGGCGTCTCAACGTTCGGGCGTCTGATGTGAGGCGCTAATTCTACGATCCCGGGAATTGGATTTCGGCACCTAACACGATTCCCAGCGCATCCAAACTCTATAAACACGACATCCCTTCAATCTTTTAAACGGATTGTCAACCGCATTCTAAACCTCTCCCAGACTTCTAAAACAAACTTGAATACCCTTTTACAACCTTCTAAAACACCTCACATCAACCTACATCCCGAAGATCTCTGTGTGTCCGAGTTGATGTCCTTGGGTGTCCATGTTCAAAGCTTGACAATATATATTTATGGCATGATTACTCCTTTGCTACCTTTGTATTTACATTGTTAATCTCCTTTCCCTTCAAGTATCATTTACTAACTTCGTTCTAACTTTGTTTGTTTTTGTTCATTATAGTACAAGTCAAACACTGTCAAAATCGAAATACCCAAAACAAACAAGGGTCCAAATACATTATTTCTTATAAAATCACATGTGATAATCCTTCCTTTTATAACCTTGATACGCAATCAAACAAATCAAGTAGCTTTCAAACAAATCGCGCTTGATTGCCTTGTACACGCTTTAGTCTCAAGGTGCACTGTACCAAGCGTCTCAACGTTCGGGCGTCTGAAGTGAGGCGCTTATTCTACGATTCGGGAAATTAGGTTTCGGCACCTAACACGATTCCTAGCGCATCTAAACTCTATAAAATGGACATCCCTTCAATCATTTCAACGGATTGTCAACCGCATTCTAAACCTCTCCCAGACTTATAAATCAACTTTGAATACCCTTTTACAACCTTCTAAAACACCTCACATCAACCTACATCCCGAAAATCTCTGTGTGTTCGAGTTGATGTCATTGTGTGTCCATGTTCAAAGCTTGACAATATATATTTATGGCATGATTACTCCTTTGCTACCTTTGTATTTACATTGTTAATCTCCTTTCCCTTCAAATATCATTTACTAACTTCGTTCTAACTTTGTTTGTTTTTGTTCATTATAGTACAAGTCAAACACGGTCAAAATCGAAATACCCAAAACGAACAAGGGTCCAAATACACTATTTCTTATACAATCACGCGTTATAATCCTTCCTTGTATAACCTTGATACGCAATCAAACAAATCAAGTAGCTTTCAAACAATTCGCGCTTGATAGCCTCGTACACGCTTTAGTCTCGAGGTGCAGTGTACCAGGCGTCTCAACGTTCGGGCGTCTGATGTGAGGCGCTAATTCTACGATCCCGGGAATTAGATTTCGGCACCTAACACGATTCCCAGCGCATCCAAACTCTATAAACACGACATCCCTTCAATCTTTTAAACGGATTGTCAACCGCATTCTAAACCTCTCCCAGACTTCTAAAACAAACTTGAATACCCTTTTACAACCTTCTAAAACACCTCACATCAACCTACATCCCGAAGATCTCTGTGTGTCCGAGTTGATGTCCTTGGGTGTCCATGTTCAAAGCTTGACAATATATATTTATGGCATGATTACTCCTTTGCTACCTTTGTATTTACATTCTTAATCTCCTTTCCCTTCAAGTATCATTTACTAACTTCGTTCTAACTTTGTTTGTTTTTGTTCATTATAGTACAAGTCAAACACTGTCAAAATCGAAATACCCAAAACAAACAAGGGTCCAAATACATTATTTCTTATAAAATCACGTGTGATAATCCTTCCTTTTATAACCTTGATACGCAATCAAACAAATCAAGTAGCTTTCAAACAAATCGCGCTTGATTGCCTTGTACACGCTTTAGTCTCAAGGTGCACTGTACCAAGCGTCTCAACGTTCGGGCGTCTGAAGTGAGGCGCTTATTCTACGATTCGGGAAATTAGGTTTCGGCACATAACACGATTCCCAGCGCATCCAAACTCTATAAAATGGACATCCCTTCAATCATTTCAACGGATTGTCAACCGCATTCTAAACCTCTCCCAGACTTCTAAATCAACTTTGAATACCCTTTTACAACCTTCTAAAACACCTCACATCAACCTACATCCCGAACATCTCTGTGTGTTCGAGTTGATGTCATTGTGTGTCCATGTTCAAAGCTTGACAATATATATTTATGGCATGATTACTCCTTTGCTACCTTTGTATTTACATTGTTAATCTCCTTTCCCTTCAAATATCATTTACTAACTTCGTTCTAACTTTGTTTGTTTTTGTTCATTATAGTACAAGTCAAACACGGTCAAAATCGAAATACCCAAAACGAACAAGGGTCCAAATACACTATTTCTTATACAATCACGCGTTATAATCCTTCCTTGTATAACCTTGATACGCAATCAAACAAATCAAGTAGCTTTCAAACAATTCGCGCTTAGTAGCCTCGTACACGCTTTAGTCTCGAGGTGCACTGTACCAGGCGTCTCAACGTTCGGGCGTCTGATGTGAGGCGCTAATTCTACGATCCCGGGAATTAGATTTCGGCACCTAACACGATTCCCAGCGCATCCAAACTCTATAAACACGACATCCCTTCAATCTTTTAAACGGATTGTCAACCGCATTCTAAACCTCTCCCAGACATCTAAAACAAACTTGAATACCCTTTTACAACCTTCTAAAACACCTCACATCAACCTACATCCCGAAGATCTCTGTGTGTCCGAGTTGATGTCCTTGGGTGTCCATGTTCAAAGCTTGACAATATATATTTATGGCATGATTACTCCTTTGCTACCTTTGTATTTACATTGTTAATTTCCTTTCCCTTCAAGTATCATTTACTAACTTCGTTCTAACTTTGTTTGTTTTTGTTCATTATAGTACAAGTCAAACACTGTCAAAATCGAAATACCCAAAACAAACAAGGGTCCAAATACATTATTTCTTATACAATCACGCGTGATAATCCTTCCTTTTATAACCTTGATACGCAATCAAACAAATCAAGTAGCTTTCAAACAAATCGCGCTTGATTGCCTTGTACACGCTTTAGTCTCAAGGTGCACTGTACCAGGCGTCTCAACGTTCGGGCGTCTGAAGTGAGGCGCTTATTCTACGATTCGGGAAATTAGGTTTCGGCACCTAACACGATTCCCAGCGCATCCAAACTCTATAAAATGGACATCCCTTCAATCATTTCAACGGATTGTCAACCGCATTCTAAACCTCTCCCAGACTTCTAAATCAACTTTGAATACCCTTTTACAACCTTCATACACACCTCACATCAACCTACATCCCGAACATCTCTGTGTGTCCGAGTTGATGTCATTGTGTGTCCATGTTCAAAGCTTGACAATATATATTTATGGCATGATTACTCCTTTGCTACCTTTGTATTTACATTGTTAATCTCCTTTCCCTTCAAATATCATTTACTAACTTCGTTCTAACTTTGTTTGTTTTTGTTCATTATAGTACAAGTCAAACACTGTCAAAATCGAAATACCCAAAACAAACAAGGGTCCAAATACATTATTTCTTATACAATCACGCGTGATAATCCTTCCTTGTATAACCTTGATACGCAATCAAACAAATCAAGTAGCTTTCAAACAATTCGCGCTTGATAGCCTCGTACACGCTTTAGTCGCGAGGTGCACTGCACCAAGCGTCTCAACGTTCGGGCGTCTGATGTGAGGCGCTTATTCTACGATCCGGGAAATTAGGTTTCGGCACCTAACACGATTCCCAGCGCATCCAAACTCTATAAACATGACATCCCTTCAATCATTTCAACGGATTGTCAACAGCATTCTAAACCTCTCCCAGACTTCTAAAACAAATTTTAATACCCTTTTACAACCTTCTAAAACACCTCACATCAACCTACATCCCGAAGATCTCTGTGTGTCCGAGTTGATGTCATTTGGTGTCCATGTTCAAAGCTTGACAATATATATTTATGGCATGATTACTCCTTTGCTACCTTTGTATTTACATTGTTAATCTCCTTTCCCTTCAAATATCATTTACTAACTTCGTTCTAACTTTGTTTGTTTTTGTTCATTATAGTACAAGTCAAACACGGTCAAAATCAAAATACCCAAAACGAACAAGGGTCCAAATACACTATTTCTTATACAATCACGCGTTATAATCCTTCCTTGTATAACCTTGATACGCAATCAAACAAATCAAGTAGCTTTCAAACAATTCGCGCATGATAGCCTTGAACACGCTTTAGTCTCGAGGTGCACTGTACCAGGCGTCTCAACGTTCGGGCGTCTGATGTGAGGCGCTTATTCTACTATCAAGGAAATTAGGTTTCGGCACCTAACACGATTCCCAGCGCATCCAAACTCTATAAACACGACATCCCTTCAATCATTTCAACGGATTATCAACCGCATTCTAAACCTCTCTCAGACTTCTAAAACAAATTTTAATACCCTTTTACAACCTTCTAAAACACCTCACATCATCCTACACCCCGAAGATCTCTGTGTGTCCGAGTTGATGTCATTTGGTGTCCATGTTCAAAGCTTGACAATATATATTTATGGCATGATTACTCCTTTGCTACCTTTCTATTTACATTGTTAATCTCCTTTCCCTTCAAGTATCATTTACTAACTTCGTTCTAACTTTGTTTGTTTTTGTTCATTATAGTACAAGTCAAACACGGTCAAAATTGAAATACCCAAAACAAACAAGGGTCCAAATACATTATTTCTTATACAATCACGCGTGATAATCCTTTCTTTTATAACCTTGATACGCAATCAAACAAATCAAGTAGCTTTCAAACAAATCGCGCTTGATTGCCTTGTACACGCATTAGTCTCAAGGTGCACTGTACCAGGCGTCTCAACGTTCGGGCGTCTGAAGTGAGGCGCTTATTCTACGATTCGGGAAATTAGGTTTCGGCACCTAACACGATTCCCAGCGCATCCAAACTCTATAAAATGGACATCCCTTCAATCATTTCAACGGATTGTCAACCGCATTCTAAACCTCTCCCAGACTTCTAAATCAACTTTGAATACCCTTTTACAACCTTCAAAAACACCTCACATCAACCTACATCCCGAACATCTCTGTGTGTCCGAGTTGATGTCATTGTGTGTCCATGTTCAAAGCTTGACAATATATATTTATGGCATGATTACTCCTTTGCTACCTTTGTATTTACATTGTTAATCTCCTTTCCCTTCAAATGTCATTTACTAACTTCGTTCTAACTTTGTTTGTTTTTGTTCATTATAGTACAAGTCAAACACTGTCAAAATCGAAATACCCAAAACAAACAAGGGTCCAAATACATTATTTCTTATACAATCACGCGTGATAATCCTTCCTTGTATAACCTTGATACGCAATCAAACAAATCAAGTAGCTTTCAAACAATTCGCGCTTGATAGCCTCGTACACGCTTTAGTCGCGAGGTGCACTGCACCAAGCGTCTCAACGTTCGGGCGTCTGATGTGAGGCGCTTATTCTACGATCCGGGAAATTAGGTTTCGGCACCTAACACGATTCCCAGCGCATCCAAACTCTATAAACATGACATCCCTTCAATCATTTCAACGGATTGTCAACAGCATTCTAAACCTCTCCCAGACTTCTAAAACAAATTTTAATACCCTTTTACAACCTTCTAAAACACCTCACATCAACCTACATCCCGAAGATCTCTGTGTGTCCGAGTTGATGTCATTTGGTGTCCATGTTCAAAGCTTGACAATATATATTTATGGCATGATTACTCCTTTGCTACCTTTGTATTTACATTGTTAATCTCCTTTCCCTTCAAATATCATTTACTAACTTCGTTCTAACTTTGTTTGTTTTAGTTCATTATAGTACAAGTCAAACACGGTCAAAATCAAAATACCCAAAACGAACAAGGGTCCAAATACACTATTTCTTATACAATCACGCGTTATAATCCTTCCTTGTATAACCTTGATACGCAATCAAACAAATCAAGTAGCTTTCAAACAATTCGCGCATGATAGCCTTGAACACGCTTTAGTCTCGAGGTGCACTGTACCAGGCGTCTCAACGTTCGGGCGTCTGATGTGAGGCGCTTATTCTACTATCAAGGAAATTAGGTTTCGGCACCTAACACGATTCCCAGCGCATCCAAACTCTATAAACACGACATCCCTTCAATCATTTCAACGGATTATCAACCGCATTCTAAACCTCTCTCAGACTTCTAAAACAAATTTTAATACCCTTTTACAACCTTCTAAAACACCTCACATCATCCTACACCCCGAAGATCTCTGTGTGTCCGAGTTGATGTCATTTGGTGTCCATGTTCAAAGCTTGACAATATATATTTATGGCATGATTACTCCTTTGCTACCTTTCTATTTACATTGTTAATCTCCTTTCCCTTCAAGTATCATTTACTAACTTCGTTCTAACTTTGTTTGTTTTTGTTCATTATAGTACAAGTCAAACACGGTCAAAATTGAAATACCCAAAACAAACAAGGGTCCAAATACATTATTTCTTATACAATCACGCGTGATAATCCTTCCTTTTATAACCTTGATACGCAATCAAACAAATCAAGTAGCTTTCAAACAAATCGCGCTTGATTGCCTTGTACACGCATTAGTCTCAAGGTGCACTGTACCAGGCGTCTCAACGTTCGGGCGTCTGAAGTGAGGCGCTTATTCTACGATTCGGGAAATTAGGTTTCGGCACCTAACACGATTCCCAGCGCATCCAAACTCTATAAAATGGACATCCCTTCAATCATTTCAACGGATTGTCAACCGCATTCTAAACCTCTCCCAGACTTCTAAATCAACTTTGAATACCCTTTTACAACCTTCAAAAACACCTCACATCAACCTACATCCCGAACATCTCTGTGTGTCCGAGTTGATGTCATTGTGTGTCCATGTTCAAAGCTTGACAATATATATTTATGGCATGATTACTCCTTTGCTACCTTTGTATTTACATTGTTAATCTCCTTTCCCTTCAAATGTCATTTACTAACTTCGTTCTAACTTTGTTTGTTTTTGTTCATTATAGTACAAGTCAAACACTGTCAAAATCGAAATACCCAAAACAAACAAGGGTCCAAATACATTATTTCTTATACAATCACGCGTGATAATCCTTCCTTGTATAACCTTGATACGCAATCAAACAAATCAAGTAGCTTTCAAACAATTCGCGCTTGATAGCCTCGTACACGCTTTAGTCGCGAGGTGCACTGCACCAAGCGTCTCAACGTTCGGGCGTCTGATGTGAGGCGCTTATTCTACGATCCGGGAAATTAGGTTTCGGCACCTAACACGATTCCCAGCGCATCCAAACTCTATAAACATGACATCCCTTCAATCATTTCAACGGATTGTCAACAGCATTCTAAACCTCTCCCAGACTTCTAAAACAAATTTTAATACCCTTTTACAACCTTCTAAAACACCTCACATCAACCTACATCCCGAAGATCTCTGTGTGTCCGAGTTGATGTCATTTGGTGTCCATGTTCAAAGCTTGACAATATATATTTATGGCATGATTACTCCTTTGCTACCTTTGTATTTACATTGTTAATCTCCTTTCCCTTCAAATATCATTTACTAACTTCGTTCTAACTTTGTTTGTTTTAGTTCATTATAGTACAAGTCAAACACGGTCAAAATCAAAATACCCAAAACGAACAAGGGTCCAAATACACTATTTCTTATACAATCACGCGTTATAATCCTTCCTTGTATAACCTTGATACGCAATCAAACAAATCAAGTAGCTTTCAAACAATTCGCGCATGATAGCCTTGAACACGCTTTAGTCTCGAGGTGCACTGTACCAGGCGTCTCAACGTTCGGGCGTCTGATGTGAGGCGCTTATTCTACTATCAAGGAAATTAGGTTTCGGCACCTAACACGATTCCCAGCGCATCCAAACTCTATAAACACGACATCCCTTCAATCATTTCAACGGATTATCAACCGCATTCTAAACCTCTCTCAGACTTCTAAAACAAATTTTAATACCCTTTTACAACCTTCTAAAACACCTCACATCATCCTACACCCCGAAGATCTCTGTGTGTCCGAGTTGATGTCATTTGGTGTCCATGTTCAAAGCTTGACAATATATATTTATGGCATGATTACTCCTTTGCTACCTTTCTATTTACATTGTTAATCTCCTTTCCCTTCAAGTATCATTTACTAACTTCGTTCTAACTTTGTTTGTTTTTGTTCATTATAGTACAAGTCAAACACGGTCAAAATTGAAATACCCAAAACAAACAAGGGTCCAAATACATTATTTCTTATACAATCACGCGTGATAATCCTTCCTTTTATAACCTTGATACGCAATCAAACAAATCAAGTAGCTTTCAAACAAATCGCGCTTGATTGCCTTGTACACGCATTAGTCTCAAGGTGCACTGTACCAGGCGTCTCAACGTTCGGGCGTCTGAAGTGAGGCGCTTATTCTACGATTCGGGAAATTAGGTTTCGGCACCTAACACGATTCCCAGCGCATCCAAACTCTATAAAATGGACATCCCTTCAATCATTTCAACGGATTGTCAACCGCATTCTAAACCTCTCCCAGACTTCTAAATCAACTTTGAATACCCTTTTACAACCTTCAAAAACACCTCACATCAACCTACATCCCGAACATCTCTGTGTGTCCGAGTTGATGTCATTGTGTGTCCATGTTCAAAGCTTGACAATATATATTTATGGCATGATTACTCCTTTGCTACCTTTGTATTTACATTGTTAATCTCCTTTCCCTTCAAATGTCATTTACTAACTTCGTTCTAACTTTGTTTGTTTTTGTTCATTATAGTACAAGTCAAACACTGTCAAAATCGAAATACCCAAAACAAACAAGGGTCCAAATACATTATTTCTTATACAATCACGCGTGATAATCCTTCCTTGTATAACCTTGATACGCAATCAAACAAATCAAGTAGCTTTCAAACAATTCGCGCTTGATAGCCTCGTACACGCTTTAGTCGCGAGGTGCACTGCACCAAGCGTCTCAACGTTCGGGCGTCTGATGTGAGGCGCTTATTCTACGATCCGGGAAATTAGGTTTCGGCACCTAACACGATTCCCAGCGCATCCAAACTCTATAAACATGACATCCCTTCAATCATTTCAACGGATTGTCAACAGCATTCTAAACCTCTCCCAGACTTCTAAAACAAATTTTAATACCCTTTTACAACCTTCTAAAACACCTCACATCAACCTACATCCCGAAGATCTCTGTGTGTCCGAGTTGATGTCATTTGGTGTCCATGTTCAAAGCTTGACAATATATATTTATGGCATGATTACTCCTTTGCTACCTTTGTATTTACATTGTTAATCTCCTTTCCCTTCAAATATCATTTACTAACTTCGTTCTAACTTTGTTTGTTTTAGTTCATTATAGTACAAGTCAAACACGGTCAAAATCAAAATACCCAAAACGAACAAGGGTCCAAATACACTATTTCTTATACAATCACGCGTTATAATCCTTCCTTGTATAACCTTGATACGCAATCAAACAAATCAAGTAGCTTTCAAACAATTCGCGCATGATAGCCTTGAACACGCTTTAGTCTCGAGGTGCACTGTACCAGGCGTCTCAACGTTCGGGCGTCTGATGTGAGGCGCTTATTCTACTATCAAGGAAATTAGGTTTCGGCACCTAACACGATTCCCAGCGCATCCAAACTCTATAAACACGACATCCCTTCAATCATTTCAACGGATTATCAACCGCATTCTAAACCTCTCTCAGACTTCTAAAACAAATTTTAATACCCTTTTACAACCTTCTAAAACACCTCACATCATCCTACACCCCGAAGATCTCTGTGTGTCCGAGTTGATGTCATTTGGTGTCCATGTTCAAAGCTTGACAATATATATTTATGGCATGATTACTCCTTTGCTACCTTTGTATTTACATTGTTAATCTCCTTTCCCTTCAAGTATCATTTACTAACTTCGTTCTAACTTTGTTTGTTTTTGTTCATTATAGTACAAGTCAAACACGGTCAAAATTGAAATACCCAAAACAAACAAGGGTCCAAATACATTATTTCTTATACAATCACGCGTGATAATCCTTCCTTTTATAACCTTGATACGCAATCAAACAAATCAAGTAGCTTTCAAACAAATCGCGCTTGATTGCCTTGTACACGCTTTAGTCTCAAGGTGCACTGTACCAGGCGTCTCAACGTTCGGGCGTCTGAAGTGAGGCGCTTATTCCACGATTCGGGAAATTAGGTTTCGGCACCTAACACGATTCCCAGCGCATCCAAACTCTATAAAATGGACATCCCTTCAATCATTTCAACGGATTGTCAACCGCATTCTAAACCTCTCCCAGACTTCTAAATCAACTTTGAATACCCTTTTACAACCTTCAAAAACACCTCACATCAACCTACATCCCGAACATCTCTGTGTGTCCGAGTTGATGTCATTGTGTGTCCATGTTCAAAGCTTGACAATATATATTTATGGCATGATTACTCCTTTGCTACCTTTGTATTTACATTGTTAATCTCCTTTCCCTTCAAATATCATTTACTAACTTCGTTCTAACTTTGTTTGTTTTTGTTCATTATAGTACAAGTCAAACACTGTCAAAATCTAAATACCCAAAACAAACAAGGGTCCAAATACATTATTTCTTATACAATCATGCGTGATAATCCTTCCTTGTATAACCTTGATACGCAATCAAACAAATCAAGTAGCTTTCAAACAATTCGCGCTTGATAGCCTCGTACACGCTTTAGTCGCGAGGTGCACTGCACCAAGCGTCTCAACGTTCGGGCGTCTGATGTGAGGCGCTTATTCTACGATCCGGGAAATTAGGTTTCGGCACCTAACACGATTCCCAGCGCATCCAAACTCTATAAACATGACATCCCTTCAATCATTTCAACGGATTGTCAACCGCATTCTAAACCTCTCCCAGACTTCTAAAACAAATTTTAATACCGTTTTACAACCTTCTAAAACACCTCACATCAACCTACATCCCGAAGATCTCTGTGTGTCCGAGTTGATGTCATTTGGTGTCCATGTTCAAAGCTTGACAATATATATTTATGGCATGATTACTCCTTTGCTACCTTTGTATTTACATTGTTAATCTCCTTTCCCTTCAAATATCATTTACTAACTTCGTTCTAACTTTGTTTGTTTTTGTTCATTATAGTACAAGTCAAACACGGTCAAAATCAAAATACCCAAAACGAACAAGGGTCCAAATACACTATTTCTTATACAATCACGCGTTGTAATCCTTCCTTGTATAACCTTGATACGCAATCAAACAAATCAAGTAGCTTTCAAACAATTCGCGCATGATAGCCTTGAACACGCTTTAGTCTCGAGGTGCACTGTACCAGGCGTCTCAACGTTCGGGCGTCTGATGTGAGGCGCTTATTCTACTATCAAGGAAATTAGGTTTCGGCACCTAACACGATTCCCAGCGCATCCAAACTCTATAAACACGACATCCCTTCAATAATTTCAACGGATTATCAACCGCATTCTAAACCTCTCTCAGACTTCTAAAACAAATTTTAATACCCTTTTACAACCTTCTAAAACACCTCACATCATCCTACACCCCGAAGATCTCTGTGTGTCCGAGTTGATGTCATTTGGTGTCCATGTTCAAAGCTTGACAATATATATTTATGGCATGATTACTCCTTTGCTACCTTTCTATTTACATTGTTAATCTCCTTTCCCTTCAAGTATCATTTACTAACTTCGTTCTAACTTTGTTTGTTTTTGTTCATTATAGTACAAGTCAAACACGGTCAAAATTGAAATACCCAAAACAAACAAGGGTCCAAATACATTATTTCTTATACAATCACGCGTGATAATCCTTCCTTTTATAACCTTGATACGCAATCAAAAAAATCAAGTAGCTTTCAAACAAATCGCGCTTGATTGCCTTGAACACGCTTTATTCTCGAGGTGCACTGTACCAGGCGTCTCAACGTTCGGGCGTCTGATGTGAGGCGCTTATTCTACTATCAAGGAAATTAGGTTTCGGCACCTAACACGATTCCCAGCGCATCCAAACTCTATAAACACGACATCCCTTCAATCATTTCAACGGATTACCAACCGCATTCTAAACCTCTCCCAGACTTCTAAAACAAATTTTAATACCCTTTTACAACCTTCTAAAACACCTCACATCATCCTACACCCCGAAGATCTCTGTGTGTCCGAGTTGATGTCATTTGGTGTCCATGTTCAAAGCTTGACAATATATATTTATGGCATGATTACTCCTTTGCTACCTTTCTATTTACATTGTTAATCTCCTTTCCCTTCAAGTATCATTTACTAACTTCGTTCTAACTTTGTTTGTTTTTGTTCATTATAGTACAAGTCAAACACTGTCAAAATCGAAATACCCAAAACAAACAAGGGTCCAAATACATAATTTCTTATAAAATCACGTGTGATAATCCTTCCTTTTATAACCTTGATACGCAATCAAACAAATCAAGTAGCTTTCAAACAAATCGCGCTTGATTGCCTTGTACACGCTTTAGTCTAGAGGTGCACTGTACCTGGCGTCTCAACGTTCGGGCGTCTGAAGTGAGGCGCTTATTCTACGATCCGGGAAATTAGGTTTCGGCACCTAACACGATTCCCAGCGCATCCAAACTCTATAAACTGGACATCCCTTCAATCTTTTAAACGGATTGTCAACCGCATTCTAAACCTCTCCCAGACTTCTAAAACAAACTTGAATACCCTTTTACAACCTTCTAAAACACCTCACATCAACCTACATCCCAAACATCTCTGTGTGTCCGAGTTGATGTCATTTGGTGTCCATGTTCAAAGCTTGACAATATATATTTATGGCATGATTACTCCTTTGCTACCTTTCTATTTACATTGTTAATCTCCTTTCCCTTCAAGTATCATTTACTAACTTCGTTCTAACTTTGTTTGTTTTTGTTCATTATAGTACAAGTCAAACACGGTCAAAATTGAAATACCCAAAACAAACAAGGGTCCAAATACATTATTTCTTATACAATCACGCGTGATAATCCTTCCTTTTATAAACTTGATACGCAATCAAACAAATCAAGTAGCTTTCAAACAATTCGCGCTTGATAGCCTCGTACACGAGTTAGTCTCGAGGTGCACTGTACCAGGCGTCTCAACGTTCGGGCGTCTGATGTGAGGCGCTTATTCTACGATCCAGGAAATTAGGTTTCGGCACCTAACACGATTCCCAGCGCATCCAAACTCTATATACACGACATCCCTTCAATCATTTCAACGGATTGTCAACCGCATTCTAAACCTCTCCCAGACTTCTAAAACAAATTTTAATACCCTTTTACAACCTTCTAAAACACCTCACATCAACCTACATCCCGAAGATCTCTGTGTGTCCGAGTTGATGTCATTGTGTGTCCATGTTCAAAGCTTGACAATATATATTTATGGCATGATTACTCCTTTGCTACCTTTGTATTTACATTGTTAATCTCCTTTCCCTTCAAGTATCATTTACTAACTTCGTTCTAACTTTGTTTGTTTTTGTTCATTATAGTACAAATCAAACACGGTCAAAATCGAAATACCCAAAACGAACAAGGGTCCAAATACACTATTTCCTATACAATCACGCGTTATAATCCTTCCTTGTATAACCTTGGTACGCAATCAAACAAATCAAGTAGCTTTCAAACAATTCGCGCTTGATAGCCTCGTACACGCTTTAGTCTCGAGGTGCAGTGTACCAGGCGTCTCAACGTTCGGGCGTCTGATGTAAGGCGCTTATTCTACTATCAAGGAAATTAGGTTTCGGCACCTAACACAATTCCCAGCACATCCAAACTCTATAAACACGACATCCATTCAATCATTTCAACGGATTATCAACCGCATTCTAAACCTCTCCCAGACTTCTAAAACAAATTTTAATACCGTTTTACAACCTTCTAAAACACCTCACATCATCCTACACCCCGAAGATCTCTGTGTGTCCGAGTTGATGTCATTTGGTGTCCATGTTCAAAGCTTGACAATATATATTTATGGATTGATTACTCCTTTGCTACCTTTCTATTTACATTGTTAATCTCCTTTCCCTTCAAGTATCATTTACTAACTTCGTTCTAACTTCGTTCTAACTTTGTTTGTTTTTGTTCATTATAGTACAAGTCAAACACGGTCAAAATTGAAATACCCAAAACAAACAAGGGTCCAAATACATTATTTCTTATACAATCACGCATGATAATCCTTCCTTTTATAACCTTGATACGCAATCAAACAAATCAAGTAGCTTTCAAACAATTCGCGCTTGATTGCCTTGAACACGCTTTAGTCTCGAGGTGCACTGTACCAGGCGTCTCAACGTTCGGGCGTCTGATGTGAGGCGCTTATTCTACTATCAAGGAAATTAGGTTTCGGCACCTAACACGATTCCCAGCGCATCCAAACTCTATAAACACGACATCCCTTCAATCATTTCAACGGATTATCAACCGCATTCTAAACCTCTCCCAGACTTCTAAAACAAATTTTAATACCCTTTTACAACCTTCTAAAACACCTAACATCATCCTACACCCCGAAGATCTCTGTGTGTCCGAGTTGATGTCATTTGGTGTCCATGTTCAAAGCTTGACAATATGTATTTATGGCATGATTACTCCTTTGCTACCTTTCTATTTACATTGTTAATCTCCTTTCCCTTCAAGTATCATTTACTAACTTCGTTCTAACTTTGTTTGTTTTTGTTCATTATAGTACAAGTCAAACACTGTCAAAATCGAAATACCCAAAAAAAACAAGGGTCCAAATACATAATTTCTTATAAAATCACGTGTGATAATCCTTCCTTTTATAACCTTGATACACAATCAAACAAATCAAGTAGCTTTCAAACAAATCGCGCTTGATTGCCTTGTACACGCTTTAGTCTAGAGGTGCACTGTACCTGGCGTCTCAACGTTCGGGCGTCTCAAGTGAGGCGCTTAATCTACGATCCGGGAAATTAGGTTTCGGCACCTAACACGATTCCCAGCGCATCCAAACTCTATAAACACGACATCCCTTCAATCATTTCAACGGATTATCAACCGCATTCTAAACCTCTCCCAGACTTCTAAAACAAATTTTAATACCCTTTTACAACCTTCTAAAATACCTCACATCATCCTACACCCCGAAGATCTCTGTGTGTCCGAGTTGATGTCATTTGGTGTCCATGTTCAAAGCTTGACAATATATATTTATGGCATGATTACTCCTTTGCTACCTTTGTATTTACATTGTTAATCTCCTTTCCCTTCAAGTATCATTTACTAACTTCGTTCTAACTTTGTTTGTTTTTGTTCATTATAGTACAGGTCAAACACGGTCAAAATCGAAATACCCAAGACGAACAAGGGTCCAAATACACTATTTCTTATACAATCACGCGTTATAATCCTTCCTTGTATAACCTTGGTGCGCAATCAAACAAATCAAGTAGCTTTCAAACAATTCGCGCTTGATAGCCTCGTACACGCTTTAGTCTCGAGGTGCAGTGAACCAGGCGTCTCAACGTTCGGGCGTCTGGTGTGAGACGCAAATTCTATGATCCCGGGAATTAGATTTCGGCACCTAACACGATTCCCAGCGCATCCAAACTCTATAAACACCACATCCCTTCAATCTTTTAAACGAATTGTCAACCGCATTCTAAACCTCTCCCAGACTTCTAAAACAAACTTGAATACACTTTTACAACCTTCTAAAACACCTCACATCAACCTACATCCCGAAGATCTCTGTGTGTCCGAGTTGATGTCATTTGGTGTCCATGTTCAAAGCTTGACAATATATATTTATGGCATGATTACTCCTTTGCTACCTTTGTATTTACATTGTTAATCTCCTTTCCCTTCAAGTATCATTGACTAACTTCGTTCTAACTTTGTTTGTTTTTGTTCATTATAGTACAAGTCAAACACGGTCAAAATCGAGATACCCAAAACAAACAAGGGTCCAAATACATTATTTCTTATACAATCACACGTGATAATCCTTCCTTCTATAACCTTGATACGCAATCAAACAAATCAAGTAGCTTTCAAACAATTCGCGCTTGATAGCCTCGTACACGATTTAGTCTCGAGGTGCACTGTACCAGGCGTCTCAACGTTCGGGCGTCTGATGTGAGGCGCTTATTCTACGATCCAGGAAATTAGGTTTCGGCACCTAACACGATTCCCAGCGCATCCAAACTCTATAAACACGACATCCCTTCAATCATTTCAACGGATTGTCAACCGCATTCTAAACCTCTCCCAGACTTCTAAAACAAATTTTAATACCCTTTTACAACCTTCTAAAACACCTCACATCCACCTACATCCCGAAGATCTCTGTGTGTCCGAGTTGATGTCATTTGGTGTTCATGTTCAAAGCTTGACAATATATATTTATGGCATGATTACTCCTTTGCTACCTTTTTATTTACATTGTTAATCTCCTTTCCCTTCAAGTATCATTTACTGAGTTCGTTCTAACTTTGTTTGTTTTTGTTCATTATAGTACAAGTCAAACACTGTCAAAATCGAAATACCCAAAACAAACAAGGGTCCAAATACATTATTTCTTATAAAATCACGTGTGATAATCCTTCCTTTTATAACCTTGATACGCAATCAAACAAATCAAGTAGCTTTCAAACAAATCGCGCTTGATTGCCTTGTACACGCTTTACTCTCGAGGTGCACTGTACCAGGCGTCTCAACGTTCGAGCGTGTGATGTGAGGCGCTTATTCTACTATCAAGGAAATTATGTTTCGGCACCTAACACGATTCCCAGCGCATCCAAACTCTATAAACACGACATCCCTTCAATCATTTCAACGGATTGTCAACCGCATTCTAAACCTCTCCCAGACTTCTAAAACAAATTTTAATACCCTTTTACAACCTTCTAAAACACCTCACATCAACCGACATCCCGAAGATCTCTGTGTGTCCGAGTTGATGTCATTGGGTGTCCATGTTCAAAGATTGACAATATATATTTATGGCATGATTACTCCTTTGCTACCTTTTTATTTACATTGTTAATCTCCTTTCCCTTCAAGTATCATTTACTAACTTCGTTCTAACTTTGTTTGTTTTGGTTCATTATAGTACAAGTCAAACACTGTCAAAATCGAAATATCCAAAACAAACAAGGGTCCAAATACATTATTTCTTAAAAAATCACGTGTGATAATCCTTCCTTTTATAACCTTGATACGCAATCAAACAAATCAAGTAGCTTTCAAACAAATCGCGCTTGATTGCCTTGTACACGCTTTAGTCTCGACGTGCACTGTACCAGGCGTCTCAACGTTCGAGCGTCTGATGTGAGGCGCTTATTCTACTATCAAGGAAATTATGTTTCGGCACCTAACACGATTCCCAGCGCATCCAAACTCTATAAACACGACATCCCTTCAATCATTTCAACGGATTGTCAACCGCATTCTAAACCTCTCCCAGACTTCTAAAACAAATTTTAATACCCTTTTACAACCTTCTAAAACACCTCACATCAACCTACATCCCGAAGATCTCTGTGTGTCCGAGTTGATGTCATTGGGTGTCCATGTTCAAAGCTTGATAATATATATTTATGGCATGATTACTCCTTTGCTACCTTTGTATTTACATTGTTAATCTCCTTTCCCTTCAAGTATCATTTACTAACTTCGTTCTAACTTTGTTTGTTTTTGTTCATTATAGTAAAAGTCAAACACTGTCAAAATCGAAATACCCAAAACAAACAAGGGTCCAAATACATTATTTCTTATAAAATCACGTGTGATAATCCTTCCTTTTATAACCTTGATACGCAATCAAACAAATCAAGTAGCTTTCAAACAAATCACCCTTGATTGCCTTGTACACGCTTTAGTCTCGAGGTGCACTGTACCAGGCGTCTCAACGTTCGGGCGTCTGATGTGAGGCGCTTATTCTACGATCCAGGAAATTAGGTTTCGGCACCTAACACGATTCCCAGCGCATCCAAACTCTATAAACACCACATCCCTTCAATCTTTTAAACGAATTGTCAACCGCATTCTAAACCTCTCCCAGACTTCTAAAACAAACTTGAATACACTTTTACAACCTTCTAAAACACCTCACATCAACCTACATCCCGAAGATCTCTGTGTGTCCGAGTTGATGTCATTTGGTGTCCATGTTCAAAGCTTGACAATATATATTTATGGCATGATTACTCCTTTGCTACCTTTGTATTTACATTGTTAATCTCCTTTCCCTTCAAGTATCATTGACTAACTTCGTTCTAACTTTGTTTGTTTTTGTTCATTATAGTACAAGTCAAACACGGTCAAAATCGAGATACCCAAAACAAACAAGGGTCCAAATACATTATTTATTATACAATCACACGTGATAATCCTTCCTTGTATAACCTTGATACGCAATCAAACAAATCAAGTAGCTTTCAAACAATTCGCGCTTGATAGCCTCGTACACGATTTAGTCTCGAGGTGCACTGTACCAGGCGTCTCAACGTTCGGGCGTCTGATGTGAGGCGCTTATTCTACGATCCAGGAAATTAGGTTTCGGCACCTAACACGATTCCCAGCGCATCCAAACTCTATAAACACGACATCCCTTCAATCATTTCAACGGATTGTCAACCGCATTCTAAACCTCTCCCAGACTTCTAAAACAAATTTTAATACCCTTTTACAACCTTCTAAAACACCTCACATCCACCTACATCCCGAAGATCTCTGTGTGTCCGAGTTGATGTCATTTGGTGTTCATGTTCAAAGCTTGACAATATATATTTATGGCATGATTACTCCTTTGCTACCTTTTTATTTACATTGTTAATCTCCTTTCCCTTCAAGTATCATTTACTGAGTTCGTTCTAACTTTGTTTGTTTTTGTTCATTATAGTACAAGTCAAACACTGTCAAAATCGAAATACCCAAAACAAACAAGGGTCCAAATACATTATTTATTATACAATCACACGTGATAATCCTTCCTTGTATAACCTTGATACGCAATCAAACAAATCAAGTAGCTTTCAAACAATTCGCGCTTGATAGCCTCGTACACGATTTAGTCTCGAGGTGCACTGTACCAGGCGTCTCAACGTTCGGGCGTCTGATGTGAGGCGCTTATTCTACGATCCAGGAAATTAGGTTTCGGCACCTAACACGATTCCCAGCGCATCCAAACTCTATAAACACGACATCCCTTCAATCATTTCAACGGATTGTCAACCGCATTCTAAACCTCTCCCAGACTTCTAAAACAAATTTTAATACCCTTTTACAACCTTCTAAAACACCTCACATCCACCTACATCCCGAAGATCTCTGTGTGTCCGAGTTGATGTCATTTGGTGTTCATGTTCAAAGCTTGACAATATATATTTATGGCATGATTACTCCTTTGCTACCTTTTTATTTACATTGTTAATCTCCTTTCCCTTCAAGTATCATTTACTGAGTTCGTTCTAACTTTGTTTGTTTTTGTTCATTATAGTACAAGTCAAACACTGTCAAAATCGAAATACCCAAAACAAACAAGGGTCCAAATACATTATTTCTTAAAAAATCACGTGTGATAATCCTTCCTTTTATAACCTTGATACGCAATCAAACAAATCAAGTAGCTTTCAAACAAATCGCGCTTGATTGCCTTGTACACGCTTTAGTCTCGACGTGCACTGTACCAGGCGTCTCAACGTTCGAGCGTGTGATGTGAGGCGCTTATTCTACTATCAAGGAAATTATGTTTCGGCACCTAACACGATTCCCAGCGCATCCAAACTCTATAAACACGACATCCCTTCAATCATTTCAACGGATTGTCAACCGCATTCTAAACCTCTCCCAGACTTCTAAAACAAATTTTAATACCCTTTTACAACCTTCTAAAACACCTCACATCAACCGACATCCCGAAGATCTCTGTGTGTCCGAGTTGATGTCATTGGGTGTCCATGTTCAAAGATTGACAATATATATTTATGGCATGATTACTCCTTTGCTACCTTTTTATTTACATTGTTAATCTCCTTTCCCTTCAAGTATCATTTACTAAATTCGTTCTAACTTTGTTTGTTTTTGTTCATTATAGTACAAGTCAAACACTGTCAAAATCGAAATACCCAAAACAAACAAGGGTCCAAATACATTATTTCTTAAAAAATCACGTGTGATAATCCTTCCTTTTATAACCTTGATACGCAATCAAACAAATCAAGTAGCTTTCAAACAAATCGCGCTTGATTGCCTTGTACACGCTTTAGTCTCGACGTGCACTGTACCAGGCGTCTCAACGTTCGAGCGTCTGATGTGAGGCGCTTATTCTACTATCAAGGAAATTATGTTTCGGCACCTAACACGATTCCCAGCGCATCCAAACTCTATAAACACGACATCCCTTCAATCATTTCAACGGATTGTCAACCGCATTCTAAACCTCTCCCAGACTTCTAAAACAAATTTTAATACCCTTTTACAACCTTCTAAAACACCTCACATCAACCTACATCCCGAAGATCTCTGTGTGTCCGAGTTGATGTCATTGGGTGTCCATGTTCAAAGCTTGACAATATATATTTATGGCATGATTACTCCTTTGCTACCTTTTTATTTACATTGTTAATCTCCTTTCCCTTCAAGTATCATTTACTAACTTCGTTCTAACTTTGTTTGTTTTTGTTCATTATAGTACAAGTCAAACACTGTCAAAATCGAAATACCCAAAACAAACAAGGGTCCAAATACATTATTTCTTATAAAATCACGTGTGATAATCCTTCCTTTTATAACCTTGATACGCAATCAAACAAATCAAGTAGCTTTCAAACAAATCGCGCTTGATTGCCTTGTACACGCTTTACTCTCGAGGTGCACTGTACCAGGCGTCTCAACGTTCGAGCGTCTGATGTGAGGCGCTTATTCTACTATCAAGGAAATTATGTTTCGGCACCTAACACGATTCCCAGCGCATCCAAACTCTATAAACACGACATCCCTTCAATCATTTCAACGGATTGTCAACCGCATTCTAAACCTCTCCCAGACTTCTAAAACAAATTTTAATACCCTTTTACAACCTTCTAAAACACCTCACATCAACCTACATCCCGAAGATCTCTGTGTGTCCGAGTTGATGTCATTGGGTGTCCATGTTCAAAGCTTGACAATATATATTTATGGCATGATTACTCCTTTGCTACCTTTTTATTTACATTATTAATCTCCTTTCCCTTCAAGTATCATTTACTAACTTCGTTCTAACTTTGTTTGTTTTTGTTCATTATAGTACAAGTCAAACACTGTCAAAATCGAAATACCCAAAACAAACAAGGGTCCAAATACATTATTTCTTATAAAATCACGTGTGATAATCCTTCCTTTTATAACCTTGATACGCAATCAAACAAATCAAGTAGCTTTCAAACAAATCACCCTTGATTGCCTTGTACACGCTTTAGTCTCGAGGTGCACTGTACCAGGCGTCTCAACGTTCGGGCGTCTGATGTGAGGCGCTTATTCTACGATCCAGGAAATTAGGTTTCGGCACCTAACACGATTCCCAGCGCATCCAAACTCTATAAACACCACATCCCTTCAATCTTTTAAACGAATTGTCAACCGCATTCTAAACCTCTCCCAGACTTCTAAAACAAACTTGAATACACTTTTACAACCTTCTAAAACACCTCACATCAACCTACATCCCGAAGATCTCTGTGTGTCCGAGTTGATGTCATTTGGTGTCCATGTTCAAAGCTTGACAATATATATTTATGGCATGATTACTCCTTTGCTACCTTTGTATTTACATTGTTAATCTCCTTTCCCTTCAAGTATCATTGACTAACTTCGTTCTAACTTTGTTTGTTTTTGTTCATTATAGTACAAGTCAAACACGGTCAAAATCGAGATACCCAAAACAAACAAGGGTCCAAATACATTATTTATTATACAATCACACGTGATAATCCTTCCTTGTATAACCTTGATACGCAATCAAACAAATCAAGTAGCTTTCAAACAATTCGCGCTTGATAGCCTCGTACACGATTTAGTCTCGAGGTGCACTGTACCAGGCGTCTCAACGTTCGGGCGTCTGATGTGAGGCGCTTATTCTACGATCCAGGAAATTAGGTTTCGGCACCTAACACGATTCCCAGCGCATCCAAACTCTATAAACACGACATCCCTTCAATCATTTCAACGGATTGTCAACCGCATTCTAAACCTCTCCCAGACTTCTAAAACAAATTTTAATACCCTTTTACAACCTTCTAAAACACCTCACATCCACCTACATCCCGAAGATCTCTGTGTGTCCGAGTTGATGTCATTTGGTGTTCATGTTCAAAGCTTGACAATATATATTTATGGCATGATTACTCCTTTGCTACCTTTTTATTTACATTGTTAATCTCCTTTCCCTTCAAGTATCATTTACTGAGTTCGTTCTAACTTTGTTTGTTTTTGTTCATTATAGTACAAGTCAAACACTGTCAAAATCGAAATACCCAAAACAAACAAGGGTCCAAATACATTATTTCTTATAAAATCACGTGTGATAATCCTTCCTTTTATAACCTTGATACGCAATCAAACAAATCAAGTAGCTTTCAAACAAATCGCGCTTGATTGCCTTGTACACGCTTTACTCTCGAGGTGCACTGTACCAGGCGTCTCAACGTTCGAGCGTGTGATGTGAGGCGCTTATTCTACTATCAAGGAAATTATGTTTCGGCACCTAACACGATTCCCAGCGCATCCAAACTCTATAAACACGACATCCCTTCAATCATTTCAACGGATTGTCAACCGCATTCTAAACCTCTCCCAGACTTCTAAAACAAATTTTAATACCCTTTTACAACCTTCTAAAACACCTCACATCAACCGACATCCCGAAGATCTCTGTGTGTCCGAGTTGATGTCATTGGGTGTCCATGTTCAAAGATTGACA
The DNA here is from genome assembly GCA_958450325.1 of Agrostemma githago. NCBI lineage: Eukaryota > Viridiplantae > Streptophyta > Magnoliopsida > Caryophyllales > Caryophyllaceae > Agrostemma > Agrostemma githago. Next base: position 27,618,017 of record OY288245.1, read on the forward strand.
ATATATATTTATGGCATGATTACTCCTTTGCTACCTTTTTATTTACATTGTTAATCTCCTTTCCCTTCAAGTATCATTTACTAAATTCGTTCTAACTTTGTTTGTTTTTGTTCATTATAGTACAAGTCAAACACTGTCAAAATCGAAATACCCAAAACAAACAAGGGTCCAAATACATTATTTCTTAAAAAATCACGTGTGATAATCCTTCCTTTTATAACCTTGATACGCAATCAAACAAATCAAGTAGCTTTCAAACAAATCGCGCTTGATTGCCTTGTACACGCTTTAGTCTCGACGTGCACTGTACCAGGCGTCTCAACGTTCGAGCGTCTGATGTGAGGCGCTTATTCTACTATCAAGGAAATTATGTTTCGGCACCTAACACGATTCCCAGCGCATCCAAACTCTATAAACACGACATCCCTTCAATCATTTCAACGGATTGTCAACCGCATTCTAAACCTCTCCCAGACTTCTAAACCAAATTTTAATACCCTTTTACAACCTTCTAAAACACCTCACATCAACCTACATCCCGAAGATCTCTGTGTGTCCGAGTTGATGTCATTGGGTGTCCATGTTCAAAGCTTGATAATATATATTTATGGCATGATTACTCCTTTGCTACCTTTGTATTTACATTGTTAATCTCCTTTCCCTTCAAGTATCATTTACTAACTTCGTTCTAACTTTGTTTGTTTTTGTTCATTATAGTACAAGTCAAACACTGTCAAAATCGAAATACCCAAAACAAACAAGGGTCCAAATACATTATTTCTTATAAAATCACGTGTGATAATCCTTCCTTTTATAACCTTGATACGCAATCAAACAAATCAAGTAGCTTTCAAACAAATCGTGCTTGATTGCCTTGTACACGCTTTAGTCTCGAGGTGCACTGTACCAGGCGTCTCAATGTTCGAGCGTCTGATGTGAGGCGCTTATTCTACTATCAAGGAAATTATGTTTCGGCACCTAACACGATTCCCAGCGCATCCAAACTCTATAAACACGACATCCCTTCAATCATTTCAACGGATTGTCAACCGCATTCTAAACCTCTCCCAGACTTCTAAAACAAATTTTAATACCCTTTTACAACCTTCTAAAACACCTCACATCAACCTACATCCCGAAGATCTCTGTGTGTCCGAGTTGATGTCATTGGGTGTCCATGTTCAAAGCTTGACAATATATATTTATGGCATGATTACTCCTTTGCTACCTTTTTATTTACATTGTTAATCTCCTTTCCCTTCAAGTATCATTTACTAACTTCGTTCTAACTTTGTTTGTTTTTGTTCATTATAGTACAAGTCAAACACTGTCAAAATCGAAATACCCAAAACAAACAAGGGTCCAAATACATTATTTCTTATAAAATCACGTGTGATAATCCTTCCTTTTATAACCTTGATACGCAATCAAACAAATCAAGTAGCTTTCAAACAAATCGCGCTTGATTGCCTTGTACACGCTTTACTCTCGAGGTGCACTGTACCAGGCGTCTCAACGTTCGAGCGTCTGATGTGAGGCGCTTATTCTACTATCAAGGAAATTATGTTTCGGCACCTAACACGATTCCCAGCGCATCCAAACTCTATAAACACGACATCCCTTCAATCATTTCAACGGATTGTCAACCGCATTCTAAACCTCTCCCAGACTTCTAAAACAAATTTTAATACCCTTTTACAACCTTCTAAAACACCTCACATCAACCTACATCCCGAAGATCTCTGTGTGTCCGAGTTGATGTCATTGGGTGTCCATGTTCAAAGCTTGACAATATATATTTATGGCATGATTACTCCTTTGCTACCTTTTTATTTACATTATTAATCTCCTTTCCCTTCAAGTATCATTTACTAACTTCGTTCTAACTTTGTTTGTTTTTGTTCATTATAGTACAAGTCAAACACTGTCAAAATCGAAATACCCAAAACAAACAAGGGTCCAAATACATTATTTCTTATAAAATCACGTGTGATAATCCTTCCTTTTATAACCTTGATACGCAATCAAACAAATCAAGTAGCTTTCAAACAAATCGCGCTTGATTGCCTTGTACACGCTTTACTCTCGAGGTGCACTGTACCAGGCGTCTCAACGTTCGAGCGTCTGATGTGAGGCGCTTATTCTACTATCAAGGAAATTATGTTTCGGCACCTAACACGATTCCCATCGCATCCAAACTCTATAAACACGACATCCCTTCAATCATTTCAACGGATTGTCAACCGCATTCTAAACCTCTCCCAGACTTCTAAAACAAATTTTAATACCCTTTTACAACCTTCTAAAACACCTCACATCAACCTACATCCCGAAGATCTCTGTGTGTCCGAGTTGATGTCATTGGGTGTCCATGTTCAAAGCTTGAAAATATATATTTATGGCATGATTACTCCTTTGCTACCTTTGTATTTACATTGTTAATGTCCTTTCCCTTCAAGTATCATTTACTAACTTCGTTCTAACTTTGTTTGTTTTTGTTCATTATAGTACAAGTCAAACACGGTCAAAATCGAGATACCCAAAACAAACAAGGGTCCAAATACATTATTTCTTATACAATCACACGTGATAATCCTTCCTTGTATAACCTTGATACGCAATCAAACAAATCAAGTAGCTTTCAAACAATTCGCGCTTGATAGCCTCGTACACGATTTAGTCTCGAGGTGCACTGTACCAGGCGTCTCAACGTTCGAGCGTCTGATGTGAGGCGCTTATTCTACTATCAAGGAAATTATGTTTCGGCACCTAACACGATTCCCAGCGCATCCAAACTCTATAAACACGACATCCCTTCAATCATTTCAACGGATTGTCAACCGCATTCTAAACCTCTCCCAGACTTCTAAAACAAATTTTAATACCCTTTTACAACCTTCTAAAACACCTCACATCAACCTACATCCCGAAGATCTCTGTGTGTCCGAGTTGATGTCATTGGGTGTCCATGTTCAAAGCTTGATAATATATATTTATGGCATGATTACTCCTTTGGTACCTTTGTATTTACATTGTTAATCTCCTTTCCCTTCAAGTATCATTTACTAACTTCGTTCTAACTTTGTTTGTTTTTGTTCATTATAGTACAAGTCAAACACTGTCAAAATCGAAATACCCAAAACAAACAAGGGTCCAAATACATTATTTCTTATAAAATCACGTGTGATAATCCTTCCTTTTATAACCTTGATACGCAATCAAACAAATCAAGTAGCTTTCAAACAAATCGTGCTTGATTGCCTTGTACACGCTTTAGTCTCGAGGTGCACTGTACCAGGCGTCTCAATGTTCGAGCGTCTGATGTGAGGCGCTTATTCTACTATCAAGGAAATTATGTTTCGGCACCTAACACGATTCCCAGCGCATCCAAACTCTATAAACACGACATCCCTTCAATCATTTCAACGGATTGTCAACCGCATTCTAAACCTCTCCCAGACTTCTAAAACAAATTTTAATACCCTTTTACAACCTTCTAAAACACCTCACATCAACCTACATCCCGAAGATCTCTGTGTGTCCGAGTTGATGTCATTGGGTGTCCATGTTCAAAGCTTGACAATATATATTTATGGCATGATTACTCCTTTGCTACCTTTTTATTTACATTGTTAATCTCCTTTCCCTTCAAGTATCATTTACTAACTTCGTTCTAACTTTGTTTGTTTTTGTTCATTATAGTACAAGTCAAACACTGTCAAAATCGAAATACCCAAAACAAACAAGGGTCCAAATACATTATTTCTTATAAAATCACGTGTGATAATCCTTCCTTTTATAACCTTGATACGCAATCAAACAAATCAAGTAGCTTTCAAACAAATCGCGCTTGATTGCCTTGTACACGCTTTACTCTCGAGGTGCACTGTACCAGGCGTCTCAACGTTCGAGCGTCTGATGTGAGGCGCTTATTCTACTATCAAGGAAATTATGTTTCGGCACCTAACACGATTCCCAGCGCATCCAAACTCTATAAACACGACATCCCTTCAATCATTTCAACGGATTGTCAACCGCATTCTAAACTTCTCCCAGACTTCTAAAACAAATTTTAATACCCTTTTACAACCTTCTAAAACACCTCACATCAACCTACATCCCGAAGATCTCTGTGTGTCCGAGTTGATGTCATTGGGTGTCCATGTTCAAAGCTTGACAATATATATTTATGGCATGATTACTCCTTTGCTACCTTTTTATTTACATTATTAATCTCCTTTCCCTTCAAGTATCATTTACTAACTTCGTTCTAACTTTGTTTGTTTTTGTTCATTATAGTACAAGTCAAACACTGTCAAAATCGAAATACCCAAAACAAACAAGGGTCCAAATACATTATTTCTTATAAAATCACGTGTGATAATCCTTCCTTTTATAACCTTGATACGCAATCAAACAAATCAAGTAGCTTTCAAACAAATCGCGCTTGATTGCCTTGTACACGCTTTACTCTCGAGGTGCACTGTACCAGGCGTCTCAACGTTCGAGCGTCTGATGTGAGGCGCTTATTCTACTATCAAGGAAATTATGTTTCGGCACCTAACACGATTCCCATCGCATCCAAACTCTATAAACACGACATCCCTTCAATCATTTCAACGGATTGTCAACCGCATTCTAAAGCTCTCCCAGACTTCTAAAACAAATTTTAATACCCTTTTACAACCTTCTAAAACACCTCACATCAACCTACATCCCGAAGATCTCTGTGTGTCCGAGTTGATGTCATTGGGTGTCCATGTTCAAAGCTTGAAAATATATATTTATGGCATGATTACTCCTTTGCTACCTTTGTATTTACATTGTTAATGTCCTTTCCCTTCAAGTATCATTTACTAACTTCGTTCTAACTTTGTTTGTTTTTGTTCATTATAGTACAAGTCAAACACTGTCAAAATCGAAATACCCAAAACAAACAAGGGTCCAAATACATTATTTCTTATAAAATCACGTGTGATAATCCTTCCTTTTATAACCTTGATACGCAATCAAACAAATCAAGTAGCTTTCAAACAAATCGCGCTTGATTGCCTTGTACACGCTTTAGTCTCGAGGTGCACAGTACCAGGCGTCTCAACGTTCGAGCGTCTGATGTGAGGCGCTTATTCTACTATCAAGGAAATTATGTTTCGGCACCTAACACGATTCCCAGCGCATCCAAACTCTATAAACACGACATCCCTTCAATCATTTCAACGGATTGTTAACCGCATTCTAAACCTCTCCCAGACTTCTAAATAAAATTTGAATACCCTTTTACAACCTTCTAAAACACCTCACATTAACCTACATCCCGAACATCTCTGTGTGTCAGAGTTGATGTCATTGTGTCTCCATGTTCAAAGCTTGACAATATATATTTATGGCATGATTACTTCTTTGCTACCTTTGTATTTACATTGTTAATCTCCTTTCCCTTCAAGTATCATTTACTAACTTCGTTCTAACTTTGTTTGTTTTTGTTCATTATAGTACAAGTCAAACACGGTCAAAATCAAAATACCCAAAACGAACAAGGGTCCAAATACACTATTTCTTATACAATCACGCGTTATAATCCTTCCTTGTATAACCTTGATACGCAATCAAACAAATCAAGTAGCTTTCAAACAATTCGCGCTTGATAGCCTCGTACACGCTTTAGTCTCGAGGTGCACTGTACCAGGCGTCTCAACGTTCGGGCGTCTGATGTGAGGCGCTTAATCTACTATCAAGGAAATTAGGTTTCAGCACCTAACACGATTCCCAGCGTATCCAAACTCTATAAACACGACATCTCTTCAATCATTTCAACGGATTGTCAATCGCATTCTAAACCTCTCCCAGACTTCTAAAACAAATTTTAATACCCTTTTACAACCTTCTAAAACACCTCACATCAACCTACACCTCGAAGATCTCTGTGTGTCCGAGTTGATGTCATTTGGTGTCCATGTTCAAAGCTTGACAATATATATTTATGGCATGATTACTCCTTTGCTACCTTTGTATTTACATTGTTAATCTCCTTTCCCTTCAAGTATCATTTACTAACTTCGTTCTAACTTTGTTTGTTTTTGTTCATTATAGTACAAGTCAAACACTGTCAAAATCGAAATACCCAAAACAAACAAGGGTCCAAATACATAATTTCTTATAAAATCACGCGTGATAATCCTTCCTTTTATAACCTTGATACGCAATCAAACAAATCAAGTAGCTTTCAAACAAATCGCGCTTGATTGCCTTGAACACGCTTTAGTCTCGATGTGCACTGTACCAGGCGTCTCAACGTTCGGGCGTGTGATGTGAGGCGCTTATTGTACGATCCGGGAAATTAGGTTTCGGCACCTAACACGATTCCCAGCGCATCCAAACTCTATAAACTGGACATCCCTTCAATCATTTCAACGGATTGTCAACCGCATTCTAAACCTCTCCCAGACTTCTAAATCAAATTTGAATACCCTTTTACAACCTTCTAAAACACCTCACATCAACCTACATCCCGAACATCTCTGTGTGTCAGAGTTGATGTCATTGTGTCTCCATGTTCAAAGCTTGACAATATATATTTATGGCATGATTACTCCTTTGCTACCTTTGTATTTACATTGTTAATCTCCTTTCCCTTCAAGTATCATTTACTAACTTCGTTCTAACTTTGTTTGTTTTTGTTCATTATAGTACAAGTCAAACACGGTCAAAATCAAAATACCCAAAACGAACAAGGGTCCAAATACACTATTTCTTATACAATCACTCGTTATAATCCTTCTTTGTATAACCTTGATACGCAATCAAACAAATCAAGTAGCTTTCAAACAATTCGCGCTTGATAGCCTCGTACACGCTTTAGTCTCGAGGTGCACTGTACCAGGCGTCTCAACGTTCGGGCGTCTGATGCGAGGCGCTTATTCTACGATCCAGGAAATTAGGTTTCGACACCTAACACGATTCCCAGCGCATCCAAACTCTATAAACACGACATCCCTTCAATCATTTCAACGGATTGTCAACCGCATTCTAAACCTCTCCCAGACTTCTAAAACAAATTTTAATACCCTTTTACAACCTTCTAAAACACCTCACATCAACCTACATCCCGAAGATCTCTGTGTGTCCGAGTTGATGTCATTTGGTGTCCATGTTCAAAGCTTGACAATATATATTTATGGCATGATTACTCCTTTGCTACCTTTGTATTTACATTGTTAATCTCCTTTCCCTTCAAGTATTATTTACTAACTTCGTTCTAACTTTGTTTGTTTTTGTTCACTATAGTACAAGTCAAACACTGTCAAAATCGAAATACCCAAAACAAACAAGGGTCCAAATACATAATTTCTTATAAAATCACGTGTGATAATCCTTCCTTTTATAACCTTGATACGCAATCAAACAAATCAAGTAGCTTTCAAACAAATCGCGCTTGATTGCCTTGAACACGCTTTAGTCTCGAGGTGCACTGTACCAGGCGTCTCAACGTTCGGGCGTCTGATGTGAGGCGCTTATTGTACGATCCCGGAAATTAGGTTTCGGCACCTAACACGATTCCCAGCGCATCCAAACTCTATAAACTGGACATCCCTTCAGTCATTTCAACGGATTGTCAACCGCATTCTAAACCTCTCCCAGACTTCTAAATCAAATTTGAATACCCTTTTACAACCTTCTAAAACACCTCACATCAACCTACATCCCGAACATCTCTATGTGTCAGAGTTGATGTCATTGTGTCTCCATGTTCAAAGCTTGACAATATATATTTATGGCATGATTACTCCTTTGCTACCTTTATATTTACATTGTTAATCTCCTTTCCCTTCAAGTATCATTTACTAACTTCGTTCTAACTTTGTTTGTTTTTGTTCATTATAGTACAAGTCAAACACGGTCAAAATCAAAATACCCAAAACGAACAAGGGTCCAAATACACTATTTCTTATACAATCACGCGTTATAATCCTTCCTTGTATAACCTTGATACGCAATCAAACAAATCAAGTAGCTTTCAAACAATTCGCGCTTGATAGCCTCGTACACGCTTTAGTCTCGAGGTGCACTGTACCAGGCGTCTCAACGTTCTGGCGTCTGATGTGAGGCGCTTATTCTACGATCCAGGAAATTAGGTTTCGACACCTAACACGATTCCCAGCGCATCCAAACTCTATAAACACGACATCCCTTCAATCATTTCAACGGATTGTCAACCGCATTCTAAACCTCTCCCAGACTTCTAAAACAAATTTTAATACCCTTTTACAACCTTCTAAAACACCTCACATCAACCTACATCCCGAAGATCTCTGTGTGTCCGAGTTGATGTCATTGGGTGTCCATGTTCAAAGCTTGACAATATATATTTATGGCATGATTACTCCTTTGCTACCTTTGTATTTACATTGTTAATCTCCTTTCCCTTCAAGTATTATTTACTAACTTCGTTCTAACTTTGTTTGTTTTTGTTCACTATAGTACAAGTCAAACACTGTCAAAATCGAAATACCCAAAACAAACAAGGGTCCAAATACATAATTTCTTATAAAATCACGTGTGATAATCCTTCCTTTTATAACCTTGATACGCAATCAAACAAATCAAGTAGCTTTCAAACAAATCGCGCTTGATTGCCTTGAACACGCTTTAGTCTCGAGGTGCACTGTACCAGGCGTCTCAACGTTCGGGCGTCTGATGTGAGGCGCTTATTGTACGATCCCGGAAATTAGGTTTCGGCACCTAACACGATTCCCAGCGCATCCAAACTCTATAAACTGGACATCCCTTCAATCATTTCAACGGATTGTCAACCGCATTCTAAACCTCTCCCAGACTTCTAAATCAAATTTGAATACCCTTTTACAACCTTCTAAAACACCTCACATCAACCTACATCCCGAACATCTCTATGTGTCAGAGTTGATGTCATTGTGTCTCCATGTTCAAAGCTTGACAATATATATTTATGGCATGATTACTCCTTTGCTACCTTTGTATTTACATTGTTAATCTCCTTTCCCTTCAAGTATCATTTACTAACTTCGTTCTAACTTTGTTTGTTTTTGTTCATTATAGTACAAGTCAAACACGGTCAAAATCAAAATACCCAAAACGAACAAGGGTCCAAATACTCTATTTCTTATACAATCACGCGTTATAATCCTTCCTTGTATAACCTTGATACGCAATCAAACAAATCAAGTAGCTTTCAAACAATTCGCGCTTGATAGCCTCGTACACGCTTTAGTCTCGAGGTGCACTGTACCAGGCGTCTCAACGTTCGGGCGTCTGATGTGAGGCGCTTATTCTACGATCCAGGAAATTAGGTTTCGGCACCTAACACGATTCCCAGCGCATCCAAACTCTATAAACACGACATCCCTTCAATCATTTCAACGGATTGTCAACCGCATTCTAAACCTCTCCCAGACTTCTAAAACAAATTTTAATACCCTTTTACAACCTTCTAAAACACCTCACATCAACCTACATCCCGAAGATCTCTGTGTGCCCTAGTTGATGTCATATGGTGTCCATGTTCAAAGCATGACAATATATATTTATGGCATGATTACTCCTTTGCTACCTTTGTATTTTCATTGTTAATCTCCTTTCCCTTCAAGTATCATTTACTAACTTCGTTCTAACTTTGTTTGTTTTTGTTCACTATAGTACAAGTCAAACACTGTCAAAATCGAAATACCCAAAACAAAAAAGGGTCCAAATACATAATTTCTTATAAAATCACGTGTGATAATCCTTCCTTTTATAACCTTGATACGCAATCAAACAAATCAAGTAGTTTTCAAACAAATCGCGCTTGATTGCCTTGAACACGCTTTAGTCTCGAGGTGCACTGTACCAGGCGTCTCAACGTTCGGGCGTCTGATGTGAGGCGCTTATTGTACGATCCCGGAAATTAGGTTTCGGCACCTAACACGATTCCCAGCGCATCCAAACTCTATAAACTGGACATCCCTTCAATCATTTCAACGGATTGTCAACCGCATTCTAAACCTCTCCCAGACTTCTAAATCAAATTTGAATACCCTTTTACAACCTTCTAAAACACCTCACATCAACCTACATCCCGAACATCTCTATGTGTCAGAGTTGATGTCATTGTGTCTCCATGTTCAAAGCTTGACAATATATATTTATGGCATGATTACTCCTTTGCTACCTTTGTATTTACATTGTTAATCTCCTTTCCCTTCAAGTATCATTTACTAACTTCGTTCTAACTTTGTTTGTTTTTGTTCATTATAGTACAAGTCAAACACGGTCAAAATCAAAATACCCAAAACGAACAAGGGTCCAAATACACTATTTCTTATACAATCACGCGTTATAATCCTTCCTTGTATAACCTTGATACGCAATCAAACAAATCAAGTAGCTTTCAAACAATTCGCGCTTGATAGCCTCGTACACGCTTTAGTCTCGAGGTGCACTGTACCAGGCGTCTCAACGTTCGGGCGTCTGATGTGAGGCGCTTATTCTACGATCCAGGAAATTAGGTCTCGGCACCTAACACGATTCCCAGTGCATCCAAACTCTATAAACACGACATCTCTTCAATCATTTCAACGGATTGTCAACCGCATTCTAAACCTCTCCCAGACTTCTAAAACAAATTTTAATACCCTTTTACAACCTTCTAAAACACCTCACATCAACCTACATCCCGAAGATCTCTGTGTGTCCGAGTTGATGTCATTGGGTGTCCATGTTCAAAGCTTGACAATATATATTGATGGCATGATTACTCCTTTGCTACCTTTGTATTTACATTGTTAATCTCCTTTCCCTTCAAGTATCATTTACTAACTTCGTTCTAACTTTGTTTGTTTTTGTTCATTATAGTACAAGTCAAACACTGTCAAAATCGAAATACCCAAAACAAACAAGGGTCCAAATACATTATTTCTTATAAAATCACGTGTGATAATCCTTCCTTTTATAACCTTGATACGCAATCAAACAAACAAGTAGCTTTCAAACAAATCGCGCTTGATTGCCTTGAACACGCTTTAGTCTCGAGGTGCACTGTACCAGGCGTCTCAACGTTCGGGCGTCTGATGTGAGGCGCTTATTCTACTATCAAGGAAATTAGGTTTCGGCACCTAACACGATTCCCAGCACATCCAAACTCTATAAACACGACATCCCTTCAATCATTTCAACGGATTGTCAACCGCATTCTAAACCTCTCCCAGACTTCTAAAACAAAATTAAATACCCTTTTACAACATTCTAAAACACCTCACATCAACCTACACCCCGAAGATCTTTGTGTGTCCGAGTTGATGTCATTTGGTGTCCATGTTCAAAGCTTGACAATATATATTTATGGCATGATTACTCCTTTGCTACCTTTGTATTTACATTGTTAATCTCCTTTCCCTTCAAGTATCATTGACTAACTTCGTTCTAACTTTGTTTGTTTTTGTTCATTATAGTACAAGTCAAACACGGTCAAAATCGAAATACCCAAAACAAACAAGGGTCCAAATACATTATTTCTTATACAATCATGCGTGATAATCCTTCCTTGTATAACCTTGATACGCAATCAAACAAATCAAGTAGCTTTCAAACAATTCGCGCTTGATAGCCTCGTACACGCTTTAGTCTCGAGGTGCACTGTACCAGGCGTCTCAACGTTCGGGCGTCTGATGTGAGGCGCTTATTCTACGATCCAGGAAATTAGGTTTCGGCACCTAACACGATTCCCAGCGCATCCAAACTCTATAAACACGACATCCCTTCAATCATTTCAACGGATTGTCAACCGCATTCTAAACCTCTCCCAGACTTCTAAAACAAATTTTAATACCCTTTTACAACCTTCTAAAACACCCCACATCAACCTACATCCCGAAGATCTCTGTGTGTCCGAGTTGATGTCATTTGGTGTCTATGTTCAAAGCTTCACAATATATATTTATGGCATGATTACTCCTTTGCAACCTTTGTATTTACATTGTTAATCTCCTTTCCCTTCAAGTATCATTTACTAACTTCGTTCTAACTTTGTTTGTTTTTGTTCATTATAGTACAAGTCAAACACTGTCAAAATCGAAATACCCAAAACAAACAAGGGTCCAAATACATTATTTCTTATAAAATCACGTGTGATAATCCTTCCTTTTATAACCTTGATACGCAATCAAACAAATCAAGTAGCTTTCAAACAAATCGCGCTTGATTGCCTTGAACACGCTTTAGTCTCGAGGTGCACTGTACCAGGCGTCTCAACGTTCGGGCGTCTGATGTGAGGCGCTTATTGTACGATCCGGGAAATTAGGTTTCGGCACCTAACACGATTCCCAGCGCATCCAAACTCTATAAACTGGACATCCCTTCAATCATTTCAACGGATTGTCAACCGCATTCTAAACCTCTCCTAGACTTCTAAATCAAATTTGAATACCCTTTTACAACCTTCTAAAACACCTCACATCAACCTACATCCCGAACATCTCTGTATGTCAGAGTTGATGTCATTGTGTCTCCATGTTCAAAGCTTGACAATATATATTTATGGCATGATTACTCCTTTGCCACCTTTGTATTTACATTGTTAATCTCCTTTCCCTTCAAGTATCATTTACTAACTTCGTTCTAACTTTGTTTGTTTTTGTTCATTATAGTACAAGTCAAACACGGTCAAAATCAAAATACCCAAAACGAACAAGGGTCCAAATACACTATTTCTTATACAATCACGCGTTATAATCCTTCCTTGTATAACCTTGATACGCAATCAAACAAATCAAGTAGCTTTCAAACAATTCGCGCTTGATAGCCTCGTACACGCTTTAGTCTCGAGGTGCACTGTACCAGGCGTCTCAACGTTCGGGCGTCTGATGTGAGGCGCTTATTCTACGATCCAGGAAATTAGGTTTCGGCATCTAACACGATTCCCAGCGCATCCAAACTCTATAAACACGACATCCCTTCAATCATTTCAACGGATTGTCAACCGCATTCTAAACCTCTCCCAGACTTCTAAAACAAATTTTAATACCCTTTTACAACCTTCTAAAACACCTCACATCAACCTACATCCCGAAGATCTCTGTGTGCCTTAGTTGATGTCATATGGTGTCCATGTTCAAAGCATGACAATATATATTTATGGCATGATTACTCCTTTGCTACCTTTGTATTTACATTGTTAATCTCCTTTCCCTTCAAGTATCATTTACTAACTTCGTTCTAACTTTGTTTGTTTTTGTTCACTATAGTACAAGTCAAACACTGTCAAAATCGAAATACCCAAAACAAAAAAGGGTCCAAATACATAATTTCTTATAAAATCACGTGTGATAATCCTTCCTTTTATAACCTTGATACGCAATCAAACAAATCAAGTAGTTTTCAAACAAATCGCGCTTGATTGCCTTGAACACGCTTTAGTCTCGAGGTGCACTGTACCAGGCGTCTCAACGTTCGGGCGTCTGATGTGAGGCGCTTATTGTACGATCCCGGAAATTAGGTTTCGGCACCTAACACGATTCCCAGCGCATCCAAACTCTATAAACTGGACATCCCTTCAATCATTTCAACGGATTGTCAACCGCATTCTAAACCTCTCCCAGACTTCTAAATCAAATTTGAATACCCTTTTACAACCTTCTAAAACACCTCACATCAACCTACATCCCGAACATCTCTATGTGTCAGAGTTGATGTCATTGTGTCTCCATGTTCAAAGCTTGACAATATATATTTATGGCATGATTACTCCTTTGCTACCTTTGTATTTACATTGTTAATCTCCTTTCCCTTCAAGTATCATTTACTAACTTCGTTCTAACTTTGTTTGTTTTTGTTCATTATAGTACAAGTCAAACACGGTCAAAATCAAAATACCCAAAACGAACAAGGGTCCAAATACACTATTTCTTATACAATCACGCGTTATAATCCTTCCTTGTATAACCTTGATACGCAATCAAACAAATCAAGTAGCTTTCAAACAATTCGCGCTTGATAGCCTCGTACACGCTTTAGTCTCGAGGTGCACTGTACCAGGCGTCTCAACGTTCGGGCGTCTGATGTGAGGCGCTTATTCTACGATCCAGGAAATTAGGTCTCGGCACCTAACACGATTCCCAGTGCATCCAAACTCTATAAACACGACATCTCTTCAATCATTTCAACGGATTGTCAACCGCATTCTAAACCTCTCCCAGACTTCTAAAACAAATTTTAATACCCTTTTACAACCTTCTAAAACACCTCACATCAACCTACATCCCGAAGATCTCTGTGTGTCCGAGTTGATGTCATTGGGTGTCCATGTTCAAAGCTTGACAATATATATTGATGGCATGATTACTCCTTTGCTACCTTTGTATTTACATTGTTAATCTCCTTTCCCTTCAAGTATCATTTACTAACTTCGTTCTAACTTTGTTTGTTTTTGTTCATTATAGTACAAGTCAAACACTGTCAAAATCGAAATACCCAAAACAAACAAGGGTCCAAATACATTATTTCTTATAAAATCACGTGTGATAATCCTTCCTTTTATAACCTTGATACGCAATCAAACAAACAAGTAGCTTTCAAACAAATCGCGCTTGATTGCCTTGAACACGCTTTAGTCTCGAGGTGCACTGTACCAGGCGTCTCAACGTTCGGGCGTCTGATGTGAGGCGCTTATTCTACTATCAAGGAAATTAGGTTTCGGCACCTAACACGATTCCCAGCACATCCAAACTCTATAAACACGACATCCCTTCAATCATTTCAACGGATTGTCAACCGCATTCTAAACCTCTCCCAGACTTCTAAAACAAAATTAAATACCCTTTTACAACATTCTAAAACACCTCACATCAACCTACACCCCGAAGATCTTTGTGTGTCCGAGTTGATGTCATTTGGTGTCCATGTTCAAAGCTTGACAATATATATTTATGGCATGATTACTCCTTTGCTACCTTTGTATTTACATTGTTAATCTCCTTTCCCTTCAAGTATCATTGACTAACTTCGTTCTAACTTTGTTTGTTTTTGTTCATTATAGTACAAGTCAAACACGGTCAAAATCGAAATACCCAAAACAAACAAGGGTCCAAATACATTATTTCTTATACAATCATGCGTGATAATCCTTCCTTGTATAACCTTGATACGCAATCAAACAAATCAAGTAGCTTTCAAAAAATTCGCGCTTGATAGCCTCGTACACGCTTTAGTCTCGAGGTGCACTGTACCAGGCGTCTCAACGTTCGGGCGTCTGATGTGAGGCGCTTATTCTACGATCCAGGAAATTAGGTTTCGGCACATAACACGATTCCCAGCGCATCCAAACTCTATAAACACGACATCCCTTCAATCATTTCAACGGATTGTCAACCGCATTCTAAACCTCTCCCAGACTTCTAAAACAAATTTTAATACCCTTTTACAACCTTCTAAAACACCCCACATCAACCTACATCCCGAAGATCTCTGTGTGTCCGAGTTGATGTCATTTGGTGTCTATGTTCAAAGCTTCACAATATATATTTATGGCATGATTACTCCTTTGCAACCTTTGTATTTACATTGTTAATCTCCTTTCCCTTCAAGTATCATTTACTAACTTCGTTCTAACTTTGTTTGTTTTTGTTCATTATAGTACAAGTCAAACACTGTCAAAATCGAAATACCCAAAACAAACAAGGGTCCAAATACATTATTTCTTATAAAATCACGTGTGATAATCCTTCCTTTTATAACCTTGATACGCAATCAAACAAATCAAGTAGCTTTCAAACAAATCGCGCTTGATTGCCTTGAACACGCTTTAGTCTCGAGGTGCACTGTACCAGGCGTCTCAACGTTCGGGCGTCTGATGTGAGGCGCTTATTGTACGATCCGGGAAATTAGGTTTCGGCACCTAACACGATTCCCAGCGCATCCAAACTCTATAAACTGGACATCCCTTCAATCATTTCAACGGATTGTCAACCGCATTCTAAACCTCTCCTAGACTTCTAAATCAAATTTGAATACCCTTTTACAACCTTCTAAAACACCTCACATCAACCTACATCCCGAACATCTCTGTATGTCAGAGTTGATGTCATTGTGTCTCCATGTTCAAAGCTTGACAATATATATTTATGGCATGATTACTCCTTTGCCACCTTTGTATTTACATTGTTAATCTCCTTTCCCTTCAAGTATCATTTACTAACTTCGTTCTAACTTTGTTTGTTTTTGTTCATTATAGTACAAGTCAAACACGGTCAAAATCAAAATACCCAAAACGAACAAGGGTCCAAATACACTATTTCTTATACAATCACGCGTTATAATCCTTCCTTGTATAACCTTGATACGCAATCAAACAAATCAAGTAGCTTTCAAACAATTCGCGCTTGATAGCCTCGTACACGCTTTAGTCTCGAGGTGCAGTGTACAAGGCGTCTCAACGTTCGGGCGTCTGATGTGAGGCGCTAATTCTACGATCCCGGGAATTAGATTTCGGCACCTAACACGATTCCCAGCGCATCCAAACTCTATAAACACGACATCCCTTCAATCTTTTAAACGGATTGTCAACCGCATTCTAAACCTCTCCCAGACTTCTAAAACAAACTTGAATACCCTTTTACAACCTTATAAAACACCTCACATCAACCTACATCCCGAAGATCTCTGTGTGTCCGAGTTGATGTCATTTGGTGTCCATGTTCAAAGCTTGACAATATATATTTATGGCATGATTACTCCTTTGCTACCTTTGTATTTACATTGTTAATCTCCTTTCCCTTCAAGTATCATTTACTAACTTTGTTCTAACTTTGTTTGTTTTTGTTCATTATAGTACAAGTCAAACACTGTCAAAATCGAAATACCCAAAACAAACAAGGGTCCAAATACATTATTTCTTATAAAATCACGTGTGATAATCCTTCCTTTTATAACCTTGATACGCAATCAAACAAATCAAGTAGCTTTCAAACAAATCGCGCTTGATTGCCTTGAACACGCTTTAGTCTCGAGGTGCACTGTACCAGGCGTCTCAACGTTCGGGCGTCTGATGTGAGGCGCTTATTGTACGATCCGGGAAATTAGGTTTCGGCACCTAACACGATTCCCAGCGCATCCAAACTCTATAAACTGGACATCCCTTCAATCATTTCAACGGATTGTCAACCGCATTCTAAACCTCTCCTAGACTTCTAAATCAAATTTGAATACCCTTTTACAACCTTCTAAAACACCTCACATCAACCTACATCCCGAACATCTCTGTATGTCAGAGTTGATGTCATTGTGTCTCCATGTTCAAAGCTTGACAATATATATTTATGGCATGATTACTCCTTTGCTACCTTTGTATTTACATTGTTAATCTCCTTTCCCTTCAAGTATCATTTACTAACTTCGTTCTAACTTTGTTTGTTTTTGTTCATTATAGTACAAGTCAAACACGGTCAAAATCAAAATACCCAAAACGAACAAGGGTCCAAATACACTATTTCTTATACAATCACGCGTTATAATCCTTCCTTGTATAACCTTCATACGCAATCAAACAAATCAAGTAGCTTTCAAACAATTCGCGCTTGATAGCCTCGTACACGCTTTAGTCTCGAGGTGCAGTGTACCAGGCGTCTCAACGTTCGGGCGTCTGATGTGAGGCGCTAATTCTACGATCCCGGGAATTAGATTTCGGCACCTAACACGATTCCCAGCGCATCCAAACTCTATAAACACGACATCCCTTCAATCTTTTAAACGGATTGTCAACCGCATTCTAAACCTCTCCCAGACTTCTAAAACAAACTTGAATACCCTTTTACAACCTTATAAAACACCTCACATCAACCTACATCCCGAAGATCTCTGTGTGTCCGAGTTGATGTCATTTGGTTTCCATGTTCAAAGCTTGACAATATATATTTATGGCATGATTACTCCTTTGCTACCTTTGTATTTACATTGTTAATCTCCTTTCCCTTCAAGTATTATTTACTAACTTCGTTCTAACTTTGTTTGTTTTTGTTCACTATAGTACAAGTCAAACACTGTCAAAATCGAAATACCCAAAACAAACAAGGGTCCAAATACATAATTTCTTATAAAATCACGTGTGATAATCCTTCCTTTTATAACCTTGATACGCAATCAAACAAATCAAGTAGCTTTCAAACAAATCGCGCTTGATTGCCTTGAACACACTTTAGTCTCGAGGTGCACTGTACCAGGCGTCTCAACGTTCGGGCGTCTGATGTGAGGCGCTTATTGTACGATCCGGGAAATTAGGTTTCGGTACCTAACACGATTCCCAGCGCATCCAAACTCTATAAACTGGACATCCCTTCAATCATTTCAACGGATTGTCAACCGCATTCTAAACCTCTCCTAGACTTCTAAATCAAATTTGAATACCCTTTTACAACCTTCTAAAACACCTCACATCAACCTACATCCCGAACATCTCTGTATGTCAGAGTTGATGTCATTGTGTCTCCATGTTCAAAGCTTGACAATATATATTTATGGCATGATTACTCCTTTGCTACCTTTGTATTTACATTGTTAATCTCCTTTCCCTTCAAGTATCATTTACTAACTTCGTTCTAACTTTGTTTGTTTTTGTTCATTATAGTACAAGTCAAACACGGTCAAAATCAAAATACCCAAAACGAACAAGGGTCCAAATACACTATTTCTTATACAATCACGCGTTATAATCCTTCCTTGTATAACCTTGATACGCAATCAAACAAATCAAGTAGCTTTCAAACAATTCGCGCTTGATAGCCTCGTACACGCTTTAGTCTCGAGGTGCAGTGTACCAGGCGTCTCAACGTTCGGGCGTCTGATGTGAGGCGCTAATTCTACGATCCCGGGAATTAGATTTCGGCACCTAACACGATTCCCAGCGCATCCAAACTCTATAAACACGACATCCCTTCAATCTTTTAAACGGATTGTCAACCGCATTCTAAACCTCTCCCAGACTTCTAAAACAAACTTGAATACCCTTTTACAACCTTATAAAACACCTCACATCAACCTACATCCCGAAGATCTCTGTGTGTCCGAGTTGATGTCATTTGGTGTCCATGTTCAAAGCTTGACAATATATATTTATGGCATGATTACTCCTTTGCTACCTTTGTATTTACATTGTTAATCTCCTTTCCCTTCAAGTATCATTTACTAACTTCGTTCTAACTTTGTTTGTTTTTGTTCATTATAGTACAAGTCAAACACTGTCAAAATCGAAATACCCAAAACAAACAATGGGTCCAAATACATTATTTCTTATAAAATCACGTGTGATAATCCTTCCTTTTATAACCTTGATACGCAATCAAACAAATCAAGTAACTTTCAAACAAATCGCGCTTGATAGCCTCGTACACGCTTTAGTCTCGAGGTGCACTGTACCAGGCGTCTCAACGTTCGGGCGTCTGATGTGAGGCGCTTATTCTACGATCCAGGAAATTAGGTTTCGGCACCTAACACGATTCCCAGCGCATCCAAACTCTATAAACACGACATCCCTTCAATCATTTCAACGGATTGTCAACCGCATTCTAAACCTCTCCCAGACTTCTAAAACAAATTTTAATACCCTTTTACAACCTTCTAAAACACCCCACATCAACCTACATCCCGAAGATCTCTGTGTGTCCGAGTTGATGTCATTTGGTGTCTATGTTCAAAGCTTCACAATATATATTTATGGCATGATTACTCCTTTGCTACCTTTGTATTTACATTGTTAATCTGCTTTCCCTTCAAGTATCATTTACTAACTTCGTTCTAACTTTGTTTGTTTTTGTTCATTATAGTACAAGTCAAACACTGTCAAAATCGAAATACCCAAAACAAACAAGGGTCCAAATACATTATTTCTTATAAAATCACGTGTGATAATCCTTCCTTTTATAACCTTGATACGCAATCAAACAAATCAAGTAGCTTTCAAACAAATCGCGCTTGATTGCCTTGAACACGATTTAGTCTCGAGGTGCATTGTACCAGGCGTCTCAACGTTCGGGCGTCTGATGTGAGGCGCTTATTCTACTATCAAGGAAATTAGGTTTCGGCACCTAACACGATTCCAAGCGCATCCAAAATCTATAAACACGACATCCCTTCAATCATTTCAACGGATTGTCAACCGCATTCTAAACCTCTCCCAGACTTCTAAAACAAATTTTAATACCCTTTTACAACCTTCTAAAACACCTCACATCAACCTACACCCCGAAGATCTTTGTGTGTCCGAGTTGATGTCATTTGGTGTCCATGTTCAAAGCTTGACAATATATATTTATTGCATGATTACTCCTTTGCTACCTTTGTATTTACATTGTTAATCTCCTTTCCCTTCAAGTATCATTGACTAACTTCCTTCTAACTTTGTTTGTTTTTGTTCATTATAGTACAAGTCAAACACGGTCAAAATCGAAATACCCAAAACAAACAAGGGTCCAAATACATTATTTCTTATACAATCACGCGTGATAATCCTTCCTTGTATAACCTTGATACGCAATCAAACAAATCAAGTAGCTTTCAAACAATTCGCGCTTGATAGCCTCGTACACGCTTTAGTCTCGAGGTGCACTGTACCAGGCATCTCAACGTTCGGGCGTCTGATGTGAGGCGCTTATTCTACGATCCAGGAAATTAGGTTTCGGCACCTAACACGATTCCCAGCGCATCCAAACTCTATAAACACGACATCCCTTCAATCATTCCAACGGATTGTCAACCGCATTCTAAACCTCTCCCAGACTTCTAAAACAAATTTTAATACCCTTTTACAACCTTCTAAAACACCTCACATCAACCTACATCCCGAAGATCTCTGTGTGTCCGAGTTGATGTCATTTGGTGTCCATGTTCAAAGCTTGACAATATTTATTTATGGCATGATTACTCCTTTTCTACCTTTGTATTTACATTGTTAATCACCTTTCCCTTCAAGTATCATTTACTAACTTCGTTCTAACTTTGTTTGTTTTTGTTCATTATAGTACAAGTGAAAAACTGTCAAAATCGAAATACCCAAAACAAACAAGGGTCCAAATACATTATTTCTTATAAAATCACGTGTGATAATCCTTCCTTTTATAACCTTGATACGCAATCAAACAAATCAAGTAGCTTTCAAACAAATCGCGCTTGATTGCCTTGAACACGATTTAGTCTCGAGGTGCACTGTACCAGGCGTCTCAACGTTCGGGCGTCTGATGTGAGGCGCTTATTCTACTATCAAGGAAATTAGGTTTCGGCACCTAACACGATTCCAAGCGCATCCAAAATCTATAAACACGACATCCCTTCAATCATTTCAACGGATTGTCAACCGCATTCTAAACCTCTCCCAGACTTCTAAAACAAATTTTAATACCCTTTTACAACCTTCTAAAACACCTCACATCAACCTACACCCCGAAGATCTTTGTGTGTCCGAGTTGATGTCATTTGGTGTCCATGTTCAAAGCTTGACAATATATATTTATGGCATGATTACTCCATTTCTACATTTGTATTTACATTGTTAATCTCCTTTCCCTTCAAGTATCATTGACTAACTTCGTTCTAACTTTGTTTGTTTTTGTTCATTATAGTACAAGTCAAACACGGTCAAAATCGAAATACCCAAAACAAACAAGGGTCCAAATACATTATTTCTTATACAATCATGCATGATAATCCTTCCTTGTATAAACTTGATACGCAATCAAACAAATCAAGTAGCTTTCAAACAATTCGCGCTTGATAGCCTCGTACACGCTTTAGTCTCGAGGTGCACTGTACCAGGCGTCTCAACGTTCGGGCGTCTGATGTGAGGCGCTTATTCTACGATCCAGGAAATTAGGTTTCGGCACCTAACACGATTCCCAGCGCATCCAAACTCTATAAACACGACATCCCTTCAATCATTCCAACGGATTGTCAACCGCATTCTAAACCTCTCCCAGACTTCTAAAACAAATTTTAATACCCTTTTACAACCTTCTAAAACACCTCACATCAACCTACACCCCGAAGATCTTTGTGTGTCCGAGTTGATGTCATTTGGTGTCCATGTTCAAAGCTTGACAATATATATTTATGGCATGATTACTCCTTTGCTACCTTTGAATTTACATTGTTAATCTCGTTTCCCTTCAAGTATCATTGACTAACTTCGTTCTAACTTTGTTTGTTTTTGTTCATTATAGTACAAGTCAAACACGGTCAAAATCGAAATACCCAAAACAAACAAGGGCCCAAATACATTATTTCTTATACAATAACGCGTGATAATCCTTCCTTGTATAACCTTGATACGCAATCGAACAAATCAAGTAGCTTTCAAACAATTCGCGCTTGATAGCCTCGTACACGCTTTAGTCTCGAGGTGCACTGTACCAGGCGTCTCAACGTTCGGGCGTCTGATGTGAGGCGCTTATTCTACGATCCAGGAAATTAGGTTTCGGCACCTAACACGATTCCCAGCGCATCCAAACTCTATAAACACGACATCCCTTCAATCATTCCAACGGATTGTCAACCGCATTCTAAACCTCTCCCAGACTTCTAAAACAAATTTTAATACCCTTTTACAACCTTCTAAAACACCTCACATCAACCTACACCCCGAAGATCTTTGTGTGTCCGAGTTGATGTCATTTGGTGTCCATGTTCAAAGCTTGACAATATATATTTATGGCATGATTACTCCTTTGCTACCTTTGAATTTACATTGTTAATCTCTTTTCCCTTCAAGTATCATTGACTAACTTCGTTCTAACTTTGTTTGTTTTTGTTCATTATAGTACAAGTCAAACACGGTCAAAATCGAAATACCCAAAACAAACAAGGGCCCAAATACATTATTTCTTATACAATAACGCGTGATAATCCTTCCTTGTATAACCTTGATACGCAATCGAACAAATCAAGTAGCTTTCAAACAATTCGCGCTTGATAGCCTCGTACACGCTTTAGTCTCGAGGTGCACTGTACCAGGCGTCTCAACGTTCGGGCGTCTGATGTGAGGCGCTTATTCTACGATCCAGGAAATTAGGTGTCGGCACCTAACACGATTCCCAGCGCATCCAAACTCTATAAACACGACATCCCTTCAATCATTTCAACGGATTGTCAACCGCATTCTAAACCTCTCCCAGACTTCTAAAACAAATTTTAATACCCTTTTACAACCTTCTAAAACACCTCACATCAACCTACATCCCGAAGATCTCTGTGTGTCCGAGTTGATGTCATTTGGTGTCCATGTTCAAAGCTTGACAATATATATTTATGGCATGATTACTCCTTTGCCACCTTTGTTTTTATATTGTTAATCTCCTTTCCCTTCAAGTATCATTGACTAACTTCGTTCTAACTTTGTTTGTTTTTGTTCATTATAGTACAAGTCAAACACGGTCAAAATCGAAATACCCAAAACAAACAAGGGTCCAAATACATTATTTCTTATACAATCACGCGTGATAATCCTTCCTTGTATAACCTTGATACGCAATCAAACAAATCAAGTAGCTTTCAAACAATTCGCGCTTGATAGCCTCGTACACGCTTTAGTCTCAAGGTGCACTGTACCAGGCGTCTCAACGTTCGGGCGTCTGATGTGAGGCGCTTATTCTACGATCCAGGAAATTAGGTTTCGGCACCTAACACGATTCCCAGCGCATCCAAACTCTATAAACACGACATCCCTTCAATCATTTCAACGGATTGTCAACCGCATTCTAAACCTCTCCCAGACTTCTAAAACAAATTTTAATACCCTTTTACAACCTTCTAAAACACCTCACATCAACCTACACCCCGAAGATCTCTGTGTGTCCGAGTTGATGTCATTTGGTGTCCATGTTCAAAGCTTGACAATATATATTTATGGCATGATTACTCCTTTGCTACCTTTGTATTTACATTGTTAATCTCCTTTCCCTTCAAGTATCATTGACTAACTTCCTTCTAACTTTGTTTGTTTTTGTTCATTATAGTACAAGTCAAACACGGTCAAAATCGAAATACCCAAAAAAACAAGGGTCCAAATACATTATTTCTTATACAATCACGCATGATAATCCTTCCTTGTATAACCTTGCTACGCAATCAAACAAATCAAGTAGCTTTCAAACAATTCGCGCTTGATAGCCTCGTACATGCTTTAGTCTCGAGGTGCACTGTACCAGGCGTCTCAACGTTCGGGCGTCTGATGTGAGGCGCTTATTCTACGATCCAGGAAATTAGGTTTGGGCACCTAACACGATTCCCAGCGCATCCAAACTCTATAAACACGACATCCATTCAATCATTTCAACGGATTGTCAACCGCATTCTAAACCTCTCCCAGACTTCTAAAACAAATTTTAATACCCTTTTACAACCTTCTAAAACACCTCACATCAACCTACATCCCGAAGATCTCTGTGTGTCCGAGTTGATGTCATTGGGTGTCCATGTTCAAAGCTTGACAATATATATTTATGGCATGATTACTCCTTTTCTACCTTTGTATTTACATTGTTAATGTCCTTTCCCTTCAAGTATCATTTACTAACTTCGTTCTAACTTTGTTTGTCTTTGTTCATTATAGTACAAGTCAAACACTGTCAAAATCGAAATACCCAAAACAAACAAGGGTCCAAATACATTATTTCTTATAAAATCACGTGTGATAATCCTTCCTTTTATAACCTTGATACGCAATCAAACAAATCAAGTAGCTTTCAAACAATTCGCGCTTGATAGCCTCGTACACGCTTTAGTCTCGAGGTGCACTGTACCAGGCGTCTCAACGTTCGGGCGTCTGATGTGAGGCGCTTATTCTATCATCCAGGAAATTAGGTTTCGGCACCTAACACGATTCCCAGCGCATCCAAACTCTATAAACACGACATCCCTTCAATCATTCCAACGGATTGTCAACCGCATTCTAAACCTCTCCCAAACTTCTAAAACAAATTTTAATACCCTTTTACAACCTTCTAAAACACCTCACATCAACCTACACCCCGAAGATCTTTGTGTGTCCGAGTTGATGTCATTTGGTGTCCATGTTCAAAGCTTGACAATATATATTTATGGCATGATTACTCCTTTGCCACCTTTGTTTTTATATTGTTAATCTCCTTTCCCTTCAAGTATCATTGACTAACTTCGTTCTAACTTTGTTTGTTTTTGTTCATTATAGTACAAGTCAAACACGGTCAAAATCGAAATACCCAAAACAAACAAGGGTCCAAATACATTATTTCTTATACAATCACGCGTGATAATCCTTCCTTGTATAACCTTGATACGCAATCAAACAAATCAAGTAGCTTTCAAACAATTCGCGCTTGATAGCCTCGTACACGCTTTAGTCTCGAGGTGCACTGTACCAGGCGTCTCAACGTTCGGGCGTCTGATGTGAGGCGCTTATTCTACGATCCAGGAAATTAGGTTTCGGCACCTAACACGATTCCCAGCGCATCCAAACTCTATAAACACGACATCCCTTCAATCATTTCAACGGATTGTCAACCGCATTCTAAACCTCTCCCAGACTTCTAAAACAAATTTTAATACCCTTTTACAACCTTCTAAAACACCTCACATCAACCTACACCCCGAAGATCTCTGTGTGTCCGAGTTGATGTCATTTGGTTTCCATGTTCAAAGCTTGACAATATATATTTATGGCATGATTACTCCTTTGCTACCTTTGAATTTACATTGTTAATCTCTTTTCCCTTCAAGTATCATTGACTAACTTCGTTCTAACTTTGTTTGTTTTTGTTCATTATAGTACAAGTCAAACACGGTCAAAATCGAAATACCCAAAACAAACAAGGGCCCAAATACATTATTTCTTATACAATCACGCGTGATAATCCTTCCTTGTATAACCTTGATACGCAATCGAACAAATCAAGTAGCTTTCAAACAATTCGCGCTTGATAGCCTCGTACACGCTTTAGTCTCGAGGTGCACTGTACCAGGCGTCTCAACGTTCGGGCGTCTGATGTGAGGCGCTTATTCTACGATCCAGGAAATTAGGTTTCGGCACCTAACACGATTCCCAGCGCATCCAAACTCTATAAACACGACATCCCTTCAATCATTTCAACGGATTGTCAACCGCATTCTAAACCTCTCCCAGACTTCTAAAACAAATTTTAATACCCTTTTACAACCTTCTAAAACACCTCACATCAACATACACCCCGAAGATCTCTGTGTGTCCGAGTTGATGTCATTTGGTGTCCATGTTCAAAGCTTGACAATATATATTTATGGCATGATTACTCCTTTGCTACCTTTGTATTTACATTGTTAATCTCCTTTCCCTTCAAGTATCATTGACTAACTTCCTTCTAACTTTGTTTGTTTTTGTTCATTATAGTACAAGTCAAACACGGTCAAAATCGAAATACCCAAAACAAACAAGGGTCCAAATACATTATTTCTTATACAATCACGCGTGATAATCCTTCCTTGTATAACCTTGATACGCAATCAAACAAATCAAGTAGCTTTCAAACAATTCGCGCTTGATAGCCTCGTACACGCTTTAGTCTCGAGGTGCACTGTACCAGGCGTCTCAACGTTCGGGCGTCTGATGTGAGGCGCTTATTCTACGATCCAGGAAATTAGGTTTCGGCACCTAACACGATTCCCAGCGCATCCAAACTCTATAAACACGACATCCCTTCAATCATTTCAACGGATTGTCAACCGCATTCTAAACCTCTCCCAGACTTCTAAAACAAATTTTAATACCCTTTTACAACCTTCTAAAACACCTCACATCAACCTACACCCCGAAGATCTCTGTGTGTCCGAGTTGATGTCATTTGGTTTCCATGTTCAAAGCTTGACAATATATATTTATGGCATGATTACTCCTTTGCTACCTTTGAATTTACATTGTTAATCTCTTTTCCCTTCAAGTATCATTGACTAACTTCGTTCTAACTTTGTTTGTTTTTGTTCATTATAGTACAAGTCAAACACGGTCAAAATCGAAATACCCAAAACAAACAAGGGCCCAAATACATTATTTCTTATACAATCACGCGTGATAATCCTTCCTTGTATAACCTTGATACGCAATCGAACAAATCAAGTAGCTTTCAAACAATTCGCGCTTGATAGCCTCGTACACGCTTTAGTCTCGAGGTGCACTGTACCAGGCGTCTCAACGTTCGGGCGTCTGATGTGAGGCGCTTATTCTACGATCCAGGAAATTAGGTTTCGGCACCTAACACGATTCCCAGCGCATCCAAACTCTATAAACACGACATCCCTTCAATCATTTCAACGGATTGTCAACCGCATTCTAAACCTCTCCCAGACTTCTAAAACAAATTTTAATACCCTTTTACAACCTTCTAAAACACCTCACATCAACATACACCCCGAAGATCTCTGTGTGTCCGAGTTGATGTCATTTGGTGTCCATGTTCAAAGCTTGACAATATATATTTATGGCATGATTACTCCTTTGCTACCTTTGTATTTACATTGTTAATCTCCTTTCCCTTCAAGTATCATTGACTAACTTCCTTCTAACTTTGTTTGTTTTTGTTCATTATAGTACAAGTCAAACACGGTCAAAATCGAAATACCCAAAACAAACAAGGGTCCAAATACATTATTTCTTATACAATCACGCGTGATAATCCTTCCTTGTATAACCTTGATACGCAATCAAACAAATCAAGTAGCTTTCAAACAATTCGCGCTTGATAGCCTCGTACACGCTTTAGTCTCGAGGTGCACTGTACCAGGCGTCTCAACGTTCGGGCGTCTGATGTGAGGCGCTTATTCTACGATCCAGGAAATTAGGTTTCGGCACCTAACACGATTCCCAGCGCATCCAAACTCTATAAACACGACATCCCTTCAATCATTTCAACGGATTGTCAACCGCATTCTAAACCTCTCCCAGACTTCTAAAACAAATTTTAATACCCTTTTACAACCTTCTAAAACACCTCACATCAACATACACCCCGAAGATCTCTGTGTGTCCGAGTTGATGTCATTTGGTGTCCATGTTCAAAGCTTGACAATATATATTTATGGCATGATTACTCCTTTGCTACCTTTGTATTTACATTGTTAATCTCCTTTCCCTTCAAGTATCATTGACTAACTTCCTTCTAACTTTGTTTGTTTTTGTTCATTATAGTACAAGTCAAACACGGTCAAAATCGAAATACCCAAAACAAACAAGGGTCCAAATACATTATTTCTTATACAATCACGCATGATAATCCTTCCTTGTATAACCTTGCTACGCAATCAAACAAATCAAGTAGCTTTCAAACAATTCGCGCTTGATAGCCTCGTACATGCTTTAGTCTCGAGGTGCACTGTACCAGGCGTCTCAACGTTCGGGCGTCTGATGTGAGGCGCTTATTCTACGATCCAGGAAATTAGGTTTGGGCACCTAACACGATTCCCAGCGCATCCAAACTCTATAAACACGACATCCATTCAATCATTTCAACGGATTGTCAACCGCATTCTAAACCTCTCCCAGACTTCTAAAACAAATTTTAATACCCTTTTACAACCTTCTAAAACACCTCACATCAACCTACATCCCGAAGATCTCTGTGTGTCCGAGTTGATGTCATTGGGTGTCCATGTTCAAAGCTTGACAATATATATTTATGGCATGATTACTCCTTTTCTACCTTTGTATTTACATTGTTAATGTCCTTTCCCTTCAAGTATCATTTACTAACTTCGTTCTAACTTTGTTTGTCTTTGTTCATTATAGTACAAGTCAAACACTGTCAAAATCGAAATACCCAAAACAAACAAGGGTCCAAATACATTATTTCTTATAAAATCACGTGTGATAATCCTTCCTTTTATAACCTTGATACGCAATCAAACAAATCAAGTAGCTTTCAAACAATTCGCGCTTGATAGCCTCGTACACGCTTTAGTCTCGAGGTGCACTGTACCAGG
This sequence comes from Agrostemma githago, assembly GCA_958450325.1. Classification (NCBI taxonomy): domain Eukaryota; kingdom Viridiplantae; phylum Streptophyta; class Magnoliopsida; order Caryophyllales; family Caryophyllaceae; genus Agrostemma; species Agrostemma githago. The sequence continues at coordinate 27,646,985 of OY288245.1, forward strand.
CGTCTCAACGTTCGGGCGTCTGATGTGAGGCGCTTATTCTACGATCCAGGAAATTAGGTTTCGGCACCTAACACGATTCCCAGCGCATCCAAACTCTATAAACACGACATCCCTTCAATCATTCCAACGGATTGTCAACCGCATTCTAAACCTCTCCCAAACTTCTAAAACAAATTTTAATACCCTTTTACAACCTTCTAAAACACCTCACATCAACCTACACCCCGAAGATCTTTGTGTGTCCGAGTTGATGTCATTTGGTGTCCATGTTCAAAGCTTGACAATATATATTTATGGAATGATTACTCCTTTGCCACCTTTGTTTTTATATTGTTAATCTCCTTTCCCTTCAAGTATCATTGACTAACTTCGTTCTAACTTTGTTTGTTTTTGTTCATTATAGTACAAGTCAAACACGGTCAAAATCGAAATACCCAAAACAAACAAGGGTCCAAATACATTATTTCTTATACAATCACGCGTGATAATCCTTCCTTGTATAACCTTGATACGCAATCAAACAAATCAAGTAGCTTTCAAACAATTCGCGCTTGATAGCCTCGTACACGCTTTAGTCTCGAGGTGCACTGTACCAGGCGTCTCAACGTTCGGGCGTCTGATGTGAGGCGCTTATTCTACGATCCAGGAAATTAGGTTTCGGCACCTAACACGATTCCCAGCGCATCCAAACTCTATAAACACGACATCCCTTCAATCATTTCAACGGATTGTCAACCGCATTCTAAACCTCTCCCAGACTTCTAAAACAAATTTTAATACCCTTTTACAACCTTCTAAAACACCTCACATCAACCTACACCCCGAAGATCTCTGTGTGTCCGAGTTGATGTCATTTGGTGTCCATGTTCAAAGCTTGACAATATATATTTATGGCATGATTACTCCTTTGCTACCTTTGTATTTACATTGTTAATCTCCTTTCCCTTCAAGTATCATTGACTAACTTCCTTCTAACTTTGTTTGTTTTTGTTCATTATAGTACAAGTCAAACACGGTCAAAATCGAAATACCCAAAACAAACAAGGGTCCAAATACATTATTTCTTATACAATCACGCATGATAATCCTTCCTTGTATAACCTTGCTACGCAATCAAACAAATCAAGTAGCTTTCAAACAATTCGCGCTTGATAGCCTCGTACATGCTTTAGTCTCGAGGTGCACTGTACCAGGCGTCTCAACGTTCGGGCGTCTGATGTGAGGCGCTTATTCTACGATCCAGGAAATTAGGTTTGGGCACCTAACACGATTCCCAGCGCATCCAAACTCTATAAACACGACATCCATTCAATCATTTCAACGGATTGTCAACCGCATTCTAAACCTCTCCCAGACTTCTAAAACAAATTTTAATACCCTTTTACAACCTTCTAAAACACCTCACATCAACCTACATCCCGAAGATCTCTGTGTGTCCGAGTTGATGTCATTGGGTGTCCATGTTCAAAGCTTGACAATATATATTTATGGCATGATTACTCCTTTTCTACCTTTGTATTTACATTGTTAATGTCCTTTCCCTTCAAGTATCATTTACTAACTTCGTTCTAACTTTGTTTGTCTTTGTTCATTATAGTACAAGTCAAACACTGTCAAAATCGAAATACCCAAAACAAACAAGGGTCCAAATACATTATTTCTTATAAAATCACGTGTGATAATCCTTCCTTTTATAACCTTGATACGCAATCAAATAAATCAAGTAGCTTTCAAACAATTCGCGCTTGATAGCCTCGTACACGCTTTAGTCTCGAGGTGCACTGTACCAGGCGTCTCAACGTTCGGGCGTCTGATGTGAGGCGCTTATTCTACGATCCAGGAAATTAGGTTTCGGCACCTAACACGATTCCCAGCGCATCCAAACTCTATAAACACGACATCCCTTCAATCATTCCAACGGATTGTCAACCGCATTCTAAACCTCTCCCAAACTTCTAAAACAAATTTTAATACCCTTTTACAACCTTCTAAAACACCTCACATCAACCTACACCCCGAAGATCTTTGTGTGTCCGAGTTGATGTCATTTGGTGTCCATGTTCAAAGCTTGACAATATATATTTATGGCATGATTACTCCTTTGCTACCTTTGAATTTACATTGTTAATCTCCTTTCCCTTGAAGTATCATTGACTAACTTCGTTCTAACTTTGTTTGTTTTTGTTCATTATAGTACAAGTCAAACACGGTCAAAATCGAAATACCCAAAACAAACAAGGGCCCAAATACATTATTTCTTATACAATCACGCGTGATAATCCTTCCTTGTATAACCTTGATACGCAATCAAACAAATCAAGTAGCTTTCAAACAATTCGCGCTTGATAGCCTCGTACACGCTTTAGTCTCGAGGTGCACTGTACCAGGCGTCTCAACGTTCGGGCGTCTGATGTGAGGCTCTTATTCTACGATCCAGGAAATTAGGTTTCGGCACCTAACACGATTCCCAGCGCATCCAAACTCTATAAACACGACATCCCTTCAATCATTTCAGCGGATTGTCAACCGCATTCTAAACCTCTCCCAGACTTCTAAAACAAATTTTAATACCCTTTTACAACTTTCTAAAACACCTCACATCAACCTACACCCCGAAGATTTTTGTGTGTCCGAGTTGATGTCATTTGGTGTCCATGTTCAAAGCTTGACAATATATATTTATGGCATGATTACTCCTTTTCTACCTTTGTATTTACATTGTTAATGTCCTTTCCCTTCAAGTATTATTTACTAACTTCGTTCTAACTTTGTTTGTCTTTGTTCATTATAGTACAAGTCAAACACTGTCAAAATCGAAATACCCAAAACAAACAAGGGTCCAAATACATTATTTCTTATAAAATCACGTGTGATAATCCTTCCTTTTATAACCTTGATACGCAATCAAACAAATCAAGTAGCTTTCAAACAATTCGCGCTTGATAGCCTCGTACACGCTTTAGTCTCGAGGTGCACTGTACCAGGCGTCTCAACGTTCGGGCGTCTGATGTGAGGCGCTTATTCTACGATCCAGGAAATTAGGTTTCGGCACCTAACACGATTCCCAGCGCATCCAAACTCTATAAACACGACATCCATTCAATCATTCCAACGGATTGTCAACCGCATTCTAAACCTCTCCCAGACTTCTAAAACAAATTTTAATACCCTTTTACAACCTTCTAAAACACCTCACATCAACCTACACCCCGAAGATCTTTGTGTGTCCGAGTTGATGTCATTTGGTGTCCATGTTCAAAGCTTGACAATATATATTTATGGCATGATTACTCCTTTGCTACCTTTGAATTTACATTGTTAATCTCCTTTCCCTTCAAGTATCATTGACTAACTTCGTTCTAACTTTGTTTGTTTTTGTTCATTATAGTACAAGTCAAACACGGTCAAAATCGAAATATCCAAAACAAACAAGGGCCCAAATACATTATTTCTTATACAATCACGCGTGATAATCCTTCCTTGTATAACCTTGATACGCAATCAAACAAATCAAGTAGCTTTCAAACAATTCGCGCTTGATAGCCTCGTACACGCTTTAGTCTCGAGGTGCACTGTACCAGGCGTCTCAACGTTCGGGCGTCTGATGTGAGGCGCTTATTCTACGATCCAGGAAATTAGGTTTCGGCACCTAACACGATTCCCAGCGCATCCAAACTCTATAAACACGACATCCATTCAATCATTCCAACGGATTGTCAACCGCATTCTAAACCTCTCCCAGACTTCTAAAACAAATTTTAATACCCTTTTACAACCTTCTAAAACACCTCACATCAACCTACACCCCGAAGATCTTTGTGTGTCCGAGTTGATGTCATTTGGTGTCCATGTTCAAAGCTTGACAATATATATTTATGGCATGATTACTCCTTTGCTACCTTTGAATTTACATTGTTAATCTCCTTTCCCTTCAAGTATCATTGACTAACTTCGTTCTAACTTTGTTTGTTTTTGTTCATTATAGTACAAGTCAAACACGGTCAAAATCGAAATACCCAAAACAAACAAGGGCCCAAATACATTATTTCTTATACAATCACGCGTGATAATCCTTCCTTGTATAACCTTGATACGCAATCAAACAAATCAAGTAGCTTTCAAACAATTCGCGCTTGATAGCCTCGTACACGCTTTAGTCTCGAGGTGCACTGTACCAGGCGTCTCAACGTTCGGGCGTCTGATGTGAGGCGCTTATTCTACGATCCAGGAAATTAGGTTTCGGCACCTAACACGATTCCCAGCGCATCCAAACTCTATAAACACGACATCCATTCAATCATTCCAACGGATTGTCAACCGCATTCTAAACCTCTCCCAGACTTCTAAAACAAATTTTAATACCCTTTTACAACCTTCTAAAACACCTCACATCAACCTACACCCCGAAGATCATTGTGTGTCCGAGTTGATGTCATTTGGTGTCCATGTTCAAAGCTTGACAATATATATTTATGGCATGATTACTCCTTTGCTACCTTTGAATTTACATTGTTAATCTCCTTTCCCTTCAAGTATCATTGACTAACTTCGTTCTAACTTTGTTTGTTTTTGTTCATTATAGTACAAGTCAAACACGGTCAAAATCGAAATACCCAAAACAAACAAGGGCCCAAATACATTATTTCTTATACAATCACGCGTGATAATCCTTCCTTGTATAACCTTGATACGCAATCAAACAAATCAAGTAGCTTTCAAACAATTCGCGCTTGATAGCCTCGTACACGCTTTAGTCTCGAGGTGCACTGTACCAGGCGTCTCAACGTTCGGGCGTCTGATGTGAGGCGCTTATTCTACGATCCAGGAAATTAGGTTTCGGCACCTAACACGATTCCAAGCGCATCCAAACTCTATAAACACGACATCCCTTCAATCATTTCAACGGATTGTCAACCGCATTTTAAACCTCTCCCAGACTTCTAAAACAAATTTTAATACCCTTTTACAACCTTCTAAAACACCTCACATCAACCTACACCCCGAAGATTTCTGTGTGTCCGAGTTGATGTCATTTGGTGTCCATGTTCAAAGCTTGACAATATATATTTATGGCATGATTACTCCTTTGCTACCTTTGTATTTACATTGTTAATCACCTTTCCCTTCAAGTATCATTTACTAACTTCGTTCTAACTTTGTTTGTTTTTGTTCATTATAGTACAAGTCAAACACTGTCAAAATCGAAATACCCAAAACAAACAAGGGTCCAAATACATTATTTCTTATACAATCACGCGTGATAATCCTTCCTTGTATAACCTTGATACGCAATCAAACAAATCAAGTAGCTTTCAAACAATTCGCGCTTGATAGCCTCGTACACGCTTTAGTCTCGAGGTGCACTGTACCAGGCGTCTCAACGTTCGGGCGTCTGATGTGAGGCGCTTATTCTACGATCCAGGAATTATGTTTCGGCACCTAACACGATTCCCAGCGCATCCAAACTCTATAAACACGACATCCCTTCAATCATTTCAACGGATTGTCAACCGCATTCTAAACCTCTCCCAGACTTCTAAAACAAATTTTAATACCCTTTTACAACCTTCTAAAACACCTCACATCAACCTACACCCCGAAGATCTTTGTGTGTCCGAGTTGATGTCATTTGGTGTCCATGTTCAAAGCTTGACAATATATATTTATGGCATGATTACTCCTTTGCTACCTTTGTTTTTACATTGTTAATCTCCTTTCCCTTCAAGTATCATTGACTAACTTCGTTCTAACTTTGTTTGTTTTTGTTCATTATAGTACAAGTCAAACACGGTCAAAATCGAAATACCCAAAACAAACAAGGGTCCAAATACATTATTTCTTATACAATCACGCGTGATAATCCTTCCATGTATAACCTTGATACGCAATCAAACAAATCAAGTAGCTTTCAAACAATTCGCGCTTGATAGCCTCGTACACGCTTTAGTCTCGAGGTGCACTGTACCAGGCGTCTCAACGTTCGGGCGTCTGATGTGAGGCGCTTATTCTACGATCCAGGAAATTAGGTTTCGGCACCTAACACGATTCCCAGCGCATCCAAACTCTATAAACACGACATCCCTTCAATCATTTCAACGGATTGTCAACCGCATTCTAAACCTCTCCCAGACTTCTAAAACAAATTTTAATACCCTTTTACAACCTTCTAAAACACCTCACATCAACCTACACCCCGAAGATCTTTGTGTGTCCGAGTTGATGTCATTTGGTGTCCATGTTCAAAGCTTGACAGTATATATTTATGGCATGATTACTCCTTTGCTACCTTTGTATTTACATTGTTAATCTCCTTTCCCTTCAAGTATCATTGACTAACTTCCTTCTAACTTTGTTTGTTTTTGTTCATTATAGTACAAGTCAAACACGGTCAAAATCGAAATACCCAAAACAAACAAGGGTCCAAATACATTATTTCTTATACAATCACGCGTGATAATCCTTCCTTGTATAACCTTGATACGCAATCAAACAAATCAAGTAGCTTTCAAACAATTCGCGCTTGATAGCCTCGTACACGCTTTAGTCTCGAGGTGCACTGTACCAGGCGTCTCAACGTTCGGGCGTCTGATGTGAGGCGCTTATTCTACGATCCAGGAATTAGGTTTCGGCACCTAACACGATTCCCAGCGCATCCAAACTCTATAAACACGACATCCCTTCAATCATTTCAACGGATTGTCAACCGCATTCTAAACCTCTCCCAGACTTCTAAAACAAATTTTAATACCCTTTTACAACCTTCTAAAACACCTCACATCAACCTACACCCCGAAGATCTTTGTGTGTCCGAGTTGATGTCATTTGGTGTCCATGTTCAAAGCTTGACAATATATATTTATGGCATGATTACTCCTTTGCTACCTTTGTTTTTACATTGTTAATCTCCTTTCCCTTCAAGTATCATTGACTAACTTCGTTCTAACTTTGTTTGTTTTTGTTCATTATAGTACAAGTCAAACACGGTCAAAATCGAAATACCCAAAACAAACAAGGGTCCAAATACATTATTTCTTATACAATCACGCGTGATAATCCTTCCATGTATAACCTTGATACGCAATCAAACAAATCAAGTAGCTTTCAAACAATTCGCGCTTGATAGCCTCGTACACGCTTTAGTCTCGAGGTGCACTGTACCAGGCGTCTCAACGTTCGAGCGTCTGATGTGAGGCGCTTATTCTACGATCCAGGAAATTAGGTTTCGGCACCTAACACGATTCCCAGCGCATCCAAACTCTATAAACACGACATCCCTTCAATCATTTCAACGGATTGTCAACCGCATTCTAAACCTCTCCCAGACTTCTAAAACAAATTTTAATACCCTTTTACAACCTTCTAAAACACCTCACATCAACCTACACCCCGAAGATCTTTGTGTGTCCGAGTTGATGTCATTTGGTGTCCATGTTCAAAGCTTGACAATATATATTTATGGCATGATTACTCCTTTGCTACCTTTGTTTTTACATTGTTAATCTCCTTTCCCTTCAAGTATCATTGACTAACTTCGTTCTAACTTTCTTTGTTTTTGTTCATTATAGTACAAGTCAAACACGGTCAAAATCGAAATACCCAAAACAAACAAGGGTCCAAATACATTATTTCTTATACAATCACGCGTGATAATCCTTCCATGTATAACCTTGATACGCAATCAAACAAATCAAGTAGCTTTCAAACAATTCGCGCTTGATAGCCTCGTACACGCTTTAGTCTCGAGGTGCACTGTACCAGGCGTCTCAACGTTCGGGCGTCTGATGTGAGGCGCTTATTCTACGATCCAGGAAATTAGGTTTCGGCACCTAACACGATTCCCAGCGCATCCAAACTCTATAAACACGACATCCCTTCAATCATTTCAACGGATTGTCAACCGCATTCTAAACCTCTCCCAGACTTCTAAAACAAATTTTAATACACTTTTACAACCTTCTAAAACACATCACATCAACCTACACCCCGAAGATCTTTGTGTGTCCGAGTTGATGTCATTTGGTGTCTATGTTCAAAGCTTGACAGTATATATTTATGGCATGATTACTCCTTTGCTACCTTTGTATTTACATTGTTAATCTCCTTTCCCTTCAAGTATCATTGACTAACTTCCTTCTAACTTTGTTTGTTTTTGTTCATTATAGTACAAGTCAAACACGGTCAAAATCGAAATACCCAAAACAAACAAGGGTCCAAATACATTATTTCTTATACAATCACGCGTGATAATCCTTCCTTGTATAACCTTGATACGCAATCAAACAAATCAAGTAGCTTTCAAACAATTCGCGCTTGATAGCCTCGTACACGCTTTAGTCTCGAGGTGCACTGTACCAGGCGTCTCAACGTTCGGGCGTCTGATGTGAGGCGCTTATTCTACGATCCAGGAATTAGGTTTCGGCACCTAACACGATTCCCAGCGCATCCAAACTCTATAAACACGACATCCCTTCAATCATTTCAACGGATTGTCAACCGCATTCTAAACCTCTCCCAGACTTCTAAAACAAATTTTAATACCCTTTTACAACCTTCTAAAACACCTCACATCAACCTACACCCCGAAGATCTTTGTGTGTCCGAGTTGATGTCATTTGGTGTCCATGTTCAAAGCTTGACAATATATATTTATGGCATGATTACTCCTTTGCTACCTTTGTTTTTACATTGTTAATCTCCTTTCCCTTCAAGTATCATTGACTAACTTCGTTCTAACTTTGTTTGTTTTTGTTCATTATAGTACAAGTCAAACACGGTCAAAATCGAAATACCCAAAACAAACAAGGGTCCAAATACATTATTTCTTATACAATCACGCGTGATAATCCTTCCATGTATAACCTTGATACGCAATCAAACAAATCAAGTAGCTTTCAAACAATTCGCGCTTGATAGCCTCGTACACGCTTTAGTCTCGAGGTGCACTGTACCAGGCGTCTCAACGTTCGGGCGTCTGATGTGAGGCGCTTATTCTACGATCCAGGAAATTAGGTTTCGGCACCTAACACGATTCCCAGCGCATCCAAACTCTATAAACACGACATCCCTTCAATCATTTCAACGGATTGTCAACCGCATTCTAAACCTCTCCCAGACTTCTAAAACAAATTTTAATACACTTTTACAACCTTCTAAAACACATCACATCAACCTACACCCCGAAGATCTTTGTGTGTCCGAGTTGATGTCATTTGGTGTCTATGTTCAAAGCTTGACAGTATATATTTATGGCATGATTACTCCTTTGCTACCTTTGTATTTACATTGTTAATCTCCTTTCCCTTCAAGTATCATTGACTAACTTCCTTCTAACTTTGTTTGTTTTTGTTCATTATAGTACAAGTCAAACACGGTCAAAATCGAAATACCCAAAACAAACAAGGGTCCAAATACATTATTTCTTATACAATCACGCGTGATAATCCTTCCTTGTATAACCTTGATACGCAATCAAACAAATCAAGTAGCTTTCAAACAATTCGCGCTTGATAGCCTCGTACACGCTTTAGTCTCGAGGTGCACTGTACCAGGCGTCTCAACGTTCGGGCGTCTGATGTGAGGCGCTTATTCTACGATCCAGGAATTAGGTTTCGGCACCTAACACGATTCCCAGCGCATCCAAACTCTATAAACACGACATCCCTTCAATCATTTCAACGGATTGTCAACCGCATTCTAAACCTCTCCCAGACTTCTAAAACAAATTTTAATACCCTTTTACAACCTTCTAAAACACCTCACATCAACCTACACCCCGAAGATCTTTGTGTGTCCGAGTTGATGTCATTTGGTGTCCATGTTCAAAGCTTGACAATATATATTTATGGCATGATTACTCCTTTGCTACCTTTGTTTTTACATTGTTAATCTCCTTTCCCTTCAAGTATCATTGACTAACTTCGTTCTAACTTTGTTTGTTTTTGTTCATTATAGTACAAGTCAAACACGGTCAAAATCGAAATACCCAAAACAAACAAGGGTCCAAATACATTATTTCTTATACAATCACGCGTGATAATCCTTCCATGTATAACCTTGATACGCAATCAAACAAATCAAGTAGCTTTCAAACAATTCGCGCTTGATAGCCTCGTACACGCTTTAGTCTCGAGGTGCACTGTACCAGGCGTCTCAACGTTCGGGCGTCTGATGTGAGGCGCTTATTCTACGATCCAGGAAATTAGGTTTCGGCACCTAACACGATTCCCAGCGCATCCAAACTCTATAAACACGACATCCCTTCAATCATTTCAACGGATTGTCAACCGCATTCTAAACCTCTCCCAGACTTCTAAAACAAATTTTAATACCCTTTTACAACCTTCTAAAACACCTCACATCAACCTACACCCCGAAGATCTTTGTGTGTCCGAGTTAATGTCATTTGGTGTCCATGTTCAAAGCTTGACAATATATATTTATGGCATGATTACTCCTTTGCTACCTTTGTATTTACATTGTTAATCTCCTTTCCCTTCATGTATCATTGACTAACTTCCTTCTAACTTTGTTTGTTTTTGTTCATTATAGTACAAGTCAAACACGGTCAAAATCGAAATACCCAAAACAAACAAGGGTCCAAATACATTATTTCTTATACAATCACGCGTGATAATCCTTCCTTGTATAACCTTGATACGCAATCAAACAAATCAAGTAGCTTTCAAACAATTCGCGCTTGATAGCCTCGTACATGCTTTAGTCTCGAGGTGCACTGTACCAGGCGTCTCAACGTTCGGGCGTCTGATGTGAGGCGCTTATTCTACGATCCAGGAAATTAGGTTTCGGCACCTAACACGATTCCCAGCGCATCCAAACTCTATAAACACGACATCCATTCAATCATTTCAACGGATTGTCAACCGCATTCTAAACCTCTCCCAGACTTCTAAAACAAATTTTAATACCCTTTTACAACCTTCTAAAACACCTCACATCAACCTACACCCCGAAGATCTTTGTGTGTCCGAGTTGATGTCATTTGGTGTCCATGTTCAAAGCTTGACAATATATATTTATGGCATGATTACTCCTTTGCTACCTTTGTATTTACATTGTTAATCTCCTTTCCCTTCAAGTATCATTGACTAACTTCCTTCTAACTTTGTTTGTTTTTGTTCATTATAGTACAAGTCAAACACGGTCAAAATCGAAATACCCAAAACAAACAAGGGTCCAAATACATTATTTCTTATACAATCACGCGTGATAATCCTTCCTTGTATAACCTTGATACGCAATCAAACAAATCAAGTAGCTTTCAAACAATTCGCGCTTGATAGCCTCGTACATGCTTTAGTCTCGAGGTGCACTGTACCAGGCGTCTCAACGTTCGGGCGTCTGATGTGAGGCGCTTATTCTACGATCCAGGAAATTAGGTTTCGCCACCTAACACGATTCCCAGCGCATCCAAACTCTATAAACACGACATCCATTCAATCATTTCAACGGATTGTCAACCGCATTCTAAACCTCTCCCAGACTTCTAAAACAAATTTTAATACCCTTTTACAACCTTCTAAAACACCTCACATCAACCTACATCCCGAAGATCTCTGTGTGTCCGAGTTGATGTCATTTGGTGTCCATGTTCAAAGCTTGACAATATATATTTATGGCATGATTACTCCTTTTCTACCTTTGTATTTACATTGTTAATGTCCTTTCCCTTCAAGTATCATTTACTAACTTCGTTCTAACTTTGTTTGTCTTTGTTCATTATAGTACAAGTCAAACACTGTCAAAATCGAAATACCCAAAACAAACAAGGGTCCAAATACATTATTTCTTATAAAATCACGTGTGATAATCCTTCCTTTTATAACCTTGATACGCAATCAAACAAATCAAGTAGCTTTCAAACAATTCGCGCTTGATAGGCTCGTACACGCTTTAGTCTCGAGGTGCACTGTACCAGGCGTCTCAACGTTCGGGCGTCTGATGTGAGGCGCTTATTCTACGATCCAGGAAATTAGGTTTCGGCACCTAACACGATTCCCAGCGCATCCAAACTCTATAAACACGACATCCCTTCAATCATTCCAACGGATTGTCAACCGCATTCTAAACCTCTCCCAGACTTCTAAAACAAATTTTAATACCCTTTTACAACCTTCTAAAACACCTCACATCAACCTACACCCCGAAGATCTTTGTGTGTCCGAGTTGATGTCATTTGGTGTCCATGTTCAAAGCTTGACAATATATATTTATGGCATGATTACTCCTTTGCTACCTTTGAATTTACATTGTTAATCTCCTTTCCCTTCAAGTATCATTGACTAACTTCGTTCTAACTTTGTTTGTTTTTGTTCATTATTGTACAAGTCAAACACGGTCAAAATCAAAATACCCAAAACAAACAAGGGCCCAAATACATTATTTCTTATACAATCACGCGTGATAATCCTTCCTTGTATAACCTTGATACGCAATCAAACAAATCAAGTAGCTTTCAAACAATTCGCGCTTGATAGCCTCGTACACGCTTTAGTCTCGAGGTGCACTGTACCAGGCGTCTCAACGTTCGGGCGTCTGATGTGAGGCGCTTATTCTACGATCCAGGAAATTAGGTTTCGGCACCTAACACGATTCCCAGCGCATCCAAACTCTATAAACACGACATCCCTTCAATCATTTCAACGGATTGTCAACCGCATTCTAAACCTCTCCCAGACTTCTAAAACAAATTTTAATACCCTTTTACAACCTTCTAAAACACCTCACATCAACCTACACCCCGAAGATCTTTGTGTGTCCGAGTTGATGTCATTTGGTGTCCATGTTCAAAGCTTGACAATATATATTTATGGCATGATTACTCCTTTGCTACCTTGTTATTTACATTGTTAATCTCCTTTCCCTTCAAGTATCATTGTCTAACTTCCTTCTAACTTTGTTTGTTTTTGTTCATTATAGTACAAGTCAAACACGGTCAAAATCGAAATACCCAAAACAAACAAGGGTCCAAATACATTATTTCTTATACAATCACGCGTGATAATCCTTCCTTGTATAACCTTGATACGCAATCAAACAAATCAAGTAGCTTTCAAACAATTCGCGCTTGATAGCCTCGTACATGCTTTAGTCTCGAGGTGCACTGTACCAGGCGTCTCAACGTTCGGGCGTCTGATGTGAGGCGCTTATTCTACGATCCAGGAAAATAGGTTTCGGCACCTAACACGATTCCCAGCGCATCCAAACTCTATAAACACGACATCCATTCAATCATTTCAACGGATTGTCAACCGCATTCTAAACCTCTCCCAGACTTCTAAAACAAATTTTAATACCCTTTTACAACCTTCTAAAACACCTCACATCAACCTACATCCCGAAGATCTCTGTGTGTCCGAGTTGATGTCATTGGGTGTCCATGTTCAAAGCTTGACAATATATATTTATGGCATGATTACTCCTTTTCTACCTTTGTATTTACATTGTTAATGTCCTTTCCCTTCAAGTATCATTTACTAACTTCGTTCTAACTTTGTTTGTCTTTGTTCATTATAGTACAAGTCAAACACTGTCAAAATCGAAATACCCAAAACAAACAAGGGTCCAAATACATTATTTCTTATAAAATCACGTGTGATAATCCTACCTTTTATAACCTTGATACGCAATCAAACAAATCAAGTAGCTTTCAAACAATTCGCGCTTGATAGCCTCGTACACGCTTTAGTCTCGACGTGCACCGTACCAGGCGTCTCAACGTTCGGGCGTCTGATGTGAGGCGCTTATTCTACGATCCAGGAAATTAGGTTTCGGCACCTAACACGATTCCCAGCGCATCCAAACTCTATAAACACGACATCCCTTCAATCATTCCAACGGATTGTCAACCGCATTCTAAACCTCTCCCAGACTTCTAAAACAAATTTTAATACCCTTTTACAACCTTCTAAAACACCTCACATCAACCTACACCCCGAAGATCTTTGTGTGTCCGAGTTAATGTCATTTGGTGTCCATGTTCAAAGCTTGACAATATATATTTATGGCATGATTACTCCTTTGCTACCTTTGTATTTACATTGTTAATCTCCTTTCCCTTCATGTATCATTGACTAACTTCCTTCTAACTTTGTTTGTTTTTGTTCATTATAGTACAAGTCAAACACGGTCAAAATCGAAATACCCAAAACAAACAAGGGTCCAAATACATTATTTCTTATACAATCACGCGTGATAATCCTTCCTTGTATAACCTTGATACGCAATCAAACAAATCAAGTAGCTTTCAAACAATTCGCGCTTGATAGCCTCGTACATGCTTTAGTCTCGAGGTGCACTGTACCAGGCGTCTCAACGTTCGGGCGTCTGATGTGAGGCGCTTATTCTACGATCCAGGAAATTAGGTTTCGGCACCTAACACGATTCCCAGCGCATCCAAACTCTATAAACACGACATCCATTCAATCATTTCAACGGATTGTCAACCGCATTCTAAACCTCTCCCAGACTTCTAAAACAAATTTTAATACCCTTTTACAACCTTCTAAAACACCTCACATCAACCTACACCCCGAAGATCTTTGTGTGTCCGAGTTGATGTCATTTGGTGTCCATGTTCAAAGCTTGACAATATATATTTATGGCATGATTACTCCTTTGCTACCTTTGTATTTACATTGTTAATCTCCTTTCCCTTCAAGTATCATTGACTAACTTCCTTCTAACTTTGTTTGTTTTTGTTCATTATAGTACAAGTCAAACACGGTCAAAATCGAAATACCCAAAACAAACAAGGGTCCAAATACATTATTTCTTATACAATCACGCGTGATAATCCTTCCTTGTATAACCTTGATACGCAATCAAACAAATCAAGTAGCTTTCAAACAATTCGCGCTTGATAGCCTCGTACACGCTTTAGTCTCGAGGTGCACTGTACCAGGCGTCTCAACGTTCGGGCGTCTGATGTGAGGCGCTTATTCTACGATCCAGGAAATTAGGTTTCGCCACCTAACACGATTCCCAGCGCATCCAAACTCTATAAACACGACATCCCTTCAATCATTTCAACGGATTGTCAACCGCATTCTAAACCTCTCCCAGACTTCTAAAACAAATTTTAATACCCTTTTACAACCTTCTAAAACACCTCACATCAACCTACACCCCGAAGATCTTTGTGTGTCCGAGTTGATGTCATTTGGTGTCCATGTTCAAAGCTTGACAATATATATTTATGGCATGATTACTCCTTTGCTACCTTGTTATTTACATTGTTAATCTCCTTTCCCTTCAAGTATCATTGTCTAACTTCCTTCTAACTTTGTTTGTTTTTGTTCATTATAGTACAAGTCAAACACGGTCAAAATCGAAATACCCAAAACAAACAAGGGTCCAAATACATTATTTCTTATACAATCACGCGTGATAATCCTTCCTTGTATAACCTTGATACGCAATCAAACAAATCAAGTAGCTTTCAAACAATTCGCGCTTGATAGCCTCGTACATGCTTTAGTCTCGAGGTGCACTGTACCAGGCGTCTCAACGTTCGGGCGTCTGATGTGAGGCGCTTATTCTACGATCCAGGAAATTAGGTTTCGGCACCTAACACGATTCCCAGCGCATCCAAACTCTATAAACACGACATCCATTCAATCATTTCAACGGATTGTCAACCGCATTCTAAACCTCTCCCAGACTTCTAAAACAAATTTTAATACCCTTTTACAACCTTCTAAAACACCTCACATCAACCTACATCCCGAAGATCTCTGTGTGTCCGAGTTGATGTCATTGGGTGTCCATGTTCAAAGCTTGACAATATATATTTATGGCATGATTACTCCTTTTCTACCTTTGTATTTACATTGTTAATGTCCTTTCCCTTCAAGTATCATTTACTAACTTCGTTCTAACTTTGTTTGTCTTTGTTCATTATAGTACAAGTCAAACACTGTCAAAATCGAAATACCCAAAACAAACAAGGGTCCAAATACATTATTTCTTATAAAATCACGTGTGATAATCCTACCTTTTATAACCTTGATACGCAATCAAACAAATCAAGTAGCTTTCAAACAATTCGCGCTTGATAGCCTCGTACACGCTTTAGTCTCGACGTGCACCGTACCAGGCGTCTCAACGTTCGGGCGTCTGATGTGAGGCGCTTATTCTACGATCCAGGAAATTAGGTTTCGGCACCTAACACGATTCCCAGCGCATCCAAACTCTATAAACACGACATCCCTTCAATCATTCCAACGGATTGTCAACCGCATTCTAAACCTCTCCCAGACTTCTAAAACAAATTTTAATACCCTTTTACAACCTTCTAAAACACCTCACATCAACCTACACCCCGAAGATCTTTGTGTGTCCGAGTTGATGTCATTTGGTGTCCATGTTCAAAGCTTGACAATATATATTTATGGCATGATTACTCCTTTGCTACCTTTGAATTTACATTGTTAATCTCCTTTCCCTTCAAGTATCATTGACTAACTTCGTTCTAACTTTGTTTGTTTTTGTTCATTATAGTACAAGTCAAACACGGTCAAAATCGAAATACCCAAAACAAACAAGGGCCCAAATACATTATTTCTTATACAATCACGCGTGATAATCCTTCCTTGTATAACCTTGATACGCAATCAAACAAATCAAGTAGCTTTCAAACAATTCGCGCTTGATAGCCTCGTACACGCTTTAGTCTCGAGGTGCACTGTACCAGGCGTCTCAACGTTCGGGCGTCTGATGTGAGGCGCTTATTCTACGATCCAGGAAATTAGGTTTCGGCACCTAACACGATTCCCAGCGCATCCAAACTCTATAAACACGACATCCCTTCAATCATTTCAACGGATTGTCAACCGCATTCTAAACCTCTCCCAGACTTCTAAAACAAATTTTAATACCCTTTTACAACCTTCTAAAACACCTCACATCAACCTACATCCCGAAGATCTCTGTGTGTCCGAGTTGATGTCATTTGGTGTCCATGTTCAAAGCTTGACAATATATATTTATGGCATGATTACTCCTTTGTTACCTTTGTATTTACATTGTTAATCACCTTTCCCTTCAAGTATCATTTACTAACTTCGTTCTAACTTTGTTTGTTTTTGTTCATTATAGTACAAGTCAAACACTGTCAAAATCGAAATACCCAAAACAAACAAGGGTCCAAATACACTATTTCTTATAAAATCACGTGTGATAATCCTTCCTTTTATAACCTTAATATGCAATCAAACAAATCAAGTAGCTTTCAAACAAATCGCGCTTGATTGCCTTGAACACGATTTAGTCTCGAGGTGCACTGTACCAGGCGTCTCAACGTTCGGGCGTCTGATGTGAGGCGCTTATTCTACTATCAAGGAAATTAGGTTTCGGCACCTAACACGATTCCAAGCGCATCCAAACTCTATAAACACGACATCCCTTCAATCATTTCAACAGATTGTCAACCGCATTCTAAACTTCTCCCAGACTTCTAAAACAAATTTTAATACCCTTTTACAACCTTCTAAAACACCTCACATCAACCTACACCCCGAAGATCTTTGTGTGTCCGAGTTGATGTCATTTGGTGTCCATGTTCAAAGCTTGACAATATATATTTATGGCATGATTACTCCTTTGCTACCTTTGTATTTACATTGTTAATCTCCTTTCCCTTCAAGTATCATTGACTAACTTCGTTCTAACTTTGTTTGTTTTTGTTCATTATAGTACAAGTCAAACACGGTCAAAATCGAAATACCCAAAACAAACAAGGGTCCAAATACATTATTTCTTATACAATCACGCGTGATAATCCTTCCTTATATAACCTTGATACGCAATCAAACAAATCAAGTAGCTTTCAAACAATTCGCGCTTGATAGCCTCGTACACGCTTTAGTCTCGAGGTGCACTGTACCAGGCGTCTCAACGTTCGGGCGTCTGATGTGAGGCGCTTATTCTACGATCCAGGAAATTAGGTTTCGGCACCTAACACGATTCCCAGCGCATCCAAACTCTATAAACACGACATCCCTTCAATCATTTCAACGGATTGTCAACCGCATTCTAAACCTCTCCTAGACTTCTAAAACAAATTTTAATACCCTTTTACAATCTTCTAAAACACCTCACATCAACCTACATCCCGAAGATCTCTGTGTGTCCGAGTTGATGTCATTGGGTGTCCATGTTCAAAGCTTGACAATATATATTTATGGCATGATTACTCCTTTTCTACCTTTGTATTTACATTGTTAATCTCCTTTCCCTTCAAGTATCATTTACTAACTTCGTTCTAACTTTGTTTGTTTTTGTTCATTATAGTACAAGTCAAACACGGTCAAAATCGAAATACCCAAAACAAACAAGGGCCCAAATACATTATTTCTTATACAATCACGCGTGATAATCCTTCCTTGTATAACCTTGATACGCAATCAAACAAATCAAGTAGCTTTCAAACAATTCGCGCTTGATAGCCTCGTACACGCTTTAGTCTCGAGGTGCACTGTACCAGGCGTCTCAACGTTCGGGCGTCTGATGTGAGGCGCTTATTCTACGATCCAGGAAATTAGGTTTCGGCACCTAACACGATTCCCAGCGCATCCAAACTCTATAAACACGACATCCCTTCAATCATTTCAACGGATTGTCAACCGCATTCTAAACCTCTCCCAGACTTCTAAAACAAATTTTAATACCCTTTTACAACCTTCTAAAACACCTCACATCAACCTACATCCCGAAGATCTCTGTGTGTCCGAGTTGATGTCATTTGGTGTCCATGTTCAAAGCTTGACAATATATATTTATTGCATGATTACTCCTTTGTTACCTTTGTATTTACATTGTTAATCACCTTTCCCTTCAAGTATCATTTACTAACTTCGTTCTAACTTTGTTTGTTTTTGTTCATTATAGTACAAGTCAAACACTGTCAAAATCGAAATACCCAAAACAAACAAGGGTCCAAATACACTATTTCTTATAAAATCACGTGTGATAATCCTTCCTTTTATAACCTTAATATGCAATCAAACAAATCAAGTAGCTTTCAAACAAATCGCGCTTGATTGCCTTGAACACGATTTAGTCTCGAGGTGCACTGTACCAGGCGTCTCAACGTTCGGGCGTCTGATGTGAGGCGCTTATTCTACTATCAAGGAAATTAGGTTTCGGCACCTAACACGATTCCAAGCGCATCCAAACTCTATAAACACGACATCCCTTCAATCATTTCAACAGATTGTCAACCGCATTCTAAACTTCTCCCAGACTTCTAAAACAAATTTTAATACCCTTTTACAACCTTCTAAAACACCTCACATCAACCTACACCCCGAAGATCTTTGTGTGTCCGAGTTGATGACATTTGGTGTCCATGTTCAAAGCTTGACAATATATATTTATGGCATGATTACTCCTTTGCTACCTTTGTATTTACATTGTTAATCTCCTTTCCCTTCAAGTATCATTGACTAACTTCGTTCTAACTTTGTTTGTTTTTGTTCATTATAGTACAAGTCAAACACGGTCAAAATCTAAATACCCAAAACAAACAGGGGTCCAAATACATTATTTCTTATACAATCACGCGTGATAATCCTTCCTTGTATAACCTTGATACGCAATCAAACAAATCAAGTAGCTTTCAAACAATTCGCGCTTGATAGCCTCGTACACGCTTTAGTCTCGAGGTGCACTGTACCAAGCGTCTCAACGTTCGGGCGTCTGATGTGAGGCGCTTATTCTACGATCCAGGAAATTAGGTTTCGGCACCTAACACGATTCCCAGCGCATCCAAACTCTATAAACACGCCATCCCTTCAATCATTTCAACGGATTGTCAACCGCATTCTAAACCTCTCCCAGACTTCTAAAACAAATTTTAATACCCTTTTACAACCTTCTAAAACACCTCACATCAACCTACACCCCGAAGATCTCTGTGTGTCCGAGTTGATGTCATTGGGTGTCCATGTTCAAAGCTTGACAATATATATTTATGGCATGATTACTCCTTTGCTACCTTTGTATTTACATTGTTAATCTCCTTTCCCTTCAAGTATCATTGACTAACTTCCTTCTAACTTTGTTTGTTTTTGTTCATTATAGTACAAGTCAAACACGGTCAAAATCAAAATACCCAAAACAAACAAGGGCCCAAATACATTATTTCTTATACAATCACGCGTGATAATCCTTCCTTGTATAACCTTGATACGCAATCAAACAAATCAAGTAGCTTTCAAACAATTCGCGCTTGATAGCCTCGTACACGCTTTAGTCTCGAGGTGCACTGTACCAGGCGTCTCAACGTTCGGGCGTCTGATGTGAGGCGCTTATTCTACGATCCAGGAAATTAGGTTTCGGCACCTAACACGATTCCCAGCGCATCCAAACTCTATAAACACGACATCCCTTCAATCATTTCAACGGATTGTCAACCGCATTCTAAACCTCTCCCAGACTTCTAAAACAAATTTTAATACCCTTTTACAACCTTCTAAAACACCTCACATCAACCTACACCCCGAAGATCTTTGTGTGTCCGAGTTGATGTCATTTGGTGTCCATGTTCAAAGCTTGACAATATATATTTATGGCATGATTACTCCTTTGCTACCTTGTTATTTACATTGTTAATCTCCTTTCCCTTCAAGTATCATTGTCTAACTTCCTTCTAACTTTGTTTGTTTTTGTTCATTATAGTACAAGTCAAACACGGTCAAAATCGAAATACCCAAAACAAACAAGGGTCCAAATAAATTATTTCTTATACAATCACGCGTGATAATCCTTCCTTGTATAACCTTGATACGCAATCAAACAAATCAAGTAGCTTTCAAACAATTCGCGCTTGATAGCCTCGTACATGCTTTAGTCTCGAGGTGCACTGTACCAGGCGTCTCAACGTTCGGGCGTCTGATGTGA
This sequence comes from Agrostemma githago, assembly GCA_958450325.1. Taxonomy (NCBI): domain Eukaryota; kingdom Viridiplantae; phylum Streptophyta; class Magnoliopsida; order Caryophyllales; family Caryophyllaceae; genus Agrostemma; species Agrostemma githago. The sequence goes on from OY288245.1 coordinate 27,667,904, forward strand.
GGCGCTTATTCTACGATCCAGGAAATTAGGTTTCGGCACCTAACACGATTCCCAGCGCATCCAAACTCTATAAACACGACATCCATTCAATCATTTCAACGGATTGTCAACCGCATTCTAAACCTCTCCCAGACTTCTAAAACAAATTTTAATACCCTTTTACAACCTTCTAAAACACCTCACATCAACCTACATCCCGAAGATCTCTGTGTGTCCGAGTTGATGTCATTGGGTGTCCATGTTCAAAGCTTGACAATATATATTTATGGCATGATTACTCCTTTTCTACCTTTGTATTTACATTGTTAATGTCCTTTCCCTTCATGTATCATTTACTAACTTCGTTCTAACTTTGTTTGTCTTTGTTCATTATAGTACAAGTCAAACACTGTCAAAATCGAAATACCCAAAACAAACAAGGGTCCAAATACATTATTTCTTATAAAATCACGTGTGATAATCCTACCTTTTATAACCTTGATACGCAATCAAACAAATCAAGTAGCTTTCAAACAATTCGCGCTTGATAGCCTCGTACACGCTTTAGTCTCGAGGTGCACCGTACCAGGCGTCTCAACGTTCGGGCGTCTGATGTGAGGCGCTTATTCTACGATCCAGGAAATTAGGTTTCGGCACCTAACACGATTCCCAGCGCATCCAAACTCTATAAACACGACATCCCTTCAATCATTCCAACGGATTGTCAACCGCATTCTAAACCTCTCCCAGACTTCTAAAACAAATTTTAATACCCTTTTACAACCTTCTAAAACACCTCACATCAACCTACACCCCGAAGATCTTTGTGTGTCCGAGTTGATGTCATTTGGTGTCCATGTTCAAAGCTTGACAATATATATTTATGGCATGATTACTCCTTTGCTACCTTTGAATTTACATTGTTAATCTCCTTTCCCTTCAAGTATCATTGACTAACTTCGTTCTAACTTTGTTTGTTTTTGTTCATTATAGTACAAGTCAAACACGGTCAAAATCGAAATACCCAAAACAAACAAGGGCCCAAATACATTATTTCTTATACAATCACGCGTGATAATCCTTCCTTGTATAACCTTGATACGCAATCAAACAAATCAAGTAGCTTTCAAACAATTCGCGCTTGATAGCCTCGTACACGCTTTAGTCTCGAGGTGCACTGTACCAGGCGTCTCAACGTTCGGGCGTCTGATGTGAGGCGCTTATTCTACGATCCAGGAAATTAGGTTTCGGCACCTAACACGATTCCCAGCGCATCCAAACTCTATAAACACGCCATCCCTTCAATCATTTCAACGGATTGTCAACCGCATTCTAAACCTCTCCCAGACTTCTAAAACAAATTTTAATACCCTTTTACAACCTTCTAAAACACCTCACATCAACCTACACCCCGAAGATCTCTGTGTGTCCGAGTTGATGTCATTGGGTGTCCATGTTCAAAGCTTGACAATATATATTTATGGCATGATTACTCCTTTGCTACCTTTGTATTTACATTGTTAATCTCCTTTCCCTTCAAGTATCATTGACTAACTTCCTTCTAACTTTGTTTGTTTTTGTTCATTATAGTACAAGTCAAACACGGTCAAGATCGAAATACCCAAAACAAAAAAGGGTCCAAATACATTATTTCTTATACAATCACGCGTGATAATCCTTCCTTGTATAACCTTGATACGCAATCAAACAAATCAAGTAGCTTTCAAACAATTCGCGCTTGATAGCCTCGTACACGCTTTAGTCTCGAGGTGCACTGTACCAGGCGTCTCAACGTTCGGGCGTCTGATGTGAGGCGCTTATTCTACGATCCAGGAAATTAGGTTTCGGCACCTAACACGATTCCCAGCGCATCCAAACTCTATAAACACGACATCCCTTCAATCATTTCAACGGATTGTCAACCGCATTCTAAACCTCTCCCAGACTTCTAAAACAAAATTTAATACCCTTTTACAACCTTCTAAAACACCTCACATCAACCTACATCCCGAAGATCTCTGTGTGTCCGAGTTGATGTCATTGGGTGTCCATGTTCAAAGCTTGACAATATATATTTATGGCATGATTACTCCTTTTCTACCTTTGTATTTACATTGTTAATCTCCTTTCCCTTCAAGTATTATTTACAAACTTCGTTCTAACTTTGTTTGTCTTTGTTCATTATAGTACAAGTCAAACACTGTCAAAATCGAAATACCCAAAACAAACAAGGGTCCAAATACATTATTTCTTATAAAATCACGTGTGATAATCCTTCCTTTTATAACCTTGATACGCAATCAAACAAATCAAGTAGCTTTCAAACAAATCGCGCTTGATTGCCTTGAACACGATTTAGTCTCGAGGTGCACTGTACCAGGCGTCTCAACGTTCGGGCGTCTGATGTGAGGCGCTTATTCTACTATCAAGGAAATTAGGTTTCGGCACCTAACACGATTCCAAGCGCATCCAAACTCTATAAACACGACATCCCTTCAATCATTTCAACGGATTGTCAACCGCATTCTAAACCTCTCCCAGACTTCTAAAACAAATTTTAATACCCTTTTACAACCTTCTAAAACACCTCACATCAACCTACACCCCGAAGATCTTTGTGTGTCCGAGTTGATGTCATTTGGTGTCCATGTTCAAAGCTTGACAATATATATTTATGGCATGATTACTCCTTTGCTACCATTGTATTTACATTGTTAATCTCCTTTCCCTTCAAGTATCATTGACTAACTTCGTTCTAACTTTGTTTGTTTTTGTTCATTATAGTACAAGTCAAACACGGTCAAAATCGAAATACCCAAAACAAACAAGGGTCCAAATACATTATTTCTTATACAATCACGCGTGATAATCCTTCCTTGTATAACCTTGATACGCAATCAAACAAATCAAGTAGCTTTCAAAAAATTCGCGCTTGATAGGCTCGTACACGCTTTAGTCTCGAGGTGCACTGTACCAGGCGTCTCAACGTTCGGGCGTCTGATGTGAGGCGCTTATTCTACGATCCAGGAAATTAGGTTTCGGCACCTAACACGATTCCCAGCGCATCCAAACTCTATAAACACGACATCCCTTCAATCATTTCAACGGATTGTCAACCGCATTCTAAACCTCTCCTAGACTTCTAAAACAAATTTTAATACCCTTTTACAACCTTCTAAAACACCTCACATCAACCTACATCCCGAAGATCTCTGTGTGTCCGAGTTGATGTCATTGGGTGTCCATGTTCAAAGCTTGACAATATATATTTATGGCATGATTACTCCTTTTCTACCTTTGTATTTACATTGTTAATCTCCTTTCCCTTCAAGTATCATTTACTAACTTCGTTCTAACTTTGTTTGTCTTTGTTCATTATAGTACAAGTCAAACACTGTCAAAATCGAAATACCCAAAACAAACAAGGGTCCAAATACATTATTTCTTATAAAATCACGTGTGATAATCCTTCCTTTTATAACCTTGATACGCAATCAAACAAATCAAGTAGCTTTCAAACAAATCGCGCTTGATTGCCTTGAACACGATTTAGTCTCGAGGTGCACTGTACCAGGCGTCTCAACGTTCGGGCGTCTGATGTGAGGCGCTTATTCTACTATCAAGGAAATTAGGTTTCGGCACCTAACACGATTCCAAGCGCATCCAAACTCTATAAACACGACATCCCTTTAATCATTTCAACGGATTGTCAACCGCATTCTAAACCTCTCCCAGACTTCTAAAACAAATTTTAATACCCTTTTACAACCTTCTAAAACACCTCACATCAACCTACACCCCGAAGATCTTTGTGTGTCCGAGTTGATGTCATTTGGTGTCCATGTTCAAAGCTTGACAATATATATTTATGGCATGATTACTCCTTTGCTACCATTGTATTTACATTGTTAATTTCCTTTCCCTTCAAGTATCATTGACTAACTTCGTTCTAACTTTGATTGTTTTTGTTCATTATAGTACAAGTCAAACACGGTCAAAATCGAAATACCCAAAACAAACAAGGGTCCAAATACATTATTTCTTATACAATCACGCGTGATAATCCTTCCTTGTATAACCTTGATACGCAATCAAACAAATCAAGTAGCTTTCAAACAATTCGCGCTTGATAGCCTCGTACACGCTTTAGTCTCGAGGTGCACTGTACCAGGCGTCTCAACGTTCGGGCGTCTGATGTGAGGCGCTTATTCTACGATCCAGGAAATTAGGTTTCGGCACCTAACACGATTCCCAGCGCATCCAAACTCTATAAACACGACATCCCTTCAATCATTTCAACGGATTGTCAACCGCATTCTAAACCTCTCCCAGACTTCTAAAACAAATTTTAATACCCTTTTACAACCTTCTAAAACACCTCACATCAACCTACACCCCGAAGATCTTTGTGTGTCCGAGTTGATGTCATTTGGTGTCCATGCTCAAAGCTTGACAATATATATTTATGGCATGATTACTCCTTTGCTACCTTTGTATTTACATTGTTAATCTCCTTTCCCTTCAAGTATCATTGACTAACTTCGTTCTAACTTTGTTTGTTTTTGTTCATTATAGTACCAGTCAAACACGGTCAAAATCTAAATACCCAAAACAAACAAGGGTCCAAATACATTATTTCTTATACAATCACGCGTGATAATCCTTCCTTGTATAACCTTGATACGCAATCAAACAAATCAAGTATCTTTCAAACAATTCGCGCTTGATAGCCTCGTACACGCTTTAGTCTCGAGGTGCATTGTACCAGGCGTCTCAACGTTCGGGCGTCTGATGTGAGGCGCTTATTCTACGATCCAGGAAATTAGGTTTCGGCACCTAACACGATTCCCAGCGCATCCAAACTCTATAAACACGACATCCCTTCAATCATTTCAACGGATTGTCAACCGCATTCTAAACCTCTCCCAGACTTCTAAAACAAATTTTAATACCCTTTTACAACCTTCTAAAACACCTCACATCAACCTACACCCCGAAGATTTTTGTGTGTCCGAGTTGATGTCATTTGGTGTCCATGTTCAAAGCTTGACAATATATATTTATGGCATGATTACTCCTTTTCTACCTTTGTATTTACATTGTTAATGTCCTTTCCCTTCAAGTATTATTTACTAACTTCGTTCTAACTTTGTTTGTCTTTTTTCATTATAGTACAAGTCAAACACTGTCAAAATCGAAATACCCAAAACAAACAAGGGTCCAAATACATTATTTCTTATACAATCACGCGTGATAATCCTTCCTTGTATAACCTTGATACGCAATCAAACAAATCAAGTAGCTTTCAAACAATTCGCGCTTGATAGCCTCGTACACGCTTTAGTCTCGAGGTGCATTGTACCAGGCGTCTCAACGTTCGGGCGTCTGATGTGAGGCGCTTATTCTACGATCCAGGAAATTAGGTTTCGGCACCTAACACGATTCCCAGCGCATCCAAACTCTATAAACACGACATCCCTTCAATCATTTCAACGGATTGTCAACCGCATTCTAAACCTCTCCCAGACTTCTAAAACAAATTTTAATACCCTTTTACAACCTTCTAAAACACCTCACATCAACCTACACCCCGAAGATCTTTGTGTGTCCGAGTTGATGTCATTTGGTGTCCATGCTCAAAGCTTGACAATATATATTTATGGCATGATTACTTCTTTGCTACCTTTGTATTTACATTGTTAATCTCCTTTCCCTTCAAGTATCATTGACTAACTTCGTTCTAACTTTGTTTGTTTTTGTTCATTATAGTACCAGTCAAACACGGTCAAAATCTAAATACCCAAAACAAACAAGGGTCCAAATACATTATTTCTTATACAATCACGCGTGATAATCCTTCCTTGTATAACCTTGATACGCAATCAAACAAATCAAGTAGCTTTCAAACAATTCGCGCTTGATAGCCTCGTACACGCTTTAGTCTCGAGGTGCATTGTACCAGGCGTCTCAACGGTCGGGCGTCTGATGTGAGGCGCTTATTCTACGATCCAGGAAATTAGGTTTCGGCACCTAACACGATTCCCAGCGCATCCAAACTCTATAAACACGACATCCCTTCAATCATTTCAACGGATTGTCAACCGCATTCTAAACCTCTCCCAGACTTCTAAAACAAATTTTAATACCCTTTTACAACCTTCTAAAACACCTCACATCAACCTACACCCCGAAGATCTTTGTGTGTCCGAGTTGATGTCATTTGGTGTCCATGTTCAAAGCTTGACAATATATATTTATGGCATGATTACTCCTTTGCTACCTTTGTATTTACATTGTTAATCTCCTTTCCCTTCAAGTATCATTCACTAACTTCCTTCTAACTTTGTTTGTTTTTGTTCATTATAGTACAAGTCAAACACGGTCAAAATCGAAATACCCAAAACAAACAAGGGTCCAAATACATTATTTCTTATACAATCACGCGTGATAATCCTTCCTTGTATAACCTTGATACGCAATCAAACAAATCAAGTAGCTTTCAAACAATTCGCGCTTGATAGCCTCGTACACGCTTTAGTCTCGAGGTGCACTGTACCAGGCGTCTCAACGTTCGGGCGTCTGATGTGAGGCGCTTATTCTACGATCCAGGAAATTAGGTTTCGGCACCTAACACGATTCCTAGCGCATCCAAACTCTATAAACACGACATCCCTTCAATCATTTCAACGGATTGTCAACCGCATTCTAAACCTCTCCCAGACTTCTAAAACAAATTTTAATACCCTTTTACAACCTTCTAAAACACCTCACATCAACCTACACCCCGAAGATCTTTGTGTGTCCGAGTTGATGTCATTTGGTGTCCATGTTCAAAACTTGACAATATATATTTATGGCATGATTACTCCTTTGCTACCTTTGTATTTACATTGTTAATCTTCTTTCCCTTCAAGTATCATTGACTAACTTCGTTCTAACTTTGTTTGTTTTTGTTCATTATAGTACAAGTCAAACACGGTCAAAATCGAAATACCCAAAACAAACAAGGGTCCAAATACATTATTTCTTATACAATCACGCGTGATAATCCTTCCTTGTATAACCTTGATACGCAATCAAACAAATCAAGTAGCTTTCAAACAATTCGCGCTTGATAGCCTCGTACACGCTTTAGTCTCGAGGTGCACTGTACCAGGCGTCTCAACGTTCGGGCGTCTGATGTGAGGCGCTTATTCTATGATCCAGGAAATTAGGTTTCGGCACCTAACACGATTCCCAGCGCATCCAAACTCTATAAACACGACATCCCTTCAATCATTTCAACGGATTGTCAACCGCATTCTAAACCTCTCCTAGACTTCTAAAACAAATTTTAATACCCTTTTACAACCTTCTAAAACACCTCACATCAACCTACATCCCGAAGATCTCTGTGTGTCCGAGTTGATGTCATTGGGTGTCCATGTTCAAAGCTTGACAATATATATTTATGGCATGATTACTCCTTTTCTACCTTTGTATTTACATTGTTAATCTCCTTTCCCTTCAAGTATCATTTACTAACTTCGTTCTAACTTTGTTTGTCTTTGTTCATTATAGTACAAGTCAAACACTGTCAAAATCGAAATACCCAAAACAAACAAGGGTCCAAATACATTATTTCTTATAAAATCACGTGTGATAATCCTTCCTTTTATAACCTTGATACGCAATCAAACAAATCAAGTAGCTTTCAAACAAATCGCGCTTGATTGCCTTGAACACGATTTAGTCTCGAGGTGCACTTTACCAGGCGTCTCAACGTTCGGGCGTCTGATGTGAGGCGCTTATTCTACTATCAAGGAAATTAGGTTTCGGCACCTAACACGATTCCAAGCGCATCCAAACTCTATAAACACGACATCCCTTCAATCATTTCAACAGATTGTCAACCGCATTCTAAACCTCTCCCAGACTTCTAAAACAAATTTTAATACCCTTTTACAACCTTCTAAAACACCTCACATCAACCTACACCCCGAAGATCTTTGTGTGTCCGAGTTGATGTCATTTGGTGTCCATGTTCAAAGCTTGACAATATATATTTATGGCATGATTACTCCTTTGCTACCTTTGTATTTACATTGTTAATCTCCTTTCCCTTCAAGTATCATTGACTAACTTCGTTCTAACTTTGTTTGTTTTTGTTCATTATAGTACAAGTCAAACACGGTCAAAATCTAAATACCCAAAACAAACAAGGGTCCAAATACATTATTTCTTATACAATCACGCGTGATAATCCTTCCTTGTATAACCTTGATACGCAATCAAACAAATCAAGTAGCTTTCAAACAATTCACGCTTGATAGCCTCGTACACGCTTTAGTCTCGAGGTGCACTGTACCAGGCGTCTCAACGTTCGGGCGTCTGATGTGAGGCGCTTATTCTACGATCCAGGAAATTAGGTTTCGGCACCTAACACGATTCCCAGCGCATCCAAACTCTATAAACACGACATCCCTTCAATCATTTCAACGGATTGTCAACCGCATTCTAAACCTCTCCCAGACTTCTAAAACAAATTTTAATACCCTTTTACAACCTTCTAAAACACCTCACATCAACCTACACCCCGAAGATCTTTGTGTGTCCGAGTTGATGTCATTTGGTGTCCATGTTCAAAGCTTGACAATATATATTTATGGCATGATTACTCCTTTGCTACCTTTGTATTTACATTGTTAATCTCCTTTCCCTTCAAGTATCATTGACTAACTTCGTTCTAACTTTGTTCGTTTTTGTTCATTATAGTACAAGTCAAACACGGTCAAAATCGAAATACCCAAAACAAACAAGGGTCCAAATACATTATTTCTTATACAATCACGCGTGATAATCCTTCCTTGTATAACCTTGATACGCAATCAAACAAATCAAGTAGCTTTCAAACAATTCGCGCTTGATAGCCTCGTACACGCTTTAGTCTCGAGGTGCACTGTACCAGGCGTCTCAACGTTCGGGCGTCTGATGTGAGGCGCTTATTCTACGATCCAGGAAATTAGGTTTCGGCACCTAACACGATTCCCAGCGCATCCAAACTCTATAAACACGACATCCCTTCAATCATTTCAACGGATTGTCAACCGCATTCTAAACCTCTCCTAGACTTCTAAAACAAATTTTAATACCCTTTTACAACCTTCTAAAACACCTCACATCAACCTACATCCCGAAGATCTCTGTGTGTCCGAGTTGATGTCATTGGGTGTCCATGTTCAAAGCTTGACAATATATATTTATGGCATGATTACTCCTTTGCTACCTTTGTATTTACATTGTTAATCTCCTTTCCCTTCAAGTAGCATTTACTAACTTCGTTCTAACTTTGTTTGTCTTTGTTCATTATAGTACAAGTCAAACACTGTCAAAATCGAAATACCCAAAACAAACAAGGGTCCAAATACATTATTTCTTATAAAATCACGTGTGATAATCCTTCCTTGTATAACCTTGATACGCAATCAAACAAATCAAGTAGCTTTCAAACAATTCGCGCTTGATAGCCTCGTACACGCTTTAGTCTCGAGGTGCACTGTACCAGGCGTCTCAACGTTCGGGCGTCTGATGTGAGGCGCTTATTCTACGATCCAGGAAATTAGGTTTCGGCACGTAACACGATTCCCAGCGCATCCAAACTCTATAAACACGACATCCCTTCAATCATTTCAACGGATTGTCAACCGCATTCTAAACCTCTCCCAGACTTCTAAAACAAATTTTAATACCCTTTTACAACCTTCTAAAACACCTCACATCAACCTACACCCCGAAGATCTTTGTGTGTCCGAGTTGATGTCATTTGGTGTCCATGTTCAAAGCTTGACAATATATATTTATGGCATGATTACTCCTTTGCTACCTTTGTATTTACATTGTTAATCTCCTTTCCCTTCAAGTATCATTGACTAACTTCGTTCTAACTTTGTTTGTTTTTGTTCATTATAGTACAAGTCAAACACGGTCAAAATCTAAATACCCAAAACAAACAAGGGTCCAAATACATTATTTCTTATACAATCACGCGTGATAATCCTTCCTTGTATAACCTTGATACGCAATCAAACAAATCAAGTAGCTTTCAAACAATTCGCGCTTGATAGCCTCGTACACGCTTTAGTCTCGAGGTGCACTGTACCAGGCTTCTCAACGTTCGGGCGTCTGATGTGAGGCGCTTATTCTACGATCCAGGAAATTAGGTTTCGGCACCCAACACGATTCCCAGCGCATCCAAACTCTATAAACACGACATCCCTTCAATCATTTCAACGAATTGTCAACCGCATTCTAAACCTCTCCCAGACTTCTAAAACAAATTTTAATACCCTTTTACAACCTTCTAAAACACCTCACATCAACCTACACCCCGAAGATCTTTGTGTGTCCGAGTTGATGTCATTTGGTGTCCATGTTCAAAGCTTGACAATATATATTTATGGCATGATTACTCCTTTGCTACCTTTGTATTTACATTGTTAATCTCCTTTCCCTTCAAGTATCATTGACTAACTTCGTTCTAACTTTGTTTGTTTTTGTTCATTATAGTACAAGTCAAACACGGTCAAAATCGAAATACCCAAAACAAACAAGGGTCCAAATACATTATTTCTTATACAATCACGCGTGATAATCCTTCCTTGTATAACCTTGATACGCAATCAAACAAATCAAGTAGCTTTCAAACAATTCGCGCTTGATAGCCTCGTACACGCTTTAGTCTCGAGGTGCACTGTACCAGGCGTCTCAACGTTCGGGCGTCTGATGTGAGGCGCTTATTCTACGATCCAGGAAATTAGGTTTCGGCACCTAACACGATTCCCAGCGCATCCAAACTCTATAAACACGACATCCCTTCAATCATTTCAACGGATTGTCAACCGCATTCTAAACCTCTCCCAGACTTCTAAAACAAATTTTAATACCCTTTTACAACCTTCTAAAACACCTCACATCAACCTACACCCCGAAGATCTTTGTGTGTCCGAGTTGATGTCATTTGGTGTCCATGTTCAAAGCTTGACAATATATATTTATGGCATGATTACTCCTTTGCTACCTTTGTATTTACATTGTTAATCTTCTTTCCCTTCAAGTATCATTGACTAACTTCGTTCTAACTTTGTTTGTTTTTGTTCATTATAGTACAAGTCAAACACGGTCAAAATCGAAATACCCAAAACAAACAAGGGTCCAAATACATTATTTCTTATACAATCATGCGTGATAATCCTTCCTTGTATAACCTTGATACGCAATCAAACAAATCAAGTAGCTTTCAAACAATTCGCGCTTGATAGCCTCGTACACGCTTTAGTCTCGAGGTGCACTGTACCAGGCGTCTCAACGTTCGGGCGTCTGATGTGAGGCGCTTATTCTACGATCCAGGAAATTAGGTTTCGGCACCTAACACGATTCCCAGCGCATCAAAACTCTATAAACACGACATCCCTTCAATCATTTCAACGGATTGTCAACCGCATTCTAAACCTCTCCTAGACTTCTAAAACAAATTTTAATACCCTTTTACAACCTTCTAAAACACCTCACATCAACCTACATCCCGAAGATCTCTGTGTGTCCGAGTTGATGTCATTGGGTGTCCATGTTCAAAGCTTGACAATATATATTTATGGCATGATTACTCCTTTTCTACCTTTGTATTTACATTGTTAATCTCCTTTCCCTTCAAGTATCATTTACTAACTTCGTTCTAACTTTGTTTGTCTTTGTTCATTATAGTACAAGTCAAACACTGTCAAAATCGAAATACCCAAAACAAACAAGGGTCCAAATACATTATTTCTTATAAAATCACGTGTGATAATCCTTCCTTTTATAACCTTGATACGCAATCAAACAAATCAAGTAGCTTTCAAACAAATCGCGCTTGATTGCCTTGAACACGATTTAGTCTCGAGGTGCACTGTACCAGGCGTCTCAACGTTCGGGCGTCTGATGTGAGGCGCTTATTCTACTATCAAGGAAATTAGGTTTCGGCACCTAACACGATTCCAAGCGCATCCAAACTCTATAAACACGACATCCCTTCAATCATTTCAACAGATTGTCAACCGCATTCTAAACCTCTCCCAGACTTCTAAAACAAATTTTAATACCCTTTTACAACCTTCTAAAACACCTCACATCAACCTACACCCCGAAGATCTTTGTGTGTCCGAGTTGATGTCATTTGGTGTCCATGTTCAAAGCTTGACAATATATATTTATGGCATGATTACTCCTTTGCTACCTTTGTATTTACATTGTTAATCTCCTTTCCCTTCAAGTATCATTGACTAACTTCGTTCTAACTTTGTTTGTTTTTGTTCATTATAGTACAAGTCAAGCACGGTCAAAATCTAAATACCCAAAACAAACAAGGGTCCAAATACATTATTTCTTATACAATCACGCGTGATAATCCTTCCTTGTATAACCTTGATACGCAATCAAACAAATCAAGTAGCTTTCAAACAATTCGCGCTTGATAGCCTCGTACACGCTTTAGTCTCGAGGTGCACTGTACCAGGCGTCTCAACGTTCGGGCGTCTGATGTGAGGCGCTTATTCTACGATCCAGGAAATTAGGTTTCGGCACCTAACACGATTCCCAGCGCATCAAAACTCTATAAACACGACATCCCTTCAATCATTTCAACGGATTGTCAACCGCATTCTAAACCTCTCCTAGACTTCTAAAACAAATTTTAATACCCTTTTACAACCTTCTAAAACACCTCACATCAACCTACATCCCGAAGATCTCTGTGTGTCCGAGTTGATGTCATTGGGTGTCCATGTTCAAAGCTTGACAATATATATTTATGGCATGATTACTCCTTTTCTACCTTTGTATTTACATTGTTAATCTCCTTTCCCTTCAAGTATCATTTACTAACTTCGTTCTAACTTTGTTTGTCTTTGTTCATTATAGTACAAGTCAAATACTGTCAAAATCGAAATACCCAAAACAAACAAGGGTCCAAATACATTATTTCTTATAAAATCACGTGTGATAATCCTTCCTTTTATAACCTTGATACGCAATCAAACAAATCAAGTAGCTTTCAAACAAATCGCGCTTGATTGCCTTGAACACGATTTAGTCTCGAGGTGCACTGTACCAGGCGTCTCAACGTTCGGGCGTCTGATGTGAGGCGCTTATTCTACTATCAAGGAAATTAGGTTTCGGCACCTAACACGATTCCAAGCGCATCCAAACTCTATAAACACGACATCCCTTCAATCATTTCAACAGATTGTCAACCGCATTCTAAACCTCTCCCAGACTTCTAAAACAAATTTTAATACCCTTTTACAACCTTCTAAAACACCTCACATCAACCTACACCCCGAAGATCTTTGTGTGTCCGAGTTGATGTCATTTGGTGTCCATGTTCAAAGCTTGACAATATATATTTATGGCATGATTACTCCTTTGCTACCTTTGTATTTACATTGTTAATCTCCTTTCCCTTCAAGTATCATTGACTAACTTCGTTCTAACTTTGTTTGTTTTTGTTCATTATAGTACAAGTCAAGCACGGTCAAAATCTAAATACCCAAAACAAACAAGGGTCCAAATACATTATTTCTTATACAATCACGCGTGATAATCCTTCCTTGTATAACCTTGATACGCAATCAAACAAATCAAGTAGCTTTCAAACAATTCGCGCTTGATAGCCTCGTACACGCTTTAGTCTCGAGGTGCACTGTACCAGGCGTCTCAACGTTCGGGCGTCTGATGTGAGGCGCTTATTCTACGATCCAGGAAATTAGGTTTCGGCACCTAACACGATTCCCAGCGCATCCAAACTCTATAAACACGACATCCCTTCAATCATTTCAACGGATTGTCAACCGCATTCTAAACCTCTCCTAGACTTCTAAAACAAATTTTAATACCCTTTTACAACCTTCTAAAACACCTCACATCAACCTACATCCCGAAGATCTCTGTGTGTCCGAGTTGATGTCATTTGGTGTCCATGTTCAAAGCTTGACAATATATATTTATGGCATGATTACTCCTTTGCTACCTTTGTATTTACATTGTTAATCTCCTTTCCCTTCAAGTATCATTTACTAACTTCGTTCTAACTTTGTTTGTCTTTGTTCATTATAGTACAAGTCAAACACTGTCAAAATCGAAATACCCAAAACAAACAAGGGTCCAAATACATTATTTCTTATAAAATCACGTGTGATAATCCTTCCTTGTATAACCTTGATACGCAATCAAACAAATCAAGTAGCTTTCAAACAATTCGCGCTTGATAGCCTCGTACACGCTTTAGTCTCGAGGTGCACTGTACCAGGCGTCTCAACGTTCGGGCGTCTGATGTGAGGCGCTTATTCTACGATCCAGGAAATTAGGTTTCGGCACCTAACACGATTCCCAGCGCATCCAAACTCTATAAACACGACATCCCTTCAATCATTTCAACGGATTGTCAACCGCATTCTAAACCTCTCCCAGACTTCTAAAACAAATTTTAATACCCTTTTACAACCTTCTAAAACACCTCACATCAACCTACACCCCGAAGATCTTTGTGTGTCCGAGTTGATGTCATTTGGTGTCCATGTTCAAAGCTTGACAATATATATTTATGGCATGATTACTCCTTTGCTACCTTTGTATTTACATTGTTAATCTCCTTTCCCTTCAAGTATCATTGACTAAATTCCTTCTAACTTTGTTTATTTTTGTTCATTATAGTACAAGTCAAACACGGTCAAAATCGAAATACCCAAAACAAACAAGGGTCCAAATACATTATTTCTTATACAATCACGCGTGATAATCCTTCCTTGTATAACCTTGATACGCAATCAAACAAATCAAGTAGCTTTCAAACAATTCGCGCTTGATAGCCTCGTACACGCTTTAGTCTCGAGGTGCACTGTACCAGGCGTCTCAACGTTCGGGCGTCTGATGTGAGGCGCTTATTCTACGATCCAGGAAATTAGGTTTCGGCACCTAACACGATTCCCAGCGCATCCAAACTCTATAAACACGACATCCCTTCAATCATTTCAACGGATTGTCAACCGCATTCTAAACCTCTCCTAGACTTCTAAAACAAATTTTAATACCCTTTTACAACCTTCTAAAACACCTCACATCAACCTACATCCCGAAGATCTCTGTGTGTCCGAGTTGATGTCATTTGGTGTCCATGTTCAAAGCTTGACAATATATATTTATGGCATGATTACTCCTTTGCTACCTTTGTATTTACATTGTTAATCTCCTTTCCCTTCAAGTATCATTTACTAACTTCGTTCTAACTTTGTTTGTCTTTGTTCATTATAGTACAAGTCAAACACTGTCAAAATCGAAATACCCAAAACAAACAAGGGTCCAAATACATTATTTCTTATAAAATCACGTGTGATAATCCTTCCTTGTATAACCTTGATACGCAATCAAACAAATCAAGTAGCTTTCAAACAATTCGCGCTTGATAGCCTCGTACACGCTTTAGTCTCGAGGTGCACTGTACCAGGCGTCTCAACGTTCGGGCGTCTGATGTGAGGCGCTTATTCTACGATCCAGGAAATTAGGTTTCGGCACCTAACACGATTCCCAGCGCATCCAAACTCTATAAACACGACATCCCTTCAATCATTTCAACGGATTGTCAACCGCATTCTAAACCTCTCCCAGACTTCTAAAACAAATTTTAATACCCTTTTACAACCTTCTAAAACACCTCACATCAACCTACACCCCGAAGATCTTTGTGTGTCCGAGTTGATGTCATTTGGTGTCCATGTTCAAAGCTTGACAATATATATTTATGGCATGATTACTCCTTTGCTACCTTTGTATTTACATTGTTAATCTCCTTTCCCTTCAAGTATCATTGACTAAATTCCTTCTAACTTTGTTTATTTTTGTTCATTATAGTACAAGTCAAACACGGTCAAAATCGAAATACCCAAAACAAACAAGGGTCCAAATACATTATTTCTTATACAATCACGCGTGATAATCCTTCCTTGTATAACCTTGATACGCAATCAAACAAATCAAGTAGCTTTCAAACAATTCGCGCTTGATAGCCTCGTACACGCTTTAGTCTCGAGGTGCACTGTACCAGGCGTCTCAACGTTCGGGCGTCTGATGTGAGGCGCTTATTCTACGATCCAGGAAATTAGGTTTCGGCACCTAACACGATTCCCAGCGCATCCAAACTCTATAAACACGACATCCCTTCAATCATTTCAACGGATTGTCAACCGCATTCTAAACCTCTCCCAGACTTCTAAAACAAATTTTAATACCCTTTTACAACCTTCTAAAACACCTCACATCAACCTACACCCCGAAGATCTTTGTGTGTCCGAGTTGATGTCATTTGGTGTCCATGTTCAAAGCTTGACAATATATATTTATGGCATGATTACTCCTTTGCTACCTTTGTATTTACATTGTTAATCTCCTTTCCCTTCAAGTATCATTGACTAACTTCGTTCTAACTTTGTTCGTTTTTGTTCATTATAGTACAAGTCAAACACGGTCAAAATCGAAATACCCAAAACAAACAAGGGTCCAAATACATTATTTCTTATACAATCACGCGTGATAATCCTTCCTTGTATAACCTTGATACGCAATCAAACAAATCAAGTAGCTTTCAAACAATTCGCGCTTGATAGCCTCGTACACGCTTTAGTCTCGAGGTGCACTGTACCAGGCGTCTCAACGTTCGGGCGTCTGATGTGAGGCGCTTATTCTACGATCCAGGAAATTAGGTTTCGGCACCTAACACGATTCCCAGCGCATCCAAACTCTATAAACACGACATCCCTTCAATCATTTCAACGGATTGTCAACCGCATTCTAAACCTCTCCTAGACTTCTAAAACAAATTTTAATACCCTTTTACAACCTTCTAAAACACCTCACATCAACCTACATCCCGAAGATCTCTGTGTGTCCGAGTTGATGTCATTTGGTGTCCATGTTCAAAGCTTGACAATATATATTTATGGCATCATTACTCCTTTGCTACCTTTGTATTTACATTGTTAATCTCCTTTCCCTTCAAGTATCATTTACTAACTTCGTTCTAACTTTGTTTGTCTTTGTTCATTATAGTACAAGTCAAACACTGTCAAAATCGAAATACCCAAAACAAACAAGGGTCCAAATACATTATTTCTTATAAAATCACGTGTGATAATCCTTCCTTGTATAACCTTGATACGCAATCAAACAAATCAAGTAGCTTTCAAACAATTCGCGCTTGATAGCCTCGTACACGCTTTAGTCTCGAGGTGCACGGTACCAGGCGTCTCAACGTTCGGGCGTCTGATGTGAGGCGCTTATTCTACGATCCAGGAAATTAGGTTTCGGCACCTAACACGATTCCCAGCGCATCCAAACTCTATAAACACGACATCCCTTCAATCATTTCAACGGATTGTCAACCGCATTCTAAACCTCTCCCAGACTTCTAAAACAAATTTTAATACCCTTTTACAACCTTCTAAAACACCTCACATCAACCTACACCCCGAAGATCTTTGTGTGTCCGAGTTGATGTCATTTGGTGTCCATGTTCAAAGCTTGACAATATATATTTATGGCATGATTACTCCTTTGCTACCTTTGTATTTACATTGTTAATCTCCTTTCCCTTCAAGTATCATTGACTAACTTCGTTCTAACTTTGTTTGTTTTTGTTCATTATAGTACAAGTCAAACACGGTCAAAATCTAAATACCCAAAACAAACAAGGGTCCAAATACATTATTTCTTATACAATCACGCGTGATAATCCTTCCTTGTATAACCTTGATACGCAATCAAACAAATCAAGTAGCTTTCAAACAATTCGCGCTTGATAGCCTCGTACACGCTTTAGTCTCGAGGTGCACTGTACCAGGCGTCTCAACGTTCGGGCGTCTGATGTGAGGCGCTTATTCTACGATCCAGGAAATTAGGTTTCGGCACCCAACACGATTCCCAGCGCATCCAAACTCTATAAACACGACATCCCTTCAATCATTTCAACGGATTGTCAACCGCATTCTAAACCTCTCCCAGACCTCTAAAACAAATTTTAATACCCTTTTACAACCTTCTAAAACACCTCACATCAACCTACACCCCGAAGATCTTTGTGTGTCCGAGTTGATGTCATTTGGTGTCCATGTTCAAAGCTTGACAATATATATTTATGGCATGATTACTCCTTTGCTACCTTTGTATTTACATTGTTAATCTCCTTTCCCTTCAAGTATCATTGACTAACTTCGTTCTAACTTTGTTTGTTTTTGTTCATTATAGTACAAGTCAAACACGGTCAAAATCGAAATACCCAAAACAAACAAGGGTCCAAATACATTATTTCTTATACAATCACGCGTGATAATCCTTCCTTGTATAACCTTGATACGCAATCAAACAAATCAAGTAGCTTTCAAACAATTCGCGCTTGATAGCCTCGTACACGCTTTAGTCTCGAGGTGCACTGTACCAGGCGTCTCAACGTTCGGGCGTCTGATGTGAGGCGCTTATTCTACGATCCAGGAAATTAGGTTTCGGCACCCAACACGATTCCCAGCGCATCCAAACTCTATAAACACGACATCCCTTCAATCATTTCAACGGATTGTCAACCGCATTCTAAACCTCTCCCAGACTTCTAAAACAAATTTTAATACCCTTTTACAACCTTCTAAAACACCTCACATCAACCTACACCCCGAAGATCTTTGTGTGTCCGAGTTGATGTCATTTGGTGTCCATGTTCAAAGCTTGACAATATATATTTATGGCATGATTACTCCTTTGCTACCTTTGTATTTACATTGTTAATCTCCTTTCCCTTCAAGTATCATTGACTAAATTCCTTCTAACTTTGTTTGTTTTTGTTCATTATAGTACAAGTCAAACACGGTCAAAATCGAAATACCCAAAACAAACAAGGGTCCAAATACATTATTTCTTATACAATCACGCGTGATAATCCTTCCTTGTATAACCTTGATACGCAATCAAACAAATCAAGTAGCTTTCAAACAATTCGCGCTTGATAGCCTCGTACACGCTTTAGTCTCGAGGTGCACTGTACCAGGCGTCTCAACGTTCGGGCGTCTGATGTGAGGCGCTTATTCTACGATCCAGGAAATTAGGTTTCGGCACCTAACACGATTCCCAGCGCATCAAACTCTATAAACACGACATCCCTTCAATCATTTCAACGGATTGTCAACCGCATTCTAAACCTCTCCCAGACTTCTAAAACAAATTTTAATACCCTTTTACAACCTTCTAAAACACCTCACATCAACCTACACCCCGAAGATCTTTGTGTGTCCGAGTTGATGTCATTTGGTGTCCATGTTCAAAGCTTGACAATATATATTTATGGCATGATTACTCCTTTGCTACCTTTGTATTTACATTGTTAATCTCCTTTCCCTTCAAGTATCATTGACTAACTTCGTTCTAACTTTGTTTGTTTTTGTTCATTATAGTACAAGTCAAACACGGTCAAAATCGAAATACCCAAAACAAACAAGGGTCCAAATACATTATTTCTTATACAATCACGCGTGATAATCCTTCCTTGTATAACCTTGATACGCAATCAAACAAATCAAGTAGCTTTCAAACAATTCGCGCTTGATAGCCTCGTACACGCTTTAGTCTCGAGGTGCACTGTACCAGGCGTCTCAACGTTCGGGCGTCTGATGTGAGGCGCTTATTCTACGATCCAGGAAATTAGGTTTCGGCACCTAACACGATTCCCAGCGCATCCAAACTCTATAAACACGACATCCCTTCAATCATTTCAACGGATTGTCAACCGCATTCTAAACCTCTCCCAGACTTCTAAAACAAATTTTAATACCCTTTTACAACCTTCTAAAACACCTCACATCAACCTACACCCCGAAGATCTTTGGGTGTCCGAGTTGATGTCATTTGGTGTCCATGTTCAAAGCTTGACAATATATATTTATGGCATGATTACTCCTTTGCTACCTTTGTATTTACATTGTTAATCTCCTTTCCCTTCAAGTATCATTGACTAACTTCCTTCTAACTTTGTTTGTTTTTGTTCATTATAGTACAAGTCAAACACGGTTAAAATCGAAATACCCAAAACAAACAAGGGTCCAAATACATTATTTCTTATACAATCACGCGTGATAATCCTTCCTTGTATAACTTTGATACGCAATCAAACAAATCAAGTAGCTTTCAAACAATTCGCGCTTGATAGCCTCGTACACGCTTTAGTCTCGAGGTGCACTGTACCAGGCGTATCAACGTTCCGGCGTCTGATGTGAGGCGCTTATTCTACGATCCAGGAAATTAGGTTTCGGCACCTAACACGATTCCCAGCGCATCCAAACTCTATAAACACGACATCCCTTCAATCATTTCAACGGACTGTCAACCGCATTCTAAACCTCTTTCAGACTTCTAAAACAAATTTTAATACCCTTTTACAACCTTCTAAAACACCTCACATCAACCTACATCCCGAAGATCTCTGTGTGTCCGAGTTGATGTCATTGGGTGTCCATGTTCAAAGCTTGACAATATATATTTATGGCATGATTACTCCTTTTCTACCTTTGTATTTACATTGTTAATCTCCTTTCCCTTCAAGTATCATTTACTAACTTCGTTCTAACTTTGTTTATCTTTGTTCATTATAGTACAAGTCAAACACTGTCAAAATCGAAATACCCAAAACAAACAAGGGTCCAAATACATTATTTCTTATAAAATCACGTGTGATAATCCTTCCTTTTATAACCTTGATACGCAATCAAACAAATCAAGTAGCTTTCAAACAAATCGCGCTTGATTGCCTCGTACACGCTTTAGTCTCGAGGTGCACTGTACCAGGCGTCTCAACGTTCGGGCGTCTGATGTGAGGCGCTTATTCTACGATCCAGGAAATTAGGTTTCGGCACCTAACACGATTCCCAGCGCATCCAAACTCTATAAACACGACATCCCTTCAATCATTTCAACGGATTGTCAACCGCATTCTAAACCTCTCCCAGACTTCAAAACAAATTTTAATACCCTTTTACAACCTTCTAAAACACCTCACATCAACCTACACCCCGAAGATCTTTGTGTGTCCGAGTTGATGTCATTTGGTGTCCATGTTCAAAGCTTGACAATATATATTTATGGCATGATTACTCCTTTGCTACCTTTGTATTTACATTGTTAATCTCCTTTTCCTTCAAGTATCATTGACTAACTTCCTTCTAACTTTGTTTGTTTTTGTTCATTATAGTACAAGTCAAACACGGTTAAAATCGAAATACCCAAAACAAACAAGGGTCCAAATACATTATTTCTTATACAATCACGCGTGATAATCCTTCCTTGTATAACTTTGATACGCAATCAAACAAATCAAGTAGCTTTCAAACAATTCGCGCTTGATAGCCTCGTACACGCTTTAGTCTCGAGGTGCACTGTACCAGGCGTATCAACGTTCCGGCGTCTGATGTGAGGCGCTTATTCTACGATCCAGGAAATTAGGTTTCGGCACCTAACACGATTCCCAGCGCATCCAAACTCTATAAACACGACATCCCTTTAATCATTTCAACGGACTGTCAACCGCATTCTAAACCTCTCCCAGACTTCTAAAACAAATTTTAATACCCTTTTACAACCTTCTAAAACACCTCACATCAACCTACATCCCGAAGATCTCTGTGTGTCCGAGTTGATGTCATTGGGTGTCCATGTTCAAAGCTTGACAATATATATTTATGGCATGATTACTCCTTTTCTACCTTTGTATTTACATTGTTAATCTCCTTTCCCTTCAAGTATCATTTACTAACTTCGTTCTAACTTTGTTTGTCTTTGTTCATTATAGTACAAGTCAAACACTGTCAAAATCGAAATACCCAAAACAAACAAGGGTCCAAATACATTATTTCTTATAAAATCACGTGTGATAATCCTTCCTTTTATAACCTTGATACGCAATCAAACAAATCAAGTAGCTTTCAAACAAATCGCGCTTGATTGCCTCGTACACGATTTAGTCTCGAGGTGCACTGTACCAGGCGTCTCAACGTTCGGGCGTCTGATGTGAGGCGCTTATTCTACGATCGAGGAAATTAGGTTTCGGCACCTAACACGATTCCCAGCGCATCCAAACTCTATAAACACGACATCCCTTCAATCATTTCAACGGATTGTCAACCGCATTCTAAACCTCTCCCAGACTTCAAAACAAATTTTAATACCCTTTTACAACCTTCTAAAACACCTCACATCAACCTACACCCCGAAGATCTTTGTGTGTCCGAGTTGATGTCATTTGGTGTCCATGTTCAAAGCATGACAATATATATTTATGGCATGATTACTCCTTTGCTACCTTTGTATTTACATTGTTAATCTCCTTTCCCTTCAAGTATCATTGACTAACTTCCTTCTAACTTTGTTTGTTTTTGTTCATTATAGTACAAGTCAAACACGGTCAAAATCGAAATACCCAAAACAAACAAGGGTCCAAATACATTATTTCTTATACAATCACGCGTGATAATCCTTCCTTGTATAACCTTGATACGCAATCAAACAAATCAAGTATCTTTCAAACAATTAGCGCTTGATAGCCTCGTACACGCTTTAGTCTCGAGGTGCACTGTACCAGGCGTCTCAACGTTCGGGCGTCTGATGTGAGGCGCTTATTCTACGATCCAGGAAATTAGGTTTCGGCACCTAACACGATTCCCAGCGCATCCAAACTCTATAAACACGACATCCCTTCAATCATTTCAACGGATTGTCAACCGCATTCTAAACCTCTCCCAGACTTCTAAAACAAATTTTAATACCCTTTTACAACCTTCTAAAACACCTCACATCAACCTACACCCCGAAGATCTTTGTGTGTCCGAGTTGATGTCATTTGGTGTCCATGTTCAAAGCTTGACAATATATATTTATGGCATGATTACTCCTTTGCTACCTTTGTATTTACATTGTTAATCTCCTTTCCCTTCATGTATCATTGACTAACTTCCTTCTAACTTTGTTTGTTTTTGTTCATTATAGTACAAGTCAAACACGGTCAAAATCGAAATACCCAAAACAAACAAGGGTCCAAATACATTATTTCTTATACAATCACGCGTGATAATCCTTCCTTGTATAACCTTGATACGCAATCAAACAAATCAAGTAGCTTTCAAACAATTCGCACTTGATAGCCTCGTACACGCTTTAGTCTCGAGGTGCACTGTACCAGGCGTCTCAACGTTCGGGCGTTTGATGCGAGGCGCTTATTCTACGATCCAGGAAATTAGGTTTCGGCACCTAACACGATTCCCAGCGCATCCAAACTCTATAAACACGACATCCCTTCAATCATTTCAACGTATTGTCAACCGCATTCTAAACCTCTCCCAGATTTCTAAAACAAATTTTAATACCCTTTTACAACCTTCTAAAACACCTCACATCAACCTACATCCCGAAGATCTCTGTGTGTCCGAGTTGATGTCATTGGGTGTCCATGTTCAAAGCTTGACAATATATATTTATGGCATGATTACTCCTTTGCTACCTTTGTATTTACATTGTTAATCTCCTTTCCCTTCAAGTATCATTGACTAACTTCATTCTAACTTTGTTTGTTTTTGTTCATTATAGTACAACTCAAACACGGTCAAAATCGAAATACCCAAAACAAACAAGGGTCCAAATACATTATTTCTTATACAATCACGCGTGATAATCCTTCCTTGTATAACCTTGATAAGCAATCAAACAAATCAAGTAGCTTTCAAACAATTCGCGCTTGATAGCCTCGTACATGCTTTAGTCTCGACGTGCACTGTACCAGGCGTCTCAACGTTCGGGCGTCTGATGTGAGGCGCTTATTCTACGATCCAGGAAATTAGGTTTCGGCACCTAACACGATTCCCAGCGCATCCAAACTCTATAAACACGACATCCCTTCAGTCATTTCAACGGATTGTCAACCGCATTCTAAACCTCTCCCAGACTTCTAAAACAAATTTTAATACCCTTTTACAACCTTCTAAAACACCTCACATCAACCTACATCCCGAAGATCTCTGTGTGTCCGAGTTGATGTCATTTGGTGTCCATGTTCAAAGCTTGACAATATATATTTATGGCAAGATTACTCCTTTCCTACCTTTGTATTTACATTGTTAATCTCCTTTCCCTTCAAGTATCATTTACTAACTTCGTTCTAACTTTGTTTGTTTTTGTTCATTATAGTACAGGTCAAACACTGTCAAATTCGAAATACCCAAAACAAACAAGGGTCCAAATTCATTATTTCTTATAAAATCAGGTGTGATAATCCTTCCTTTTATAACCTTGATACGCAATCAAACAAATCAAGTAGCTTTCAAACAAATCGCGCTTGATTGCCTTGTACACGCTTTAGTCTCGAGGTGCACTGTACCAGGCATCTCAACGTTCGGGCGTCTGATGTGAGGCGCTTATTCTACGATCAAGGAAATTAGGTTTCGGCACCTAACACGATTCCCAGCGCATCCAAACTCTATAAACACGACATCCCTTCAATCATTTCAACGGATTGTCAACCGCATTCTAAACCTCTCCCAGACTTGTAAAACAAATTTGAATACCCTTTTACAACCTTCTAAAACACCTCACATCAACCTACATCCCGAAGATCTCTGTGTGTCCGAGTTGATGTCATTGGGTGTCCATGTTCAAAGCTTGACAATATATATTTATGGCATGATTACTCCTTTTCTACCTTTGTATTTACATTGTTAATCTCCTTTCCCTTCAAGTATCATTTACTAACTTCGTTCTAACTTTGTTTGTCTTTGTTCATTATAGTACAAGTCAAACACTGTCAAAATCGAAATACCCAAAACAAACAAGGGTCCAAATACATTACTTCTTATAAAATCACGTGTGATAATCCTTCCTTTTATAACCTTGATACGCAATCAAACAAATCAAGTAGCTTTCAAACAAATCGCGCTTGATTGCCTCGTACACGCTTTAGTCTCGAGGTGCACTGTACCAGGCGTTTCAACATTCGGGCGTCTGATGTGAGGCGCTTATTCTACGATCCAGGAAATTAGGTTTCGGTACCTAACACGATTCCCAGCGCATCCAAACTCTATAAACACGACATCCCTTCAATCATTTCAACGAATTGTCAACCGCATTCTAAACCTCTCCCAGACTTCAAAACAAATTTTAATACCCTTTTACAACCTTCTAAAACACCTCACATCAACCTACACCCCGAAGATCTTTGTGTGTCCGAGTTGATGTCATTTGGTGTCCATGTTCAAAGCTTGACAATATATATTTATGGCATGATTACTCCTTTGCTACCTTTGTATTTACATTGTTAATCTCCTTTCCCTTCAAGTATCATTGACTAACTTCCTTCTAACTTTGTTTGTTTTTGTTCATTATAGTACAAGTCAAACACGGTCTAAATCGAAATACCCAAAACAAACAAGGGTCCAAATACATTATTTCTTATACAATCACGCGTGATAATCCTTCCTTGTATAACCTTGATACGCAATCAAACAAATCAAGTAGCTTTCAAACAATTAGCGCTTGATAGCCTCGTACACGCTTTAGTCTCGAGGTGCACTGTACCAGGCGTCTCAACGTTCGGGCGTCTGATGTGAGGCGCTTATTCTACGATCCAGGAAATTAGGTTTCGGCACCTAACACGATTCCCAGCGCATCCAAACTCTATAAACACGACATCCCTTCAATCATTTCAACGGATTGTCAACCGCATTCTAAACCTCTCCCAGACTTCTAAAACAAATTTTAATACCCTTTTACAACCTTCTAAAACACCTCACATCAACCTACACCCCGAAGATCTTTGTGTGTCCGAGTTGATGTCATTTGGTGTCCATGTTCAAAGCTTGACATTATATATTTATGGCATGATTACTCCTTTGCTACCTTTGTATTTACATTGTTAATCTCCTTTCCCTTCATGTATCATTGACTAACTTCCTTCTAACTTTGTTTGTTTTTGTTCATTATAGTACAAGTCAAACACGGTCAAAATCGAAATACCCAAAACAAACAAGGGTCCAAATACATTATTTCTTATACAATCACGCGTGATAATCCTTCCTTGTATAACCTTGATACGCAATCAAACAAATCAAGTAGCTTTCAAACAATTCGCGCTTGATAGCCTCGTACACGCTTTAGTCTCGAGGTGCACTGTACCAGGCGTCTCAACGTTCGGGCGTTTGATGCGAGGCGCTTATTCTACGATCCAGGAAATTAGGTTTCGGCACCTAACACGATTCCCACCGCATCCAAACTCTATAAACACGACATCCCTTTAATCATTTCAACGGATTGTCAACCGCATTCTAAACCTCTCCCAGACTTCTAAAACAAATTTTAATACCCTTTTACAACCTTCTAAAACACCTCACATCAACCTACATCCCGAAGATCTCTGTGTGTCCGAGTTGATGTCATTGGGTGTCCATGTTCAAAGCTTGACAATATATATTTATGGCATGATTACTCCTTTTCTACCTTTGTATTTACATCGTTAATCTCCTTTCCCTTCAAGTATCATTTACTAACTTCGTTCTAACTTTGTTTGTCTTTATTCATTATAGTACAAGTCAAACACTGTCAAAATCGAAATACCCAAAACAAATAAGGGTCCAAATACATTATTTCTTATAAAATCACGTGTGATAATCCTTCCTTTTATAACCTTGATACGCGATCAAACAAATCAAGTAGCTTTCAAACAAATCGCGCTTGATTGCGTCGTACACGCTTTAGTCTCGAGGTGCACTGTACCAGGCGTCTCAACGTTCGGGCGTCTGATGTGAGGCGCTTACTCTACGATCCAGGAAATTAGGTTTCGGCACCTAACACGATTCCCAGCGCATCCAAACACTATAAACACGACATCCCTTCAATCATTTCAACGGATTGTCAACCGCATTCTAAACCTCTCCCAGATTTCTAAAACAAATTTTAATACCCTTTTACAACCTTCTAAAACACCTCACATCAACCTACATCCCGAAGATCTCTGTGTGTCCGAGTTGATGTCATTGGGTGTCCATGTTCAAAGCTTGACAATATATATCTATGGCATGATTACTCCTTTGCTACCTTTGTATTTACATTGTTAATCTCCTTTCCCTTCAAGTATCATTGACTAACTTCGTTCTAACTTTGTTTGTTTTTGTTCATTATAGTACAACTCAAACACGGTCAAAATCGAAATACCCAAAACAAACAAGGGTCCAAATACATTATTTCTTATACAATCACGCGTGATAATCCTTCCTTGTATAACCTTGATAAGCAATCAAACAAATCAAGTAGCTTTTAAACAATTCGCGCTTGATAGCCTCGTACACGCTTTAGTCTCGAGGTGCACTGTACCAGGCGTCTCAACGTTCGGGCGTCTGATGTGAGGCGCTTATTCTACGATCCAGGAAATTAGGTTTCGGCACCTAACACGATTCCCAGCGCATCCAAACTCTATAAACACGACATCCCTTCAGTCATTTCAACGGATTGTCAACCGCATTCTAAACCTCTCCCAGACTTCTAAAACAAATTTTAATACCCTTTTACAACCTTCTAAAACACCTCACATAAACCTACATCCCGAAGATCTCTGTGTGTCCGAGTTGATGTCATTTGGTGTCCATGTTCAAAGCTTGACAATATATATTTATGGCAAGATTACTCCTTTGCTACCTTTGTATTTACATTGTTAATCTCCTTTCCCTTCAAGTATCATTTACTAACTTCGTTCTAACTTTGTTTGTTTTTGTTCATTATAGTACAGGTCAAACACTGTCAAAATCGAAATACCCAAAACAAACAAGGGTCCAAATACATTATTTCTTATAAAATCAGGTGTGATAATCCTTCCTTTTATAACCTTGATACGCAATCAAACAAATCAAGTAGCTTTCAAACAAATCGCGCTTGATTGCCTTGTACACTCTTTAGTCTCGAGGTGCACTGTACCAGGCGTCTCAACGTTCGGGCGTCTGATGTGAGGCGCTTATTCTACGATCCAGGAAATTAGGTTTCGGCACCTAACACGATTCCCAGCGCATCCAAACTCTATAAACACGACATCCCTTCAATCATTTCAACGGATTGTCAACCGCATTCTAAACCTCTCCCAGACTTCTAAAACAAATTTTAATACCCTTTTACAACCTTCTAAAACACCTCACATCAACCTACATCCCGAAGATCTCTGTGTGTCCGAGTTGATGTCATTGGGTGTCCATGTTCAAAGCTTGACAATATATATTTATGGCATGATTACTTCTTTTCTACCTTTGTATTTACATTGTTAATCTCCTTTCCCTTCCAAGTATCATTTACTAACTTCGTTCTAACTTTGTTTGTTTTTGTTCATTATAGTACAAGTTAAACACTGTCAAAATCGAAATACCCAAAACAAACAAGGGTCCAAATACATTATTTCTTATAAAATCACGTGTGATAATCCTTCCTTTTATAACCTTGATACGCAATCAAACAAATCAAGTAGCTTTCAAACAAATCGCGCTTGATTGCCTCGTACACGCTTTAGTCTCGAGGTGCACTGTACCAGGCGTCTCAACGTTCGGGCGTCTGATGTGAGGCGCTTATTCTACGATCCAGGAAATTAGGTTTCGGCACCTAACACGATTCCCAGCGCATCCAAACTCTATAAACACGACATCCCTTCAATCATTTCAACGGATTGTCAACCGCATTCTAAACCTCTCCCAGACTTCTAATACAAATTTTAATACCCTTTTACAACCTTCTAAAACACCTCACATCAACCTACATCCCGAAGATCTCTGTGTGTCCGAGTTGATGTCATTGGGTGTCCATGTTCAAAGCTTGACAATATATATTTATGGAATGATTACTCCTTTGCTACCTTTGTATTTACATTGTTAATCTCCTTTCCCTTCAAGTATCATTGACTAACTTCGTTCTAACTTTGTTTGTTTTTGTTCATTATAGTACAAGTCAAACACCGTCAAAATCGAAATACCCAAAACAAACAAGGGTCCAAATACATTATTTCTTATACAATCACGCGTGATAATCCTTCCTTGTATAACCTTGATAAGCAATCAAACAAATCAAGTAGCTTTCAAACAATTCGCGCTTGATAGCCTCGTACATGCTTTAGTCTCGAGGTGCACTGTACCAGGCGTCTCAACGTTCGGGCGTCTGATGTGAGGCGCTTATTCTACGATCCAGGAAATTAGGTTTCGGCACCTAACACGATTCCCAGCGCATCCAAACTCTATAAACACGACATCCCTTCAATCATTTCAACGGATTGTCAACCGCATTCTAAACCTCTCCCAGACTTCTAAAACAAATTTTAATACCCTTTTACAACCTTCTAAAACACCTCACATCAACCTACATCCCGAAGATCTCTGTGTGTCCGAGTTGATGTCATTGGGTGTCCATGTTCAAAGCTTGACAATATATATTTATGGCATGATTACTTCTTTTCTACCTTTGTATTTACATTGTTAATCTCCTTTCCCTTCCAAGTATCATTTACTAACTTCGTTCTAACTTTGTTTGTTTTTGTTCATTATAGTACAAGTCAAACACTGTCAAAATCGAAATACCCAAAACAAACAAGGGTCCAAATACATTATTTCTTATAAAATCACGTGTGATAATCCTTCCTTTTATAACCTTGATACGCAATCAAACAAATCAAGTAGCTTTCAAACAAATCGCGCTTGATTGCCTCGTACACGCTTTAGTCTCGAGGTGCACTGTACCAGGCGTCTCAACGTTCGGGCGTCTGATGTGAGGCGCTTATTCTACGATCCAGGAAATTAGGTTTCGGCACCTAACACGATTCCCAGCGCATCCAAACTCTATAAACACGACATCCCTTCAATCATTTCAACGGATTGTCAACCGCATTCTAAACCTCTCCCAGACTTCTAAAACAAATTTTAATACCCTTTTACAACCTTCTAAAACACCTCACATCAACCTACATCCCGAAGATCTCTGTGTGTCCGAGTTGATGTCATTGGGTGTCCATGTTCAAAGCTTGACAATATATATTTATGGCATGATTACTCCTTTGCTACCTTTGTATTTACATTGTTAATCTCCTTTCCCTTCAAGTATCATTGACTAACTTCGTTCTAACTTTGTTTGTTTTTGTTCATTATAGTACAAGTCAAACACCGTCAAAATCGAAATACCCAAAACAAACAAGGGTCCAAATACATTATTTCTTATACAATCACGCGTGATAATCCTTCCTTGTATAACCTTGATAAGCAATCAAACAAATCAAGTAGCTTTCAAACAATTCGCGCTTGATAGCCTCGTACATGCTTTAGTCTCGACGTGCACTGTACCAGGCGTCTCAACGTTCGGGCGTCTGATGTGAGGCGCTTATTCTACGATCCAGGAAATTAGGTTTCGGCACCTAACACGATTCCCAGCGCATCCAAACTCTATAAACACGACATCCCTTCAATCATTTCAACGGATTGTCAACCGCATTCTAAACCTCTCCCAGACTTCTAAAACAAATTTTAATACCCTTTTACAACCTTCTAAAACACCTCACATCAACCTACATCCCGAAGATCTCTGTGTGTCTGAGTTGATGTCATTGGGTGTCCATGTTCAAAGCTTGACAATATATATTTATGGCATGATTACTTCTTTTCTACCTTTGTATTTACATTGTTAATCTCCTTTCCCTTCCAAGTACCATTTACTAACTTCGTTCTAACTTTGTTTGTTTTTGTTCATTATAGTACAAGTCAAACACTGTCAAAATCGAAATACCCAAAACAAACAAGGGTCCAAATACATTATTTCTTATAAAATCACGTGTGATAATCCTTCCTTTTATAACCTTGATACGCAATCAAACAAATCAAGTAGCTTTCAAACAAATCGCGCTTGATTGCCTCGTACACGCTTTAGTCTCGAGGTGCACTGTACCAGGCGTCTCAACGTTCGGGCGTCTGATGTGAGGCGCTTATTCTACGATCCAGGAAATTAGGTTTCGGCACCTAACACGATTCCCAGCGCATCCAAACTCTATAAACACGACATCCCTTCAATCATTTCAACGGATTGTCAACCGCATTCTAAACCTCTCCCAGACTTCTAAAACAAATTTTAATACCCTTTTACAACCTTCTAAAACACCTCACATCAACCTACATCCCGAAGATCTCTGTGTGTCCGAGTTGATGTCATTGGGTGTCCATGTTCAAAGCTTGACAATATATATTTATGGCATGATTACTCCTTTGCTACCTTTGTATTTACATTGTTAATCTCCTTTCCCTTCAAGTATCATTGACTAACTTCGTTCTAACTTTGTTTGTTTTTGTTCATTATAGTACAAGTCAAACACCGTCAAAATCGAAATACCCAAAACAAACAAGGGTCCAAATACATTATTTCTTATACAATCACGCGTGATAATCCTTCCTTGTATAACCTTGATAAGCAATCAAACAAATCAAGTAGCTTTCAAACAATTCGCGCTTGATAGCCTCGTACATGCTTTAGTCTCGACGTGCACTGTACCAGGCGTCTCAACGTTCGGGCGTCTGATGTGAGGCGCTTATTCTACGATCCAGGAAATTAGGTTTCGGCACCTAACACGATTCCCATCGCATCCAAACTCTATAAACACGACATCCCTTCAATCATTTCAACGGATTGTCAACCGCATTCTAAACCTCTCCCAGACTTCTAAAACAAATTTTAATACCCTTTTACAACCTTCTAAAACACCTCACATCAACCTACATCCCGAAGATCTCTGTGTGTCCGAGTTGATGTCATTGGGTGTCCATGTTCAAAGCTTGACAATATATATTTATGGCATGATTACTCTTTTGCTACCTTTGTATTTACATTGTTAATCTCCTTTCCCTTCAAGTATCATTGACTAACTTCGTTCTAACTTTGTTTGTTTTTGTTCATTATAGTACAAGTCAAACACGGTCAAAATCGAAATACCCAAAACAAACAAGGGTCCAAATACATTATTTCTTATACAATCACGCGTGATAATCCTTCCTTGTATAACCTTGATAAGCAATCAAACAAATCAAGTAGCTTTCAAACAATTCGCGCTTGATAGCCTCGTACATGCTTTAGTCTCGACGTGCACTGTACCAGGCGTCTCAACGTTCGGGCGTCTGATGTGAGGCGCTTATTCTACGATCCAGGAAATTAGGTTTCGGCACCTAACACGATTCCCAGCGCATCCAAACTCTGTAAACACGACATCCCTTCAATCATTTCAACGGATTGTCAACCGCATTCTAAACCTCTCCCAGACTTCTAAAACAAATTTTAATACCCTTTTACAACCTTCTAAAACACCTCACATCAACCTACATCCCGAAGATCTCTGTGTGTCCGAGTTGATGTCATTTGGTTTCCATGTTCAAACCTTGACAATATATATTTATGGCATGATTACTCCTTTGCTACCTTTGTATTTACATTGTTAATCTCCTTTCCCTTCAAGTATCATTTACTAACTTCGTTCTAACTTTGTTTGTTTTTGTTCATTATAGTACAGGTCAAACACTGTCAAAATCGAAATACCCAAAACAAACAAGGGTCCAAATACATTATTTCTTATAAAATCACGTGTGATAATCCTTCCTTTTATAAGCTTGATACGCAATCAAACAAATCAAGTAGCTTTCAAACAAATCGCGCTTGATTGCCTCGTACACGCTTTAGTCTCGAGGTGCACTGTACCAGGCGTCTCAACGTTCGGGCGTCTGATGTGAGGCGCTTATTCTACTATCAAGGAAATTAGGTTTCGGCACTTAACACGATTCCAAGCGCATCCAAACTCTATAAACACGACATCCCTTCAATCATTTCAACGGATTGTCAACCGCATTCTAAACCTCTCCCAGACTTCTAAAACAAATTTTAATACCCTTTTACAACCTTCTAAAACACCTCACATCAACCTACATCCCGAAGATCTCTGTGTGTCCGAGTTGATGTCATTGGGTGTCCATGTTCAAAGCTTGACAATATATATTTATGGCATGATTACTCTTTTGCTACCTTTGTATTTACATTGTTAATCTCCTTTCCCTTCAAGTATCATTGACTAACTTCGTTCTAACTTTGTTTGTTTTTGTTCATTATAGTACAAGTCAAACACGGTCAAAATCGAAATACCCAAAACAAACAAGGGTCCAAATACATTATTTCTTATACAATCACGCGTGATAATCCTTCCTTGTATAACCTTGATAAGCAATCAAACAAATCAAGTAGCTTTCAAACAATTCGCGCTTGATAGCCTCGTACATGCTTTAGTCTCGACGTGCACTGTACCAGGCGTCTCAACGTTCGGGCGTCTGATGTGAGGCGCTTATTCTACGATCCAGGAAATTAGGTTTCAGCACCTAACACGATTCCCAGCGCATCCAAACTCTGTAAACACGACATCCCTTCAATCATTTCAACGGATTGTCAACCGCATTCTAAACCTCTCCCAGACTTCTAAAACAAATTTTAATACCCTTTTACAACCTTCTAAAACACCTCACATCAACCTACATCCCGAAGATCTCTGTGTGTCCGAGTTGATGTCATTTGGTGTCCATGTTCAAACCTTGACAATATATATTTATGGCATGATTACTCCTTTGCTACCTTTGTATTTACATTGTTAATCTCCTTTCCCTTCAAGTATCATTTACTAACTTCGTTCTAACTTTGTTTGTTTTTGTTCATTATAGTACAGGTCAAACACTGTCAAAATCGAAATACCCAAAACAAACAAGGGTCCAAATACATTATTTCTTATAAAATCACGTGTGATAATCCTTCCTTTTATAAGCTTGATACGCAATCAAACAAATCAAGTAGCTTTCAAACAAATCGCGCTTGATTGCCTCGTACACGCTTTAGTCTCGAGGTGCACTGTACCAGGCATCTCAACGTTCGGGCGTCTGATGTGAGGCGCTTATTCTACTATCAAGGAAATTAGGTTTCGGCACTTAACACGATTCCAAGCGCATCCAAACTCTATAAACACGACATCCCTTCAATCATTTCAACGGATTGTCAACCGCATTCTAAACCTCTCCCAGACTTCTAAAACAAATTTTAATACCCTTTTACAACCTTCTAAAACACCTCACATCAACCTACACCCCGAAGATCTCTGTGTGTCCGAGTTGATGTCATTTGGTGTCTATGTTCAAAGCTTGACAATATATATTTATGGCATGATTACTCCTTTGCTACCTTTGTATTTACATTGTTAATCTCCTTTCCCTTCAAGTATCATTGACTAACTTCGTTCTAACTTTGTTTGTTTTTGTTCATTATAGTACAAGTCAAACACGGTAAAAATCAAAATACCCAAAACAAACAAGGGTCCAAATACATTATTTCTTATAAAATCACGTGTGATAATCCTTCCTTTTATAACCTTGATACGCAATCAAACAAATCAAGTAGCTTTCAAACAATTCGCGCTTGATTGCCTCGTACACGCTTTAGTCTCGAGGTGCACTGTACCAGGCGTCTCAACGTTCGGGCGTCTGATGTGAGGCACTTATTCTACGATCCAGGAAATTAGGTTTCGGCACCTAACACGATTCCCAGCGCATCCAAACTCTATAAACACGACATCCCTTCAATCATTTCAACGGATTGTCAACCGCATTCTAAACCTCTCCCAGACTTCTAAAACAAATTTTAATACCCTTTTACAACCTTCTAAAACACCTCACATCAACCTACACCCCGAAGATCTCTGTGTGTCTGAGTTGATGTCATTTGGTGTCCATGTTCAAAGCTTGACAATATATATTTATGGCATGATTACTCCTTTGCTACCTTTGTATTTACATTGTTGATCTCCTTTCCCTTCAAGTATCATTGACTAACTTCGTTCTAACTTTGTTTGTTTTTGTTCATTATAGTACAAGTGAAACACGGTCAAAATCGAAATACCCAAAACAAACAAGGGTCCAAATACATTATTTCTTATACAATCACGCGTGATAATCCTTCCTTGTATAACCTTGATAAGCAATCAAACAAATCAAGTAGCTTTCAAACAATTCGCGCTTGATAGCCTCGTACATGCTTTAGTCTCGACGTGCACTGTACCAGGCGTCTCAACGTTCGGGCGTCTGATGTGAGGCGCTTATTCTACGATCCAGGAAATTAGGTTTCTGCACCTAACACGATTCCCAGCGCATCCAAACTCTATAAACACGACATCCCTTCAATCATTTCAACGGATTGTCAACCGCATTCTAAACCTCTCCCAGACTTCTAAAACAAATTTTAATACCCTTTTACAACCTTCTAAAACACCTCACATCAACCTACATCCCGAAGATCTCTGTGTGTCCGAGTTGATGTCATTTGGTGTCCATGTTCAAACCTTGACAATATATATTTATGGCATGATTACTCCTTTCCTACCTTTGTATTTACATTGTTAATCTCCTTTCCCTTCAAGTATCATTTACTAACTTCGTTCTAACTTTGTTTGTTTTTGTTCATTATAGTACAGGTCAAACACTGTCAAAATCGAAATACCCAAAACAAACAAGGGTCCAAATACATTATTTCTTATAAAATCACGTGTGATAATCCTTCCTTTTATAACCTTGATACGCAATCAAACAAATCAAGTAGCTTTCAAACAAATCGCGCTTGATTGCCTCGTACACGCTTTAGTCTCGTGGTGCACTGTACCAGGCGTCTCAACGTTCGGGCGTCTGATGTGAGGCGCTTATTCTACTATCAAGGAAATTAGGTTTCGGCACCTAACACGATTCCCAGCGCATCCAGACTCTATAAACACGACATCCCTTCAATCATTTCAACGGATTGTCAACCGCATTCTAAACCTCTCCCAGACTTCTAAAACAAATTTTAATACCCTTTTACAACCTTCTAAAACACCTCACATCAACCTACACCCCGAAGATCTTTGTGTGTCCGAGTTGATGTCATTTGGTGTCCATGTTCAAAGCTTGACATTATATATTTATGGCATGATTACTCCTTTGCTACCTTTGTATTTACATTGTCAATCTCCTTTCCCTTCATGTATCATTGACTAACTTCCTTCTAACTTTGTTTGTTTTTGTTCATTATAGTACAAGTCAAACACGGTCAAAATCGAAATACCCAAAACAAACAAGGGTCCAAATACATTATTTCTTATACAATCACGCGTGATAATCCTTCCTTGTATAACCTTGATACGCAATCAAACAAATCAAGTAGCTTTCAAACAATTCGCGCTTGATAGCCTCGTACACGCTTTAGTCTCGAGGTGCACTGTACCAGGCGTCTCAACGTTCGGGCGTCTGATGTGAGGCGCTTATTCTACGATCCAGGAAATTAGGTTTCGGCACCTAACACGATTCCCAGCGCATCCAAACTCTATAAACACGACATCCCTTCAATCATTTCAACGGATTGTCAACCGCATTCTAAACCTCTCCCAGACTTCTAAAACAAATTTTAATACCCTTTTACAACCTTCTAAAACACCTCACATCAACCTACACCCCGAAGATCTCTGTGTGTCCGAGTTGATGTCATTTGGTGTCCATGTTCAAAGCTTGACAATATATATTTATGGCATGATTACTCCTTTGCTACCTTTGTATTTACATTGTTGATCTCCTTTCCCTTCAAGTATCATTGACTAACTTCGTTCTAACTTTGTTTGTTTTTGTTCATTATAGTACAAGTGAAACACGGTCAAAATCGAAATACCCAAAACAAACAAGGGTCCAAATACATTATTTCTTATACAATCACGCGTGATAATCCTTCCTTGTATAACCTTGATAAGCAATCAAACAAATCAAGTAGCTTTCAAACAATTCGCGCTTGATAGCCTCGTACATGCTTTAGTCTCGACGTGCACTGTACCAGGCGTCTCAACGTTCGGGCGTCTGATGTGAGGCGCTTATTCTACGATCCAGGAAATTAGGTTTCGGCACCTAACACGATTCCCAGCGCATCCAAACTCTATAAACACGACATCCCTTCAATCATTTCAACGGATTGTCAACCGCATTCTAAACCTCTCCCAGACTTCTAAAACAAATTTTAATACCCTTTTATAACCTTCTAAAACACCTCACATCAACCTACATCCCGAAGATCTCTGTGTGTCCGAGTTGATGTCATTGGGTGTCCATGTTCAAAGCTTGACAATATATATTTATGGCATGATTACTCCTTTGCTACCTTTGTATTTACATTGTTAATCTCCTTTCCCTTCAAGTATCATTGACTAACTTCGTTCTAACTTTGTTTGTTTTTGTTCATTATAGTACAAGTCAAACACGGTCAAAATCGAAATACCCAAAACAAACAAGGGTCCAAATACATTATTTCTTATACAATCACGCGTGATAATCCTTCCTTGTATAACCTTGATAAGCAATCAAACAAATCAAGTAGCTTTCAAACAATTCGCGCTTGATAGCCTTGTACATGCTTTAGTCTCGACGTGCACTGTACCAGGCGTCTCAACGTTCGGGCGTCTGATGTGAGGCGCTTATTCTACGATCCCGGAAATTAGGTTTCGGCACCTAACACGATTCCCAGCGCATCCAAACTCTATAAACACGACATCCCTTCAATCATTTCAACGGATTGTCAACCGCATTCTAAACCTCTCCCAGACTTCTAAAACAAATTTTAATACCCTTTTACAACCTTCTAAAACACCTCACATCAACCTACATCCCGAAGATCTCTGTGTGTCCGAGTTGATGTCATTTGGTGTCCATGTTCAAACCTTGACAATATATATTTATGGCATGATTACTCCTTTCCTACCTTTGTATTTACATTGTTAATCTCCTTTCCCTTCAAGTATCATTTACTAACTTCGTTCTAACTTTGTTTGTTTTTGTTCATTATAGTACAGGTCAAACACTGTCAAAATCGAAATACCCAAAACAAACAAGGGTCCAAATACATTATTTCTTATAAAATCACGTGTGATAATCCTTCCTTTTATAACCTTGATACGCAATCAAACAAATCAAGTAGCTTTCAAACAAATCGCGCTTGATTGCCTCGTACACGCTTTAGTCTCGAGGTGCACTGTACCAGGCGTCTCAACGTTCGGGCGTCTGATGTGAGGCGCTTATTCTACTATCAAGGAAATTAGGTTTCGGCACCTAACACGATTCCCAGCGCATCCAAACTCTATAAACACGACATCCCTTCAATCATTTCAACGGATTGTCAACCGCATTCTAAACCTCTCCCAGACTTCTAAAACAAATTTTAATACCCTTTTACAACCTTCTAAAACACCTCACATCAACCTACACCCCGAAGATCTCTGTGTGTCCGAGTTGATGTCATTTGGTGTCCATGTTCAAAGCTTGACAATATATATTTATGGCACGATTACTCCTTTGCTACCTTTGTATTTACATTGTTGATCTCCTTTCCCTTCAAGTATCATTGACTAACTTCGTTCTAACTTTGTTTGTTTTTGTTCATTATAGTACAAGTCAAACACGGTCAAAATCGAAATACCCAAAACAAACAAGGGTCCAAATACATTATTTCTTATACAATCACGCGTGATAATCCTTCCTTGTATAACCTTTATAAGCAATCAAACAAATCAAGTAGCTTTCAAACAATTCGCGCTTGATAGCCTCGTACATCCTTTAGTCTCGACGTGCACTGTACCAGGCGTCTCAACGTTCGGGCGTCTGATGTGAGGCGCTTATTCTACGATCCAGGAAATTAGGTTTCGGCACCTAACACGATTCCCAGCGAATCCAAACTCTATAAACACGACATCCCTTCAATCATTTCAACGGATTGTCAACCGCATTCTAAACCTCTCCCAGACTTCTAAAACAAATTTTAATACCCTTTTACAACCTTCTAAAACACCTCACATCAACCTACACCCCGAAGATCTCTGTGTGTCCGAGTTGATGTCATTTGGTGTCCATGTTCAAAGCTTGACAATATATATTTATGGCACGATTACTCCTTTGCTACCTTTGTATTTACATTGTTGATCTCCTTTCCCTTCAAGTATCATTGACTAACTTCGTTCTAACTTTGTTTGTTTTTGTTCATTATAGTACAAGTCAAACACGGTCAAAATCGAAATACCCAAAACAAACAAGGGTCCAAATACATTATTTCTTATACAATCACGCGTGATAATCCTTCCTTGTATAACCTTGATAAGCAATTAAACAAATCAAGTAGCTTTCAAACAATTCGCGCTTGATAGCCTCGTACATGCTTTAGTCTCGACGTGCACTGTACCAGGCGTCTCAACGTTCGGGCGTCTGATGTGAGGCGCTTATTCTACGATCCAGGAAATTAGGTTTCGGCACCTAACACGATTCCCAGCGCATCCAAACTCTATAAACACGACAACCCTTCAATCATTTCAACGGATTGTCAACCGCATTCTAAACCTCTCCCAGACTTCTAAAACAAATTTTAATACCCTTTTTCAACCTTCTAAAACACCTCACATCAACCTACACCCCGAAGATCTCTGTGTGTCCCAGTTGATGTCATTTGGTGTCCATGTTCAAAGCTTGACAATATATATTTATGGCATGATTACTCCTTTGCTACCTTTGTATTTACATTGTTGATCTCCTTTCCCTTCAAGTATCATTGACTAACTTCGTCTAACTTTGTTTGTTTTTGTTCATTATAGTACAAGTCAAACACGGTCAAAATCGAAATACCCAAAACAAACAAGGGTCCAAATACATTATTTCTTATACAATTACGCGTGATAATCCTTCCTTGTATAACCTTGATACGCAATCAAACAAATCAAGTAGCTTTCAAACAAATCGCGCTTGATTGCCTCGTACACGCTTTAGTCTCGAGGTGCACTGTACCAGGCGTCTCAACGTTCGGGCGTCTGATGTGAGGCGCTTATTCTACTATCAAGGAAATTAGGTTTCGGCACCAAACACGATTCCCAGCGCATCCAAACTCTATAAACACGACATCCCTTCAATCATTTCAACGGATTGTCAACCGCATTCTAAACCTCTCCCAGACTTCTAAAACAAATTTTAATACCCTTTTACAACCTTCTAAAACACCTCACATCAACCTACACCCCGAAGATCTCTGTGTGTCCGAGTTGATGTCATTTGGTGTCCATGTTCAAAGCTTGACAATATATATTTATGGATTGATTACTCCTTTGCTACCTTTGTATTTACATTGTTAATCTCCTTTCCCTTCAAGTATCATTTACTAACTTCGTTCTAACTTTGTTTGTTTTTGTTCATTATAGTACAGGTCAAACACTGTCAAAATCGAAATACCCAAAACAAACAAGGGTCCAAATACATTATTTCTTATAAAATCACGTGTGATAATCCTTCCTTTTATAACCTTGATACGCAATCAAACAAATCAAGTAGCTTTCAAACAAATCGCGCTTGATTGCCTCGTACACGCTTTAGTCTCGAGGTGCACTGTACCAGGCGTCTCAACGTTCGGGCGTCTGATGTGAGGCGCTTATTCTACTATCAAGGAAATTAGGTTTCGGCACCTAACACGATTCCCAGCGCATCCAAACTCTATAAACACGACATCCCTTCAATCATTTCAACGGATTGTCAACCGCATTCTAAACCTCTCCCAGACTTCTAAAACAAATTTTAATACCCTTTTACAACCTTCTAAAATACCTCACATCAACCTACACCCCGAAGATCTCTGTGTGTCCGAGTTGATGTCATTTGGTGTCCATGTTCAAAGCTTGACAATATATATTTATGGCATGATTACTCCTTTGCTACCTTTGTATTTACATTGTTAATCTCCTTTCCCTTCAAGTATCATTGACTAACTTCGTTCTAACTTTGTTTGTTTTTGTTCATTATAGTACAAGTCAAACACGGTCAAAATCAAAATACCCAAAACAAACAAGGGTCCAAATACATTATTTCTTATAAAATCACGTGTGATAATCCTTCCTTTTATAACCTTGATACGCAATCAAACAAATCAAGTAGCTTTCAAACAATTCGCGCTTGATTGCCTCGTACACGCTTTAGTCTCGAGGTGCACTGTACCAGGCGTCTCAACGTTCGGGCGTCTGATGTGAGGCGCTTATTCTACGATCCAGGAAATTAGGTTTCGGCACCTAACACGATTCCCAGCGCATCCAAACTCTATAAACACGACATCCCTTCAATCATTTCAACGGATTGTCAACCGCATTCTAAACCTCTCCCAGACTTCTAAAACAAATTTTAATACCCTTTTACAACCTTCTAAAACACCTCACATCAACCTACACCCCGAAGATCTCTGTGTGTCCGAGTTGATGTCATTTGGTGTCCATGTTCAAAGCTTGACAATATATATTTATGGCACGATTACTCCTTTGCTACCTTTGTATTTACATTGTTGATCTCCTTTCCCTTCAAGTATCATTGACTAACTTCGTTCTAACTTTGTTTGTTTTTGTTCATTATAGTACAAGTCAAACACGGTCAAAATCGAAATACCCAAAACAAACAAGGGTCCAAATACATTATTTCTTATACAATCACGCGTGATAATCCTTCCTTGTATAACCTTTATAAGCAATCAAACAAATCAAGTAGCTTTCAAACAATTCGCGCTTGATAGCCTCGTACATGCTTTAGTCTCGACGTGCACTGTACCAGGCGTCTCAACGTTCGGGCGTCTGATGTGAGGCGCTTATTCTACGATCCAGGAAATTAGGTTTCGGCACCTAACACGATTCCCAGCGCATCCAAACTCTATAAACACGACATCCCTTCAATCATTTCAACGGATTGTCAACCGCATTCTAAACCTCTCCCAGAATTCTAAAACAAATTTTAATACCCTTTTTCAACCTTCTAAAACACCTCACATCAACCTACACCCCGAAGATCTCTGTGTGTCCCAGTTGATGTCATTTGGTGTCCATGTTCAAAGCTTGACAATATATATTTATGGCATGATTACTCCTTTGCTACCTTTGTATTTACATTGTTGATCTCCTTTCCCTTCAAGTATCATTGACTAACTTCGTCTAACTTTGTTTGTTTTTGTTCATTATAGTACAAGTCAAACACGGTCAAAATCGAAATACCCAAAACAAACAAGGGTCCAAATACATTATTTCTTATACAATCACGCGTGATAATCCTTCCTTGTATAACCTTGATACGCAATCAAACAAATCAAGTAGCTTTCAAACAAATCGCGCTTGATTGCCTCGTACACGCTTTAGTCTCGAGGTGCACTGTACCAGGCGTCTCAACGTTCGGGCGTCTGATGTGAGGCGCTTATTCTACTATCAAGGAAATTAGGTTTCGGCACCAAACACGATTCCCAGCGCATCCAAACTCTATAAACACGACATCCCTTCAATCATTTCAACGGATTGTCAACCGCATTCTAAACCTCTCCCAGACTTCTAAAACAAATTTTAATACCCTTTTACAACCTTCTAAAACACCTCACATCAACCTACACCCCGAAGATCTCTGTGTGTCCGAGTTGATGTCATTTGGTGTCCATGTTCAAAGCTTGACAATATATATTTATGGATTGATTACTCCTTTGCTACCTTTGTATTTACATTGTTAATCTCCTTTCCCTTCAAGTATCATTTACTAACTTCGTTCTAACTTTGTTTGTTTTTGTTCATTATAGTACAGGTCAAACACTGTCAAAATCGAAATACCCAAAACAAACAAGGGTCCAAATACATTATTTCTTATAAAATCACGTGTGATAATCCTTCCTTTTATAACCTTGATACGCAATCAAACAAATCAAGTAGCTTTCAAACAAATCGCGCTTGATTGCCTTGTACACGCTTTAGTCTCGAGGTGCACTGTACCAGACGTCTCAACGTTCGGGCGTCTGATGTGAGGCGCTTATTCTACTATCATGGAAATTAGGTTTCGGCACCTAACACGATTCCCAGCGCATCCAAACTCTATAAACACGACATCCCTTCAATCATTTCAACGGATTGTCAACCGCATTCTAAACCTCTCCCAGACTTCTAAAACAAATTTTAATACCCTTTTACAACCTTCTAAAACACCTCACATCAACCTACACCCCGAAGATCTCTGTGTGTCCGAGTTGATGTCATTTGGTGTCCATGTTCAAAGCTTGACAATATATATTTATGGCATGATTACTCATTTGCTACCTTTGTATTTACATTGTTAATCTCCTTTCCCTTCAAGTATCATTTACTAACTTCGTTCTAACTTCGTTTGTTTTTGTTCATTATAGTACAGGTCAAACACTGTCAAAATCGAAATACCCAAAACAAAAAAGGGTCCAAATACATTATTTCTTATAAAATCACG
Source organism: Agrostemma githago (assembly GCA_958450325.1). Classification (NCBI taxonomy): domain Eukaryota; kingdom Viridiplantae; phylum Streptophyta; class Magnoliopsida; order Caryophyllales; family Caryophyllaceae; genus Agrostemma; species Agrostemma githago. Next base: position 27,711,337 of record OY288245.1, read on the forward strand.
TGTGATAATCCTTCCTTTTATAACCTTGATACGCAATCAAACAAATCAAGTAGCTTTCAAACAATTCGCACTTGATAGCCTCGTACATGCTTTAGTCTCGAGGTGCACTGTACCAGGCGTCTCAACGTTCGGGCGTCTGATGTGAGGCGCTTATTCTACGATCCAGGAAATTAGGTTTCGGCACCTAACACGATTCCCAGCGCATCCAAACTCTATAAACACGACATCCCTTCAATCATTTCAACGGATTGTCAACCGCATTCTAAACCTCTCCCAGACTTCTAAAACAAATTTTAATACCCTTTTACAACCTTCTAAAACACCTCACATCAACCTACATCCCGAAGATCTCTGTGTGTCCGAGTTGATGTCATTTGGTGTCCATGTTCAAAGCTTGACAATATATATTTATGGATTGATTACTCCTTTGCTACCTTTGTATTTACATTGTTAATCTCCTTTCCCTTCAAGTATCATTTACTAACTTCGTTCTAACTTTGTTTGTTTTTGTTCATTATAGTACAGGTCAAACTCTGTCAAAATCGAAAAACCCAAAACAAACAAGGGTCCAAATACATTATTTCTTATAAAATCACGTGTGATAATCCTTCCTTTTATAACCTTGATACGCAATCAAACAAATCAAGTAGCTTTCAAACAATTCGCGCTTGATTGCCTTGTACACGCTTTAGTCTCGAGGTGCACTGTACCAGGCGTCTCAACGTTCGGGCGTCTGATGTGAGACGCTTATTCTACTATCAAGGAAATTAGGTTTCGGCACCTAACACGATTCCCAGCGCATCCAAACTCTATAAACACGACATCCCTTCAATCATTTCAACGGATTGTCAACCGCATTCTAAACCTCTCCCAGACTTCTAATACAAATTTTAATACCCTTTTACAACCTTCTAAAACACCTCACATCAACATACACCCCAAAGATCTCTGTGTGTCCGAGTTGATGTCATTTGGTGTCCATGTTCAAAGCTTGACAATATATATTTATGGCATGATTACTCCTTTGCTACCTTTGTATTTACATTGTTAATCTCCTTTCCCTTCAAGTATCATTTACTAACTTCGTTCTAACTTTGTTTGTTTTTGTTCATTATAGTACAGGTCAAACACTGTCAAAATCGAAATACCCAAAACAAACAAGGGTCCAAATACATTATTTCTTATAAAATCACGTGTGATAATCCTTCCTTTTATAACCTTGATACGCAATCAAACAAATCAAGTAGCTTTCAAACAATTCGCGCTTGATTGCCTTGTACACGCTTTAGTCTCGAGGTGCACTGTACCAGGCGTCTCAACGTTCGGGCGTCTGATGTGAGACGCTTATTCTACTATCAAGGAAATTAGGTTTCGGCACCTAACACGATTCCCAGCGCATCCAAACTCTATAAACACGACATCCCTTCAATCATTTCAACGGATTGTCAACCGCATTCTAAACCTCTCCCAGACTTCTAAAACAAATTTTAATACCCTTTTACAACCTTCTAAAACACCTCACATCAACCTACACCCCGAAGATCTCTGTGTGTCCGAGTTGATGTCATTTGGTGTCCATGTTCAAAGCTTGACAATATATATTTATGGATTGATTACTCCTTTGCTACCTTTGTATTTACATTGTTAATCTCCTTTCCCTTCAAGTATCATTTACTAACTTCGTTCTAACTTTGTTTGTTTTTGTTCATTATAGTACAGGTCAAACACTGTCAAAATCGAAATACCCAAAACAAACAAGGGTCCAAATACATTATTTCTTATAAAATCACGTGTGATAATCCTTCCTTTTATAACCTTGATACGCAATCAAACAAATCAAGTAGCTTTCAAACAAATCGCGCTTGATTGCCTTGTACACGCTTTAGTCTCGAGGTGCACTGTACCAGACGTCTCAACGTTCGGGCGTCTGATGTGAGGCGCTTATTCTACTATCACGGAAATTAGGTTTCGGCACCTAACACGATTCCCAGCGCATCCAAACTTTATAAACACGACATCCCTTCAATCATTTCAACGGATTGTCAACCGCATTCTAAACCTCTCCCAGACTTCTAAAACAAATTTTAATACCCTTTTACAACCTTCTAAAACGCCTCACATCAACCTACACCCCGAAGATCTCTGTGTGTCCGAGTTGATGTCATTTGGTGTCCATGTTCAAAGCTTGACAATATATATTTATGGCATGATTACTCATTTGCTACCTTTGTATTTACATTGTTAATCTCCTTTCCCTTCAAGTATCATTTACTAACTTCGTTCTAACTTCGTTTGTTTTTGTTCATTATAGTACAGGTCAAACACTGTCAAAATCGAAATACCCAAAACAAAAAAGGGTCCAAATACATTATTTCTTATAAAATCACGTGTGATAATCCTTCCTTTTATAACCTTGATACGCAATCAAACAAATCAAGTAGCTTTCAAACAATTCGCACTTGATAGCCTCGTACATGCTTTAGTCTCGAGGTGCACTGTACCAGGCGTCTCAACGTTCGGGCGTCTGATGTGAGGCGCTTATTCTACGATCCAGGAAATTAGGTTTCGGCACCTAACACGATTCCCAGCGCATCCAAACTCTATAAACACGACATCCCTTCAATCATTTCAACGGATTGTCAACCGCATTCTAAACCTCTCCCAGACTTCTAAAACAAATTTTAATACCCTTTTACAACCTTCTAAAACACCTCACATCAACCTACATCCCGAAGATCTCTGTGTGTCCGAGTTGATGTCATTTGGTGTCCATGTTCAAAGCTTGACAATATATATTTATGGATTGATTACTCCTTTGCTACCTTTGTATTTACATTGTTAATCTCCTTTCCCTTCAAGTATCATTTACTAACTTCGTTCTAACTTTGTTTGTTTTTGTTCATTATAGTACAGGTCAAACTCTGTCAAAATCGAAAAACCCAAAACAAACAAGGGTCCAAATACATTATTTCTTATAAAATCACGTGTGATAATCCTTCCTTTTATAACCTTGATACGCAATCAAACAAATCAAGTAGCTTTCAAACAATTCGCGCTTGATTGCCTTGTACACGCTTTAGTCTCGAGGTGCACTGTACCAGGCGTCTCAACGTTCGGGCGTCTGATGTGAGACGCTTATTCTACTATCAAGGAAATTAGGTTTCGGCACCTAACACGATTCCCAGCGCATCCAAACTCTATAAACACGACATCCCTTCAATCATTTCAACGGATTGTCAACCGCATTCTAAACCTCTCCCAGACTTCTAATACAAATTTTAATACCCTTTTACAACCTTCTAAAACACCTCACATCAACATACACCCCAAAGATCTCTGTGTGTCCGAGTTGATGTCATTTGGTGTCCATGTTCAAAGCTTGACAATATATATTTATGGCATGATTACTCCTTTGCTACCTTTGTATTTACATTGTTAATCTCCTTTCCCTTCAAGTATCATTTACTAACTTCGTTCTAACTTTGTTTGTTTTTGTTCATTATAGTACAGGTCAAACACTGTCAAAATCGAAATACCCAAAACAAACAAGGGTCCAAATACATTATTTCTTATAAAATCACGTGTGATAATCCTTCCTTTTATAACCTTGATACGCAATCAAACAAATCAAGTAGCTTTCAAACAATTCGCACTTGATAGCCTCGTACATGCTTTAGTCTAGAGGTGCACTGTACCAGGCGTCTCAACGTTCGGGCGTCTGATGTGAGGCGCTTATTCTACGATCCAGGAAATTAGGTTTCGGCACCTAACACGATTCCCAGCGCATCCAAACTCTATAAACACGACATCCCTTCAATCATTTCAACGGATTGTCAACCGCATTCTAAACCTCTCCCAGACTTCTAAAACAAATTTTAATACCCTTTTACAACCTTCTAAAACACCTCACATCAACCTACATCCCGAAGATCTCTGTGTGTCCGAGTTGATGTCATTTGGTGTCCATGTTCAAAGCTTGACAATATATATTTATGGATTGATTACTCCTTTGCTACCTTTGTATTTACATTGTTAATCTCCTTTCCCTTCAAGTATCATTTACTAACTTCGTTCTAACTTTGTTTGTTTTTGTTCATTATAGTACAGGTCAAACACTGTCAAAATCGAAATACCCAAAACAAACAAGGGTCCAAATACATTATTTCTTATAAAATCACTTGTGATAATCCTTCCTTTTATAACCTTGATACGCAATCAAACAAATCAAGTAGCTTTCAAACAATTCGCGCTTGATACACGCTTTAGTCTCGAGGTGCACTGTACCAGGCGTCTCAACGTTCGGGCGTCTGATGTGAGACGCTTATTCTACTATCAAGGAAATTAGGTTTCGGCACCTAACACGATTCCCAGCGCATCCAAACTCTATAAACACGACATCCCTTCAATCATTTCAACGGATTGTCAACCGCATTCTAAACCTCTCCCAGACTTCTAAAACAAATTTTAATACCCTTTTACAACCTTCTAAAACACCTCACATCAACCTACATCCCGAAGATCTCTGTGTGTCCGAGTTGATGTCATTTGGTGTCCATGTTCAAAGCTTGACAATATATATTTATGGATTGATTACTCCTTTGCTACCTTTGTATTTACATTGTTAATCTCCTTTCCCTTCAAGTATCATTTACTAACTTCGTTCTAACTTTGTTTGTTTTTGTTCATTATAGTACAGGTCAAACACTGTCAAAATCGAAATACCCAAAACAAACAAGGGTCCAAATACATTATTTCTTATAAAATCACTTGTGATAATCCTTCCTTTTATAACCTTGATACGCAATCAAACAAATCAAGTAGCTTTCAAACAATTCGCGCTTGATACACGCTTTAGTCTCGAGGTGCACTGTACCAGGCGTCTCAACGTTCGGGCGTCTGATGTGAGACGCTTATTCTACTATCAAGGAAATTAGGTTTCGGCACCTAACACGATTCCCAGCGCATCCAAACTCTATAAACACGACATTCCTTCAATCATTTCAACGGATTGTCAACCGCATTCTAAACCTCTCCTAGACTTCTAAAACTAATTTTAATACCCTTTTACAACCTTCTAAAACACCTCACATCAACATACACCCCGAAGATCTCTGTGTGTCCGAGTTGATGTCATTTGGTGTCCATGTTCAAAGCTTGACAATATATATTTATGGCATGATTACTCCTTTGCTACCTTTGTATTTACATTTTTAATCTCCTTTCCCTTCAAGTATCATTTACTAACTTCGTTCTAACTTTGTTTGTTTTTGTTCATTATAGTACAGGTCAAACACTGTCAAAATCGAAATACCCAAAACAAACAAGGGTCCAAATAAATTACTTCTTATAAAATCACGTGTGATAATCCTTCCTTTTATAACCTTGATACGCAATCAAACAAATCAAGTAGCTTTCAAACAATTCGCACTTGATAGCCTCGTACATGCTTTAGTCTCGAGGTGCACTGTACCAGGCGTCTTAACGTTCGGGCGTCTGATGTGAGGCGCTTATTCTACGATCCAGGAAATTAGGTTTCGGCACCTAACACGATTCCCAGCGCATCCAAACTCTATAAACACGACATCCCTTCAATCATTTCAACGGATTGTCAACCGCATTCTAAACCTCTCCCAGACTTCTAAAACAAATTTTAATACCCTTTTACAACCTTCTAAAACACCTCACATCAACCTACACCCCGAAGATCACTGTGTGTCCCAGTTGATGTCATTTGGTGTCCATGTTCAAAGCTTGACAATATATATTTATGGCATGATTACTCCTTTGCTACCTTTGTATTTACATTGTTGATCTCCTTTCCCTTCAAGTATCATTGACTAACTTCGTCTAACTTTGTTTGTTTTTGTTCATTATAGTACAAGTCAAACACGGTCAAAATCGAAATACCCAAAACAAACAAGGGTCCAAATACATTATTTCTTATACAATCACGCGTGATAATCCTTCCTTGTATAACCTTGATACGCAATCAAACAAATCAAGTAGCTTTCAAACAAATCGCGCTTGATTGCCTTGTACATGCTTTAGTCTCGAGGTGCACTGTACCAGGCGTCTCAACGTTCAGGCGTCTGATGTGAGGCGCTTATTCTACTATCCAGGAAATTAGGTTTCGGCACCTAACACGATTCCCAGCGCATCCAAACTCTATAAACACGACATCCCTTCAATCATTTCAATGGATTGTCAACCGCATTCTAAACCTCTCCCAGACTTCTCAAACAAATTTTAATACCCTTTTACAACTTTCTAAAACACCTCACATCAACCTACACCCCGAAGATCTCTGTGTGTCCGAGTTGATGTCAATTGGTGTCCATGTTCAAAGCTTGACAATATATATTTATGGCATGATTACTCCTTTGCTACCTTTGTATTTACATTGTTAATCTCCTTTCCCTTCAAGTATCATTGACTAACTTCGTTCTAACTTTGTTTGTTTTTGTTCATTATAGTACAGGTCAAACACTGTCGAAATCGAAATACCCAAAACAAACAAGGGTCCAAATACATTATTTCTTATAAAATCACGTGTGATAATCCTTCCTTTTATAACCTTGATACGCAATCAAACAAATCAAGTAGCTTTCAAACAATTCGCACTTGATAGCCTCGTACATGCTTTAGTCTCGAGGTGCACTGTACCAGGCGTCTCAACGTTCGGGCGTCTGATGTGAGGCGCTTATTCTACTATCCAGGAAATTAGGTTTCGGCACCTAACACGATTCCCAGCGCATCCAAACTCTATAAACACGACATCCCTTCAATCATTTCAACGGATTGTCAACCGCATTCTAAACCTCTCCCAGACTTCTAAAACAAATTTTAATACCCTTTTACAACTTTCTAAAACACCTCACATCAACCTACACCCCGAAGATCTCTGTGCGTCCGAGTTGATGTCATTTGGTGTCCATGTTCAAAGCTTGATAATATATATTTATGGCATGATTACTCCTTTGCTACCTTTGTATTTACATTGTTGATCTCCTTTCCCTTCAAGTATCATTGACTAACTTCGTTCTAACTTTGTTTGTTTTTGTTCATTATTGTACAGGTCAAACACGGTCAAAATCGAAATACCCAAAACAAACAAGGGTCCAAATACATTATTTCTTATACAATCACGCGTGATAATCCTTCCTTGTATAACCTTGATACGCAATCAAACAAATCAAGTAGCTTTCAAACAAATCGCGCTTGATTGCCTTGTACACGCTTTAGTCTCGAGGTGCACTGTACCAGACGTCTCAACGTTCGGGCGTCTGATGTAAGGCGCTTATTCTACTATCAAGGAAATTAGGTTTCGGCACCTAACACGATTCCCAGCGCATCCAAACTCTATAAACACGACATCCCTTCAATCATTTCAACGGATTGTCAACCGCATTCTAAACCTCTCCCAGACTTCTAAAACAAATTTTAATACCCTTTTACAACTTTCTAAAACACCTCACATCAACCTACACCCCGAAGATCTCTGTGTGTCCGAGTTGATGTCATTTGGTGTCCATGTTCAAAGCTTGACAATATATATTTATGGCATGATTACTCCTTTGCTACCTTTGTATTTACATTGTTGATCTCCTTTCCCTTCAAGTATCATTGACTAACTTCGTTCTAACTTTGTTTGTTTTTGTTCATTATAGTACAAGTCAAACACGGTCAAAATCGAAATACCCAAAACAAACAAGGGTCCAAATACATTATTTCTTATACAATCACGCGTGATAATCCTTCCTTGTATAACCTTGATACGCAATCAAACAAATCAAGTAGCTTTCAAACAAATCGCGCTTGATTGCCTTGTACACGCTTTAGCCTCGAGGTGCACTGTACCAGACGTCTCAACGTTCGGGCGTCTGATGTGAGGCGCTTATTCTACTATCAAGGAAATTAGGTTTCGGCACCTAACACGATTCCCAGCGCATCCAAACTCTATAAACACGACATCCCTTCAATCATTTCAACGGATTGTCAACCGCATTCTAAACCTCTCCCAGACTTCTAAAACAAATTTTAATACCCTTTTACAACTTTCTAAAACACCTCACATCAACCTACACCCCGAAGATCTCTGTGTGTCCGAGTTGATGTCATTTGGTGTCCATGTTCAATGCTTGATAATATATATTTATGGCATGATTACTCCTTTGCTATCTTTGTATTTACATTGTTGATCTCCTTTCCCTTCAAGTATCATTGACTAACTTCGTTCTAACTTTGTTTGTTTTTGTTCATTATTGTACAGGTCAAACACGGTCAAAATCGAAATACCCAAAACAAACAAGGGTCCAAATACATTATTTCTTATACAATCACGCGTGATAATCCTTCCTTGTATAACCTTGATACGCAATCAAACAAATCAAGTAGCTTTCAAACAAATCGCGCTTGATTGCCTTGTACACGCTTTAGTCTCGAGGTGCACTGTACCAGACGTCTCAACGTTCGGGCGTCTGATGTGAGGCGCTTATTCTACTATCAAGGAAATTAGGTTTCGGCACCTAACACGATTCCCAGCGCATCCAAACTCTATAAACACGACATCCCTTCGATCATTTCAACGGATTGTCAACCGCATTCTAAACCTCTCCCAGACTTCTAAAACAAATTTTAATACCCTTTTACAACTTTCTAAAACACCTCACATCAACCTACACCCCGAAGATCTCTGTGTGTCCGAGTTGATGTCATTTGGTGTCCATGTTCAAAGCTTGACAATATATATTTATGGCATGATTACTCCTTTGCTACCTTTGTATTTACATTGTTGATCTCCTTTCCCTTCAAGTATCATTGACTAACTTCGTTCTAACTTTGTTTGTTTTTGTTCATTATAGTACAAGTCAAACACGGTCAAAATCGAAATACCCAAAACAAACAAGGGTCCAAGTACATTATTTCTTATACAATCACGCGTGATAATCCTTCCTTGTATAACCTTGATATGCAATCAAACAAATCAAGTAGCTTTCAAACAAATCGCGCTTGATTGCCTTGTACACGCTTTAGCCTTGAGGTGCACTGTACCAGACGTCTCAACGTTCGGGCGTCTGATGTGAGGCGCTTATTCTACTATCAAGAAATTAGGTTTCGGCACCTAACACGATTCCCAGCGCATCCAAACTCTATAAACACGACATCCCTTCAATCATTTCAACGGATTGTCAACCGCATTCTAAACCTCTCCCAGACTTCTAAAACAAATTTTAATACCCTTTTACAACTTTCTAAAACACCTCACATCAACCTACACCCCGAAGATCTCTGTGTGTCCGAGTTGATGTCATTTGGTGTCCATGTTCAAAGCTGGACAATATATATTTATGGCATGATTACTCCTTTGCTACCTTTGTATTTACATTGTTGATCTCCTTTCCCTTCAAGTATCATTGACTAACTTCGTTCTAACTTTGTTTGTTTTTGTTCATTATAGTACAAGTCAAACACGGTCAAAATCGAAATACCCAAAACAAACAAGGGTCCAAATACATTATTTCTTATACAATCACGCGTGATAATCCTTCCTTGTATAACCTTGATACGCAATCAAACAAATCAAGTAGCTTTCAAACAAATCGCGCTTGATTGCCTTGTACACGCTTTAGTCTCGAGGTGCACTGTACCAGGCGTCTCAACGTTCGGGCGTCTGATGTGAGGCGCTTATTCTACTATCAAGGAAATTAGGTTTCGGCACCCAACACGATTCCCAGCGCATCCAAACTCTATAAACACGACATCCCTTCAATCATTTCAACGGATTGTCAACCGCATTCTAAACCTCTCCCAGACTTCTAAAACAAATTTTAATACCCTTTTACAACTTTCTAAAACACCTCACATCAACCTACACCCCGAAGATCTCTGTGTGTCCGAGTTGATGTCATTTGGTGTCCATGTTCAAAGCTTGACAATATATATTTATGGCATGATTACTCCTTTGCTACCTTTGTATTTACATTGTTAATCTCCTTTCCCTTCAAGTATCATTGACTAACTTCGTTCTAACTTTGTTTGTTTTTGTTCATTATAGTACAGGTCAAACACTGTCGAAATCGAAATACCCAAAACAAACAAGGGTCCAAATACATTATTTCTTATAAAATCACGTGTGATAATCCTTCCTTTTATAACCTTGATACGCAATCAAACAAATCAAGTAGCTTTCAAACAATTCGCACTTGATAGCCTCGTACATGCTTTAGTCTCGAGGTGCACTGTACCAGGCGTCTCAACGTTCGGGCGTCTGATGTGAGGCGCTTATTCTACGATCCAGGAAATTAGGTTTCGGCACCTAACACGATTCCCAGCGCATCCAAACTCTATAAACACGACATCCCTTCAATCATTTCAACGGATTGTCAACCGCATTCTAAACCTCTCCCAGACTTCTAAAACAAATTTTAATACCCTTTTACAACCTTCTAAAACACCTCACATCAACCTACATCCCGAAGATCTCTGTGTGTCCGAGTTGATGTCATTTGGTGTCCATGTTCAAAGCTTGACAATATATATTTATGGATTGATTACTCCTTTGCTACCTTTGTATTTACATTGTTAATCTCCTTTCCCTTCAAGTATCATTTACTAACTTCGTTCTAACTTTGTTTGTTTTTGTTCATTATAGTACAAGTCAAACACGGTCAAAATCGAAATACCCAAAACAAACAAGGGTCCAAATACATTATTTCTTATAAAATCACGTGTGATAATCCTTCCTTTTATAACCTTGATACGCAATCAAACAAATCAAGTAGCTTTCAAACAAATCGCGCTTGATTGCCTTGTACACGCTTTAGTCTCGAGGTGCACTGTACCAGACGTCTCAACGTTCGGGCGTCTGATGTGAGGCGCTTATTCTACTATCAAGGAAATTAGGTTTCGGCACCTAACACGATTCCCAGCGCATCCAAACTCTATAAACACGACATCCCTTCAATCATTTCAACGGATTGTCAACCGCATTCTAAACCTCTCCCAGACTTCTAAAACAAATTTTAATACCCTTTTACAACCTTCTAAAACACCTCACATCAACCTACACCCCGAAGATCTCTGTGTGTCCCAGTTGATGTAATTTGGTGTCCATGTTCAAAGCTTGACAATATACATTTATGGCATGATTACTCCTTTGCTACCTTTGTATTTACATTGTTGATCTCCTTTCCCTTCAAGTATCATTGACTAACTTCGTCTAACTTTGTTTGTTTTTGTTCATTATAGTACAAGTCAAACACGGTCAAAATCGAAATACCCAAAACAAACAAGGGTCCAAATACATTATTTCTTATAAAATCACGTGTGATAATCCTTCCTTTTATAACCTTGATACGCAATCAAAAAAATCAAGTAGCTTTCAAACAATTCGCACTTGATAGCCTCGTACATGCTTTAGTCTCGAGGTGCACTGTACCAGGCGTCTCAACGTTCGGGCGTCTGATGTGAGGCGCTTATTCTACGATCCAGGAAATTAGGTTTCGGCACCTAACACGATTCCCAGCGCATCCAAACTCTATAAACACGACATCCCTTCAATCATTTCAACGGATTGTCAACCGCATTCTAAACCTCTCCCAGACTTCTAAAACAAATTTTAATACCCTTTTACAACCTTCTAAAACACCTCACATCAACCTACATCCCGAAGATCTCTGTGTGTCCGAGTTGATGCCATTTGGTGTCCATGTTCAAAGCTTGACAATATATATTTATGGATTGATTACTCCTTTGCTACCTTTGTATTTAATTGTTAATCTCCTTTCCCTTCAAGTATCATTTACTAACTTCGTTCTAACTTTGTTTGTTTTTGTTCATTATAGTACAGGTCAAACACTGTCAAAATCGAAATACCCAAAACAAACAAGGGTCCAAATACATTATTTCTTATAAAATCACGTGTGATAATCCTTCCTTTTATAACCTTGATACACAATCAAACAAATCAAGTAGCTTTCAAACAAATCGCGTTTGATTGCCTTGTACACGCTTTAGTCTCGAGGTGCACTGTACCAGACGTCTCAACGTTCGGGCGTCTGATGTGAGGCGCTTATTCTACTATCAAGGAAATTAGGTTTCGGCACCTAACACGATTCCCAGCGCATTCAAACTCTATAAACACGACATCCCTTCAATCATTTCAACGGATTGTCAACCGCATTCTAAACCTCTCCCAGACTTCTAAAACAAATTTTAGTACCCTTTTACAACCTTCTAAAACACCTCACATCAACCTACACCCCGAAGATCTCTGTGTGTCCCAGTTGATGTCATTTGGTGTCCATGTTCGAAGCTTGACAATATATATTTATGGCATGATTACTCCTTTGCTACCTTTGTATTTACATTGTTGATCTCCTTTCCCTTCAAGTATCATTGACTAACTTCGTCTAACTTTGTTTGTTTTTGTTCATTATAGTACAAGTCAAACACGGTCAAAATCGAAATACCCAAAACAAACAAGGGTCCAAATACATTATTTCTTATACAATCACGCGTGATAATCCTTCCTTGTATAACCTTGATACGCAATCAAACAAATCAAGTAGCTTTCAAACAAATCGCGCTTGATTGCCTTGTACACGCTTTAGTCTCGAGGTGCACTGTACCAGGCGTCTCAACGTTCGGGCGTCTGATGTGAGGCGCTTATTCTACTATCAAGGAAATTAGGTTTCGGCACCCAACACGATTCCCAGCGCATCCAAACTCTATAAACACGACATCCCTTCAATCATTTCAACGGATTGTCAACCGCATTCTAAACCTCTCCCAGACTTCTAAAACAAATTTTAATACCCTTTTACAACTTTCTAAAACACCTCACATCAACCTACACCCCGAAGATCTCTGTGTGTCCGAGTTGATGTCATTTGGTGTCCATGTTCAAAGCTTGACAATATATATTTATGGCATGATTACTCCTTTGTTACCTTTGTATTTGCATTGTTAATCTCCTTTCCCTTCAAGTATCATTGACTAACTTCGTTCTAACTTTGTTTGTTTTTGTTCATTATAGTACAGGTCAAACACTGTCGAAATCGAAATACCCAAAACAAACAAGGGTCCAAATACATTATTTCTTATAAAATCACGTGTGATAATCCTTCCTTTTATAACCTTGATACGCAATCAAACAAATCAAGTAGCTTTCAAACAATTAGCACTTGATAGCCTCGTACATGCTTTAGTCTCGAGGTGCACTGTACCAGGCGTCTCAACGTTCGGGCGTCTGATGTGAGGCGCTTATTCTACGATCCAGGAAATTAGGTTTCGGCACCTAACACGATTCCCAGCGCATCCAAACTCTATAAACACGACATCGCTTCAATCATTTCAACGGATTGTCAACCGCATTCTAAACCTCTCCCAGACTTCTAAAACAAATTTTAATACCCTTTTACAACTTTCTAAAACTCCTCACATCAACCTACACCCCGAAGATCTCTGTGTGTCCGAGTTGATGTCATTTGGTGTCCATGTTCAAAGCTTGACAATATATATTTATGGCATGATTACTCCTTTGTTACCTTTGTATTTGCATTGTTAATCTCCTTTCCCTTCAAGTATCATTGACTAACTTCGTTCTAACTTTGTTTGTTTTTGTTCATTATAGTACAGGTCAAACACTGTCGAAATCGAAATACCCAAAACAAACAAGGGTCCAAATACATTATTTCTTATAAAATCACGTGTGATAATCCTTCCTTTTATAACCTTGATACGCAATCAAACAAATCAAGTAGCTTTCAAACAATTAGCACTTGATAGCCTCGTACATGCTTTAGTCTCGAGGTGCACTGTACCAGGCGTCTCAACGTTCGGGCGTCTGATGTGAGGCGCTTATTCTACGATCCAGGAAATTAGGTTTCGGCACCTAACACGATTCCCAGCGCATCCAAACTCTATAAACACGACATCGCTTCAATCATTTCAACGGATTGTCAACCGCATTCTAAACCTCTCCCAGACTTCTAAAACAAATTTTAATACCCTTTTACAACCTTCTAAAACACCTAACATCAACCTACATCCCGAAGATCTCTGTGTGTCCGAGTTGATGTCATTTGGTGTCCATGTTCAAAGCTTGACAATATATATTTATGGATTGATTACTCCTTTGCTACCTTTGTATTTACATTGTTAATCTCCTTTCCCTTCAAGTATCATTGACTAACTTCGTTCTAACTTTGTTTGTTTTTGTTCATTATAGTACAGGTCAAACACTGTCAAAATCGAAATACCCAAAACAAACAAGGGTCCAAATACATTATTTCTTATAAAATCACGTGTGATAATCCTTCCTTTTATAACCTTGATACGCAATCAAACAAATCAAGTAGCTTTCAAACAAATCATGCTTGATTGCCTTGTACACGCTTTAGTCTCGAGGTGCACTGTACCAGACGTCTCAACGTTCGGGCGTCTGATGTGAGGCGCTTATTCTACTATCAAGGAAATTAGGTTTCGGCACCTAACACGATTCCCAGCGCATCCAAACTCTATAAACACGACATCCCTTCAATCATTTCAACGGATTGTCAACCGCATTCTAAACCTCTCCCAGACTTCTAAAACAAATTTTAATACCCTTTTACAACTTTCTAAAACACCTCACATCAACCTACACCCCGAAGATCTCTGTGTGTCCCAGTTGATGTCATTTGGTGTCCATGTTCAAAGCTTGACAATATATATTTATGGCATGATTACTCCTTTGCTACCTTTGTATTTACATTGTTGATCTCCTTTCCCTTCAAGTATCATTGACTAACTTCGTCTAACTTTGTTTGTTTTTGTTCATTATAGTACAAGTCAAACACGGTCAAAATCGAAATATCCAAAACAAACAAGGGTCCAAATACATTATTTCTTATACAATCACGCGTGATAATCCTTCCTTGTATAACCTTGATACGCAATCAAACAAATCAAGTAGCTTTCAAACAAATCGCGCTTGATTGCCTTGTACACGCTTTAGTCTCGAGGTGCACTGTACCAGGCGTCTCAACGTTCGGGCGTCTGATGTGAGGCGCTTATTCTACTATCAAGGAAATTAGGTTTCGGCACCCAACACGATTCCCAGCGCATCCAAACTCTATAAACACGACATCCCTTCAATCATTTCAACGGATTGTCAACCGCATTCTAAACCTCTCCCAGACTTCTAAAACAAATTTTAATACCCTTTTACAACTTTCTAAAACACATCACATCAACCTACACCCCGAAGATCTCTGTGTGTCCGAGTTGATGTCATTTGGTGTCCATGTTCAAAGCTTGACAATATATATTTATGGCATGATTACTCCTTTGCTACCTTTGTATTTACATTGTTAATCTCCTTTCCCTTCAAGTATCATTGACTAACTTCGTTCTAACTTTGTTTGTTTTTGTTCATTATAGTACAGGTCAAACACTGTCGAAATCGAAATACCCAAAACAAACAAGGGTCCAAATACATTATTTCTTATAAAATCACGTGTGATAATCCTTCCTTTTATAACCTTGATACGCAATCAAACAAATCAAGTAGCTTTCAAACAATTAGCACTTGATAGCCTCGTACATGCTTTAGTCTCGAGGTGCACTGTACCAGGCGTCTCAACGTTCGGGCGTCTGATGTGAGGCGCTTATTCTACGATCCAGGAAATTAGGTTTCGGCACCTAACACGATTCCCAGCGCATCCAAACTCTATAAACACGACATCGCTTCAATCATTTCAACGGATTGTCAACCGCATTCTAAACCTCTCCCAGACTTCTAAAACAAATTTTAATACCCTTTTACAACCTTCTAAAACACCTAACATCAACCTACATCCCGAAGATCTCTGTGTGTCCGAGTTGATGTCATTTGGTGTCCATGTTCAAAGCTTGACAATATATATTTATGGATTGATTACTCCTTTGCTACCTTTGTATTTACATTGTTAATCTCCTTTCCCTTCAAGTATCATTGACTAACTTTGTTCTAACTTTGTTTGTTTTTGTTCATTATAGTACAGGTCAAACACTGTCAAAATCGAAATACCCAAAACAAACAAGGGTCCAAATACATTATTTCTTATAAAATCACGTGTGATAATCCTTCCTTTTATAACCTTGATACGCAATCAAACAAATCAAGTAGCTTTCAAACAAATCGTGCTTGATTGCCTTGTACACGCTTTAGTCTCGAGGTGCACTGTACCAGACGTCTCAACGTTCGGGCGTCTGATGTGAGGCGCTTATTCTACTATCAAGGAAATTAGGTTTCGGCACCTAACACGATTCCCAGCGCATCCAAACTCTATAAACACGACATCCCTTCAATCATTTCAACGGATTGTCAACCGCATTCTAAACCTCTCCCAGACTTCTAAAACAAATTTTAATACCCTTTTACAACTTTCTAAAACACCTCACATCAACCTACACCCCGAAGATCTCTGTGTGTCCGAGTTGATGTCATTTGGTGTCCATGTTCAAAGCTTGACAATATATATTTATGGCATGATTACTCCTTTGCTACCTTTGTATTTACATTGTTGATCTCCTTTCCCTTCAAGTGTCATTGACTAACTTCGTTCTAACTTTGTTTGTTTTTGTTCATTATAGTACAAGTCAAACACGGTCAAAATCGAAATACCTAAAACAAACAAGGGTCCAAATACATTATTTCTTATACAATCACGCGTGATAATCCTTCCTTGTATAACCTTGATACGCAATCAAACAAATCAAGTAGCTTTCAAACAAATCGCGCTTGATTGCCTTGTACACGCTTTAGTCTCGAGGTGCACAGTACCAGGCGTCTCAACGTTCGGGCGTCTGATGTGAGGCGCTTATTCTACTATCAAGGAAATTAGGTTTCGGCACCCAACACGATTCCAAGCGCATCCAAACTCTATAAACACGACATCCCTTCAATCATTTCAACGGATTATCAACCGCATTCTAAACCTCTCCCAGACTTCTAAAACAAATTTTAATACCCTTTTACTACTTTCTAAAACACCTAACATCAACCTACACCCCGAAGATCTTTGTGTGTCCGAGTTGATGTCATTTGGTGTCCATGTTCAAAGCTTGACAATATATATTTATGGCATGATTACTCCTTTGCTACCTTTGTATTTACATTGTTGATCTCCTTTCCCTTCAAGTATCATTGACTAACTTCGTTCTAACTTTGTTTGTTTTTGTTCATTATAGTACAAGTCAAACACGGTCAAAATCGAAATACCCAAAACAAACAAGAGTCCAAATACATTATTTCTTATACAATCACGCGTGATAATCCTTCCTTGTATAACCTTGATACGCAATCAAACAAATCAAGTAGCTTTCAAACAAATCGCGCTTGATTGCCTTGTACACGCTTTAGTCTCGAGGTGCACTGTACCAGGCGTCTCAACGTTCGGGCGTCTGATGTGAGGCGCTTATTCTACTATCAAGGAAATTAGGTTTCGGCACCCAACACGATTCCCAGCGCATCCAAACTCTATAAACACGACATCCCTTCAATCATTTCAACGGATTGTCAACCGCATTCTAAACCTCTCCCAGACTTCTAAAACAAATTTTAATACCCTTTTACAACTTTCTAAAACACCTCACATAAACCTACACCCCGAAGATCTCTGTGTCCGAGTTGATGTCATTTGGTGTCCATGTTCAAAGCTTGACAATATATATTTATGGCATGATTACTCCTTTGCTACCTTTGTATTTACATTGTTAATCTCCTTTCCCTTCAAGTATCATTGACTAACTTCTTTCTAACTTTGTTTGTTTTTGTTCATTATAGTACAGGTCAAACACTGTCGAAATCGAAATACCCAAAACAAACAAGGGTCCAAATACATTATTTCTTATAAAATCACGTGTGATAATCCTTCCTTTTATAACCTTGATACGCAATCAAACAAATCAAGTAGCTTTCAAACAATTCGCACTTGATAGCCTCGTACATGCTTTAGTCTCGAGGTGCACTGTACCAGGCGTCTCAACGTTCGGGCGTCTGATGTGAGGCGCTTATTCTACGATCCAGTAAATTAGGTTTCGGTACCTAACACGATTCACAGCGCATCCAAACTCTATAAACACGACATCCCTTCAATCATTTCAACGGATTGTCAACCGCATTCTAAACCTCTCCCAGACTTCTAAAACAAATTTTAATACCCTTTTACAACCTTCTAAAACACCTCACATCAACCTACATCCCGAAGATCTCTGTGTGTCCGAGTTGATGTCATTTGGTGTCCATGTTCAAAGCTTGACAATATATATTTATGGATTGATTACTCCTTTGCTACCTTTGTATTTACATTGTTAATCTCCTTTCCCTTCAAGTATCATTGACTAACTTCGTTCTAACTTTGTTTGTTTTTGTTCATTATAGTACAGGTCAAACACTGTCAAAATCGAAATACCCAAAACAAACAAGGGTCCAAATACATTATTTCTTATAAAATCACGTGTGATAATCCTTCCTTTTATAACCTTGATACGCAATCAAACAAATCAAGTAGCTTTCAAACAAATCGTGCTTGATTGCCTTGTACACGCTTTAGTCTCGAGGTGCACTGTACCAGACGTCTCAACGTTCGGGCGTCTGATGTGAGGCGCTTATTCTACTATCAAGGAAATTAGGTTTCGGCACCTAACACGATTCCCAGCGCATCCAAACTCTATAAACACGACATCCCTTCAATCATTTCAACGGATTGTCAACCGCATTCTAAACCTCTCCCAGACTTCTAAAACAAATTTTAATACCCTTTTACAACTTTCTAAAACACCTCACATCAACCTACACCCCGAAGATCTCTGTGTGTCCGAGTTGATGTCATTTGGTGTCCATGTTCAAAGCTTGACAATATATATTTATGGCATGATTACTCCTTTGCTACCTTTGTATTTACATTGTTGATCTCCTTTCCCTTCAAGTGTCATTGACTAACTTCGTTCTAACTTTGTTTGTTTTTGTTCATTATAGTACAAGTCAAACACGGTCAAAATCGAAATACCTAAAACAAACAAGGGTCCAAATACATTATTTCTTATACAATCACGCGTGATAATCCTTCCTTGTATAACCTTGATACGCAATCAAACAAATCAAGTAGCTTTCAAACAAATCGCGCTTGATTGCCTTGTACACGCTTTAGTCTCGAGGTGCACAGTACCAGGCGTCTCAACGTTCGGGCGTCTGATGTGAGGCGCTTATTCTACTATCAAGGAAATTAGGTTTCGGCACCCAACACGATTCCAAGCGCATCCAAACTCTATAAACACGACATCCCTTCAATCATTTCAACGGATTATCAACCGCATTCTAAACCTCTCCCAGACTTCTAAAACAAATTTTAATACCCTTTTACTACTTTCTAAAACACCTAACATCAACCTACACCCCGAAGATCTTTGTGTGTCCGAGTTGATGTCATTTGGTGTCCATGTTCAAAGCTTGACAATATATATTTATGGCATGATTACTCCTTTGCTACCTTTGTATTTACATTGTTGATCTCCTTTCCCTTCAAGTATCATTGACTAACTTCGTTCTAACTTTGTTTGTTTTTGTTCATTATAGTACAAGTCAAACACGGTCAAAATCGAAATACCCAAAACAAACAAGAGTCCAAATACATTATTTCTTATACAATCACGCGTGATAATCCTTCCTTGTATAACCTTGATACGCAATCAAACAAATCAAGTAGCTTTCAAACAAATCGCGCTTGATTGCCTTGTACACGCTTTAGTCTCGAGGTGCACTGTACCAGGCGTCTCAACGTTCGGGCGTCTGATGTGAGGCGCTTATTCTACTATCAAGGAAATTAGGTTTCGGCACCCAACACGATTCCCAGCGCATCCAAACTCTATAAACACGACATCCCTTCAATCATTTCAACGGATTGTCAACCGCATTCTAAACCTCTCCCAGACTTCTAAAACAAATTTTAATACCCTTTTACAACTTTCTAAAACACCTCACATAAACCTACACCCCGAAGATCTCTGTGTCCGAGTTGATGTCATTTGGTGTCCATGTTCAAAGCTTGACAATATATATTTATGGCATGATTACTCCTTTGCTACCTTTGTATTTACATTGTTAATCTCCTTTCCCTTCAAGTATCATTGACTAACTTCTTTCTAACTTTGTTTGTTTTTGTTCATTATAGTACAGGTCAAACACTGTCGAAATCGAAATACCCAAAACAAACAAGGGTCCAAATACATTATTTCTTATAAAATCACGTGTGATAATCCTTCCTTTTATAACCTTGATACGCAATCAAACAAATCAAGTAGCTTTCAAACAATTCGCACTTGATAGCCTCGTACATGCTTTAGTCTCGAGGTGCACTGTACCAGGCGTCTCAACGTTCGGGCGTCTGATGTGAGGCGCTTATTCTACGATCCAGTAAATTAGGTTTCGGTACCTAACACGATTCACAGCGCATCCAAACTCTATAAACACGACATCCCTTCAATCATTTCAACGGATTGTCAACCGCATTCTAAACCTCTCCCAGACTTCTAAAACAAATTTTAATACCCTTTTACAACCTTCTAAAACACCTCACATCAACCTACATCCCGAAGATCTCTGTGTGTCCGAGTTGATGTCATTTGGTGTCCATGTTCAAAGCTTGACAATATATATTTATGGATTGATTACTCCTTTGCTACCTTTGTATTTACATTGTTAATCTCCTTTCCCTTCAAGTATCATTTACTAACTTCGTTCTAACTTTGTTTGTTTTTGTTCATTATAGTACAGGTCAAACACTGTCAAAATCGAAATACCCAAAACAAACAAGGGTCCAAATACATTATTTCTTATAAAATCACGTGTGATAATCCTTCCTTTTATAACCTTGATACACAATCAAACAAATCAAGTAGCTTTCAAACAAATCGCGCTTGATTGCCTTGTACACGCTTTAGTCTCGAGGTGCACTGTACCAGACGTCTCAACGTTCGGGCGTCTGATGTGAGGCGCTTATTCTACTATCAAGGAAATTAGGTTTCGGCACCTAACACGATTCCCAGCGCATCCAAACTCTATAAACACGACATCCCTTCAATCATTTCAACGGATTGTCAACCGCATTCTAAACCTCTCTCAGACTTCTAAAACAAATTTTAATACCCTTTTACAACTTTCTAATACACTTCACATCAACCTACACCCCGAAGATCTCTGTGTGTCCGAGTTGATGTCATTTGGTGTCCATGTTCAAAGCTTGACAATATATATTTATGGCATGATTACTCCTTTGCTACCTTTGTATTTACATTGTTGATCTCCTTTCCCTTCAAGTATCATTGACTAACTTCGTTCTAACTTTGTTTGTTTTTGTTCATTATAGTACAAGTCAAACACGGTCAAAATCGAAATACCCAAAACAAACAAGGGTCCAAATACATTATTTCTTATACAATCACGCGTGATAATCCTTCCTTGTATAACCTTGATACGCAATCAAACAAATCAAGTAGCTTTCAAACAAATCGCGCTTGATTGCCTTGTACACGCTTTAGTCTCGAGGTGCACTGTACCAGGCGTCTCAACGTTCGGGCGTCTGATGTGAGGCGCTTATTCTACGATCCAGTAAATTAGGTTTCGGTACCTAACACGATTCACAGCGCATCCAAACTCTATAAACACGACATCCCTTCAATCATTTCAACGGATTGTCAACCGCATTCTAAACCTCTCCCAGACTTCTAAAACAAATTTTAATACCCTTTTACAACCTTCTAAAACACCTCACATCAACCTACATCCCGAAGATCTCTGTGTGTCCGAGTTGATGTCATTTGGTGTCCATGTTCAAAGCTTGACAATATATATTTATGGATTGATTACTCCTTTGCTACCTTTGTATTTACATTGTTAATCTCCTTTCCCTTCAAGTATCATTTACTAACTTCGTTCTAACTTTGTTTGTTTTTGTTCATTATAGTACAGGTCAAACACTGTCAAAATCGAAATACCCAAAACAAACAAGGGTCCAAATACATTATTTCTTATAAAATCACGTGTGATAATCCTTCCTTTTATAACCTTGATACACAATCAAACAAATCAAGTAGCTTTCAAACAAATCGCGCTTGATTGCCTTGTACACGCTTTAGTCTCGAGGTGCACTGTACCAGACGTCTCAACGTTCGGGCGTCTGATGTGAGGCGCTTATTCTACTATCAAGGAAATTAGGTTTCGGCACCTAACACGATTCCCAGCGCATCCAAACTCTATAAACACGACATCCCTTCAATCATTTCAACGGATTGTCAACCGCATTCTAAACCTCTCTCAGACTTCTAAAACAAATTTTAATACCCTTTTACAACTTTCTAATACACTTCACATCAACCTACACCCCGAAGATCTCTGTGTGTCCGAGTTGATGTCATTTGGTGTCCATGTTCAAAGCTTGACAATATATATTTATGGCATGATTACTCCTTTGCTACCTTTGTATTTACATTGTTGATCTCCTTTCCCTTCAAGTATCATTGACTAACTTCGTTCTAACTTTGTTTGTTTTTGTTCATTATAGTACAAGTCAAACACGGTCAAAATCGAAATACCCAAAACAAACAAGGGTCCAAATACATTATTTCTTATACAATCACGCGTGATAATCCTTCCTTGTATAACCTTGATACGCAATCAAACAAATCAAGTAGCTTTCAAACAAATCGCGCTTGATTGCCTTGTACACGCTTTAGTCTCGAGGTGCACTGTACCAGGCGTCTCAACGTTCGGGCGTCTGATGTGAGGCGCTTATTCTACTATCAAGGAAATTAGGTTTCGGCACCCAACACGATTCCCAGCGCATCCAAACTCTATAAACACGACATCCCTTCAATCATTTCAACGGATTGTCAACCGCATTCTAAACCTCTCCCAGACTTCTAAAACAAATTTTAATACCCTTTTACTACTTTCTAAAACACCTCACATCAACCTACACCCCGAAGATCTTTGTGTGTCCGAGTTGATGTCATTTGGTGTCCATGTTCAAAGCTTGACAATATATATTTATGGCATGATTACTCCTTTGCTACCTTTGTATTTACATTGTTGATCTCCTTTCCCTTCAAGTATCATTGACTAACTTCGTTCTAACTTTGTTTGTTTTTGTTCATTATAGTACAGGTCAAACACGGTCAAAATCGAAATACCCAAAACAAACAAGAGTCCAAATACATTATTTCTTATACAATCACGCGTGATAATCCTTCCTTGTATAACCTTGATACGCAATCAAACAAATCAAGTAGCTTTCAAACAAATCGCGCTTGATTGCCTTGTACACGCTTTAGTCTCGAGGTGCACTGTACCAGGCGTCTCAACGTTCGGGCGTCTGATGTGAGGCGCTTATTCTACTATCAAGGAAATTAGGTTTCGGCACCCAACACGATTCCCAGCGCATCCAAACTCTATAAACACGACATCCCTTCAATCATTTCAACGGATTGTCAACCGCATTCTAAACCTCTCCCAGACTTCTAAAACAAATTTTAATACCCTTTTACAACTTTCTAAAACACCTCACATCAACCTACACCCCGAAGATCTCTGTGTCCGAGTTGATGTCATTTGGTGTCCATGTTCAAAGCTTGACAATATATATTTATGGCATGATTACTCCTTTGCTACCTTTGTATTTACATTGTTAATCTCCTTTCCCTTCAAGTATCATTGACTAACTTCGTTCTAACTTTGTTTGTTTTTGTTCATTATAGTACATGTCAAACACTGTCGAAATCGAAATACCCAAAACAAACAAGGGTCCAAATACATTATTTCTTATACAATCACGCGTGATAATCCTTCCTTGTATAACCTTGATACGCAATCAAACAAATCAAGTAGCTTTCAAACAAATCGCGCTTGATTGCCTTGTACACGCTTTAGTCTCGAGGTGCACTGTACCAGGCGTCTCAACGTTCGGGCGTCTGATGTGAGGCGCTTATTCTACTATCAAGGAAATTAGGTTTCGGCACCCAACACGATTCCCAGCGCATCCAAACTCTATAAACACGACATCCCTTCAATCATTTCAACGGATTGTCAACCGCATTCTAAACCTCTCCCAGACTTCTAAAACAAATTTTAATACCCTTTTACAACTTTCTAAAACACCTCACATCAACCTACACCCCGAAGATCTCTGTGTCCGAGTTGATGTCATTTGGTGTCCATGTTCAAAGCTTGACAATATATATTTATGGCATGATTACTCCTTTGCTACCTTTGTATTTACATTGTTGATCTCCTTTCCCTTCATGTATCATTGACTAACTTCGTTCTAACTTTGTTTGTTTTTGTTCATTATAGTACAAGTCAAACACGGTCAAAATCGAAATACCCAAAACAAACAAGGGTCCAAATACATTATTTCTTATAAAATCACGTGTGATAATCCTTTCTTTTATAACCTTGATACGCAATCAAACAAATCAAGTAGCTTTCAAACAAATCGCGCTTGATAGCCTCGTACATGCTTTAGTCTCGAGGTGCACTGTACCAGGCGTCTCAACGTTCGGGCGTCTGATGTGAGGCACTTATTCTACGATCCAGTAAATTAGGTTTCGGTACCTAACACGATTCACAGCGCATCCAAACTCTATAAACACGACATCCCTTCAATCATTTCAACGGATTGTCAACCGCATTCTAAACCTCTCCTAGACTTCTAAAACAAATTTTAATACCCTTTTACAACCTTCTAAAACACCTCACATCAACCTACATCCCGAAGATCTCTGTGTGTCCGAGTTGATGTCATTTGGTGTCCATGTTCAAAGCTTGACAATATATATTTATGGATTGATTACTCCTTTGCTACCTTTGTATTTACATTGTTAATCTCCTTTCCCTTCAAGTATCATTTACTAACTTCGTTCTAACTTTGTTTGTTTTTGTTCATTATAGTACAGGTCAAACACTGTCAATATCGAAATACCCAAAACAAACAAGGGTCCAAATACATTATTTCTTATAAAATCACGTGTGTAATCCTTCCTTTTATAACCTTGATACGCAATCAAACAAATCAAGTAGCTTTCAAACAAATCGCGCTTGATTGCCTTGTACACGCTTTAGTCTCGAGGTGCACTGTACCAGACGTCTCAACGTTCGGGCGTCTGATGTGAGGCGCTTATTCTACTATCAAGGAAATTAGGTTTCGGCACCTAACACGATTCCCAGCGCATCCAAACTCTATAAACACGACATCCCTTCAATCATTTCAACGGATTGTCAACCGCATTCTAAACCTCTTCCAGACTTCTAAAACAAATTTTAATACCCTTTTACAACCTTCTAAAACACCTCACATCAACCTACATCCCGAAGATCTCTGTGTGTCCGAGTTGATGTCATTTGGTGTCCATGTTCAAAGCTTGACAATATATATTTATGGATTGATTACTCCTTTGCTACCTTTGTATTTACATTGTTAATCTCCTTTCCCTTCAAGTATCATTTACTAACTTCGTTCTAACTTTGTTTGTTTTTGTTCATTATAGTACAGGTCAAACACTGTCAATATCGAAATACCCAAAACAAACAAGGGTCCAAATACATTATTTCTTATAAAATCACGTGTGTAATCCTTCCTTTTATAACCTTGATACGCAATCAAACAAATCAAGTAGCTTTCAAACAAATCGCGCTTGATTGCCTTGTACACGCTTTAGTCTCGAGGTGCACTGTACCAGACGTCTCAACGTTCGGGCGTCTGATGTGAGGCGCTTATTCTACTATCAAGGAAATTAGGTTTCGGCACCTAACACGATTGCCAGCGCATCCAAACTCTATAAACACGACATCCCTTCAATCATTTCAACGGATTGTCAACCGCATTCTAAACCTCTCCCAGACTTCTAAAACAAATTTTAATACCCTTTTACAACTTTCTAAAACACTTCACATCAACCTACACCCCGAAGATCTCTGTGTGTCCGAGTTGATGTCATTTGGTGTCCATGTTCAAAGCTTGACAATATATATTTATGGCATGATTACTCCTTTGCTACCTTTGTATTTACATTGTTGATCTCCTTTCCCTTCATGTATCATTGACTAACTTCGTTCTAACTTTGTTTGTTTTTGTTCATTATAGTACAAGTCAAACACGGTCAAAATCGAAATACCCAAAACAAACAAGGGTCCAAATACATTATTTCTTATACAATCACGCGTGATAATCCTTCCTTGTATAACCTTGATACGCAATCAAACAAATCAAGTAGCTTTCAAACAAATCGCGCTTGATTGCCTTGTACACGCTTTAGTCTCGAGGTGCACTGTACCAGGCGTCTCAACGTTCGGGCGTCTGATGTGAGGCGCTTATTCTACTATCAAGGAAATTAGGTTTCGGCACCTAACACGATTCCCAGCGCATCCAAACTCTATAAACACGACATCCCTTCAATCATTTCAACGGATTGTCAACCGCATTCTAAACCTCTCCCAGACTTCTAAAACAAATTTTAATACCCTTTTACAACTTTCTAAAACACCTCACATCAACCTACACCCCGAAGATGTCTGTGTGTCCGAGTTGATGTCATTTGGTGTCCATGTTCAAAGCTTGACAATATATATTTATGGCATGATTACTCCTTTGCTACCTTTGTATTTACATTGTTAATCTCCTTTTCCTTCAAGTATCATTGACTAACTTCGTTCTAACTTTGTTTGTTTTTGTTCATTATAGTACAGGTCAAACACTGTCGAAATCGAAATACCCAAAACAAACAAGGGTCCAAATACATTATTTCTTATAAAATCATGTGTGATAATCCTTCCTTTTATAACCTTGATACGCAATCAAACAAATCAAGTAGCTTTCAAACAAATCGCGCTTGATTGCCATGTACACGCTTTAGTCTCGAGGTGCACTGTACCAGACGTCTCAACGTTCGGGCGTTTGATGTGAGGCGCTTATTCTACTATCAAGGAAATTAGGTTTCGGCACCTAACACGATTCCCAGCGCATCCAAACTCTATAAACACGACATCCCTTCAATCATTTCAACGGATTGTCAACCGCATTCTAAACCTCTCCCAGACTTCTAAAACAAATTTTAATACCCTTTTACAACTTTCTAAAACACCTCACATCAACCTACACCCCGAAGATCTCTGTGTGTCCGAGTTGATGTCATTTGGTGTCCATGTTCAAAGCTTGACAATATATATTTATGGCATGATTACTCCTTTGCTACCTTTGTATTTACATTGTTGATCTCCTTTCCCTTCAAGTATCATTGACTAACTTCGTTCTAACTTTGTTTGTTTTTGTTCGTTATAGTAAAAGTCAAACACGGTCAAAATCGAAATACCCAAAACAAACAAGGGTCCAAATACATTATTTCTTATACAATCACGCGTGATAATCCTTCCTTGTATAACCTTGATACGCAATCAAACAAATCAAGTAGCTTTCAAACAAATCGCGCTTGATTGCCTTGTACACGCTTTAGTCTCGAGGTGCACTGTACCAGGCGTCTCAACGTTCGGGCGTCTGATGTGAGGCGCTTATTCTACTATCAAGGAAATTAGGTTTCGGCACCTAACACGATTCCCAGCGCATCCAAACTCTATAAACACGACATCCCTTCAATCATTTCAACGGATTGTCAACCGCATTCTAAACCTCTTCCAGACTTCTAAAACAAATTTTAATACCCTTTTACAACCTTCTAAAACACCTCACATCAACCTACATCCCGAAGATCTCTGTGTGTCCGAGTTGATGTCATTTGGTGTCCATGTTCAAAGCCTGACAATATATATTTATGGATTGATTACTCCTTTGCTACCTTTGTATTTACATTGTTAATCTCCTTTCCCTTCAAGTATCATTTACTAACTTCGTTCTAACTTTGTTTGTTTTTGTTCATTATAGTACAGGTCAAACACTGTCAATATCGAAATACCCAAAACAAACAAGGGTCCAAATACATTATTTCTTATACAATCACGCGTGATAATCCTTCCTTGTATAACCTTGATACGCAATCAAACAAATCAAGTAGCTTTCAAACAAATCGCGCTTGATTGCCTTGTACACGCTTTAGTCTCGAGGTGCACTGTACCAGGCGTCTCAACGTTCGGGCGTCTGATGTGAGGCGCTTATTCTACTATCAAGGAAATTAGGTTTCGGCACCTAACACGATTCCCAGCGCATCCAAACTCTATAAACACGACATCCCTTCAATCATTTCAACGGATTGTCAACCGCATTCTAAACCTCTCCCAGACTTCTAAAACAAATTTTAATACCCTTTTACAACTTTCTAAAACACCTCACATCAACCTACACCCCGAAGATGTCTGTGTGTCCGAGTTGATGTCATTTGGTGTCCATGTTCAAAGCTTGACAATATATATTTATGGCATGATTACTCCTTTGCTACCTTTGTATTTACATTGTTAATCTCCTTTTCCTTCAAGTATCATTGACTAACTTCGTTCTAACTTTGTTTGTTTTTGTTCATTATAGTACAGGTCAAACACTGTCGAAATCGAAATACCCAAAACAAACAAGGGTCCAAATACATTATTTCTTATAAAATCATGTGTGATAATCCTTCCTTTTATAACCTTGATACGCAATCAAACAAATCAAGTAGCTTTCAAACAAATCGCGCTTGATTGCCATGTACACGCTTTAGTCTCGAGGTGCACTGTACCAGACGTCTCAACGTTCGGGCGTTTGATGTGAGGCGCTTATTCTACTATCAAGGAAATTAGGTTTCGGCACCTAACACGATTCCCAGCGCATCCAAACTCTATAAACACGACATCCCTTCAATCATTTCAACGGATTGTCAACCGCATTCTAAACCTCTCCCAGACTTCTAAAACAAATTTTAATACCCTTTTACAACTTTCTAAAACACCTCACATCAACCTACACCCCGAAGATCTCAGTGTGTCCGAGTTGATGTCATTTGGTGTCCATGTTCAAAGCTTGACAATATATATTTATGGCATGATTACTCCTTTGCTACCTTTGTATTTACATTGTTGATCTCCTTTCCCTTCAAGTATCATTGACTAACTTCGTTCTAACTTTGTTTGTTTTTGTTCGTTATAGTACAAGTCAAACACGGTCAAAATCGAAATACCCAAAACAAACAAGGGTCCAAATACATTATTTCTTATACAATCACGCGTGATAATCCTTCCTTGTATAACCTTGATACGCAATCAAACAAATCAAGTAGCTTTCAAACAAATCGCGCTTGATTGCCTTGTACACGCTTTAGTCTCGAGGTGCACTGTACCAGGCGTCTCAACGTTCGGGCGTCTGATGTGAGGCGCTTATTCTACTATCAAGGAAATTAGGTTTCGGCACCTAACACGATTCCCAGCGCATCCAAACTCTATAAACACGACATCCCTTCAATCATTTCAACGGATTGTCAACCGCATTCTAAACCTCTCCCAGACTTCTAAAACAAATTTTAATACCCTTTTACAACCTTCTAAAACACCTCACATCAACCTACATCCCGAAGATCTCTGTGTGTCCGAGTTGATGCCATTTGGTGTCCATGTTCAAAGCTTGACAATATATATTTATGGATTGATTACTCCTTTGCTACCTTTGTATTTAATTGTTAATCTCCTTTCCCTTCAAGTATCATTTACTAACTTCGTTCTAACTTTGTTTGTTTTTGTTCATTATAGTACAGGTCAAACACTGTCGAAATCGAAATACCCAAAACAAACAAGGGTCCAAATACATTATTTCATATAAAATCACGTGTGATAATCCTTCCTTTTATAACCTTGATACGCAATCAAACAAATCAAGTAGCTTTCAAACAATTCGCACTTGATAGCCTCGTACATGCTTTAGTCTCGAGGTGCACTGTACCAGGCGTCTCAACGTTCGGGCGTCTGATGTGAGGCGCTTATTCTACGATCCAGGAAATTAGGTTTCGGCACCTAACACGATTCCCAGCGCATCCAAACTCTATAAACACGACATCGCTTCAATCATTTCAACGGATTGTCAACCGCATTCTAAACCTCTCCCAGACTTCTAAAACAAATTTTAATACCCTTTTACAACCTTCTAAAACACCTAACATCAACCTACATCCCGAAGATCTCTGTGTGTCCGAGTTGATGTCATTTGGTGTCCATGTTCAAAGCTTGACAATATATATTTATGGATTGATTACTCCTTTGCTACCTTTGTATTTACATTGTTAATCTCCTTTCCCTTCAAGTATCATTGACTAACTTCGTTCTAACTTTGTTTGTTTTTGTTCATTATAGTACAGGTCAAACACTGTCAAAATCGAAATACCCAAAACAAACAAGGGTCCAAATACATTATTTCTTATAAAATCACGTGTGATAATCCTTCCTTTTATAACCTTGATACGCAATCAAACAAATCAAGTAGCTTTCGAACAAATCGTGCTTGATTGCCTTGTACACGCTTTAGTCTCGAGGTGCACTGTACCAGACGTCTCAACGTTCGGGCGTCTGATGTGAGGCACTTATTCTACTATCAAGGAAATTAGGTTTCGGCACCTAACACGATTCCCAGCGCATCCAAACTCTATAAACACGACATCCCTTCAATCATTTCAACGGATTGTCAACCGCATTCTAAACCTCTCCCAGACTTCTAAAACAAATTTTAATACCCTTTTACAACCTTCTAAAACACCTCACATCAACCTACACCCCGAAGATCTCTGTGTGTCCGAGTTGATGTCATTTGGTGTCCATGTTCAAAGCTTGACAATATATATTTATGGCATGATTACTCCTTTGCTACCTTTGTATTTACATTGTTGATCTCCTTTCCCTTCAAGTATCATTGACTAACTTCGTTCTAACTTTGTTTGTTTTTGTTCGTTATAGTACAAGTCAAACACGGTCAAAATCGAAATACCCAAAACAAACAAGGGTCCAAATACATTATTTCTTATACAATCACGCGTGATAATCCTTCCTTGTATAACCTTGATACGCAATCAAACAAATCAAGTAGCTTTCAAACAAATCGCGCTTGATTGCCTTGTACACGCTTTAGTCTCGAGGTGCACTGTACCAGGCGTCTCAACGTTCGGGCGTCTGATGTGAGGCGCTTATTCTACTATCAAGGAAATTAGGTTTCGGCACCTAACACGATTCCCAGCGCATCCAAACTCTATAAACACGACATCCCTTCAATCATTTCAACGGATTGTCAACCGCATTCTAAACCTCTCCCAGACTTCTAAAACAAATTTTAATACCCTTTTACAACCTTCTAAAACACCTCACATCAACCTACATCCCGAAGATCTCTGTGTGTCCGAGTTGATGCCATTTGGTGTCCATGTTCAAAGCTTGACAATATATATTTATGGATTGATTACTCCTTTGCTACCTTTGTATTTAATTGTTAATCTCCTTTCCCTTCAAGTATCATTTACTAACTTCGTTCTAACTTTGTTTGTTTTTGTTCATTATAGTACAGGTCAAACACTGTCGAAATCGAAATACCCAAAACAAACAAGGGTCCAAATACATTATTTCATATAAAATCACGTGTGATAATCCTTCCTTTTATAACCTTGATACGCAATCAAACAAATCAAGTAGCTTTCAAACAATTCGCACTTGATAGCCTCGTACATGCTTTAGTCTCGAGGTGCACTGTACCAGGCGTCTCAACGTTCGGGCGTCTGATGTGAGGCGCTTATTCTACGATCCAGGAAATTAGGTTTCGGCACCTAACACGATTCCCAGCGCATCCAAACTCTATAAACACGACATCGCTTCAATCATTTCAACGGATTGTCAACCGCATTCTAAACCTCTCCCAGACTTCTAAAACAAATTTTAATACCCTTTTACAACCTTCTAAAACACCTAACATCAACCTACATCCCGAAGATCTCTGTGTGTCCGAGTTGATGTCATTTGGTGTCCATGTTCAAAGCTTGACAATATATATTTATGGATTGATTACTCCTTTGCTACCTTTGTATTTACATTGTTAATCTCCTTTCCCTTCAAGTATCATTGACTAACTTCGTTCTAACTTTGTTTGTTTTTGTTCATTATAGTACAGGTCAAACACTGTCAAAATCGAAATACCCAAAACAAACAAGGGTCCAAATACATTATTTCTTATAAAATCACGTGTGATAATCCTTCCTTTTATAACCTTGATACGCAATCAAACAAATCAAGTAGCTTTCGAACAAATCGTGCTTGATTGCCTTGTACACGCTTTAGTCTCGAGGTGCACTGTACCAGACGTCTCAACGTTCGGGCGTCTGATGTGAGGCACTTATTCTACTATCAAGGAAATTAGGTTTCGGCACCTAACACGATTCCCAGCGCATCCAAACTCTATAAACACGACATCCCTTCAATCATTTCAACGGATTGTCAACCGCATTCTAAACCTCTCCCAGACTTCTAAAACAAATTTTAATACCCTTTTACAACCTTCTAAAACACCTCACATCAACCTACATCCCGAAGATCTCTGTGTGTCCGAGTTGATGCCATTTGGTGTCCATGTTCAAAGCTTGACAATATATATTTATGGATTGATTACTCCTTTGCTACCTTTGTATTTAATTGTTAATCTCCTTTCCCTTCAAGTATCATTTACTAACTTCGTTCTAACTTTGTTTGTTTTTGTTCATTATAGTACAGGTCAAACACTGTCAAAATCGAAATACCCAAAACAAACAAGGGTCCAAATACATTATTTCTTATAAAATCACGTGTGATAATCCTTCCTTTTATAACCTTGATACACAATCAAACAAATCAAGTAGCTTTCAAACAAATCGCGTTTGATTGCCTTGTACACGCTTTAGTCTCGAGGTGCACTGTACCAGACGTCTCAACGTTCGGGCGTCTGATGTGAGGCGCTTATTCTACTATCAAGGAAATTAGGTTTCGGCACCTAACACGATTCCCAGCGCATTCAAACTCTATAAACACGACATCCCTTCAATCATTTCAACGGATTGTCAACCGCATTCTAAACCTCTCCCAGACTTCTAAAACAAATTTTAGTACCCTTTTACAACCTTCTAAAACACCTCACATCAACCTACACCCCGAAGATCTCTGTGTGTCCCAGTTGATGTCATTTGGTGTCCATGTTCAAAGCTTGACAATATATATTTATGGCATGATTACTCCTTTGCTACCTTTGTATTTACATTGTTGATCTCCTTTCCCTTCAAGTATCATTGACTAACTTCGTCTAACTTTGTTTGTTTTTGTTCATTATAGTACAAGTCAAACACGGTCAAAATCGAAATACCCAAAACAAACAAGGGTCCAAATACATTATTTCTTATACAATCACGCGTGATAATCCTTCCTTGTATAACCTTGATACGCAATCAAACAAATCAAGTAGCTTTCAAACAAATCGCGCTTGATTGCCTTGTACACGCTTTAGTCTCGAGGTGCACTGTACCAGGCGTCTCAATGTTCGGGCGTCTGATGTGAGGCGCTTATTCTACTATCAAGGAAATTAGGTTTCGGCACCCAACACGATTCCCAGCGCATCCAAACTCTATAAATACGACATCCCTTCAATCATTTCAACGGATTGTCAACCGCATTCTAAACCTCTCCCAGACTTCTAAAACAAATTTTAATACCCTTTTACAACCTTCTAAAACACCTCACATCAACCTACATCCCGAAGATCTCTGTGTGTCCGAGTTGATGCCATTTGGTGTCCATGTTCAAAGCTTGACAATATATATTTATGGATTGATTACTCCTTTGCTACCTTTGTATTTAATTGTTAATCTCCTTTCCCTTCAAGTATCATTGACTAACTTCGTTCTAACTTTGTTTGTTTTTGTTCATTATAGTACAGGTCAAACACTGTCGAAATCGAAATACCCAAAACAAACAAGGGTCCAAATACATTATTTCTTATAAAATCACGTGTGATAATCCTTCCTTTTATAACCTTGATACACAATCAAACAAATCAAGTAGCTTTCAAACAAATCGCGTTTGATTGCCTTGTACACGCTTTAGTCTCGAGGTGCACTGTACCAGACGTCTCAACGTTCGGGCGTCTGATGTGAGGCGCTTATTCTACTATCAAGGAAATTAGGTTTCGGCACCTAACACGATTCCCAGCGCATTCAAACTCTATAAACACGACATCCCTTCAATCATTTCAACGGATTGTCAACCGCATTCTAAACCTCTCCCAGACTTCTAAAACAAATTTTAGTACCCTTTTACAACCTTCTAAAACACCTCACATCAACCTACACCCCGAAGATCTCTGTGTGTCCCAGTTGATGTCATTTGGTGTCCATGTTCAAAGCTTGACAATATATATTTATGGCATGATTACTCCTTTGCTACCTTTGTATTTACATTGTTGATCTCCTTTCCCTTCAAGTATCATTGACTAACTTCGTCTAACTTTGTTTGTTTTTGTTCATTATAGTACAAGTCAAACACGGTCAAAATCGAAATACCCAAAACAAACAAGGGTCCAAATACATTATTTCTTATACAATCACGCGTGATAATCCTTCCTTGTATAACCTTGATACGCAATCAAACAAATCAAGTAGCTTTCAAACAAATCGCGCTTGATTGCCTTGTACACGCTTTAGTCTCGAGGTGCACTGTACCAGGCGTCTCAACGTTCGGGCGTCTGATGTGAGGCGCTTATTCTACTATCAAGGAAATTAGGTTTCGGCACCCAACACGATTCCCAGCGCATCCAAACTCTATAAACACGACATCCCTTCAATCATTTCAACGGATTGTCAACCGCATTCTAAACCTCTCCCAGACTTCTAAAACAAATTTTAATACCCTTTTACAACTTTCTAAAACACCTCACATCAACCTACACCCCGAAGATCTCTGTGTGTCCGAGTTGATGTCATTTGGTGTCCATGTTCAAAGCTTGACAATATATATTTATGGCATGATTACTCCTTTGTTACCTTTGTATTTGCATTGTTAATCTCCTTTCCCTTCAAGTATCATTGACTAACTTCGTTCTAACTTTGTTTGTTTTTGTTCATTATAGTACAGGTCAAACACTGTCGAAATCGAAATACCCAAAACAAACAAGGGTCCAAATACATTATTTCTTATAAAATCACGTGTGATAATCCTTCCTTTTATAACCTTGATACGCAATCAAACAAATCAAGTAGCTTTCAAACAATTAGCACTTGATAGCCTCGTACATGCTTTAGTCTCGAGATGCACTGTACCAGGCGTCTCAACGTTCGGGCGTCTGATGTGAGGCGCTTATTCTACGATCCAGGAAATTAGGTTTCGGCACCTAACACGATTCCCAGCGCATCCAAACTCTATAAACACGACATCGCTTCAATCATTTCAACGGATTGTCAACCGCATTCTAAACCTCTCCCAGACTTCTAAAACAAATTTTAATACCCTTTTACAACCTTCTAAAACACCTAACATCAACCTACATCCCGAAGATCTCTGTGTGTCCGAGTTGATGTCATTTGGTGTCCATGTTCAAAGCTTGACAATATATATTTATGGATTGATTACTCCTTTGCTACCTTTGTATTTACATTGTTAATCTCCTTTCCCTTCAAGTATCATTGACTAAATTCGTTCTAACTTTGTTTGTTTTTGTTCATTATAGTACAGGTCAAACACGGTCGAAATCGAAATACCCAAAACAAACAAGGGTCCAAATACATTATTTCTTATAAAATCACGTGTGATAATCCTTCCTTTTATAACCTTGATACACAATCAAACAAATCAAGTAGCTTTCAAACAAATCGCGCTTGATTGCCTTGTACACGCTTTAGTCTCGAGGTGCACTGTACCAGGCGTCTCAACGTTCGGGCGTCTGATGTGAGGCGCTTATTCTACTATCAAGGAAATTAGGTTTCGGCACCCAACACGATTCCCAGCGCATCCAAACTCTATAAACACGACATCCCTTCAATCATTTCAACGGATTGTCAACCGCATTCTAAACCTCTCCCAGACTTCTAAAACAAATTTTAATACCCTTTTACAACTTTCTAAAACACCTCACATCAACCTACACCCCGAAGATCTCTGTGTCCGAGTTGATGTCATTTGGTGTCCATGTTCAAAGCTTGACAATATATATTTATGGCATGATTACTCCTTTGCTACCTTTGTATTTACATTGTTAATCTCCTTTCCCTTCAAGTATCATTGACTAACTTCTTTCTAACTTTGTTTGTTTTTGTTCATTATAGTACAGGTCAAACACTGTCGAAATCGAAATACCCAAAACAAACAAGGGTCCAAATACATTATTTCTTATAAAATCACGTGTGATAATCCTTCCTTTTATAACCTTGATACGCAATCAAACAAATCAAGTAGCTTTCAAACAATTCGCACTTGATAGCCTCGTACATGCTTTAGTCTCGAGGTGCACTGTACCAGGCGTCTCAACGTTCGGGCGTCTGATGTGAGGCGCTTATTCTACGATCCAGTAAATTAGGTTTCGGTACCTAACACGATTCACAGCGCATCCAAACTCTATAAACACGACATCCCTTCAATCATTTCAACGGATTGTCAACCGCATTCTAAACCTCTCCCAGACTTCTAAAACAAATTTTAATACCCTTTTACAACCTTCTAAAACACCTCACATCAACCTACATCCCGAAGATCTCTGTGTGTCCGAGTTGATGTCATTTGGTGTCCATGTTCAAAGCTTGACAATATATATTTATGGATTGATTACTCCTTTGCTACCTTTGTATTTACATTGTTAATCTCCTTTCCCTTCAAGTATCATTTACTAACTTCGTTCTAACTTTGTTTGTTTTTGTTCATTATAGTACAGGTCAAACACTGTCAAAATCGAAATACCCAAAACAAACAAGGGTCCAAATACATTATTTCTTATAAAATCACGTGTGATAATCCTTCCTTTTATAACCTTGATACACAATCAAACAAATCAAGTAGCTTTCAAACAAATCGCGCTTGATTGCCTTGTACACGCTTTAGTCTCGAGGTGCACTGTACCAGACGTCTCAACGTTCGGGCGTCTGATGTGAGGCGCTTATTCTACTATCAAGGAAATTAGGTTTCGGCACCTAACACGATTCCCAGCGCATCCAAACTCTATAAACACGACATCCCTTCAATCATTTCAACGGATTGTCAACCGCATTCTAAACCTCTCTCAGACTTCTAAAACAAATTTT
Source organism: Agrostemma githago (assembly GCA_958450325.1). Classification (NCBI taxonomy): domain Eukaryota; kingdom Viridiplantae; phylum Streptophyta; class Magnoliopsida; order Caryophyllales; family Caryophyllaceae; genus Agrostemma; species Agrostemma githago. Next base: position 27,748,606 of record OY288245.1, read on the forward strand.
AATACCCTTTTACAACTTTCTAAAACACTTCACATCAACCTACACCCCGAAGATCTCTGTGTGTCCGAGTTGATGTCATTTGGTGTCCATGTTCAAAGCTTGACAATATATATTTATGGCATGATTACTCCTTTGCTACCTTTGTATTTACATTGTTGATCTCCTTTCCCTTCATGTATCATTGACTAACTTCGTTCTAACTTTGTTTGTTTTTGTTCATTATAGTACAAGTCAAACACGGTCAAAATCGAAATACCCAAAACAAACAAGGGTCCAAATACATTATTTCTTATACAATCACGCGTGATAATCCTTCCTTGTATAACCTTGATACGCAATCAAACAAATCAAGTAGCTTTCAAACAAATCGCGCTTGATTGCCTTGTACACGCTTTAGTCTCGAGGTGCACTGTACCAGGCGTCTCAACGTTCGGGCGTCTGATGTGAGGCGCTTATTCTACTATCAAGGAAATTAGGTTTCGGCACCCAACACGATTCCCAGCGCATCCAAACTCTATAAATACGACATCCCTTCAATCATTTCAACGGATTGTCAACCGCATTCTAAACCTCTCCCAGACTTCTAAAACAAATTTTAATACCCTTTTACAACCTTCTAAAACACCTCACATCAACCTACATCCCGAAGATCTCTGTGTGTCCGAGTTGATGCCATTTGGTGTCCATGTTCAAAGCTTGACAATATATATTTATGGATTGATTACTCCTTTGCTACCTTTGTATTTAATTGTTAATCTCCTTTCCCTTCAAGTATCATTGACTAACTTCGTTCTAACTTTGTTTGTTTTTGTTCATTATAGTACAGGTCAAACACTGTCGAAATCGAAATACCCAAAACAAACAAGGGTCCAAATACATTATTTCTTATAAAATCACGTGTGATAATCCTTCCTTTTATAACCTTGATACACAATCAAACAAATCAAGTAGCTTTCAAACAAATCGCGTTTGATTGCCTTGTACACGCTTTAGTCTCGAGGTGCACTGTACCAGACGTCTCAACGTTCGGGCGTCTGATGTGAGGCGCTTATTCTACTATCAAGGAAATTAGGTTTCGGCACCTAACACGATTCCCAGCGCATTCAAACTCTATAAACACGACATCCCTTCAATCATTTCAACGGATTGTCAACCGCATTCTAAACCTCTCCCAGACTTCTAAAACAAATTTTAGTACCCTTTTACAACCTTCTAAAACACCTCACATCAACCTACACCCCGAAGATCTCTGTGTGTCCCAGTTGATGTCATTTGGTGTCCATGTTCAAAGCTTGACAATATATATTTATGGCATGATTACTCCTTTGCTACCTTTGTATTTACATTGTTGATCTCCTTTCCCTTCAAGTATCATTGACTAACTTCGTCTAACTTTGTTTGTTTTTGTTCATTATAGTACAAGTCAAACACGGTCAAAATCGAAATACCCAAAACAAACAAGGGTCCAAATACATTATTTCTTATACAATCACGCGTGATAATCCTTCCTTGTATAACCTTGATACGCAATCAAACAAATCAAGTAGCTTTCAAACAAATCGCGCTTGATTGCCTTGTACACGCTTTAGTCTCGAGGTGCACTGTACCAGGCGTCTCAACGTTCGGGCGTCTGATGTGAGGCGCTTATTCTACTATCAAGGAAATTAGGTTTCGGCACCCAACACGATTCCCAGCGCATCCAAACTCTATAAACACGACATCCCTTCAATCATTTCAACGGATTGTCAACCGCATTCTAAACCTCTCCCAGACTTCTAAAACAAATTTTAATACCCTTTTACAACTTTCTAAAACACCTCACATCAACCTACACCCCGAAGATCTCTGTGTGTCCGAGTTGATGTCATTTGGTGTCCATGTTCAAAGCTTGACAATATATATTTATGGCATGATTACTCCTTTGTTACCTTTGTATTTGCATTGTTAATCTCCTTTCCCTTCAAGTATCATTGACTAACTTCGTTCTAACTTTGTTTGTTTTTGTTCATTATAGTACAGGTCAAACACTGTCGAAATCGAAATACCCAAAACAAACAAGGGTCCAAATACATTATTTCTTATAAAATCACGTGTGATAATCCTTCCTTTTATAACCTTGATACGCAATCAAACAAATCAAGTAGCTTTCAAACAATTAGCACTTGATAGCCTCGTACATGCTTTAGTCTCGAGATGCACTGTACCAGGCGTCTCAACGTTCGGGCGTCTGATGTGAGGCGCTTATTCTACGATCCAGGAAATTAGGTTTCGGCACCTAACACGATTCCCAGCGCATCCAAACTCTATAAACACGACATCGCTTCAATCATTTCAACGGATTGTCAATCGCATTCTAAACCTCTCCCAGACTTCTAAAACAAATTTTAATACCCTTTTACAACCTTCTAAAACACCTAACATCAACCTACATCCCGAAGATCTCTGTGTGTCCGAGTTGATGTCATTTGGTGTCCATGTTCAAAGCTTGACAATATATATTTATGGATTGATTACTCCTTTGCTACCTTTGTATTTACATTGTTAATCTCCTTTCCCTTCAAGTATCATTGACTAAATTCGTTCTAACTTTGTTTGTTTTTGTTCATTATAGTACAGGTCAAACACGGTCGAAATCGAAATACCCAAAACAAACAAGGGTCCAAATACATTATTTCTTATAAAATCACGTGTGATAATCCTTCCTTTTATAACCTTGATACACAATCAAACAAATCAAGTAGCTTTCAAACAAATCGCGCTTGATTGCCTTGTACACGCTTTAGTCTCGAGGTGCACTGTACCAGGCGTCTCAACGTTCGGGCGTCTGATGTGAGGCGCTTATTCTACTATCAAGGAAATTAGGTTTCGGCACCCAACACGATTCCCAGCGCATCCAAACTCTATAAACACGACATCCCTTCAATCATTTCAACGGATTGTCAACCGCATTCTAAACCTCTCCCAGACTTCTAAAACAAATTTTAATACCCTTTTACAACTTTCTAAAACACCTCACATCAACCTACACCCCGAAGATCTCTGTGTGTCCGAGTTGATGTCATTTGGTGTCCATGTTCAAAGCTTGACAATATATATTTATGACATGATTACTCCTTTGCTACCTTTGTATTTACATTGTTAATCTCCTTTCCCTTCAAGTATCATTGACTAACTTCTTTCTAACTTTGTTTGTTTTTGTTCATTATAGTACAGGTCAAACACTGTCGAAATCGAAATACCCAAAACAAACAAGGGTCCAAATACATTATTTCTTATAAAATCACGTGTGATAATCCTTCCTTTTATAACCTTGATACGCAATCAAACAAATCAAGTAGCTTTCAAACAATTCGCACTTGATAGCCTCGTACATGCTTTAGTCTCGAGGTGCACTGTACCAGGCGTCTCAACGTTCGGGCGTCTGATGTGAGGCGCTTATTCTACGATCCAGTAAATTAGGTTTCGGTACCTAACACGATTCACAGCGCATCCAAACTCTATAAACACGACATCCCTTAAATCATTTCAACGGATTGTCAACCGCATTCTAAACCTCTCCCAGACTTCTAAAACAAATTTTAATACCCTTTTACAACCTTCTAAAACACCTCACATCAACCTACATCCCGAAGATCTCTGTGTGTCCGAGTTGATGTCATTTGGTGTCCATGTTCAAAGCTTGACAATATATATTTATGGATTGATTACTCCTTTGCTACCTTTGTATTTACATTGTTAATCTCCTTTCCCTTCAAGTATCATTTACTAACTTCGTTCTAACTTTGTTTGTTTTTGTTCATTATAGTACAGGTCAAACACTGTCAAAATCGAAATACCCAAAACAAACAAGGGTCCAAATACATTATTTCTTATAAAATCACGTGTGATAATCCTTCCTTTTATAACCTTGATACACAATCAAACAAATCAAGTAGCTTTCAAACAAATCGCGCTTGATTGCCTTGTACACGCTTTAGTCTCGAGGTGCACTGTACCAGACGTCTCAACGTTCGGGCGTCTGATGTGAGGCGCTTATTCTACTATCAAGGAAATTAGGTTTCGGCACCTAACACGATTCCCAGCGCATCCAAACTCTATAAACACGACATCCCTTCAATCATTTCAACGGATTGTCAACCGCATTCTAAACCTCTCTCAGACTTCTAAAACAAATTTTAATACCCTTTTACAACTTTCTAAAACACTTCACATCAACCTACACCCCGAAGATCTCTGTGTGTCCGAGTTGATGTCATTTGGTGTCCATGTTCAAAGCTTGACAATATATATTTATGGCATGATTACTCCTTTGCTACCTTTGTATTTACATTGTTGATCTCCTTTCCCTTCATGTATCATTGACTAACTTCGTTCTAACTTTGTTTGTTTTTGTTCATTATAGTACAAGTCAAACACGGTCAAAATCGAAATACCCAAAACAAACAAGGGTCCAAATACATTATTTCTTATACAATCACGCGTGATAATCCTTCCTTGTATAACCTTGATACGCAATCAAACAAATCAAGTAGCTTTCAAACAAATCGCGCTTGATTGCCTTGTACACGCTTTAGTCTCGAGGTGCACTGTACCAGGCGTCTCAACGTTCGGGCGTCTGATGTGAGGCGCTTATTCTACTATCAAGGAAATTAGGTTTCGGCACCTAACACGATTCCCAGCGCATCCAAACTCTATAAACACGACATCCCTTCAATCATTTCAAGGGATTGTCAACCGCATTCTAAACCTCTCCCAGACTTCTAAAACAAATTTTAATACCCTTTTACAACTTTCTAAAACACCTCACATCAACCTACACCCCGAAGATGTCTGTGTGTCCGAGTTGATGTCATTTGGTGTCCATGTTCAAAGCTTGACAATATATATTTATGGCATGATTACTCATTTGCTACCTTTGTATTTACATTGTTAATCTCCTTTTCCTTCAAGTATCATTGACTAACTTCGTTCTAACTTTGTTTGTTTTTGTTCATTATAGTACAGGTCAAACACTGTCGAAATCGAAATACCCAAAACAAACAAGGGTCCAAATACATTATTTCTTATAAAATCATGTGTGATAATCCTTCCTTTTATAACCTTGATACGCAATCAAACAAATCAAGTAGCTTTCAAACAAATCGCGCTTGATTGCCATGTACACGCTTTAGTCTCGAGGTGCACTGTACCAGACGTCTCAACGTTCGGGCGTCTGATGTGAGGCGCTTATTCTACTATCAAGGAAATTAGGTTTCGGCACCTAACACGATTCCCAGCGCATCCAAACTCTATAAACACGACATCCCTTCAATCATTTCAACGGATTGTCAACCGCATTCTAAACCTCTCCCAGACTTCTAAAACAAATTTTAATACCCTTTTACAACTTTCTAAAACACCTCACATCAACCTACACCCCGAAGATCTCTGTGTGTCCGAGTTGATGTCATTTGGTGTCCATGTTCAAAGCTTGACAATATATATTTATGGCATGATTACTCCTTTGCTACCTTTGTATTTACATTGTTGATCTCCTTTCCCTTCAAGTATCATTGACTAACTTCGTTCTAACTTTGTTTGTTTTTGTTCATTATAGTACAAGTCAAACACGGTCAAAATCGAAATACCCAAAACAAACAAGGGTCCAAATACATTATTTCTTATACAATCACGCGTGATAATCCTTCCTTGTATAACCTTGATACGCAATCAAACAAATCAAGTAGCTTTCAAACAAATCGCGCTTGATTGCCTTGTACACGCTTTAGTCTCGAGGTGCACTGTACCAGGCGTCTCAACGTTCGGGCGTCTGATGTGAGGCGCTTATTCTACTATCAAGGAAATTAGGTTTCGGCACCTAACACGATTCCCAGCGCATCCAAACTCTATAAACACGACATCCCTTCAATCATTTCAACGGATTGTCAACCGCATTCTAAACCTCTCCCAGACTTCTAAAACAAATTTTAATACCCTTTTACTACTTTCTAAAACACCTCACATCAACCTACACCCCGAAGATCTTTGTGTGTCCGAGTTGATGTCATTTGGTGTCCATGTTCAAAGCTTGACAATATATATTTATGGCATGATTACTCCTTTGCTACCTTTGTATTTACATTGTTGATCTCCTTTCCCTTCAAGTATCATTGACTAACTTCGTTCTAACTTTGTTTGTTTTTGTTCATTATAGTACAAGTCAAACACGGTCAAAATCGAAATACCCAAAACAAACAAGAGTCCAAATACATTATTTCTTATACAATCACGCGTGATAATCCTTCCTTGTATAACCTTGATACGCAATCAAACAAATCAAGTAGCTTTCAAACAAATCGCGCTTGATTGCCTTGTACACGCTTTAGTCTCGAGGTGCACTGTACCAGGCGTCTCAACGTTCGGGCGTCTGATGTGAGGCGCTTATTCTACTATCAAGGAAATTAGGTTTCGGCACCCAACACGATTCCCAGCGCATCCAAACTCTATAAACACGACATCCCTTCAATCATTTCAACGGATTGTCAACCGCATTCTAAACCTCTCCCAGACTTCTAAAACAAATTTTAATACCCTTTTACAACTTTCTAAAACACCTCACATCAACCTACACCCCGAAGATGTCTGTGTGTCCGAGTTGATGTCATTTGGTGTCCATGTTCAAAGCTTGACAATATATATTTATGGCATGATTACTCATTTGCTACCTTTGTATTTACATTGTTAATCTCCTTTTCCTTCAAGTATCATTGACTAACTTCGTTCTAACTTTGTTTGTTTTTGTTCATTATAGTACAGGTCAAACACTGTCGAAATCGAAATACCCAAAACAAACAAGGGTCCAAATACATTATTTCTTATAAAATCATGTGTGATAATCCTTCCTTTTATAACCTTGATACGCAATCAAACAAATCAAGTAGCTTTCAAACAAATCGCGCTTGATTGCCATGTACACGCTTTAGTCTCGAGGTGCACTGTACCAGACGTCTCAACGTTCGGGCGTCTGATGTGAGGCGCTTATTCTACTATCAAGGAAATTAGGTTTCGGCACCTAACACGATTCCCAGCGCATCCAAACTCTATAAACACGACATCCCTTCAATCATTTCAACGGATTGTCAACCGCATTCTAAACCTCTCCCAGACTTCTAAAACAAATTTTAATACCCTTTTACAACTTTCTAAAACACCTCACATCAACCTACACCCCGAAGATCTCTGTGTGTCCGAGTTGATGTCATTTGGTGTCCATGTTCAAAGCTTGACAATATATATTTATGGCATGATTACTCCTTTGCTACCTTTGTATTTACATTGTTGATCTCCTTTCCCTTCAAGTATCATTGACTAACTTCGTTCTAACTTTGTTTGTTTTTGTTCATTATAGTACAAGTCAAACACGGTCAAAATCGAAATACCCAAAACAAACAAGGGTCCAAATACATTATTTCTTATACAATCACGCGTGATAATCCTTCCTTGTATAACCTTGATACGCAATCAAACAAATCAAGTAGCTTTCAAACAAATCGCGCTTGATTGCCTTGTACACGCTTTAGTCTCGAGGTGCACTGTACCAGGCGTCTCAACGTTCGGGCGTCTGATGTGAGGCGCTTATTCTACTATCAAGGAAATTAGGTTTCGGCACCTAACACGATTCCCAGCGCATCCAAACTCTATAAACACGACATCCCTTCAATCATTTCAACGGATTGTCAACCGCATTCTAAACCTCTCCCAGACTTCTAAAACAAATTTTAATACCCTTTTACTACTTTCTAAAACACCTCACATCAACCTACACCCCGAAGATCTTTGTGTGTCCGAGTTGATGTCATTTGGTGTCCATGTTCAAAGCTTGACAATATATATTTATGGCATGATTACTCCTTTGCTACCTTTGTATTTACATTGTTGATCTCCTTTCCCTTCAAGTATCATTGACTAACTTCGTTCTAACTTTGTTTGTTTTTGTTCATTATAGTACAAGTCAAACACGGTCAAAATCGAAATACCCAAAACAAACAAGAGTCCAAATACATTATTTCTTATACAATCACGCGTGATAATCCTTCCTTGTATAACCTTGATACGCAATCAAACAAATCAAGTAGCTTTCAAACAAATCGCGCTTGATTGCCTTGTACACGCTTTAGTCTCGAGGTGCACTGTACCAGGCGTCTCAACGTTCGGGCGTCTGATGTGAGGCGCTTATTCTACTATCAAGGAAATTAGGTTTCGGCACCCAACACGATTCCCAGCGCATCCAAACTCTATAAACACGACATCCCTTCAATCATTTCAACGGATTGTCAACCGCATTCTAAACCTCTCCCAGACTTCTAAAACAAATTTTAATACCCTTTTACAACTTTCTAAAACACCTCACATCAACCTACACCCCGAAGATCTCTGTGTCCGAGTTGATGTCATTTGGTGTCCATGTTCAAAGCTTGACAATATATATTTATGGCATGATTACTCCTTTGCTACCTTTGTATTTACATTGTTAATCTCCTTTCCCTTCAAGTATCATTGACTAACTTCGTTCTAACTTTGTTTGTTTTTGTTCATTATAGTACAGGTCAAACACTGTCGAAATCGAAATACCCAAAACAAACAAGGGTCCAAATACATTATTTCTTATACAATCACGCGTGATAATCCTTCCTTGTATAACCTTGATACGCAATCAAACAAATCAAGTAGCTTTCAAACAAATCGCGCTTGATTGCCTTGTACACGCTTTAGTCTCGAGGTGCACTGTACCAGGCGTCTCAACGTTCGGGCGTCTGATGTGAGGCGCTTATTCTACTATCAAGGAAATTAGGTTTCGGCACCCAACACGATTCCCAGCGCATCCAAACTCTATAAACACGACATCCCTTCAATCATTTCAACGGATTGTCAACCGCATTCTAAACCTCTCCCAGACTTCTAAAACAAATTTTAATACCCTTTTACTACTTTCTAAAACACCTCACATCAACCTACACCCCGAAGATCTTTGTGTGTCCGAGTTGATGTCATTTGGTGTCCATGTTCAAAGCTTGACAATATATATTTATGGCATGATTACTCCTTTGCTACCTTTGTATTTACATTGTTGATCTCCTTTCCCTTCAAGTATCATTGACTAACTTCGTTCTAACTTTGTTTGTTTTTGTTCATTATAGTACAAGTCAAACACGGTCAAAATCGAAATACCCAAAACAAACAAGAGTCCAAATACATTATTTCTTATACAATCACGCGTGATAATCCTTCCTTGTATAACCTTGATACGCAATCAAACAAATCAAGTAGCTTTCAAACAAATCGCGCTTGATTGCCTTGTACACGCTTTAGTCTCGAGGTGCACTGTACCAGGCGTCTCAACGTTCGGGCGTCTGATGTGAGGCGCTTATTCTACTATCAAGGAAATTAGGTTTCGGCACCCAACACGATTCCCAGCGCATCCAAACTCTATAAACACGACATCCCTTCAATCATTTCAACGGATTGTCAACCGCATTCTAAACCTCTCCCAGACTTCTAAAACAAATTTTAATACCCTTTTACAACTTTCTAAAACACCTCACATCAACCTACACCCCGAAGATCTCTGTGTCCGAGTTGATGTCATTTGGTGTCCATGTTCAAAGCTTGACAATATATATTTATGGCATGATTACTCCTTTGCTACCTTTGTATTTACATTGTTAATCTCCTTTCCCTTCAAGTATCATTGACTAACTTCGTTCTAACTTTGTTTGTTTTTGTTCATTATAGTACAGGTCAAACACTGTCGAAATCGAAATACCCAAAACAAACAAGGGTCCAAATACATTATTTCTTATACAATCACGCGTGATAATCCTTCCTTGTATAACCTTGATACGCAATCAAACAAATCAAGTAGCTTTCAAACAAATCGCGCTTGATTGCCTTGTACACGCTTTAGTCTCGAGGTGCACTGTACCAGGCGTCTCAACGTTCGGGCGTCTGATGTGAGGCGCTTATTCTACTATCAAGGAAATTAGGTTTCGGCACCCAACACGATTCCCAGCGCATCCAAACTCTATAAACACGACATCCCTTCAATCATTTCAACGGATTGTCAACCGCATTCTAAACCTCTCCCAGACTTCTAAAACAAATTTTAATACCCTTTTACAACTTTCTAAAACACCTCACATCAACCTACACCCCGAAGATCTCTGTGTGTCCGAGTTGATGTCATTTGGTGTCCATGTTCAAAGCTTGACAATATATATTTATGGATTGATTACTCCTTTGCTACCTTTGTATTTACATTGTTAATCTCCTTTCCCTTCAAGTATCATTTACTAACTTCGTTCTAACTTTGTTTGTTTTTGTTCATTATAGTACAGGTCAAACACTGTCAATATCGAAATACCCAAAACAAACAAGGGTCCAAATACATTATTTCTTATAAAATCACGTGTGATAATCCTTCCTTTTATAACCTTGATACGCAATCAAACAAATCAAGTAGCTTTCAAACAAATCGCGCTTGATTGCCTTGTACACGCTTTAGTCTCGAGGTGCACTGTACCAGACGTCTCAACGTTCGGGCGTCTGATGTGAGGTGCTTATTCTACTATCAAGGAAATTAGGTTTCGGCACCTAACACGATTGCCAGCGCATCCAAACTCTATAAACACGACATCCCTTCAATCATTTCAACGGATTGTCAACCGCATTCTAAACCTCTCCCAGACTTCTAAAACAAATTTTAATACCCTTTTACAACTTTCTAAAACACTTCACATCAACCTACACCCCGAAGATCTCTGTGTGTCCGAGTTGATGTCATTTGGTGTCCATGTTCAAAGCTTGACAATATATATTTATGGCATGATTACTCCTTTGCTACCTTTGTATTTACATTGTTGATCTCCTTTCCCTTCATGTATCATTGACTAACTTCGTTCTAACTTTGTTTGTTTTTGTTCATTATAGTACAAGTCAAACACGGTCAAAATCGAAATACCCAAAACAAACAAGGGTCCAAATACATTATTTCTTATACAATCACGCGTGATAATCCTTCCTTGTATAACCTTGATACGCAATCAAACAAATCAAGTAGCTTTCAAACAAATCGCGCTTGATTGCCTTGTACACGCTTTAATCTCGAGGTGCACTGTACCAGGCGTCTCAACGTTCGGGCGTCTGATGTGAGGCGCTTATTCTACTATCAAGGAAATTCGGTTTCGGCACCTAACACGATTCCCAGCGCATCCAAACTCTATAAACACGACATCCCTTCAATCATTTCAACGGATTGTCAACCGCATTCTAAACCTCTTCCAGACTTCTAAAACAAATTTTAATACCCTTTTACAACCTTCTAAAACACCTCACATCAACCTACATCCCGAAGATCTCTGTGTGTCCGAGTTGATGTCATTTGGTGTCCATGTTCAAAGCTTGACAATATATATTTATGGATTGATTACTCCTTTGCTACCTTTGTATTTACATTGTTAATCTCCTTTCCCTTCAAGTATCATTTACTAACTTCGTTCTAACTTTGTTTGTTTTTGTTCATTATAGTACAGGTCAAACACTGTCAATATCGAAATACCCAAAACAAACAAGGGTCCAAATACATTATTTCTTATAAAATCACGTGTGATAATCCTTCCTTTTATAACCTTGATACGCAATCAAACAAATCAAGTAGCTTTCAAACAAATCGCGCTTGATTGCCTTGTACACGCTTTAGTCTCGAGGTGCACTGTACCAGACGTCTCAACGTTCGGGCGTCTGATGTGAGGCGCTTATTCTACTATCAAGGAAATTAGGTTTCGGCACCTAACACGATTCCCAGCGCATCCAAACTCTATAAACACGACATCCCTTCAATCATTTCAACGGATTGTCAACCGCATTCTAAACCTCTCCCAGACTTCTAAAACAAATTTTAATACCCTTTTACAACTTTCTAAAACACCTCACATCAACCTACACCCCGAAGATCTCTATGTGTCCGAGTTGATGTCATTTGGTGTCCATGTTCAAAGATTGACAATATATATTTATGGCATGATTACTCCTTTGCTACCTTTGTATTTACATTGTTAATCTCCTTTTCCTTCAAGTATCATTGACTAACTTCGTTCTAACTTTGTTTGTTTTTGTTCATTATAGTACAGGTCAAACACTGTCGAAATCGAAATACCCAAAACAAACAAGGGTCCAAATACATTATTTCTTATAAAATCACGTGTGATAATCCTTCCTTTTATAACCTTGATACGCAATCAAACAAATCAAGTAGCTTTCAAACAATTCGCACTTGATAGCCTCGTACATGATTTAGTCTCGAGGTGCACTGTACCAGGCGTCTCAACGTTCGGGCGTCTGATGTCAGGCGCTTATTCTACGATCCAGTAAATTAGGTTTCGGTACCTAACACGATTCACAGCGCATCCAAACTCTATAAACACGACATCCCTTCAATCATTTCAACGGATTGTCAACCGCATTCTAAACCTCTCCCAGACTTCTAAAACAAATTTTAATACCCTTTTACAACCTTCTAAAACACCTCACATCAACCTACATCCCGAAGATCTCTGTGTGTCCGAGTTGATGTCATTTGGTGTCCATGTTCAAAGCTTGACAATATATATTTATGGATTGATTACTCCTTTGCTACCTTTGTATTTACATTGTTAATCTCCTTTCCCTTCAAGTATCATTTACTAACTTCGTTCTAACTTTGTTTGTTTTTGTTCATTATAGTACAGGTCAAACACTGTCAATATCGAAATACCCAAAACAAACAAGGGTCCAAATACATTATTTCTTATAAAATCACGTGTGATAATCCTTCCTTTTATAACCTTGATACGCAATCAAACAAATCAAGTAGCTTTCAAACAAATCGCGCTTGATTGCCTTGTACACGCTTTAGTCTCGAGGTGCACTGTACCAGACGTCTCAACGTTCGGGCGTCTGATGTGAGGCGCTTATTCTACTATCAAGGAAATTAGGTTTCGGCACCTAACACGATTCCCAGCGCATCCAAACTCTATAAACACGACATCCCTTCAATCATTTCAACGGATTGTCAACCGCATTCTAAACCTCTCCCAGACTTCTAAAACAAATTTTAATACCCTTTTACAACTTTCTAAAACACCTCACATCAACCTACACCCCGAAGATCTCTATGTGTCCGAGTTGATGTCATTTGGTGTCCATGTTCAAAGATTGACAATATATATTTATGGCATGATTACTCCTTTGCTACCTTTGTATTTACATTGTTAATCTCCTTTTCCTTCAAGTATCATTGACTAACTTCGTTCTAACTTTGTTTGTTTTTGTTCATTATAGTACAGGTCAAACACTGTCGAAATCGAAATACCCAAAACAAACAAGGGTCCAAATACATTATTTCTTATAAAATCACGTGTGATAATCCTTCCTTTTATAACCTTGATACGCAATCAAACAAATCAAGTAGCTTTCAAACAATTCGCACTTGATAGCCTCGTACATGATTTAGTCTCGAGGTGCACTGTACCAGGCGTCTCAACGTTCGGGCGTCTGATGTCAGGCGCTTATTCTACGATCCAGTAAATTAGGTTTCGGTACCTAACACGATTCACAGCGCATCCAAACTCTATAAACACGACATCCCTTCAATCATTTCAACGGATTGTCAACCGCATTCTAAACCTCTCCCAGACTTCTAAAACAAATTTTAATACCCTTTTACAACCTTCTAAAACACCTCACATCAACCTACATCCCGAAGATCTCTGTGTGTCCGAGTTGATGTCATTTGGTGTCCATGTTCAAAGCTTGACAATATATATTTATGGATTGATTACTCCTTTGCTACCTTTGTATTTACATTGTTAATCTCCTTTCCCTTCAAGTATCATTTATTAACTTCGTTCTAACTTTGTTTGTTTTTGTTCATTATAGTACAGGTCAAACACTGTCAATATCGAAATACCCAAAACAAACAAGGGTCCAAATACATTATTTCTTATAAAATCACGTGTGATAATCCTTCCTTTTATAACCTTGATACGCAATCAAACAAATCAAGTAGCTTTCAAACAAATCGCGCTTGATTGCCTTGTACACGCTTTAGTCTCGAGGTGCACTGTACCAGACGTCTCAACGTTCGGGCGTCTGATGTGAGGCGCTTATTCTACTATCAAGGAAATTAGGTTTCGGCACCTAACACGATTCCCAGCGCATCCAAACTCTATAAACACGACATCCCTTCAATCATTTCAACGGATTGTCAACCGCATTCTAAACCTCTCCCAGACTTCTAAAACAAATTTTAATACCCTTTTACAACTTTCTAAAACACTTCACATCAACCTACACCCCGAAGATCTCTGTGTGTCCGAGTTGATGTCATTTGGTGTCCATGTTCAAAGCTTGACAATATATATTTATGGCATGATTACTCCTTTGCTACCTTTGTATTTACATTGTTGATCTCCTTTCCCTTCATGTATCATTGACTAACTTCGTTCTAACTTTGTTTGTTTTTGTTCATTATAGTACAAGTCAAACACGGTCAAAATCGAAATACCCAAAACAAACAAGGGTCCAAATACATTATTTCTTATACAATCACGCGTGATAATCCTTCCTTGTATAACCTTGATACGCAATCAAACAAATCAAGTAGCTTTCAAACAAATCGCGCTTGATTGCCTTGTACACGCTTTAGTCTCGAGGTGCACTGTACCAGGCGTCTCAACGTTCGGGCGTCTGATGTGAGGCGCTTATTCTACTATCAAGGAAATTAGGTTTCGGCACCTAACACGATTCCCAGCGCATCCAAACTCTATAAACACGACATCCCTTCAATCATTTCAACGGATTGTCAACCGCATTCTAAACCTCTCCCAGACTTCTAAAACAAATTTTAATACCCTTTTACAACTTTCTAAAACACTTCACATCAACCTACACCCCGAAGATCTCTGTGTGTCCGAGTTGATGTCATTTGGTGTCCATGTTCAAAGCTTGACAATATATATTTATGGCATGATTACTCCTTTGCTACCTTTGTATTTACATTGTTGATCTCCTTTCCCTTCATGTATCATTGACTAACTTCGTTCTAACTTTGTTTGTTTTTGTTCATTATAGTACAAGTCAAACACGGTCAAAATCGAAATACCCAAAACAAACAAGGGTCCAAATACATTATTTCTTATACAATCACGCGTGATAATCCTTCCTTGTATAACCTTGATACGCAATCAAACAAATCAAGTAGCTTTCAAACAAATCGCGCTTGATTGCCTTGTACACGCTTTAGTCTCGAGGTGCACTGTACCAGGCGTCTCAACGTTCGGGCGTCTGATGTGAGGCGCTTATTCTACTATCAAGGAAATTAGGTTTCGGCACCTAACACGATTCCCAGCGCATCCAAACTCTATAAACACGACATCCCTTCAATCATTTCAACGGATTGTCAACCGCATTCTAAACCTCTCCCAGACTTCTAAAACAAATTTTAATACCCTTTTACAACTTTCTAAAACACCTCACATCAACCTACACCCCGAAGATCTCTATGTGTCCGAGTTGATGTCATTTGGTGTCCATGTTCAAAGATTGACAATATATATTTATGGCATGATTACTCCTTTGCTACCTTTGTATTTACATTGTTAATCTCCTTTTCCTTCAAGTATCATTGACTAACTTCGTTCTAACTTTGTTTGTTTTCGTTCATTATAGTACAGGTCAAACACTGTCGAAATCGAAATACCCAAAACAAACAAGGATCCAAATACATTATTTCTTATAAAATCATGTGTGATAATCCTTCCTTTTATAACCTTGATACGCAATCAAACAAATCAAGTAGCTTTCAAACAAATCGCGCTTGATTGCCTTGTACACGCTTTAGTCTCGAGGTGCACTGTACCAGACGTCTCAACGTTCGGGCGTCTGATGTGAGGCGCTTATTCTACTATCAAGGAAATTAGGTTTCGGCACCTAACACGATTCCCAGCGCATCCAAACTCTATAAACACGACATCCCTTCAATCATTTCAACGGATTGTCAACCGCATTCTAAACCTCTCCCAGACTTCTAAAACAAATTTTAATACCCTTTTACAACCTTCTAAAACACCTCACATCAACCTACACCCCGAAGATCTCTGTGTGTCCGAGTTGATGTCATTTGGTGTCCATGTTCAAAGCTTGGCAATATATATTTATGGCATGATTACTCCTTTGCTACCTTTGTATTTACATTGTTGATCTCCTTTCCCTTCAAGTATCATTGACTAACTTCGTTCTAACTTTGTTTGTTTTTGTTCATTATAGTACAAGTCAAACACGGTCAAAATCGAAATACCCAAAACAAACAAGGGTCCAAATACATTATTTCTTATACAGTCACGCGTGATAATCCTTCCTTGTATAACCTTGATACGCAATCAAACAAATCAAGTAGCTTTCAAACAAATCGCGCTTGATTGCCTTGTACACGCTTTAGTCTCGAGGTGCACTGTACCAGGCGTCTCAACGTTCGGGCGTCTGATGTGAGGCGCTTATTCTACTATCAAGGAAATTAGGTTTCGGCACCTAACACGATTCCCAGCGCATCCAGACTCTATAAACACGACATCCCTTCAATCATTTCAACGGATTGTCAACCGCATTCTAAACCTCTCCCAGACTTCTAAAACAAATTTTAATACCCTTTTACTACTTTCTAAAACACCTCACATCAACCTACACCCCGAAGATCTTTGTGTGTCCGAGTTGATGTCATTTGGTGTCCATGTTCAAAGCTTGACAATATATATTTATGGCATGATTACTCCTTTGCTACCTTTGTATTTACATTGTTGATCTCCTTTCCCTTCAAGTATCATTGACTAACTTCGTTCTAACTTTGTTTGTTTTTGTTCATTATAGTACAAGTCAAACACGGTCAAAATCGAAATACCCAAAACAAACAAGAGTCCAAATACATTATTTCTTATACAATCACGCGTGATAATCCTTCCTTGTATAACCTTGATACGCAATCAAACAAATCAAGTAGCTTTCAAACAAATCGCGCTTGATTGCCTTGTACACGCTTTAGTCTCGAGGTGCACTGTACCAGGCGTCTCAACGTTCGGGCGTCTGATGTGAGGCGCTTATTCTACTATCAAGGAAATTAGGTTTCGGCACCCAACACGATTCCCAGCGCATCCAAACTCTATAAACACGACATCCCTTCAATCATTTCAACGGATTGTCAACCGCATTCTAAACCTCTCCCAGACTTCTAAAACAAATTTTAATACCCTTTTACAACTTTCTAAAACACCTCACATCAACCTACACCCCGAAGATCTCTGTGTCCGAGTTGATGTCATTTGGTGTCCATGTTCAAAGCTTGACAATATATATTTATGGCATGATTACTCCTTTGCTACCTTTGTATTTACATTGTTAATCTCCTTTCCCTTCAAGTATCATTGACTAACTTCGTTCTAACTTTGTTTGTTTTTGTTCATTATAGTACAGGTCAAACACTGTCGAAATCGAAATACCCAAAACAAACAAGGGTCCAAATACATTATTTCTTATAAAATCACGTGTGATAATCCTTCCTTTTATAACCTTGATACGCAATCAAACAAATCAAGTAGCTTTCAAACAATTCGCACTTGATAGCCTCGTACATGCTTTAGTCTCGAGGTGCACTGTACCAGGCGTCTCAACGTTCGGGCGTCTGATGTGAGGCGCTTATTCTACGATCCAGTAAATTAGGTTTCGGTACCTAACACGATTCACAGCGCATCCAAACTCTATAAACACGACATCCCTTCAATCATTTCAACGGATTGTCAACCGCATTCTAAACCTCTCCCAGACTTCTAAAACAAATTTTAATACCCTTTTACAACCTTCTAAAACACCTCACATCAACCTACATCCCGAAGATCTCTGTGTGTCCGAGTTGATGTCATTTGGTGTCCATGTTCAAAGTTTGACAATATATATTTATGGATTGATTACTCCTTTGCTACCTTTGTATTTACATTGTTAATCTCCTTTCCCTTCAAGTATCATTTACTAACTTCGTTCTAACTTTGTTTGTTTTTGTTCATTATAGTACAGGTCAAACACTGTCAATATCGAAATACCCAAAACAAACAAGGGTCCAAATACGTTATTTCTTATAAAATCACGTGTGATAATCCTTCCTTTTATAACCTTGATACGCAATCATACAAATCAAGTAGCTTTCAAACAAATCGCGCTTGATTGCCTTGTACACGCTTTAGTCTCGAGGTGCACTGTACCAGACGTCTCAACGTTCGGGCGTCTGATGTGAGGCGCTTATTCTACTATCAAGGAAATTAGGTTTCGGCACCTAACACGATTCCCAGCGCATCCAAACTCTATAAACACGACATCCCTTCAATCATCTCAACGGATTGTCAACCGCATTCTAAACCTCTCCCAGACTTCTAAAACAAATTTTAATACCCTTTTACAACTTTCTAAAATACTTCACATCAACCTACACCCCGAAGATCTCTGTGTGTCCGAGTTGATGTCATTTGGTGTCCATGTTCAAAGCTTGACAATATATATTTATGGCATGATTACTCCTTTGCTACCTTTGTATTTACATTGTTGATCTCCTTTCCCTTCATGTATCATTGACTAACTTCGTTCTAACTTTGTTTGTTTTTGTTCATTATAGTACAAGTCAAACACGGTCAAAATCGAAATACCCAAAACAAACAAGGGTCCAAATACATTATTTCTTATACAATCACGCGTGATAATCCTTCCTTGTATAACCTTGATACGCAATCAAACAAATCAAGTAGCTTTCAAACAAATCGCGCTTGATTGCCTTGTACACGCTTTAGTCTCGAGGTGCACTGTACCAGGCGTCTCAACGTTCGGGCGTCTGATGTGAGGCGCTTATTCTACTATCAAGGAAATTAGGTTTCGGCACCTAACACGATTCCCAGCGCATCCAAACTCTATAAACACGACATCCCTTCAATCATTTCAACGGATTGTCAACCGCATTCTAAACCTCTCCCAGACTTCTAAAACAAATTTTAATACCCTTTTACAACTTTCTAAAACACTTCACATCAACCTACACCCCGAAGATCTCTGTGTGTCCGAGTTGATGTCATTTGGTGTCCATGTTCAAAGCGTGACAATATATATTTATGGCATGATTACTCCTTTGCTACCTTTGTATTTACATTGTTGATCTCCTTTCCCTTCATGTATCATTGACTAACTTCGTTCTAACTTTGTTTGTTTTTGTTCATTATAGTACAAGTCAAACACGGTCAAAATCGAAATACCCAAAACAAACAAGGGTCCAAATACATTATTTCTTATACAATCACGCGTGATAATCCTTCCTTGTATAACCTTGATACGGAATCAAACAAATCAAGTAGCTTTCAAACAAATCGCGCTTGATTGCCTTATACACGCTTTAGTCTCGAGGTGCACTGTACCAGGCGTCTCAACGTTCGGGCGTCTGATGTGAGGCGCTTATTCTACTATCAAGGAAATTAGGTTTCGGCACCTAACACGATTCCCAGCGCATCCAAACTATATAAACACGACATCCCTTCAATCATTTCAACGGATTGTCAACCGCATTCTAAACCTCTCCCAGACTTCTAAAATAAATTTTAATACCCTTTTACAACTTTCTAAAACACCTCACATCAACCTACACCCCGAAGATCTCTGTGTGTCCGAGTTGATGTCATTTGGTGTCCATGTTCAAAGCTTGACAATATATATTTATGGCATGATTACTCCTTTGCTACCTTTGTATTTACATTGTTAATCTCCTTTTCCTTCAAGTATCATTGACTAACTTCGTTCTAACTTTGTTTGTTTTCGTTCATTATAGTACAGGTCAAACACTGTCGAAATCGAAATACCCAAAACAAACAAGGGTCCAAATACATTATTTCTTATAAAATCATGTGTGATAATCCTTCCTTTTATAACCTTGATACGCAATCAAACAAATCAAGTAGCTTTCAAACAAATCGCGCTTGATTGCCTTGTACACGCTTTAGTCTCGAGGTGCACTGTACCAGACGTCTCAACGTTCGGGCGTCTGATGTGAGGCGCTTATTCTACTATCAAGGAAATTAGGTTTCGGCACCTAACACGATTCCCAGCGCATCCAAACTCTATAAACACGACATCCCTTCAATCATTTCAACGGATTGTCAACCGCATTCTAAACCTCTCCCAGACTTCTAAAACAAATTTTAATACCCTTTTACTACTTTCTAAAACACTTCACATCAACCTACACCCCGAAGATCTCTGTGTGTCCGAGTTGATGTCATTTGGTGTCCATGTTCAAAGCGTGACAATATATATTTATGGCATGATTACTCCTTTGCTACCTTTGTATTTACATTGTTGATCTCCTTTCCCTTCATGTATCATTGACTAACTTCGTTCTAACTTTGTTTGTTTTTGTTCATTATAGTACAAGTCAAACACGGTCAAAATCGAAATACCCAAAACAAACAAGGGTCCAAATACATTATTTCTTATACAATCACGCGTGATAATCCTTCCTTGTATAACCTTGATACGCAATCAAACAAATCAAGTAGCTTTCAAACAAATCGCGCTTGATTGCCTTGTACACGCTTTAGTCTCGAGGTGCACTGTACCAGGCGTCTCAACGTTCGGGCGTCTGATGTGAGGCGCTTATTCTACTATCAAGGAAATTAGGTTTCGGCACCTAACACGATTCCCAGCGCATCCAAACTCTATAAACACGACATCCCTTCAATCATTTCAACGGATTGTCAACCGCATTCTAAACCTCTCCCAGACTTCTAAAACAAATTCTAATACCCTTTTACAACTTTCTAAAACACCTCACATCAACCTACACCCCGAAGATCTCTGTGTGTCCGAGTTGATGTCATTTGGTGTCCATGTTCAAAGCTTGACAATATATATTTATGGCATGATTACTCCTTTGCTACCTTTGTATTTACATTGTTAATCTCCTTTTCCTTCAAGTATCATTGACTAACTTCGTTCTAACTTTGTTTGTTTTCGTTCATTATAGTACAGGTCAAACACTGTCGAAATCGAAATACCCAAAACAAACAAGGGTCCAAATACATTATTTCTTATAAAATCATGTGTGATAATCCTTCCTTTTATAACCTTGATACGCAATCAAACAAATCAAGTAGCTTTCAAACAAATCGCGCTTGATTGCCTTGTACACGCTTTAGTCTCGAGGTGCACTGTACCAGACGTCTCAACGTTCGGGCGTCTGATGTGAGGCGCTTATTCTACTATCAAGGAAATTAGGTTTCGGCACCTAACACGATTCCCAGCGCATCCAAACTCTATAAACACGACATCCCTTCAATCATTTCAACGGATTGTCAACCGCATTCTAAACCTCTCCCAGACTTCTAAAACAAATTTTAATACCCTTTTACAACTTTCTAAAACACCTCACATCAACCTACACCCCGAAGATCTCTGTGTGTCCGAGTTGATGTCATTTGGTGTCCATGTTCAAAGCTTGACAATATATATTTATGGCATGATTACTCCTTTGCTACCTTTGTATTTACATTGTTGATCTCCTTTCCCTTCAAGTATCATTGACTAACTTCGTTCTAACTTTGTTTGTTTTTGTTCATTATAGTACAAGTCAAACACGGTCAAAATCGAAATACCCAAAACAAACAAGGGTCCAAATACATTATTTCTTATACAGTCACGCGTGATAATCCTTCCTTGTATAACCTTGATACGCAATCAAACAAATCAAGTAGCTTTCAAACAAATCGCGCTTGATTGCCTTGTACACGCTTTAGTCTCGAGGTGCACTGTACCAGGCGTCTCAACGTTCGGGCGTCTGATGTGAGGCGCTTATTCTACTATCAAGGAAATTAGGTTTCGGCACCTAACACGATTCCCAGCGCATCCAAACTCTATAAACACGACATCCCTTCAATCATTTCAACGGATTGTCAACCGCATTCTAAACCTCTCCCAGACTTCTAAAACAAATTTTAATACCCTTTTACAACTTTCTAAAACACCTCACATCAACCTACATCCCGAAGATCTCTGTGTGTCCGAGTTGATGTCATTTGGTGTCCATGTTCAAAGCTTGACAATATATATTTATGGATTGATTACTCCTTTGCTACCTTTGTATTTACATTGTTAATCTCCTTTCCCTTCAAGTATCATTGACTAACTTCGTTCTAACTTTGTTTGTTTTTGTTCATTATAGTACAGGTCAAACACTGTCAAAATCGAAATACCCAAAACAAACAAGGGTCCAAATACATTATTTCTTATAAAATCACGTGTGATAATCCTTCCTTTTATAACCTTGATACGCAATCAAACAAATCAAGTAGCTTTCAAACAAATCGCGCTTGATTGCCTTGTACACGCTTTAGTCTCGAGGTGCACTGTACCAGACGTCTAAACGTTCGGGCGTCTGATGTGAGGCGCTTATTCTACTATCAAGGAAATTAGGTTTCGGCACCTAACACGATTCCCAGCGCATCCAAACTCTATAAACACGACATCCCTTCAATCATTTCAACGGATTGTCAACCGCATTCTAAACCTCTTCCAGACTTCTAAAACAAATTTTAATACCCTTTTACAACCTTCTAAAACACCTCACATCAACCTACACCCCGAAGATCTCTGTGTGTCCGAGTTGATGTCATTTGGTGTCCATGTTCAAAGCTTGACAATATATATTTATGGCATGATTACTCCTTTGCTACCTTTGTATTTACATTGTTGATCTCCTTTCCCTTCAAGTATCATTGACTAACTTCGTTCTAACTTTGTTTGTTTTTGTTCATTATAGTACAAGTCAAACACGGTCAAAATCGAAATACCCAAAATAAACAAGGGTCCAAATACATTATTTCTTATACAGTCACGCGTGATAATCCTTCCTTGTATAACCTTGATACGCAATCAAACAAATCAAGTAGCTTTCAAACAAATCGCGCTTGATTGCCTTGTACACGCTTTAGTCTCGAGGTGCACTGTACCAGGCGTCTCAACGTTCGGGCGTCTGATGTGAGGCGCTTATTCTACTATCAAGGAAATTAGGTTTCGGCACCTAACACGATTCCCAGCGCATCCAAACTCTATAAACACGACATCCCTTCAATCATTTCAACGGATTGTCAACCGCATTCTAAACCTCTCCCAGACTTCTAAAACAAATTTTAATACCCTTTTACAACTTTCTAAAACACTTCACATCAACCTACACCCCGAAGATCTCTGTGTGTCCGAGTTGATGTCATTTGGTGTCCATGTTCAAAGCGTGACAATATATATTTATGGCATGATTACTCCTTTGCTACCTTTGTATTTACATTGTTGATCTCCTTTCCCTTCAAGTATCATTGACTAACTTCGTTCTAACTTTGTTTGTTTTTGTTCATTATAGTACAAGTCAAACACGGTCAAAATCGAAATACCCAAAACAAACAAGGGTCCAAATACATTATTTCTTATACAATCACGCGTGATAATCCTTCCTTGTATAACCTTGATACGCAATCAAACAAATCAAGTAGCTTTCAAACAAATCGCGCTTGATTGCCTTGTACACGCTTTAGTCTCGAGGTGCACTGTACCAGGCGTCTCAACGTTCGGGCGTCTGATGTGAGGCGCTTATTCTACTATCAAGGAAATTAGGTTTCGGCACCTAACACGATTCCCAGCGCATCCAAACTCTATAAACACGACATCCCTTCAATCATTTCAACGGATTGTCAACCGCATTCTAAACCTCTCCCAGACTTCTAAAACAAATTTTAATACCCTTTTACAACTTTCTAAAACACCTCACATCAACCTACACCCCGAAGATCTCTGTGTGTCCGAGTTGATGTCATTTGGTGTCCATGTTCAAAGCTTGACAATATATATTTATGGCATGATTACTCCTTTGCTACCTTTGTATTTACATTGTTAATCTCCTTTTCCTTCAAGTATCATTGACTAACTTCGTTCTAACTTTGTTTGTTTTCGTTCATTATAGTACAGGTCAAACACTGTCGAAATCGAAATACCCAAAACAAACAAGGGTCCAAATACATTATTTCTTATAAAATCATGTGTGATAATCCTTCCTTTTATAACCTTGATACGCAATCAAACAAATCAAGTAGCTTTCAAACAAATCGCGCTTGATTGCCTTGTACACGCTTTAGTCTCGAGGTGCACTGTACCAGACGTCTCAACGTTCGGGCGTCTGATGTGAGGCGCTTATTCTACTATCAAGGAAATTAGGTTTCGGCACCTAACACGATTCCCAGCGCATCCAAACTCTATAAACACGACATCCCTTCAATCATTTCAACGGATTGTCAACCGCATTCAAAACCTCTCCCAGACTTCTAAAACAAATTTTAATACCCTTTTACAACTTTCTAAAACACCTCACATCAACCTACACCCCGAAGATCTCTGTGTGTCCGAGTTGATGTCATTTGGTGTCCATGTTCAAAGCTTGACTATATATATTTATGGCATGATTACTCCTTTGCTACCTTTGTATTTACATTGTTGATCTCCTTTCCCTTCAAGTATCATTGACTAACTTCGTTCTAACTTTGTTTGTTTTTGTTCATTATAGTACAGGTCAAACACGGTCAAAATCGAAATACCCAAAACAAACAAGGGTCCAAATACATTATTTCTTATACAGTCACGCGTGATAATCCTTCCTTGTATAACCTTGATACGCAATCAAACAAATCAAGTAGCTTTCAAACAAATCGCGCTTGATTGCCTTGTACACACTTTAGTCTCGAGGTGCACTGTACCAGGCGTCTCAACGTTCGGGCGTCTGATGTGAGGCGCTTATTCTACTATCAAGGAAATTAGGTTTCGGCACCTAACACGATTCCCAGCGCATCCAAACTCTATAAACACGACATCCCTTCAATCATTTCAACGGATTGTCAACCGCATTCTAAACCTCTCCCAGACTTCTAAAACAAATTTTAATACCCTTTTACAACTTTCTAAAACACCTCACATCAACCTACATCCCGAAGATCTCTGTGTGTCCGAGTTGATGTCATTTGGTGTCCATGTTCAAAGCTTGACAATATATATTTATGGATTGATTACTCCTTTGCTACCTTTGTATTTACATTGTTAATCTCCTTTCCCTTCAAGTATAATTGACTAACTTCGTTCTAACTTTGTTTTTTTTTGTTCATTATAGTACAGGTCAAACACTGTCAAAATCGAAATACCCAAAACAAACAAGGGTCCAAATACATTATTTCTTATACAATCACGCGTGATAATCCTTCCTTGTATAACCTTGATACGCAATCAAACAAATCAAGTAGCTTTCAAACAAATCGCGCTTGATTGCCTTGTACACGCTTTAGTCTCGAGGTGCACTGTACCAGGCGTCTCAACGTTCGGGCGTCTGATGTGAGGCGCTTATTCTACTATCAAGGAAATTAGGTTTCGGCACCTAACACGATTCCCAGCGCATCCAAACTCTATAAACACGACATCCCTTCAATCATTTCAACGGATTGTCAACCGCATTCTAAACCTCTCCCAGACTTCTAAAACAAATTTTAATACCCTTTTACAACTTTCTAAAACACCTCACATCAACCTACACCCCGAAGATCTCTGTGTGTCCGAGTTGATGTCATTTGGTGTCCATGTTCAAAGCTTGACAATATATATTTATGGCATGATTACTCCTTTGCTACCTTTGTATTTACATTGTTAATCTCCTTTTCCTTCAAGTATCATTGACTAACTTCGTTCTAACTTTGTTTGTTTTCGTTCATTATAGTACAGGTCAAACACTGTCGAAATCGAAATACCCAAAACAAACAACGGTCCAAATACATTATTTCTTATAAAATCATGTGTGATAATCCTTCCTTTTATAACCTTGATACGCAATCAAACAAATCAAGTAGCTTTCAAACAAATCGCGCTTGATTGCCTTGTACACGCTTTAGTCTCGAGGTGCACTGTACCAGACGTCTCAACGTTCGGGCGTCTGATGTGAGGCGCTTATTCTACTATCAAGGAAATTAGGTTTCGGCACCTAACACGATTCCCAGCGCATCCAAACTCTATAAACACGACATCCCTTCAATCATTTCAACGGATTGTCAACCGCATTCTAAACCTCTCCCAGACTTCTAAAACAAATTTTAATACCCTTTTACAACTTTCTAAAACACCTCACATCAACCTACACCCCGAAGATCTCTGTGTGTCCGAGTTGATGTCATTTGGTGTCCATGGTCAAAGCTTGACAATATATATTTATGGCATGATTACTCCTTTGCTACCTTTGTATTTACATTGTTGATCTCCTTTCCCTTCAA
Organism: Agrostemma githago; assembly: GCA_958450325.1. Taxonomy (NCBI): domain Eukaryota; kingdom Viridiplantae; phylum Streptophyta; class Magnoliopsida; order Caryophyllales; family Caryophyllaceae; genus Agrostemma; species Agrostemma githago. The sequence continues at coordinate 27,775,041 of OY288245.1, forward strand.
GTATCATTGACTAACTTCGTTCTAACTTTGTTTGTTTTTGTTCATTATAGTACAAGTCAAACACGGTCAAAATCGAAATACCCAAAACAAACAAGGGTCCAAATACATTATTTCTTATACAGTCACGCGTGATAATCCTTCCTTGTATAACCTTGATACGCAATCAAACAAATCAAGTAGCTTTCAAACAAATCGCGCTTGATTGCCTTGTACACGCTTTAGTCTCGAGGTGCACTGTACCAGGCGTCTCAACGTTCGGGCGTCTGATGTGAGGCGCTTATTCTACTATCAAGGAAATTAGGTTTCGGCACCTAACACGATTCCCAGCGCATCCAAACTCTATAAACACGACATCCCTTCAATCATTTCAACGGATTGTCAACCGCATTCTAAACCTCTCCCAGACTTCTAAAACAAATTTTAATACCCTTTTACAACTTTCTAAAACACCTCACATCAACCTACATCCCGAAGATCTCTGTGTGTCCGAGTTGATGTCATTTGGTGTCCATGTTCAAAGCTTGACAATATATATTTATGGATTGATTACTCCTTTGCTACCTTTGTATTTACATTGTTAATCTCCTTTCCCTTCAAGTATCATTGACTAACTTCGTTCTAACTTTGTTTTTTTTGTTCATTATAGTACAGGTCAAACACTGTCAAAATCGAAATACCCAAAACAAACAAGGGTCCAAATACATTATTTCTTATAAAATCACGTGTGATAATCCTTCCTTTTATAACCTTGATACGCAATCAAACAAATCAAGTAGCTTTCAAACAAATCGCGCTTGATTGCCTTGTACACGCTTTAGTCTCGAGGTGCACTGTACCAGACGTCTAAACGTTCGGGCGTCTGATGTGAGGCGCTTATTCTACTATCAAGGAAATTAGGTTTCGGCACCTAACACGATTCCCAGCGCATCCAAACTCTATAAACACGACATCCCTTCAATCATTTCAACGGATTGTCAACCGCATTCTAAACCTCTTCCAGACTTCTAAAACAAATTTTAATACCCTTTTACAACCTTCTAAAACACCTCACATCAACCTACACCCCGAAGATCTCTGTGTGTCCGAGTTGATGTCATTTGGTGTCCATGTTCAAAGCTTGACAATATATATTTATGGCATGATTACTCCTTTGCTACCTTTGTATTTACATTGTTGATCTCCTTTACCTTCAAGTATCATTGACTAACTTCGTTCTAACTTTGTTTGTTTTTGTTCATTATAGTACAAGTCAAACACGGTCAAAATCGAAATACCCAAAACAAACAAGGGTCCAAATACATTATTTCTTATACAATCACGCGTGATAATCCTTCCTTGTATAACCATGATACGCAATCAAACAAATCAAGTAGCTTTCAAACAAATCGCGCTTGATTGCCTTGTACACGCTTTAGTCTCGAGGTGCACTGTACCAGGCGTCTCAACGTTCGGGCGTCTGATGTGAGGCGCTTATTCTACTATCAAGGAAATTAGGTTTCGGCACCTAACACGATTCCCAGCGCATCCAAACTCTATAAACACGACATCCCTTCAATCATTTCAACGGATTGTCAACCGCATTCTAAACCTCTCCCAGACTTCTAAAACAAATTTTAATACCCTTTTACAACTTTCAAAAACACCTCACATCAACCTACACCCCGAAGATCTCTATGTGTCCGAGTTGATGTCATTTGGTGTCCATGTTCAAAGCTTGACAATATATATTTATGGCATGATTACTCCTTTGCTACCTTTGTATTTACATTGTTAATCTGCTTTCCCTTCAAGTATCATTGACTAACTTCGTTCTAACTTTGTTTGTTTTTGTTCATTATAGTACAGGTCAAACACTGTCGAAATCGAAATACCCAAAACAAACAAGGGTCCAAATACATTATTTCTTATAAAATCACGTGTGAGAATCCTTCCTTTTATAACCTTGATACGCAATCAAACAAATCAAGTAGCTTTCAAACAAATCGCGCTTGATTGCCTTGTACACGCTTTAGTCTCGAGGTGCACTGTACCAGACGTCTAAACGTTCGGGCGTCTGATGTGAGGCGCTTATTCTACTATCAAGGAAATTAGGTTTCGGCACCTAACACGATTCCCAGCGCATCCAAACTCTATAAACACGACATCCCTTCAATCATTTCAACGGATTGTCAACCGCATTCTAAACCTCTTCCAGACTTCTAAAACAAATTTTAATACCCTTTTACAACCTTCTAAAACACCTCACATCAACCTACACCCCGAAGATCTCTGTGTGTCCGAGTTGATGTCATTTGGTGTCCATGTTCAAAGCTTGACAATATATATTTATGGCATGATTACTCCTTTGCTACCTTTGTATTTACATTGTTGATCTCCTTTACCTTCAAGTATCATTGACTAACTTCGTTCTAACTTTGTTTGTTTTTGTTCATTATAGTACAAGTCAAACACGGTCAAAATCGAAATACCCAAAACAAACAAGGGTCCAAATACATTATTTCTTATACAATCACGCGTGATAATCCTTCCTTGTATAACCATGATACGCAATCAAACAAATCAAGTAGCTTTCAAACAAATCGCGCTTGATTGCCTTGTACACGCTTTAGTCTCGAGGTGCACTGTACCAGGCGTCTCAACGTTCGGGCGTCTGATGTGAGGCGCTTATTCTACTATCAAGGAAATTAGGTTTCGGCACCTAACACGATTCCCAGCGCATCCAAACTCTATAAACACGACATCCCTTCAATCATTTCAACGGATTGTCAACCGCATTCTAAACCTCTCCCAGACTTCTAAAACAAATTTTAATACCCTTTTACAACTTTCAAAAACACCTCACATCAACCTACACCCCGAAGATCTCTATGTGTCCGAGTTGATGTCATTTGGTGTCCATGTTCAAAGCTTGACAATATATATTTATGGCATGATTACTCCTTTGCTACCTTTGTATTTACATTGTTAATCTGCTTTCCCTTCAAGTATCATTGACTAACTTCGTTCTAACTTTGTTTGTTTTTGTTCATTATAGTACAGGTCAAACACTGTCGAAATCGAAATACCCAAAACAAACAAGGGTCCAAATACATTATTTCTTATAAAATCACGTGTGAGAATCCTTCCTTTTATAACCTTGATACGCAATCAAACAAATCAAGTAGCTTTCAAACAAATCGCGCTTGATTGCCTTGTACACGCTTTAGTCTCGAGGTGCACTGTACCAGGCGTCTCAACGTTCGGGCGTCTGATGTGAGGCGCTTATTCTACTATGAAGGAAATTAGGTTTCGGCACCTAACACGATTCCCAGCGCATCCAAACGCTATAAACACGACATCCCTTCAATCATTTCAACGGATTGTCAACCGCATTCTAAACCTCTCCCAGACTTCTAAAACAAATTTTAATACCCTTTTACAACTTTCTAAAACACCTCACATCAACCTACACCCCGAAGATCTCTATGTGTCCGAGTTGATGTCATTTGGTGTCCATGTTCAAAGCTTGACAATATATATTTATGGCATGATTACTCCTTTGCTACCTTTGTATTTACATTGTTAATCTGCTTTCCCTTCAAGTATCATTGACTAACTTCGTTCTAACTTTGTTTGTTTTTGTTCATTATAGTACAGGTCAAACACTGTCGAAATCGAAATACCCAAAATAAACAAGGGTCCAAATACATTATTTCTTATAAAATCACGTGTGATAATCCTTCCTTTTATAACCTTGATACGCAATCAAACAAATCAAGTAGCTTTCAAACAAATCGCGCTTGATTGCCTTGTACACGCTTTAGTCTCGAGGTGCACTGTACCAGGCGTCTCAACGTTCGGGCGTCTGATGTGAGGCGCTTATTCTACTATCAAGGAAATTAGGTTTCGGCACCTAACACGATTCCCAGCGCATCCAAACTTTATAAACACGACATCCCTTCAATCATTTCAACGGATTGTCAACCGCATTCTAAACCTCTCCCAGACTTCTAAAACAAATTTTAATACCCTTTTACAACCTTCTAAAACACCTCACATCAACCTACATCCCGAAGATCTCTGTGTGTCCGAGTTGATGTCATTTGGTGTCCATGTTCAAATCTTGACAATATATATTTATGGATTGATTACTCCTTTGCTACCTTTGTATTTACATTGTTAATCTCCTTTCCCTTCAAGTATCATTGACTAACTTCGTTCTAACTTTGTTTGTTTTTGTTCATTATAGTACAGGTCAAACACTGTCAAAATCGAAATACCCAAAACAAACAAGGGTCCAAATACATTATTTCTTATAAAATCACGTGTGATAATCCTTCCTTTTATAACCTTGATACGCAATCAAACAAATCAAGTAGCTTTCAAACAAATCGCGCTTGATTGCCTTGTACACGCTTTAGTCTCGAGGTGCACTGTACCAGACGTCTCAACGTTCGGGCGTCTGATGTGAGGCGCTTATTCTACTATCAAGGAAATTAGGTTTCGGCACCTAACACGATTCCCAGCGCATCCAAACTCTATAAACACGACATCCCTTCAATCATTTCAACGGATTGTCAACCGCATTCTAAACCTCTCCCAGACTCCTAAAACAAATTTTAATACCCTTTTACAACCTTCTAAAACACCTCACATCAACCTACACCCCGAAGATCTCTGTGTGTCCGAGTTGATGTCATTTGGTGTCCATGTTCAAAGCTTGACAATATATATTTATGGCATGATTACTCCTTTGCTACCTTTGTATTTACATTGTTGATCTCCTTTCCCTTCAAGTATCATTGACTGACTTCGTTCTAACTTTGTTTGTTTTTGTTCATTATAGTACAGGTCAAACACTGTCGAAATCGAAATACCCAAAACAAACAAGGGTCCAAATACATTATTTCTTATAAAATCACGTGTGATAATCCTTCCTTTTATAACCTTGATACGCAATCAAACAAATCAAGTAGCCTTCAAACAAATCGCGCTTGATTGCCTTGTACACGCTTTAGTCTCGAGGTGCACTGTACCAGGCGTCTCAACGTTCGGGCGTCTGATGTGAGGCGCTTATTCTACTATCAAGGAAATTAGGTTTCGGCACCTAACACGATTCCCAGCGCATCCAAACTCTATAAACACGACATCCCTTCAATCATTTCAACGGATTGTCAACCGCATTCTAAACCTCTCCCAGACTTCTAAAACAATTTTAATACCCTTTTACAACCTTCTAAAACACCTCACATCAACCTACACCCCGAAGATCTCTGTGTGTCCGAGTTGATGTCATTTGGTGTCCATGTTCAAAGCTTGACAATATATATTTATGGCATGATTACTCCTTTGCTACCTTTGTATTTACATTGTTAATCTCCTTTCCCTTCAAGTATCATTGACTAACTTCGTTCTAACTTTGTTTGTTTTTGTTCATTATAGTACAGGTCAAACACGGTCAAAATCGAAATACCCAAAACAAACAAGGGTCCAAATACATAATTTCTTATAAAATCACGTGTGATAATCCTTCCTTTTATAACCTTGATACGCAATCAAACAAATCAAGTAGCTTTCAAACAAATCGCGCTTGATTGCCTTGTACACGCTTTAGTCTCGAGGTGCACTGTACCAGACGTCTCAACGTTCGGGCGTCTGATGTGAGGCGCTTATTCTACTATCAAGGAAATTAGGTTTCGGCACCTAACACGATTCCCAGCGCATCCAAACTCTATAAACACGACATCCCTTCAATCATTTCAACGGATTGTCAACCGCATTCTAAACCTCTCCCAGACTCCTAAAACAAATTTTAATACCCTTTTACAACCTTCTAAAACACCTCACATCAACCTACACCCCGAAGATCTCTGTGTGTCCGAGTTGATGTCATTTGGTGTCCATGTTCAAAGCTTGACAATATATATTTATGGCATGATTACTCCTTTGCTACCTTTGTATTTACATTGTTGTTCTCCTTTCCCTTCAAGTATCATTGACTGACTTCGTTCTAACTTTGTTTGTTTTTGTTCATTATAGTACAGGTCAAACACTGTCGAAATCGAAATACCCAAAACAAACAAGGGTCCAAATACATTATTTCTTATAAAATCACGTGTGATAATCCTTCCTTTTATAACCTTGATACGCAATCAAACAAATCAAGTAGCCTTCAAACAAATCGCGCTTGATTGCCTTGTACACGCTTTAGTCTCGAGGTGCACTGTACCAGGCGTCTCAACGTTCGGGCGTCTGATGTGAGGCGCTTATTCTACTATCAAGGAAATTAGGTTTCGGCACCTAACACGATTCCCAGCGCATCCAAACTCTATAAACACGACATCCCTTCAATCATTTCAACGGATTGTCAACCGCATTCTAAACCTCTCCCAGACTCCTAAAACAAATTTTAATACCCTTTTACAACCTTCTAAAACACCTCACATCAACCTACACCCCGAAGATCTCTGTGTGTCCGAGTTGATGTCATTTGGTGTCCATGTTCAAAGCTTGACAATATATATTTATGGCATGATTACTCCTTTGCTACCTTTGTATTTACATTGTTGTTCTCCTTTCCCTTCAAGTATCATTGACTGACTTCGTTCTAACTTTGTTTGTTTTTGTTCATTATAGTACAGGTCAAACACTGTCGAAATCGAAATACCCAAAACAAACAAGGGTCCAAATACATTATTTCTTATAAAATCACGTGTGATAATCCTTCCTTTTATAACCTTGATACGCAATCAAACAAATCAAGTAGCCTTCAAACAAATCGCGCTTGATTGCCTTGTACACGCTTTAGTCTCGAGGTGCACTGTACCAGGCGTCTCAACGTTCGGGCGTCTGATGTGAGGCGCTTATTCTACTATCAAGGAAATTAGGTTTCGGCACCTAACACGATTCCCAGCGCATCCAAACTCTATAAACACGACATCCCTTCAATCATTTCAACGGATTGTCAACCGCATTCTAAACCTCTCCCAGACTTCTAAAACAATTTTAATACCCTTTTACAACCTTCTAAAACACCTCACATCAACCTACACCCCGAAGATCTCTGTGTGTCCGAGTTGATGTCATTTGGTGTCCATGTTCAAAGCTTGACAATATATATTTATGGCATGATTACTCCTTTGCTACCTTTGTATTTACATTGTTAATCTCCTTTCCCTTCAAGTATCATTGACTAACTTCGTTCTAACTTTGTTTGTTTTTGTTCATTATAGTACAGGTCAAACACGGTCAAAATCGAAATACCCAAAACAAACAAGGGTCCAAATACATTATTTCTTATACAATCACGCGTGATAATCCTTCCTTGTATAACCTTGATACGCAATCAAACAAATCAAGTAGCTTTCAAACAAATCGCGCTTGATTTCCTTGTACACGCTTTAGTCTCGAGGTGCACTGTACCAGGCGTCTCAACGTTCGGGCGTCTGATGTGAGGTGCTTATTCTACTATCAAGGAAATTAGGTTTCGGCACCGAACACGATTCCCAGCGCATCCAAACTCTATAAACACGACATCCCTTCAATCATTTGAACGGATTTTCAACCGCATTCTAAACCTCTCCCAGACTTCTAAAACAAATTTTAATACCCTTTTACAACTTTCTAAAACACCTCACATCAACCTACACCCCGAAGATCTCTGTGTGTCCGAGTTGATGTCATTTGGTGTCCATGTTCAAAGATTGACAATATATATTTATGGCATGATTACTCCTTTGCTACCTTTGTATTTACATTGTTAATCTCCTTTCCCTTCAAGTATCATTGACTAACTTCGTTCTAACTTTGTTTGTTTTTGTTCATTATAGTACAGGTCAAACACTGTCGAAATCGAAATACCCAAAACAAACAAGGGTCCAAATACATAATTTCTTATAAAATCACGTGTGATAATCCTTCCTTTTATAACCTTGATACGCAATCAAACAAATCAATTTGCTTTCAAACAAATCGCGTTTGATTGCCTTGTACACGCTTTAGTCTCGAGGTGCACTGTACCAGGCGTCTCAACGTTCGGGCGTCTGATGTGAGGCGCTTATTCTACTATCAAGGAAATTAGGTTTCGGCACCTAACACGATTCCCAGCGCATCCAAACTCTATAAACACGACATCCCTTCAATCATTTCAACGGATTGTCAACCGCATTCTAAACCTCTCCCAAACTTCTAAAACAAATTTTAATACCCTTTTACAACCTTCTAAAACACCTCACATCAACCTACATCCCGAAGATCTCTGTGTGTCCGAGTTGATGTCATTTGGTGTCCATGTTCAAAGCTTGACAATATATATTTATGGCATGATTACTCCTTTCCTACCTTTGTATTTACATTGTTAATCTCCTTTCCCTTCAAGTATCATTGACTAAATTCGTTCTAACTTTGTTTGTTTTTGTTCATTATAGTACAAGTCAAATACGGTCAAAATCGAAATACCCAAAACAAACAAGGGTCCAAATACATTATTTCTTATACAATCACGCGTGATAATCCTACCTTGTATAACCTTGATACGCAATCAAACAAATCAAGTAGCTTTCAAACAATTCGCTCTTGATAGCCTCGTACACGCTTTAGTCTCGAGGTGCACTGTACCAGGCGTCTCAACGTTCGGGCGTCTGATGTGAGGCGCTTATTCTACGATCCAGGAAATTAGGTTTCGGCACCTAACACGATTCCCTGCGCATGCAAACTCTATAAACACGACATCCCTTCAATCATTTCAACGGATTGTCAACCGCATTCTAAACCTCTCCCAGACTTCTAAAACAAATTTTAATACCCTTTTACAACCTTCTAAAACACCTCACATCAACCTACACCCCGAAGATCTCTGTGTGTCCGAGTTGATGTCATTTGGTGTCCATGTTCAAAGCTTGACAATATATATTTATGGCATGATTACTCCTTTGCTACCTTTGTATTTACATTGTTGATCTCCTTTCCCTTCAAGTATCATTGACTGACTTCGTTCTAACTTTGTTTGTTTTTGTTCATTATAGTACAGGTCAAACACTGTCGAAATCGAAATACCCAAAACAAACAAGGGTCCAAATACATTATTTCTTATAAAATCACGTGTGATAATCCTTCCTTTTATAACCTTGATACGCAATCAAACAAATCAAGTAGCCTTCAAACAAATCGCGCTTGATTGCCTTGTACACGCTTTAGTCTCGAGGTGCACTGTACCAGGCGTCTCAACGTTCGGGCGTCTGATGTGAGGCGCTTATTCTACTATCAAGGAAATTAGGTTTCGGCACCTAACACGATTCCCAGCGCATCCAAAATCTATAAACACGACATCCCTTCAATCATTTCAACGGATTGTCAACCGCATTCTAAACCTCTCCCAGACTTCTAAAACAATTTTAATACCCTTTTACAACCTTCTAAAACACCTCACATCAACCTACACCCCGAAAATCTCTGTGTGTCCGAGTTGATGTCATTTGGTGTCCATGTTCAAAGCTTGACAATATATATTTATGGCATGATTACTCCTTTGCTACCTTTGTATTTACATTGTTAATCTCCTTTCCCTTCAAGTATCATTGACTAACTTCGTTCTAACTTTGTTTGTTTTTGTTCATTATAGTACAGGTCAAACACGGTCAAAATCGAAATACCCAAAACAAACAAGGGTCCAAATACATTATTTCTTATACAATCACGCGTGATAATCCTTCCTTGTATAACCTTGATACGCAATCAAACAAATCAAGTAGCTTTCAAACAAATCGCGCTTGATTGCCTTGTACACGCTTTAGTCTCGAGGTGCACTGTACCAGGCGTCTCAACGTTCGGGCGTCTGATGTGAGGTGCTTATTCTACTATCAAGGAAATTATGTTTCGGCACCGAACACGATTCCCAGCGCATCCAAACTCTATAAACACGACATCCCTTCAATCATTTGAACGGATTTTCAACCGCATTCTAAACCTCTCCCAGACTTCTAAAACAAATTTTAATACCCTTTTACAACTTTCTAAAACACCTCACATCAACCTACACCCCGAAGATCTCTGTGTGTCCGAGTTGATGTCATTTGGTGTCCATGTTCAAAGCTTGACAATATATATTTATGGCATGATTACTCCTTTGCTACCTTTGTATTTACATTGTTGATCTCCTTTCCCTTCAAGTATCATTGACTAACTTCGTTCTAACTTTGTTTGTTTTTGTTCATTATAGTACAGGTCAAACACTGTCGAAATCGAAATACCCAAAACAAACAAGGGTCCAAATACATTATTTCTTATACAATCACGCGTGATAATCCTTCCTTGTATAACCTTGATACGCAATCAAACAAATCAAGTAGCTTTCAAACAAATCGCGCTTGATTGCCTTGTACACGCTTTAGTCTCGAGGTGCACTGTACCAGGCGTCTCAACGTTCGGGCGTCTGATGTGAGGCGCTTATTCTACTATCAAGGAAATTAGGTTTCGGCACCTAACACGATTCCCAGCGCATCCAAACTCTATAAACACGACATCCCTTCAATCATTTCAACGGATTGCCAACCGCATTCTAAACCTCTCCCAGACTTCTAAAACAAATTTTAATACCCTTTTACAACTTTCTAAAACACCTCACATCAACCTACACCCCGAAGATCTCTGTGTGTCCGAGTTGATGTCATTTGGTGTCCATGTTCAAAGATTGACAATATATATTTATGGCATGATTACTCCTTTGCTACCTTTGTATTTACATTGTTAATCTCCTTTCCCTTCAAGTATCATTGACTAACTTCGTTCTAACTTTGTTTGTTTTTGTTCATTATAGTACAGGTCAAACACTGTCGAAATCGAAATACCCAAAACAAACAAGGGTCCAAATACATAATTTCTTATAAAATCACGTGTGATAATCCTTCCTTTTATAACCTTGATACGCAATCAAACAAATCAAGTTGCTTTCAAACAAATCGCGTTTGATTGCCTTGTACACGCTTTAGTCTCGAGGTGCACTGTACCAGGCGTCTCAACGTTCGGGCGTCTGATGTGAGGCGCTTATTCTACTATCTAGGAAATTAGGTTTCGGCACCTAACACGATTCCCAGCGCATCCAAACTCTATAAACACGACATCCCTTCAATCATTTCAACGGATTGTCAACCGCATTCTAAACCTCTCCCAGACTTCTAAAACAAATTTTAATACCCTTTTACAACCTTCTAAAACACCTCACATCAACCTACATCCCGAAGATCTCTGTGTGTCCGAGTTGATGTCATTTGGTGTCCATGTTCAAAGCTTGACAATATATATTTATGGCATGATTACTCCTTTGCTACCTTTGTATTTACATTGTTAATCTCCTTTCCCTTCAAGTATCATTGACTAAATTCGTTCTAACTTTGTTTGTTTTTGTTTATTATAGTACAAGTCAAATACGGTCAAAATCGAAATACCCAAAACAAACAAGGGTCCAAATACATTATTTCTTATACAATCACGCGTGATAATCCTACCTTGTATAACCTTGATACGCAATCAAACAAATCAAGTAGCTTTCAAACAATTCGCTCTTGATAGCCTCGTACACGCTTTAGTCTCGAGGTGCACTGTACCAGGCGTCTCAACGTTCGGGCGTCTGATGTGAGGCGCTTATTCTACGATCCAGGAAATTAGGTTTCGGCACCTAACACGATTCCCTGCGCATGCAAACTCTATAAACACGACATCCCTTCAATCATTTCAACGGATTGTCAACCGCATTCTAAACCTCTCCCAGACTTCTAAAACAAATTTTAATACCCTTTTACAACCTTCTAAAACACCTCACATCAACCTACATCCCGAAGATCTCTGTGTGTCCGAGTTGATGTCATTTGGTGTCCATGTTCAAAGCTTGACAATATATATTTATGGCATGATTACTCCTTTGCTACATTTGTATTTACATTGTTAATCTCCTTTCCCTTCAAGTATCATTGACTAAATTCGTTCTAACTTTGTTTGTTTTTGTTCATTATAGTACAAGTCAAATACGGTCAAAATCGAAATACCCAAAACAAACAAGGGTCCAAATACATTATTTCTTATACAATCACGCGTGATAATCCTACCTTGTATAACCTTGATACGCAATCAAACAAATCAAGTAGCTTTCAAACAATTCGCGCTGGATAGCCTCGTACACGCTTTAGTCTCGAGGTGCACTGTACCAGGCGTCTCAACGTTCGGGCGTCTGATGATAGGCGCTTATTCTACGATCCAGGAAATTAGGTTTCGGCACCTAACACGATTCCGAGCGCATCCAAACTCTATAAACACGACATCCCTTCAATCATTTCAACGGACTGTCAACCGCATTCTAAACCTCTCCCAGACTTCTAAAACAAATTTTAATACCCTTTTACAACCTTGTAAAACACCTCACATCAACCTACATCCCGAAGATCTCTGTGTGTCCGAGTTGATGTCATTTGGTGTCCATGTTCAAAGCTTGACAATATATATTTATGGCATGATTACTCCTTTGCTACCTTTGTATTTACATTGTTAATCTCCTTTCCCTTCAAGTATCATTTACTAACTTCGTTCTAACTTTGTTTGTTTTTGTTCATTATAGTACAAGTCAAACACTGTCAAAATCAAAATACCCAAAACAAACAAGGGTCCAAATACATTATTTCTTATAAAATCACGTGTGATAATCCTTCCTTTTATAACCTTGATACGCAATCAAACAAATCAAGTAGCTTTCAAACAAATCGCGCTTGATTGCCTTGAACACGCTTTAGTCTCGAGGTGCACTGTACCAGGCGTCTCAATGTTCGGGCGTCTGATGTGAGGCGCTTATTCTACTATCAAGGAAATTAGGTTTCGGCACCTAACACGATTCCCAGCGCATCCAAACTCTATAAACACGACATCCCTTCAATCATTTCAACGGATTGTCAACCGCATTCTAAACCTCTCCCAGACTTCTAAAACAAATTTTAATACCCTTTTACAACCTTCTAAAACACCTCACATCAACCTACACCCCGAAGATCTTTGTGTGTCCGAGTTGATGTCATTTGGTGTCCATGTTCAAAGCTTGACAATATATATTTATGGCATGATTACTCCTTTGCTACCTTTGTATTTACATTGTTAATCTCCTTTCCCTTCAAGTATCATTGACTAACTTCGTTCTAACTTTGTTTGTTTTTGTTCATTATAGTACAAGTCAAACACGGTCAAAATCGAAATACCCAAAACAAACAAGGGTCCAAATACATTATTTCTTATACAATCACGCGTGATAATCCTTCCTTGTATAACCTTGATACGCAATCAAACAAATCAAGTAGCTTTCAAACAATTCGCGCTTGATAGCCTCGTACACGCTTTAGTCTCGAGGTGCACTGTACCAGGCGTCTCAACGTTCGGGCGTCTGATGTGAGGCGCTTATTCTACGATCCAGGAAATTAGATTTCGGCACCTAACACGATTCCCAGCGCATCCAAACTCTATAAACACGACATCCCTTCAATCATTTTAACGGATTGTCAACCGCATTCTAAACCTCTCCCAGACTTCTAAAACAAATTTTAATACCCTTTTACAACCTTCTAAAACACCTCACATCAACCTACATCCCGAAGATCTCTGTGTGTCCGAGTTGATGTCATTTGGGGTCCATGTTCAAAGCTTGACAATATATATTTATGGCATGATTACTCCTTTGCTACCTTTGTATTTACATTGTTAATCTCCTTTCCCTTCAAGTATCATTTACTAACTTCGTTCTAACTTTGTTTGTTTTTGTTCATTATAGTACAAGTCAAACACTGTCAAAATCGAAATACCCAAAACAAACAAGGGTCCAAATACATTATTTCTTATAAAATCACGTGTGATAATCCTTCCTTTTATAACCTTGATAAGCAATCAAACAAATCAATTAGCTTTCAAACAAATCGCGCTTGATTGCCTTGTACACGCTTTAGTCTCGAGGTGCACTGTACCAGGCGTCTCAACGTTCGGGCGTCTGATGTGAGGCGCTTATTCTACTATCAAGGAAATTATGTTTCGGCACCTAACACGATTCCCAGCGCATCCAAACTCTATAAACACGACATCCCTTCAATCATTTCAACGGATTGTCAACCGCATTCTAAACCTCTCCCAGACTTCTAAAACAAATTTTAATACCCTTTTACAACCTTCTAAAATACCTCACATCAACCTACATCCCGAAGATCTCTGTGTGTCCGAGTTGATGTCATTGGGTGGCCATGTTCAAAGCTTGACAATATATATTTATGGCATGATTACTCCTTTGCTACCTTTGTATTTACATTGTTAATCTCCTTTCCCTTCAAGTATCATTTACTAACTTCGTTCTAACTTTGTTTGTTTTTGTTCATTATAGTACAAGTCAAACACTGTAAAAATCGAAATACCCAAAACAAACAAGGGTCCAAATACATTATTTCTTATAAAATCACGTGTGATAATCCTTCCTTTTATAACCTTGATACGCAATCAAACAAATCAAGTAGCTTTCAAACAAATCGCGCTTGATTGCCTCGTACACGCTTTAGTCTCGAGGTGCACTGTACCAGGCATCTCAACGTTCGGGCGTCTGATGTGAGGCGCTTATTCTACGATCCAGGAAATTAGGTTTCGGCACCTAACACGATTCCCAGCGCATCCAAAATCTATAAACACGACATCCCTTCAATCATTTCAACGGATTGTCAACCGCATTCTAAACCTCTCCCAGACTTCTAAAACAAATTTTAATACCCTTTTACAACCTTCTAAAACACCTCACATCAACCTACATCCCAAAGATTTCTGTGTGTCCGAGTTGATGTCATTTGGTGTCCATGTTCAAAGCTTGACAATATATATTTATGGCATGATTACTCCTTTGCTACCTTTGTATTTACATTGTTAATCTCCTTTCCCTTCAAGTATCATTTACTAACTTCGTTCTAACTTTGTTTGTTTTTGTTCATTATAGTACAAATCAAACACTGTCAAAATCGAAATACCCAAAACAAACAAGGGTCCAAATACATTATTTCTTATAAAATCACGTGTGATAATCCTTCCTTTTATAACCTTGATAAGCAATCAAACAAATCAAGTAGCTTTTAAACAAATCGCGCTTGATTGCCTTGTACACGCTTTAGTCTCGAGGTGCACTGTACCAGGCGTCTCAACGTTCGGGCGTCTGATGTGAGGCGCTTATTCTACGATCCAGGAAATTATGTTTCGGCACCTAACACGATTCCCAGCGCATCCAAACTCTATAAATATTTCTTATACAATCACGCGTGATAATCCTTCCTTTTATAACCTTGATACGCAATCAAACAAATCAAGTAGCTTTCAAACAAATCGCGCTTGATAGCCTCGTACACGCTTTAGTCTCGAGGTGCACTGTACCAGGCGTCTCAACGTTCGGGCGTCTGATGTGAGGCGCTTATTCTACTATCAAGGAAATTATGTTTCGGAACCTAACACGATTCCCAGCGCATCCAAACTCTATAAACACGACATCCCTTCAATCATTTCAACGGATTGTCAACCGCATTCTAAACCTCTCCCAGACTTCTAAAACAAATTTTAATACCCTTTTACAACCTTCTAAAACACCTCACATCAACCTACACCCCGAAGATCTTTGTGTGTCCGAGTTGATGTCATTTGGTGTCCATGTTCAAAGCTTGACAATATATATTTATGGCATGATTACTCCTTTGCTACCTTTGTATTTACATTGTTAATCTCCTTTCCCTTCAAGTATCATTGACTAACTTCGTTCTAACTTTGTTTGTTTTTGTTCATTATAGTACAAGTCAAACACGGTCAAAATCGAAATACCCAAAACAAACAAGGGTCCAAATACATTATTTCTTATACAATCACGCGTGATAATCCTTCCTTGTATAACCTTGATACGCAATCAAACAAATCAAGTAGCTTTCAAACAATTCGCGCTTGATAGCCTCGTACACGCTTTAGTCTCGAGGTGCACTGTACCAGGCGTCTCAACGTTCGGGCGTCTGATGTGAGGCGCTTATTCTACGATCCAGGAAATTAGATTTCGGCACCTAACACGATTCCCAGCGCATCCAAACTCTATAAACACGACATCCCTTCAATCATTTTAACGGATTGTCAACCGCATTCTAAACCTCTCCCAGACTTCTAAAACAAATTTTAATACCCTTTTACAACCTTCTAAAACACCTCACATCAACCTACATCCCGAAGATCTCTGTGTGTCCGAGTTGATGTCATTTGGTGTCCATGTTCAAAGCTTGACAATATATATTTATGGCATGATTACTCCTTTGCTACCTTTGTATTTACATTGTTAATCTCCTTTCCCTTCAAGTATCATTTACTAACTTCGTTCTAACTTTGTTTGTTTTTGTTCATTATAGTACAAGTCAAACACTGTCAAAATCGAAATACCCAAAACAAACAAGGGTCCAAATACATTATTTCTTATAAAATCACGTGTGATAATCCTTCCTTTTATAACCTTGATAAGCAATCAAACAAATCAATTAGCTTTCAAACAAATCGCGCTTGATTGCCTTGTACACGCTTTAGTCTCGAGGTGCACTGTACCAGGCGTCTCAACGTTCGGGCGTCTGATGTGAGGCGCTTATTCTACTATCAAGGAAATTATGTTTCGGCACCTAACACGATTCCCAGCGCATCCAAACTCTATAAACACGACATCCCTTCAATCATTTCAACGGATTGTCAACCGCATTCTAAACCTCTCCCAGACTTCTAAAACAAATTTTAATACCCTTTTACAACCTTCTAAAATACCTCACATCAACCTACATCCCGAAGATCTCTGTGTGTCCGAGTTGATGTCATTGGGTGGCCATGTTCAAAGCTTGACAATATATATTTATGGCATGATTACTCCTTTGCTACCTTTGTATTTACATTGTTAATCTCCTTTCCCTTCAAGTATCATTTACTAACTTCGTTCTAACTTTGTTTGTTTTTGTTCATTATAGTACAAGTCAAACACTGTAAAAATCGAAATACCCAAAACAAACAAGGGTCCAAATACATTATTTCTTATAAAATCACGTGTGATAATCCTTCCTTTTATAACCTTGATACGCAATCAAACAAATCAAGTAGCTTTCAAACAAATCGCGCTTGATTGCCTCGTACACGCTTTAGTCTCGAGGTGCACTGTACCAGGCATCTCAACGTTCGGGCGTCTGATGTGAGGCGCTTATTCTACGATCCAGGAAATTAGGTTTCGGCACCTAACACGATTCCCAGCGCATCCAAAATCTATAAACACGACATCCCTTCAATCATTTCAACGGATTGTCAACCGCATTCTAAACCTCTCCCAGACTTCTAAAACAAATTTTAATACCCTTTTACAACCTTCTAAAACACCTCACATCAACCTACATCCCGAAGATTTCTGTGTGTCCGAGTTGATGTCATTTGGTGTCCATGTTCAAAGCTTGACAATATATATTTATGGCATGATTACTCCTTTGCTACCTTTGTATTTACATTGTTAATCTCCTTTCCCTTCAAGTATCATTTACTAACTTCGTTCTAACTTTGTTTGTTTTTGTTCATTATAGTACAAATCAAACACTGTCAAAATCGAAATACCCAAAACAAACAAGGGTCCAAATACATTATTTCTTATAAAATCACGTGTGATAATCCTTCCTTTTATAACCTTGATAAGCAATCAAACAAATCAAGTAGCTTTTAAACAAATCGCGCTTGATTGCCTTGTACACGCTTTAGTCTCGAGGTGCACTGTACCAGGCGTCTCAACGTTCGGGCGTCTGATGTGAGGCGCTTATTCTACGATCCAGGAAATTATGTTTCGGCACCTAACACGATTCCCAGCGCATCCAAACTCTATAAATATTTCTTATACAATCACGCGTGATAATCCTTCCTTTTATAACCTTGATACGCAATCAAACAAATCAAGTAGCTTTCAAACAAATCGCGCTTGATAGCCTCGTACACGCTTTAGTCTCGAGGTGCACTGTACCAGGCGTCTCAACGTTCGGGCGTCTGATGTGAGGCGCTTATTCTACTATCAAGGAAATTATGTTTCGGCACCTAACACGATTCCCAGCGCATCCAAACTCTATAAACACGACATCCCTTCAATCATTTCAACGGATTGTCAACCGCATTCTAAACCTCTCCCAGACTTCTAAAACAAATTTTAATACCCTTTTACAACCTTCTAAAATACCTCACATCAACCTACATCCCGAAGATCTCTGTGTGTCCGAGTTGATGTCATTGGGTGGCCATGTTCAAAGCTTGACAATATATATTTATGGCATGATTACTCCTTTGCTACCTTTGTATTTACATTGTTAATCTCCTTTCCCTTCAAGTATCATTTACTAACTTCGTTCTAACTTTGTTTGTTTTTGTTCATTATAGTACAAGTCAAACACTGTAAAAATCGAAATACCCAAAACAAACAAGGGTCCAAATACATTATTTCTTATAAAATCACGTGTGATAATCCTTCCTTTTATAACCTTGATACGCAATCAAACAAATCAAGTAGCTTTCAAACAAATCGCGCTTGATTGCCTCGTACACGCTTTAGTCTCGAGGTGCACTGTACCAGGCATCTCAACGTTCGGGCGTCTGATGTGAGGCGCTTATTCTACGATCCAGGAAATTAGGTTTCGGCACCTAACACGATTCCCAGCGCATCCAAAATCTATAAACACGACATCCCTTCAATCATTTCAACGGATTGTCAACCGCATTCTAAACCTCTCCCAGACTTCTAAAACAAATTTTAATACCCTTTTACAACCTTCTAAAACACCTCACATCAACCTACATCCCGAAGATTTCTGTGTGTCCGAGTTGATGTCATTTGGTGTCCATGTTCAAAGCTTGACAATATATATTTATGGCATGATTACTCCTTTGCTACCTTTGTATTTACATTGTTAATCTCCTTTCCCTTCAAGTATCATTTACTAACTTCGTTCTAACTTTGTTTGTTTTTGTTCATTATAGTACAAATCAAACACTGTCAAAATCGAAATACCCAAAACAAACAAGGGTCCAAATACATTATTTCTTATAAAATCACGTGTGATAATCCTTCCTTTTATAACCTTGATAAGCAATCAAACAAATCAAGTAGCTTTTAAACAAATCGCGCTTGATTGCCTTGTACACGCTTTAGTCTCGAGGTGCACTGTACCAGGCGTCTCAACGTTCGGGCGTCTGATGTGAGGCGCTTATTCTACGATCCAGGAAATTATGTTTCGGCACCTAACACGATTCCCAGCGCATCCAAACTCTATAAATATTTCTTATACAATCACGCGTGATAATCCTTCCTTTTATAACCTTGATACGCAATCAAACAAATCAAGTAGCTTTCAAACAAATCGCGCTTGATAGCCTCGTACACGCTTTAGTCTCGAGGTGCACTGTACCAGGCGTCTCAACGTTCGGGCGTCTGATGTGAGGCGCTTATTCTACGATCCAGGAAATTAGATTTCGGCACCTAACACGATTCCCAGCGCATCCAAACTCTATAAACACGACATCCCTTCAATCATTTCAACGGATTGTCAACCGCATTCTAAACCTCTCCCAGACTTCTAAAACAAATTTTAATACCCTTTTACAACCTTCTAAAATACCTCACATCAACCTACATCCCGAAGATCTCTGTGTGTCCGAGTTGATGTCATTGGGTGTCCATGTTCAAAGCTTGACAATATATATTTATGGCATGATTACTCCTTTGCTACCTTTGTATTTACATTGTTAATCTCCTTTCCCTTCAAGTATCATTTACTAACTTCGTTCTAACTTTGTTTGTTTTTGTTCATTATAGTACAAGTCAAACACTGTCAAAATCGAAATACCCAAAACAAACAAGGGTCCAAATACATTATTTCTTATAAAATCACGTGTGATAATCCTTCCTTTTATAACCTTGATAAGCAATCAAACAAATCAATTAGCTTTCAAACAAATCGCGCTTGATTGCCTTGTACACGCTTTAGTCTCGAGGTGCACTGTACCAGGCGTCTCAACGTTCGGGCGTCTGATGTGAGGCGCTTATTCTACTATCAAGGAAATTATGTTTCGGCACCTAACACGATTCCCAGCGCATCCAAACTCTATAAACACGACATCCCTTCAATCATTTCAACGGATTGTCAACCGCATTCTAAACCTCTCCCAGACTTCTAAAACAAATTTTAATACCCTTTTACAACCTTCTAAAATACCTCACATCAACCTACATCCCGAAGATCTCTGTGTGTCCGAGTTGATGTCATTGGGTGGCCATGTTCAAAGCTTGACAATATATATTTATGGCATGATTACTCCTTTGCTACCTTTGTATTTACATTGTTAATCTCCTTTCCCTTCAAGTATCATTTACTAACTTCGTTCTAACTTTGTTTGTTTTTGTTCATTATAGTACAAGTCAAACACTGTAAAAATCGAAATACCCAAAACAAACAAGGGTCCAAATACATTATTTCTTATAAAATCACGTGTGATAATCCTTCCTTTTATAACCTTGATACGCAATCAAACAAATCAAGTAGCTTTCAAACAAATCGCGCTTGATTGCCTCGTACACGCTTTAGTCTCGAGGTGCACTGTACCAGGCATCTCAACGTTCGGGCGTCTGATGTGAGGCGCTTATTCTACGATCCAGGAAATTAGGTTTCGGCACCTAACACGATTCCCAGCGCATCCAAAATCTATAAACACGACATCCCTTCAATCATTTCAACGGATTGTTAACCGCATTCTAAACCTCTCCCAGACTTCTAAAACAAATTTTAATACCCTTTTACAACCTTCTAAAACACCTCACATCAACCTACATCCCGAAGATTTCTGTGTGTCCGAGTTGATGTCATTTGGTGTCCATGTTCAAAGCTTGACAATATATATTTATGGCATGATTACTCCTTTGCTACCTTTGTATTTACATTGTTAATCTCCTTTCCCTTCAAGTATCATTTACTAACTTCGTTCTAACTTTGTTTGTTTTTGTTCATTATAGTACAAATCAAACACTGTCAAAATCGAAATACCCAAAACAAACAAGGGTCCAAATACATTATTTCTTATAAAATCACGTGTGATAATCCTTCCTTTTATAACCTTGATAAGCAATCAAACAAATCAAGTAGCTTTTAAACAAATCGCGCTTGATTGCCTTGTACACGCTTTAGTCTCGAGGTGCACTGTACCAGGCGTCTCAACGTTCGGGCGTCTGATGTGAGGCGCTTATTCTACGATCCAGGAAATTATGTTTCGGCACCTAACACGATTCCCAGCGCATCCAAACTCTATAAATATTTCTTATACAATCACGCGTGATAATCCTTCCTTTTATAACCTTGATACGCAATCAAACAAATCAAGTAGCTTTCAAACAAATCGCGCTTGATAGCCTCGTACACGCTTTAGTCTCGAGGTGCACTGTACCAGGCGTCTCAACGTTCGGGCGTCTGATGTGAGGCGCTTATTCTACGATCCAGGAAATTAGATTTCGGCACCTAACACGATTCCCAGCGCATCCAAACTCTATAAACACGACATCCCTTCAATCATTTCAACGGATTGTCAACCGCATTCTAAACCTCTCCCAGACTTCTAAAACAAATTTTAATACCCTTTTACAACCTTCTAAAATACCTCACATCAACCTACATCCCGAAGATCTCTGTGTGTCCGAGTTGATGTCATTGGGTGTCCATGTTCAAAGCTTGACAATATATATTTATGGCATGATTACTCCTTTGCTACCTTTGTATTTACATTGTTAATCTCCTTTCCCTTCAAGTATCATTTACTAACTTCGTTCTAACTTTGTTTGTTTTTGTTCATTATAGTACAAGTCAAACACTGTCAAAATCGAAATACCCAAAACAAACAAGGGTCCAAATACATTATTTCTTATAAAATCACGTGTGATAATCCTTCCTTTTATAACCTTGATAAGCAATCAAACAAATCAATTAGCTTTCAAACAAATCGCGCTTGATTGCCTTGTACACGCTTTAGTCTCGAGGTGCACTGTACCAGGCGTCTCAACGTTCGGGCGTCTGATGTGAGGCGCTTATTCTACTATCAAGGAAATTATGTTTCGGCACCTAACACGATTCCCAGCGCATCCAAACTCTATAAACACGACATCCCTTCAATCATTTCAACGGATTGTCAACCGCATTCTAAACCTCTCCCAGACTTCTAAAACAAATTTTAATACCCTTTTACAACCTTCTAAAATACCTCACATCAACCTACATCCCGAAGATCTCTGTGTGTCCGAGTTGATGTCATTGGGTGGCCATGTTCAAAGCTTGACAATATATATTTATGGCATGATTACTCCTTTGCTACCTTTGTATTTACATTGTTAATCTCCTTTCCCTTCAAGTATCATTTACTAACTTCGTTCTAACTTTGTTTGTTTTTGTTCATTATAGTACAAGTCAAACACTGTAAAAATCGAAATACCCAAAACAAACAAGGGTCCAAATACATTATTTCTTATAAAATCACGTGTGATAATCCTTCCTTTTATAACCTTGATACGCAATCAAACAAATCAAGTAGCTTTCAAACAAATCGCGCTTGATTGCCTCGTACACGCTTTAGTCTCGAGGTGCACTGTACCAGGCATCTCAACGTTCGGGCGTCTGATGTGAGGCGCTTATTCTACGATCCAGGAAATTAGGTTTCGGCACCTAACACGATTCCCAGCGCATCCAAAATCTATAAACACGACATCCCTTCAATCATTTCAACGGATTGTCAACCGCATTCTAAACCTCTCCCAGACTTCTAAAACAAATTTTAATACCCTTTTACAACCTTCTAAAATACCTCACATCAACCTACATCCCGAAGATCTCTGTGTGTCCGAGTTGATGTCATTGGGTGTCCATGTTCAAAGCTTGACAATATATATTTATGGCATGATTACTCCTTTGCTACCTTTGTATTTACATTGTTAATCTCCTTTCCCTTCAAGTATCATTTACTAACTTCGTTCTAACTTTGTTTGTTTTTGTTCATTATAGTACAAGTCAAACACTGTCAAAATCGAAATACCCAAAACAAACAAGGGTCCAAATACATTATTTCTTATAAAATCACGTGTGATAATCCTTCCTTTTATAACCTTGATAAGCAATCAAACAAATCAATTAGCTTTCAAACAAATCGCGCTTGATTGCCTTGTACACGCTTTAGTCTCGAGGTGCACTGTACCAGGCGTCTCAACGTTCGGGCGTCTGATGTGAGGCGCTTATTCTACTATCAAGGAAATTATGTTTCGGCACCTAACACGATTCCCAGCGCATCCAAACTCTATAAACACGACATCCCTTCAATCATTTCAACGGATTGTCAACCGCATTCTAAACCTCTCCTAGACTTCTAAAACAAATTTTAATACCCTTTTACAACCTTCTAAAATACCTCACATCAACCTACATCCCGAAGATCTCTGTGTGTCCGAGTTGATGTCATTGGGTGGCCATGTTCAAAGCTTGACAATATATATTTATGGCATGATTACTCCTTTGCTACCTTTGTATTTACATTGTTAATCTCCTTTCCCTTCAAGTATCATTTACTAACTTCGTTCTAACTTTGTTTGTTTTTGTTCATTATAGTACAAGTCAAACACTGTAAAAATCGAAATACCCAAAACAAACAAGGGTCCAAATACATTATTTCTTATAAAATCACGTGTGATAATCCTTCCTTTTATAACCTTGATACGCAATCAAACAAATCAAGTAGCTTTCAAACAAATCGCGCTTGATTGCCTCGTACACGCTTTAGTCTCGAGGTGCACTGTACCAGGCATCTCAACGTTCGGGCGTCTGATGTGAGGCGCTTATTCTACGATCCAGGAAATTAGGTTTCGGCACCTAACACGATTCCCAGCGCATCCAAAATCTATAAACACGACATCCCTTCAATCATTTCAACGGATTGTCAACCGCATTCTAAACCTCTCCCAGACTTCTAAAACAAATTTTAATACCCTTTTACAACCTTCTAAAACACCTCACATCAACCTACATCCCGAAGATTTCTGTGTGTCCGAGTTGATGTCATTTGGTGTCCATGTTCAAAGCTTGACAATATATATTTATGGCATGATTACTCCTTTGCTACCTTTGTATTTACATTGTTAATCTCCTTTCCCTTCAAGTATCATTTACTAACTTCGTTCTAACTTTGTTTGTTTTTGTTCATTATAGTACAAATCAAACACTGTCAAAATCGAAATACCCAAAACAAACAAGGGTCCAAATACATTATTTCTTATAAAATCACGTGTGATAATCCTTCCTTTTATAACCTTGATAAGCAATCAAACAAATCAAGTAGCTTTTAAACAAATCGCGCTTGATTGCCTTGTACACGCTTTAGTCTCGAGGTGCACTGTACCAGGCGTCTCAACGTTCGGGCGTCTGATGTGAGGCGCTTATTCTACGATCCAGGAAATTATGTTTCGGCACCTAACACGATTCCCAGCGCATCCAAACTCTATAAATATTTCTTATACAATCACGCGTGATAATCCTTCCTTTTATAACCTTGATACGCAATCAAACAAATCAAGTAGCTTTCAAACAAATCGCGCTTGATAGCCTCGTACACGCTTTAGTCTCGAGGTGCACTGTACCAGGCGTCTCAACGTTCGGGCGTCTGATGTGAGGCGCTTATTCTACGATCCAGGAAAT
Organism: Agrostemma githago; assembly: GCA_958450325.1. Lineage (NCBI taxonomy): Eukaryota > Viridiplantae > Streptophyta > Magnoliopsida > Caryophyllales > Caryophyllaceae > Agrostemma > Agrostemma githago. Next base: position 27,799,808 of record OY288245.1, read on the forward strand.
TAGATTTCGGCACCTAACACGATTCCCAGCGCATCCAAACTCTATAAACACGACATCCCTTCAATCATTTCAACGGATTGTCAACCGCATTCTAAACCTCTCCCAGACTTCTAAAACAAATTTTAATACCCTTTTACAACCTTCTAAAATACCTCACATCAACCTACATCCCGAAGATCTCTGTGTGTCCGAGTTGATGTCATTGGGTGTCCATGTTCAAAGCTTGACAATATATATTTATGGCATGATTACTCCTTTGCTACCTTTGTATTTACATTGTTAATCTCCTTTCCCTTCAAGTATCATTTACTAACTTCGTTCTAACTTTGTTTGTTTTTGTTCATTATAGTACAAGTCAAACACTGTAAAAATCGAAATACCCAAAACAAACAAGGGTCCAAATACATTATTTCTTATAAAATCACGTGTGATAATCCTTCCTTTTATAACCTTGATACGCAATCAAACAAATCAAGTAGCTTTCAAACAAATCGCGCTTCATTGCCTTGAACACGCTTTAGTCTCGAGGTGCACTGTACCAGGCGTCTCAATGTTCGGGCGTCTGATGTGAGGCGCTTATTCTACTATCAAGGAAATTAGGTTTCGGCACCTAACACGATTCCCAGCGCATCCAAACTCTATAAACACGACATCCCTTCAATCATTTCAACGGATTGTCAACCGCATTCTAAACCTCTCCCAGACTTCTAAAACAAATTTTAATACCCTTTTACAACCTTCTAAAACACCTCACATCAACCTACACCCCGAAGATCTTTGCGTGTCCGAGTTGATGTCATTTGGTGTCCATGTTCAAAGCTTGACAATATATATTTATGGCATGATTACTCCTTTGCTACCTTTGTATTTACATTGTTAATCTCCTTTCCCTTCAAGTATCATTGACTAACTTCGTTCTAACTTTGTTTGTTTTTGTTCATTATAGTACAAGTCAAACACGGTCAAAATCGAAATACCCAAAACAAACAAGGGTCCAAATACATTATTTCTTATACAATCACGCGTGATAATCCTTCCTTGTATAACCTTGATACGCAATCAAACAAATCAAGTAGCTTTCAAACAATTCGCGCTTGATAGCCTCGTACACGCTTTAGTCTCGAGGTGCACTGTACCAGGCGTCTCAACGTTCGGGCGTCTGATGTGAGGCGCTTATTCTACGATCCAGGAAATTAGATTTCGGCACCTAACACGATTCCCAGCGCATCCAAACTCTATAAACACGACATCCCTTCAATCATTTTAACGGATTGTCAACCGCATTCTAAACCTCTCCCAGACTTCTAAAACAAATTTTAATACCCTTTTACAACCTTCTAAAATACCTCACATCAACCTACATCCCGAAGATCTCTGTGTGTCCGAGTTGATGTCATTGGGTGTCCATGTTCAAAGCTTGACAATATATATTTATGGCATGATTACTCCTTTGCTACCTTTGTATTTACATTGTTAATCTCCTTTCCCTTCAAGTATCATTTACTAACTTCGTTCTAACTTTGTTTGTTTTTGTTCATTATAGTACAAGTCAAACACTGTAAAAATCGAAATACCCAAAACAAACAAGGGTCCAAATACATTATTTCTTATAAAATCACGTGTGATAATCCTTCCTTTTATAACCTTGATACGCAATCAAACAAATCAAGTAGCTTTCAAACAAATCGCGCTTGATTGCCTCGTACACGCTTTAGTCTCGAGGTGCACTGTACCAGGCATCTCAACGTTCGGGCGTCTGATGTGAGGCGCTTATTCTACGATCCAGGAAATTAGGTTTCGGCACCTAACACGATTCCCAGCGCATCCAAAATCTATAAACACGACATCCCTTCAATCATTTCAACGGATTGTCAACCGCATTCTAAACCTCTCCCAGACTTCTAAAACAAATTTTAATACCCTTTTACAACCTTCTAAAACACCTCACATCAACCTACATCCCGAAGATTTCTGTGTGTCCGAGTTGATGTCATTTGGTGTCCATGTTCAAAGCTTGACAATATATATTTATGGCATGATTACTCCTTTGCTACCTTTGTATTTACATTGTTAATCTCCTTTCCCTTCAAGTATCATTTACTAACTTCGTTCTAACTTTGTTTGTTTTTGTTCATTATAGTACAAATCAAACACTGTCAAAATCGAAATACCCAAAACAAACAAGGGTCCAAATACATTATTTCTTATAAAATCACGTGTGATAATCCTTCCTTTTATAACCTTGATAAGCAATCAAACAAATCAAGTAGCTTTTAAACAAATCGCGCTTGATTGCCTTGTACACGCTTTAGTCTCGAGGTGCACTGTACCAGGCGTCTCAACGTTCGGGCGTCTGATGTGAGGCGCTTATTCTACGATCCAGGAAATTATGTTTCGGCACCTAACACGATTCCCAGCGCATCCAAACTCTATAAATATTTCTTATACAATCACGCGTGATAATCCTTCCTTTTATAACCTTGATACGCAATCAAACAAATCAAGTAGCTTTCAAACAAATCGCGCTTGATAGCCTCGTACACGCTTTAGTCTCGAGGTGCACTGTACCAGGCGTCTCAACGTTCGGGCGTCTGATGTGAGGCGCTTATTCTACGATCCAGGAAATTAGATTTCGGCACCTAACACGATTCCCAGCGCATCCAAACTCTATAAACACGACATCCCTTCAATCATTTCAACGGATTGTCAACCGCATTCTAAACCTCTCCCAGACTTCTAAAACAAATTTTAATACCCTTTTACAACCTTCTAAAACACCTCACATCAACCTACACCCCGAAGATCTTTGCGTGTCCGAGTTGATGTCATTTGGTGTCCATGTTCAAAGCTTGACAATATATATTTATGGCATGATTACTCCTTTGCTACCTTTGTATTTACATTGTTAATCTCCTTTCCCTTCAAGTATCATTGACTAACTTCGTTCTAACTTTGTTTGTTTTTGTTCATTATAGTACAAGTCAAACACGGTCAAAATCGAAATACCCAAAACAAACAAGGGTCCAAATACATTATTTCTTATACAATCACGCGTGATAATCCTTCCTTGTATAACCTTGATACGCAATCAAACAAATCAAGTAGCTTTCAAACAATTCGCGCTTGATAGCCTCGTACACGCTTTAGTCTCGAGGTGCACTGTACCAGGCGTCTCAACGTTCGGGCGTCTGATGTGAGGCGCTTATTCTACGATCCAGGAAATTAGATTTCGGCACCTAACACGATTCCCAGCGCATCCAAACTCTATAAACACGACATCCCTTCAATCATTTTAACGGATTGTCAACCGCATTCTAAACCTCTCCCAGACTTCTAAAACAAATTTTAATACCCTTTTACAACCTTCTAAAACACCTCACATCAACCTACATCCCGAAGATCTCTGTGTGTCCGAGTTGATGTCATTGGGTGTCCATGTTCAAAGCTTGACAATATATATTTATGGCATGATTACTCCTTTGCTACCTTTGTATTTACATTGTTAATCTCCATTCCCTTCAAGTATCATTTACTAACTTCGTTCTAACTTTGTTTGTTTTTGTTCATTATAGTACAAGTCAAACACTGTCAAAATCGAAATACCCAAAACAAACAAGGGTCCAAATACATTATTTCTTATAAAATCACGTGTGATAATCCTTCCTTTTATAACCTTGATAAGCAATCAAACAAATCAATTAGCTTTCAAACAAATCGCGCTTGATTGCCTTGTACACGCTTTAGTCTCGAGGTGCACTGTACCAGGCGTCTCAACGTTCGGACGTCTGATGTGAGGCGCTTATTCTACTATCAAGGAAATTATGTTTCGGCACCTAACACGATTCCCAGCGCATCCAAACTCTATAAACACGACATCCCTTCAATCATTTCAACGGATTGTCAACCGCATTCTAAACCTCTCCCAGACTTCTAAAACAAATTTTAATACCCTTTTACAACCTTCTAAAATACCTCACATCAACCTACATCCCGAAGATCTCTGTGTGTCCGAGTTGATGTCATTGGGTGTCCATGTTCAAAGCTTGACAATATATATTTATGGCATGATTACTCCTTTGCTACCTTTGTATTTACATTGTTAATCTCCTTTCCCTTCAAGTATCATTTACTAACTTCGTTCTAACTTTGTTTGTTTTTGTTCATTATAGTACAAGTCAAACACTGTAAAAATCGAAATACCCAAAACAAACAAGGGTCCAAATACATTATTTCTTATAAAATCACGTGTGATAATCCTTCCTTTTATAACCTTGATACGCAATCAAACAAATCAAGTAGCTTTCAAACAAATCGCGCTTCATTGCCTTGAACACGCTTTAGTCTCGAGGTGCACTGTACCAGGCGTCTCAATGTTCGGGCGTCTGATGTGAGGCGCTTATTCTACTATCAAGGAAATTAGGTTTCGGCACCTAACACGATTCCCAGCGCATCCAAACTCTATAAACACGACATCCCTTCAATCATTTCAACGGATTGTCAACCGCATTCTAAACCTCTCCCAGACTTCTAAAACAAATTTTAATACCCTTTTACAACCTTCTAAAACACCTCACATCAACCTACACCCCGAAGATCTTTGCGTGTCCGAGTTGATGTCATTTGGTGTCCATGTTCAAAGCTTGACAATATATATTTATGGCATGATTACTCCTTTGCTACCTTTGTATTTACATTGTTAATCTCCTTTCCCTTCAAGTATCATTGACTAACTTCGTTCTAACTTTGTTTGTTTTTGTTCATTATAGTACAAGTCAAACACGGTCAAAATCGAAATACCCAAAACAAACAAGGGTCCAAATACATTATTTCTTATACAATCACGCGTGATAATCCTTCCTTGTATAACCTTGATACGCAATCAAACAAATCAAGTAGCTTTCAAACAATTCGCGCTTGATAGCCTCGTACACGCTTTAGTCTCGAGGTGCACTGTACCAGGCGTCTCAACGTTCGGGCGTCTGATGTGAGGCGCTTATTCTACGATCCAGGAAATTAGATTTCGGCACCTAACACGATTCCCAGCGCATCCAAACTCTATAAACACGACATCCCTTCAATCATTTTAACGGATTGTCAACCGCATTCTAAACCTCTCCCAGACTTCTAAAACAAATTTTAATACCCTTTTACAACCTTCTAAAACACCTCACATCAACCTACATCCCGAAGATCTCTGTGTGTCCGAGTTGATGTCATTTGGTGTCCATGTTCAAAGCTTGACAATATATATTTATGGCATGATTACTCCTTTGCTACCTTTGTATTTACATTGTTAATCTCCATTCCCTTCAAGTATCATTTACTAACTTCGTTCTAACTTTGTTTGTTTTTGTTCATTATAGTACAAGTCAAACACTGTCAAAATCGAAATACCCAAAACAAACAAGGGTCCAAATACATTATTTCTTATAAAATCACGTGTGATAATCCTTCCTTTTATAACCTTGATAAGCAATCAAACAAATCAATTAGCTTTCAAACAAATCGCGCTTGATTGCCTTGTACACGCTTTAGTCTCGAGGTGCACTGTACCAGGCGTCTCAACGTTCGGACGTCTGATGTGAGGCGCTTATTCTACTATCAAGGAAATTATGTTTCGGCACCTAACACGATTCCCAGCGCATCCAAACTCTATAAACACGACATCCCTTCAATCATTTCAACGGATTGTCAACCGCATTCTAAACCTCTCCCAGACTTCTAAAACAAATTTTAATACCCTTTTACAACCTTCTAAAATACCTCACATCAACCTACATCCCGAAGATCTCTGTGTGTCCGAGTTGATGTCATTGGGTGTCCATGTTCAAAGCTTGACAATATATATTTATGGCATGATTACTCCTTTGCTACCTTTGTATTTACATTTTTAATCTCCTTTCCCTTCAAGTATCATTTACTAACTTCGTTCTAACTTTGTTTGTTTTTGTTCATTATAGTACAAGTCAAACACTGTAAAAATCGAAATACCCAAAACAAACAAGGGTCCAAATACATTATTTCTTATAAAATCACGTGTGATAATCCTTCCTTTTATAACCTTGATACGCAATCAAACAAATCAAGTAGCTTTCAAACAAATCGCGCTTGATTGCCTGGTACACGCTTTAGTCTCGAGGTGCACTGTACCAGGCATCTCAACGTTCGGGCGTCTGATGTGAGGCGCTTATTCTACGATCCAGGAAATTAGGTTTCGGCACCTAACACGATTCCCAGCGCATCCAAAATCTATAAACACGACATCCCTTCAATCATTTCAACGGATTGTCAACCGCATTCTAAACCTCTCCCAGACTTCTAAAACAAATTTTAATACCCTTTTACAACCTTCTAAAACACCTCACATCAACCTACATCCCGAAGATTTCTGTGTGTCCGAGTTGATGTCATTTGGTGTCCATGTTCAAAGCTTGACAATATATATTTATGGCATGATTACTCCTTTGCTACCTTTGTATTTACATTGTTAATCTCCTTTCCCTTCAAGTATCATTTACTAACTTCGTTCTAACTTTGTTTGTTTTTGTTCATTATAGTACAAATCAAACACTGTCAAAATCGAAATACCCAAAACAAACAAGGGTCCAAATACATTATTTCTTATAAAATCACGTGTGATAATCCTTCCTTTTATAACCTTGATAAGCAATCAAACAAATCAAGTAGCTTTTAAACAAATCGCGCTTGATTGCCTTGTACACGCTTTAGTCTCGAGGTGCACTGTACCAGGCGTCTCAACGTTCGGGCGTCTGATGTGAGGCGCTTATTCTACGATCCAGGAAATTAGGTTTCGGCACCTAACACGATTCCCAGCGCATCCAAACTCTATAAACACGACATCCCTTCAATCATTTTAACGGATTGTCAACCGCATTCTAAACCTCTCCCAGACTTCTAAAACAAATTTTAATACCCTTTTACAACCTTCTAAAACACCTCACATCAACCTACATCCCGAAGATCTCTGTGTGTCCGAGTTGATGTCATTTGGTGTCCATGTTCAAAGCTTGACAATATATATTTATGGCATGATTACTCCTTTGCTACCTTTGTATTTACATTGTTAATCTCCTTTCCCTTCAAGTATCATTTACTAACTTCGTTCTAACTTTGTTTGTTTTTGTTCATTATAGTACAAGTCAAACACTGTCAAAATTGAAATACCCAAAACAAACAAGGGTCCAAATACATTATTTCTTATAAAATCACGTGTGATAATCCTTCCTTTTATAACCTTGATACGCAATCAAACAAATCAAGTAGCTTTCAAACAAATCGCGCTTGATTGCCTTGAACACGCTTTAGTCTCGAGGTGCACTGTACCAGGCGTCTCAATGTTCGGGCGTCTGATGTGAGGCGCTTATTCTACTATCAAGGAAATTAGGTTTCGGCACCTAACACGATTCCCAGCGCATCCAAACTCTATAAACACGACATCCCTTCAATCATTTCAACGGATTGTCAACCGCATTCTAAACCTCTCCCATACTTCTAAAACAAATTTTAATACCCTTTTACAACCTTCTAAAACACCTCACATCAACCTACACCCCGAAGATCTTTGTGTGTCCGAGTTGATGTCATTTGGTGTCCATGTTCAAAGCTTGACAATATATATTTATGGCATGATTACTCCTTTGCTACCTTTGTATTTACATTGTTAATCTCCTTTCCCTTCAAGTATCATTGACTAACTTCGTTCTAACTTTGTTTGTTTTTGTTCATTATAGTACAAGTCAAACACGGTCAAAATCGAAATACCCAAAACAAACAAGGGTCCAAATACATTATTTCTTATACAATCACGCGTGATAATCCTTCCTTGTATAACCTTGATACGCAATCAAACAAATCAAGTAGCTTTCAAACAATTCGCGCTTGATAGCCTCGTACACGCTTTAGTCTCGAGGTGCACTGTACCAGGCGTCTCAACGTTCGGGCGTCTGATGTGAGGCGCTTATTCTACGATCCAGGAAATTAGATTTCGGCACCTAACACGATTCCCAGCGCATCCAAACTCTATAAACACGACATCCCTTCAATCATTTTAACGGATTGTCAACCGCATTCTAAACCTCTCCCAGACTTCTAAAACAAATTTTAATACCCTTTTACAACCTTCTAAAACACCTCACATCAACCTACATCCCGAAGATCTCTGTGTGTCCGAGTTGATGTCATTTGGTGTCCATGTTCAAAGCTTGACAATATATATTTATGGCATGATTACTCCTTTGCTACCTTTGTATTTACATTGTTAATCTCCTTTCCCTTCAAGTATCATTTACTAACTTCGTTCTAACTTTGTTTGTTTTTGTTCATTATAGTACAAGTCAAACACTGTCAAAATCGAAATACCCAAAACAAACAAGGGTCCAAATACATTATTTCTTATAAAATCACGTGTGATAATCCTTCCTTTTATAACCTTGATAAGCAATCAAACAAATCAATTAGCTTTCAAACAAATTGCGCTTGATTGCCTTGTACACGCTTTAGTCTCGAGGTGCACTGTACCAGGCGTCTCAACGTTCGGGCGTCTGATGTGAGGCGCTTATTCTACTATCAAGGAAATTATGTTTCGGCACCTAACACGATTCCCAGCGCATCCAAACTCTATAAACACGACATCCCTTCAATCATTTCAACGGATTGTCAACCGCATTCTAAACCTCTCCCAGACTTCTAAAACAAATTTTAATACCCTTTTACAACCTTCTAAAACACCTCACATCAACCTACACCCCGAAGATCTTTGTGTGTCCGAGTTGATGTCATTTGGTGTCCATGTTCAAAGCTTGACAATATATATTTATGGCATGATTACTCCTTTGCTACCTTTGTATTTACATTGTTAATCTCCTTTCCCTTCAAGTATCATTGACTAACTTCGTTCTAACTTTGTTTGTTTTTGTTCATTATAGTACAAGTCAAACACGGTCAAAATCGAAATACCCAAAACAAACAAGGGTCCAAATACATTATTTCTTATACAATCACGCGTGATAATCCTTCCTTGTATAACCTTGATACGCAATCAAACAAATCAAGTAGCTTTCAAACAATTCGCGCTTGATAGCCTCGTACACGCTTTAGTCTCGAGGTGCACTGTACCAGGCGTCTCAACGTTCGGGCGTCTGATGTGAGGCGCTTGTTCTACGATCCAGGAAATTAGATTTCGGCACCTAACACGATTCCCAGCGCATCCAAACTCTATAAACACGACATCCCTTCAATCATTTTAACGGATTGTCAACCGCATTCTAAACCTCTCCCAGACTTCTAAAACAAATTTTAATACCCTTTTACAACCTTCTAAAACACCTCACATCAACCTACATCCCGAAGATCTCTGTGTGTCCGAGTTGATGTCATTTGGTGTCCATGTTCAAAGCTTGACAATATATATTTATGGCATGATTACTCCTTTGCTACCTTTGTATTTACATTGTTAATCTCCTTTCCCTTCAAGTATCATTTACTAACTTCGTTCTAACTTTGTTTGTTTTTGTTCATTATAGTACAAGTCAAACACTGTCAAAATCGAAATACCCAAAACAAACAAGGGTCCAAATACATTATTTCTTATAAAATCACGTGTGATAATCCTTCCTTTTATAACCTTGATAAGCAATCAAACAAATCAATTAGCTTTCAAACAAATTGCGCTTGATTGCCTTGTACACGCTTTAGTCTCGAGGTGCACTGTACCAGGCGTCTCAACGTTCGGGCGTCTGATGTGAGGCGCTTATTCTACTATCAAGGAAATTATGTTTCGGCACCTAACACGATTCCCAGCGCATCCAAACTCTATAAACACGACATCCCTTCAATCATTTCAACGGATTGTCAACCGCATTCTAAACCTCTCCCAGACTTCTAAAACAAATTTTAATACCCTTTTACAACCTTCTAAAACACCTCACATCAACCTACACCCCGAAGATCTTTGTGTGTCCGAGTTGATGTCATTTGGTGTCCATGTTCAAAGCTTGACAATATATATTTATGGCATGATTACTCCTTTGCTACCTTTGTATTTACATTGTTAATCTCCTTTCCCTTCAAGTATCATTGACTAACTTCGTTCTAACTTTGTTTGTTTTTGTTCATTATAGTACAAGTCAAACACGGTCAAAATCGAAATACCCAAAACAAACAAGGGTCCAAATACATTATTTCTTATACAATCACGCGTGATAATCCTTCCTTGTATAACCTTGATACGCAATCAAACAAATCAAGTAGCTTTCAAACAATTCGCGCTTGATAGCCTCGTACACGCTTTAGTCTCGAGGTGCACTGTACCAGGCGTCTCAACGTTCGGGCGTCTGATGTGAGGCGCTTGTTCTACGATCCAGGAAATTAGATTTCGGCACCTAACACGATTCCCAGCGCATCCAAACTCTATAAACACGACATCCCTTCAATCATTTTAACGGATTGTCAACCGCATTCTAAACCTCTCCCAGACTTCTAAAACAAATTTTAATACCCTTTTACAACCTTCTAAAACACCTCACATCAACCTACATCCCGAAGATCTCTGTGTGTCCGAGTTGATGTCATTTGGTGTCCATGTTCAAAGCTTGACAATATATATTTATGGCATGATTACTCCTTTGCTACCTTTGTATTTACATTGTTAATCTCCTTTCCCTTCAAGTATCATTTACTAACTTCGTTCTAACTTTGTTTGTTTTTGTTCATTATAGTACAAGTCAAACACTGTCAAAATCGAAATACCCAAAACAAACAAGGGTCCAAATACATTATTTCTTATAAAATCACGTGTGATAATCCTTCCTTTTATAACCTTGATAAGCAATCAAACAAATCAATTAGCTTTCAAACAAATTGCGCTTGATTGCCTTGTACACGCTTTAGTCTCGAGGTGCACTGTACCAGGCGTCTCAACGTTCGGGCGTCTGATGTGAGGCGCTTATTCTACTATCAAGGAAATTATGTTTCGGCACCTAACACCATTCCCAGCGCATCCAAACTCTATAAACACGACATCCCTTCAATCATTTCAACGGATTGTCAACCGCATTCTAAACCTCTCCCAGACTTCTAAAACAAAATTTAATACCCTTTTACAACCTTCTAAAATACCTCACATCAACCTACATCCCGAAGATCTCTGTGTGTCCGAGTTGATGTCATTGGGTGTCCATGTTCAAAGCTTGACAATATATATTTATGGCATGATTACTCCTTTGCTACCTTTGTATTTACATTGTTAATCTCCTTTCCCTTCAAATATCATTTACTAACTTCGTTCTAACTTTGTTTGTTTTTGTTCATTATAGTACAAGTCAAACACTGTAAAAATCGAAATACCCAAAACAAACAAGGGTCCAAATACATTATTTCTTATAAAATCACGTGTGATAATCCTTCCTTTTATAACCTTGATACGCAATCAAACAAATCAAGTAGCTTTCAAACAAATCGCGCTTGATTGCCTCGTACACGCTTTAGTCTCGAGGTGCACTGTACCAGGCATCTCAACGTTCGGGCGTCTGATGTGAGGCGCTTATTCTACGATCCAGGAAATTAGGTTTCGGCACCTAACACGATTCCCAGCGCATCCAAAATCTATAAACACGACATCCCTTCAATCATTTCAACGGATTGTCAACCGCATTCTAAACCTCTCCCAGACTTCTAAAACAAATTTTAATACCCTTTTACAACCTTCTAAAACACCTCACATCAACCTACATCCCGAAGATCTCTGTGTGTCCGAGTTGATGTCATTTGGTGTCCATGTTCAAAGCTTGACAATATATATTTATGGCATGATTACTCCTTTGCTACCTTTGTATTTACATTGTTAATCTCCTTTCCCTTCAAGTATCATTTACTAACTTCGTTCTAACTTTCTTTGTTTTTGTTCATTATAGTACAAGTCAAACACTGTCAAAATCGAAATACCCAAAACAAACAAGGGTCCAAATACATTATTTCTTATAAAATCACGTGTGATAATCCTTCCTTTTATAACCTTGATAAGCAATCAAACAAATCAATTAGCTTTCAAACAAATCGCGCTTGATTGCCTTGTACACGCTTTAGTCTCGAGGTGCACTGTACCAGGCGTCTCAACGTTCGGGCGTCTGATGTGAGGCGCTTATTCTACTATCAAGGAAATTATGTTTCGGCACCTAACACCATTCCCAGCGCATCCAAACTCTATAAACACGACATCCCTTCAATCATTTCAACGGATTGTCAACCGCATTCTAAACCTCTCCCAGACTTCTAAAACAAATTTTAATACCCTTTTACAACCTTCTAAAATACCTCACATCAACCTACATCCCGAAGATCTCTGTGTGTCCGAGTTGATGTCATTGGGTGTCCATGTTCAAAGCTTGACAATATATATTTATGGCATGATTACTCCTTTGCTACCTTTGTATTTACATTGTTAATCTCCTTTCCCTTCAAGTATCATTTACTAACTTCGTTCTAACTTTGTTTGTTTTTGTTCATTATAGTACAAGTCAAACACTGTCAAAATCGAAATACCCAAAACAAACAAGGGTCCAAATACATTATTTCTTATAAAATCACGTGTGATAATCCTTCCTTTTATAACCTTGATAAGCAATCAAACAAATCAAGTAGCTTTTAAACAAATCGCGCTTGATTGCCTTGTACACGCTTTAGTCTCGAGGTGCACTGTACCAGGCGTCTCAATGTTCGGGCGTCTGATGTGAGGCGCTTATTCTACTATCAAGGAAATTAGGTTTCGTCACCTAACACGATTCCCAGCGCATCCAAACTCTATAAACACGACATCCCTTCAATCATTTCAACGGATTGTCAACCGCATTCTAAACCTCTCCCAGACTTCTAAAACATATTTTAATACCCTTTTACAACCTTCTAAAACACCTCACATCAGCCTACACCCCGAAGATCTTTGTGTGTCCGAGTTGATGTCATTTGGTATCCATGTTCAAAGCTTGACAATAAATATTTATGGCATGATTACTCCTTTGCTACCTTTGTATTTACATTGTTAATCTCCTTTCCCTTCAAGTATCATTGACTAACTTCGTTTTAACTTTGTTTGTTTTTGTTCATTATAGTACAAGTCAAACACGGTCAAAATCGAAATACCCAAAACAAACAAGGGTCCAAATACATTATTTCTTATACAATCACGCGTGATAATCCTTCCTTGTATAACCTTGATACGCAATCAAACAAATCAAGTAGCTTTCAAACAATTCGCTCTTGATAGCCTCGTACACACTTTAGTCTCGAGGTGCACTGTACCAGGCGTCTCAACGTTCGGGCGTCTGATGTGAGGCGCTTATTCTACGATCCAGGAAATTAGATTTCGGCACCTAACACGATTCCCAGCGCATCCAAACTCTATAAACACGACATCCCTTCAATCATTTTAACGGATTGTCAACCGCATTCTAAACCTCTCCCAGACTTCTAAAACAAATTTTAATACCCTTTTACAACCTTCTAAAACACCTCACATCAACCTACATCCCGAAGATCTCTGTGTGTCTGAGTTGATGTCATTTGGTGTCCATGTTCAAAGCTTGACAATATATATTTATGGCATGATTACTCCTTTGCTACCTTTGTATTTACATTGTTAATCTCCTTTCCCTTCAAGTATCATTTACTAACTTCGTTCTAACTTTGTTTGTTTTTGTTCATTATAGTACAAGTCAAACACTGTCAAAATCGAAATACCCAAAACAAACAAGGGTCCAAATACATTATTTCTTATAAAATCACGTGTGATAATCCTTCCTTTTATAACCTTGATAAGCAATCAAACAAATCAATTAGCTTTCAAACAAATTGCGCTTGATTGCCTTGTACACGCTTTAGTCTCGAGGTGCACTGTACCAGGCGTCTCAACGTTCGGGCGTCTGATGTGAGGCGCTTATTCTACTATCAAGGAAATTATGTTTCGGCACCTAACACCATTCCCAGCGCATCCAAACTCTATAAACACGACATCCCTTCAATCATTTCAACGGATTGTCAACCGCATTCTAAACCTCTCCCAGACTTCTAAAACAAAATTTAATACCCTTTTTCAACCTTCTAAAATACCTCACATCAACCTACATCCCGAAGATCTCTGTGTGTCCGAGTTGATGTCATTGGGTGTCCATGTTCAAAGCTTGACAATATATATTTATGGCATGATTACTCATTTGCTACCTTTGTATTTACATTGTTAATCTCCTTTCCCTTCAAGTATCATTTACTAACTTCGTTCTAACTTTGTTTGTTTTTGTTCATTATAGTACAAGTCAAACACTGTAAAAATCGAAATACCCAAAACAAACAAGGGTCCAAATACATTATTTCTTATAAAATCACGTGTGATAATCCTTCCTTTTATAACCTTGATACGCAATCAAACAAATCAAGTAGCTTTCAAACAAATCGCGCTTGATTGCCTCGTACACGCTTTAGTCTCGAGGTGCACTGTACCAGGCATCTCAACGTTCGGGTGTCTGATGTGAGGCGCTTATTCTACGATCCAGGAAATTAGGTTTCGGCACCTAACACGATTCCCAGCGCATCCAAAATCTATAAACACGACATCCCTTCAATCATTTCAACGGATTGTCAACCGCATTCTAAACCTCTCCCAGACTTCTAAAACAAATTTTAATACCCTTTTACAACCTTCTAAATCACCTCACATCAACCTACATCCCGAAGATCTCTGTGTGTCCGAGTTGATGTCATTTGGTGTCCATGTTCAAAGCTTGACAATATATATTTATGGCATGATTACTCCTTTGCTACCTTTGTATTTACATTGTTAATCTCCTTTCCCTTCAAGTATCATTTACTAACTTCGTTCTAACTTTCTTTGTTTTTGTTCATTATAGTACAAGTCAAACACTGTCAAAATCGAAATACCCAAAACAAACAAGGGTCCAAATACATTATTTCTTATAAAATCACGTGTGATAATCCTTCCTTTTATAACCTTGATAAGCAATCAAACAAATCAATTAGCTTTCAAACAAATCGCGCTTGATTGCCTTGTACACGCTTTAGTCTCGAGGTGCACTGTACCAGGCGTCTCAACGTTCGGGCGTCTGATGTGAGGCGCTTATTCTACTATCAAGGAAATTATGTTTCGGCACCTAACACCATTCCCAGCGCATCCAAACTCTATAAACACGACATCCCTTCAATCATTTCAACGGATTGTCAACCGCATTCTAAACCTCTCCCAGACTTCTAAAACAAATTTTAATACCCTTTTACAACCTTCTAAAATACCTCACATCAACCTACATCCCGAAGATCTCTGTGTGTCCGAGTTGATGTCATTGGGTGTCCATGTTCAAAGCTTGACAATATATATTTATGGCATGATTACTCCTTTGCTACCTTTGTATTTACATTGTTAATCTCCTTTCCCTTCAAGTATCATTTACTAACTTCGTTCTAACTTTGTTTGTTTTTGTTCATTATAGTACAAGTCAAACACTGTCAAAAGCGAAATACCCAAAACAAACAAGGGTCCAAATACATTATTTCTTATAAAATCACGTGTGATAATCCTTCCTTTTATAACCTTGATAAGCAATCAAACAAATCAAGTAGCTTTTAAACAAATCGCGCTTGATTGCCTTGTACACGCTTTAGTCTCGAGGTGCACTGTACCAGGCGTCTCAATGTTCGGGCGTCTGATGTGAGGCGCTTATTCTACTATCAAGGAAATTAGGTTTCGGCACCTAACACGATTCCCAGCGCATCCAAACTCTATAAACACGACATCCCTTCAATCATTTCAACGGATTGTCAACCGCATTCTAAACCTCTCCCAGACTTCTAAAACAAATTTTAATACCCTTTTACAACCTTCTAAAACACCTCACATCAACCTACACCCCGAAGATCTTTGTGTGTCCGAGTTGATGTCATTTGGTATCCATGTTCAAAGCTTGACAATATATATTTATGGCATGATTACTCCTTTGCTACCTTTGTATTTACATTGTTAATCTCCTTTCCCTTCAAGTATCATTGACTAACTTCGTTTTAACTTTGTTTGTTTTTGTTCATTATAGTACAAGTCAAACACGGTCAAAATCGAAATACCCAAAACAAACAAGGGTCCAAATACATTATTTCTTATACAATCACGCGTGATAATCCTTCCTTGTATAACCTTGATACGCAATCAAACAAATCAAGTTGCTTTCAAACAATTCGCTCTTGATAGCCTCGTACACGCTTTAGTCTCGAGGTGCACTGTACCAGGCGTCTCAACGTTCGGGCGTCTGATCTGAGGCGCTTATTCTACGATCCAGGAAATTAGATTTCGGCACCTAACACGATTCCCAGCGCATCCAAACTCTATAAACACGACATCCCTTCAATCATTTTAACGGATTGTCAACCGCATTCTAAACCTCTCCCAGACTTCTAAAACAAATTTTAATACCCTTTTACAACCTTCTAAAACACCTCACATCAACCTACATCCCGAAGATCTCTGTGTGTCCGAGTTGATGTCATTTGGTGTCCATGTTCAAAGCTTGACAATATATATTTATGGCATGATTACTCCTTTGCTACCTTTGTATTTACATTGTTAATCTCCTTTCCCTTCAAGTATCATTTACTAACTTCGTTCTAACTTTGTTTGTTTTTGTTCATTATAGTACAAGTCAAACACTGTCAAAATCGAAATACCCAAAACAAACAAGGGTCCAAATACATTATTTCTTATAAAATCACGTGTGATAATCCTTCCTTTTATAACCTTGATAAGCAATCAAACAAATCAATTAGCTTTCAAACAAATCGCGCTTGATTGCCTTGTACACGCTTTAGTCTCGAGGTGCACTGTACCAGGCGTCTCAACGTTCGGGCGTCTGATGTGAGGCGCTTATTCTACTATCAAGGAAATTATGTTTCGGCACCTAACACGATTCCCAGCGCATCCAAACTCTATAAACACGACATCCCTTCAATCATTTTAACGGATTGTCAACCGCATTCTAAACCTCTCCCAGACTTCTAAAACAAATTTTAATACCCTTTTACAACCTTCTAAAACACCTCACATCAACCTACATCCCGAAGATCTCTGTGTGTCCGAGTTGATGTCATTTGGTGTCCATGTTCAAAGCTTGACAATATATATTTATGGCATGATTACTCCTTTGCTACCTTTGTATTTACATTGTTAATCTCCTTTCCCTTCAAGTATCATTGACTAACTTCGTTCTAACTTTGTTTGTTTTTGTTCATTATAGTACAAGTCAAACACGGTCAAAATCGAAATACCCAAAACAAACAAGGGTCCAAATACATTATTTCTTATACAATCACGCGTGATAATCCTTCCTTGTATAACCTTGATACGCAATCAAACAAATCAAGTAGCTTTCAAACAATTCGCGCTTGATAGCCTCGTACACGCTTTAGTCTCGAGGTGCACTGTACCAGGCGTCTCAACGTTCGGGCGTCTGATGTGAGGCGCTTATTCTACGATCCAGGAAATTAGGTTTCGGCACCTAACACGATTCCCAACGCATCCAAAATCTATAAACACGACATCCCTTCAATCATTTCAACGGATTGTCAACCGCATTCTAAACCTCTCCCAGACTTCTAAAACAAATTTTAATACCCTTTTACAACCTTCTAAAACACCTCACATCAACCTACATCCCGAAGATTTCTGTGTGTCCGAGTTGATGTCATTTGGTGTCCATGTTCAAAGCTTGACAATATATATTTATGGCATGATTACTCCTTTGCTACCTTTGTATTTACATTGTTAATCTCCTTTCCCTTCAAGTATCATTTACTAACTTCGTTCTAACTTTGTTTGTTTTTGTTCATTATAGTACAAATCAAACACTGTCAAAATCGAAATACCCAAAACAAACAAGGGTCCAAATACATTATTTCTTATAAAATCACGTGTGATAATCCTTCCTTTTATAACCTTGATAAGCAATCAAACAAATCAAGTAGCTTTTAAACAAATCGCGCTTGATTGCCTTGTACACGCTTTAGTCTCGAGGTGGACTGTACCAGGCGTCTCAACGTTCGGGCGTCTGATGTGAGGCGCTTATTCTACGATCCAGGAAATTAGGTTTCGGCACCTAACACGATTCCCAGCGCATCCAAACTCTATAAACACGACATCCCTTCAATCATTTTAACGGATTGTCAACCGCATTCTAAACCTCTCCCAGACTTCTAAAACAAATTTTAATACCCTTTTACAACCTTCTAAAACACCTCACATCAACCTACATCCCGAAGATCTCTGTGTGTCCGAGTTGATGTCATTTGGTGTCCATGTTCAAAGCTTGACAATATATATTTATGGCATGATTACTCCTTTGCTACCTTTGTATTTACATTGTTAATCTCCTTTCCCTTCAAGTATCATTTACTAACTTCGTTCTAACTTTGTTTGTTTTTGTTCATTATAGTACAAGTCAAACACTGTCAAAATCGAAATACCCAAAACAAACAAGGGTCCAAATACATTATTTCTTATAAAATCACGTGTGATAATCCTTCCTTTTATAACCTTGATAAGCAATCAAACAAATCAAGTAGCTTTTAAACAAATCGCGCTTGATTGCCTTGTACACGCTTTAGTCTCGAGGTGCACTGTACCAGGCGTCTCAATGTTCGGGCGTCTGATGTGAGGCGCTTATTCTACTATCAAGGAAATTAGGTTTCGGCACCTAACACGATTCCCAGCGCATCCAAACTCTATAAACACGACATCCCTTCAATCATTTCAACGGATTGTCAACCGCATTCTAAACCTCTCCCAGACTTCTAAAACAAATTTTAATACCCTTTTACAACCTTCTAAAACACCTCACATCAACCTACACCCCGAAGATCTTTGTGTGTCCGAGTTGATGTCATTTGGTATCCATGTTCAAAGCTTGACAATATATATTTATGGCATGATTACTCCTTTGCTACCTTTGTATTTACATTGTTAATCTCCTTTCCCTTCAAGTATCATTGACTAACTTCGTTTTAACTTTGTTTGTTTTTGTTCATTATAGTACAAGTCAAACACGGTCAAAATCGAAATACCCAAAACAAACAAGGGTCCAAATACATTATTTCTTATACAATCACGCGTGATAATCCTTCCTTGTATAACCTTGATACGCAATCAAACAAATCAAGTAGCTTTCAAACAATTCGCTCTTGATAGCCTCGTACACGCTTTAGTCTCGAGGTGCACTGTACCAGGCGTCTCAACGTTCGGGCGTCTGATGTGAGGCGCTTATTCTACGATCCAGGAAATTAGATTTCGGCACCTAACACGATTCCCAGCGCATCCAAACTCTATAAACACGACATCCCTTCAATCATTTTAACGGATTGTCAACCGCATTCTAAACCTCTCCCAGACTTCTAAAACAAATTTTAATACCCTTTTACAACCTTCTAAAACACCTCACATCAACCTACATCCCGAAGATCTCTGTGTGTCCGAGTTGATGTCATTTGGTGTCCATGTTCAAAGCTTGACAATATATATTTATGGCATGATTACTCCTTTGCTACCTTTGTATTTACATTGTTAATCTCCTTTCCCTTCAAGTATCATTTACTAACTTCGTTCTAACTTTGTTTGTTTTTGTTCATTATAGTACAAGTCAAACACTGTCAAAATCGAAATACCCAAAACAAACAAGGGTCCAAATACATTATTTCTTATAAAATCACGTGTGATAATCCTTCCTTTTATAACCTTGATAAGCAATCAAACAAATCAATTAGCTTTCAAACAAATCGCGCTTGATTGCCTTGTACACGCTTTAGTCTCGAGGTGCACTGTACCAGGCGTCTCAACGTTCGGGCGTCTGATGTGAGGCGCTTATTCTACTATCAAGGAAATTATGTTTCGGCACCTAACACGATTCCCAGCGCATCCAAACTCTATAAACACGACATCCCTTCAATCATTTTAACGGATTGTCAACCGCATTCTAAACCTCTCCCAGACTTCTAAAACAAATTTTAATACCCTTTTACAACCTTCTAAAACACCTCACATCAACCTACATCCCGAAGATCTCTGTGTGTCCGAGTTGATGTCATTTGGTGTCCATGTTCAAAGCTTGACAATATATATTTATGGCATGATTACTCCTTTGCTACCTTTGTATTTACATTGTTAATCTCCTTTCCCTTCAAGTATCATTGACTAACTTCGTTCTAACTTTGTTTGTTTTTGTTCATTATAGTACAAGTCAAACACGGTCAAAATCGAAATACCCAAAACAAACAAGGGTCCAAATACATTATTTCTTATACAATCACGCGTGATAATCCTTCCTTGTATAACCTTGATACGCAATCAAACAAATCAAGTAGCTTTCAAACAATTCGCGCTTGATAGCCTCGTACACGCTTTAGTCTCGAGGTGCACTGTACCAGGCGTCTCAACGTTCGGGCGTCTGATGTGAGGCGCTTATTCTACGATCCAGGAAATTAGGTTTCGGCACCTAACACGATTCCCAACGCATCCAAAATCTATAAACACGACATCCCTTCAATCATTTCAACGGATTGTCAACCGCATTCTAAACCTCTCCCAGACTTCTAAAACAAATTTTAATACCCTTTTACAACCTTCTAAAACACCTCACATCAACCTACATCCCGAAGATTTCTGTGTGTCCGAGTTGATGTCATTTGGTGTCCATGTTCAAAGCTTGACAATATATATTTATGGCATGATTACTCCTTTGCTACCTTTGTATTTACATTGTTAATCTCCTTTCCCTTCAAGTATCATTTACTAACTTCGTTCTAACTTTGTTTGTTTTTGTTCATTATAGTACAAATCAAACACTGTCAAAATCGAAATACCCAAAACAAACAAGGGTCCAAATACATTATTTCTTATAAAATCACGTGTGATAATCCTTCCTTTTATAACCTTGATAAGCAATCAAACAAATCAAGTAGCTTTTAAACAAATCGCGCTTGATTGCCTTGTACACGCTTTAGTCTCGAGGTGGACTGTACCAGGCGTCTCAACGTTCGGGCGTCTGATGTGAGGCGCTTATTCTACGATCCAGGAAATTAGGTTTCGGCACCTAACACGATTCCCAGCGCATCCAAACTCTATAAACACGACATCCCTTCAATCATTTTAACGGATTGTCAACCGCATTCTAAACCTCTCCCAGACTTCTAAAACAAATTTTAATACCCTTTTACAACCTTCTAAAACACCTCACATCAACCTACATCCCGAAGATCTCTGTGTGTCCGAGTTGATGTCATTTGGTGTCCATGTTCAAAGCTTGACAATATATATTTATGGCATGATTACTCCTTTGCTACCTTTGTATTTACATTGTTAATCTCCTTTCCCTTCAAGTATCATTTACTAACTTCGTTCTAACTTTGTTTGTTTTTGTTCATTATAGTACAAGTCAAACACTGTCAAAATCGAAATACCCAAAACAAACAAGGGTCCAAATACATTATTTCTTATAAAATCACGTGTGATAATCCTTCCTTTTATAACCTTGATAAGCAATCAAACAAATCAATTAGCTTTCAAACAAATCGCGCTTGATTGCCTTGTACACGCTTTAGTCTCGAGGTGCACTGTACCAGGCGTCTCAACGTTCGGGCGTCTGATGTGAGGCGCTTATTCTACTATCAAGGAAATTATGTTTCGGCACCTAACACGATTCCCAGCGCATCCAAACTCTATAAACACGACATCCCTTCAATCATTTTAACGGATTGTCAACCGCATTCTAAACCTCTCCCAGACTTCTAAAACAAATTTTAATACCCTTTTACAACCTTCTAAAACACCTCACATCAACCTACATCCCGAAGATCTCTGTGTGTCCGAGTTGATGTCATTTGGTGTCCATGTTCAAAGCTTGACAATATATATTTATGGCATGATTACTCCTTTGCTACCTTTGTATTTACATTGTTAATCTCCTTTCCCTTCAAGTATCATTGACTAACTTCGTTCTAACTTTGTTTGTTTTTGTTCATTATAGTACAAGTCAAACACGGTCAAAATCGAAATACCCAAAACAAACAAGGGTCCAAATACATTATTTCTTATACAATCACGCGTGATAATCCTTCCTTGTATAACCTTGATACGCAATCAAACAAATCAAGTAGCTTTCAAACAATTCGCGCTTGATAGCCTCGTACACGCTTTAGTCTCGAGGTGCACTGTACCAGGCGTCTCAACGTTCGGGCGTCTGATGTGAGGCGCTTATTCTACGATCCAGGAAATTAGGTTTCGGCACCTAACACGATTCCCAACGCATCCAAAATCTATAAACACGACATCCCTTCAATCATTTCAACGGATTGTCAACCGCATTCTAAACCTCTCCCAGACTTCTAAAACAAATTTTAATACCCTTTTACAACCTTCTAAAACACCTCACATCAACCTACATCCCGAAGATTTCTGTGTGTCCGAGTTGATGTCATTTGGTGTCCATGTTCAAAGCTTGACAATATATATTTATGGCATGATTACTCCTTTGCTACCTTTGTATTTACATTGTTAATCTCCTTTCCCTTCAAGTATCATTTACTAACTTCGTTCTAACTTTGTTTGTTTTTGTTCATTATAGTACAAATCAAACACTGTCAAAATCGAAATACCCAAAACAAACAAGGGTCCAAATACATTATTTCTTATAAAATCACGTGTGATAATCCTTCCTTTTATAACCTTGATAAGCAATCAAACAAATCAAGTAGCTTTTAAACAAATCGCGCTTGATTGCCTTGTACACGCTTTAGTCTCGAGGTGGACTGTACCAGGCGTCTCAACGTTCGGGCGTCTGATGTGAGGCGCTTATTCTACGATCCAGGAAATTAGGTTTCGGCACCTAACACGATTCCCAGCGCATCCAAACTCTATAAACACGACATCCCTTCAATCATTTTAACGGATTGTCAACCGCATTCTAAACCTCTCCCAGACTTCTAAAACAAATTTTAATACCCTTTTACAATCTTCTAAAACACCTCACATCAACCTACATCCCGAAGATCTCTGTGTGTCCGAGTTGATGTCATTTGGTGTCCATGTTCAAAGCTTGACAATATATATTTATGGCATGATTACTCCTTTGCTACCTTTGTATTTACATTGTTAATCTCCTTTCCCTTCAAGTATCATTGACTAACTTCGTTCTAACTTTGTTTGTTTTTGTTCATTATAGTACAAGTCAAACACTGTCAAAATCGAAATACCCAAAACAAACAAGGGTCCAAATACATTATTTCTTATAAAATCACGTGTGATAATCCTTCCTTTTATAACCTTGATAAGCAATCAAACAAATCAATTAGCTTTCAAACAAATCGCGCTTGATTGCCTTGTACACGCTTTAGTCTCGAGGTGCACTGTACCAGGCGTCTCAACGTTCGGGCGTCTGATGTGAGGCGCTTATTCTACTATCAAGGAAATTATGTTTCGGCACCTAACACGATTCCCAGCGCATCCAAACTCTATAAACACGACATCCCTTCAATCATTTCAACGGATTGTCAACCGCATTCTAAACCTCTCCCAGACTTCTAAAACAAATTTTAATACCCTTTTACAACCTTCTAAAATACCTCACATCAACCTACATCCCGAAGATCTCTGTGTGTCCGAGTTGATGTCATTGGGTGTCCATGTTCAAAGCTTGACAATATATATTTATGGCATGATTACTCCTTTGCTACCTTTGTATTTACATTGTTAATCTCCTTTCCCTTCAAGTATCATTTACTAACTTCGTTCTAACTTTGTTTGTTTTTGTTCATTATAGTACAAGTCAAACACTGTCAAAATCGAAATACCCAAAACAAACAAGGGTCCAAATACATTATTTCTTATAAAATCACGTGTGATAATCCTTCCTTTTATAACTTTATAAGCAATCAAACAAATCAAGTAGCTTTTAAACAAATCGCGCTTGATTGCCTTGTACACGCTTTAGTCTCGAGGTGGACTGTACCAGGCGTCTCAACGTTCGGGCGTCTGATGTGAGGCGCTTATTCTACGATCCAGGAAATTAGGTTTCGGCACCTAACACGATTCCCAGCGCATCCAAACTCTATAAACACGACATCCCTTCAATCATTTTAACGGATTGTCAACCGCATTCTAAACCTCTCCCAGACTTCTAAAACAAATTTTAATACCCTTTTACAACCTTCTAAAACACCTCACATCAACCTACATCCCGAAGATCTCTGTGTGTCCGAGTTGATGTCATTTGGTGTCCATGTTCAAAGCTTGACAATATATATTTATGGCATGATTACTCCTTTGCTACCTTTGTATTTACATTGTTAATCTCCTTTCCCTTCAAGTATCATTTACTAACTTCGTTCTAACTTTGTTTGTTTTTGTTCATTATAGTACAAGTCAAACACGGTCAAAATCGAAATACCCAAAACAAACAAGGGTCCAAATACATTATTTCTTATACAATCACGCGTGATAATCCTTCCTTGTATAACCTTGATACGCAATCAAACAAATCAAGTAGCTTTCAAACAATTCGCGCTTGATAGCCTCGTACACGCTTTAGTCTCGAGGTGCACTGTACCAGGCGTCTCAACGTTCGGGCGTCTGATGTGAGGCGCTTATTCTACGATCCAGGAAATTAGGTTTCGGCACCTAACACGATTCCCAGCGCATCCAAACTCTATAAACACGACATCCCTTCAATCATTTTAACGGATTGTCAACCGCATTCTAAACCTCTCCCAGACTTCTAAAACAAATTTTAATACCCTTTTACAACCTTCTAAAACACCTCACATCAACCTACATCCCGAAGATCTCTGTGTGTCCGAGTTGATGTCATTTGGTGTCCATGTTCAAAGCTTGACAATATATATTTATGGCATGATTACTCCTTTGCTACCTTTGTATTTACATTGTTAATCTCCTTTCCCTTCAAGTATCATTTACTAACTTCGTTCTAACTTTGTTTGTTTTTGTTCATTATAGTACAAGTCAAACACTGTCAAAATCGAAATACCCAAAACAAACAAGGGTCCAAATACATTATTTCTTATAAAATCACGTGTGATAATCCTTCCTTTTATAACCTTGATAAGCAATCAAACAAATCAATTAGCTTTCAAACAAATCGCGCTTGATTGCCTTGTACACGATTTAGTCTCGAGGTGCACTGTACCAGGCGTCTCAACGTTCGGGCGTCTGATGTGAGGCGCTTATTCTACTATCAAGGAAATTATGTTTCGGCACCTAACACGATTCCCAGCGCATCCAAACTCTATAAACACGACATCCCTTCAATCATTTCAACGGATTGTCAACCGCATTCTAAACCTCTCCCAGACTTCTAAAACAAATTTTAATACCGTTTTACAACCTTCTAAAATACCTCACATCAACCTACATCCCGAAGATCTCTGTGTGTCCGAGTTGATGTCATTGGGTGTCCATGTTCAAAGCTTGACAATATATATTTATGGCATGATTACTCCTTTGCTACCTTTGTATTTACATTGTTAATCTCCTTTCCCTTCAAGTATCATTTACTAACTTCGTTCTAACTTTGTTTGTTTTTGTTCATTATAGTACAAGTCAAACACTGTCAAAATCGAAATACCCAAAACAAACAAGGGTCCAAATACATTATTTCTTATAAAATCACGTGTGATAATCCTTCCTTTTATAACTTTATAAGCAATCAAACAAATCAAGTAGCTTTTAAACAAATCGCGCTTGATTGCCTTGTACACGCTTTAGTCTCGAGGTGCACTGTACCAGGCGTCTCAATGTTCGGGCGTCTGATGTGAGGCGCTTATTCTACTATCAAGGAAATTAGGTTTCGGCACCTAACACGATTCCCAGCGCGTCCAAACTCTATAAACACGACATCCCTTCAATCATTTCAACGGATTGTCAACCGCATTCTAAACCTCTCCCAGACTTCTAAAATAAATTTTAATACCCTTTTACAACCTTCTAAAACACCTCACATCAACCTACACCCCGAAGATCTTTGTGTGTCCGAGTTGATGTCATTTGGTATCCATGTTCAAAGCTTGACAATATATATTTATGGCATGATTACTCCTTTGCTACCTTTGTATTTACATTGTTAATCTCCTTTCCCTTCAAGTATCATTGACTAACTTCGTTCTAACTTTGTTTGTTTTTGTTCATTATAGTACAAGTCAAACACGGTCAAAATCGAAATACCCAAAACAAACAAGGGTCCAAATACATTATTTGTTATACAATCACGCGTGATAATCCTTCCTTGTATAACCTTGATACGCAATCAAACAAATCAAGTAGCTTTCAAACAATTCGCGCTTGATAGCCTCGTACACGCTTTAGTCTCGAGGTGCACTGTACCAGGCGTCTCAACGTTCGGGCGTCTGATATGAGGCGCTTATTCTACGATCCAGGAAATTAGGTTTCGGCACCTAACACAATTCCCAGCGCATCCAAACTCTATAAACACGACATCCCTTCAATCATTTTAACGGATTGTCAACCGCATTCTAAACCTCTCCCAGACTTCTAAAACAAATTTTAATACCCTTTTACAACCTTCTAAAACACCTCACATCAACCTACATCCCGAAGATCTCTGTGTGTCCGAGTTGATGTCATTTGGTGTCCATGTTCAATGCTTGACAATATATATTTATGGCATGATTACTCCTTTGCTACCTTTGTATTTACATTGTTAATCTCCTTTCCCTTCAAGTATCATTTACTAACTTCGTTCTAACTTTGTTTGTTTTTGTTCATTATAGTACAAGTCAAACACTGTCAAAATCGAAATACCCAAAACAAACAAGGGTCCAAATACATTATTTCTTATAAAATCACGTGTGATAATCCTTCCTTTTATAACCTTGATAAGCAATCAAACAAATCAAGTAGCTTTCAAACAAATCGCGCTTGATTGCCTTGTACACGCTTTAGTCTCGAGGTGCACTGTACCAGGCGTCTCAATGTTCGGGCGTCTAATGTGAGGCGCTTATTCTACTATCAAGGAAATTAGGTTTCGGCACCTAACACGATTCCCAGCTAATCCAAACTCTATAAACACGACATCCCTTCAATCATTTCAACGGATTGTCAACCGCATTCTAAACCTCTCCCAGACTTCTAAAACAAATTTTAATACCCTTTTACAACCTTCTAAAACACTTCACATCAACCTACACCCCGAAGATCTTTGTGTGTCCGAGTTGATGTCATTAGGTGTCCATGTTCAAAGCTTGACAATATATATTTATGGCATGATTACTCCTTTGCTACCTTTGTATTTACATTGTTAATCTCCTTTCTCTTCAAGTATCATTGACTAACTTCGTTCTAACTTTGTTTGTTTTTGTTCATTATAGTACAAGTCAAACACGGTCAAAATCGAAATACCCAAAACAAACAAGGGTCCAAATACATTATTTCTTATACAATCACGCGTGATAATCCTTCCTTGTATAACCTTGATACGCAATCAAACAAATCAAGTAGCTTTCAAACAATTCGCGCTTGATAGCCTCGTACACGCTTTAGTCTCGAGGTGCACTGTACCAGGCGTCTCAACGTTCGGGCGTCTGATGTGAGGCGCTTATTCTACGATCCAGGAAATTAGGTTTCGGCACCTAACACGATTCCCAGCGCATCCAAACTCTATAAACACGACATCCCTTCAATCATTTTAACGGATTGTCAACCGCATTCTAAACCTCTCCCAGACTTCTAAAACAAATTTTAATACCCTTTTACAACCTTGTAAAACACCTCACATCAACCTACATCCCGAAGATCTCTGTGTGTCCGAGTTGATGTCATTTGGTGTCCATGTTCAAAGCTTGACAATATATATTTATGGCATGATTACTCCTTTGCTACCTTTGTATTTACATTGTTAATCTCCTTTCCCTTCAAGTATCATTTACTAACTTCGTTCTAACTTTGTTTGTTTTTGTTCATTATAGTACAAGTCAAACACTGTCAAAATCGAAATACCCAAAACAAACAAGGGTCCAAATACATTATTTCTTATAAAATCACGTGTGATAATCCTTCCTTTTATAACCTTGATAAGCAATCAAACAAATCAAGTAGCTTTCAAACAAATCGCGCTTGATTGCCTTGTACACGCTTTAGTCTCGAGGTGCACTGTACCAGGCGTCTCAATGTTCGGGCGTCTAATGTGAGGCGCTTATTCTACTATCAAGGAAATTAGGTTTCGGCACCTAACACGATTCCCAGCTAATCCAAACTCTATAAACACGACATCCCTTCAATCATTTCAACGGATTGTCAACCGCATTCTAAACCTCTCCCAGACTTCTAAAACAAATTTTAATACCCTTTTACAACCTTCTAAAACACTTCACATCAACCTACACCCCGAAGATCTTTGTGTGTCCGAGTTGATGTCATTAGGTGTCCATGTTCAAAGCTTGACAATATATATTTATGGCATGATTACTCCTTTGCTACCTTTGTATTTACATTGTTAATCTCCTTTCTCTTCAAGTATCATTGACTAACTTCGTTCTAACTTTGTTTGTTTTTGTTCATTATAGTACAAGTCAAACACGGTCAAAATCGAAATACCCAAAACAAACAAGGGTCCAAATACATTATTTCTTATACAATCACGCGTGATAATCCTTCCTTGTATAACCTTGATACGCAATCAAACAAATCAAGTAGCTTTCAAACAATTCGCGCTTGATAGCCTCGTACACGCTTTAGTCTCGAGGTGCACTGTACCAGGCGTCTCAACGTTCGGGCGTCTGATGTGAGGCGCTTATTCTACGATCCAGGAAATTAGGTTTCGGCACCTAACACGATTCCCAGCGCATCCAAACTCTATAAACACGACATCCCTTCAATCATTTTAACGGATTGTCAACCGCATTCTAAACCTCTCCCAGACTTCTAAAACAAATTTTAATACCCTTTTACAACCTTGTAAAACACCTCACATCAACCTACATCCCGAAGATCTCTGTGTGTCCGAGTTGATGTCATTTGGTGTCCATGTTCAAAGCTTGACAATATATATTTATGGCATGATTACTCCTTTGCTACCTTTGTATTTACATTGTTAATCTCCTTTCCCTTCAAGAATCATTTACTAACTTCGTTCTAACTTTGTTTGTTTTTGTTCATTATAGTACAAGTCAAACACTGTCAAAATCGAAATACCCAAAACAAACAAGGGTCCAAATACATTATTTCTTATAAAATCACGTGTGATAATCCTTCCTTTTATAACTTTATAAGCAATCAAACAAATCAAGTAGCTTTTAAACAAATCGCGCTTGATTGCCTTGTACACGCTTTAGTCTCGAGGTGCACTGTACCAGGCGTCTCAATGTTCGGGCGTCTGATGTGAGGCGCTTATTCTACTATCAAGGAAATTAGGTTTCGGCACCTAACACGATTCCCAGCGCATCCAAACTCTATAAACACGACATCCCTTCAATCATTTCAACGGATTGTCAACCGCATTCTAAACCTCTCCCAGACTTCTAAAATAAATTTTAATACCCTTTTACAACCTTCTAAAACACCTCACATCAACCTACACCACGAAGATCTTTGTGTGTCCGAGTTGATGTCATTTGGTATCCATGTTCAAAGCTTGACAATATATATTTATGGCATGATTACTCATTTGCTACCTTTGTATTTACATTGTTAATCTCCTTTCCCTTCAAGTATCATTGACTAACTTCGTTCTAACTTTGTTTGTTTTTGTTCATTATAGTACAAGTCAAACACGGTCAAAATCGAAATACCCAAAACAAACAAGGGTCCAAATACATTATTTCTTATACAATCACGCGTGATAATCCTTCCTTGTATAACCTTGATACGCAATCAAACAAATCAAGTAGCTTTCAAACAATTCGCGCTTGATAGCCTCGTACACGCTTTAGTCTCGAGGTGCACTGTACCAGGCGTCTCAACGTTCGGGCGTCTGATGTGAGGCGCTTATTCTACGATCCAGGAAATTAGGTTTCGGCACCTAACACGATTCCCAGCGCATCCAAACTCTATAAACACGACATCCCTTCAATCATTTTAACGGATTGTCAACCGCATTCTAAACCTCTCCCAGACTTCTAAAACAAATTTTAATACCCTTTTACAACCTTCTAAAACACCTCACATCAACCTACATCCCGAAGATCTCTGTGTGTCCGAGTTGATGTCATTTGGTGTCCATGTTCAAAGCTTGACAATATATATTTATGGCATGATTACTCCATTGCTACCTTTGTATTTACATTGTTAATCTCCTTTCGCTTCAAGTATCATTTACTAACTTCGTTCTAACTTTGTTTATTTTTGTTCATTATAGTACAAGTCAAACACTGACAAAATCGAAATACCCAAAACAAACAAGGGTCCAAATACATTATTTCTTATAAAATCACGTGTGATAATCCTTCCTTTTATAACCTTGATAAGCAATCAAACAAATCAAGTAGCTTTCAAACAAATCGCGCTTGATTGCCTTGTACACGCTTTAGTCTCGAGGTGCACTGTACCAGGCGTCTAAACGTTCGGGCGTCTGATGTGAGGCGCTTATTCTACTATCAAGGAAATTATGTTTCGGCACCTAACACGATTCCCAGCGCATCCAAACTCTATAAACACGACATCCCTTCAATCATTTCAACGGATTGTCAACCGCATTCTAAACCTCTCCCAGACTTCTAAAACAAATTTTAATACCCTTTTACAACCTTCTAAAACACCTCACATCAACCTACATCCCGAAGATTTCTGTGTGTCCGAGTTGATGTCATTTGGTGTCCATGTTCAATGCTTGACAATATATATTTATGGCATGATTACTCCTTTGCTACCTTTGTATTTACATTGTTAATCTCCTTTCCCTTCAAGTATCATTTACTAACTTCGTTCTAACTTTGTTTGTTTTTGTTCATTATAGTACAAGTCAAACACTGTCAAAATCGAAATACCCAAAACAAACAAGGGTCCAAATACATTATTTCTTATAAAATCACGTGTGATAATCCTTCCTTTTATAACCTTGATAAGCAATCAAACAAATCAAGTAGCTTTCAAACAAATCGCGCTTGATTGCCTTGTACACGCTTTAGTCTCGAGGTGCACTGTACCAGGCGTCTCAATGTTCGGGCGTCTAATGTGAGGCGCTTATTCTACTATCAAGGAAATTAGGTTTCGGCACCTAACACGATTCCCAGCTAATCCAAACTCTATAAACACGACATCCCTTCAATCATTTCAACGGATTGTCAACCGCATTCTAAACCTCTCCCAGACTTCTAAAACAAATTTTAATACCCTTTTACAACCTTCTAAAACACTTCACATCAACCTACACCCCGAAGATCTTTGTGTGTCCGAGTTGATGTCATTAGGTGTCCATGTTCAAAGCTTGACAATATATATTTATGGCATGATTACTCCTTTGCTACCTTTGTATTTACATTGTTAATCTCCTTTCTCTTCAAGTATCATTGACTAACTTCGTTCTAACTTTGTTTGTTTTTGTTCATTATAGTACAAGTCAAACACGGTCAAAATCGAAATACCCAAAACAAACAAGGGTCCAAATACATTATTTCTTATACAATCACGCGTGATAATCCTTCCTTGTATAACCTTGATACGCAATCAAACAAATCAAGTAGCTTTCAAACAAATCGCGCTTGATTGCCTTGTACACGCTTTAGTCTCGAGGTGCACTGTACCAGGCGTCTCAATGTTCGGGCGTCTAATGTGAGGCGCTTATTCTACTATCAAGGAAATTAGGTTTCGGCACCTAACACGATTCCCAGCTAATCCAAACTCTATAAACACGACATCCCTTCAATCATTTCAACGGATTGTCAACCGCATTCTAAACCTCTCCCAGACTTCTAAAACAAATTTGAATACCCTTTTACAACCTTGTAAAACACCTCACATCAACCTACATCCCGAAGATCTCTGTGTGTCCGAGTTGATGTCATTTGGTGTCCATGTTCAAAGCTTGACAATATATATTTATGGCATGATTACTCCTTTGCTACCTTTGTATTTACATTGTTAATCTCCTTTCCCTTCAAGAATCATTTACTAACTTCGTTCTAACTTTGTTTGTTTTTGTTCATTATAGTACAAGTCAAACACTGTCAAAATCGAAATACCCAAAACAAACAAGGGTCCAAATACATTATTTCTTATAAAATCACGTGTGATAATCCTTCCTTTTATAACTTTATAAGCAATCAAACAAATCAAGTAGCTTTTAAACAAATCGCGCTTGATTGCCTTGTACACGCTTTAGTCTCGAGGTGCACTGTACCAGGCGTCTCAATGTTCGGGCGTCTGATGTGAGGCGCTTATTCTACTATCAAGGAAATTAGGTTTCGGCACCTAACACGATTCCCAGCGCATCCAAACTCTATAAACACGACATCCCTTCAATCATTTCAACGGATTGTCAACCGCATTCTAAACCTCTCCCAGACTTCTAAAATAAATTTTAATACCCTTTTACAACCTTCTAAAACACCTCACATCAACCTACACCACGAAGATCTTTGTGTGTCCGAGTTGATGTCATTTGGTATCCATGTTCAAAGCTTGACAATATATATTTATGGCATGATTACTCATTTGCTACCTTTGTATTTACATTGTTAATCTCCTTTCCCTTCAAGTATCATTGACTAACTTCGTTCTAACTTTGTTTGTTTTTGTTCATTATAGTACAAGTCAAACACGGTCAAAATCGAAATACCCAAAACAAACAAGGGTCCAAATACATTATTTCTTATACAATCACGCGTGATAATCCTTCCTTGTATAACCTTGATACGCAATCAAACAAATCAAGTAGCTTTCAAACAATTCGCGCTTGATAGCCTCGTACACGCTTTAGTCTCGAGGTGCACTGTACCAGGCGTCTCAACGTTCGGGCGTCTGATGTGAGGCGCTTATTCTACGATCCAGGAAATTAGGTTTCGGCACCTAACACGATTCCCAGCGCATCCAAACTCTATAAACACGACATCCCTTCAATCATTTTAACGGATTGTCAACCGCATTCTAAACCTCTCCCAGACTTCTAAAACAAATTTTAATACCCTTTTACAACCTTCTAAAACACCTCACATCAACCTACATCCCGAAGATCTCTGTGTGTCCGAGTTGATGTCATTTGGTGTCCATGTTCAAAGCTTGACAATATATATTTATGGCATGATTACTCCATTGCTACCTTTGTATTTACATTGTTAATCTCCTTTCGCTTCAAGTATCATTTACTAACTTCGTTCTAACTTTGTTTATTTTTGTTCATTATAGTACAAGTCAAACACTGACAAAATCGAAATACCCAAAACAAACAAGGGTCCAAATACATTATTTCTTATAAAATCACGTGTGATAATCCTTCCTTTTATAACCTTGATAAGCAATCAAACAAATCAAGTAGCTTTCAAACAAATCGCGCTTGATTGCCTTGTACACGCTTTAGTCTCGAGGTGCACTGTACCAGGCGTCTAAACGTTCGGGCGTCTGATGTGAGGCGCTTATTCTACTATCAAGGAAATTATGTTTCGGCACCTAACACGATTCCCAGCGCATCCAAACTCTATAAACACGACATCCCTTCAATCATTTCAACGGATTGTCAACCGCATTCTAAACCTCTCCCAGACTTCTAAAACAAATTTTAATACCCTTTTACAACCTTCTAAAACACCTCACATCAACCTACATCCCGAAGATTTCTGTGTGTCCGAGTTGATGTCATTTGGTGTCCATGTTCAATGCTTGACAATATATATTTATGGCATGATTACTCCTTTGCTACCTTTGTATTTACATTGTTAATCTCCTTTCCCTTCAAGTATCATTTACTAACTTCGTTCTAACTTTGTTTGTTTTTGTTCATTATAGTACAAGTCAAACACTGTCAAAATCGAAATACCCAAAACAAACAAGGGTCCAAATACATTATTTCTTATAAAATCACGTGTGATAATCCTTCCTTTTATAACCTTGATAAGCAATCAAACAAATCAAGTAGCTTTCAAACAAATCGCGCTTGATTGCCTTGTACACGCTTTAGTCTCGAGGTGCACTGTACCAGGCGTCTCAATGTTCGGGCGTCTAATGTGAGGCGCTTATTCTACTATCAAGGAAATTAGGTTTCGGCACCTAACACGATTCCCAGCTAATCCAAACTCTATAAACACGACATCCCTTCAATCATTTCAACGGATTGTCAACCGCATTCTAAACCTCTCCCAGACTTCTAAAACAAATTTTAATACCCTTTTACAACCTTCTAAAACACTTCACATCAACCTACACCCCGAAGATCTTTGTGTGTCCGAGTTGATGTCATTAGGTGTCCATGTTCAAAGCTTGACAATATATATTTATGGCATGATTACTCCTTTGCTACCTTTGTATTTACATTGTTAATCTCCTTTCTCTTCAAGTATCATTGACTAACTTCGTTCTAACTTTGTTTGTTTTTGTTCATTATAGTACAAGTCAAACACGGTCAAAATCGAAATACCCAAAACAAACAAGGGTCCAAATACATTATTTCTTATACAATCACGCGTGATAATCCTTCCTTGTATAACCTTGATACGCAATCAAACAAATCAAGTAGCTTTCAAACAATTCGCGCTTGATAGCCTCGTACACGCTTTAGTCTCGAGGTGCACTGTACCAGGCGTCTCAACGTTCGGGCGTCTGATGTGAGGCGCTTATTCTACGATCCAGGAAATTAGGTTTCGGCACCTAACACGATTCCCAGCGCATCCAAACTCTATAAACACGACATCCCTTCAATCATTTTAACGGATTGTCAACCGCATTCTAAACCTCTCCCAGACTTCTAAAACAAATTTTAATACCCTTTTACAACCTTGTAAAACACCTCACATCAACCTACATCCCGAAGATCTCTGTGTGTCCGAGTTGATGTCATTTGGTGTCCATGTTCAAAGCTTGACAATATATATTTATGGCATGATTACTCCTTTGCTACCTTTGTATTTACATTGTTAATCTCCTTTCCCTTCAAGTATCATTTACTAACTTCGTTCTAACTTTGTTTGTTTTTATTCATTATAGTACAAGTCAAACACTGTCAAAATCGAAATACCCAAAACAAACAAGGGTCCAAATACATTATTTCTTATAAAATCACGTGTGATAATCCTTCCTTTTATAACCTTGATACGCAATCAAACAAATCAAGTAGCTTTCAAACAAATCGCGCTTGATTTCCTCGTACACGCTTTAGTCTCGAGGTGCACTGTACCAGGCGTCTCAACGTTCGGGCGTCTGATGTGAGGCGCTTATTCTACGATCCAGGAAATTAGGTTTCGGCACCTAACACGATTCCCAGCGCATCCAAAATCTATAAACACGACATCCCTTCAATCATTTCAACGGATTGTCAACCGCATTCTAAACCTCTCTCAGACTTCTAAAACAAATTTTAATACCCTTTTAGAACCTTCTAAAACACCTCACATCAACCTACATCCCGAAGATTTTTGTGTGTCCGAGTTGATGTCATTTGGTGTCCATGTTCAATGCTTGACAATATATATTTATGGCATGATTACTCCTTTGCTACCTTTGTATTTACATTGTTAATCTCCTTTCCCTTCAAGTATCATTTACTAACTTCGTTCTAACTTTGTTTGTTTTTGTTCATTATAGTACAAGTCAAACACTGTCAAAATCGAAATACCCAAAACAAACAAGGGTGCAAATACATTATTTCTTATAAAATCACGTGTGATAATCCTTTCTTTTATAACCTTGATAAGCAATCAAACAAATCAAGTAGCTTTCAAACAAATCGCGCTTGATTGCCTTGTACACGCTTTAGTCTCGAGGTGCACTGTACCAGGCGTCTCAATGTTCGGGCGTCTAATGTGAGGCGCTTATTCTACTATCAAGGAAATTAGGTTTCGGCACCTAACACGATTCCCAGCTAATCCAAACTCTATAAACACGACATCCCTTCAATCATTTCAACGGATTGTCAACCGCATTCTAAACCTCTCCCAGACTTCTAAAACAAATTTTAATACCCTTTTACAACCTTCTAAAACACTTCACATCAACCTACACCCCGAAGATCTTTGTGTGTCCGAGTTGATGTCATTAGGTGTCCATGTTCAAAGCTTGACAATATATATTTATGGCATGATTACTCCTTTGCTACCTTTGTATTTACATTGTTAATCTCCTTTCTCTTCAAGTATCATTGACTAACTTCGTTCTAACTTTGTTTGTTTTTGTTCATTATAGTACAAGTCAAACACGGTCAAAATCGAAATACCCAAAACAAACAAGGGTCCAAATACATTATTTCTTATACAATCACGCGTGATAATCCTTCCTTGTATAACCTTGATACGCAATCAAACAAATCAAGTAGCTTTCAAACAATTCGCGCTTGATAGCCTCGTACACGCTTTAGTCTCGAGGTGCACTGTACCAGGCGTCTCAACGTTCGGGCGTCTGATGTGAGGCGCTTATTCTACGATCCAGGAAATTAGGTTTCGGCACCTAACACGATTCCCAGCGCATCCAAACTCTATAAACACGACATCCCTTCAATCATTTTAACGGATTGTCAACCGCATTCTAAACCTCTCCCAGACTTCTAAAACAAATTTTAATACCCTTTTACAACCTTGTAAAACACCTCACATCAACCTACATCCCGAAGATCTCTGTGTGTCCGAGTTGATGTCATTTGGTGTCCATGTTCAAAGCTTGACAATATATATTTATGGCATGATTACTCCTTTGCTACCTTTGTATTTACATTGTTAATCTCCTTTATCTTCAAGTATCATTGACTAACTTCGTTCTAACTTTGTTTGTTTTTGTTCATTATAGTACAAGTCAAACACGGTCAAAATCGAAATACCCAAAACAAACAAGGGTCCAAATACATTATTTCTTATACAATCACGCGTGATAATCCTTCCTTGTATAACCTTGATACGCAATCAAACAAATCAAGTAGCTTTCAAACAATTCGCGCTTGATAGCCTCGTACACGCTTTAGTCTCGAGGTGCACTGTACCAGGCGTCTCAACGTTCGGGCGTCTGATGTGAGGCGCTTATTCTACGATCCAGGAAATTAGGTTTCGGCACCTAACACGATTCCCAGCGCATCCAAACTCTATAAACACGACATCCCTTCAATCATTTTAACGGATTGTCAACCGCATTCTAAACCTCTCCCAGACTTCTAAAACAAATTTTAATACCCTTTTACAACCTTGTAAAACACCTCACATCAACCTACATCCCGAAGATCTCTGTGTGTCCGAGTTGATGTCATTTGGTGTCCATGTTCAAAGCTTGACAATATATATTTATGGCATGATTACTCCTTTGCTACCTTTGTATTTACATTGTTAATCTCCTTTCCCTTCAAGTATCATTTACTAACTTCGTTCTAACTTTGTTTGTTTTTATTCATTATAGTACAAGTCAAACACTGTCAAAATCGAAATACCCAAAACAAACAAGGGTCCAAATACATTATTTCTTATAAAATCACGTGTGATAATCCTTCCTTTTATAACCTTGATACGCAATCAAACAAATCAAGTAGCTTTCAAACAAATCGCGCTTGATTTCCTCGTACACGCTTTAGTCTCGAGGTGCACTGTACCAGGCGTCTCAACGTTCGGGCGTCTGATGTGAGGCGCTTATTCTACGATCCAGGAAATTAGGTTTCGGCACCTAACACGATTCCCAGCGCATCCAAAATCTATAAACACGACATCCCTTCAATCATTTCAACGGATTGTCAACCGCATTCTAAACCTCTCTCAGACTTCTAAAACAAATTTTAATACCCTTTTAGAACCTTCTAAAACACCTCACATCAACCTACATCCCGAAGATTTTTGTGTGTCCGAGTTGATGTCATTTGGTGTCCATGTTCAATGCTTGACAATATATATTTATGGCATGATTACTCCTTTGCTACCTTTGTATTTACATTGTTAATCTCCTTTCCCTTCAAGTATCATTTACTAACTTCGTTCTAACTTTGTTTGTTTTTGTTCATTATAGTACAAGTCAAACACTGTCAAAATCGAAATACCCAAAACAAACAAGGGTGCAAATACATTATTTCTTATAAAATCACGTGTGATAATCCTTTCTTTTATAACCTTGATAAGCAATCAAACAAATCAAGTAGCTTTCAAACAAATCGCGCTTGATTGCCTTGTACACGCTTTAGTCTCGAGGTGCACTGTACCAGGCGTCTCAATGTTCGGGCGTCTAATGTGAGGCGCTTATTCTACTATCAAGGAAATTAGGTTTCGGCACCTAACACGATTCCCAGCTAATCCAAACTCTATAAACACGACATCCCTTCAATCATTTCAACGGATTGTCAACCGCATTCTAAACCTCTCCCAGACTTCTAAAACAAATTTTAATACCCTTTTACAACCTTCTAAAACACTTCACATCAACCTACACCCCGAAGATCTTTGTGTGTCCGAGTTGATGTCATTAGGTGTCCATGTTCAAAGCTTGACAATATATATTTATGGCATGATTACTCCTTTGCTACCTTTGTATTTACATTGTTAATCTCCTTTCTCTTCAAGTATCATTGACTAACTTCGTTCTAACTTTGTTTGTTTTTGTTCATTATAGTACAAGTCAAACACGGTCAAAATCGAAATACCCAAAACAAACAAGGGTCCAAATACATTATTTCTTATACAATCACGCGTGATAATCCTTCCTTGTATAACCTTGATACGCAATCAAACAAATCAAGTAGCTTTCAAACAATTCGCGCTTGATAGCCTCGTACACGCTTTAGTCTCGAGGTGCACTGTACCAGGCGTCTCAACGTTCGGGCGTCTGATGTGAGGCGCTTATTCTACGATCCAGGAAATTAGGTTTCGGCACCTAACACGATTCCCAGCGCATCCAAACTCTATAAACACGACATCCCTTCAATCATTTTAACGGATTGTCAACCGCATTCTAAACCTCTCCCAGACTTCTAAAACAAATTTTAATACCCTTTTACAACCTTGTAAAACACCTCACATCAACCTACATCCCGAAGATCTCTGTGTGTCCGAGTTGATGTCATTTGGTGTCCATGTTCAAAGCTTGACAATATATATTTATGGCATGATTACTCCTTTGCTACCTTTGTATTTACATTGTTAATCTCCTTTCCCTTCAAGTATCATTTACTAACTTCGTTCTAACTTTGTTTGTTTTTATTCATTATAGTACAAGTCAAACACTGTCAAAATCGAAATACCCAAAACAAACAAGGGTCCAAATACATTATTTCTTATAAAATCACGTGTGATAATCCTTCCTTTTATAACCTTGATACGCAATCAAACAAATCAAGTAGCTTTCAAACAAATCGCGCTTGATTTCCTCGTACACGCTTTAGTCTCGAGGTGCACTGTACCAGGCGTCTCAACGTTCGGGCGTCTGATGTGAGGCGCTTATTCTACGATCCAGGAAATTAGGTTTCGGCACCTAACACGATTCCCAGCGCATCCAAAATCTATAAACACGACATCCCTTCAATCATTTCAACGGATTGTCAACCGCATTCTAAACCTCTCTCAGACTTCTAAAACAAATTTTAATACCCTTTTAGAACCTTCTAAAACACCTCACATCAACCTACATCCCGAAGATTTTTGTGTGTCCGAGTTGATGTCATTTGGTGTCCATGTTCAATGCTTGACAATATATATTTATGGCATGATTACTCCTTTGCTACCTTTGTATTTACATTGTTAATCTCCTTTCCCTTCAAGTATCATTTACTAACTTCGTTCTAACTTTGTTTGTTTTTGTTCATTATAGTACAAGTCAAACACTGTCAAAATCGAAATACCCAAAACAAACAAGGGTGCAAATACATTATTTCTTATAAAATCACGTGTGATAATCCTTTCTTTTATAACCTTGATAAGCAATCAAACAAATCAAGTAGCTTTCAAACAAATCGCGCTTGATTGCCTTGTACACGCTTTAGTCTCGAGGTGCACTGTACCAGGCGTCTCAATGTTCGGGCGTCTAATGTGAGGCGCTTATTCTACTATCAAGGAAATTAGGTTTCGGCACCTAACACGATTCCCAGCTAATCCAAACTCTATAAACACGACATCCCTTCAATCATTTCAACGGATTGTCAACCGCATTCTAAACCTCTCCCAGACTTCTAAAACAAATTTTAATACCCTTTTACAACCTTCTAAAACACTTCACATCAACCTACACCCCGAAGATCTTTGTGTGTCCGAGTTGATGTCATTAGGTGTCCATGTTCAAAGCTTGACAATATATATTTATGGCATGATTACTCCTTTGCTACCTTTGTATTTACATTGTTAATCTCCTTTCTCTTCAAGTATCATTGACTAACTTCGTTCTAACTTTGTTTGTTTTTGTTCATTATAGTACAAGTCAAACACGGTCAAAATCGAAATACCCAAAACAAACAAGGGTCCAAATACATTATTTCTTATACAATCACGCGTGATAATCCTTCCTTGTATAACCTTGATACGCAATCAAACAAATCAAGTAGCTTTCAAACAATTCGCGCTTGATAGCCTCGTACACGCTTTAGTCTCGAGGTGCACTGTACCAGGCGTCTCAACGTTCGGGCGTCTGATGTGAGGCGCTTATTCTACGATCCAGGTAATTAGGTTTCGGCACCTAACACGATTCCCAGCGCATCCAAACTCTATAAACACGACATCCCTTCAATCATTTTAACGGATTGTCAACCGCATTCTAAACCTCTCCTAGACTTCTAAAACAAATTTTAATACCCTTTTACAACCTTCTAAAACACCTCACATCAACCTACATCCCGAAGATCTCTGTGTGTCCGAGTTGATGTCATTTGGTGTCCATGTTCAAAGCTTGACAATATATATTTATGGCATGATTACTCCTTTGCTACCTTTGTATTTACATTGTTAATCTCCTTTCCCTTCAAGTATCATTTACTAACTTCGTTCTAACTTTGTTTGTTTTTATTCATTATAGTACAAGTCAAACACTGTCAAAATCGAAATACCCAAAACAAACAAGGGTCCAAATACATTATTTCTTATAAAAACACGTGTGATAATCCTTCCTTTTATAACCTTGATACGCAATCAAACAAATCAAGTAGCTTTCAAACAAATCGCGCTTGATTGCCTTTAACACGCTTTAGTCTCGAGGTGCACTGTACCAGGCGTCTCAATGTTCGGGCGTCTGATGTGAGGCGCTTATTCTACTATCAAGGAAATTAGGTTTCGGCACCTAACACGATTCCCAGCGCATCCAAACTCTATAAACACGACATCCCTTCAATCATTTCAACGGATTGTCAATCGCATTCTAAACCTCTCCCAGACTTCTAAAACAAATTTTAATACCCTTTTACAACCTTCTAAAACACCTCACATCAACCTACACCCCGAAGATCTTTGTGTGTCTGAGTTGATGTCATTTGGTGTCCATGTTCAAAGCTTGACAATATATATTTATGGCATGATTACTCCTTTGCTACCTTTGTATTTACATTGTTAATCTCCTTTCCCTTCAAGTATCATTGACTAACTTCGTTCTAACTTTGTTTGTTTTTGTTCATTATAGTACAAGTCAAACACGGTCAAAATCGAAATACCCAAAACAAACAAGGGTCCAAATACATTATTTCTTATACAATCACGCGTGATAATCCTTCCTTGTATAACCTTGATACGCAATCAAACAAATCAAGTAGCTTTCAAACAATTCGCCCTTGATAGCCTCGTACACGCTTTAGTCTCGAGGTGCACTGTACCAGGCGTCTCAACGTTCGGGCGTCTGATGTGAGGCGCTTATTCTACGATCCAGGAAATTAGGTTTCGGCACCTAACACGATTCCCAGCGCATCCAAACTCTATAAACACGACATCCCTTCAATCATTTTAACGGATTGTCAACCGCATTCTAAACCTCTCCCAGACTTCTAAAACAAATTTTAATACCCTTTTACAACCTTCTAAAACACCTCACATCAACCTACATCCCGAAGATCTCTGTGTGTCCGAGTTGATGTCATTTGGTGTCCATGTTCAAAGCTTGACAATATATATTTATGGCATGATTACTCCTTTGCTACCTTTGTATTTACATTGTTAATCTCCTTTCCCTTCAAGTATCATTTACTAACTTCGTTCTAACTTTGTTTGTTTTTGTTCATTATAGTACAAGTCAAACACTGTCAAAATCGAAATACCCAAAACAAACAAGGGTCCAAATACATTATTTCTTATAAAATCACGTGTGATAATCCTTCCTTTTATAACCTTGATAAGCAATCAAACAAATCAATTAGCTTTCAAACAAATCGCGCTTGATTGCCTTGTACACGCTTTAGTCTCGAGGTGCACTGTACCAGGCGTCTCAACGTTCGGGCGTCTGATGTGAGGCGCTTATTCTACTATCAAGGAAATTATGTTTCGGCACCTAACACGATTCCCAGCGCATCCAAACTCTATAAACACGACATCCCTTCAATCATTTCAACGGATTGTCAACCGCATTCTAAACCTCTCCCAGACTTCTAAAACAAATTTTAATACCCTTTTACAACCTTCTAAAACACCTCACATCAACCTACACCCCGAAGATCTTTGTGTGTCCGAGTTGATGTCATTGGGTGTCCATGTTCAAAGCTTGACAATATATATTTATGGCATGATTACTCCTTTGCTACCTTTGTATTTACATTGTTAATCTCCTTTCCCTTCAAGTATCATTGACTAACTTCGTTCTAACTTTGTTTGTTTTTGTTCATTATAGTACAAGTCAAACACGGTCAAAATCGAAATACCCAAAACAAACAAGGGTCCAAATACATTATTTCTTATAAAATCACGTGTGATAATCCTTCCTTTTATAACCTTGATAAGCAATCAAACAAATCAAGTAGCTTTCAAACAAATCGCGCTTGATTGCCTTGTACACGCTTTAGTCTCGAGGTGCACTGTACCAGGCGTCTCAATGTTCGGGCGTCTGATGTGAGGCGCTTATTCTACTATCAAGGAAATTAGGTTTCGGCACCTAACACGATTCCCAGCTAATCCAAACTCTATAAACACGACATCCCTTCAATCATTTCAACGGATTGTCAACCGCATTCTAAACCTCTCCCAGACTTCTAAAACAAATTTTAATACCCTTTTACAACCTTCTAAAACACCTCACATCAACCTACACCCCGAAGATCTTTGTGTGTCCGAGTTGATGTCATTAGGTGTCCATGTTCAAAGCTTGACAATATATATTTATGGCATGATTACTCCTTTGCTACCTTTGTATTTACATTGTTAATCTCCTTTCCCTTCAAGTATCATTGACTAACTTCGTTCTAACTTTGTTTGTTTTTGTTCATTATAGTACAAGTCAAACACGGTCAAAATCGAAATACCCAAAACAAACAAGGGTCCAAATACATTATTTCTTATACAATCACGCGTGATAATCCTTCCTTGTATAACCTTGATACGCAATCAAACAAATCAAGTAGCTTTCAAACAATTCGCGCTTGATAGCCTCGTACACGCTTTAGTCTCGAGGTGCACTGTACCAGGCGTCTCAACGTTCGGGCGTCTGATGTGAGGCGCTTATTCTACGATCCAGGAAATTAGGTTTCGGCACCTAACACGATTCCCAGCGCATCCAAAATCTATAAACACGACATCCCTTCAATCATTTCAACGGATTGTCAACCGCATTCTAAACCTCTCCCAGACTTCTAAAACAAATTTTAATACCCTTTTACAACCTTCTAAAACACCTCACATCAACCTACACCCCGAAGATCTTTGTGTGTCCGAGTTGATGTCATTAGGTGTCCATGTTCAATGCTTGACAATATATATTTATGGCATGATTACTCCTTTGCTACCTTTGTATTTACATTGTTAATCTCCTTTCCCTTCAAGTATCATTGACTAACTTCGTTCTAACTTTGTTTGTTTTTGTTCATTATAGTACAAGTCAAACACGGTCAAAATCGAAATACCCAAAACAAACAAGGGTCCAAATACATTATTT
This sequence comes from Agrostemma githago, assembly GCA_958450325.1. Classification (NCBI taxonomy): domain Eukaryota; kingdom Viridiplantae; phylum Streptophyta; class Magnoliopsida; order Caryophyllales; family Caryophyllaceae; genus Agrostemma; species Agrostemma githago. Next base: position 27,844,035 of record OY288245.1, read on the forward strand.
CTTATACAATCACGCGTGATAATCCTTCCTTGTATAACCTTGATACGCAATCAAACAAATCAAGTAGCTTTCAAACAATTCGCGCTTGATAGCCTCGTACACGCTTTAGTCTCGAGGTGCACTGTACCAGGCGTCTCAACGTTCGGGCGTCTGATGTGAGGCGCTTATTCTACGATCCAGGAAATTAGGTTTCGGCACCTAACACGATTCCCAGCGCATCCAAAATCTATAAACACGACATCCCTTCAATCATTTCAACGGATTGTCAACCGCATTCTAAACCTCTCCCAGACTTCTAAAACAAATTTTAATACCCTTTTACAACCTTCTAAAACACCTCACATCAACCTACACCCCGAAGATCTTTGTGTGTCCGAGTTGATGTCATTAGGTGTCCATGTTCAATGCTTGACAATATATATTTATGGCATGATTACTCCTTTGCTACCTTTGTATTTACATTGTTAATCTCCTTTCCCTTCAAGTATCATTGACTAACTTCGTTCTAACTTTGTTTGTTTTTGTTCATTATAGTACAAGTCAAACACGGTCAAAATCGAAATACCCAAAACAAACAAGGGTCCAAATACATTATTTCTTATACAATCACGCGTGATAATCCTTCCTTGTATAACCTTGATACGCAATCAAACAAATCAAGTAGCTTTCAAACAATTCGCGCTTGATAGCCTCGTACACGCTTTAGTCTCGAGGTGCACTGTACCAGGCGTCTCAACGTTCGGGCGTCTGATGTGAGGCGCTTATTCTACGATCCAGGAAATTAGGTTTCGGCACCTAACACGATTCCCAGCGCATCCAAAATCTATAAACACGACATCCCTTCAATCATTTCAACGGATTGTCAACCGCATTCTAAACCTCTCCCAGACTTCTAAAACAAATTTTAATACCCTTTTACAACCTTCTAAAACACCTCACATCAACCTACACCCCGAAGATCTTTGTGTGTCCGAGTTGATGTCATTAGGTGTCCATGTTCAATGCTTGACAATATATATTTATGGCATGATTACTCCTTTGCTACCTTTGTATTTACATTGTTAATCTCCTTTCCCTTCAAGTATCATTGACTAACTTCGTTCTAACTTTGTTTGTTTTTGTTCATTATAGTACAAGTCAAACACGGTCAAAATCGAAATACCCAAAACAAACAAGGGTCCAAATACATTATTTCTTATACAATCACGCGTGATAATCCTTCCTTGTATAACCTTGATACGCAATCAAACAAATCAAGTAGCTTTCAAACAATTCGCGCTTGATAGCCTCGTACACGCTTTAGTCTCGAGGTGCACTGTACCAGGCGTCTCAACGTTCGGGCGTCTGATGTGAGGCGCTTATTCTACGATCCAGGAAATTAGGTTTCGGCACCTAACACGATTCCCAGCGCATCCAAAATCTATAAACACGACATCCCTTCAATCATTTCAACGGATTGTCAACCGCATTCTAAACCTCTCCCAGACTTCTAAAACAAATTTTAATACCCTTTTACAACCTTCTAAAACACCTCACATCAACCTACACCCCGAAGATCTTTGTGTGTCCGAGTTGATGTCATTAGGTGTCCATGTTCAATGCTTGACAATATATATTTATGGCATGATTACTCCTTTGCTACCTTTGTATTTACATTGTTAATCTCCTTTCCCTTCAAGTATCATTGACTAACTTCGTTCTAACTTTGTTTGTTTTTGTTCATTATAGTACAAGTCAAACACGGTCAAAATCGAAATACCCAAAACAAACAAGGGTCCAAATACATTATTTCTTATACAATCACGCGTGATAATCCTTCCTTGTATAACCTTGATACGCAATCAAACAAATCAAGTAGCTTTCAAACAATTCGCGCTTGATAGCCTCGTACACGCTTTAGTCTCGAGGTGCACTGTACCAGGCGTCTCAATGTTCGGGCGTATGATGTGAGGCGCTTATTCTACTATCAAGGAAATTAGGTTTCGGCACCTAACACGATTCCCAGCTAATCCAAACTCTATAAACACGACATCCCTTCAATCATTTCAACGGATTGTCAACCGCATTATAAACCTCTCCCAGACTTCTAAAACAAATTTTAATACCCTTTTACAACCTTCTAAAACACCTCACATCAACCTACACCCCGAAGATCTTTGTGTGTCCGAGTTGATGTCATTAGGTGTCCATGTTCAATGCTTGACAATATATATTTATGGCATGATTACTCCTTTGCTACCTTTGTATTTACATTGTTAATCTCATTTCCCTTCAAGTATCATTGACTAACTTCGTTCTAACTTTGTTTGTTTTTGTTCATTATAGTACAAGTCAAACACGGTCAAAATCGAAATACCCAAAACAAACAAGGGTCCAAATACATTATTTCTTATACAATCACGCGTGATAATCCTTCCTTGTATAACCTTGATACGCAATCAAACAAATCAAGTAGCTTTCAAACAATTCGCGCTTGATAGCCTCGTACACGCTTTAGTCTCGAGGTGAACTGTACCAGGCGTCTCAACGTTCGGGCGTCTGATTTGAGGCGCTTATTCTACGATCCAGGAAATTAGGTTTCGGCACCTAACACGATTCCCAGCGCATCCAAAATCTATAAACACGACATCCCTTCAATCATTTCAACGGATTGTCAACCGCATTCTAAACCTCTCCCAGACTTCTAAAACAAATTTTAATACCCTTTTACAACCTTCTAAAACACCTCACATCAACCTACATCCCGAAGATTTCTGTGTGTCCGAGTTGATGTCATTTGGTGTCCATGTTCAAAGCTTGACAATATATATTTATGGCATGATTACTCCTTTGCTACCTTTGTATTTACATTGTTAATCTCCTTTCCCTTCAAGTATCATTTACTAACTTCGTTCTAACTTTGTTTTTTTTGTTCATTATAGTACAAGTCAAACACTGTCAAAATCGAAATACCCAAAACAAACAAGGATCCAAATACATTATTTCTTATAAAATCACGTGTGATAATCCTTCATTTTATAACCTTGATAAGCAATCAAACAAATCAAGTAGCTTTCAAACAAATCGCGCTTGATTGCCTCGTACACGCTTTAGTCTCGAGGTGCACTGTACCAGGCGTCTTAACGTTCGGGCGTCTGATGTGAGGCGCTTATTCTACGATCCAGGAAATTAGGTTTCGGCACCTAACACGATTCCCAGCGCATCCAAACTCTATGAACACGACATCCCTTCAATCATTGCAACAGATTGTCAACCGCATTCTAAACCTCTCGCAGACTTCTAAAACAAATTTTAATACCCTTTTACAACCTTCTAAAACACCTCACATCAACCTACACACCGAAGATCTTTGTGTGTCCGAGTTGATGTCATTAGGTGTCCATGTTCAAAGCTTGACAATATATATTTATGGCATGATTACTCCTTTGCTACCTTTGTATTTACATTGTTAATCTCCTTTCCCTTCAAGTATCATTGACTAACTTCGTTCTAACTTTGTTTGTTTTTGTTCATTATAGTACAAGTCAAACACGGTCAAAATCGAAATACCCAAAACAAACAAGGGTCCAAATACATTATTTCTTATACAATCACGCGTGATAATCCTTCCTTGTATAACCTTGATACGCAATCAAACAAATCAAGTAGCTTTCAAACAATTCGCGCTTGATAGCCTCGTACACGCTTTAGTCTCGAGGTGCACTGTACCAGGCGTCTCAACGTTCGGGCGTCTGATGTGAGGCGCTTATTCTACGATCCAGGAAATTAGGTTTCGGCACCTAACACGATTCCCAGCGCATCCAAAATCTATAAACACGACATCCCTTCAATCATTTCAACGGATTGTCAACCGCATTCTAAACCTCTCCCAGACTTCTAAAACAAATTTTAATACCCTTTTACAACCTTCTAAAACACCTCACATCAACCTACACCCCGAAGATCTTTGTGTGTCCGAGTTGATGTCATTAGGTGTCCATGTTCAATGCTTGACAATATATATTTATGGCATGATTACTCCTTTGCTACCTTTGTATTTACATTGTTAATCTCCTTTCCCTTCAAGTATCATTGACTAACTTCGTTCTAACTTTGTTTGTTTTTGTTCATTATAGTACAAGTCAAACACGGTCAAAATCGAAATACCCAAAACAAACAAGGGTCCAAATACATTATTTCTTATACAATCACGCGTGATAATCCTTCCTTGTATAACCTTGATACGCAATCAAACAAATCAAGTAGCTTTCAAACAATTCGCGCTTGATAGCCTCGTACACGTTTTAGTCTCGAGGTGCACTGTACCAGGCGTCTCAATGTTCGGGCGTATGATGTGAGGCGCTTATTCTACTATCAAGGAAATTAGGTTTCGGCACCTAACACGATTCCCAGCTAATCCAAACTCTATAAACACGACATCCCTTCAATCATTTCAACGGATTGTCAACCGCATTATAAACCTCTCCCAGACTTCTAAAACAAATTTTAATACCCTTTTACAACCTTCTAAAACACCTCACATCAACCTACACCCCGAAGATCTTTGTGTGTCCGAGTTGATGTCATTAGGTGTCCATGTTCAATGCTTGACAATATATATTTATGGCATGATTACTCCTTTGCTACCTTTGTATTTACATTGTTAATCTCATTTCCCTTCAAGTATCATTGACTAACTTCGTTCTAACTTTGTTTGTTTTTGTTCATTATAGTACAAGTCAAACACGGTCAAAATCGAAATACCCAAAACAAACAAGGGTCCAAATACATTATTTCTTATACAATCACGCGTGATAATCCTTCCTTGTATAACCTTGATACGCAATCAAACAAATCAAGTAGCTTTCAAACAATTCGCGCTTGATAGCCTCGTACACGCTTTAGTCTCGAGGTGAACTGTACCAGGCGTCTCAACGTTCGGGCGTCTGATGTGAGGCGCTTATTCTACGATCCAGGAAATTAGGTTTCGGCACCTAACACGATTCCCAGCGCATCCAAAATCTATAAACACGACATCCCTTCAATCATTTCAACGGATTGTCAACCGCATTCTAAACCTCTCCCAGACTTCTAAAACAAATTTTAATACCCTTTTACAACCTTCTAAAACACCTCACATCAACCTACATCCCGAAGATTTCTGTGTGTCCGAGTTGATGTCATTTGGTGTCCATGTTCAAAGCTTGACAATATATATTTATGGCATGATTACTCCTTTGCTACCTTTGTATTTACATTGTTAATCTCCTTTCCCTTCAAGTATCATTTACTAACTTCGTTCTAACTTTGTTTTTTTTTGTTCATTATAGTACAAGTCAAACACTGTCAAAATCGAAATACCCAAAACAAACAAGGATCCAAATACATTATTTCTTATAAAATCACGTGTGATAATCCTTCATTTTATAACCTTGATAAGCAATCAAACAAATCAAGTAGCTTTCAAACAAATCGCGCTTGATTGCCTCGTACACGCTTTAGTCTCGAGGTGCACTGTACCAGGCGTCTTAACGTTCGGGCGTCTGATGTGAGGCGCTTATTCTACGATCCAGGAAATTAGGTTTCGGCACCTAACACGATTCCCAGCGCATCCAAACTCTATAAACACGACATCCCTTCAATCATTTTAACGGATTGTCAACCGCATTCTAAACCTCTCCCAGACTTCTAAAACAAATTTTAATACCCTTTTACAACCTTCTAAAACACCTCACATCAACCTACATCCCGAAGATCTCTGTGTGTCCGAGTTGATGTCATTTGGTGTCCATGTTCAAAGCTTGACAATATATATTTATGGCATGATTACTCCTTTGCTACCTTTGTATTTACATTGTTAATCTCCTTTTCCTTCAAGTATCATTGACTAACTTCGTTCTAACTTTGTTTGTTTTTGTTCATTATAGTACAAGTCAAACACGGTCAAAATCGAAATACCCAAAACAAACAAGGGTCCAAATACATTATTTCTTATACAATCACGCGTGATAATCCGTCCTTGTATAACCTTGATACGCAATTAAACAAATCAAGTAGCTTTCAAACAATTCGCGCTTGATAGCCTCGTACACGCTTTAGTCTCGAGGTGCACTGTACCAGGCGTCTCAACGTTCGGGCGTCTGATGTGAGGCGCTTATTCTACGATCCAGGAAATTAGGTTTCGGCACCTAACACGATTCCCAGCGCATCCAAAATCTATAAACACGACATCCCTTCAATCATTTCAACGGATTGTCAACCGCATTCTAAACCTCTCGCAGACTTCTAAAACAAATTTTAATACCCTTTTACAACCTTCTAAAACACCTCACATCAACCTACACACCGAAGATCTTTGTGTGTCCGAGTTGATGTCATTAGGTGTCCATGTTCAAAGCTTGACAATATATATTTATGGCATGATTACTCCTTTGCTACCTTGGTATTTACATTGTTAATCTCCTTTCCCTTCAAGTATCATTGACTAACTTCGTTCTAACTTTGTTTGTTTTTGTTCATTATAGTACAAGTCAAACACGGTCAAAATCGAAATACCCAAAACAAACAAGGGTCCAAATACATTATTTCTTATACAATCACGCGTGATAATCCTTCCTTGTATAACCTTGATACGCAATCAAACAAATCAAGTAGCTTTCAAACAATTCGCGCTTGATAGCCTCGTACACGCTTTAGTCTCGAGGTGCACTGTACCAGGCGTCTCAACGTTCGGGCGTCTGATGTGAGGCGCTTATTCTACGATCCAGGAAATTAGGTTTCGGCACCTAACACGATTCCCAGCGCATCCAAACTCTATAAACACGACATCCCTTCAATCATTTTAACGGATTGTCAACCGCATTCTAAACCTCTCCCAGACTTTTAAAACAAATTTTAATACCCTTTTACAACCTTCTAAAACACTTCACATCAACCTACATCCCGAAGATCTCTGTGTGTCCGAGTTGATGTCATTTGGTGTCCATGTTCAAAGCTTGACAATATATATTTATGTCTAACTTTGTTTGTTTTTGTTCATTATATTACAGGTCAAACACTGTCAAAATCGAAATACCCAAAACATACAATGGTCCAAATACATTATTTCTTATAAAATCACGCGTGATAATCCGTCCTTGTATAACCTTGATACGCAATCAAACAAATCAAGTAGCTTTCAAACAATTCGCGCTTGATAGCCTCGTACACGCTTTAGTCTCGAGGTGCACTGTACCAGGCGTCTCAACGTTCGGGCGTCTGATGTGAGGCGCTTATTCTACGATCCAGGAAATTAGGTTTCGGCACCTAACACGATTCCCAGCGCATCCAAAATCTATAAACACGACATCCCTTCAATCATTTCAACGGATTGTCAACCGCATTCTAAACCTCTCCCAGACTTCTAAAACAAATTTTAATACCCTTTTACAACCTTCTAAAACACCTCACATCAACCTACACACCGAAGATCTTTGTGTGTCCGAGTTGATGTCATTAGGTGTCCATGTTCAAAGCTTGACAATATATATTTATGGCATGATTACTCCTTTGCTACCTTTGTATTTACATTGTTAATCTCCTTTCCCTTCAAGTATCATTGACTAACTTCGTTCTAACTTTGTTTGTTTTTGTTCATTATAGTACAAGTCAAACACGGTCAAAATCGAAATACCCAAAACAAACAAGGGTCCAAATACATTATTTCTTATACAATCACGCGTGATAATCCTTCCTTGTATAACCTTGATACGCAATCAAACAAATCAAGTAGCTTTCAAACAATTCGCGCTTGATAGCCTCGTACACACTTTAGTCTCGAGGTGCACTGTACCAGGCGTCTCAACGTTCGGGCGTCTGATGTGAGGCGCTTATTCTACGATCCAGGAAATTAGGTTTCGGCACCTAACACGATTCCCAGCGCATCCAAACTCTATAAACACGACATCCCTTCAATCATTTTAACGGATTGTCAACCGCATTCTAAACCTCTCCCAGACTTTTAAAACAAATTTTAATACCCTTTTACAACCTTCTAAAACACCTCACATCAACCTACATCCCGAAGATCTCTGTGTGTCCGAGTTGATGTCATTTGGTGTCCATGTTCAAAGCTTGACAATATATATTTATGTCTAACTTTGTTTGTTTTTGTTCATTATAGTACAGGTCAAACACTGTCAAAATCGAAATACCCAAAACAAACAAGGGTCCAAATACATTATTTCTTATAAAATCACGCGTGATAATCCTTCCTTTTATAACCTTGATACGCAATCGAACAAATCAAGTAGCTTTCAAAAAAATCGCGCTTGATTGCCTCGTACACGCTTTAGTCTCGAGGTGCACTGTACCAGGCGTCTCAACGTTCGGGCGTCTGATGTGAGGCGCTTATTCTACTATCAAGGAAATTAGGTTTCGGCACCTAACACGATTCCCAGCGCATCCAAACTCCATAAACACGACATCCCTTCAATCGTTTCAACGGATTGTCAACCGCATTCTAAACCTCTCCCAGACTTATAAAACAAATTTTAATACCCTTTTACAACCTTCTAAAACACCTCACATCAACCTACATCCCGAAGATCTCTGTGTGTCCGAGTTGATGTCATTTGGTGTCCATGTTCAAATCTTGACAATATATATTTATGGCATTATTACTCCTTTGCTACCTTTGTATTTACATTGTTAATCTCCTTTCCCTTCAAGTATCATTTACTAACTTCGTTCTAACTTTGTTTGTTTTTGTTCATTATAGTACAGGTCAAACACTGTCAAAATCGAAAAACCCAAAACAAACAAGGGTCCAAATACATTATTTCTTATAAAATCACGCGTGATAATCCTTCCTTTTATAACCTTGATACGCAATCAAACAAATCAAGTAGCTTTCAAACAAATCGCGCTTGATTGCCTCGTACACGCTTTAGTCTCGAGGTGCACTGTACCAGGCGTCTCAATGTTCGGGCGTCTGATGTGAGGCGCTTATTCTACTATCAAGGAAATTAGGTTTCGGCACCTAACACGATTCCCAGCGCATCCAAACTCTATAAACACGACATCCCTTCAATCGTTTCAACGGATTGTCAACCGCATTCTAAACCTCTTCCAGACTTGTAAAACAAATTTTAATACCCTTTTACAACCTTCTAAAACACCTCACATCAACCTACACCCCGAAGATCTCTGTGTGTCCGAGTTGATGTCATTTGGTGTCCATGTTCAAAGCTTGACAATATATATTTATGGCATGATTACTCCTTTGCTACCTTTGTATTTACATTGTTAATCTCCTTTCCCTTCAAGTATCATTTACTAACTTCGTTCTAACTTTGTTTGTTTTTGTTCATTATAGTACAAGTCAAACACTGTCAAAATCGAAATACCCAAAACAAACAAGGGTCCAAATACATTATTTCTTATAAAATCACGTGTGATAATCCTTCCTTTTATAACCTTGATAAGCAATCAAACAAATCAAGTAGCTTTCAAACAATTCGCGCTTGATAGCCTCGTACACGCTTTAGTCTCGAGGTGCACTGTACCAGGCGTCTCAACGTTCGGGCGTCTGATGTGAGGCGCTTATTCTACGATCCAGGAAATTAGGTTTCGGCACCTAACACGATTCCCAGCGCATCCAAAATCTATAAACACGACATCCCTTCAATCATTTCAACGGATTGTCAACCGCATTCTAAACCTCTCGCAGACTTCTAAAACAAATTTTAATACCCTTTTACAACCTTCTAAAACACCTCACATCAACCTACACACCGAAGATCTTTGTGTGTCCGAGTTGATGTCATTAGGTGTCCATGTTCAAAGCTTGACAATATATATTTATGGCATGATTACTCCTTTGCTACCTTTGTATTTACATTGTTAATCTCCTTTCCCTTCAAGTATCATTGACTAACTTCCTTCTAACTTTGTTTGTTTTTGTTCATTATAGTACAAGTCAAACACGGTCAAAATCGAAATACCCAAAACAAACAAGGGTCCAAATACATTATTTCTTATACAATCACGCGTGATAATCCTTCCTTGTATAACCTTGATACGCAATCAAACAAATCAAGTAGCTTTCAAACAATTCGCGCTTGATAGCCTCGTACACGCTTTAGTCTCGAGGTGCACTGTACCAGGCGTCTCAACGTTCGGGCGTCTGATGTGAGGCGCTTATTCTACGATCCAGGAAATTAGGTTTCGGCACCTAACACGATTCCCAGCGCATCCAAACTCTATAAACACGACATCCCTTCAATCATTTTAACGGATTGTCAACCGCATTCTAAACCTCTCCCAGACTTTTAAAACAAATTTTAATACCCTTTTACAACCTTCTAAAACACCTCACATCAACCTACATCCCGAAGATCTCTATGTGTCCGAGTTGATGTCATTTGGTGTCCATGTTCAAAGCTTGACAATATATATTTATGTCTAACTTTGTTTGTTTTTGTTCATTATATTACAGGTCAAACACTGTCAAAATCGAAATACCCAAAACATACAATGGTCCAAATACATTATTTCTTATAAAATCACGCGTGATAATCCGTCCTTGTATAACCTTGATACGCAATCAAACAAATCAAGTAGCTTTCAAACAATTCGCGCTTGATAGCCTCGTACACGCTTTAGTCTCGAGGTGCACTGTACCAGGCGTCTCAACGTTCGGGCGTCTGATGTGAGGCGCTTATTCTACGATCCAGGAAATTAGGTTTCGGCACCTAACACGATTCCCAGCGCATCCAAAATCTATAAACACGACATCCCTTCAATCATTTCAACGGATTGTCAACCGCATTCTAAACCTCTCCCAGACTTCTAAAACAAATTTTAATACCCTTTTACAACCTTCTAAAACACCTCACATCAACCTACACACCGAAGATCTTTGTGTGTCCGAGTTGATGTCATTAGGTGTCCATGTTCAAAGCTTGACAATATATATTTATGGCATGATTACTCCTTTGCTACCTTTGTATTTACATTGTTAATCTCCTTTCCCTTCAAGTATCATTGACTAACTTCGTTCTAACTTTGTTTGTTTTTGTTCATTATAGTACAAGTCAAACACGGTCAAAATCGAAATACCCAAAACAAACAAGGGTCCAAATACATTATTTCTTATACAATCACGCGTGATAATCCTTCCTTGTATAACCTTGATACGCAATCAAACAAATGAAGTAGCTTTCAAACAATTCGCGCTTGATAGCCTCGTACACACTTTAGTCTCGAGGTGCACTGTACCAGGCGTCTCAACGTTCGGGCGTCTGATGTGAGGCGCTTATTCTACGATCCAGGAAATTAGGTTTCGGCACCTAACACGATTCCCAGCGCATCCAAACTCTATAAACACGACATCCCTTCAATCATTTTAACGGATTGTCAACCGCATTCTAAACCTCTCCCAGACTTTTAAAACAAATTTTAATACCCTTTTACAACCTTCTAAAACACCTCACATCAACCTACATCCCGAAGATCTCTGTGTGTCCGAGTTGATGTCATTTGGTGTCCATGTTCAAAGCTTGACAATATATATTTATGTCTAACTTTGTTTGTTTTTGTTCATTATAGTACAGGTCAAACACTGTCAAAATCGAAATACCCAAAACAAACAAGGGTCCAAATACATTATTTCTTATAAAATCACGCGTGATAATCCTTCCTTTTATAACCTTGATACGCAATCGAACAAATCAAGTAGCTTTCAAAAAAATCGCGCTTGATTGCCTCGTACACGCTTTAGTCTCGAGTTGCACTGTACCAGGCGTCTCAACGTTCGGGCGTCTGATGTGAGGCGCTTATTCTACTATCAAGGAAATTAGGTTTCGGCACCTAACACGATTCCCAGCGCATCCAAACTCCATAAACACGACATCCCTTCAATCGTTTCAACGGATTGTCAACCGCATTCTAAACCTCTCCCAGACTTATAAAACAAATTTTAATACCCTTTTACAACCTTCTAAAACACCTCACATCAACCTACATCCCGAAGATCTCTGTGTGTCCGAGTTGATGTCATTTGGTGTCCATGTTCAAATCTTGACAATATATATTTATGGCATTATTACTCCTTTGCTACCTTTGTATTTACATTGTTAATCTCCTTTCCCTTCAAGTATCATTTACTAACTTCGTTCTAACTTTGTTTGTTTTTGTTCATTATAGTACAGGTCAAACACTGTCAAAATCGAAAAACCCAAAACAAACAAGGGTCCAAATACATTATTTCTTATAAAATCACGCGTGATAATCCTTCCTTTTATAACCTTGATACGCAATCAAACAAATCAAGTAGCTTTCAAACAAATCGCGCTTGATTGCCTCGTACACGCTTTAGTCTCGAGGTGCACTGTACCAGGCGTCTCAACGTTCGGGCGTCTGATGTGAGGCGCTTATTCTACTATCAAGGAAATTAGGTTTCGGCACCTAACACGATTCCCAGCGCATCCAAACTCCATAAACACGACATCCCTTCAATCGTTTCAACGGATTGTCAACCGCATTCTAAACCTCTCCCAGACTTATAAAACAAATTTTAATACCCTTTTACAACCTTCTAAAACACCTCACATCAACCTACATCCCGAAGATCTCTGTGTGTCCGAGTTGATGTCATTTGGTGTCCATGTTCAAATCTTGACAATATATATTTATGGCATTATTACTCCTTTGCTACCTTTGTATTTACATTGTTAATCTCCTTTCCCTTCAAGTATCATTTACTAACTTCGTTCTAACTTTGTTTGTTTTTGTTCATTATAGTACAGGTCAAACACTGTCAAAATCGAAAAACCCAAAACAAACAAGGGTCCAAATACATTATTTCTTATAAAATCACGCGTGATAATCCTTCCTTTTATAACCTTGATACGCAATCAAACAAATCAAGTAGCTTTCAAACAAATCGCGCTTGATTGCCTCGTACACGCTTTAGTCTCGAGGTGCACTGTACCAGGCGTCTCAATGTTCGGGCGTCTGATGTGAGGCGCTTATTCTACTATCAAGGAAATTAGGTTTCGGCACCTAACACGATTCCCAGCGCATCCAAACTCTATAAACACGACATCCCTTCAATCGTTTCAACGGATTGTCAACCGCATTCTAAACCTCTTCCAGACTTGTAAAACAAATTTTAATACCCTTTTACAACCTTCTAAAACACCTCACATCAACCTACACCCCGAAGATCTCTGTGTGTCCGAGTTGATGTCATTTGGTGTCCATGTTCAAAGCTTGACAATATATATTTATGGCATGATTACTCCTTTGCTACCTTTGTATTTACATTGTTAATCTCCTTTCCCTTCAAGTATCATTTACTAACTTCGTTCTAACTTTGTTTGTTTTTGTTCATTATAGTACAAGTCAAACACTGTCAAAATCGAAATACCCAAAACAAACAAGGGTCCAAATACATTATTTCTTATAAAATCACGTGTGATAATCCTTCCTTTTATAACCTTGATAAGCAATCAAACAAATCAAGTAGCTTTCAAACAAATCGCGCTTGATTGCCTTGTACACGCTTTAGTCTCGAGGTGCACTGTACCAGGCGTCTCAATGTTCGGGCGTCTGATGTGAGGCGCTTATTCTACTATCAAGGAAATTAGGTTTCGGCACCTAACACGATTCCCAGCTAATCCAAACTCTATAAACACGACATCCCTTCAATCATTTCAACGGATTGTCAACCGCATTCTAAACCTCTCCCAGACTTCTAAAACAAATTTTAATACCCTTTTACAACCTTCTAAAACACCTCACATCAACCTACACCCCGAAGATCTTTGTGTGTCCGAGTTGATGTTATTAGGTGTCCATGTTCAAAGCTTGACAATATATATTTATGGCATGATTACTCCTTTGCTACCTTTGTATTTACATTGTTAATCTCCTTTCCCTTCAAGTATCATTGACTAACTTCGTTCTAACTTTGTTTGTTTTTGTTCATTATAGTACAACTCAAACACGGTCAAAATCGAAATACCCAAAACAAACAAGGGTCCAAATACATTATTTCTTATACAATCAAGCGTGATAATCCTTCCTTGTATAACCTTGATAAGCAATCAAACAAATCAAGTAGCTTTCAAACAATTCGCGCTTGATAGCCTCGTACACGCTTTAGTCTCGAGGTGCACTGTACCAGGCGTCTCAACGTTCGGGCGTCTGATGTGAGGCGCTTATTCTACGATCCAGGAAATTAGGTTTCGGCACCTAACACGATTCCCAGCGCATCCAAAATCTATAAACACGACATCCCTTCAATCATTTCAACGGATTGTCAACCGCATTCTAAACCTCTCCCAGACTTCTAAAACAAATTTTAATACCCTTTTACAACCTTCTAAAACACCTCACATCAACCTACATCCCGAAGATTTCTGTGTGTCCGAGTTGATGTCATTTGGTGTCCATGTTCAAAGCTTGACAATATATATTTATGGCATGATTACTCCTTTGCTACCTTTGTATTTACATTGTTAATCTCCTTTCCCTTCAAGTATCATTTACTAACTTCGTTCTAACTTTGTTTGTTTTTGTTCATTATAGTACAAGTCAAACACTGTCAAAATCGAAATACCCAAAACAAACAAGGGTCCAAATACATTATTTCTTATAAAATCACGTGTGATAATCCTTCCTTTTATAACCTTGATAAGCAATCAAACAAATCAAGTAGCTTTCAAACAAATCGCGCTTGATTGCCTTGTACACGCTTTAGTCTCGAGGTGCACTGTACCAGGCGTCTCAATGTTCGGGCGTCTGATGTGAGGCGCTTATTCTACTATCAAGGAAATTAGGTTTCGGCACCTAACACGATTCTCAGCTAATCCAAACTCTATAAACACGACATCCCTTCAATCATTTCAACGGATTGTCAACCGCATTCTAAACCTCTCCCAGACTTCTAAAACAAATTTTAATACCCTTTTACAACCTTCTAAAACACCTCACATCAACCTACATCCCGAAGATCTCTGTGTGTCCGAGTTGATGTCATTTGGTGTCCATGTTCAAATCTTGACAATATATATTTATGGCATTATTACTCCTTTGCTACCTTTGTATTTACATTGTTAATCTCCTTTCCCTTCAAGTATCATTTACTAACTTCGTTCTAACTTTGTTTGTTTTTGTTCATTATAGTACAACTCAAACACGGTCAAAATCGAAATACCCAAAACAAACAAGGGTCCAAATACATTATTTCTTATACAATCAAGCGTGATAATCCTTCCTTGTATAACCTTGATAAGCAATCAAACAAATCAAGTAGCTTTCAAACAATTCGCGCTTGATAGCCTCGTACACGCTTTAGTCTCGAGGTGCACTGTACCAGGCGTCTCAACGTTCGGGCGTCTGATGTGAGGCGCTTATTCTACGATCCAGGAAATTAGGTTTCGGCACCTAACACGATTCCCAGCGCATCCAAAATCTATAAACACGACATCCCTTCAATCATTTCAACGGATTGTCAACCGCATTCTAAACCTCTCCCAGACTTCTAAAACAAATTTTAATACCCTTTTACAACCTTCTAAAACACCTCACATCAACCTACATCCCGAAGATTTCTGTGTGTCCGAGTTGATGTCATTTGGTGTCCATGTTCAAAGCTTGACAATATATATTTATGGCATGATTACTCCTTTGCTACCTTTGTATTTACATTGTTAATCTCCTTTCCCTTCAAGTATCATTTACTAACTTCGTTCTAACTTTGTTTTTTTTTGTTCATTATAGTACAAGTCAAACACTGTCAAAATCGAAATACCCAAAACAAACAAGGGTCCAAATACATTATTTCTTATAAAATCACGTGTGATAATCCTTCCTTTTATAACCTTGATAAGCAATCAAACAAATCAAGTAGCTTTCAAACAAATCGCGCTTGATTGCCTTGTACACGCTTTAGTCTCGAGGTGCACTGTACCAGGCGTCTCAATGTTCGGGCGTCTGATGTGAGGCGCTTATTCTACTATCAAGGAAATTAGGTTTCGGCACCTAACACGATTCTCAGCTAATCCAAACTCTATAAACACGACATCCCTTCAATCATTTCAACGGATTGTCAACCGCATTCTAAACCTCTCCCAGACTTCTAAAACAAATTTTAATACCCTTTTACAACCTTCTAAAACACCTCCCATTAACCTACACCCCGAATATCTTTGTGTGTCCGAGTTGATGTCATTAGGTGTCCATGTTCAAAGCTTGACAATATATATTTATGGCATGATTACTCCTTTGCTACCTTTGTATTTACATTGTTAATCTCCTTTCCCTTCAAGTATCATTGACTAACTTCGTTCTAACTTTGTTTGTTTTTGTTCATTATAGTACAAGTCAAACACGGTCAAAATCGAAATACCCAAAACAAACAAGGGTCCAAATACATTATTTCTTATACAATCACGCGTGATAATCCTTCCTTGTATAACCTTGATACGCAATCAAACAAATCAAGTAGCTTTCAAACAATTCGCGCTTGATAGCCTCGTACACGCTTTAGTCTCGAGGTGCACTGTACCAGGCGTCTCAATGTTCGGGCGTCTGATGTGAGGCGCTTATTCTACTATCAAGGAAATTAGGTTTCGGCACCTAACACGATTCCCAGCTAATCCAAACTCTATAAACACGACATCTCTTCAATCATTTCAACGGATTGTCAACCGCATTCTAAACCTCTCCCAGACTTCTAAAACAAATTTTAATACCCTTTTACAACCTTCTAAAACACCTCACATCAACCTACACCCCGAAGATCTTTGTGTGTCCGAGTTGATGTCATTAGGTGTCCATGTTCAAAGCTTGACAATATATATTTATGGCATGATTACTCCTTTGCTACCTTTGTATTTACATTGTTAATCTGCTTTCCCTTCAAGTATCATTGACTAACTTCGTTCTAACTTTGTTTGTTTTTGTTCATTATAGTACAACTCAAACACGGTCAAAATCGAAATACCCAAAACAAACAAGGGTCCAAATACATTATTTCTTATACAATCACGCGTGATAATCCTTCCTTGTATAACCTTGATACGCAATCAAACAAATCAAGTAGCTTTCAAACAATTCGCGCTTGATAGCCTCGTACACGCTTTAGTCTCGAGGTGCACTGTACCAGGCGTCTCAACGTTCGGGCGTCTGATGTGAGGCGCTTATTCTACGATCCAGGAAATTAGGTTTCGGCACCTAACACGATTCCCAGCGCATCCAAACTCTATAAACACGACATCCCTTCAATCATTTTAACGGATTGTCAACCGCATTCTAAACCTCTCCCAGACTTCTAAAACAAATTTTAATACCCTTTTACAACCTTCTAAAACACATCACATCAACCTACATCCCGAAGATCTCTGTGTGTCCGAGTTGATGTCATTTGGTGTCCATGTTCAAAGCTTGACAATATATATTTATGTCTAACTTTGTTTGTTTTTGTTCATTATAGTACAGGTCAAACACTGTCAAAATCGAAATACCCAAAACAAACAAGGGTCCAAATACATTATTTCTTATAAAATCACGCGTGATAATCCTTCCTTTTATAACCTTGATACGCAATCAAACAAATCAAGTAGCTTTCAAAAAAATCGCGCTTGATTGCCTCGTACACGCTTTAGTCTCGAGGTGCATTGTACCAGGCGTCTCAACGTTCGGGCGTCTGATGTGAGGCGCTTATTCTACTATCAAGGAAATTAGGTTTCGGCACCTAACACGATTCCCAGCGCATCCAAACTCTATATACACGACATCCCTTCAATCGTTTCAACGGATTGTCAACCGCATTCTAAACCTCTCCCAGACTTCTAAAACAAATTTTAATACCCTTTTACAACCTTCTAAAACACCTCACATCAACCTACATCCCGAAGATCTCTGTGTGTCCGAGTTGATGTCATTTGGTGTCCATGTTCAAATCTTGACAATATATATTTATGGCATGATTACTCCTTTGCTACCTTTGTATTTACATTGTTAATCTCCTTTCCCTTGAAGTATCATTTACTAACTTCGTTCTAACTTTGTTTGTTTTTGTTCATTATAGTACAGGTCAAACACTGTCAAAATCGAAAAACCCAAAACAAACAAGGGTCCAAATACATTATTTCTTATAAAATCACGCGTGATAATCCTTCCTTTTATAACCTTGATACGCAATCAAACAAATCAAGTAGCTTTCAAACAAATCGCGCTTGATTGCCTCGTACACGCTTTAGTCTCGAGGTGCACTGTACCAGGCGTCTCAACGTTCGGGCATCTGATGTGAGGCGCTTATTCTACTATCAAGGAAATTAGGTTTCGGCACCTAACACGATTCCCAGCGCATCCAAACTCTATAAACACGACATCCCTTCAATCGTTTCAACGGATTGTCAACCGCATTCTAAACCTCTTCCAGACTTCTAAAACAAATTTTAATACCCTTTTACAACCTTCTAAAACACCTCACATCAACCTACACCCCGAAGATCTCTGTGTGTCCGAGTTGATGTCATTTGGTGTCCATGTTCAAAGCTTGACAATATATATTTATGGCATGATTACTCCTTTGCTACTTTTGTATTTACATTGTTAATCTCCTTTCCCTTCAAGTATCATTGACTAACTTCGTTCTAACTTTGTTTGTTTTTGTTCATTATAGTACAAGTCAAACACGGTCAAAATCGAAATACCCAAAACAAACAAGGGTCCAAATACATTATTTCTTATACAATCACACGTGCTAATCCTTCCTTGTATAACCTTGATACGCAATCAAACAAATCAAGTAGCTTTCAAACAATTCGCGCTTGATAGCCTCGTACACGCTTTAGTCTCGAGGTGCACTGTACCAGGCGTCTCAACGTTCGGGCGTCTGATGTGAGGCGCTTATTCTACGATCCAGGAAATTAGGTTTCGGCACCTAACACGATTCCCAGCGCATCCAAACTCTATAAACACGACATCCCTTCAATCATTTTAACAGATTGTCAACCGCATTCTAAACCTCTCCCAGACTTCTAAAACAAATTTTAATACCCTTTTACAACCTTCTAAAACACCTCACATCAACCTACATCCCGAAGATCTCTGTGTGTCCGAGTTGATGTCATTTGGTGTCCATGTTCAAAGCTTGACAATATATATTTATGTCTAACTTTGTTTGTTTTTGTTCATTATAGTACAGGTCAAACACTGTCAAAATCGAAATACCCAAAACAAACAAGGGTCCAAATACATTATTTCTTATAAAATCACGCGTGATAATCCTTCCTTTTATAACCTTGATACGCAATCAAACAAATCAAGTAGCTTTCAAAAAAATCGCGCTTGATTGCCTCGTACACGCTTTAGTCTCGAGGTGCACTGTACCAGGCGTCTCAACGTTCGGGCGTCTGATGTGAGGCGCTTATTCTACTATCAAGGAAATTAGGTTTCGGCACCTAACACGATTCCCAGCGCATCCAAACTCTATATACACGACATCCCTTCAATCGTTTCAACGGATTGTCAACCGCATTCTAAACCTCTCCCAGACTTCTAAAACAAATTTTAATACCCTTTTACAACCTTCTAAAACACCTCACATCAACCTACATCCCGAAGATTTCTGTGTGTCCGAGTTGATGTCATTTGGTGTCCATGTTCAAAGCTTGACAATATATATTTATGGCATGATTACTCCTTTGCTACCTTTGTATTTACATTGTTAATCTCCTTTCCCTTCAAGTATCATTTACTAACTTCGTTCTAACTTTGTTTTTTTTTGTTCATTATAGTACAAGTCAAACACTGTCAAAATCGAAATACCCAAAACAAACAAGGGTCCAAATACATTATTTCTTATAAAATCACGTGTGATAATCCTTCCTTTTATAACCTTGATAAGCAATCAAACAAATCAAGTAGCTTTCAAACAAATCGCGCTTGATTGCCTTGTACACGCTTTAGTCTCGAGGTGCACTGTACCAGGCGTCTCAATGTTCGGGCGTCTGATGTGAGGCGCTTATTCTACTATCAAGGAAATTAGGTTTCGGCACCTAACACGATTCTCAGCTAATCCAAACTCTATAAACACGACATCCCTTCAATCATTTCAACGGATTGTCAACCGCATTCTAAACCTCTCCCAGACTTCTAAAACAAATTTTAATACCCTTTTACAACCTTCTAAAACACCTCCCATTAACCTACACCCCGAATATCTTTGTGTGTCCGAGTTGATGTCATTAGGTGTCCATGTTCAAAGCTTGACAATATATATTTATGGCATGATTACTCCTTTGCTACCTTTGTATTTACATTGTTAATCTCCTTTCCCTTCAAGTATCATTGACTAACTTCGTTCTAACTTTGTTTGTTTTTGTTCATTATAGTACAAGTCAAACACGGTCAAAATCGAAATACCCAAAACAAACAAGGGTCCAAATACATTATTTCTTATACAATCACGCGTGATAATCCTTCCTTGTATAACCTTGATACGCAATCAAACAAATCAAGTAGCTTTCAAACAATTCGCGCTTGATAGCCTCGTACACGCTTTAGTCTCGAGGTGCACTGTACCAGGCGTCTCAATGTTCGGGCGTCTGATGTGAGGCGCTTATTCTACTATCAAGGAAATTAGGTTTCGGCACCTAACACGATTCCCAGCTAATCCAAACTCTATAAACACGACATCTCTTCAATCATTTCAACGGATTGTCAACCGCATTCTAAACCTCTCCCAGACTTCTAAAACAAATTTTAATACCCTTTTACAACCTTCTAAAACACCTCACATCAACCTACACCCCGAAGATCTTTGTGTGTCCGAGTTGATGTCATTAGGTGTCCATGTTCAAAGCTTGACAATATATATTTATGGCATGATTACTCCTTTGCTACCTTTGTATTTACATTGTTAATCTGCTTTCCCTTCAAGTATCATTGACTAACTTCGTTCTAACTTTGTTTGTTTTTGTTCATTATAGTACAACTCAAACACGGTCAAAATCGAAATACCCAAAACAAACAAGGGTCCAAATACATTATTTCTTATACAATCACGCGTGATAATCCTTCCTTGTATAACCTTGATACGCAATCAAACAAATCAAGTAGCTTTCAAACAATTCGCGCTTGATAGCCTCGTACACGCTTTAGTCTCGAGGTGCACTGTACCAGGCGTCTCAACGTTCGGGCGTCTGATGTGAGGCGCTTATTCTACGATCCAGGAAATTAGGTTTCGGCACCTAACACGATTCCCAGCGCATCCAAACTCTATAAACACGACATCCCTTCAATCATTTTAACGGATTGTCAACCGCATTCTAAACCTCTCCCAGACTTCTAAAACAAATTTTAATACCCTTTTACAACCTTCTAAAACACATCACATCAACCTACATCCCGAAGATCTCTGTGTGTCCGAGTTGATGTCATTTGGTGTCCATGTTCAAAGCTTGACAATATATATTTATGTCTAACTTTGTTTGTTTTTGTTCATTATAGTACAGGTCAAACACTGTCAAAATCGAAATACCCAAAACAAACAAGGGTCCAAATACATTATTTCTTATAAAATCACGCGTGATAATCCTTCCTTTTATAACCTTGATACGCAATCAAACAAATCAAGTAGCTTTCAAAAAAATCGCGCTTGATTGCCTCGTACACGCTTTAGTCTCGAGGTGCATTGTACCAGGCGTCTCAACGTTCGGGCGTCTGATGTGAGGCGCTTATTCTACTATCAAGGAAATTAGGTTTCGGCACCTAACACGATTCCCAGCGCATCCAAACTCTATATACACGACATCCCTTCAATCGTTTCAACGGATTGTCAACCGCATTCTAAACCTCTCCCAGACTTCTAAAACAAATTTTAATACCCTTTTACAACCTTCTAAAACACCTCACATCAACCTACATCCCGAAGATCTCTGTGTGTCCGAGTTGATGTCATTTGGTGTCCATGTTCAAATCTTGACAATATATATTTATGGCATGATTACTCCTTTGCTACCTTTGTATTTACATTGTTAATCTCCTTTCCCTTGAAGTATCATTTACTAACTTCGTTCTAACTTTGTTTGTTTTTGTTCATTATAGTACAGGTCAAACACTGTCAAAATCGAAAAACCCAAAACAAACAAGGGTCCAAATACATTATTTCTTATAAAATCACGCGTGATAATCCTTCCTTTTATAACCTTGATACGCAATCAAACAAATCAAGTAGCTTTCAAACAAATCGCGCTTGATTGCCTCGTACACGCTTTAGTCTCGAGGTGCACTGTACCAGGCGTCTCAACGTTCGGGCATCTGATGTGAGGCGCTTATTCTACTATCAAGGAAATTAGGTTTCGGCACCTAACACGATTCCCAGCGCATCCAAACTCTATAAACACGACATCCCTTCAATCGTTTCAACGGATTGTCAACCGCATTCTAAACCTCTTCCAGACTTCTAAAACAAATTTTAATACCCTTTTACAACCTTCTAAAACACCTCACATCAACCTACACCCCGAAGATCTCTGTGTGTCCGAGTTGATGTCATTTGGTGTCCATGTTCAAAGCTTGACAATATATATTTATGGCATGATTACTCCTTTGCTACTTTTGTATTTACATTGTTAATCTCCTTTCCCTTCAAGTATCATTGACTAACTTCGTTCTAACTTTGTTTGTTTTTGTTCATTATAGTACAAGTCAAACACGGTCAAAATCGAAATACCCAAAACAAACAAGGGTCCAAATACATTATTTCTTATACAATCACACGTGCTAATCCTTCCTTGTATAACCTTGATACGCAATCAAACAAATCAAGTAGCTTTCAAACAATTCGCGCTTGATAGCCTCGTACACGCTTTAGTCTCGAGGTGCACTGTACCAGGCGTCTCAACGTTCGGGCGTCTGATGTGAGGCGCTTATTCTACGATCCAGGAAATTAGGTTTCGGCACCTAACACGATTCCCAGCGCATCCAAACTCTATAAACACGACATCCCTTCAATCATTTTAACAGATTGTCAACCGCATTCTAAACCTCTCCCAGACTTCTAAAACAAATTTTAATACCCTTTTACAACCTTCTAAAACACCTCACATCAACCTACATCCCGAAGATCTCTGTGTGTCCGAGTTGATGTCATTTGGTGTCCATGTTCAAAGCTTGACAATATATATTTATGTCTAACTTTGTTTGTTTTTGTTCATTATAGTACAGGTCAAACACTGTCAAAATCGAAATACCCAAAACAAACAAGGGTCCAAATACATTATTTCTTATAAAATCACGCGTGATAATCCTTCCTTTTATAACCTTGATACGCAATCAAACAAATCAAGTAGCTTTCAAAAAAATCGCGCTTGATTGCCTCGTACACGCTTTAGTCTCGAGGTGCACTGTACCAGGCGTCTCAACGTTCGGGCGTCTGATGTGAGGCGCTTATTCTACTATCAAGGAAATTAGGTTTCGGCACCTAACACGATTCCCAGCGCATCCAAACTCTATATACACGACATCCCTTCAATCGTTTCAACGGATTGTCAACCGCATTCTAAACCTCTCCCAGACTTCTAAAACAAATTTTAATACCCTTTTACAACCTTCTAAAACACCTCACATCAACCTACATCCCGAAGATCTCTGTGTGTCCGAGTTGATGTCATTTGGTGTCCATGTTCAAATCTTGACAATATATATTTATGGCATGATTACTCCTTTGCTACCTTTGTATTTACATTGTTAATCTCCTTTCCCTTCAAGTATCATTTACTAACTTCGTTCTAACTTTGTTTATTTTTGTTCATTATAGTACAGGTCAAACACTGTCAAAATCGAAAAACCCAAAACAAACAAGGGTCCAAATACATTATTTCTTATAAAATCACGCGTGATAATCCTTCCTTTTATAACCTTGATACGCAATCAAACAAATCAAGTAGCTTTCAAACAAATCGCGCTTGATTGCCTCGTACACGCTTTAGTCTCGAGGTGCACTGTACCAGGCGTCTCAACGTTCGGGCATCTGATGTGAGGCGCTTATTCTACTATCAAGGAAATTAGGTTTCGGCACCTAACACGATTCCCAGCGCATCCAAACTCTATAAACACGACATCCCTTCAATCGTTTCAACGGATTGTCAACCGCATTCTAAACCTCTTCCAGACTTCTAAAACAAATTTTAATACCCTTTTACAACCTTCTAAAACACCTCACATCAACCTACACCCCGAAGATCTCTGTGTGTCCGAGTTGATGTCATTTGGTGTCCATGTTCAAAGCTTGACAATATATATTTATGGCATGATTACTCCTTTGCTACTTTTGTATTTACATTGTTAATCTCCTTTCCCTTCAAGTATCATTGACTAACTTCGTTCTAACTTTGTTTGTTTTTGTTCATTATAGTACAAGTCAAACACGGTCAAAATCGAAATACCCAAAACAAACAAGGGTCCAAATACATTATTTCTTATACAATCACGCGTGCTAATCCTTCCTTGTATAACCTTGATACGCAATCAAACAAATCAAGTAGCTTTCAAACAATTCGCGCTTGATAGCCTCGTACACGCTTTAGTCTCGAGGTGCACTGTACCAAGCGTCTCAACGTTTGGGCGTCAGATGTGAGGCGCTTATTCTACTATCAAGGAAATTAGGTTTCGGCACCTAACACGATTCCCAGCGCATCCAAACTCCATAAACACGACATCCCTTCAATCGTTTCAACGGATTGTCAACCGCATTCTAAACCTCTCCCAGACTTATAAAACAAATTTTAATACCCTTTTACAACCTTCTAAAACACCTCACATCAACCTACATCCCGAAGATCTCTGTGTGTCCGAGTTGATGTCATTTGGTGTCCATGTTCAAATCTTGACAATATATATTTATGGCATTATTACTCCTTTGCTACCTTTGTATTTACATTGTTAATCTCCTTTCCCTTCAAGTATCATTTACTAACTTCGTTCTAACTTTGTTTGTTTTTGTTCATTATAGTACAGGTCAAACACTGTCAAAATCGAAATACCCAAAACAAACAAGGGTCCAAATACATTATTTCTTATAAAATCACGCGTGATAATCCTTCCTTTTATAACCTTGATACGCAATCGAACAAATCAAGTAGCTTTCAAAAAAATCGCGCTTGATTGCCTCGTACACGCTTTAGTCTCGAGGTGCACTGTACCAGGCGTCTCAACGTTCGGGCGTCTGATGTGAGGCGCTTATTCTACTATCAAGGAAATTAGGTTTCGGCACCTAACACGATTCCCAGCGCATCCAAACTCCATAAACACGACATCCCTTCAATCGTTTCAACGGATTGTCAACCGCATTCTAAACCTCTCCTAGACTTATAAAACAAATTTTAATACCCTTTTACAACCTTCTAAAACACCTCACATCAACCTACATCCCGAAGATCTCTGTGTGTCCGAGTTGATGTCATTTGGTGTCCATGTTCAAATCTTGACAATATATATTTATGGCATTATTACTCCTTTGCTACCTTTGTATTTACATTGTTAATCTCCTTTCCCTTCAAGTATCATTTACTAACTTCGTTCTAACTTTGTTTGTTTTTGTTCATTATAGTACAGGTCAAACACTGTCAAAATCGAAAAACCCAAAACAAACAAGGGTCCAAATACATTATTTCTTATAAAATCACGCGTGATAA
Source organism: Agrostemma githago (assembly GCA_958450325.1). Lineage (NCBI taxonomy): Eukaryota > Viridiplantae > Streptophyta > Magnoliopsida > Caryophyllales > Caryophyllaceae > Agrostemma > Agrostemma githago. Next base: position 27,869,708 of record OY288245.1, read on the forward strand.
TCCTTCCTTTTATAACCTTGATACGCAATCAAACAAATCAAGTAGCTTTCAAACAAATCGCGCTTGATTGCCTCGTACACGCTTTAGTCTCGAGGTGCACTGTACCAGGCGTCTCAATGTTCGGGCGTCTGATGTGAGGCGCTTATTCTACTATCAAGGAAATTAGGTTTCGGCACCTAACACGATTCCCAGCGCATCCAAACTCTATAAACACGACATCCCTTCAATCGTTTCAACGGATTGTCAACCGCATTCTAAACCTCTTCCAGACTTCTAAAACAAATTTTAATACCCTTTTACAACCTTCTAAAACACCTCACATCAACCTACACCCCGAAGATCTCTGTGTGTCCGAGTTGATGTCATTTGGTGTCCATGTTCAAAGCTTGACAATATATATTTATGGCATGATTACTCCTTTGCTACTTTTGTATTTACATTGTTAATCTCCTTTCCCTTCAAGTATCATTGACTAACTTCGTTCTAACTTTGTTTGTTTTTGTTCATTATAGTACAAGTCAAACACGGTCAAAATCGAAATACCCAAAACAAACAAGGGTCCAAATACATTATTTCTTATACAATCACGCGTGCTAATCCTTCCTTGTATAACCTTGATACGCAATCAAACAAATCAAGTAGCTTTCAAACAATTCGCGCTTGATAGCCTCGTACACGCTTTAGTCTCGAGGTGCACTGTACCAAGCGTCTCAACGTTTGGGCGTCAGATGTGAGGCGCTTATTCTACTATCAAGGAAATTAGGTTTCGGCACCTAACACGATTCCCAGCGCATCCAAACTCCATAAACACGACATCCCTTCAATCGTTTCAACGGATTGTCAACCGCATTCTAAACCTCTCCCAGACTTATAAAACAAATTTTAATACCCTTTTACAACCTTCTAAAACACCTCACATCAACCTACATCCCGAAGATCTCTGTGTGTCCGAGTTGATGTCATTTGGTGTCCATGTTCAAATCTTGACAATATATATTTATGGCATTATTACTCCTTTGCTACCTTTGTATTTACATTGTTAATCTCCTTTCCCTTCAAGTATCATTTACTAACTTCGTTCTAACTTTGTTTGTTTTTGCTCATTATAGTACAGGTCAAACACTGTCAAAATCGAAATACCCAAAACAAACAAGGGTCCAAATACATTATTTCTTATAAAATCACGCGTGATAATCCTTCCTTTTATAGCCTTGATACGCAATCGAACAAATCAAGTAGCTTTCAAAAAAATCGCGCTTGATTGCCTCGTACACGCTTTAGTCTCGAGGTGCACTGTACCAGGCGTCTCAACGTTCGGGCGTCTGATGTGAGGCGCTTATTCTACTATCAAGGAAATTAGGTTTCGGCACCTAACACGATTCCCAGCGCATCCAAACTCCATAAACACGACATCCCTTCAATCGTTTCAACGGATTGTCAACCGCATTCTAAACCTCTTCCAGACTTCTAAAACAAATTTTAATACCCTTTTACAACCTTCTAAAACACCTCACATCAACCTACACCCCGAAGATCTCTGTGTGTCCGAGTTGATGTCATTTGGTGTCCATGTTCAAAGCTTGACAATATATATTTATGGCATGATTACTCCTTTGCTACTTTTGTATTTACATTGTTAATCTCCTTTCCCTTCAAGTATCATTGACTAACTTCGTTCTAACTTTGTTTGTTTTTGTTCATTATAGTACAAGTCAAACACGGTCAAAATCGAAATACCCAAAACAAACAAGGGTCCAAATACATTATTTCTTATACAATCACGCGTGCTAATCCTTCCTTGTATAACCTTGATACGCAATCAAACAAATCAAGTAGCTTTCAAACAATTCGCGCTTGATAGCCTCGTACACGCTTTAGTCTCGAGGTGCACTGTACCAAGCGTCTCAACGTTTGGGCGTCAGATGTGAGGCGCTTATTCTACTATCAAGGAAATTAGGTTTCGGCACCTAACACGATTCCCAGCGCATCCAAACTCCATAAACACGACATCCCTTCAATCGTTTCAACGGATTGTCAACCGCATTCTAAACCTCTCCCAGACTTATAAAACAAATTTTAATACCCTTTTACAACCTTCTAAAACACCTCACATCAACCTACATCCCGAAGATCTCTGTGTGTCCGAGTTGATGTCATTTGGTGTCCATGTTCAAATCTTGACAATATATATTTATGGCATTATTACTCCTTTGCTACCTTTGTATTTACATTGTTAATCTCCTTTCCCTTCAAGTATCATTTACTAACTTCGTTCTAACTTTGTTGGTTTTTGTTCATTATAGTACAGGTCAAACACTGTCAAAATCGAAATACCCAAAACAAACAAGGGTCCAAATACATTATTTCTTATAAAATCACGCGTGATAATCCTTCCTTTTATAACCTTGATACGCAATCGAACAAATCAAGTAGCTTTCAAAAAAATCGCGCTTGATTGCCTCGTACACGCTTTAGTCTCGAGGTGCACTGTACCAGGCGTCTCAACGTTCGGGCGTCTGATGTGAGGCGCTTATTCTACTATCAAGGAAATTAGGTTTCGGCACCTAACACGATTCCCAGCGCATCCAAACTCCATAAACACGACATCCCTTCAATCGTTTCAACGGATTGTCAACCGCATTCTAAACCTCTCCCAGACTTATAAAACAAATTTTAATACCCTTTTACAACCTTCTAAAACACCTCACATCAACCTACATCCCGAAGATCTCTGTGTGTCCGAGTTGATGTCATTTGGTGTCCATGTTCAAATCTTGACAATATATATTTATGGCATTATTACTCCTTTGCTACCTTTGTATTTACATTGTTAATCTCCTTTCCCTTCAAGTATCATTTACTAACTTCGTTCTAACTTTGTTTGTTTTTGTTCATTATAGTACAGGTCAAACACTGTCAAAATCGAAAAACCCAAAACAAACAAGGGTCCAAATACATTATTTCTTATAAAATCACGCGTGATAATCCTTCCTTTTATAACCTTGATACGCAATCAAACAAATCAAGTAGCTTTCAAACAAATCGCGCTTGATTGCCTCGTACACGCTTTAGTCTCGAGGTGCACTGTACCAGGCGTCTCAATGTTCGGGCGTCTGATGTGAGGCGCTTATTCTACTATCAAGGAAATTAGGTTTCGGCACCTAACACGATTCCCAGCGCATCCAAACTCTATAAACACGACATCCCTTCAATCGTTTCAACGGATTGTCAACCGCATTCTAAACCTCTTCCAGACTTGTAAAACAAATTTTAATACCCTTTTACAACCTTCTAAAACACCTCACATCAACCTACACCCCGAAGATCTCTGTGTGTCCGAGTTGATGTCATTTGGTGTCCATGTTCAAAGCTTGACAATATATATTTATGGCATGATTACTCCTTTGCTACCTTTGTATTTACATTGTTAATCTCCTTTCCCTTCAAGTATCATTTACTAACTTCGTTCTAACTTTGTTTGTTTTTGTTCATTATAGTACAAGTCAAACACTGTCAAAATCGAAATACCCAAAACAAACAAGGGTCCAAATACATTATTTCTTATAAAATCACGTGTGATAATCCTTCCTTTTATAACCTTGATAAGCAATCAAACAAATCAAGTAGCTTTCAAACAAATCGCGCTTGATTGCCTTGTACACGCTTTAGTCTCGAGGTGCACTGTACCAGGCGTCTCAATGTTCGGGCGTCTGATGTGAGGCGCTTATTCTACTATCAAGGAAATTAGGTTTCGGCACCTAACACGATTCCCAGCTAATCCAAACTCTATAAACACGACATCCCTTCAATCATTTCAACGGATTGTCAACCGCATTCTAAACCTCTCCCAGACTTCTAAAACAAATTTTAATACCCTTTTACAACCTTCTAAAACACCTCACATCAACCTACACCCCGAAGATCTTTGTGTGTCCGAGTTGATGTCATTAGGTGTCCATGTTCAAAGCTTGACAATATATATTTATGGCATGATTACTCCTTTGCTACCTTTGTATTTACATTGTTAATCTCCTTTCCCTTCAAGTATCATTGACTAACTTCGTTCTAACTTTGTTTGTTTTTGTTCATTATAGTACAACTCAAACACGGTCAAAATCGAAATACCCAAAACAAACAAGGGTCCAAATACATTATTTCTTATACAATCAAGCGTGATAATCCTTCCTTGTATAACCTTGATAAGCAATCAAACAAATCAAGTAGCTTTCAAACAATTCGCGCTTGATAGCCTCGTACACTCTTTAGTCTCGAGGTGCACTGTACCAGGCGTCTCAACGTTCGGGCGTCTGATGTGAGGCGCTTATTCTACGATCCAGGAAATTAGGTTTCGGCACCTAACACGATTCCCAGCGCATCCAAAATCTATAAATACGACATCCCTTCAATCATTTCAACGGATTGTCAACCGCATTCTAAACCTCTCCCAGACTTCTAAAACAAATTTTAATACCCTTTTACAACCTTCTAAAACACCTCACATCAACCTACATCCCGAAGATCTCTGTGTGTCCGAGTTGATGTCATTTGGTGTCCATGTTCAAATCTTGACAATATATATTTATGGCATTATTACTCCTTTGCTACCTTTGTATTTACATTGTTAATCTCCTTTCCCTTCAAGTATCATTTACTAACTTCGTTCTAACTTTGTTTGTTTTTGTTCATTATAGTACAGGTCAAACACTGTCAAAATCGAAAAACCCAAAACAAACAAGGGTCCAAATACATTATTTCTTATAAAATCACGCGTGATAATCCTTCCTTTTATAACCTTGATACGCAATCAAACAAATCAAGTAGCTTTCAAACAAATCGCGCTTGATTGCCTCGTACACGCTTTAGTCTCGAGGTGCACTGTACCAGGCGTCTCAACGTTCGGGCGTCTGATGTGAGGCGCTTATTCTACTATCAAGGAAATTAGGTTTCGGCACCTAACACGATTCCCAGCGCATCCAAACTCTATATACACGACATCCCTTCAATCGTTTCAACGGATTGTCAACCGCATTCTAAACCTCTCCCAGACTTCTAAAACAAATTTTAATACCCTTTTACAACCTTCTAAAACACCTCACATCAACCTACATCCCGAAGATCTCTGTGTGTCCGAGTTGATGTCATTTGGTGTCCATGTTCAAATCTTGACAATATATATTTATGGCATGATTACTCCTTTGCTACCTTTGTATTTACATTGTTAATCTCCTTTCCCTTCAAGTATCATTTACTAACTTCGTTCTAACTTTGTTTGTTTTTGTTCATTATAGTACAAGTCAAACACTGTCAAAATCGAAATACCCAAAACAAACAAGGGTCCAAATACATTATTTCTTATAAAATCACGCGTGATAATCCTTCCTTGTATAACCTTGATACGCAATCAAACAAATCAAGTAGCTTTCAAACAATTCGCGCTTGATAGCCTCGTACACGCTTTAGTCTCGAGGTGCACTGTACCAGGCGTCTCAATGTTCGGGCGTCTGATGTGAGGCGCTTATTCTACTATCAAGGAAATTAGGTTTCGGCACCTAACACGATTCCCAGCTAATCCAAACTCTATAAACACGACATCCCTTCAATCATTTCAACGGATTGTCAACCGCATTCTAAACCTCTCCCAGACTTCTAAAACAAATTTTAATACCCTTTTACAACCTTCTAAAACACCTCACATCAACCTACACCCCGAAGATCTTTGTGTGTCCGAGTTGATGTCATTAGGTGTCCATGTTCAAAGCTTGACAATATATATTTATGGCATGATTACTCCTTTGCTACCTTTGTATTTACATTGTTAATCTGCTTTCCCTTCAAGTATCATTGACTAACTTCGTTCTAACTTTGTTTGTTTTTGTTCATTATAGTACAACTCAAACACGGTCAAAATCGAAATACCCAAAACAAACAAGGGTCCAAATACATTATTTCTTATACAATCACGCGTGATAATCCTTCCTTGTATAACCTTGATACGCAATCAAACAAATCAAGTAGCTTTCAAACAATTCGCGCTTGATAGCCTCGTACACGCTTTAGTCTCGAGGTGCACTGTACCAGGCGTCTCAACGTTCGGGCGTCTGATGTGAGGCGCTTATTCTACGATCCAGGAAATTAGGTTTCGGCACCTAACACGATTCCCAGCGCATCCAAACTCTATAAACACGACATCCCTTCAATCATTTTAACGGATTGTCAACCGCATTCTAAACCTCTCCCAGACTTCTAAAACAAATTTTAATACCCTTTTACAACCTTCTAAAACACCTCACATCAACCTACATCCCGAAGATCTCTGTGTGTCCGAGTTGATGTCATTTGGTGTCCATGTTCAAAGCTTGACAATATATATTTATGTCTAACTTTGTTTGTTTTTGTTCATTATAGTACAGGTCAAACACTGTCAAAATCGAAATACCCAAAACAAACAAGGGTCCAAATACATTATTTCTTATAAAATCACGCGTGATAATCCTTCCTTTTATAACCTTGATACGCAATCAAACAAATCAAGTAGCTTTCAAAAAAATCGCGCTTGATTGCCTCGTACACGCTTTAGTCTCGAGGTGCACTGTACCAGGCGTCTCAACGTTCGGGCGTCTGATGTGAGGCGCTTATTCTACTATCAAGGAAATTAGGTTTCGGCACCTAACACGATTCCCAGCGCATCCAAACTCTATATACACGACATCCCTTCAATCGTTTCAACGGATTGTCAACCGCATTCTAAACCTCTCCCAGACTTCTAAAACAAATTTTAATACCCTTTTACAACCTTCTAAAACACCTCACATCAACCTACATCCCGAAGATCTCTGTGTGTCCGAGTTGATGTCATTTGGTGTCCATGTTCAAATCTTGACAATATATATTTATGGCATGATTACTCCTTTGCTACCTTTGTATTTACATTGTTAATCTCCTTTCCCTTCAAGTATCATTTACTAACTTCGTTCTAACTTTGTTTGTTTTTGTTCATTATAGTACAGGTCAAACACTGTCAAAATCGAAAAACCCAAAACAAACAAGGGTCCAAATACATTATTTCTTATAAAATCACGCGTGATAATCCTTCCTTTTATAACCTTGATACGCAATCAAACAAATCAAGTAGCTTTCAAACAAATCGCGCTTGATTGCCTCGTACACGCTTTAGTCTCGAGGTGCACTGTACCAGGCGTCTCAACGTTCGGGCATCTGATGTGAGGCGCTTATTCTACTATCAAGGAAATTAGGTTTCGGCACCTAACACGATTCCCAGCGCATCCAAACTCTATAAACACGACATCCCTTCAATCGTTTCAACGGATTGTCAACCGCATTCTAAACCTCTTCCAGACTTCTAAAACAAATTTTAATACCCTTTTACAACCTTCTAAAACACCTCACATCAACCTACACCCCGAAGATCTCTGTGTGTCCGAGTTGATGTCATTTGGTGTCCATGTTCAAAGCTTGACAATATATATTTATGGCATGATTACTCCTTTGCTACTTTTGTATTTACATTGTTAATCTCCTTTCCCTTCAAGTATCATTGACTAACTTCGTTCTAACTTTGTTTGTTTTTGTTCATTATAGTACAAGTCAAACACGGTCAAAATCGAAATACCCAAAACAAACAAGGGTCCAAATACATTATTTCTTATACAATCACGCGTGCTAATCCTTCCTTGTATAACCTTGATACGCAATCAAACAAATCAAGTAGCTTTCAAACAATTCGCGCTTGATAGCCTCGTACACGCTTTAGTCTCGAGGTGCACTGTACCAAGCGTCTCAACGTTTGGGCGTCAGATGTGAGGCGCTTATTCTACTATCAAGGAAATTAGGTTTCGGCACCTAACACGATTCCCAGCGCATCCAAACTCTATAAACACGACATCCCTTCAATCGTTTCAACGGATTGTCAACCGCATTCTAAACCTCTCCCAGACTTCTAAAACAAATTTTAATACCCTTTTACAACCTTCTAAAACACCTCACATCAACCTACATCCCGAAGATCTCTGTGTGTCCGAGTTGATGTCATTTGGTGTCCATGTTCAAATCTTGACAATATATATTTATGGCATGATTACTCCTTTGCTACCTTTGTATTTACATTGTTAATCTCCTTTCCCTTCAAGTATCATTTACTAACTTCGTTCTAACTTTGTTTGTTTTTGGTCATTATAGTACAGGTCAAACACTGTCAAAATCGAAATACCCAAAACAAACAAGGGTCCAAATACATTATTTCTTATACAATCACGCGTGCTAATCCTTCCTTGTATAACCTTGATACGCAATCAAACAAATCAAGTAGCTTTCAAACAATTCGCGCTTGATAGCCTCGTACACGCTTTAGTCTCGAGGTGCACTGTACCAAGCGTCTCAACGTTTGGGCGTCAGATGTGAGGCGCTTATTCTACTATCAAGGAAATTAGGTTTCGGCACCTAACACGATTCCCAGCGCATCCAAACTCTATAAACACGACATCCCTTCAATCGTTTCAACGGATTGTCAACCGCATTCTAAACCTCTCCCAGACTTCTAAAACAAATTTTAATACCCTTTTACAACCTTCTAAAACACCTCACATCAACCTACATCCCGAAGATCTCTGTGTGTCCGAGTTGATGTCATTTGGTGTCCATGTTCAAATCTTGACAATATATATTTATGGCATGATTACTCCTTTGCTACCTTTGTATTTACATTGTTAATCTCCTTTCCCTTCAAGTATCATTTACTAACTTCATTCTAACTTTGTTTGTTTTTGGTCATTATAGTACAGGTCAAACACTGTCAAAATCGAAATACCCAAAACAAACAAGGGTCCAAATACATTATTTCTTATACAATCACGCGTGATAATCCTTCCTTGTATAACCTTGATACGCAATCAAACAAATCAAGTAGCTTTCAAACAATTCGCGCTTGATAGCCTCGTACACGCTTTAGTCTCGAGGTGCACTGTACCAGGCGTCTCAACGTTCGGGCGTCTGATGTGAGGCGCTTATTCTACTATCAAGGAAATTAGGTTTCGGCACCTAACACGATTCCCAGCGCATCCAAACTCTATAAACACGACATCCCTTCAATCGTTTCAACGGATTGTCAACCGCATTCTAAACCTCTCCCAGACTTCTAAAACAAATTTTAATACCCTTTTACAACCTTCTAAAACACCTCACATCAACCTACATCCCGAAGATCTCTGTGTGTCCGAGTTGATGTCATTTGGTGTCCATGTTCAAATCTTGACAATATATATTTATGGCATGATTACTCCTTTGCTACCTTTGTATTTACATTGTTAATCTCCTTTCCCTTCAAGTATCATTTACTAACTTCGTTATAACTTTGTTTGTTTTTGGTCATTATAGTACAGGTCAAACACTGTCAAAATCGAAATACCCAAAACAAACAAGGGTCCAAATACATTATTTCTTATAAAATCACGCGTGATAATCCTTCCTTTTATAACCTTGATACGCAATCAAACAAATCAAGTAGCTTTCAAACAAATCGCGCTTGATTGCCTCGTACACGCTTTAGTCTCGAGGTGCACTGTACCAGGCGTCTCAACGTTCGGGCGTCTGATGTGAGGCGCTTATTCTACTATCAAGGAAATTAGGTTTCGGCACCTAACACGATTCCCAGCGCATCCAAACTCTATAGACACGACATCCCTTCAATCGTTTCAACGGATTGTCAACCGCATTCTAAACCTCTCCCAGACTTCTAAAACAAATTTTAATACCCTTTTACAACCTTCTAAAACACCTCACATCAACCTACATCCCGAAGATCTCTGTGTGTCCGAGTTGATGTCATTTGGTGTCCATGTTCAAAGCTTGACAATATATATTTATGTCTAACTTTGTTTGTTTTTGTTCATTATAGTACAGGTCAAACACTGTCAAAATCGAAATACCCAAAACAAACAAGGGTCCAAATACATTATTTCTTATAAAATCACGCGTGATAATCCTTCCTTTTATAACCTTGATACGCAATCAAACAAATCAAGTAGCTTTCAAAAAAATCGCGCTTGATTGCCTCGTACACGCTTTAGTCTCGAGGTGCACTGTACCAGGCGTCTCAACGTTCGGGCATCTGATGTGAGGCGCTTATTCTACTATCAAGGAAATTAGGTTTCGGCACCTAACACGATTCCCAGCGCATCCAAACTCTATAAACACGACATCCCTTCAATCGTTTCAACGGATTGTCAACCGCATTCTAAACCTCTTCCAGACTTCTAAAACAAATTTTAATACCCTTTTACAACCTTCTAAAACACCTCACATCAACCTACACCCCGAAGATCTCTGTGTGTCCGAGTTGATGTCATTTGGTGTCCATGTTCAAAGCTTGACAATATATATTTATGGCATGATTACTCCTTTGCTACTTTTGTATTTACATTGTTAATCTCCTTTCCCTTCAAGTATCATTGACTAACTTCGTTCTAACTTTGTTTGTTTTTGTTCATTATAGTACAAGTCAAGCACGGTCAAAATCGAAATACCCAAAACAAACAAGGGTCCAAATACATTATTTCTTATACAATCACGCGTGCTAATCCTTCCTTGTATAACCTTGATACGCAATCAAACAAATCAAGTAGCTTTCAAACAATTCGCGCTTGATAGCCTCGTACACGCTTTAGTCTCGAGGTGCACTGTACCAAGCGTCTCAACGTTTGGGCGTCAGATGTGAGGCGCTTATTCTACTATCAAGGAAATTAGGTTTCGGCACCTAACACGATTCCCAGCGCATCCAAACTCTATAAACACGACATCCCTTCAATCGTTTCAACGGATTGTCAACCGCATTCTAAACCTCTCCCAGACTTCTAAAACAAATTTTAATACCCTTTTACAACCTTCTAAAACACCTCACATCAACCTACATCCCGAAGATCTCTGTGTGTCCGAGTTGATGTCATTTGGTGTCCATGTTCAAATCTTGACAATATATATTTATGGCATGATTACTCCTTTGCTACCTTTGTATTTACATTGTTAATCTCCTTTCCCTTCAAGTATCATTTACTAACTTCGTTATAACTTTGTTTGTTTTTGGTCATTATAGTACAGGTCAAACACTGTCAAAATCGAAATACCCAAAACAAACAAGGGTCCAAATACATTATTTCTTATAAAATCACGCGTGATAATCCTTCCTTTTATAACCTTGATACGCAATCAAACAAATCAAGTAGCTTTCAAACAAATCGCGCTTGATTGCCTCGTACACGCTTTAGTCTCGAGGTGCACTGTACCAGGCGTCTCAACGTTCGGGCGTCTGATGTGAGGCGCTTATTCTACTATCAAGGAAATTAGGTTTCGGCACCTAACACGATTCCCAGCGCATCCAAACTCTATAGACACGACATCCCTTCAATCGTTTCAACGGATTGTCAACCGCATTCTAAACCTCTCCCAGACTTCTAAAACAAATTTTAATACCCTTTTACAACCTTCTAAAACACCTCACATCAACCTACATCCCGAAGATCTCTGTGTGTCCGAGTTGATGTCATTTGGTGTCCATGTTCAAAGCTTGACAATATATATTTATGTCTAACTTTGTTTGTTTTTGTTCATTATAGTACAGGTCAAACACTGTCAAAATCGAAATACCCAAAACAAACAAGGGTCCAAATACATTATTTCTTATAAAATCACGCGTGATAATCCTTCCTTTTATAACCTTGATACGCAATCAAACAAATCAAGTAGCTTTCAAAAAAATCGCGCTTGATTGCCTCGTACACGCTTTAGTCTCGAGGTGCACTGTACCAGGCGTCTCAACGTTCGGGCATCTGATGTGAGGCGCTTATTCTACTATCAAGGAAATTAGGTTTCGGCACCTAACACGATTCCCAGCGCATCCAAACTCTATAAACACGACATCCCTTCAATCGTTTCAACGGATTGTCAACCGCATTCTAAACCTCTTCCAGACTTCTAAAACAAATTTTAATACCCTTTTACAACCTTCTAAAACACCTCACATCAACCTACACCCCGAAGATCTCTGTGTGTCCGAGTTGATGTCATTTGGTGTCCATGTTCAAAGCTTGACAATATATATTTATGGCATGATTACTCCTTTGCTACTTTTGTATTTACATTGTTAATCTCCTTTCCCTTCAAGTATCATTGACTAACTTCGTTCTAACTTTGTTTGTTTTTGTTCATTATAGTACAAGTCAAACACGGTCAAAATCGAAATACCCAAAACAAACAAGGGTCCAAATACATTATTTCTTATACAATCACGCGTGCTAATCCTTCCTTGTATAACCTTGATACGCAATCAAACAAATCAAGTAGCTTTCAAACAATTCGCGCTTGATAGCCTCGTACACGCTTTAGTCTCGAGGTGCACTGTACCAAGCGTCTCAACGTTTGGGCGTCAGATGTGAGGCGCTTATTCTACTATCAAGGAAATTAGGTTTCGGCACCTAACACGATTCCCAGCGCATCCAAACTCTATAAACACGACATCCCTTCAATCGTTTCAACGGATTGTCAACCGCATTCTAAACCTCTCCCAGACTTCTAAAACAAATTTTAATACCCTTTTACAACCTTCTAAAACACCTCACATCAACCTACATCCCGAAGATCTCTGTGTGTCCGAGTTGATGTCATTTGGTGTCCATGTTCAAATCTTGACAATATATATTTATGGCATGATTACTCCTTTGCTACCTTTGTATTTACATTGTTAATCTCCTTTCCCTTCAAGTATCATTTACTAACTTCGTTATAACTTTGTTTGTTTTTGGTCATTATAGTACAGGTCAAACACTGTCAAAATCGAAATACCCAAAACAAACAAGGGTCCAAATACATTATTTCTTATAAAATCACGCGTGATAATCCTTCCTTTTATAACCTTGATACGCAATCAAACAAATCAAGTAGCTTTCAAACAAATCGCGCTTGATTGCCTCGTACACGCTTTAGTCTCGAGGTGCACTGTACCAGGCGTCTCAACGTTCGGGCGTCTGATGTGAGGCGCTTATTCTACTATCAAGGAAATTAGGTTTCGGCACCTAACACGATTCCCAGCGCATCCAAACTCTATAGACACGACATCCCTTCAATCGTTTCAACGGATTGTCAACCGCATTCTAAACCTCTCCCAGACTTCTAAAACAAATTTTAATACCCTTTTACAACCTTCTAAAACACCTCACATCAACCTACATCCCGAAGATCTCTGTGTGTCCGAGTTGATGTCATTTGGTGTCCATGTTCAAAGCTTGACAATATATATTTATGTCTAACTTTGTTTGTTTTTGTTCATTATAGTACAGGTCAAACACTGTCAAAATCGAAATACCCAAAACAAACAAGGGTCCAAATACATTATTTCTTATAAAATCACGCGTGATAATCCTTCCTTTTATAACCTTGATACGCAATCAAACAAATCAAGTAGCTTTCAAAAAAATCGCGCTTGATTGCCTCGTACACGCTTTAGTCTCGAGGTGCACTGTACCAGGCGTCTCAACGTTCGGGCGTCTGATGTGAGGCGCTTATTCTACTATCAAGGAAATTAGGTTTCGGCACCTAACACGATTCCCAGCGCATCCAAACTCTATATACACGACATCCCTTCAATCGTTTCAACGGATTGTCAACCGCATTCTAAACCTCTCCCAGACTTCTAAAACAAATTTTAATACCCTTTTACAACCTTCTAAAACACCTCACATCAACCTACATCCCGAAGATCTCTGTGTGTCCGAGTTGATGTCATTTGGTGTCCATGTTCAAATCTTGACAATATATATTTATGGCATGATTACTCCTTTGCTACCTTTGTATTTACATTGTTAATCTCCTTTCCCTTCAAGTATCATTTACTAACTTCGTTCTAACTTTGTTTGTTTTTGTTCATTATAGTACAGGTCAAACTATGTCAAAATCGAAAAACCCAAAACAAACAAGGGTCCAAATACATTATTTCTTATAAAATCACGCGTGATAATCCTTCCTTTTATAACCTTGATACGCAATCAAACAAATCAAGTAGCTTTCAAACAAATCGCGCTTGATTGCCTCGTACACGCTTTAGTCTCGAGGTGCACTGTACCAGGCGTCTCAACGTTCGGGCATCTGATGTGAGGCGCTTATTCTACTATCAAGGAAATTAGGTTTCGGCACCTAACACGATTCCCAGCGCATCCAAACTCTATAAACACGACATCCCTTCAATCGTTTCAACGGATTGTCAACCGCATTCTAAACCTCTTCCAGACTTCTAAAACAAATTTTAATACCCTTTTACAACCTTCTAAAACACCTCACATCAACCTACACCCCGAAGATCTCTGTGTGTCCGAGTTGATGTCATTTGGTGTCCATGTTCAAAGCTTGACAATATATATTTATGGCATGATTACTCCTTTGCTACTTTTGTATTTACATTGTTAATCTCCTTTCCCTTCAAGTATCATTGACTAACTTCGTTCTAACTTTGTTTGTTTTTGTTCATTATAGTACAAGTCAAACACGGTCAAAATCGAAATACCCAAAACAAACAAGGGTCCAAATACATTATTTCTTATACAATCACGCGTGCTAATCCTTCCTTGTATAACCTTGATACGCAATCAAACAAATCAAGTAGCTTTCAAACAATTCGCGCTTGATAGCCTCGTACACGCTTTAGTCTCGAGGTGCACTGTACCAAGCGTCTCAACGTTTGGGCGTCAGATGTGAGGCGCTTATTCTACTATCAAGGAAATTAGGTTTCGGCACCTAACACGATTCCCAGCGCATCCAAACTCTATAAACACGACATCCCTTCAATCGTTTCAACGGATTGTCAACCGCATTCTAAACCTCTCCCAGACTTCTAAAACAAATTTTAATACCCTTTTACAACCTTCTAAAACACCTCACATCAACCTACATCCCGAAGATCTCTGTGTGTCCGAGTTGATGTCATTTGGTGTCCATGTTCAAATCTTGACAATATATATTTATGGCATGATTACTCCTTTGCTACCTTTGTATTTACATTGTTAATCTCCTTTCCCTTCAAGTATCATTTACTAACTTCGTTATAACTTTGTTTGTTTTTGGTCATTATAGTACAGGTCAAACACTGTCAAAATCGAAATACCCAAAACAAACAAGGGTCCAAATACATTATTTCTTATAAAATCACGCGTGATAATCCTTCCTTTTATAACCTTGATACGCAATCAAACAAATCAAGTAGCTTTCAAACAAATCGCGCTTGATTGCCTCGTACACGCTTTAGTCTCGAGGTGCACTGTACCAGGCGTCTCAACGTTCGGGCGTCTGATGTGAGGCGCTTATTCTACTATCAAGGAAATTAGGTTTCGGCACCTAACACGATTCCCAGCGCATCCAAACTCTATAGACACGACATCCCTTCAATCGTTTCAACGGATTGTCAACCGCATTCTAAACCTCTCCCAGACTTCTAAAACAAATTTTAATACCCTTTTACAACCTTCTAAAACACCTCACATCAACCTACATCCCGAAGATCTCTGTGTGTCCGAGTTGATGTCATTTGGTGTCCATGTTCAAATCTTGACAATATATATTTATGGCATGATTACTCCTTTGCTACCTTTGTATTTACATTGTTAATCTCCTTTCCCTTCAAGTATCATTTACTAACTTCGTTCTAACTTTGTTTGTTTTTGTTCATTATAGTACAGGTCAAACACTGTCAAAATCGAAATACCCAAAACAAACAAGGGTCCAAATACATTATTTCTTATAAAATCACACGTGATAATCCTTCCTTTTATAACCTTGATACGCAATCAAACAAATCATGTAGCTTTCAAACAAATCACGCTTGATTGCCTCGTACACGCTTTAGTCTCGAGGTGCACTGTACCAGGCGTCTCAACGTTCGGGCGTCTGATGTGAGGCGCTTATTCTACTATCAAGGAAATTACGTTTCGGCACCTAACACGATTCCCAGCGCATCCAAACTCTATAAACACGACATCCCTTCAATCGTTTCAACGGATTGTCAACCGCATTCTAAACCTCTCCCAGACTTCTAAAACAAATTTTAATACCCTTTTACAACCTTCTAAAACACCTCACATCAACCTACACCCCGAAGATCTCTGTGTGTCCGAGTTGATGTCATTTGGTGTCCATGTTCAAAGCTTGACAATATATATTTATGGCATGATTACTCCTTTTCTTCCTTTGTATTTACATTGTTAATCTCCTTTCTCTTCAAGTATCATTGACTAACTTCGTTCTAACTTTGTTTGTTTTTGTTCATTATAGTACAAGTCAAACACGGTCAAAATCGAAATACCTAAAACAAACAAGGGTCCAAATACATTATTTCTTATACAATCACGCGTGATAATCTTTCCTTTTATAACCTTGATACGCAATCAAACAAATCAAGTAGCTTTCAAACAAATCGCGCTTGATTGCCTCGTACACGCTTTAGTCTCGAGGTGCACTGTACGAGGCGTCTCAACGTTCGGGCGTCTGATGTGAGGCTCTTATTCTACTATCAAGGAAATTAGGTTTCGGCACCTAACACGATTCCCAGCGCATCCAAACTCTATAAACACGACATCCCTTCAATCGTTTCAACGGATTGTCAACCGCATTCTAAACCTCTCCCAGACTTCCAAAACAAATTTTAATACCCTTTTACAACCTTCTAAAACACCTCACATCAACCTACACCCCGAAGATCTCTGTGTGTCTGAGTTGATGTCATTTGGTGTCCATGTTCAAAGCTTGACAATATATATTTATGGCATGATTACTCCTTTGCTACCTTTGTATTTACATTGTTAATCTCCTTTCCCTTCAAGTATCATTGACTAACTTCGTTCTAACTTTGTTTGTTTTTGTTCATTATAGTACAAGTCAAACACGGTCAAAATCGAAATACCCAAAACAAACAAGGGTCCAAATACATTATTTCTTATACAATCACGCGTGATAATCCTTCCTTGTATAACCTTGATACGCAATCAAACAAATCAAGTAGCTTTCAAACAATTCGCGCTTGATAGCCTCGTACACGCTTTAATCTCGAGGTGCACTGTACCAGGCGTCTCAACGTTCGGGCGTCTGATGTGGGCGCTTATTCTACGATCCAGGAAATTAGGTTTCGGCACCTAACACGATTCCTAGCGCATCCAAACTCTATAAACACGACATCCCTTCAATCATTTCAACGGATTGTCAACCGCATTCTAAACCTCTCCCAGACTTCTAAAACAAATTTTAATACCCTTTTACAACCTTCTAAAACACCTCACATCAACCTACATCCCGAAGATCTCTTTGTGTCCGAGTTGATGTCATTTGGTGTCCATGTTCAAAGCTTGACAATATATATTTATGGAATGATTACTCCTTTGCTACCTTTGTATTTACATTATTAATCTCCTTTCCCTTCAAGTATCATTTACTAACTTCGTTCTAACTTTGTTTGTTTTTGTTCATTATAGTACAGGTCAAACACTGTCAAAATCGAAATACCCAAAACAAACAAGGGTCCAAATACATTATTTCTTATAAAATCACGTGTGATAATCCTTCCTTTTATAACCCTGATACACAATCAAACAAATCAAGTAACTTTCAAACTAATCGCGCTTGAATGCCTTGTACACGCTTTAGTCTCGAGGTGCACTGTACCAGGCGTCTCAACGTTCGGGCGTCTAATGTGAGGCGCTTATTCTACTATCAAGGAAATTAGGTTTCGTCACCTAACACGATTCCCAGCGCATCCAAACTCTATAAACACGACATCCCTTCAATCATTTTAACGGATTGTCAACCGCATTCAAAACCTCTCCCAGACTTCTAAAACAAATTTTAATACCCTTTTACAACCTTCTAAAACACCTCACATCAACCTACACCCCGAAGATCTCTGTGTGTCCGAGTTGATGTCATTTGGTGTCCGTGTTCAAAGCTTGACAATATATATTTATGGCATGATTACTCCTTTGCTACCTTTGTATTTACATTGTTAATCTCCTTTCCCTTCAAGTATCATTGACTAACTTCGTTCTAACTTTGTTTGTTTTTGTTCATTATAGTACAAGTCAAACACGGTCAAATTCGAAATACCCAAAACAAACAAGGGTCCAAATACATTATTTCTTATACAAACACGCGTGATAATCCTTCCTTGTATAACCTTGATGCGCAATCAAACAAATCAAGTAGCTTTCAAACAATTCGCGCTTGATAGCCTCGTACATGCTTTAGTCTCGAGGTGCACTGTACCATGCGTCTCAACGTTCGGGCGTCTGATGTGAGGCGCTTATTCTACGATCCAGGAAATTAGGTTTCGGCACCTAACACGATTCCCAGCGCATCCAAACTCTATAAACACGACATCCCTTCAATCATTTCAACAGATTGTCAACCGCATTCTAAACCTCTCCCAGACTTCTAAAACAAATTTTAATACCCTTTTACAACCTTCTAAAACACCTCACATCAACCTACATCCCGAAGATCTCTGTGTGTCCGAGTTGATGTCATTTGGTGTCCATGTTCAAAGCTTGACAATATATATTTATGGCATGATTACTCCTTTGCTACCTTTGTATTTACATTGTTAATCTCCTTTCCCTTCAAGTATCATTTACTAACTTCGTTCTAACTTTGTTTGTTTTTGTTCATTATAGTACAGGTCGAACACTGTCAAAATCGAAATACCCAAAACAAACAAGGGTCCAAATACATTATTTCTTATAAAATCACGCGTGATAATCCTTCCTTTTATAACCTTGATACGCAATCAAACAAATCAAGTAGCTTTCAAACAAATCGCGCTTGATTGCCTTGTACACGCTTTAGTCTCGAGGTGCACTGTACCAGGCGTGTCAACGTTCGGGCGTCTAATGTGAGGCGCTTATTCTACTATCATGAAAATTAGGTTTCGGCACCTAACACGATTCCCAGCGCATCCAAACTCTATAAACACGACATCCCTTCAATCGTTTCAACGGATTGTCAACCGCATTCTAAACCTCTCCCAGACTTCTAAAACAAATTTTAATACCCTTTTACAACCTTCTAAAACACCTCACATCAACCTACACCCAGAAGATCTCTGTGTGTCCGAGTTGATGTCATTTGGTGTCCATGTTCAAAGCTTGACAATATATATTTATGGCATGATTACTCCTTTGCTACCTTTGTATTTACATTGTTAATCTCCTTTCCCTTCAAGTATCATTTACTAACTTCGTTCTAACTTTGTTTGTTTTTGTTCATTATAGTACAGGTCGAACACTGTCAAAATCGAAATACCCAAAACAAACAAGGGTCCAAATACATTATTTCTTATAAAATCACGCGTGATAATCCTTCCTTTTATAACCTTGATACGCAATCAAACAAATCAAGTAGCTTTCAAACAAATCGCGCTTGATTGCCTTGTACACGCTTTAGTCTCGAGGTGCACTGTACCAGGCGTCTCAACGTTCGGGCGTCTAATGTGAGGCGCTTATTCTACTATCATGAAAATTAGGTTTCGGCACCTAACACGATTCCCAGCGCATCGAAACTCTATAAACACGACATCCCTTCAATCGTTTCAACGGATTGTCAACCGCATTCTAAACCTCTCCCAGACTTCTAAAACAAATTTTAATACCCTTTTACAACCTTCTAAAACACCTCACATCAACCTACACCCAGAAGATCTCTGTGTGTCCGAGTTGATGTCATTTGGTGTCCATGTTCAAAGCTTGACAATATATATTTATGGCATGATTACTCCTTTGCTACCTTTGTATTTACATTGTTAATCTCCTTTCCCTTCCAGTATCATTGACTAACTTCGTTCTAACTTTGTTTGTTTTTGTTCATTATAGTACAAGTCAAACACGGTCAAAATCGAAATACCCAAAACAAACAAGGGTCCAAATACATTATTTCTTATACAATCACGCGTGATAATCCTTCCTTGTATAACCTTGATACGCAATCAAACAAATCAAGCAGCTTTCAAACAATTCGCGCTTGATAGCCTCGTACACGCTTTAGTCTCGAGGTGCACTGTACCAGGCGTCTCAACGTTTGGGCGTCTGATGTGAGGCGCTTATTCTACGATCCAGGAAATTAGGTTTCGGCACCTAACACGATTCCCAGCGCATCCAAACTCTATAAACACGACATCCCTTCAATCAAATCAACGAATTGTCAACCGCATTCTAAACCTCTCCCAGACTTCTAAAACAAATTTTAATACCCTTTTACAACCTTCTAAAACACCTCACATCAACCTACATCCCGAAGATCTCTGTGTGTCCGAGTTGATGTCATTTGGTGTCCATGTTCAAAGCTTGACAATATATATTTATGGAATGATTACTCCTTTGCTACCGTTGTATTTACATTGTTAATCTCCTTTCCCTTCAAGTATCATTTACTAACTTCGTTCTAACTTTGTCTGTTTTTGTTCATTATAGTACATGTCAAACACTGTCAAAATCGAAATACCCAAAACAAACAAGGGTCCAAATACATTATTTCTTATAAAATCACGTGTGATAATCCTTCCTTTTATAACCTTGATACGCAATCAAACAAATCAAGTAGCTTTCAAACAAATCGCGC
This sequence comes from Agrostemma githago, assembly GCA_958450325.1. Lineage (NCBI taxonomy): Eukaryota > Viridiplantae > Streptophyta > Magnoliopsida > Caryophyllales > Caryophyllaceae > Agrostemma > Agrostemma githago. Next base: position 27,890,357 of record OY288245.1, read on the forward strand.
TTGATTGCCTTGTACACGCTTTAGTCTCGAGGTGCACTGTACCAGGCGTCTCAACGGTCGGGCGTCTGATATGAGGCGCTTATTCTACTATCAAGGAAATTAGGTTTCGGCACCTAACACGATTCCCAGCGCATCCAAACTCTATAAACACGACATCCCTTCAATCATTTCAACGGATTGTCAACCGCATTCTAAACCTCTCCCAGACTTCTAAAACAAATTTTAATACCCTTTTACAACCTTCTAAAACACCTCACATCAACCTACATCCCGAAGATCTCTGTGTGTCCGAGTTGATGTCATTTGGTGTCCATGTTCAATGCTTGACAATATATATTTATGGCATGATTACTCCTTTGCTACCTTTGTATTTACATTGTTAATCTCCTTTCCCTTCAAGTATCATTTACTAACTTCGTTCTAACTTTGTTTGTTTTTGTTCATTATAGTACAGGTCGAACACTGTCAAAATCGAAATACCCAAAACAAACAAGGGTCCAAATACATTATTTCTTATAAAATCACGCGTGATAATCCTTCCTTTTATAACCTTGATACGCAATCAAACAAATCAAGTAGCTTTCAAACAAATCGCGCTTGATTGCCTTGTACACGCTTTAGTCTCGAGGTGCACTGTACCAGGCGTGTCAACGTTCGGGCGTCTAATGTGAGGCGCTTATTCTACTATCATGAAAATTAGGTTTCGGCACCTAACACGATTCCCAGCGCATCCAAACTCTATAAACACGACATCCCTTCAATCGTTTCAACGGATTGTCAACCGCATTCTAAACCTCTCCCAGACTTCTAAAACAAATTTTAATACCCTTTTACAACCTTCTAAAACACCTCACATCAACCTACACCCAGAAGATCTCTGTGTGTCCGAGTTGATGTCATTTGGTGTCCATGTTCAAAGCTTGACAATATATATTTATGGCATGATTACTCCTTTGCTACCTTTGTATTTACATTGTTAATCTCCTTTCCCTTCAAGTATCATTTACTAACTTCGTTCTAACTTTGTTTGTTTTTGTTCATTATAGTACAGGTCGAACACTGTCAAAATCGAAATACCCAAAACAAACAAGGGTCCAAATACATTATTTCTTATAAAATCACGCGTGATAATCCTTCCTTTTATAACCTTGATACGCAATCAAACAAATCAAGTAGCTTTCAAACAAATCGCGCTTGATTGCCTTGTACACGCTTTAGTCTCGAGGTGCACTGTACCAGGCGTCTCAACGTTCGGGCGTCTAATGTGAGGCGCTTATTCTACTATCATGAAAATTAGGTTTCGGCACCTAACACGATTCCCAGCGCATCGAAACTCTATAAACACGACATCCCTTCAATCGTTTCAACGGATTGTCAACCGCATTCTAAACCTCTCCCAGACTTCTAAAACAAATTTTAATACCCTTTTACAACCTTCTAAAACACCTCACATCAACCTACACCCAGAAGATCTCTGTGTGTCCGAGTTGATGTCATTTGGTGTCCATGTTCAAAGCTTGACAATATATATTTATGGCATGATTACTCCTTTGCTACCTTTGTATTTACATTGTTAATCTCCTTTCCCTTCCAGTATCATTGACTAACTTCGTTCTAACTTTGTTTGTTTTTGTTCATTATAGTACAAGTCAAACACGGTCAAAATCGAAATACCCAAAACAAACAAGGGTCCAAATACATTATTTCTTATACAATCACGCGTGATAATCCTTCCTTGTATAACCTTGATACGCAATCAAACAAATCAAGCAGCTTTCAAACAATTCGCGCTTGATAGCCTCGTACACGCTTTAGTCTCGAGGTGCACTGTACCAGGCGTCTCAACGTTTGGGCGTCTGATGTGAGGCGCTTATTCTACGATCCAGGAAATTAGGTTTCGGCACCTAACACGATTCCCAGCGCATCCAAACTCTATAAACACGACATCCCTTCAATCAAATCAACGAATTGTCAACCGCATTCTAAACCTCTCCCAGACTTCTAAAACAAATTTTAATACCCTTTTACAACCTTCTAAAACACCTCACATCAACCTACATCCCGAAGATCTCTGTGTGTCCGAGTTGATGTCATTTGGTGTCCATGTTCAAAGCTTGACAATATATATTTATGGAATGATTACTCCTTTGCTACCGTTGTATTTACATTGTTAATCTCCTTTCCCTTCAAGTATCATTTACTAACTTCGTTCTAACTTTGTCTGTTTTTGTTCATTATAGTACATGTCAAACACTGTCAAAATCGAAATACCCAAAACAAACAAGGGTCCAAATACATTATTTCTTATAAAATCACGTGTGATAATCCTTCCTTTTATAACCTTGATACGCAATCAAACAAATCAAGTAGCTTTCAAACAAATCGCGCTTGATTGCCTTGTACACGCTTTAGTCTCGAGGTGCACTGTACCAGGCGTCTCAACGGTCGGGCGTCTGATATGAGGCGCTTATTCTACTATCAAGGAAATTAGGTTTCGGCACCTAACACGATTCCCAGCGCATCCAAACTCTATAAACACGACATCCCTTCAATCATTTCAACGGATTGTCAACCGCATTCTAAACCTCTCCCAGACTTCTAAAACAAATTTTAATACCCTTTTACAACCTTCTAAAACACCTCACATCAACCTACATCCCGAAGATCTCTGTGTGTCCGAGTTGATGTCATTTGGTGTCCATGTTCAATGCTTGACAATATATATTTATGGCATGATTACTCCTTTGCTACCTTTGTATTTACATTGTTAATCTCCTTTCCCTTCAAGTATCATTTACTAACTTCGTTCTAACTTTGTTTGTTTTTGTTCATTATAGTACAGGTCGAACACTGTCAAAATCGAAATACCCAAAACAAACAAGGGTCCAAATACATTATTTCTTATAAAATCACGCGTGATAATCCTTCCTTTTATAACCTTGATACGCAATCAAACAAATCAAGTAGCTTTCAAACAAATCGCGCTTGATTGCCTTGTACACGCTTTAGTCTCGAGGTGCACTGTACCAGGCGTCTCAACGTTCGGGCGTCTAATGTGAGGCGCTTATTCTACTATCATGAAAATTAGGTTTCGGCACCTAACACGATTCCCAGCGCATCCAAACTCTATAAACACGACATCCCTTCAATCGTTTCAACGGATTGTCAACCGCATTCTAAACCTCTCCCAGACTTCTAAAACAAATTTTAATACCCTTTTACAACCTTCTAAAACACCTCACATCAACCTACACCCAGAAGATCTCTGTGTGTCCGAGTTGATGTCATTTGGTGTCCATGTTCAAAGCTTGACAATATATATTTATGGCATGATTACACCTTTGCTACCTTTGTATTTACATTGTTAATCTCCTTTCCCTTCAAGTATCATTTACTAACTTCGTTCTAACTTTGTTTGTTTTTGTTCATTATAGTACAGGTCGAACACTGTCAAAATCGAAATACCCAAAACAAACAAGGGTCCAAATACATTATTTCTTATAAAATCACGCGTGATAATCCTTCCTTTTATAACCTTGATACGCAATCAAACAAATCAAGTAGCTTTCAAACAAATCGCGCTTGATTGCCTTGTACACGCTTTAGTCTCGAGGTGCACTGTACCAGGCGTCTCAACGTTCGGGCGTCTAATGTGAGGCGCTTATTCTACTATCATGAAAATTAGGTTTCGGCACCTAACACGATTCCCAGCGCATCGAAACTCTATAAACACGACATCCCTTCAATCGTTTCAACGGATTGTCAACCGCATTCTAAACCTCTCCCAGACTTCTAAAACAAATTTTAATACCCTTTTACAACCTTCTAAAACACCTCACATCAACCTACACCCAGAAGATCTCTGTGTGTCCGAGTTGATGTCATTTGGTGTCCATGTTCAAAGCTTGACAATATATATTTATGGCATGATTACTCCTTTGCTACCTTTGTATTTACATTGTTAATCTCCTTTCCCTTCAAGTATCATTTACTAACTTCGTTCTAACTTTGTTTGTTTTTGTTCATTATAGTACAGGTCGAACACTGTCAAAATCGAAATACCCAAAACAAACAAGGGTCCAAATACATTATTTCTTATAAAATCACGCGTGATAATCCTTCCTTTTATAACCTTGATACGCAATCAAACAAATCAAGTAGCTTTCAAACAAATCGCGCTTGATTGCCTTGTACACGCTTTAGTCTCGAGGTGCACTGTACCAGGCGTCTCAACGTTCGGGCGTCTAATGTGAGGCGCTTATTCTACTATCATGAAAATTAGGTTTCGGCACCTAACACGATTCCCAGCGCATCCAAACTCTATAAACACGACATCCCTTCAATCGTTTCAACGGATTGTCAACCGCATTCTAAACCTCTCCCAGACTTCTAAAACAAATTTTAATACCCTTTTACAACCTTCTAAAACACCTCACATCAACCTACACCCAGAAGATCTCTGTGTGTCCGAGTTGATGTCATTTGGTGTCCATGTTCAAAGCTTGACAATATATATTTATGGCATGATTACACCTTTGCTACCTTTGTATTTACATTGTTAATCTCCTTTCCCTTCAAGTATCATTTACTAACTTCGTTCTAACTTTGTTTGTTTTTGTTCATTATAGTACAGGTCGAACACTGTCAAAATCGAAATACCCAAAACAAACAAGGGTCCAAATACATTATTTCTTATAAAATCACGCGTGATAATCCTTCCTTTTATAACCTTGATACGCAATCAAACAAATCAAGTAGCTTTCAAACAAATCGCGCTTGATTGCCTTGTACACGCTTTAGTCTCGAGGTGCACTGTACCAGGCGTCTCAACGTTCGGGCGTCTGATGTGAGGCGCTTATTCTACTATCATGAAAATTAGGTTTCGGCACCTAACACGATTCCCAGCGCATCGAAACTCTATAAACACGACATCCCTTCAATCGTTTCAACGGATTGTCAACCGCATTCTAAACCTCTCCCAGACTTCTAAAACAAATTTTAATACCCTTTTACAACCTTCTAAAACACCTCACATCAACCTACACCCAGAAGATCTCTGTGTGTCCGAGTTGATGTCATTTGGTGTCCATGTTCAAAGCTTGACAATATATATTTATGGCATGATTACTCCTTTGCTACCTTTGTATTTACATTGTTAATCTCCTTTCCCTTCAAGTATCATTTACTAACTTCGTTCTAACTTTGTTTGTTTTTGTTCATTATAGTACAGGTCGAACACTGTCAAAATCGAAATACCCAAAACAAACAAGGGTCCAAATACATTATTTCTTATAAAATCACGCGTGATAATCCTTCCTTTTATAACCTTGATACGCAATCAAACAAATCAAGTAGCTTTCAAACAAATCGCGCTTGATTGCCTTGTACACGCTTTAGTCTCGAGGTGCACTGTACCAGGCGTCTCAACGTTCGGGCGTCTAATGTGAGGCGCTTATTCTACTATCATGAAAATTAGGTTTCGGCACCTAACACGATTCCCAGCGCATCGAAACTCTATAAACACGACATCCCTTCAATCGTTTCAACGGATTGTCAACCGCATTCTAAACCTCTCCCAGACTTCTAAAACAAATTTTAATACCCTTTTACAACCTTCTAAAACACCTCACATCAACCTACACCCAGAAGATCTCTGTGTGTCCGAGTTGATGTCATTTGGTGTCCATGTTCAAAGCTTGACAATATATATTTATGGCATGATTACTCCTTTGCTACCTTTGTATTTACATTGTTAATCTCCTTTCCCTTCCAGTATCATTGACTAACTTCGTTCTAACTTTGTTTGTTTTTGTTCATTATAGTACAAGTCAAACACGGTCAAAATCGAAATACCCAAAACAAACAAGGGTCCAAATACATTATTTCTTATACAATCACGCGTGATAATCCTTCCTTGTATAACCTTGATACGCAATCAAACAAATCAAGCAGCTTTCAAACAATTCGCGCTTGATAGCCTCGTACACGCTTTAGTCTCGAGGTGCACTGTACCAGGCGTCTCAACGTTTGGGCGTCTGATGTGAGGCGCTTATTCTACGATCCAGGAAATTAGGTTTCGGCACCTAACACGATTCCCAGCGCATCCAAACTCTATAAACACGACATCCCTTCAATCAAATCAACGAATTGTCAACCGCATTCTAAACCTCTCCCAGACTTCTAAAACAAATTTTAATACCCTTTTACAACCTTCTAAAACACCTCACATCAACCTACATCCCGAAGATCTCTGTGTGTCCGAGTTGATGTCATTTGGTGTCCATGTTCAAAGCTTGACAATATATATTTATGGAATGATTACTCCTTTGCTACCGTTGTATTTACATTGTTAATCTCCTTTCCCTTCAAGTATCATTTACTAACTTCGTTCTAACTTTGTCTGTTTTTGTTCATTATAGTACATGTCAAACACTGTCAAAATCGAAATACCCAAAACAAACAAGGGTCCAAATACATTATTTCTTATAAAATCACGTGTGATAATCCTTCCTTTTATAACCTTGATACGCAATCAAACAAATCAAGTAGCTTTCAAACAAATCGCGCTTGATTGCCTTGTACACGCTTTAGTCTCGAGGTGCACTGTACCAGGCGTCTCAACGGTCGGGCGTCTGATATGAGGCGCTTATTCTACTATCAAGGAAATTAGGTTTCGGCACCTAACACGATTCCCAGCGCATCCAAACTCTATAAACACGACATCCCTTCAATCATTTCAACGGATTGTCAACCGCATTCTAAACCTCTCCCAGACTTCTAAAACAAATTTTAATACCCTTTTACAACCTTCTAAAACACCTCACATCAACCTACATCCCGAAGATCTCTGTGTGTCCGAGTTGATGTCATTTGGTGTCCATGTTCAATGCTTGACAATATATATTTATGGCATGATTACTCCTTTGCTACCTTTGTATTTACATTGTTAATCTCCTTTCCCTTCAAGTATCATTTACTAACTTCGTTCTAACTTTGTTTGTTTTTGTTCATTATAGTACAGGTCGAACACTGTCAAAATCGAAATACCCAAAACAAACAAGGGTCCAAATACATTATTTCTTATAAAATCACGCGTGATAATCCTTCCTTTTATAACCTTGATACGCAATCAAACAAATCAAGTAGCTTTCAAACAAATCGCGCTTGATTGCCTTGTACACGCTTTAGTCTCGAGGTGCACTGTACCAGGCGTCTCAACGTTCGGGCGTCTAATGTGAGGCGCTTATTCTACTATCATGAAAATTAGGTTTCGGCACCTAACACGATTCCCAGCGCATCCAAACTCTATAAACACGACATCCCTTCAATCGTTTCAACGGATTGTCAACTGCATTCTAAACCTCTCCCAGACTTCTAAAACAAATTTTAATACCCTTTTACAACCTTCTAAAACACCTCACATCAACCTACACCCAGAAGATCTCTGTGTGTCCGAGTTGATGTCATTTGGTGTCCATGTTCAAAGCTTGACAATATATATTTATGGCATGATTACTCCTTTGCTACCTTTGTATTTACATTGTTAATCTCCTTTCCCTTCCAGTATCATTGACTAACTTCGTTCTAACTTTGTTTGTTTTTGTTCATTATAGTACAAGTCAAACACGGTCAAAATCGAAATACCCAAAACAAACAAGGGTCCAAATACATTATTTCTTATACAATCACGCGTGATAATCCTTCCTTGTATAACCTTGATACGCAATCAAACAAATCAAGCAGCTTTCAAACAATTCGCGCTTGATAGCCTCGTACACGCTTTAGTCTCGAGGTGCACTGTACCAGGCGTCTCAACGTTTGGGCGTCTGATGTGAGGCGCTTATTCTACGATCCAGGTAATTAGGTTTCGGCACCTAACACGATTCCCAGCGCATCCAAACTCTATAAACACGACATCCCTTCAATCGTTTCAACGGATTGTCAACCGCATTCTAAACCTCTCCCAGACTTCTAAAACAAATTTTAATACCCTTTTACAACCTTCTAAAACACCTCACAACAACCTACACCCAGAAGATCTCTGTGTGTCCGAGTTGATGTCATTTGGTGTCCATGTTCAAAGCTTGACAATATATATTTATGGCATGATTACTCCTTTGCTACCTTTGTATTTACATTGTTAATCTCCTTTCCCTTCAAGTATCATTGACTAACTTCGTTCTAACTTTGTTTGTTTTTGTTCATTATAGTACAAGTCAAACACGGTCAAATTCGAAATACCTAAAACAAACAAGGGTCCAAATACATTATTTCTTATACAATCACGCGTGATAATCCTTCCTTGTATAACCTTGATACGCAATCAAACAAATCAAGTAGCTTTCAAACAATTCGCGCTTGATAGCCTCGTACATGCTTTAGTCTCGAGGTGCACTGTACCATGCGTCTCAACGTTCGGGCGTCTGATGTGAGGCGCTTATTCTACGATCCAGGAAATTAGGTTTCGGCACCTAACACGATTCCCAGCGCATCCAAACTCTATAAACACGACATCCCTTCAATCATTTCAACGGATTGTCAACCGCATTCTAAACCTCTCCCAGACTTCTAAAACAAATTTTAATACCCTTTTACAACCTTCTAAAACACCTCACATCAACCAACATCCCGAAGATCTCTGTGTGTCCGAGTTGATGTCATTTGGTGTCCATGTTCAAAGCTTGACAATATATATTTATGGCATGATTACTCCCTTGCTACCTTTGTATTTACATTGTTAATCTCCTTTCCCTTCAAGTATCATTTACTAACTTCGTTCTAACTTTGTTTGTTTTTGTTCATTATAGTATAGGTCGAACACTGTCAAAATCGAAATACCCAAAACAAACAAGGGTCCAAATACATTATTTCTTATAAAATCACGCGTGATAATCCTTCCTTTTATAACCTTGATACGCAATCAAACAAATCAAGTAGCTTTCAAACAAATCGCGCTTGATTGCCTTGTACACGCTTTAGTCTCGAGGTGCACTGTACCAGGCGTCTCAACGTTCGGGCGTCTGATGTTAGGCGCTTATTCTACTATCAAGGAAATTAGGTTTCGGCACCTAACACGATTCCCAGCGCATCCAAACTCTATAAACACGACATCCTTTCAATCGTTTCAACGGATTGTCAACCGCATTCTAAACCTCTCCCAGACTTCTAAAACAAATTTTAATACCCTTTTACAACCTTCTAAAACACCTCACATCAACCTACACCCCGAAGATCTCTGTGTGTCCGAGTTGATGTCATTTGGTGTCCATGTTCAAAGCTTGACAATATATATTTATGGCATGATTACTCCTTTGCTACCTTTGTATTTACATTGTTAATCTCCTTTCCCTTCAAGTATCATTGACTAACTTCGTTCTAACTTTGTTTGTTTTTGTTCATTATAGTACAAGTCAAACACGGTCAAATTCGAAATACCCAAAACAAACAAGGGTCCAAATACATTATTTCTTATACAATCACGCGTGATAATCCTTCCTTGTATAACCTTGATACGCAATCAAACAAATCAAGTAGCTTTCAAACAATTCGCGCTTGATAGCCTCGTACATGCTTTAGTCTCGAGGTGCACTGTACCATGCGTCTCAACGTTCGGGCGTCTGATGTGAGGCGCTTATTCTACGATCCAGGAAATTAGGTTTCGGCACCTAACACGATTCCCAGCGCATCCAAACTCTATAAACACGACATCCCTTCAATCATTTCAACGGATTGTCAACCGCATTCTAAACCTCTCCCAGACTTCTAAAACAAATTTTAATACCCTTTTACAACCTTCTAAAACACCTCACATCAACCTACATCCCGAAGATCTCTGTGTGTCCGAGTTGATGTCATTTGGTGTCCATGTTCAAAGCTTGACAATATATATTTATGGCATGATTACTCCCTTGCTACCTTTGTATTTACATTGTTAATCTCCTTTCCCTTCAAGTATCATTTACTAACTTCGTTCTAACTTTGTTTGTTTTTGTTCATTATAGTACAGGTCGAACACTGTCAAAATCGAAATACCCAAAACAAAAAAGGGTCCAAATACATTATTTCTTATAAAATCACGCGTGATAATCCTTCCTTTTATAACCTTGATACGCAATCAAACAAATCAAGTAGCTTTCAAACAAATCGCGCTTGATTGCCTTGTACACGCTTTAGTCTCGAGGTGCACTGTACCAGGCGTCTCAACGTTCGGGCGTCTGATGTTAGGCGCTTATTCTACTATCAAGGAAATTAGGTTTCGGCACCTAACACGATTCCCAGCGCATCCAAACTCTATAAACACGACATCCCTTCAATCGTTTCAACGGATTGTCAACCGCATTCTAAACCTCTCCCAGACTTCTAAAACAAATTTTAATACCCTTTTACAACCTTCTAAAACACCTCACATCAACCTACACCCCGAAGATCTCTGTGTGTCCGAGTTGATGTCATTTGGTGTCCATGTTCAAAGCTTGACACTATATATTTATGGAATGATTACTCCTTTGCTACCTTTGTATTTACATTGTTAATCTCCTTTCACTTCAAGTATCATTTACTAACTTCGTTCTAACTTTGTTTGTTTTTGTTCATTATAGTACAGGTCAAACACTGTCAAAATCGAAATACCCAAAACAAACAAGGGTCCAAATACATTATTTCTTATAAAATCACGTGTGATAATCCTTCCTTTTATAACCTTGATACGCAATCAAACAAATCAAGTAGCTTTCAAACAAATCGCGCTTGATTGCCTTGTACACGCTTTAGTCTCGAGGTGCACTGTACCAGGCGTCTCAACGGTCGGGCGTCTGATGTGAGGCGCTTATTCTACTATCAAGGAAATTAGGTTTCGGCACCTAACACGATTCCCAGCGCATCCAAACTCTATAAACACGACATCCCTTCAATCATTTCAACGGATTGTCAACCGCATTCTAAACCTCTCCCAGACTTCTAAAACAAATTTTAATACCCTTTTACAACCTTCTAAAACACCTCACATCAACCTACACCCAGAAGATCTCTGTGTGTCCGAGTTGATGTCATTTGGTGTCCATGTTCAAAGCTTGACAATATATATTTATGGCATGATTACTCCTTTGCTACCTTTGTATTTACATTGTTAATCTCCTTTCCCTTCAAGTATCATTGACTAACTTCGTTCTAACTTTGTTTGTTTTTGTTCATTATAGTACAAGTCAAACACGGTCAAATTCGAAATACCCAAAACAAACAAGGGTCCAAATACATTATTTCTTATACAATCACGCGTGATAATCCTTCCTTGTATAACCTTGATACGCAATCAAACAAATCAAGTAGCTTTCAAACAATTCGCGCTTGATAGCCTCGTACATGCTTTAGTCTCGAGGTGCACTGTACCATGCGTCTCAACGTTCGGGCGTCTGATGTGAGGCGCTTATTCTACGATCCAGGAAATTAGGTTTCGGCACCTAACACGATTCCCAGCGCATCCAAACTCTATAAACACGACATCCCTTCAATCATTTCAACGGATTGTCAACCGCATTCTAAACCTCTCCCAGACTTCTAAAACAAATTTTAATACCCTTTTACAACCTTCTAAAACACCTCACATCAACCTACATCCCGAAGATCTCTGTGTGTCCGAGTTGATGTCATTTGGTGTCCATGTTCAAAGCTTGACAATATATATTTATGGCATGATTACTCCCTTGCTACCTTTGTATTTACATTGTTAATCTCCTTTCCCTTCAAGTATCATTTACTAACTTCGTTCTAACTTTGTTTGTTTTTGTTCATTATAGTACAGGTCGAACACTGTCAAAATCGAAATACCTAAAACAAACAAGGGTCCAAATACATTATTTCTTATAAAATCACGCGTGATAATCCTTCCTTTTATAACCTTGATACGCAATCAAACAAATCAAGTAGCTTTCAAACAAATCGCGCTTGATTGCCTTGTACACGCTTTAGTCTCGAGGTGCACTGTACCAGGCGTCTCAACGTTCGGGCGTCTAATGTGAGGCGCTTATTCTACTATCAAGGAAATTAGGTTTCGGCACCTAACACGATTCCCAGCGCATCGAAACTCTATAAACACGACATCCCTTCTATCGTTTCAACGGATTGTCAACCGCATTCTAAACCTCTCCCAGACTTCTAAAACAAATTTTAATACCCTTTTACAACCTTCTAAAACACCTCACATCAACCTACACCCAGAAGATCTCTGTGTGTCCGAGTTGATGTCATTTGGTGTCCATGTTCAAAGCTTGACAATATATATTTATGGCATGATTACTCCTTTGCTACCTTTGTATTTACATTGTTAATCTCCTTTCCCTTCAAGTATCATTGACTAACTTCGTTCTAACTTTGTTTGTTTTTGTTCATTATAGTACAAGTCAAACACGGTCAAAATCGAAATACCCAAAACAAACAAGGGTCCAAATACATTATTTCTTATACAATCACGCGTGATAATCCTTCCTTGTATAACCTTGATACGCAATCAAACAAATCAAGTAGCTTTCAAACAATTCGCGCTTGATAGCCTCGTACATGCTTTAGTCTCGAGGTGCACTGTACCATGCGTCTCAACGTTCGGGCGTCTGATGTGAGGCGCTTATTCTACGATCCAGGAAATTAGGTTTCGGCACCTAACACGATTCCCAGCGCATCCAAACTCTATAAACACGACATCCCTTCAATCATTTCAACGGATTGTCAACCGCATTCTAAACCTCTCCCAGACTTCTAAAACAAATTTTAATACCCTTTTACAACCTTCTAAAACACCTCACATCAACCTACATCCCGAAGATCTCTGTGTGTCCGAGTTGATGTCATTTGGTGTCCATGTTCAAAGCTTGACAATATATATTTATGGCATGATTACTCCCTTGCTACCTTTGTATTTACATTGTTAATCTCCTTTCCCTTCAAGTATCATTTACTAACTTCGTTCTAACTTTGTTTGTTTTTGTTCATTATAGTACAGGTCGAACACTGTCAAAATCGAAATACCCAAAACAAACAAGGGTCCAAATACATTATTTCTTATAAAATCACGCGTGATAATCCTTCCTTTTATAACCTTGATACGCAATCAAACAAATCAAGTAGCTTTCAAACAAATCGCGATTGATTGCCTTGTACACGCTTTAGTCTCGAGGTGCACTGTACCAGGCGTCTCAACATTCGGGCGTCTAATGTGAGGCGCTTATTCTACTATCAAGGAAATTAGGTTTCGGCACCTAACACGATTCCCAGCGCATCGAAACTCTATAAACACGACATCCCTTCAATCGTTTCAACGGATTGTCAACCGCATTCTAAACCTCTCCCAGACTTCTAAAACAAATTTTAATACCCTTTTACAACCTTCTAAAACACCTCACATCAACCTACACCCAGAAGATCTCTGTGTGTCCGTGTTGATGTCATTTGGTGTCCATGTTCAAAGCTTGACAATATATATTTATGGCATGATTACTCCTTTGCTACCTTTGTATTTACATTGTTAATCTCCTTTCCCTTCAAGTATCATTGACTAACTTCGTTCTAACTTTGTTTGTTTTTGTTCATTATAGTACAAGTCAAACACGGTCAAAATCGAAATACCCAAAACAAACAAGGGTCCAAATACATTATTTCTTATACAATCACGCGTGATAATCCTTCCTTGTATAACCTTGATACGCAATCAAACAAATCAAGTAGCTTTCAAACAATTCGCGCTTGATAGCCTCGTACATGCTTTAGTCTCGAGGTGCACTGTACCATGCGTCTCAACGTTCGGGCGTCTGATGTGAGGCGCTTATTCTACGATCCAGGAAATTAGGTTTCGGCACCTAACACGATTCCCAGCGCATCCAAACTCTATAAACACGACATCCCTTCAATCATTTCAACGGATTGTCAACCGCATTCTAAACCTCTCCCAGACTTCTAAAACAAATTTTAATACCCTTTTACAACCTTCTAAAACACCTCACATCAACCTACATCCCGAAGATCTCTGTGTGTCCGAGTTGATGTCATTTGGTGTCCATGTTCAAAGCTTGACAATATATATTTATGGCATGATTACTCCCTTGCTACCTTTGTATTTACATTGTTAATCTCCTTTCCCTTCAAGTATCATTTACTAACTTCGTTCTAACTTTGTTTGTTTTTGTTCATTATAGTACAGGTCGAACACTGTCAAAATCGAAATACCCAAAACAAACAAGGGTCCAAATACATTATTTCTTATAAAATCACGCGTGATAATCATTCCTTTTATAACCTTGATACGCAATCAAACAAATCAAGTAGCTTTCAAACAAATCGCGCTTGATTGCCTTGTACACGCTTTAGTCTCGAGGTGCACTGTACCAGGCGTCTCAACGTTCGGGCGTCTAATGTGAGGCGCTTATTCTACTATCAAGGAAATTAGGTTTCGGCACCTAACACGATTCCCAGCGCATCGAAACTCTATAAACACGACATCCCTTCAATCGTTTCAACGGATTGTCAACCGCATTCTAAACCTCTCCCAGACTTCTAAAACAAATTTTAATACCCTTTTACAACATTCTAAAACACCTCACATCAACCTACACCCAGAAGATCTCTGTGTGTCCGTGTTGATGTCATTTGGTGTCCATGTTCAAAGCTTGACAATATATATTTATGGCATGATTACTCCTTTGCTACCTTTGTATTTACATTGTTAATCTCCTTTCCCTTCAAGTATCATTGACTAACTTCGTTCTAACTTTGTTTGTTTTTGTTCATTATAGTACACGTCAAACACGGTCAAAATCGAAATACCCAAAACAAACAAGGGTCCAAATACATTATTTCTTATACAATCACGCGTGATAATCCTTCCTTGTATAACCTTGATACGCAATCAAACAAATCAAGTAGCTTTCAAACAATTCGCGCTTGATAGCCTCGTACACGCTTTAGTCTCGAGGTGCACTGTACCAGGCGTCTCAACGTTTGGGCGTCTGATGTAAGGCGCTTATTCTACGATCCAGGAAATTAGGTTTCGGCACCTAACACGATTCCCAGCGCATCCAAACTCTATAAACACGACATCCCTTCAATCAAATCAACGAATTGTCAACCGCATTCTAAACCTCTCCCAGACTTCTAAAACAAATTTTAATACCCTTTTACAACCTTCTAAAACACCTCACATCAACCTACATCCCGAAGATCTCTGTGTGTCCGAGTTGATGTCATTTGGTGTCCATGTTCAAAGCTTGACAATATATATTTATGGAATGATTACTCCTTTGCTACCTTTGTATTTACATTGTTAATCTCCTTTCCCTTCAAGTATCATTTACTAACTTCGTTCTAACTTTGTCTGTTTTTGTTCATTATAGTACATGTCAAACACTGTCAAAATCGAAATACCCAAAACAAACAAGGGTCCAAATACATTATTTCTTATAAAATCACGTGTGATAATCCTTCCTTTTATAACCTTGATACGCAATCAAACAAATCAAGTAGCTTTCAAACAAATCGCGCTTGATTGCCTTGTACACGCTTTAGTCTCGAGGTGCACTGTACCAGGCGTCTCAACGGTCGGGCGTCTGATGTGAGGCGCTTATTCTACTATCATGGAAATTAGGTTTCGGCACCTAACACGATTCCCAGCGCATCCAAACTCTATAAACACGACATCCCTTCAATCATTTCAACGGATTGTCAACCGCATTCTAAACCTCTCCCAGACTTCTAAAACAAATTTTAATACCCTTTTACAACCTTCTAAAACACCTCACATCAACCTACATCCCGAAGATCTCTGTGTGTCCGAGTTGATGTCATTTGGTGTCCATGTTCAAAGCTTGACAATATATATTTATGGCATGATTACTCCCTTGCTACCTTTGTATTTACATTGTTAATCTCCTTTCCCTTCAAGTATCATTTACTAACTTCGTTCTAACTTTGTTTGTTTTTGTTCATTATAGTACAGGTCGAACACTGTCAAAATCGAAATACCCAAAACAAACAAGGGTCCAAATACATTATTTCTTATAAAATCACGCGTGATAATCCTTCCTTTTATAACCTTGATACGCAATCAAACAAATCAAGTAGCTTTCAAACAAATCGCGCTTGATTGCCTTGTACACGCTTTAGTCTCGAGGTGCACTGTACCAGGCGTCTCAACGTTCGGGCGTCTAATGTGAGGCGCTTATTCTACTATCAAGGAAATTAGGTTTCGGCACCTAACACGATTCCCAGCGCATCGAAACTCTATAAACACGACATCCCTTCAATCGTTTCAACGGATTGTCAACCGCATTCTAAACCTCTCCCAGACTTCTAAAACAAATTTTAATACCCTTTTACAACATTCTAAAACACCTCACATCAACCTACACCCAGAAGATCTCTGTGTGTCCGTGTTGATGTCATTTGCTGTCCATGTTCAAAGCTTGACAATATATATTTATGGCATGATTACTCCTTTGCTACCTTTGTATTTACATTGTTAATCTCCTTTCCCTTCAAGTATCATTGACTAACTTCGTTCTAACTTTGTTTGTTTTTGTTCATTATAGTACACGTCAAACACGGTCAAAATCGAAATACCCAAAACAAACAAGGGTCCAAATACATTATTTCTTATACAATCACGCGTGATAATCCTTCCTTGTATAACCTTGATACGCAATCAAACAAATCAAGTAGCTTTCAAACAATTCGCGCTTGATAGCCTCGTACACGCTTTAGTCTCGAGGTGCACTGTACCAGGCGTCTCAACGTTTGGGCGTCTGATGTAAGGCGCTTATTCTACGATCCAGGAAATTAGGTTTCGGCACCTAACACGATTCCCAGCGCATCCAAACTCTATAAACACGACATCCCTTCAATCAAATCAACGAATTGTCAACCGCATTCTAAACCTCTCCCAGACTTCTAAAACAAATTTTAATACCCTTTTACAACCTTCTAAAACACCTCACATCAACCTACATCCCGAAGATCTCTGTGTGTCCGAGTTGATGTCATTTGGTGTCCATGTTCAAAGCTTGACAATATATATTTATGGAATGATTACTCCTTTGCTACCTTTGTATTTACATTGTTAATCTCCTTTCCCTTCAAGTATCATTTACTAACTTCGTTCTAACTTTGTCTGTTTTTGTTCATTATAGTACATGTCAAACACTGTCAAAATCGAAATACCCAAAACAAACAAGGGTCCAAATACATTATTTCTTATAAAATCACGTGTGATAATCCTTCCTTTTATAACCTTGATACGCAATCAAACAAATCAAGTAGCTTTCAAACAAATCGCGCTTGATTGCCTTGTACACGCTTTAGTCTCGAGGTGCACTGTACCAGGCGTCTCAACGGTCGGGCGTCTGAAGTGAGGCACTTATTCTACTATCATGGAAATTAGGTTTCGGCACCTAACACGATTCCCAGCGCATCCAAACTCTATAAACACGACATCCCTTCAATCATTTCAACGGATTGTCAACCGCATTCTAAACCTCTCCCAGACTTCTAAAACAAATTTTAATACCCTTTTACAACCTTCTAAAACACCTCACATCAACCTACACCCCGAAGATCTCTGTGTGTCCGAGTTGATGTCATTTGGTGTCCATGTTCAAAGCTTGACAATATATATTTATGGCATGATTACTCCTTTGCTACCTTTGTATTTACATTGTTAATCTCCTTTCCCTTCAAGTATCATTGACTAACTTCGTTCTAACTTTGTTTGTTTTTGTTCATTATAGTACAAGTCAAACACGGTCAAAATCGAAATACCCAAAACAAACAAGGGTCCAAATACATTATTTCTTATACAATCACGCGTGATAATCCTTCCTTGTATAACCTTGATACGCAATCAAACAAATCAAGTAGCTTTCAAACAATTCGCGCTTGATAGCCTCGTACACGCTTTAGTCTCGAGGTGCACTGTACCAGGCGTCTCAACGTTTGGGCGTCTGATGTGAGGCGCTTATTCTACGATCCAGGAAATTAGGTTTCGGCACCTAACACGATTCCCAGCGCATCCAAACTCTATAAACACGACATCCCTTCAATCAAATCAACGAATTGTCAACCGCATTCTAAACCTCTCCCAGACTTCTAAAACAAATTTTAATACCCTTTTACAACCTTCTAAAACACCTCACATCAACCTACATCCCGAAGATCTCTGTGTGTCCGAGTTGATGTCATTTGGTGTCCATGTTCAAAGCTTGACAATATATATTTATGGAATGATTACTCCTTTGCTACCTTTGTATTTACATTGTTAATCTCCTTTCCCTTCAAGTATCATTTACTAACTTCGTTCTAACTTTGTTTGTTTTTGTTCATTATAGTACAGGTCAAACACTTTCAAAATCGAAATACCCAAAACAAACAAGGGTCCAAATACATTATTTCTTATAAAATCACGTGTGATAATCCTTCCTTTTATAACCTTGATACGCAATCAAACAAATCAAGTAGCTTTCAAACAAATCGCGCTTGATTGCCTTGTACACGCTTTAGTCTCGAGGTGCACTGTACCAGGCGTCTCAACGGTCGGGCGTCTGATGTGAGGCGCTTATTCTACTATCATGGAAATTAGGTTTCGGCACCTAACACGATTCCCAGCGCATCCAAACTCTATAAACACGACATCCCTTCAATCATTTCAACGGATTGTCAACCGCATTCTAAACCTCTCCCAGACTTCTAAAACAAATTTTAATACCCTTTTACAACCTTCTAAAACACCTCACATCAACCTACACCCCGAAGATCTCTGTGTGTCCGAGTTGATGTCATTTGGTGTCCATGTTCAAAGCTTGACAATATATATTTATGGAATGATTACTCCTTTGCTACCTTTGTATTTACATTGTTAATCTCCTTTCCCTTCAAGTATCATTTACTAACTTCGTTCTAACTTTGTCTGTTTTTGTTCATTATAGTACATGTCAAACACTGTCAAAATCGAAATACCCAAAACAAACAAGGGTCCAAATACATTATTTCTTATAAAATCACGTGTGATAATCCTTCCTTTTATAACCTTGATACGCAATCAAACAAATCAAGTAGCTTTCAAACAAATCGCGCTTGATTGCCTTGTACACGCTTTAGTCTCGAGGTGCACTGTACCAGGCGTCTCAACGGTCGGGCGTCTGATGTGAGGCGCTTATTCTACTATCATGGAAATTAGGTTTCGGCACCTAACACGATTCCCAGCGCATCCAAACTCTATAAACACGACATCCCTTCAATCATTTCAACGGATTGTCAACCGCATTCTAAACCTCTCCCAGACTTCTAAAACAAATTTTAATACCCTTTTACAACCTTCTAAAACACCTCACATCAACCTACACCCCGAAGATCTCTGTGTGTCCGAGTTGATGTCATTTGGTGTCCATGTTCAAAGCTTGACAATATATATTTATGGCATGATTACTCCTTTGCTACCTTTGTATTTACATTGTTAATCTCCTTTCCCTTCAAGTATCATTGACTAACTTCGTTCTAACTTTGTTTGTTTTTGTTCATTATAGTACAAGTCAAACACGGTCAAAATCGAAATACCCAAAACAAACAAGGGTCCAAATACATTATTTCTTATACAATCACGCGTGATAATCCTTCCTTGTATAACCTTGATACGCAATCAAACAAATCAAGTAGCTTTCAAACAATTCGCGCTTGATAGCCTCGTACACGCTTTAGTCTCGAGGTGCACTGTACCAGGCGTCTCAACGTTTGGGCGTCTGATGTGAGGCGCTTATTCTACGATCCAGGAAATTAGGTTTCGGCACCTAACACGATTCCCAGCGCATCCAAACTCTATAAACACGACATCCCTTCAATCAAATCAACGAATTGTCAACCGCATTCTAAACCTCTCCCAGACTTCTAAAACAAATTTTAATACCCTTTTACAACCTTCTAAAACACCTCACATCAACCTACATCCCGAAGATCTCTGTGTGTCCGAGTTGATGTCATTTGGTGTCCATGTTCAAAGCTTGACAATATATATTTATGGAATGATTACTCCTTTGCTACCTTTGTATTTACATTGTTAATCTCCTTTCCCTTCAAGTATCATTTACTAACTTCGTTCTAACTTTGTTTGTTTTTGTTCATTATAGTACAGGTCAAACACTGTCAAAATCGAAATACCCAAAACAAACAAGGGTCCAAATACATTATTTCTTATAAAATCACGTGTGATAATCCTTCCTTTTATAACCTTGATACGCAATCAAACAAATCAAGTAGCTTTCAAACAAATCGCGCTTGATTGCCTTGTACACGCTTTAGTCTCGAGGTGCACTGTACCAGGCGTCTCAACGGTCGGGCGTCTGATGTGAGGCGCTTATTCTACTATCAAGGAAATTAGGTTTCGGCACCTAACACGATTCCCAGCGCATCCAAACTCTATAAACACGACATCCCTTCAATCATTTCAACGGATTGTCAACCGCATTCTAAACCTCTCCCAGACTTCTAAAACAAATTTTAATACCCTTTTACAACCTTCTAAAACACCTCACATCAACCTACATCCCGAAGATCTCTGTGTGTCCGAGTTGATGTCATTTGGTGTCCATGTTCAAAGCTTGACAATATATATTTATGCCATGATTACTCCCTTGCTACCTTTGTATTTACATTGTTAATCTCCTTTCCCTTCAAGTATCATTGACTAACTTCGTTCTAACTTTGTTTGTTTTTGTTCATTATAGTACAAGTCAAACACGGTCAAATTCGAAATACCCAAAACAAACAAGGGTCCAAATACATTATTTCTTATACAATCACGCGTGATAATCCTTCCTTGTATAACCTTGATACGCAATCAAACAAATCAAGTAGCTTTCAAACAATTCGCGCTTGATAGCCTCGTACATGCTTTAGTCTCGAGGTGCACTGTACCATGCGTCTCAACGTTCGGGCGTCTGATGTGAGGCGCTTATTCTACGATCCAGGAAATTAGGTTTCGGCACCTAACACGATTCCCAGCGCATCCAAACTCTATAAACACGACATCCCTTCAATCATTTCAACGGATTGTCAACCGCATTCTAAACCTCTCCCAGACTTCTAAAACAAATTTTAATACCCTTTTACAACCTTCTAAAACACCTCACATCAACCTACATCCCGAAGATCTCTGTGTGTCCGAGTTGATGTCATTTGGTGTCCATGTTCAAAGCTTGACAATATATATTTATGGCATGATTACTCCCTTGCTACCTTTGTATTTACATTGTTAATCTCCTTTCCCTTCAAGTATCATTTACTAACTTCGTTCTAACTTTGTTTGTTTTTGTTCATTATAGTACAGGTCGAACACTATCAAAATCGAAATACCCAAAACAAACAAGGGTCCAAATACATTATTTCTTATAAAATCACGCGTGATAATCCTTCCTTTTATAACCTTGATACGCAATCAAACAAATCAAGTAGCTTTCAAACAAATCGCGCTTGATTGCCTTGTACACGCTTTAGTCTCGAGGTGCACTGTACCAGGCGTCTCAACGTTCGGGCGTCTGACGTGAGGCGCTTATTCTACTATCAAGGAAATTAGGTTTCGGCACCTAACACGATTCCCAGCGCATCCAAACTCTATAAACACGACATCCCTTCAATCATTTCAACGGATTGTCAACCGCATTCTAAACCTCTCCCAGACTTCTAAAACAAATTTTAATACCCTTTTACAACCTTCTAAAACACCTCACATCAACCTACACCCCGAAGATCTCTGTGTGTCCGAGTTGATGTCATTTGGTGTCCATGTTCAAAGCTTGACAATATATATTTATGGCATGATTACTCCTTTGCTACCTTTGTATTTACATTGTTAATCTCCTTTCCCTTCAAGTATCATTGACTAACTTCGTTCTAACTTTGTTTGTTTTTGTTCATTATAGTACAAGTCAAACACGGTGAAATTCGAAATACCCAAAACAAACAAGGGTCCAAATACATTATTTCTTATACAATCACGCGTGATAATCCTTCCTTGTATAACCTTGATACGCAATCAAACAAATCAAGTAGCTTTCAAACAATTCGCGCTTGATAGCCTCGTACATGCTTTAGTCTCGAGGTGCACTGTACCATGCGTCTCAACGTTCGGGCGTCTGATGTGAGGCGCTTATTCTACGATCCAGGAAATTAGGTTTCGGCACCTAACACGATTCCCAGCGCATCCAAACTCTATAAACACGACATCCCTTCAATCATTTCAACGGATTGTCAACCGCATTCTAAACCTCTCCCAGACTTCTAAAACAAATTTTAATACCCTTTTACAACCTTCTAAAACACCTCACATCAACCTACATCCCGAAGATCTCTGTGTGTCCGAGTTGATGTCATTTGGTGTCCATGTTCAAAGCTTGACAATATATATTTATGGCATGATTACTCCCTTGCTACCTTTGTATTTACATTGTTAATCTCCTTTCCCTTCAAGTATCATTTACTAACTTCGTTCTAACTTTGTTTGTTTTTGTTCATTATAGTACAGGTCGAACACAGTCAAAATCGAAATACCCAAAACAAACAAGGGTCCAAATACATTATTTCTTATAGAATCACGCGTGATAATCCTTCCTTTTATAACCTTGATACGCAATCAAACAAATCAAGTAGCTTTCAAACAAATCGCGCTTGATTGCCTTGTACACGCTTTAGTCTCGAGGTGCACTGTACCAGGCGTCTCAACGTTCGGGCGTCTGATGTGAGGCGCTTATTCTACTATAAAGGAAATTAGGTTTCGGCACCTAACACGATTCCCAGCACATCCAAACTCTATAAACACGACATCCCTTCAATCGTTTCAACGGATTGTCAACCGCATTCTAAACCTCTCCCAGACTTCTAAAACAAATTTTAATACCCTTTTACAACCTTCTAAAACACATCACATCAACCTACACCCCGAAGATCTCTTTGTGTCCGAGTTGATGTCATTTGGTGTCCGTGTTCAAAGCTTGACAATATATATTTATGGCATGATTACTCCTTTGCTACCTTTGTATTTACATTGTTAATCTCCTTTCCCTTCAAGTATCATTGACTAACTTCGTTCTAACTTTGTTTGTTTTTGTTCATTATAGTACAAGTCAAACACGGTCAAATTCGAAATACCCAAAACAAACAAGGGTCCAAATACATTATTTCTTATACAATCACGCGTGATAATCCTTCCTTGTATAACCTTGATACGCAATCAAACAAATCAAGTAGCTTTCAAACAATTCGCGCTTGATAGCCTCGTACATGCTTTAGTCTCGAGGTGCACTGTACCATGCGTCTCAACGTTCGGGCGTCTGATGTGAGGCGCTTATTCTACGATCCAGGAAATTAGGTTTCGGCACCTAACACGATTCCCAGCGCATCCAAACTCTATAAACACGACATCCCTTCAATCATTTCAACGGATTGTCAACCGCATTCTAAACCTCTCCCAGACTTCTAAAACAAATTTTAATACCCTTTTACAACCTTCTAAAACACCTCACATCAACCTACATCCCGAAGATCTCTGTGTGTCCGAGTTGATGTCATTTGGTGTCCATGTTCAAAGCTTGACAATATATATTTATGCCATGATTACTCCCTTGCTACCTTTGTATTTACATTGTTAATCTCCTTTCCCTTCAAGTATCATTGACTAACTTCGTTCTAACTTTGTTTGTTTTTGTTCATTATAGTACAGGTCGAACACTGTCAAAATCGAAATACCCAAAACAAACAAGGGTCCAAATACATTATTTCTTATAGAATCACGCGTGATAATCCTTCCTTTTATAACCTTGATACGCAATCAAACAAATCAAGTAGCTTTCAAACAAATCGCGCTTGATTGCCTTGTACACGCTTTAGTCTCGAGGTGCACTGTACCAGGCGTCTCAACGTTCGGGCGTCTGATGTGAGGCGCTTATTCTACTATAAAGGAAATTAGGTTTCGGCACCTAACACGATTCCCAGCACATCCAAACTCTATAAACACGACATCCCTTCAATCGTTTCAACGGATTGTCAACCGCATTCTAAACCTCTCCCAGACTTCTAAAACAAATTTTAATACCCTTTTACAACCTTCTAAAACACATCACATCAACCTACACCCCGAAGATCTCTTTGTGTCCGAGTTGATGTCATTTGGTGTCCGTGTTCAAAGCTTGACAATATATATTTATGGCATGATTACTCCTTTGCTACCTTTGTATTTACATTGTTAATCTCCTTTCCCTTCAAGTATCATTGACTAACTTCGTTCTAACTTTGTTTGTTTTTGTTCATTATAGTACAAGTCAAACACGGTCAAATTCGAAATACCCAAAACAAACAAGGGTCCAAATACATTATTTCTTATACAATCACGCGTGATAATCCTTCCTTGTATAACCTTGATACGCAATCAAACAAATCAAGTAGCTTTCAAACAATTCGCGCTTGATAGCCTCGTACACGCTTTAGTCTCGAGGTGCACTGTACCAGGCGTCTCAACGTTTGGGCGTCTGATGTGAGGCGCTTATTCTACGATCCAGGAAATTAGGTTTCGGCACCTAACACGATTTCCAGCGCATCCAAACTTCATAAACACGACATCCCTTCAATCAAATCAACGAATTGTCAACCGCATTCTAAACCTCTCCCAGACTTCTAAAACAAATTTTAATACCCTTTTACAACCTACTAAAACACCTCACATCAACCTACATCCCGAAGATCTCTGTGTGTCCGAGTTGATGTCATTTGGTGTCCATGTTCAAAGCTTGACAATATATATTTATGGAATGATTACTCCTTTGCTAACTTTGTATTTACATTGTTAATCTCCTTTCCCTTCAAGTATCATTTACTAACTTCGTTCTAACTTTGTTTGTTTTTGTTCATTATAGTACAGGTCAAACACTGTCAAAATCGAAATACCCAAAACAAACAAGGGTCCAAATACATTATTTCTTATAAAATCACGTGTGATAATCCTTCCTTTTATAACCTTGATACGCAATCAAACAAATCAAGTAGCTTTCAAACAAATCGCGCTTGATTGCCTTGTACACGCTTTAGTCTCGAGGTGCACTGTACCAGGCGTCTCAACGGTCGGGCGTCTGATGTGAGGCGCTTATTCTACTATCAAGGAAATTAGGTTTCGGCACCTAACACGATTCCCAGCGCATCCAAACTCTATAAACACGACATCCCTTCAATCATTTCAACCGATTGTCAACCGCATTCTAAACCTCTCCCAGACTTCTAAAACAAATTTTAATACCCTTTTACAACCTTCTAAAACACCTCACATCAACCTACATCCCGAAGATCTCTGTGTGTCCGAGTTGATGTCATTTGGTGTCCATGTTCAAAGCTTGACAATATATATTTATGGCATGATTACTCCTTTGCTACCTTTGTATTTACATTGTTAATCTCCTTTCCCTTCAAGTATCATTTACTAACTTTGTTCTAACTTTGTTTGTTTTTGTTCATTATAGTACAGGTCGAACACTGTCAAAATCGAAATACCCAAAACAAACAAGGGTCCAAATACATTATTTCTTATAAAATCACGCGTGATAATCCTTCCTTTTATAACCTTGATACGCAATCAAACAAATCATGTAGCTTTCAAACAAATCGCGCTTGATTGCCTTGTACACGCTTTAGTCTAGAGGTGCACTGTACCAGGCGTCTCAACGTTCGGGCGTCTGATGTGAGGAGCTTATTCTACGATCCAGGAAATTAGGTTTCGGCACCTAACACGATTCCCAGCGCATCCAAACTCTATAAACACGACATCCCTTCAATCGTTTCAACGGATTGTCAACCGCATTCTAAACCTCTCCCAGACTTCTAAAACAAATTTTAATACCCTTTTACAACCTTCTAAAACACCTCACATCAACCTACACCCCGAAGATCTCTGTGTGTCCGAGTTGATGTCATTTGGTGTCCATGTTCAAAGCTTGACAATATATATTTATGGCATGATTACTCCTTTGCTACCTTTGTATTTACATTGTTAATCTCCTTTCCCTTCAAGTATCATTGACTAACTTCGTTCTAACTTTGTTTGTTTTTGTTCATTATAGTACAAGTCAAACACGGTCAAAATCGAAATACCCAAAACAAACAAGGGTCCAAATACATTATTTCTTATACAATCACGCGTGATAATCCTTCCTTGTATAACCTTGATACGCAATCAAACAAATCAAGTAGCTTTCAAACAATTCGCGCTTGATAGCCTCGTACACGCTTTAGTCTCGAGGTGCACTGTACCAGGCGTCTCAACGTTTGGGCGTCTGATGTGAGGCGCTTATTCTACGATCCAGGAAATTAGGTTTCGGCACCTAACACGATTCCCAGCGCATCCAAACTTCATA
Source organism: Agrostemma githago (assembly GCA_958450325.1). NCBI lineage: Eukaryota > Viridiplantae > Streptophyta > Magnoliopsida > Caryophyllales > Caryophyllaceae > Agrostemma > Agrostemma githago. The sequence goes on from OY288245.1 coordinate 27,916,771, forward strand.
AACACGACATCCCTTCAATCAAATCAACGAATTGTCAACCGCATTCTAAACCTCTCCCAGACTTCTAAAACAAATTTTAATACCCTTTTACAACCTACTAAAACACCTCACATCAACCTACATCCCGAAGATCTCTGTGTGTCCGAGTTGATGTCATTTGGTGTCCATGTTCAAAGCTTGACAATATATATTTATGGAATGATTACTCCTTTGCTAACTTTGTATTTACATTGTTAATCTCCTTTCCCTTCAAGTATCATTTACTAACTTCGTTCTAACTTTGTTTGTTTTTGTTCATTATAGTACAGGTCAAACACTGTCAAAATCGAAATACCCAAAACAAACAAGGGTCCAAATACATTATTTCTTATAAAATCACGTGTGATAATCCTTCCTTTTATAACCTTGATACGCAATCAAACAAATCAAGTAGCTTTCAAACAAATCGCGCTTGATTGCCTTGTACACGCTTTAGTCTCGAGGTGCACTGTACCAGGCGTCTCAACGGTCGGGCGTCTGATGTGAGGCGCTTATTCTACTATCAAGGAAATTAGGTTTCGGCACCTAACACGATTCCCAGCGCATCCAAACTCTATAAACACGACATCCCTTCAATCATTTCAACCGATTGTCAACCGCATTCTAAACCTCTCCCAGACTTCTAAAACAAATTTTAATACCCTTTTACAACCTTCTAAAACACCTCACATCAACCTACATCCCGAAGATCTCTGTGTGTCCGAGTTGATGTCATTTGGTGTCCATGTTCAAAGCTTGACAATATATATTTATGGCATGATTAATCCTTTGCTACCTTTGTATTTACATTGTTAATCTCCTTTCCCTTCAAGTATCATTTACTAACTTTGTTCTAACTTTGTTTGTTTTTGTTCATTATAGTACAGGTCGAACACTGTCAAAATCGAAATACCCAAAACAAACAAGGGTCCAAATACATTATTTCTTATAAAATCACGCGTGATAATCCTTCCTTTTATAACCTTGATACGCAATCAAACAAATCAAGTAGCTTTCAAACAAATCGCGCTTGATTGCCTTGTACACGCTTTAGTCTAGAGGTGCACTGTACCAGGCGTCTCAACGTTCGGGCGTCTGATGTGAGGATCTTATTCTACGATCCAGGAAATTAGGTTTCGGCACCTAACACGATTCCCAGCGCATCCAAACTCTATAAACACGACATCCCTTCAATCGTTTCAACGGATTGTCAACCGCATTCTAAACCTCTCCCAGACTTCTAAAACAAATTTTAATACCCTTTTACAACCTTCTAAAACACCTCACATCAACCTACACCCCGAAGATCTCTGTGTGTCCGAGTTGATGTCATTTGGTGTCCATGTTCAAAGCTTGACAATATATATTTATGGCATGATTACTCCTTTGCTACCTTTGTATTTACATTGTTAATCTCCTTTCCCTTCAAGTATCATTGACTAACATCGTTCTAACTTTGTTTGTTTTTGTTCATTATAGTACAAGTCAAACACGGTCAAAATCGAAATACCCAAAACAAACAAGGGTCCAAATACATTATTTCTTATACAATCACGCGTGATAATCCTTCCTTGTATAACCTTGATACGCAATCAAACAAATCAAGTAGCTTTCAAACAATTCGCGCTTGATAGCCTCGTACATGCTTTAGTCTCGAGGTGCACTGTACCAGGCGTCTCAACGTTCGGGCGTCTGATGTGAGGCGCTTATTCTACGATCCAGGAAATTAGGTTTCGGCACCTAACACGATTCCCAGCGCATCCAAACTCTATAAACACGACATCCCTTCAATCATTTCAACGGATTGTCAACCGCATTCTAAACCTCTCCCAGACTTCTAAAACAAATTTTAATACCCTTTTACAACCTTCTAAAACACCTCACATCAACCTACATCCCGAAGATCTCTGTGTGTCCGAGTTGATGTCATTTGGTGTCCATGTTCAAAGCTTGACAATATATATTTATGGCATGATTACTCCTTTGCTACCTTTGTATTTACATTGTTAATCTCCTTTCCCTTCAAGTATCATTGACTAACTTCGTTCTAACGTTGTTTGTTTTTGTTCATTATAGTACAAGTCAAACACGGTCAAAATCGAAATACCCAAAACAAACAAGGGTCCAAATACATTATTTCTTATACAATCACGCGTGATAATCCTTCCTTGTATAACCTTGATACGCAATCAAACAAATCAAGTAGCTTTCAAACAATTCGCGCTTGATAGCCTCGTACACGCTTTAGTCTCGAGGTGCACTGTACCAGGCGTCTCAACGTTCGGGCGTCTGATGTGAGGCGCTTATTCTACGATCCAGGAAATTAGGTTTCGGCACCTAACACGATTCCCAGCGCATCCAAACTTTATAAACACGACATCCCTTCAATCATTTCAACGGATTGTCAACCGCATTCTAAACCTCTCCCAGACTTCTAAAACAAATTTTAATACCCTTTTACAACCTTCTAAAACACCTCACATCAACCTACACCCCGAAGATCTCTGTGTGTCCGAGTTGATGTCATTTGGTGTCCATGTTCAAAGCTTGACAATATATATTTATGGCATGATTACTCCTTTGCTACCTTTGTATTTACATTGTTAATCTCCTTTCCCTTCAAGTATCATTGACTAACTTCGTTCTAACTTCGTTCTAACTTTGTTTGTTTTTGTTCATTATAGTACAAGTCAAACACGGTCAAAATCGAAATACCCAAAACAAACAAGGGTCCAAATACATTATTTCTTATACAATCACGCGTGATAATCCTTCCTTGTATAACCTTGATACGCAATCAAACAAATCAAGTAGCTTTCAAACAATTTGCGCTTGATAGCCTCGTACACGCTTTAGTCTAGAGGTGCACTGTACCAGGCGTCTCAACGTTCGGGCGTCTGATGTGAGGCGCTTATTCTACTATCAAGGAAATTAGGTTTCGGCACCTAACACGATTCCCAGCGCATCCAAACTCTATAAACACGACATCCCTTCAATCGTTTCAACGGATTGTCAACCGCATTCTAAACCTCTCCCAGACTTCTAAAACAAATTTTAATACCCTTTTACAACCTTCTAAAACACCTCACATCAACATACACCCCGAAGATCTCTGTGTGTCCGAGTTGATGTCATTTGGTGTCCATGTTCAAAGCTTGACAATATATATTTATGGCATGATTACTCCTTTGCTACCTTTGTATTTACATTGTTAATCTCCTTTCCCTTCAAGTATCATTGACTAACTTCGTTCTAACTTTGTTTGTTTTTGTTCATTATAGTACAAGTCAAACACGGTCAAAATCGAAATACCCAAAACAAACAAGGGTCCAAATACATTATTTCTTATACAATCACGCGTGATAATCCTTCCTTGTATAACCTTGATACGCAATCAAACAAATCAAGTAGCTTTCAAACAATTCGCGCTTGATAGCCTCGTACATGCTTTAGTCTCGAGGTGCACTGTACCAGGCGTCTCAACGTTCGGGCGTCTGATGTGAGGCGCTTATTCTACGATCCAGGAAATTAGGTTTCGGCACCTAACACGATTCCCAGCGCATCCAAACTCTATAAACACGACATCCCTTCAATCATTTCAACGGATTGTCAACCGCATTCTAAACCTCTCCCAGACTTCTAAAACAAATTTTAATACCCTTTTACAACCTTCTAAAACACCTCACATCAACCTACATCCCGAAGATCTCTGTGTGTCCGAGTTGATGTCATTTGGTGTCCATGTTCAAAGCTTGACAATATATATTTATGGCATGATTACTCCTTTGCTACCTTTGTATTTACATTGTTAATCTCCTTTCCCTTCAAGTATCATTGACTAATTTCGTTCTAACTTTGTTTGTTTTTGTTCATTATAGTACAAGTCAAACACGGTCAAAATCGAAATACCCAAAACAAACAAGGGTCCAAATACATTATTTCTTATAAAATCACGCGTGATAATCCTTCCTTTTATAACCTTGATACGCAATCAAACAAATCAAGTAGCTTTCAAACAAATCGCGCTTGATTGCCTTGTACACGCTTTAGTCTCGAGGTACACTGTACCAGGCGTCCCAACGTTCGGGCGTCTGATGTGAGGCGCTTATTCTACTATCAAGGAAATTAGGTTTTGGCACCTAACACGATTCCCAGCGCATCCAAACTCTATAAACACGACATCCCTTCAATCGTTTCAACGGATTGTCAACCGCATTCTAAACCTCTCCCAGACTTCTAAAACAAATTTTAATACCCTTTTACAACCTTCTAAAACACCTCACATCAACCTACACCCCGAAGATCTCTGTGTGTCCAAGTTGATGTCATTTGGTGTCCATGTTCAAAGCTTGACAATATATATTTATGGCATGATTACTCCTTTGCTACCTTTGTATTTACATTATTAATCTCCTTTCCCTTCAAGTATCATTGACTAACTTCGTTCTAACTTTGTTTGTTATTGTTCATTATAGTACAAGTCAAACACGGTCAAAATCGAAATACCCAAAACAAACAAGGGTCCAAATACATTATTTCTTATACAATCACGCGTGATAATCCTTCCTTGTATAACCTTGATACGCAATCAAACAAATCAAGTAGCTTTCAAATAATTCGCGCTTGATAGCCTCGTACACGCTTTAGTCTCCAGGTGCACTGTACCAGGCGTCTCAACGTTCGGGCGTCTGATGTGAGGCGCTTATTCTACGATCCAGGAAATTAGGTTTCGGCACCTAACACGATTCCCAGCGCATCCAAACTCAATAAACACGACATCCCTTCAATCGTTTCAACGTATTGTCAACCGCATTCTAAACCTCTCCCAGACTTCTAAAACAAATTTGAATACCCTTTTACAACCTTCTAAAACACCTCACATCAACCTACACCCCGAAGATCTCTGTGTGTCCAAGTTGATGTCATTTGGTGTCCATGTTCAAAGCTTGACAATATATATTTATGGCATGATTACTCCTTTGCTACCTTTGTATTTACATTATTAATCTCCTTTCCCTTCAAGTATCATTGACTAAATTCGTTCTAACTTTGTTTGTTTTTGTTCATTATAGTACAAGTCAAACACGGTCAAAATCGAAATACCCAAAACAAACAAGGGTCCAAATACATTATTTCTTATACAATCACGCGTGATAATCCTTCCTTGTATAACCTTGATACGCAATCAAACAAATCAAGTAGCTTTCAAACAATTCGCGCTTGATAGCCTCGTACACGCTTTAGTCTCCAGGTGCACTGTACCAGGCGTCTCAACGTTCGGGCGTCTGATGTGAGGCGCTTATTCTACGATCCAGGAAATTAGGTTTTGGCACCTAACACGATTCCCAGCGCATCCAAACTCTATAAACACAACATCCCTTCAATCATTTCAACGGATTGTCAACCGCATTCTAAACCTCTCCCAGACTTCTAAAACAAATTTTAATACCCTTTTACAACCTTCTAAAACACCTCACATCAACCTACATCCCGAAGATCTCTGTGGGTCCGAGTTGATGTCATTTGGTGTCCATGTTCAAAACATGACAATATATATTTATGGCATGATTACTCCTTTGCTACCTTTGTATTTACATTGTTAATCTCCTTTCCCTTCAAGTATCATTTACTAACTTCGTTCTAACTTTGTTTGTTTTTGTTCATTATAGTACAGGTCAAACACTGTCAAAATCGAAATACCCAAAACAAACAAGGGTCCAAATACATTATTTCTTATAAAATCACGCGTGATAATCCTTCCTTTTATAACCTTGATACGCAATCAAACAAATCAAGTAGCTTTCAAACAAATCGCGCTTGATTGCCTTGTACACGCTTTAGTCTCGAGGTGCACTGTACCAGGCGTGTCAACGTTCGGGCGTCTGATGTGAGGCGCTTATTCTACGATCCAGGAAATTAGGTTTCGGCACCTCACACGATTCCCAGCGCATCCAAACTCTATAAACACGACATCCCTTCAATCATTTCAACGAATTGTCAACCGCATTCTAAACCTCTCCCAGACTTCTAAAACAAATTTTAATACCCTTTTACAACCTTCTAAAACACCTCACATCAACCTACATCCCGAAGATCTCTGTGTTCCGAGTTGATGTCATTTGGTGTCCATGTTCAAAGCTTAACAATATATATTTATGGCATGATTACTCCTTTGCTACCTTTGTATTTATATTGTTAATCTCCTTTCCCTTCAAGTATCATTTACTAACTTCGTTCTAACTTTGTTTGTTTTTGTTCATTATAGTACAGGTCAAACACTGTCAAAATCGAAATACCCAAAACAAACAAGGGTCCAAATACATTATTTCTTATAAAATCACGTGTGATAATCCTTCCTTTTATAACCTTGATACGCAATCAAACAAATCAAGTAGCTTTCAAACAAATCGCGCTTGATTGCCTTGTACACGCTTTAGTCTCGAGGTGCACTGTACCAGGCGTCTCAACGTTCGGGCGTCTGATGTGAGGCGCTTATTCTACTATCAAGGAAATTAGGTTTCGGCACCTAACACGATTCCCAGCGCATCCAAACTCTATAAACACGACATCCCTTCAATCGTTTCAACGGATTGTCAACCGCATTCTAAACCTCTCCCAGACTTCTAAAACAAATTTTAATACCCTTTTACAACCTTCTAAAACACCTCACATCAACCTACATCCCGAAGATCTCTGTGTGTCCGAGTTGATGTCATTTGGTGTCCATGTTAGAAGCTTGACAATATATATTTATGGAATGATTACTTCTTTGCTACCTTTGTATTTACATTGTTAATCTCCTTTCCCTTCAAGTATCATTTACTAACTTCGTTCTAACTTTGTTTGTTTTTGTTCATTATAGTACAGGTCAAACACTGTCAAAATCGAAATACCCAAAACAAACAAGGGTCCAAATACATTATTTCTTATAAAATCACGTGTGATAATCCTTCCTTTTATAACCTTGATACGCAATCAAACAAATCAAGTAGCTTTCAAACAAATCGCGCTTGATTGCCTTGTACACGCTTTAGTCTCGAGGTGCACTGTACCAGGCGTCTCAACGTTCGGGCGTCTGATGTGAGGCGCTTATTCTACTATCAAGGAAATTAGGTTTCGACACCTAACACGATTCCCAGCGCATCCAAACTCTATAAACACGACATCCCTTCAATCGTTTCAACGGATTGTCAACCGCATTCTAAACCTCTCCCAGACTTCTAAAACAAATTTTAATACCCTTTTACAACCTTCTAAAACACCTCACATCAACCTACATCCCGAAGATCTCTGTGGGTCCGAGTTGATGTCATTTGGTGTCCATATTCAAAGCTTGACAATATATATTTATGGCATGATTACTCCTTTGCTACCTTTGTATTTACATTGTTAATCTCCTTTCCCTTCAAGTATCATTTACTAACTTCGTTCTAACTTTGTTTATTTTTGTTCATTATAGTACAGGTCAAACACTGTCAAAATCGAAATACCCAAAACAAACAAGGGTCCAAATACATTATTTCTTATAAAATCACGCGTGATAATCCTTCCTTTTATAACCTTGATACGCAATCAAACAAATCAAGTAGCTTTCAAACAAATCGCACTTGATTGCCTTGTACACGCTTTAGTCTCGAGGTGCACTGTACCAGGCGTCTCAACGTTCGGGCGTCTGATGTGAGGCGCTTATTCTACTATCAAGGAAATTAGGTTTCGGCACCTAACACGATTCCCAGCGCATCCAAACTCTATAAACACGACATCCCTTCAATCGTTTCAACGGATTGTCAACCGCATTCTAAACCTCTCCCAGACTTCTAAAACAAATTTTAATACCCTTTTACAACCTTCTAAAACACCTCACATCAACCTACACCCCGAAGATCTCTGTGTGTCCGAGTTGATGTCATTGGTGTCCATGTTCAAAGCTTGACAATATATATTTATGGCAAGATTACTCCTTTGCTACCTTTGTATTTACATTGTTAATCTCCTTTCCCTTCAAGTATCATTGACTAACTTCGTTCTAACTTTGTTTGTTTTTGTTCATTATAGTACAAGTCAAACACGGTCAAAATCGAAATACCCAAAACAAACAAGGGTCTAAATACATTATTTCTTATACAATCACGCGTGATAATCCTTCCTTGTATAACCTTGATACGCAATCAAACAAATCAAGTAGCTTTCAAACAATTCGCGCTTGATAGCCTCGTACACGCTTTAGTCTCGAGGTGCACTGTACCAGGCGTCTCAACGTTCGGGCGTCTGATGTGAGGCGCTTATTCTACTATCAAGGAAATTAGGTTTCGGCACCTAACACGATTCCCAGCGCATCCAAACTCTATAAACACGACATCCCTTCAATCGTTTCAACGGATTGTCAACCGCATTCTAAACCTCTCCCAGACTTCTAAAACAAATTTTAATACCCTTTTACAACCTTCTAAAACACCTCACATCAACCTACATCCCGAAGATCTCTGTGTGTCCGAGTTGATGTCATTTGGTGTCCATGTTAGAAGCTTGACAATATATATTTATGGAATGATTACTTCTTTGCTACCTTTGTATTTACATTGTTAATCTCCTTTCCCTTCAAGTATCATTTACTAACTTCGTTCTAACTTTGTTTGTTTTTGTTCATTATAGTACAGGTCAAACACTGTCAAAATCGAAATACCCAAAACAAACAAGGGTCCAAATACATTATTTCTTATAAAATCACGTGTGATAATCCTTCCTTTTATAACCTTGATACGCAATCAAACAAATCAAGTAGCTTTCAAACAAATCGCGCTTGATTGCCTTGTACACGCTTTAGTCTCGAGGTGCACTGTACCAGGCGTCTCAACGTTCGGGCGTCTGATGTGAGGCGCTTATTCTAATATCAAGGAAATTAGGTTTCGACACCTAACACGATTCCCAGCGCATCCAAACTCTATAAACACGACATCCCTTCAATCGTTTCAACGGATTGTCAACCGCATTCTAAACCTCTCCCAGACTTCTAAAACAAATTTTAATACCCTTTTACAACCTTCTAAAACACCTCACATCAACCTACATCCCGAAGATCTCTGTGGGTCCGAGTTGATGTCATTTGGTGTCCATATTCAAAGCTTGACAATATATATTTATGGCATGATTACTCCTTTGCTACCTTTGTATTTACATTGTTAATCTCCTTTCCCTTCAAGTATCATTTACTAACTTCGTTCTAACTTTGTTTATTTTTGTTCATTATAGTACAGGTCAAACACTGTCAAAATCGAAATACCCAAAACAAACAAGGGTCCAAATACATTATTTCTTATAAAATCACGCGTGATAATCCTTCCTTTTATAACCTTGATACGCAATCAAACAAATCAAGTAGCTTTCAAACAAATCGCACTTGATTGCCTTGTACACGCTTTAGTCTCGAGGTGCACTGTACCAGGCGTCTCAACGTTCGGGCGTCTGATGTGAGGCGCTTATTCTACTATCAAGGAAATTAGGTTTCGGCACCTAACACGATTCCCAGCGCATCCAAACTCTATAAACACGACATCCCTTCAATCGTTTCAACGGATTGTCAACCGCATTCTAAACCTCTCCCAGACTTCTAAAACAAATTTTAATACCCTTTTACAACCTTCTAAAACACCTCACATCAACCTACACCCCGAAGATCTCTGTGTGTCCGAGTTGATGTCATTGGTGTCCATGTTCAAAGCTTGACAATATATATTTATGGCAAGATTACTCCTTTGCTACCTTTGTATTTACATTGTTAATCTCCTTTCCCTTCAAGTATCATTGACTAACTTCGTTCTAACTTTGTTTGTTTTTGTTCATTATAGTACAAGTCAAACACGGTCAAAATCGAAATACCCAAAACAAACAAGGGTCTAAATACATTATTTCTTATACAATCACGCGTGATAATCCTTCCTTGTATAACCTTGATACGCAATCAAACAAATCAAGTAGCTTTCAAACAATTCGCGCTTGATAGCCTCGTACACGCTTTAGTCTCGAGGTGCACTGTACCAGGCGTCTCAACGTTCGGGCGTCTGATGTGAGGCGCTTATTCTACGATCCAGGAAATTAGGTTTCGGTACCTAACACGATTCCCAGCGCATCCAAACTCTATAAACACGACATCCCTTCAATCATTTCAACGGATTGTCAACCGCATTCTAAACCTCTCCCAGACTTCTAAAACAAATTTTAATACCCTTTTACAACCTTCTAAAACACCTCACATCAACCTACATCCCGAAGATCTCTGTGTGTCCGAGTTGATGTCATTTGGTGTCCATGTTCAAAGCTTGACAATATATATTTATGGCATGATTACTCCTTTGCTACCTTTGTATTTACATTGTTAATCTCCTTTCCCTTCAAGTATCATTGACTAATTTCGTTCTAACTTTGTTTGTTTTTGTTCATTATAGTACAAGTCAAACACGGTCAAAATCGAAATACCCAAAACAAACAAGGGTCCAAATACATTATTTCTTATACAATCACGCGTGATAATCCTTCCTTGTATAACCTTGATACGCAATCAAACAAATCAAGTAGCTTTCAAACAATTCGCGCTTGATAGCTTCGTACACGCTTTAGTCTCGAGGTGCACTGTACCAGGCGTCTCAACGTTCGGGCGTCTGATGTGAGGCGCTTATTCTACGATCCAGGAAATTAGGTTTCGGCACCTAACACGATTCCCAACGCATCCAAACTCTATAAACACGACATCCCTTCAATCATTTCAACGGATTGTCAACCGCATTCTAAACCTCTCCCAGACTTCTAAAACAAATTTTAATACCCTTTTACAATCTTCAAAAACACCTCACATCAACCTACATCCCGAAGATCTCTGTGTGTCCGAGTTGATGTCATTGGTGTCCATGTTCAAAGCTTGACAATATATATTTATGGCAAGATTACTCCTTTGCTACCTTTGTATTTACATTGTTAATCTCCTTTCCCTTCAAGTATCATTGACTAACTTCGTTCTAACTTTGTTTGTTTTTGTTCATTATAGTACAAGTCAAACACGGTCAAAATCGAAATACCCAAAACAAACAAGGGTCTAAATACATTATTTCTTATACAATCACGCGTGATAATCCTTCCTTGTATAACCTTGATACGCAATCAAACAAATCAAGTAGCTTTCAAACAATTCGCGCTTGATAGCCTCGTACACGCTTTAGTCTCGAGGTGCACTGTACCAGGCGTCTCAACGTTCGGGCGTCTGATGTGAGGCGCTTATTCTACGATCCAGGAAATTAGGTTTCGGCACCTAACACGATTCCCAGCGCATCCAAACTCTATAAACACGACATCCCTTCAATCATTTCAACGGATTGTCAACCGCATTCTAAACCTCTCCCAGACTTCTAAAACAAATTTTAATACCCTTTTACAATCTTCAAAAACACCTCACATCAACCTACATCCCGAAGATCTCTGTGTGTCCGAGTTGATGTCATTTGGTGTCCATGTTCAAAGCTTGACAATATATATTTATGGAATGATTACTTCTTTGCTACCTTTGTATTTACATTGTTAATCTCCTTTCCCTTCAAGTATCATTTACTAACTTCGTTCTAACTTTGTTTGTTTTTGTTCATTATAGTACAGGTGAAACACTGTCAAAATCGAAATACCCAAAACAAACAAGGGTCCAAATACATTATTTCTTATAAAATCACGTGTGATAATCCTTCCTTTTATAACCTTGATACGCAATCAAACAAATCAAGTAGCTTTCAAACAAATCGCGCTTGATTGCCTTGTACACACTTTAGTCTCGAGGTGCACTGTACCAGGCGTCTCAACGTTCGGGCGTCTGATGTGAGGCGCTTATTCTACTATCAAGGAAATTAGGTTTCGACACCTAACACGATTCCCAGCGCATCCAAACTCTATAAACACGACATCCCTTCAATCGTTTCAACGGATTGTCAACCGCATTCTAAACCTCTCCCAGACTTCTAAAACAAATTTTAATACCCTTTTACAACCTTCTAAAACACCTCACATCAACCTACATCCCGAAGATCTCTGTGGGTCCGAGTTGATGTCATTTGGTGTCCATGTTCAAAGCTTGACAATATATATTTATGGCATGATTACTCCTTTGCTACCTTTGTATTTACGTTGTTAATCTCCTTTCCCTTCAAGTATCATTTACTAACTTCGTTCTAACTTTGTTTGTTTTTGTTCATTATAGTACAGGTCAAACACTGTCAAAATCGAAATACCCAAAACAAACAAGGGTCCAAATACATTATTTCTTATAAAATCACGCGTGATAATCCTTCCTTTTATAACCTTGATACGCAATCAAACAAATCAAGTAGCTTTCAAACAAATCGCGCTTGATTGCCTTGTACACGCTTTAGTCTCGAGGTGCACTGTACCAGGCGTCTCAACGTTCGGGCGTCTGATGTGAGGCGCTTATTCTACGATCCAGGAAATTAGGTTTCGGCACCTAACACGATTCCCAGCGCATCCAAACTCTATAAACACGACATCCCTTCAATCATTTCAACGAATTGTCAACCGCATTCTAAACCTCTCCCAGACTTCTAAAACAAATTTTAATACCCTTTTACAACCTTCTAAAACACCTCACATCAACCTACATCCCGAAGATCTCTGTGTGTCCGAGTTGATGTCATTTGGTGTCCATGTTCAAAGCATGACAATATATATTTATGGCATGATTACTCCTTTGCTACCTTTGTATTTATATTGTTAATCTCCTTTCCCTTCAAGTATCATTTACTAACTTCGTCCTAACTTTGTTTGTTTTTGTTCATTATAGTACAAGTCAAACACGGTCAAAATCGAAATACCCAAAACAAACAAGGGTCTAAATACATTATTTCTTATACAATCACGCGTGATAATCCTTCCTTGTATAACCTTGATACGCAATCAAACAAATCAAGTAGCTTTCAAACAATTCGCGCTTGATAGCCTCGTACACGCTTTAGTCTCGAGGTGCACTGTACCAGGCGTCTCAACGTTCGGGCGTCTGATGTGAGGCGCTTATTCTACGATCCAGGAAATTAGGTTTCGGCACCTAACACGATTCCCAGCGCATCCAAACTCTATAAACACGACATCCCTTCAATCATTTCAACGGATTGTCAACCGCATTCTAAACCTCTCCCAGACTTCTAAAACAAATTTTAATACCCTTTTACAATCTTCAAAAACACCTCACATCAACCTACATCCCGAAGATCTCTGTGTGTCCGAGTTGATGTCATTTGGTGTCCATGTTCAAAGCTTGACAATATATATTTATGGAATGATTACTTCTTTGCTACCTTTGTATTTACATTGTTAATCTCCTTTCCCTTCAAGTATCATTTACTAACTTCGTTCTAACTTTGTTTGTTTTTGTTCATTATAGTACAGGTGAAACACTGTCAAAATCGAAATACCCAAAACAAACAAGGGTCCAAATACATTATTTCTTATAAAATCACGTGTGATAATCCTTCCTTTTATAACCTTGATACGCAATCAAACAAATCAAGTAGCTTTCAAACAAATCGCGCTTGATTGCCTTGTACACACTTTAGTCTCGAGGTGCACTGTACCAGGCGTCTCAACGTTCGGGCGTCTGATGTGAGGCGCTTATTCTACTATCAAGGAAATTAGGTTTCGACACCTAACACGATTCCCAGCGCATCCAAACTCTATAAACACGACATCCCTTCAATCGTTTCAACGGATTGTCAACCGCATTCTAAACCTCTCCCAGACTTCTAAAACAAATTTTAATACCCTTTTACAACCTTCTAAAACACCTCACATCAACCTACATCCCGAAGATCTCTGTGGGTCCGAGTTGATGTCATTTGGTGTCCATGTTCAAAGCTTGACAATATATATTTATGGCATGATTACTCCTTTGCTACCTTTGTATTTACGTTGTTAATCTCCTTTCCCTTCAAGTATCATTTACTAACTTCGTTCTAACTTTGTTTGTTTTTGTTCATTATAGTACAGGTCAAACACTGTCAAAATCGAAATACCCAAAACAAACAAGGGTCCAAATACATTATTTCTTATAAAATCACGCGTGATAATCCTTCCTTTTATAACCTTGATACGCAATCAAACAAATCAAGTAGCTTTCAAACAAATCGCGCTTGATTGCCTTGTACACGCTTTAGTCTCGAGGTGCACTGTACCAGGCGTCTCAACGTTCGGGCGTCTGATGTGAGGCGCTTATTCTACGATCCAGGAAATTAGGTTTCGGCACCTAACACGATTCCCAGCGCATCCAAACTCTATAAACACGACATCCCTTCAATCATTTCAACGAATTGTCAACCGCATTCTAAACCTCTCCCAGACTTCTAAAACAAATTTTAATACCCTTTTACAACCTTCTAAAACACCTCACATCAACCTACATCCCGAAGATCTCTGTGTGTCCGAGTTGATGTCATTTGGTGTCCATGTTCAAAGCATGACAATATATATTTATGGCATGATTACTCCTTTGCTACCTTTGTATTTATATTGTTAATCTCCTTTCCCTTCAAGTATCATTTACTAACTTCGTCCTAACTTTGTTTGTTTTTGTTCATTATAGTACAGGTCAAACACTGTCAATATCGAAATACCCAAAACAAACAAGGGTCCAAATACATTATTTCTTATAAAATCACATGTGATAATCCTTCCTTTTATAACCTTGATACGCAATCAAACAAATCAAGTAGCTTTCAAACAAATCGCACTTGATTGCCTTGTACACGCTTTAGTCTCGAGGTGCACTGTACCAGGCGTCTCAACGTTCGGGCGTCTGATGTGAGGCGCTTATTCTACTATCAAGGAAATTAGGTTTCGGCACCTAACACGATTCCCAGCGCATCCAAACTCTATAAACACGACATCCCTTCAATCGTTTCAACGGATTGTCAACCGCATTCTAAACCTCTCCCAGACTTCTAAAACAAATTTTAATACCCTTTTACAACCTTCTAAAACACCTCACATCAACCTACACCCCGAAGATCTCTGTGTGTCCGAGTTGATGTCATTGGTGTCCATGTTCAAAGCTTGACAATATATATTTATGGCAAGATTACTCCTTTGCTACCTTTGTATTTACATTGTTAATCTCCTTTCCCTACAAGTATCATTGACTAACTTCGTTCTAACTTTGTTTGTTTTTGTTCATTATAGTACAAGTCAAACACGGTCAAAATCGAAATACCCAAGACAAACAAGGGTCTAAATACATTATTTCTTATACAATCACGCGTGATAATCCTTCCTTGTATAACCTTGATACGCAATCAAACAAATCAAGTAGCTTTCAAACAATTCGCGCTTGATAGCTTCGTACACGCTTTAGTCTCGAGGTGCACTGTACCAGGCGTCTCAACGTTCGGGCGTCTGATGTGAGGCGCTTATTCTACGATCCAGGAAATTAGGTTTCGGCACCTAACACGATTCCCAGCGCATCCAAACTCTATAAACACGACATCCCTTCAATCATTTCAACGGATTGTCAACCGCATTCTAAACCTCTCCCAGACTTCTAAAACAAATTTTAATACCCTTTTACAATCTTCAAAAACACCTCACATCAACCTACATCCCGAAGATCTCTGTGTGTCCGAGTTGATGTCATTTGGTGTCCATGTTCAAAGCTTGACAATATATATTTATGGAATGATTACTCCTTTGCTACCTTTGTATTTACATTGTTAATCTCCTTTCCCTTCAAGTATCATTTACTAACTTCGTTCTAACTTTGTTTGTTTTTGTTCATTATAGTACAGGTCAAACACTGTCAAAATCGAAATACCCAAAACAAACAAGGGTCCAAATACATTATTTCTTATAAAATCACGCGTGATAATCCTTCCTTTTATAACCTTGATACGCAATCAAACAAATCAAGTAGCTTTCAAACAAATCGCGCTTGATTGCCTTGTACACGCTTTAGTCTCGAGGTGCACTGTACCAGGCGTCTCAACGTTCGGGCGTCTGATGTGAGGCGCTTATTCTACGATCCAGGAAATTAGGTTTCGGCACCTAACACGATTCCCAGCGCATCCAAACTCTATAAACACGACATCCCTTCAATCATTTCAACGAATTGTCAACCGCATTCTAAACCTCTCCCAGACTTCTAAAACAAATTTTAATACCCTTTTACAACCTTCTAAAACACCTCACATCAACCTACATCCCGAAGATCTCTGTGTGTCCGAGTTGATGTCATTTGGTGTCCATGTTCAAAGCATGACAATATATATTTATGGCATGATTACTCCTTTGCTACCTTTGTATTTATATTGTTAATCTCCTTTCCCTTCAAGTATCATTTACTAACTTCGTCCTAACTTTGTTTGTTTTTGTTCATTATAGTACAAGTCAAACACGGTCAAAATCGAAATACCCAAAACAAACAAGGGTCTAAATACATTATTTCTTATACAATCACGCGTGATAATCCTTCCTTGTATAACCTTGATACGCAATCAAACAAATCAAGTAGCTTTCAAACAATTCGCGCTTGATAGCCTCGTACACGCTTTAGTCTCGAGGTGCACTGTACCAGGCGTCTCAACGTTCGGGCGTCTGATGTGAGGCGCTTATTCTACGATCCAGGAAATTAGGTTTCGGCACCTAACACGATTCCCAGCGCATCCAAACTCTATAAACACGACATCCCTTCAATCATTTCAACGGATTGTCAACCGCATTCTAAACCTCTCCCAGACTTCTAAAACAAATTTTAATACCCTTTTACAATCTTCAAAAACACCTCACATCAACCTACATCCCGAAGATCTCTGTGTGTCCGAGTTGATGTCATTTGGTGTCCATGTTCAAAGCTTGACAATATATATTTATGGAATGATTACTTCTTTGCTACCTTTGTATTTACATTGTTAATCTCCTTTCCCTTCAAGTATCATTTACTAACTTCGTTCTAACTTTGTTTGTTTTTGTTCATTATAGTACAGGTGAAACACTGTCAAAATCGAAATACCCAAAACAAACAAGGGTCCAAATACATTATTTCTTATAAAATCACGTGTGATAATCCTTCCTTTTATAACCTTGATACGCAATCAAACAAATCAAGTAGCTTTCAAACAAATCGCGCTTGATTGCCTTGTACACACTTTAGTCTCGAGGTGCACTGTACCAGGCGTCTCAACGTTCGGGCGTCTGATGCGAGGCGCTTATTCTACTATCAAGGAAATTAGGTTTCGACACCTAACACGATTCCCAGCGCATCCAAACTCTATAAACACGACATCCCTTCAATCGTTTCAACGGATTGTCAACCGCATTCTAAACCTCTCCCAGACTTCTAAAACAAATTTTAATACCCTTTTACAACCTTCTAAAACACCTCACATCAACCTACATCCCGAAGATCTCTGTGGGTCCGAGTTGATGTCATTTGGTGTCCATGTTCAAAGCTTGACAATATATATTTATGGCATGATTACTCCTTTGCTACCTTTGTATTTACGTTGTTAATCTCCTTTCCCTTCAAGTATCATTTACTAACTTCGTTCTAACTTTGTTTGTTTTTGTTCATTATAGTACAGGTCAAACACTGTCAAAATCGAAATACCCAAAACAAACAAGGGTCCAAATACATTATTTCTTATAAAATCACGCGTGATAATCCTTCCTTTTATAACCTTGATACGCAATCAAACAAATCAAGTAGCTTTCAAACAAATCGCGCTTGATTGCCTTGTACACGCTTTAGTCTCGAGGTGCACTGTACCAGGCGTCTCAACGTTCGGGCGTCTGATGTGAGGCGCTTATTCTACGATCCAGGAAATTAGGTTTCGGCACCTAACACGATTCCCAGCGCATCCAAACTCTATAAACACGACATCCCTTCAATCATTTCAACGAATTGTCAACCGCATTCTAAACCTCTCCCAGACTTCTAAAACAAATTTTAATACCCTTTTACAACCTTCTAAAACACCTCACATCAACCTACATCCCGAAGATCTCTGTGTGTCCGAGTTGATGTCATTTGGTGTCCATGTTCAAAGCATGACAATATATATTTATGGCATGATTACTCCTTTGCTACCTTTGTATTTATATTGTTAATCTCCTTTCCCTTCAAGTATCATTTACTAACTTCGTCCTAACTTTGTTTGTTTTTGTTCATTATAGTACAGGTCAAACACTGTCAATATCGAAATACCCAAAACAAACAAGGGTCCAAATACATTATTTCTTATAAAATCACATGTGATAATCCTTCCTTTTATAACCTTGATACGCAATCAAACAAATCAAGTAGCTTTCAAACAAATCGCACTTGATTGCCTTGTACACGCTTTAGTCTCGAGGTGCACTGTACCAGGCGTCTCAACGTTCGGGCGTCTGATGTGAGGCGCTTATTCTACTATCAAGGAAATTAGGTTTCGGCACCTAACACAATTCCCAGCGCATCCAAACTCTATAAACACGACATCCCTTCAATCGTTTCAACGGATTGTCAACCGCATTCTAAACCTCTCCCAGACTTCTAAAACAAATTTTAATACCCTTTTACAACCTTCTAAAACACCTCACATCAACCTACACCCCGAAGATCTCTGTGTGTCCGAGTTGATGTCATTGGTGTCCATGTTCAAAGCTTGACAATATATATTTATGGCAAGATTACTCCTTTGCTACCTTTGTATTTACATTGTTAATCTCCTTTCCCTACAAGTATCATTGACTAACTTCGTTCTAACTTTGTTTGTTTTTGTTCATTATAGTACAAGTCAAACACGGTCAAAATCGAAATACCCAAGACAAACAAGGGTCTAAATACATTATTTCTTATACAATCACGCGTGATAATCCTTCCTTGTATAACCTTGATACGCAATCAAACAAATCAAGTAGCTTTCAAACAATTCGCGCTTGATAGCTTCGTACACGCTTTAGTCTCGAGGTGCACTGTACCAGGCGTCTCAACGTTCGGGCGTCTGATGTGAGGCGCTTATTCTACGATCCAGGAAATTAGGTTTCGGCACCTAACACGATTCCCAGCGCATCCAAACTCTATAAACACGACATCCCTTCAATCATTTCAACGGATTGTCAACCGCATTCTAAACCTCTCCCAGACTTCTAAAACAAATTTTAATACCCTTTTACAATCTTCAAAAACACCTCACATCAACCTACATCCCGAAGATCTCTGTGTGTCCGAGTTGATGTCATTTGGTGTCCATGTTCAAAGCTTGACAATATATATTTATGGAATGATTACTTCTTTGCTACCTTTGTATTTACATTGTTAATCTCCTTTCCCTTCAAGTATCATTTACTAACTTCGTTCTAACTTTGTTTGTTTTTGTTCATTATAGTACAGGTCAAACACTGTCAAAATCGAAATACCCAAAACAAACAAGGGTCCAAATACATTATTTCTTATAAAATCACGTGTGATAATCCTTCCTTTTATAACCTTGATACGCAATCAAACAAATCAAGTAGCTTTCAAACAAATCGCGCTTGATTGCCTTGTACACGCTTTAGTCTCGAGGTGCACTGTACCAGGCGTCTCAACGTTCGGGCGTCTGATGTGAGGCGCTTATTCTACTATCAAGGAAATTAGGTTTCGGCACCTAACACGATTCCCAGCGCATCCAAACTCTATAAACACGACATCCCTTCAATCGTTTCAACGGATTGTCAACCGCAATCTAAACCTCTCCCAGACTTCTAAAACAAATTTTAATACCCTTTTACAACCTTCTAAAACACCTCACATCAACCTACACCCCGAAGATCTCTGTGTGTCCGAGTTGATGTCATTTGGTGTCCATGTTCAAAGCTTGACAATATATATTTATGGCATGATTACTCCTTTGCTACCTTTGTATTTACATTGTTAATCTCCTTTCCCTTCATGTATCATTGACTAACTTCGTTCTAACTTTGTTTGTTTTTGTTCATTATAGTACAAGTCAAACACAGTCAAAATCGAAATACCCAAAACAAACAAGGGTCCAAATACATTATTTCTTATACAATCACGCGTGATAATCCTTCCTTGTATAACCTTGATACGCAATCAAACAAATCAAGTAGCTTTCAAACAATTCGCGCTTGATAGCCTCGTACACGCTTTAGTCTCGAGGTGCACTGTACCAGGCGTCTCAACGTTAGGGCGTCTGATGTGTGGCGCTTATTCTACGATCCCTGGAATTAGGTTTCGGTACCTAACACGATTCCCAGCATACCCAAACTCTATAAACACGACATCCCTTCAATCTTTTAAACGGATTATCAACCGCATTCTAAACCTCTCCCAGACTTCTAAAACAAACTTGAATACCCTTTTACAACCTTCTAAAACACCTCACATCAACCTACATCCTGAAGATCTCTGTGTGTCTGAGTTGATGTCATTGGGTGTCCATGTTCAAAGCTTGACAATATATATTTATGGCATGATTACTCCTTTGCTACCTTTGTATTTACATTGTTAATCTCCTTTCCCTTCAAGTATCATTTACTAACTTCGTTCTAACTTTGTTTGTTTTTGTTCATTATAGTACAAGTCAAACACTGTCAAAATCGAAATACCCAAAACAAACAAGTGTCCAAATACATTATTTCTTATAAAATCACGCGTGATAATCCTTCCTTTTATAACCTTGATATGCAATCAAACAAATCAAGTAGCTTTCAAACAAATCGCGCTTGATTGCCTTGTACACGCTTTAGTCTCGAGGTGCACTGTACCAGGCATCTCAACGTTCGGGCGTCTGATGTGAGGCGCTTATTCTACTATCAAGGAAATTAGGTTTCGTCACCTAACACGATTCCCAGCGCATCCAAACTCTATAAACACGACATCCCTTCAATCGTTTCAACGGATTGTCAACCGCATTCTAAACCTCTCCCAGACTTCTAAAACAAATTTTAATACCCTTTTACAACCTTCTAAAACACCTCACATCAACCTACACCCCGAAGATCTCTGTGTGTCCGAGTTGATGTCATTTGGTGTCCATGTTCAAAGCTTGACAATATATATTTATGGCATGATTACTCCTTTGCTACCTTTGTATTTACATTGTTAATCTCCTTTCCCTTCATGTATCATTGACTAACTTCGTTCTAACTTTGTTTGTATTTGTACATTATAGTACAAGTCAAACACGGTCAAAATCGAAATACCCAAAACAAACAAGGGTCCAAATACATTATTTCTTATACAATCACGCGTGATAATCCTTCCTTGTATAACCTTGATACGCAATCAAACAAATCAAGTAGCTTTCAAACAATTCGCGCTTGATAGCCTCGTACACGCTTTAGTCTCGAGGTGCACTGTACCAGGCGTCTCAACGTTAGGGCGTCTGATGTGTGGCGCTTATTCTACGATCCCTGGAATTAGGTTTCGGTACCTAACACGATTCCCAGCGTACCCAAACTCTATAAACACGACATCCCTTCAATCTTTTAAACGGATTATCAACCGCATTCTAAACCTCTCCCAGACTTCTAAAACAAACTTGAATACCCTTTTACAACCTTCTAAAACACCTCACATCAACCTACATCCTGAAGATCTCTGTGTGTCTGAGTTGATGTCATTGGGTGTCCATGTTCAAAGCTTGACAATATATATTTATGGCATGATTACTCCTTTGCTACCTTTGTATTTACATTGTTAATCTCCTTTCCCTTCAAGTATCATTTACTAACTTCGTTCTAACTTTGTTTGTTTTTGTTCATTATAGTACAAGTCAAACACTGTCAAAATCGAAATACCCAAAACAAACAAGTGTCCAAATACATTATTTCTTATAAAATCACGCGTGATAATCCTTCCTTTTATAACCTTGATACGCAATCAAACAAATCAAGTAGCTTTCAAACAAATCGCGCTTGATTGCCTTGTACACGCTTTAGTCTCGAGGTGCACTGTACCAGGCATCTCAACGTTCGGGCGTCTGATGTGAGGCGCTTATTCTACTATCAAGGAAATTAGGTTTCGTCACCTAACACGATTCCCAGCGCATCCAAACTCTATAAACACGACATCCCTTCAATCGTTTCAACGGATTGTCAACCGCATTCTAAACCTCTCCCAGACTTCTAAAACAAATTTTAATACCCTTTTACAACCTTCTAAAACACCTCACATCAACCTACACCCCGAAGATCTCTGTGTGTCCGAGTTGATGTCATTTGGTGTCCATGTTCAAAGCTTGACAATATATATTTATGGCATGATTACTCCTTTGCTACCTTTGTATTTACATTGTTAATCTCCTTTCCCTTCATGTATCATTGACTAACTTCGTTCTAACTTTGTTTGTATTTGTACATTATAGTACAAGTCAAACACGGTCAAAATCGAAATACCCAAAACAAACAAGGGTCCAAATACATTATTTCTTATACAATCACGCGTGATAATCCTTCCTTGTATAACCTTGATACGCAATCAAACAAATCAAGTAGCTTTCAAACAATTCGCGCTTGATAGCCTCGTACACGCTTTAGTCTCGAGGTGCACTGTACCAGGCGTCTCAACGTTAGGGCGTCTGATGTGTGGCGCTTATTCTACGATCCCTGGAATTAGGTTTCGGTACCTAACACGATTCCCAGCGTACCCAAACTCTATAAACACGACATCCCTTCAATCTTTTAAACGGATTATCAACCGCATTCTAAACCTCTCCCAGACTTCTAAAACAAACTTGAATACCCTTTTACAACCTTCTAAAACACCTCACATCAACCTACATCCTGAAGATCTCTGTGTGTCTGAGTTGATGTCATTGGGTGTCCATGTTCAAAGCTTGACAATATATATTTATGGCATGATTACTCCTTTGCTACCTTTGTATTTACATTGTTAATCTCCTTTCCCTTCAAGTATCATTTACTAACTTCGTTCTAACTTTGTTTGTTTTTGTTCATTATAGTACAAGTCAAACACTGTCAAAATCGAAATACCCAAAACAAACAAGTGTCCAAATACATTATTTCTTATAAAATCACGCGTGATAATCCTTCCTTTTATAACCTTGATACGCAATCAAACAAATCAAGTAGCTTTCAAACAAATCGCGCTTGATTGCCTTGTACACGCTTTAGTCTCGAGGTGCACTGTACCAGGCATCTCAACGTTCGGGCGTCTGATGTGAGGCGCTTATTCTACTATCAAGGAAATTAGGTTTCGTCACCTAACACGATTCCCAGCGCATCCAAACTCTATAAACACGACATCCCTTCAATCGTTTCAACGGATTGTCAACCGCATTCTAAACCTCTCCCAGACTTCTAAAACAAATTTTAATACCCTTTTACAACCTTCTAAAACACCTCACATCAACCTACACCCCGAAGATCTCTGTGTGTCCGAGTTGATGTCATTTGGTGTCCATGTTCAAAGCTTGACAATATATATTTATGGCATGATTACTCCTTTGCTACCTTTGTATTTACATTGTTAATCTCCTTTCCCTTCATGTATCATTAACTAACTTCGTTCTAACTTTGTTTGTATTTGTACATTATAGTACAAGTCAAACACGGTCAAAATCGAAATACCCAAAACAAACAAGGGTCCAAATACATTATTTCTTATACAATCACGCGTGATAATCCTTCCTTGTATAACCTTGATACGCAATCAAACAAATCAAGTAGCTTTCAAACAATTCGCGCTTGATAGCCTCGTACACGCTTTAGTCTCGAGGTGCACTGTACCAGGCGTCTCAACGTTAGGGCGTCTGATGTGTGGCGCTTATTCTACGATCCCTGGAATTAGGTTTCGGCACCTAACACGATTCCCAGCGCATCCAAACTCTATAAACACGACATCCCTTCAATCATTTCAACGGATTGTCAACCGCATTCTAAACCTCTCCCAGACTTCAAAAACAAATTTTAATACCCTTTTACAACCTTCTAAAACACCTCACATCAACCTACATCCCGAAGATCTCTGTGTGTCCGAGTTGATGTCATTTGGTGTCCATGTTCAAAGCTTGACAATATATATTTATGGCATGATTACTCCTTTGCTACCTTTGTATTTACATTGTTAATCTCCTTTCCCTTCAAGTATCATTTACTAACTTCGTTCTAACTTTGTTTGTTTTTGTTCATTATAGTACAAGTCAAACACTGTCAAAATCGAAATACCCAAAACAAACAAGAGTCCAAATACATTATTTCTTATAAAATCACGTGTGATAATCCTTCCTTTTATATACTTGATACGCAATCAAACAAATCAAGTAGCTTTCAAACAAATCGCGCTTGATTGCCATGTACACGCTTTAGTCTCGAGGTGCACTGTACCAGGCGTCTCAACGTTCGGGCATCTGATGTGAGGCGCTTATTCTACTATCAAGGAAATTAGGTTTCGGCCACCTAACACGATTCCCAGGGCATCCAAACTCTATAAACACGACATCCCGTCAATCATTTCAACGGATTGTCAACCGCATTCTAAACCTCTCCCAGACTTCTAAAACAAATTTTAATACCCTTTTACAACCTTCTAAGACACCTCACATCAACCTACACCCCAAAGATCTCTGTGTGTCTGAGTTGATGTCATTTGGTGTCCATGTTCAAAGCTTGACAATATATATTTATGGCATGATTACTCCTTTGCAACCTTTGTATTTACATTGTTAATCTCCTTTCCCTTCAAGTATCATTGACTAAATTCGTTCTAACTTTTTTTGTTTTTGTTCATTATAGTACAAGTCAAACACGGTCAAAATCGAAATACCCAAAACAAACAAGGGTCCAAATACATTATTTCTTATACAATCACGCGTGATAATCCTTCCTTGTATAACTTTGATACGCAATCAAACAAATCAAGTAGCTTTCAAACAATTCGCGCTTGATAGCCTCGTACACGCTTTATTCTCGAGGTGCACTGTACCAGGCGTCTCAACGTTCGGGCGTCTGATGTGAGGCGCTTATTCTACGATCCAGGAAATTAGGTTTCGGCACATAACACGATTCCCAGCGCATCCAAACTCTATAAACACGACATCCCTTCAATCATTTCAACGGATTGTCAACCGCATTCTAAACCTCTCCCAGACTTCTAAAACAAATTTTAATACCCTTTTACAACCTTCTAAAACACCTCACATCAACCTACATCCCGAAGATCTCAGTGTGTCCGAGTTGATGTCATTTGGTGTCCATGTTCAAAGCTTGACAATATATATTTATGGCATGATTACTCCTTTGCTACCTTTGTATTTACATTGTTAATCTCCTTTCCCTTCAAGTATCATTTACTAACTTCGTTCTAACTTTGTTTGTTTTTGTTCATTATAGTACAGGTCAAACACTGTCAATA
This sequence comes from Agrostemma githago, assembly GCA_958450325.1. NCBI lineage: Eukaryota > Viridiplantae > Streptophyta > Magnoliopsida > Caryophyllales > Caryophyllaceae > Agrostemma > Agrostemma githago. Next base: position 27,942,176 of record OY288245.1, read on the forward strand.
TCGAAATACCCAAAACAAACAAGGGTCCAAATACATTATTTCTTATACAATCACGCGTGATAATCCTTCCTTGTATAACCTTGATACGCAATCAAACAAATCAAGTAGCTTTCAAACAATTCGCGCTTGATAGCCTCGTACACGCTTTAGTCTCGAGGTGCACTGTACCAGGCGTCTCAACCTTCGGGCGTCTGATGAGAGGCGCTTATTCTACGATCCAGGAAATTAGGTTTCGGCACCTAACACGATTCCCAGCGCATCCAAACTCTATAAACACGACATCCCTTCAATCATTTCAACGGATTGTCAACCGCATTCTAAACCTCTCCCAGACTTCAAAAACAAATTTTAATACCCTTTTACAACCTTCTAAAACACCTCACATCAACCTACATCCCGAAGATCTCTGTGTGTCCGAGTTGATGTCATTTGGTGTCCATGTTCAAAGCTTGACAATATATATTTATGGCATGATTACTCCTTTGCTACCTTTGTATTTACATTGTTAATCTCCTTTCCCTTCAAGTATCATTTACTAACTTCGTTCTAACTTTGTTTGTTTTTGTTCATTATAGTACAAGTCAAACACTGTCAAAATCGAAATACCCAAAACAAACAAGGGTCCAAATACATTATTTCTTATACAATCACGCGTGATAATCCTTCCTTGTATAACCTTGATACGCAATCAAACAAATCAAGTAGCTTTCAAACAATTCGCGCTTGATAGCCTCGTACACGCTTTAGTCTCGAGGTGCACTGTACCAGGCGTCTCAACCTTCGGGCGTCTGATGAGAGGCGCTTATTCTACGATCCAGGAAATTAGGTTTCGGCACCTAACACGATTCCCAGCGCATCCAAACTCTATAAACACGACATCCCTTCAATCATTTCAACGGATTGTCAACCGCATTCTAAACCTCTCCCAGACTTCAAAAACAAATTTTAATACCCTTTTACAACCTTCTAAAACACCTCACATCAACCTACATCCCGAAGATCTCTGTGTGTCCGAGTTGATGTCATTTGGTGTCCATGTTCAAAGCTTGACAATATATATTTATGGCATGATTACTCCTTTGCTACCTTTGTATTTACATTGTTAATCTCCTTTCCCTTCAAGTATCATTTACTAACTTCGTTCTAACTTTGTTTGTTTTTGTTCATTATAGTACAAGTCAAACACTGTCAAAATCGAAATACCCAAAACAAACAAGAGTCCAAATACATTATTTCTTATAAAATCACGTGTGATAATCCTTCCTTTTATATACTTGATACGCAATCAAACAAATCAAGTAGCTTTCAAACAAATCGCGCTTGATTGCCATGTACACGCTTTAGTCTCGAGGTGCACTGTACCAGGCGTCTCAACGTTCGGGCATCTGATGTGAGGCGCTTATTCTACTATCAAGGAAATTAGGTTTCGGCCACCTAACACGATTCCCAGGGCATCCAAACTCTATAAACACGACATCCCGTCAATCATTTCAACGGATTGTCAACCGCATTCTAAACCTCTCCCAGACTTCTAAAACAAATTTTAATACCCTTTTACAACCTTCTAAGACACCTCACATCAACCTACACCCCAAAGATCTCTGTGTGTCTGAGTTGATGTCATTTGGTGTCCATGTTCAAAGCTTGACAATATATATTTATGGCATGATTACTCCTTTGCAACCTTTGTATTTACATTGTTAATCTCCTTTCCCTTCAAGTATCATTGACTAAATTCGTTCTAACTTTTTTTGTTTTTGTTCATTATAGTACAAGTCAAACACGGTCAAAATCGAAATACCCAAAACAAACAAGGGTCCAAATACATTATTTCTTATACAATCACGCGTGATAATCCTTCCTTGTATAACTTTGATACGCAATCAAACAAATCAAGTAGCTTTCAAACAATTCGCGCTTGATAGCCTCGTACACGCTTTATTCTCGAGGTGCACTGTACCAGGCGTCTCAACGTTCGGGCGTCTGATGTGAGGCGCTTATTCTACGATCCAGGAAATTAGGTTTCGGCACATAACACGATTCCCAGCGCATCCAAACTCTATAAACACGACATCCCTTCAATCATTTCAACGGATTGTCAACCGCATTCTAAACCTCTCCCAGACTTCTAAAACAAATTTTAATACCCTTTTACAACCTTCTAAAACACCTCACATCAACCTACATCCCGAAGATCTCAGTGTGTCCGAGTTGATGTCATTTGGTGTCCATGTTCAAAGCTTGACAATATATATTTATGGCATGATTACTCCTTTGCTACCTTTGTATTTACATTGTTAATCTCCTTTCCCTTCAAGTATCATTTACTAACTTCGTTCTAACTTTGTTTGTTTTTGTTCATTATAGTACAGGTCAAACACTGTCAATATCGAAATACCCAAAACAAACAAGGGTCCAAATACATTATTTCTTATACAATCACGCGTGATAATCCTTCCTTGTATAACCTTGATACGCAATCAAACAAATCAAGTAGCTTTCAAACAATTCGCGCTTGATAGCCTCGTACACGCTTTAGTCTCGAGGTGCACTGTACCAGGCGTCTCAACCTTCGGGCGTCTGATGAGAGGCGCTTATTCTACGATCCAGGAAATTAGGTTTCGGCACCTAACACGATTCCCAGCGCATCCAAACTCTATAAACACGACATCCCTTCAATCATTTCAACGGATTGTCAACCGCATTCTAAACCTCTCCCAGACTTCAAAAACAAATTTTAATACCCTTTTACAACCTTCTAAAACACCTCACATCAACCTACATCCCGAAGATCTCTGTGTGTCCGAGTTGATGTCATTTGGTGTCCATGTTCAAAGCTTGACAATATATATTTATGGCATGATTACTCCTTTGCTACCTTTGTATTTACATTGTTAATCTCCTTTCCCTTCAAGTATCATTTACTAACTTCGTTCTAACTTTGTTTGTTTTTGTTCATTATAGTACAAGTCAAACACTGTCAAAATCGAAATACCCAAAACAAACAAGGGTCCAAATACATTATTTCTTATACAATCACGCGTGATAATCCTTCCTTGTATAACCTTGATACGCAATCAAACAAATCAAGTAGCTTTCAAACAATTCGCGCTTGATAGCCTCGTACACGCTTTAGTCTCGAGGTGCACTGTACCAGGCGTCTCAACCTTCGGGCGTCTGATGAGAGGCGCTTATTCTACGATCCAGGAAATTAGGTTTCGGCACCTAACACGATTCCCAGCGCATCCAAACTCTATAAACACGACATCCCTTCAATCATTTCAACGGATTGTCAACCGCATTCTAAACCTCTCCCAGACTTCAAAAACAAATTTTAATACCCTTTTACAACCTTCTAAAACACCTCACATCAACCTACATCCCGAAGATCTCTGTGTGTCCGAGTTGATGTCATTTGGTGTCCATGTTCAAAGCTTGACAATATATATTTATGGCATGATTACTCCTTTGCTACCTTTGTATTTACATTGTTAATCTCCTTTCCCTTCAAGTATCATTTACTAACTTCGTTCTAACTTTGTTTGTTTTTGTTCATTATAGTACAAGTCAAACACTGTCAAAATCGAAATACCCAAAACAAACAAGAGTCCAAATACATTATTTCTTATAAAATCACGTGTGATAATCCTTCCTTTTATATACTTGATACGCAATCAAACAAATCAAGTAGCTTTCAAACAAATCGCGCTTGATTGCCATGTACACGCTTTAGTCTCGAGGTGCACTGTACCAGGCGTCTCAACGTTCGGGCATCTGATGTGAGGCGCTTATTCTACTATCAAGGAAATTAGGTTTCGGCCACCTAACACGATTCCCAGGGCATCCAAACTCTATAAACACGACATCCCGTCAATCATTTCAACGGATTGTCAACCGCATTCTAAACCTCTCCCAGACTTCTAAAACAAATTTTAATACCCTTTTACAACCTTCTAAGACACCTCACATCAACCTACACCCCAAAGATCTCTGTGTGTCTGAGTTGATGTCATTTGGTGTCCATGTTCAAAGCTTGACAATATATATTTATGGCATGATTACTCCTTTGCAACCTTTGTATTTACATTGTTAATCTCCTTTCCCTTCAAGTATCATTGACTAAATTCGTTCTAACTTTTTTTGTTTTTGTTCATTATAGTACAAGTCAAACACGGTCAAAATCGAAATACCCAAAACAAACAAGGGTCCAAATACATTATTTCTTATACAATCACGCGTGATAATCCTTCCTTGTATAACTTTGATACGCAATCAAACAAATCAAGTAGCTTTCAAACAATTCGCGCTTGATAGCCTCGTACACGCTTTATTCTCGAGGTGCACTGTACCAGGCGTCTCAACGTTCGGGCGTCTGATGTGAGGCGCTTATTCTACGATCCAGGAAATTAGGTTTCGGCACATAACACGATTCCCAGCGCATCCAAACTCTATAAACACGACATCCCTTCAATCATTTCAACGGATTGTCAACCGCATTCTAAACCTCTCCCAGACTTCTAAAACAAATTTTAATACCCTTTTACAACCTTCTAAAACACCTCACATCAACCTACATCCCGAAGATCTCAGTGTGTCCGAGTTGATGTCATTTGGTGTCCATGTTCAAAGCTTGACAATATATATTTATGGCATGATTACTCCTTTGCTACCTTTGTATTTACATTGTTAATCTCCTTTCCCTTCAAGTATCATTTACTAACTTCGTTCTAACTTTGTTTGTTTTTGTTCATTATAGTACAGGTCAAACACTGTCAATATCGAAATACCCAAAACAAACAAGGGTCCAAATACATTATTTCTTATACAATCACGCGTGATAATCCTTCCTTGTATAACCTTGATACGCAATCAAACAAATCAAGTAGCTTTCAAACAATTCGCGCTTGATAGCCTCGTACACGCTTTAGTCTCGAGGTGCACTGTACCAGGCGTCTCAACCTTCGGGCGTCTGATGAGAGGCGCTTATTCTACGATCCAGGAAATTAGGTTTCGGCACCTAACACGATTCCCAGCGCATCCAAACTCTATAAACACGACATCCCTTCAATCATTTCAACGGATTGTCAACCGCATTCTAAACCTCTCCCAGACTTCAAAAACAAATTTTAATACCCTTTTACAACCTTCTAAAACACCTCACATCAACCTACATCCCGAAGATCTCTGTGTGTCCGAGTTGATGTCATTTGGTGTCCATGTTCAAAGCTTGACAATATATATTTATGGCATGATTACTCCTTTGCTACCTTTGTATTTACATTGTTAATCTCCTTTCCCTTCAAGTATCATTTACTAACTTCGTTCTAACTTTGTTTGTTTTTGTTCATTATAGTACAAGTCAAACACTGTCAAAATCGAAATACCCAAAACAAACAAGGGTCCAAATACATTATTTCTTATAAAATCACGTGTGATAATCCTTCCTTTTATATACTTGATACGCAATCAAACAAATCAAGTAGCTTTCAAACAATTCGCGCTTGATTGCCATGTACACGCTTTAGTCTCGAGGTGCACTGTACCAGGCGTCTCAACGTTCGGGCATCTGATGTGAGGCGCTTATTCTACTATCAAGGAAATTAGGTTTCGGCCACCTAACACGATTCCCAGGGCATCCAAACTCTATAAACACGACATCCCGTCAATCATTTCAACGGATTGTCAACCGCATTCTAAACCTCTCCCAGACTTCTAAAACAAATTTTAATACCCTTTTACAACCTTCTAAGACACCTCACATCAACCTACACCCCAAAGATCTCTGTGTGTCTGAGTTGATGTCATTTGGTGTCCATGTTCAAAGCTTGACAATATATATTTATGGCATGATTACTCCTTTGCAACCTTTGTATTTACATTGTTAATCTCCTTTCCCTTCAAGTATCATTGACTAAATTCGTTCTAACTTTTTTTGTTTTTGTTCATTATAGTACAAGTCAAACACGGTCAAAATGGAAATACCCAAAACAAACAAGGGTCCAAATACATTATTTCTTATACAATCACGCGTGATAATCCTTCCTTGTATAACTTTGATACGCAATCAAACAAATCAAGTAGCTTTCAAACAATTCGCGCTTGATAGCCTCGTACACGCTTTATTCTCGAGGTGCACTGTACCAGGCGTCTCAACGTTCGGGCGTCTGATGTGAGGCGCTTATTCTACGATCCAGGAAATTAGGTTTCGGCACATAACACGATTCCCAGCGCATCCAAACTCTATAAACACGACATCCCTTCAATCATTTCAACGGATTGTCAACCGCATTCTAAACCTCTCCCAGACTTCTAAAACAAATTTTAATACCCTTTTACAACCTTCTAAAACACCTCACATCAACCTACATCCCGAAGATCTCAGTGTGTCCGAGTTGATGTCATTTGGTGTCCATGTTCAAAGCTTGACAATATATATTTATGGCATGATTACTCCTTTGCTACCTTTGTATTTACATTGTTAATCTCCTTTCCCTTCAAGTATCATTTACTAACTTCGTTCTAACTTTGTTTGTTTTTGTTCATTATAGTACAGGTCAAACACTGTCAATATCGAAATACCCAAAACAAACAAGGGTCCAAATACATTATTTCTTATAAAATCACGTGTGATAATCCTTCCTTTTATAACCTTGATACGCAATCAAACAAATCAAGTAGCTTTCAAACAAATCGCACTTGATTGCCTTGTACACGCTTTAGTCTCGAGGTGCACTGTACCAGGCTTCTCAACGTTCGGGCGTCTGATGTGAGGCGCTTATTCTACTATCAAGGAAATTAGGTTTCGGCACCTAACGATTCCCAGCGCATCCAAACTCTATAAACACGACATCCCTTCAATCATTTCAACGGATTGTCAACCGCATTCTAAACCTCTCCCAGACTTCTAAAACAAATTTTAATACCCTTTTACAACCTTTTAAAACACCTCACATCAACCTACACCCCGAAGATCTCTGTGTGTCCGAGTTGATGTCATTTGGTGTCCATGTTCAAAGCTTGAAAATATATATTTATGGAATGATTACTCCTTTGCTACCATTGTATTTACATTGTTAATCTCCTTTCCCTTCAAGTATCATTTACTAACTTCGTTCTAACTTTGTTTGTTTTTGTTCATTATAGTACAAGTCAAACACGGTCAAAATCGAAATACCCAAAACTAACAAGGGTCCAAATACATTATTTCTTATACAATCACGCGTGATAATCCTTCCTTGTATAACCTTGATACGCAATCAAACAAATCAAGTAGCTTTCAAACAATTCGCGCTTGATAGCCTCGTACACGCTTTAGTCTCGAGGTGCACTGTACCAGGCGTCTCAACCTTCGGGCGTCTGATGAGAGGCGCTTATTCTACGATCCAGGAAATTAGGTTTCGGCACCTAACACGATTCCCAGCGCATCCAAACTCTATAAACACGACATCCCTTCAATCATTTCAACGGATTGTCAACCGCATTCTAAACCTCTCCCAGACTTCTAAAACAAATTTTAATACCCTTTTACAACCTTCTAAGACACCTCACATCAACCTACACCCCAAAGATCTCTGTGTGTCTGAGTTGATGTCATTTGGTGTCCATGTTCAAAGCTTGACAATATATATTTATGGCATGATTACTCCTTTGCAACCTTTGTATTTACATTGTTAATCTCCTTTCCCTTCAAGTATCATTGACTAAATTCGTTCTAACTTTTTTTGTTTTTGTTCATTATAGTACAAGTCAAACACGGTCAAAATCGAAATACCCAAAACAAACAAGGGTCCAAATACATTATTTCTTATACAATCACGCGTGATAATCCTTCCTTGTATAACTTTGATACGCAATCAAACAAATCAAGTAGCTTTCAAACAATTCGCGCTTGATAGCCTCGTACACGCTTTATTCTCGAGGTGCACTGTACCAGGCGTCTCAACGTTCGGGCGTCTGATGTGAGGCGCTTATTCTACGATCCAGGAAATTAGGTTTCGGCACATAACACGATTCCCAGCGCATCCAAACTCTATAAACACGACATCCCTTCAATCATTTCAACGGATTGTCAACCGCATTCTAAACCTCTCCCAGACTTCTAAAACAAATTTTAATACCCTTTTACAACCTTCTAAAACACCTCACATCAACCTACATCCCGAAGATCTCAGTGTGTCCGAGTTGATGTCATTTGGTGTCCATGTTCAAAGCTTGACAATATATATTTATGGCATGATTACTCCTTTGCTACCTTTGTATTTACATTGTTAATCTCCTTTCCCTTCAAGTATCATTTACTAACTTCGTTCTAACTTTGTTTGTTTTTGTTCATTATAGTACAGGTCAAACACTGTCAATATCGAAATACCCAAAACAAACAAGGGTCCAAATACATTATTTCTTATAAAATCACGTGTGATAATCCTTCCTTTTATAACCTTGATACGCAATCAAACAAATCAAGTAGCTTTCAAACAAATCGCACTTGATTGCCTTGTACACGCTTTAGTCTCGAGGTGCACTGTACCAGGCTTCTCAACGTTCGGGCGTCTGATGTGAGGCGCTTATTCTACTATCAAGGAAATTAGGTTTCGGCACCTAACGATTCCCAGCGCATCCAAACTCTATAAACACGACATCCCTTCAATCATTTCAACGGATTGTCAACCGCATTCTAAACCTCTCCCAGACTTCTAAAACAAATTTTAATACCCTTTTACAACCTTTTAAAACACCTCACATCAACCTACACCCCGAAGATCTCTGTGTGTCCGAGTTGATGTCATTTGGTGTCCATGTTCAAAGCTTGAAAATATATATTTATGGAATGATTACTCCTTTGCTACCATTGTATTTACATTGTTAATCTCCTTTCCCTTCAAGTATCATTTACTAACTTCGTTCTAACTTTGTTTGTTTTTGTTCATTATAGTACAAGTCAAACACGGTCAAAATCGAAATACCCAAAACTAACAAGGGTCCAAATACATTATTTCTTATACAATCACGCGTGATAATCCTTCCTTGTATAACCTTGATACGCAATCAAACAAATCAAGTAGCTTTCAAACAATTCGCGCTTGATAGCCTCGTACACGCTTTAGTCTCGAGGTGCACTGTACCAGGCGTCTCAACCTTCGGGCGTCTGATGAGAGGCGCTTATTCTACGATCCAGGAAATTAGGTTTCGGCACCTAACACGATTCCCAGCGCATCCAAACTCTATAAACACGACATCCCTTCAATCATTTCAACGGATTGTCAACCGCATTCTAAACCTCTCCCAGACTTCAAAAACAAATTTTAATACCCTTTTACAACCTTCTAAAACACCTCACATCAACCTACATCCCGAAGATCTCTGTGTGTCCGAGTTGATGTCATTTGGTGTCCATGTTCAAAGCTTGACAATATATATTTATGGCATGATTACTCCTTTGCTACCTTTGTATTTACATTGTTAATCTCCTTTCCCTTCAAGTATCATTTACTAACTTCGTTCTAACTTTGTTTGTTTTTGTTCATTATAGTACAAGTCAAACACGGTCAAAATCGAAATACCCAAAACAAACAAGGGTCCAAATACATTATTTCTTATACAATCACGCGTGATAATCCTTCCTTGTATAACCTTGATACGCAATCAAACAAGTCAAGTAGCTTTCAAACAATTCGCGCTTGATAGCCTCGTACACGCTTTAGTCTCGAGGTGCACTGTACCAGGCGTCTCAACGTTAGGGCGTCTGATGTGTGGCGCTTATTCTACGATCCCTGGAATTAGGTTTCGGTACCTAACACGATTCCCAGCGTATCCAAACTCTATAAACACGACATCCCTTCAATCTTTTAAACGGATTATCAACCGCATTCTAAACCTCTCCCAGACTTCTAAAACAAACTTGAATACCCTTTTACAACCTTCTAAAACACCTCACATCAACCTACATCCCGAAGATCTCTGTGTGTCTGAGTTGATGTCATTGGGTGTCCATGTTCAAAGCTTGACAATATATATTTATGGCATGATTACTCCTTTGCTACCTTTGTATTTACATTGTTAATCTCCTTTCCCTTCAAGTATCATTTACTAACTTCGTTCTAACTTTGTTTGTTTTTGTTCATTATAGTACAAGTCAAACACTGTCAAAATCGAAATACCCAAAACAAACAAGAGTCCAAATACATTATTTCTTATAAAATCACGTGTGATAATCCTTCCTTTTATAACCTTGATACGCAATCAAACAAATCAAGTAGCTTTCAAACAAATCGCGCTTGATTGCCTTGTACACGCTTTAGTCTCGAGGTGCACTGTACCAGGCGTCTCAACGTTCGGGCGTCTGATGTGAGGCGCTTATTCTACTATCAAGGAAATTAGGTTTCGGCACCTAACACGATTCCCAGCGCATCCAAACTCTATAAACACGACATCCCGTCAATCATTTCAACGGATTGTCAACTGCATTCTAAACCTCTCCCAGACTTCTAAAACAAATTTTAATACCCTTTTACAACCTTCTAAAACACCTCGCATCATCCTACATCCCGAAGATCTCTGTGTGTCCGAGTTGATGTCATTGGGTGTCCATGTTCAAAGCTTGACAATATATATTTATGGCATGATTACTCCTTTTCTACCTTTGTATTTACATTGTTAATCTCCTTTTCCTTCAAGTATCATTACCTAACTTCGTTCTAACTTTGTTTGTTTTTGTTCATTATAGTACAAGTCAAACAGTGTCAAAATCGAAATACCCAAAACAAACAAGGGTCCAAATACATTATTTCTTATAAAATCACGTGTGATAATCCTTCCTTTTATAACCTTGATACGCAATCAAACAAATCAAGTAGCTTTCAAACAAATCGCGCTTGATTGCCTTGTACACGCTTTAGTCTCGAGGTGCACTGTACCAGGCGTCTCAACGTTCGGGCGTCTGATGTGAGGCGCTTATTCTACTATCAAGAAAATTAGGTTTCGGCACCTAACGATTCCCAGCGCATCCAAACTCTATAAACACGACATCCCTTCAATCATTTCAACGGATTGTCAACCGCATTCTAAACCTCTCCCAGACTTCTAAAACAAATCTTAATACACTTTTACAACCTTTTAAAACACCTCACATCAACCTACACCCCGAAGATCTCTGTGTGTCCGAGTTGATGTCATTTGGTGTCCATGTTCAAAGCTTGACAATATATATTTATGGCATGATTACTCCTTTGCTACCTTTGTATTTACATTGTTAATCTCCTTTCCCCTCAAGTATCATTTACTAACTTCGTTCTAACTTTGTTTGTTTTTGTTCATTATAGTACAGGTCAAACACTGTCAAAATCGAAATACCTAAACAAACAAGGGTCCAAATACATTATTTCTTATAAAATCACGTGTGATAATCCTTCCTTTTATAACCTTGATACGCAATCAAACAAATCAAGTAGCTTTCAAACAAATCGCACTTGATTGCCTTGTACACGCTTTAGTCTCGAGGTGCACTGTACCAGGCGTCTCAACGTTCAGGCGTCTGATGTGAGGCGCTTATTCTACTATCAAGGAAATTAGGTTTCGGCACCTAACACGATTCCCAGCGCATCCAAACTCTATAAACACGACATCCCTTCAATCATTTCAACGGATTGTCAACCGCATTTTAAACCTCTCCCAGACTTCTAAGACAAATTTTAATACCCTTTTACAACCTTCTAAAACACCTCGCATCATCCTACATCCCGAAGATCTCTGTGTGTCCGAGTTGATGTCATTGGGTGTCCATGTTCAAAGCTTGACAATATATATTTATGGCATGATTACTCCTTTTCTACCTTTGTATTTACATTGTTAATCTCCTTTTCCTTCAAGTATCATTACCTAACTTCGTTCTAACTTTGTTTGTTTTTTTTCATTATAGTACAAGTCAAACAGTGTCAAAATCGAAATACCCAAAACAAACAAGGGTCCAAATACATTATTTCTTATAAAATCACGTGTGATAATCCTTCCTTTTATAACCTTGATACGCAATCAAACAAATCAAGTAGCTTTCAAACAAATCGCGCTTGATTGCCTTGTACACGCTTTAGTCTCGAGGTGCACTGTACCAGGCGTCTCAACGTTCGGGCGTCTGATGTGAGGCGCTTATTCTACTATCAAGGAAATTAGGTTTCGGCACCTAACGATTCCCAGCGCATCCAAACTCTATAAACACGACATCCCTTCAATCATTTCAACGGATTGTCAACCGCATTCTAAACCTCTCCCAGACTTCTAAAACAAATCTTAATACACTTTTACAACCTTTTAAAACACCTCACATCAACCTACACCCCGAAGATCTCTGTGTGTCCGAGTTGATGTCATTTGGTGTCCATGTTCAAAGCTTGACAATATATATTTATGGCATGATTACTCCTTTGCTACCATTGTATTTACATTGTTAATCTCCTTTCCCTTCAAGTATCATTTACTAACTTCGTTCTAACTTTGTTTGTTTTTGTTCATTATACTACAGGTCAAACACTGTCAAAATCGAAATACCTAAACAAACAAGGGTCCAAATACATTATTTCTTATAAAATCACGTGTGATAATCCTTCCTTTTATAACCTTGATACGCAATCAAACAAATCAAGTAGCTTTCAAACAATTCGCACTTGATTGCCTTGTACACGCTTTAGTCTCGAGGTGCACTGTACCAGGCGTCTCAACGTTCAGGCGTCTGATGTGAGGCGCTTATTCTACTATCAAGGAAATTAGGTTTTGGCACCTAACATGATTCCCAGCGCATCCAAACTCTATAAACACGACATCCCTTCAATCATTTCAACGGATTGTCAACCGCATTCTAAACCTCTCCCAGACTTCTAAAACAAATTTTAATACCCTTTTACAACCTTCTAAAACACCTCACATCATCCTACATCCCGAAGATCTCTGTGTGTCCGAGTTGATGTCATTGGGTGTCCATGTTCAAAGCTTGACAATATATATTTATGGCATGATTACTCCTTTTCTACCTTTGTATTTACATTGTTAATCTCCTTTTCCTTCAAGTATCATTTACTAACTTCGTTCTAACTTTGTTTGGTTTTGTTCATTATAGTACAAGTCAAACAGTGTCAAAATCGAAATACGCAAAACAAACAAGGGTCCAAATACATTATTTCTTATAAAATCACGTGTGATAATCCTTCCTTTTATAACCTTGATACGCAATCAAACAAATCAAGTAGCTTTCAAACAAATCGCGCTTGATTGCCTTGTACACGCTTTAGTCTCGAGGTGCACAGTACCAGGCGTCTCAACGTTCGGGCGTCTGATGTGAGGCGCTTATTCTACTATCTAAGAAATTAGGTTTCGGTACCTAACGATTCCCAGCGCATCCAAACTCTATAAACACGACATCCCTTCAATCATTTCAACGGATTGTCAACCGCATTCTAAACCTCTCCCAGACTTCTAAAACAAATTTTAATACCCTTTTACAACCTTTTAAAACACCTCACATCAACCTACACCCCGAAGATCTCTGTGTGTCCGAGTTGATGTCATTTGGTGTCCATGTTCAAAGCTTGACAATATATATTTATGGCATGATTACTCCTTTGCTACCATTGTATTTACATTGTTAATCTCCTTTCCCTTCGAGTATCATTTACTAACTTCGTTCTAACTTTGTTTGTTTTTGTTCATTATAGTACAAGTCAAACACGGTCAAAATCGAAATACCCAAAACTAACAAGGGTCCAAATACATTATTTCTTATACAATCACACGTGATAATCCTTCCTTGTATAACCTTGATACGCAATGAAACAAATCAAGTAGCTTTCAAACAATTCGCGCTTGATAGCCTCGTACACGCTTTAGTCTCGAGGTGCACTGTACCAGGCGTCTCAACGTTCGGGCGTCTGATGTGAGGCGCTTATTCTACGATCCAGGAAATCAGGTTTCGGCACCTAACACGATTCCCAGCGCATCCAAACTCTATGAACACGACATCCTTTCAATCATTGCAACGGATTGTCAACCGCATTCTAAACCTCTCCCAGACTTCTAAAACAAATTTGAATACCCTTTTACAACCTTCTAAAACACCTCACATCAACCTACATCCCGAACATCTCTGTGTGCCCGAGTTGATGTCATTGCGTGTCCATGTTCAAAGCTTGACAATATATATTTATGGCATGATTACTCCTTTTCTACCTTTGTATTTACATTTTTAATCTCCTTTTCCTTCAAGTATCATTTACTAACTTCGTTCTAACTTTGTTTGTTTTTGTTCATTATAGTACAAGTCAAACAGTGTCAAAATCGAAATACGCAAAACAAACAAGGGTCTAAATACATTATTTCTTATAAAATCACGTGTGATAATCCTTCCTTTTATAACCTTGATACGCAATCAAACAAATCAAGTAGCTTTCAAACAATTCGCGGTTGATAGCCTCGTACACGCTTTAGTCTCGAGGTGCACTGTACCAGGCGTCTCAACGTTCGGGCGTCTGATATGAGGCGCTTATTCTACGATCCAGGAAATTAGGTTTCGGCACCTAACACGATTCCCAGCTCATCCAAACTCTATGAACACGACATCCCTTCAATCATTGCAACGGATTGTCAACCGCATTCTAAACCTCTCCCAGACTTCTAAAACAAATTTGAATACCCTTTTACAACCTTCTAAAACACCTCACATCAACCTACATCCCGAACATCTCTGTGTGCCCGAGTTGATGTCATTGCGTGTCCATGTTCAAAGCTTGACAATATATATTTATGGCATGATTACTCCTTTGCTACCTTTGTATTTACATTGTTAATCTCCTTTCCCTTCAAGTATCATTTACTAACTTCGTTCTAACTTTGTTTGTTTTTGTTCATTATAGTACAAGTCAAACACGGTCAAAATCGAAATACCCAAAACAAACAAGGGTCCAAATACATTATTTCTTATACAATCACGCGTGATAATCATTCCTTGTATAACCTTGATACGCAATCAAACAAATCAAGTAGCTTTCAAACAATTCGCGCTTGATAGCCTCGTACACGCTTTAGTCTCGAGGTGCACTGTACCAGGCGTCTCAACGTTCGGGCGTCTGATATGAGGCGCTTATTCTACGATCCAGGAAATTAGGTTTCGGCACCTAACACGATTCCCAGCGCATCCAAACTCTATATACACGAGATCCCTTCAATCATTGCAACGGATTGTCAACCGCATTCTAAACCTCTCCCAGACTTCTAAAACAAATTTTAATACCCTTTTACAACCTTCTAAAACACCTCACATCAATCTACATCCCGAACATCTCTGTGTGCCCGAGTTGATGTCATTGCGTGTCCATGTTCAAAGCTTGACAATATATATTTATGGCATGATTACTCCTTTGCTACCTTTGTATTTACATTGTTAATCTCCTTTCCCTTCATATATCATTTACTAACTTCGTTCTAACTTTGTTTGTTTTTGTTCATTATAGTACAAGTCAAACACAGTCAAAATCGAAATACCCAAAACAAACAAGGGTCCAAATACATTATTTCTTATACAATCACGCGCGATAATCCTTCCTTGTATAACCTTGATGCGCAATCAAACAAATCAAGTATCTTTCAAACAATTCGCGCTTGATAGCCTCGTACACGCTTTAGTCTCGAGGTGCACTGTACCAGGCGTCTCAACGTTCGGGCGTCTGATATGAGGCGCTTATTCTACGATCCAGGAAATTAGGTTTCGGCACCTAACACGATTCCCAGCGCATCCAAACTCTATGAACACGACATCCCTTCAATCATTGCAACGGATTGTCAACCGCATTCTAAACCTCTCCCAGACTTCTAAAACATATTTTAACACCCTTTTTCAACCTTCTAAAACACCTCACATCAACCTACATCCCGAAGATCTCTGTGTGTCCAAGTTGATGTCATTTGGTGTCCATGTTCAAAGCTTGACAATATATATTTATGGCATGATTACTCCTTTGCTACCTTTGTATTTACATTGTTGATCTCCTTTCCCTTCATGTATCATTGACTAACTTCGTTCTAACTTTGTTTTTTTTTGTTCATTATAGTACAGGTCAAACACTGTCAAAATCGAAATACCCAAAACAAACAAGGGTCCAAATACATTATTTCTTATACAATCACGCGTGATAATCCTTCCTTGTATAACCTTGATACGCAATCAAACAAATCAAGTAGCTTTCAAACAATTCGCGCTTGATAGCCTCGTACACGCTTTAGTCTCGAGGTGCACTGTACCAGGCATCTCAACGTTCGGGCGTCTGATATGAGGCACTTATTCTACGATCCAGGAAATTAGGTTTCGGCACATAACACGATTCCCAGCGCATCCAAACTTTATGAACACGACATCCCTTCAATCATTGCAACGGATTGTCAACCGCATTCTAAACCTCTCCCAGACTTCTAAAATAAATTTTAATACCCTTTTACAACCTTCTAAAACACCTCACATCAACCTACATCCCGAACATCTCTGTGTGTCCGAGTTGATGTCATTGCGTGTCCATGTTCAAAGCTTGACAATATATATTTATGGCATGATTACTCCTTTGCTACCTTTGTATTTACATTGTTAATCTCCTTTCCCTTCATGTATAATTTACTAGCTTCGTTCTAACTTTGTTTGTTTTTGTTTATTATAGTACAAGTCAAACACGGTCAAAATCGAAATACCCAAAACAAACAAGGGTCCAAATACATTATTTCTTATACAATCACGCGTGATAATCCTTCCTTGTATAACCATGATACGCAATCAAACAAATCAAGTAGCTTTCAAACAATTCGCGGTTGATAGCCTCGTACACGCTTTAGTCTCGAGGTGCACTGTACCAGGCGTCTCAACGTTCGGGCGTCTGATATGAGGCGCTTATTCTACGATCCAGGAAATTAGGTTTCGGCACCTAACACGATTCCCAGCTCATCCAAACTCTATGAACACGACATCCCTTCAATCATTGCAACGGATTGTCAACCGCATTCTAAACCTCTCCCAGACTTCTAAAACAAATTTGAATACCCTTTTACAACCTTCTAAAACACCTCACATCAACCTACATCCCGAACATCTCTGTGTGCCCGAGTTGATGTCATTGCGTGTCCATGTTCAAAGCTTGACAATATATATTTATGGCATGATTACTCCTTTGCTACCTTTGTATTTACATTGTTAATCTCCTTTCCATTCATGTATCATTTACTAACTTCGTTCTAACTTTGTTTGTTTTTGTTCATTATAGTACAAGTCAAACACGGTAAAAATCGAAATACCCAAAACAAACAAGGATCCAAATACATTATTTCTTATACAATCACGCGTGATAATCCTTCCTTGTATAACCTTGATACGCAATCAAACAAATCAAGTAGCTTTCAAACAATTCGCGCTTGATAGCCTCGTACACGCTTTAGTCTCGAGGTGCCCTGTACCAGGCGTCTCAACGTTCGGGCGTCTGATATGAGGCGCTTATTCTACGATCCAGGAAGTTTGGTTTCGGCACCTAACACGATTCCCAGCGCATCCAAACTCTATGAACACGACATCCCTTCAATCATTGCAACGGATTGTCAACCGCATTCTAAACCTCTCCCAGACTTCTAAAACAAATTTTAATACCCTTTTACAACCTTCTAAAACATCTCACATCAACCTACATCCCGAAGATCTCTGTGTGTCCGAGTTGATGTCATTTGGTGTCCATGTTCAAAGGTTCACAATATATATTTATGGCATGATTACTCCTTTGCTACCTTTGTATTTACATTGTTAATCTCCTTTCCCTTCAAGTATCATTTACTAACTTCGTTCTAACTTTGTTTGTTTTTGTTCATTATAGTACAAGTCAAACACGGTCAAAATCGAAATACCCAAAACAAACAACGGTCCAAATACATTATATCTTATACAATCACGCGAGATAATCCTTCCTTGTATAACCTTGATACGCAATCAAACAAATCAAGTAGCTTTCAAACAATTCGCGCTTGATAGCCTCGTACACGCTTTAGTCTCGAGGTGCACTGTACCAGGCGTCTCAACGTTCGGGCGTCTGATATGAGGCGCTTATTCTACGATCCAGGAAATTAGGTTTCGGCACCTAACACGATTCCCAGCGCATCCAAACTCTATGAACACGAGATCCCTTCAATCATTGCAACGGATTGTCAACCGCATTCTAAACCTCTCCCAGACTTCTAAAACAAATTTTAATACCCTTTTACAACCTTCTAAAACACCTCACATCAACCTACATCCCGAACATCTCTGTGTGCCCGAGTTGATGTCATTGCGTGTCCATGTTCAAAGCTTGACAATATATATTTATGGCATGATTACTCCTTTGCTACCTTTGTATTTACATTGTTAATCTCCTTTCCCTTCATATATCATTTACTAACTTCGTTCTAACTTTGTTTGTTTTTGTTCATTATAGTACAAGTCAAACACGGTCAAAATCGAAATACCCAAAACAAACAAGGGTCCAAATACATTATTTCTTATACAATCACGCGTGATAATCCTTCCTTGTATAACCTTGATACGCAATCAAACAAATCAAGTAGCTTTCAAACAATTCGCGGTTGATAGCCTCGTACACGCTTTAGTCTCGAGGTGCACTGTACCAGGCATCTCAACGTTCGGGCGTCTGATATGAGGCGCTTATTCTACGATCCAGGAAATTAGGTTTCGGCACCTAACACGATTCCCAGCGCATCCAAACTCTATGAACACGACATCCCTTCAATCATTGCAACGGATTGTCAACCGCATTCTAAACCTCTCCCAGACTTCTAAAACAAATTTTAATACCCTTTTACAACCTTCTAAAACCCCTCACATCAACCTACATCCCGAACATCTCTGTGTGTCCGAGTTGATGTCATTGCGTGTCCATGTTCAAAGCTTGACAATATATATTTATGGCATGATTACTCCTTTGCTACCTTTGTATTTACATTGTTAATGTCCTTTCCCTTCGAGTATCATTTACTAACTTCGTTCTAACTTTGTTTGTTTTTGTTCATTATAGTACAAGTCAAAAACGGTCAAAATCGAAATACCCAAAACAAACAAGGGTCCAAATACATTATTTCTTATACAATCACGCGCGATAATCCTTCCTTGTATAACCTTGATGCGCAATCAAACAAATCAAGTATCTTTCAAACAATTCGCGCTTGATAGCCTCGTACACGCTTTAGTCTCGAGGTGCACTGTACCAGGCGTCTCAACGTTCGGGCGTCTGATATGAGGCGCTTATTCTACGATCCAGGAAATTAGGTTTCGGCACCTAACACGATTCCCAGCGCATCCAAACTCTATGAACACGACATCCCTTCAATCATTGCAACGGATTGTCAACCGCATTCTAAACCTCTCCCAGACTTCTAAAACATATTTTAACACCCTTTTTCAACCTTCTAAAACACCTCACATCAACCTACATCCCGAAGATCTCTGTGTGTCCAAGTTGATGTCATTTGGTGTCCATGTTCAAAGCTTGACAATATATATTTATGGCATGATTACTCCTTTGCTACCTTTGTATTTACATTGTTGATCTCCTTTCCCTTCATGTATCATTGACTAACTTCGTTCTAACTTTGTTTTTTTTTGTTCATTATAGTACAGGTCAAACACTGTCAAAATCGAAATACCCAAAACAAACAAGGGTCCAAATACATTATTTCTTATACAATCACGCGTGATAATCCTTCCTTGTATAACCTTGATACGCAATCAAACAAATCAAGTAGCTTTCAAACAATTCGCGCTTGATAGCCTCGTACACGCTTTAGTCTCGAGGTGCACTGTACCAGGCATCTCAACGTTCGGGCGTCTGATATGAGGCACTTATTCTACGATCCAGGAAATTAGGTTTCGGCACATAACACGATTCCCAGCGCATCCAAACTTTATGAACACGACATCCCTTCAATCATTGCAACGGATTGTCAACCGCATTCTAAACCTCTCCCAGACTTCTAAAACAAATTTTAATACCCTTTTACAACCTTCTAAAACACCTCACATCAACCTACATCCCGAACATCTCTGTGTGTCCGAGTTGATGTCATTGCGTGTCCATGTTCAAAGCTTGACAATATATATTTATGGCATGATTACTCCTTTGCTACCTTTGTATTTACATTGTTAATCTCCTTTCCCTTCATGTATAATTTACTAGCTTCGTTCTAACTTTGTTTGTTTTTGTTTATTATAGTACAAGTCAAACACGGTCAAAATCGAAATACCCAAAACAAACAAGGGTCCAAATACATTATTTCTTATACAATCACGCGTGATAATCCTTCCTTGTATAACCATGATACGCAATCTAACAAATCAAGTAGCTTTCAAACAATTCGCGGTTGATAGCCTCGTACACGCTTTAGTCTCGAGGTGCACTGTACCAGGCGTCTCAACGTTCGGGCGTCTGATATGAGGCGCTTATTCTACGATCCAGGAAATTAGGTTTCGGCACCTAACACGATTCCCAGCTCATCCAAACTCTATGAACACGACATCCCTTCAATCATTGCAACGGATTGTCAACCGCATTCTAAACCTCTCCCAGACTTCTAAAACAAATTTGAATACCCTTTTACAACCTTCTAAAACACCTCACATCAACCTACATCCCGAACATCTCTGTGTGCCCGAGTTGATGTCATTGCGTGTCCATGTTCAAAGCTTGACAATATATATTTATGGCATGATTACTCCTTTGCTACCTTTGTATTTACATTGTTAATCTCCTTTCCATTCATGTATCATTTACTAACTTCGTTCTAACTTTGTTTGTTTTTGTTCATTATAGTACAAGTCAAACACGGTCAAAATCGAAATACCCAAAACAAACAAGGATCCAAATACATTATTTCTTATACAATCACGCGTGATAATCCTTCCTTGTATAACCTTGATACGCAATCAAACAAATCAAGTAGCTTTCAAACAATTCGCGCTTGATAGCCTCGTACACGCTTTAGTCTCGAGGTGCCCTGTACCAGGCGTCTCAACGTTCGGGCGTCTGATATGAGGCGCTTATTCTACGATCCAGGAAGTTTGGTTTCGGCACCTAACACGATTCCCAGCGCATCCAAACTCTATGAACACGACATCCCTTCAATCATTGCAACGGATTGTCAACCGCATTCTAAACCTCTCCCAGACTTCTAAAACAAATTTTAATACCCTTTTACAACCTTCTAAAACATCTCACATCAACCTACATCCCGAAGATCTCTGTGTGTCCGAGTTGATGTCATTTGGTGTCCATGTTCAAAGCTTGACAATATATAATTATGGCATGATTACTCCTTTGCTACCTTTGGATTTACATTGTTAATGTCCTTTCCCTTCAAGTATCATTTACTAACTTCGTTCTAACTTTGTTTGTTTTTGTTCATTATAGTACAAGTCAAACACGGTCAAAATCGAAATACCCAAAACAAACAAGGGTCCAAATACATTATTTCTTATACAATCACGCGTGATAATCCTTCCTTGTATAACCTTGATACGCAATCAAACAAATCAAGTAGCTTTCAAACAATTCGCGGTTGATAGCCTCGTACACGCTTTAGTCTCGAGGTGCACTGTACCAGGCGTCTCAACGTTCGGGCGTCTGATATGAGGCGCTTATTCTACGATCCAGGAAATTAGGTTTCGGCACCTAACACGATTCCCAGCGCATCCAAACTCTATATACACGAGATCCCTTCAATCATTGCAACGGATTGTCAACCGCATTCTAAACCTCTCCCAGACTTCTAAAACAAATTTTAATACCCTTTTACAACCTTCTAAAACACCTCACATCAATCTACATCCCGAACATCTCTGTGTGCCCGAGTTGATGTCATTGCGTGTCCATGTTCAAAGCTTGACAATATATATTTATGGCATGATTACTCCTTTGCTACCTTTGTATTTACATTGTTAATCTCCTTTACCTTCAAGTATCATTTACTAACTTCGTTCTAACTTTGTTTGTTTTTGTTCATTATAGTACAAGTCAAACACGGTCAAAATCGAAATACCCAAAACAAACAAGGGTCCAAATACATTATTTCTTATACAATCACGCGTGATAATCCTTCCTTGTATAACCTTGATACGCAATCAAACAAATCAAGTAGCTTTCAAACAATTCGCGGTTGATAGCCTCGTACACGCTTTAGTCTCGAGGTGCACTGTACCAGGCGTCTCAACGTTCGGGCGTCTGATATGAGGCGCTTATTCTACGATCCAGGAAATTAGGTTTCGGCACCTAACACGATTCCCAGCTCATCCAAACTCTATGAACACGACATCCCTTCAATCATTGCAACGGATTGTCAACCGCATTCTAAACCTCTCCCAGACTTCTAAAACAAATTTGAATACCCTTTTACAACCTTCTAAAACACCTCACATCAACCTACATCCCGAACATCTCTGTGTGCCCGAGTTGATGTCATTGCGTGTCCATGTTCAAAGCTTGACAATATATATTTATGGCATGATTACTCCTTTGCTACCTTTGTATTTACATTGTTAATCTCCTTTCCATTCATGTATCATTTACTAACTTCGTTCTAACTTTGTTTGTTTTTGTTCATTATAGTACAAGTCAAACACGGTCAAAATCGAAATACCCAAAACAAACAAGGATCCAAATACATTATTTCTTATACAATCACGCGTGATAATCCTTCCTTGTATAACCTTGATACGCAATCAAACAAATCAAGTAGCTTTCAAACAATTCGCGCTTGATAGCCTCGTACACGCTTTAGTCTCGAGGTGCCCTGTACCAGGCGTCTCAACGTTCGGGCGTCTGATATGAGGCGCTTATTCTACGATCCAGGAAGTTTGGTTTCGGCACCTAACACGATTCCCAGCGCATCCAAACTCTATGAACACGACATCCCTTCAATCATTGCAACGGATTGTCAACCGCATTCTAAACCTCTCCCAGACTTCTAAAACAAATTTTAATACCCTTTTACAACCTTCTAAAACATCTCACATCAACCTACATCCCGAAGATCTCTGTGTGTCCGAGTTGATGTCATTTGGTGTCCATGTTCAAAGGTTCACAATATATATTTATGGCATGATTACTCCTTTGCTACCTTTGTATTTACATTGTTAATCTCCTTTCCCTTCAAGTATCATTTACTAACTTCGTTCTAACTTTGTTTGTTTTTGTTCATTATAGTACAAGTCAAACACGGTCAAAATCGAAATACCCAAAACAAACAAGGGTCCAAATACATTATTTCTTATACAATCACGCGTGATAATCATTCCTTGTATAACCTTGATACGCAATCAAACAAATCAAGTAGCTTTCAAACAATTCGCGCTTGATAGCCTCGTACACGCTTTAGTCTCGAGGTGCACTGTACCAGGCGTCTCAACGTTCGGGCGTCTGATATGAGGCGCTTATTCTACGATCCAGGAAATTAGGTTTCGGCACCTAACACGATTCCCAGCGCATCCAAACTCTATATACACGAGATCCCTTCAATCATTGCAACGGATTGTCAACCGCATTCTAAACCTCTCCCAGACTTCTAAAACAAATTTTAATACCCTTTTACAACCTTCTAAAACACCTCACATCAATCTACATCCCGAACATCTCTGTGTGCCCGAGTTGATGTCATTGCGTGTCCATGTTCAAAGCTTGACAATATATATTTATGGCATGATTACTCCTTTGCTACCTTTGTATTTACATTGTTAATCTCCTTTACCTTCAAGTATCATTTACTAACTTCGTTCTAACTTTGTTTGTTTTTGTTCATTATAGTACAAGTCAAACACGGTCAAAATCGAAATACCCAAAACAAACAACGGTCCAAATACATTATATCTTATACAATCACGCGAGATAATCCTTCCTTGTATAACCTTGATACGCAATCAAACAAATCAAGTAGCTTTCAAACAATTCGCGCTTGATAGCCTCGTACACGCTTTAGTCTCGAGGTGCACTGTACCAGGCGTCTCAACGTTCGGGCGTCTGATATGAGGCGCTTATTCTACGATCCAGGAAATTAGGTTTCGGCACCTAACACGATTCCCAGCGCATCCAAACTCTATGAACACGAGATCCCTTCAATCATTGCAACGGATTGTCAACCGCATTCTAAACCTCTCCCAGACTTCTAAAACAAATTTTAATACCCTTTTACAACCTTCTAAAACACCTCACATCAACCTACATCCCGAACATCTCTGTGTGCCCGAGTTGATGTCATTGCGTGTCCATGTTCAAAGCTTGACAATATATATTTATGGCATGATTACTCCTTTGCTACCTTTGTATTTACATTGTTAATCTCCTTTCCCTTCATATATCATTTACTAACTTCGTTCTAACTTTGTTTGTTTTTGTTCATTATAGTACAAGTCAAACACGGTCAAAATCGAAATACCCAAAACAAACAAGGGTCCAAATACATTATTTCTTATACAATCACGCGTGATAATCCTTCCTTGTATAACCTTGATACGCAATCAAACAAATCAAGTAGCTTTCAAACAATTCGCGGTTGATAGCCTCGTACACGCTTTAGTCTCGAGGTGCACTGTACCAGGCATCTCAACGTTCGGGCGTCTGATATGAGGCGCTTATTCTACGATCCAGGAAATTAGGTTTCGGCACCTAACACGATTCCCAGCGCATCCAAACTCTATGAACACGACATCCCTTCAATCATTGCAACGGATTGTCAACCGCATTCTAAACCTCTCCCAGACTTCTAAAACAAATTTTAATACCCTTTTACAACCTTCTAAAACCCCTCACATCAACCTACATCTTGAACATCTCTGTGTGTCCGAGTTGATGTCATTGCGTGTCCATGTTCAAAGCTTGACAATATATATTTATGGCATGATTACTCCTTTGCTACCTTTGTATTTACATTGTTAATGTCCTTTCCCTTCAAGTATCATTTACTAACTTCGTTCTAACTTTGTTTGTTTTTGTTCATTATAGTACAAGTCAAAAACGGTCAAAATCGAAATACCCAAAACAAACAAGGGTCCAAATACATTATTTCTTATACAATCACGCGTGATAATCCTTCCTTGTATAACCTTGATACGCAATCAAACAAATCAAGTAGCTTTCAAACAATTCGCGCTTGATAGCCTCGTACACGCTTTAGTCTGGAGGTGCACTGTACCAGGCGTCTCAACGTTCGGGCGTCTGATATGAGGCGCTTATTCTACGATCCAGGAAATTAGGTTTCTGCACCTAACACGATTCCCAGCGCATCCAAACTCTATGAACACGACATCCCTTCAATCATTGCAACGGATTGTCAACCGCATTCTAAACCTCTCCCAGACTTCTAAAACAAATTTTAACACCCTTTTTCAACCTTCTAAAACACCTCACATCAACCTACATCCCGAAGATCTCTGTGTGTCCAAGTTGATGTCATTTGGTGTCCATGTTCAAAGCTTGACAATATATATTTATGGCATGATTACTCCTTTGCTACCTTTGGATTTACATTGTTAATGTCCTTTCCCTTCAAGTATCATTTACTAACTTCGTTCTAACTTTGTTTGTTTTTGTTCATTATAGTACAAGTCAAACACGGTCAAAATCGAAATACCCAAAACAAACAAGGGTCCAAATACATTATTTCTTATACAATCACGCGTGATAATCCTTCCTTGTATAACCTTGATACGCAATCAAACAAATCAAGTAGCTTTCAAACAATTCGCGGTTGATAGCCTCGTACACGCTTTAGTCTCGAGGTGCACTGTACCAGGCGTCTCAACGTTCGGGCGTCTGATATGAGGCGCTTATTCTACGATCCAGGAAATTAGGTTTCGGCACCTAACACGATTCCCAGCGCATCCAAACTCTATGAACACGAGATCCCTTCAATCATTGCAACGGATTGTCAACCGCATTCTAAACCTCTCCCAGACTTCTAAAACAAATTTTAATACCCTTTTACAACCTTCTAAAACACCTCACATCAACCTACATCCCGAACATCTCTGTGTGCCCGAGTTGATGTCATTGCGTGTCCATGTTCAAAGCTTGACAATATATATTTATGGCATGATTACTCCTTTGCTACCTTTGTATTTACATTGTTAATCTCCTTTCCCTTCATATATCATTTACTAACTTCGTTCTAACTTTGTTTGTTTTTGTTCATTATAGTACAAGTCAAACACAGTCAAAATCGAAATACCCAAAACAAACAAGGGTCCAAATACATTATTTCTTATACAATCACGCGTGATAATCCTTCCTTGTATAACCTTGATACGCAATCAAACAAATCAAGTAGCTTTCAAACAATTCGCGGTTGATAGCCTCGTACACGCTTTAGTCTCGAGGTGCACTGTACCAGGCATCTCAACGTTCGGGCGTCTGATATGAGGCGCTTATTCTACGATCCAGGAAATTAGGTTTCGGCACCTAACACGATTCCCAGCGCATCCAAACTCTATGAACACGACATCCCTTCAATCATTGCAACGGATTGTCAACCGCATTCTAAACCTCTCCCAGACTTCTAAAACAAATTTTAATACCCTTTTACAACCTTCTAAAACCCCTCACATCAACCTACATCTTGAACATCTCTGTGTGTCCGAGTTGATGTCATTGCGTGTCCATGTTCAAAGCTTGACAATATATATTTATGGCATGATTACTCCTTTGCTACCTTTGTATTTACATTGTTAATGTCCTTTCCCTTCAAGTATCATTTACTAACTTCGTTCTAACTTTGTTTGTTTTTGTTCATTATAGTACAAGTCAAAAACGGTCAAAATCGAAATACCCAAAACAAACAAGGGTCCAAATACATTATTTCTTATACAATCACGCGTGATAATCCTTCCTTGTATAACCTTGATACGCAATCAAACAAATCAAGTAGCTTTCAAACAATTCGCGCTTGATAGCCTCGTACACGCTTTAGTCTGGAGGTGCACTGTACCAGGCGTCTCAACGTTCGGGCGTCTGATATGAGGCGCTTATTCTACGATCCAGGAAATTAGGTTTCTGCACCTAACACGATTCCCAGCGCATCCAAACTCTATGAACACGACATCCCTTCAATCATTGCAACGGATTGTCAACCGCATTCTAAACCTCTCCCAGACTTCTAAAACAAATTTTAACACCCTTTTTCAACCTTCTAAAACACCTCACATCAACCTACATCCCGAAGATCTCTGTGTGTCCAAGTTGATGTCATTTGGTGTCCATGTTCAAAGCTTGACAATATATATTTATGGCATGATTACTCCTTTGCTACCTTTGGATTTACATTGTTAATGTCCTTTCCCTTCAAGTATCATTTACTAACTTCGTTCTAACTTTGTTTGTTTTTGTTCATTATAGTACAAGTCAAACACGGTCAAAATCGAAATACCCAAAACAAACAAGGGTCCAAATACATTATTTCTTATACAATCACGCGTGATAATCCTTCCTTGTATAACCTTGATACGCAATCAAACAAATCAAGTAGCTTTCAAACAATTCGCGGTTGATAGCCTCGTACACGCTTTAGTCTCGAGGTGCACTGTACCAGGCGTCTCAACGTTCGGGCGTCTGATATGAGGCGCTTATTCTACGATCCAGGAAATTAGGTTTCGGCACCTAACACGATTCCCAGCGCATCCAAACTCTATGAACACGAGATCCCTTCAATCATTGCAACGGATTGTCAACCGCATTCTAAACCTCTCCCAGACTTCTAAAACAAATTTTAATACCCTTTTACAACCTTCTAAAACACCTCACATCAACCTACATCCCGAACATCTCTGTGTGCCCGAGTTGATGTCATTGCGTGTCCATGTTCAAAGCTTGACAATATATATTTATGGCATGATTACTCCTTTGCTACCTTTGTATTTACATTGTTAATCTCCTTTCCCTTCATATATCATTTACTAACTTCGTTCTAACTTTGTTTGTTTTTGTTCATTATAGTACAAGTCAAACACAGTCAAAATCGAAATACCCAAAACAAACAAGGGTCCAAATACATTATTTCTTATACAATCACGCGTGATAATCCTTCCTTGTATAACCTTGATACGCAATCAAACAAATCAAGTAGCTTTCAAACAATTCGCGGTTGATAGCCTCGTACACGCTTTAGTCTCGAGGTGCACTGTACCAGGCATCTCAACGTTCGGGCGTCTGATATGAGGCGCTTATTCTACGATCCAGGAAATTAGGTTTCGGCACCTAACACGATTCCCAGCGCATCCAAACTCTATGAACACGACATCCCTTCAATCATTGCAACGGATTGTCAACCGCATTCTAAACCTCTCCCAGACTTCTAAAACAAATTTTAATACCCTTTTACAACCTTCTAAAACCCCTCACATCAACCTACATCTTGAACATCTCTGTGTGTCCGAGTTGATGTCATTGCGTGTCCATGTTCAAAGCTTGACAATATATATTTATGGCATGATTACTCCTTTGCTACCTTTGTATTTACATTGTTAATGTCCTTTCCCTTCAAGTATCATTTACTAACTTCGTTCTAACTTTGTTTGTTTTTGTTCATTATAGTACAAGTCAAAAACGGTCAAAATCGAAATACCCAAAACAAACAAGGGTCCAAATACATTATTTCTTATACAATCACGCGTGATAATCCTTCCTTGTATAACCTTGATACGCAATCAAACAAATCAAGTAGCTTTCAAACAATTCGCGCTTGATAGCCTCGTACACGCTTTAGTCTGGAGGTGCACTGTACCAGGCGTCTCAACGTTCGGGCGTCTGATATGAGGCGCTTATTCTACGATCCAGGAAATTAGGTTTCTGCACCTAACACGATTCCCAGCGCATCCAAACTCTATGAACACGACATCCCTTCAATCATTGCAACGGATTGTCAACCGCATTCTAAACCTCTCCCAGACTTCTAAAACAAATTTTAACACCCTTTTTCAACCTTCTAAAACACCTCACATCAACCTACATCCCGAAGATCTCTGTGTGTCCAAGTTGATGTCATTTGGTGTCCATGTTCAAAGCTTGACAATATATATTTATGGCATGATTACTCCTTTGCTACCTTTGGATTTACATTGTTAATGTCCTTTCCCTTCAAGTATCATTTACTAACTTCGTTCTAACTTTGTTTGTTTTTGTTCATTATAGTACAAGTCAAACACGGTCAAAATCGAAATACCCAAAACAAACAAGGGTCCAAATACATTATTTCTTATACAATCACGCGTGATAATCCTTCCTTGTATAACCTTGATACGCAATCAAACAAATCAAGTAGCTTTCAAACAATTCGCGGTTGATAGCCTCGTACACGCTTTAGTCTCGAGGTGCACTGTACCAGGCGTCTCAACGTTCGGGCGTCTGATATGAGGCGCTTATTCTACGATCCAGGAAATTAGGTTTCGGCACCTAACACGATTCCCAGCGCATCCAAACTCTATGAACACGACATCTCTTCAATCATTGCAACGGATTGTCAACCGCATTCTAAACCTCTCCCAGACTTCTAAAACAAATTTTAATACCCTTTTACAACCTTATAAAACACCTCACATCAACCTACATCCCGAACATCTCTGTGTGTCCGAGTTGATGTCATTGCGTGTCCATGTTCAAAGCTTGACAATATATATTTATGGCATGATTACTCCTTTGCTACCTTTGTATTTACATTGTTAATCTCCTTTCCCTTCATGTATAATTTACTAACTTCGTTCTAACTTTGTTTGTTTTTGTTCATTATAGTACAAGTCAAACACGGTCAAAATCGAAATACCCAAAACAAACAAGGATCCAAATACATTATTTCTTATACAATCACGCGTGATAATCCTTCCTTGTATAACCTTGATACGCAATCAAACAAATCAAGTAGCTTTCAAACAATTCGCGCTTGATAGCCTCGTACACGCTTTACTCTCGAGGTGCCCTGTACCAGGCGTCTCAACGTTCGGGCGTCTGATATGAGGCGCTTATTCTACGATCCAGGAAGTTAGGTTTCGGCACCTAACACGATTCCCAGCGCATCCAAACTCTATGAACACGACATCCCTTCAATCATTGCAACGGATTGTCAACCGCATTCTAAACCTCTCCCAGACTTCTAAAACAAATTTTAACACCCTTTTTCAACCTTCTAAAACACCTCACATCAACCTACATCCCGAAGATCTCTGTGTGTCCAAGTTGATGTCATTTGGTGTCCATGTTCAAAGCTTGACAATATATATTTATGGCATGATTACTCCTTTGCTACCTTTGGATTTACATTGTTAATGTCCTTTCCCTTCAAGTATCATTTACTAACTTCGTTCTAACTTTGTTTGTTTTTGTTCATTATAGTACAAGTCAAACACGGTCAAAATCGAAATACCCAAAACAAACAAGGGTCCAAATACATTATTTCTTATACAATCACGCGTGATAATCCTTCCTTGTATAACCTTGATACGCAATCAAACAAATCAAGTAGCTTTCAAACAATTCGCGGTTGATAGCCTCGTACACGCTTTAGTCTCGAGGTGCACTGTACCAGGCGTCTCAACGTTCGGGCGTCTGATATGAGGCGCTTATTCTACGATCCAGGAAATTAGGTTTCGGCACCTAACACGATTCCCAGCGCATCCAAACTCTATGAACACGACATCTCTTCAATCATTGCAACGGATTGTCAACCGCATTCTAAACCTCTCCCAGACTTCTAAAACAAATTTTAATACCCTTTTACAACCTTATAAAACACCTCACATCAACCTACATCCCGAACATCTCTGTGTGTCCGAGTTGATGTCATTGCGTGTCCATGTTCAAAGCTTGACAATATATATTTATGGCATGATTACTCCTTTGCTACCTTTGTATTTACATTGTTAATCTCCTTTCCCTTCATGTATAATTTACTAACTTCGTTCTAACTTTGTTTGTTTTTGTTCATTATAGTACAAGTCAAACACGGTCAAAATCGATATACCCAAAACAAACAAGGGTCCAAATACATTATTTCTTATACAATCACGCGTGATAATCCTTCCTTGTATAACCTTGATACGCAATCAAACAAATCAAGTAGCTTTCAAACAATTCGCGGTTGATAGCCTCGTACACGCTTTAGTCTCGAGGTGCACTGTACCAGGCGTCTCAACGTTTGGGCGTCTGATATGAGGCGCTTATTCTACGATCCAGGAAATTAGGTTTCGGCACCTAACACGATTCCCAGCGCATCCAAACTCTATGAACACGACATCCCTTCAATCATTGCAACGGATTGTCAACCGCATTCTAAACCTCTCCCAGACTTCTAAAACCAATTTGACTACCCTTTTACAACCTTCTAAAACACCTCACATCAACCTACATCCCGAACATCTCTGTGTGCCCAAGTTGATGTCATTGCGTGTCCATGTTCAAAGCTTGACAATATATATTTATGGCATGATTACTCCTTTGCTACCTTTGTATTTACATTGTTAATCTCCTTTCCCTTCATGTATCATTTACTAACTTCGTTCTAACTTTTTTTTGTTTTTGTTCATTATAGTACAAGTCAAACACGGTCAAAATCGAAATACCCAAAACAAACAAGGATCCAAATACATTATTTCTTATACAATCACGCGTGATAATCCTTCCTTGTATAACCTTGATACGCAATCAAACAAATCAAGTAGCTTTCAAACAATTCGCGCTTGATAGCCTCGTACACGCTTTACTCTCGAGGTGCCCTGTACCAGGCGTCTCAACGTTCGGGCGTCTGATATGAGGCGCTTATTCTACGATCCAGGAAGTTAGGTTTCGGCACCTAACACGATTCCCAGCGCATCCAAACTCTATGAACACGACATCCCTTCAATCATTGCAACAGATTGTCAACCGCATTCTAAACCTCTCCCAGACTTCTAAAACAAATTTTAATACCCTTTTACAACCTTCTAAAACACCTCACATCAACCTACATCCCGAAGATCTCTGTGTGTCCGAGTTGATGTCATTTGGTGTCCATGTTCAAAGCTTGACAATATATATTTATGGCATGATTACTCCTTTGCTACCTTTGTATTTACATTGTTAATCTCCTTTACCTTCAAGTATCATTTACTAACTTCGTTCTAACTTTGTTTGTTTTTGTTCATTATAGTACAAGTCAAAAACGGTCAAAATCGAAATACCAAAAACAAACAAGGGTCCAAATACATTATTTCTTATACAATCACGCGTGATAATCCTTCCTTGTATAACCTTGATACGCAATCAAACAAATCAAGTAGCTTTCAAACAATTCGCGCTTGATAGCCTCGTACACGCTTTAGTCTGGAGGTGCACTGTACCAGGCGTCTCAACGTTCGGGCGTCTGATATGAGGCGCTTATTCTACGATCCAGGAAATTAGGTTTCGGCACCTAACACGATTCCCAGCGCATCCAAACTCTATGAACACGACATCCCTTCAATCATTGCAACGGATTGTCAACCGCATTCTAAACCTCTCTCAGACTTCTAAAACAAATTTTAACACCCTTTTTCAACCTTCTAAAACACCTCACATCAACCTACATCCCGAAGATCTCTGTGTGTCCAAGTTGATGTCATTTGGTGTCCATGTTCAAAGCTTGACAATATATATTTATGGCATGATTACTCCTTTGCTACCTTTGTATTTACATTGTTAATGTCCTTTCCCTTCAAGTATCATTTACTAACTTCGTTCTAACTTTGTTTGTTTTTGTTCATTATAGTACAAGTCAAACACGGTCAAAATCGAAATACCCAAAACAAACAAGGGTCCAAATACATTATTTCTTATACAATCACGTGTGATAATCCTTCCTTGTATAACCTTGATACGCAATCAAACAAATCAAGTAGCTTTCAAACAATTCGCGCTTGATAGCCTCGTACACGCTTTAGTCTCGAGGTGCACTGTACCAGGCGTCTCAACGTTCGGGCGTCTGATATGAGGCGCTTATTCTACGATCCAGGAAATTAGGTTTCGGCACCTAACACGATTCCCAGCGCATCCAAACTCTATGAACACGACATCTCTTCAATCATTGCAACGGATTGTCAACCGCATTATAAACCTCTCCCAGACTTCTAAAACAAATTTTAATACCCTTTTACAACCTTATAAAACACCTCACATCAACCTACATCCTGAACATCTCTGTGTGTCCGAGTTGATGTCATTGCGTGTCCATGTTCAAAGCTTGACAATATATATTTATGGCATGATTACTCCTTTGCTACCTTTGTATTTACATTGTTAATCTCCTTTCCCTTCATGTATAATTTACTAACTTCGTTCTAACTTTGTTTGTTTTTGTTCATTATAGTACAAGTCAAACACGGTCAAAATCGAAATACCCAAAACAAACAAGGGTCCAAATACATTATTTCTTATACAATCACGCGTGATAATCCTTCCTTGTATAACCTTGATACGCAATCAAACAAATCAAGTAGCTTTCAAACAATTCGCGGTTGATAGCCTCGTACACGCTTTAGTCTCGAGGTGCACTGTACCAGGCGTCTCAACGTTCGGGCGTCTGATATGAGGCGCTTATTCTACGATCCAGGAAATTAGGTTTCGGCACCTAACACGATTCCCAGCGCATCCAAACTCTATGAACACGACATCCCTTCAATCATTGCAACGGATTGTCAACCGCATTCTAAACCTCTCCCAGACTTCTAAAACAAATTTGAATACCCTTTTACAACCTTCTAAAATACCTCACATCAACCTACATCCCGAACATCTCTGTGTGCCCGAGTTGATGTCATTGCGTGTCCATGTTCAAAGCTTGACAATATATATTTATGGCATGATTACTCCTTTGCTACCTTTGTATTTACATTGTTAATCTCCTTTCCCTTCATGTATAATTTACTAACTTCGTTCTAACTTTGTTTGTTTTTGTTCATTATAGTACAAGTCAAACACGGTCAAAATCGAAATACCCAAAACAAACAAGGGTCCAAATACATTATTTCTTATACAATCACGCGTGATAATCCTTCCTTGTATAACCTTGATACGCAATCAAACAAATCAAGTAGCTTTCAAACAATTCGCGGTTGATAGCCTCGTACACGCTTTAGTCTCGAGGTGCACTGTACCAGGCGTCTCAACGTTCGGGCGTCTGATATGAGGCGCTTATTCTACGATCCAGGAAATTAGGTTTCGGCACCTAACACGATTCCCAGCGCATCCAAACTCTATGAACACGACATCCCTTCAATCATTGCAACGGATTGTCAACCGCATTCTAAACCTCTCCCAGACTTCTAAAACAAATTTGAATACCCTTTTACAACCTTCTAAAATACCTCACATCAACCTACATCCCGAACATCTCTGTGTGCCCGAGTTGATGTCATTGCGTGTCCATGTTCAAAGCTTGACAATATATATTTATGGCATGATTACTCCTTTGCTACCTTTGTATTTACATTGTTAATGTCCTTTCCCTTCATGTATCATTTACTAACTTCGTTCTAACTTTTTTTTGTTTTTGTTCATTATAGTACAAGTCAAACACGGTCAAAATCGAAATACCCAAAACAAACAAGGATCCAAATACATTATTTCTTATACAATCACGCGTGATAATCCTTCCTTGTATAACCTTGATACGCAATCAAACAAATCAAGTAGCTTTCAAACAATTCGCGCTTGATAGCCTCGTACACGCTTTAGTCTCGAGGTGCCCTGTACCAGGCGTCTCAACGTTCGGGCGTCTGATATGAGGCGCTTATTCTACGATCCAGGAAGTTAGGTTTCGGCACCTAACACGATTCCCAGCGCATCCAAACTCTATGAACACGACATCTCTTCAATCATTGCAACGGATTGTCAACCGCATTATAAACCTCTCCCAGACTTCTAAAACAAATTTTAATACCCTTTTACAACCTTATAGAACACCTCACATCAACCTACATCCCGAACATCTCTGTGTGTCCGAGTTGATGTCATTGCGTGTCCATGTTCAAAGCTTGACAATATATATTTATGGCATGATTACTCCTTTGCTACCTTTGTATTTACATTGTTAATCTCCTTTCCCTTCATGTATAATTTACTAACTTCGTTCTAACTTTGTTTGTTTTTGTTCATTATAGTACAAGTCAAACACGGTCAAAATCGAAATACCCAAAACAAACAAGGGTCCAAATACATTATTTCTTATACAATCACGCGTGATAATCCTTCCTTGTATAACCTTGATACGCAATCAAACAAATCAAGTAGCTTTCAAACAATTCGCGGTTGATAGCCTCGTACACGCTTTAGTCTCGAGGTGCACTGTACCAGGCGTCTCAACGTTCGGGCGTCTGATATGAGGCGCTTATTCTACGATCCAGGAAATTAGGTTTCGGCACCTAACACGATTCCCAGCGCATCCAAACTCTATGAACACGACATCCCTTCAATCATTGCAACGGATTGTCAACCGCATTCTAAACCTCTCCCAGACTTCTAAAACAAATTTGAATACCCTTTTACAACCTTCTAAAATACCTCACATCAACCTACATCCCGAACATCTCTGTGTGCCCGAGTTGATGTCATTGCGTGTCCATGTTCAAAGCTTGACAATATATATTTATGGCATGATTACTCCTTTGCTACCTTTGTATTTACATTGTTAATCTCCTTTCCCTTCATGTATAATTTACTAACTTCGTTCTAACTTTGTTTGTTTTTGTTCATTATAGTACAAGTCAAACACGGTCAAAATCGAAATACCCAAAACAAACAAGGGTCCAAATACATTATTTCTTATACAATCACGCGTGATAATCCTTCCTTGTATAACCTTGATACGCAATCAAACAAATCAAGTAGCTTTCAAACAATTCGCGGTTGATAGCCTCGTACACGCTTTAGTCTCGAGGTGCACTGTACCAGGCGTCTCAACGTTCGGGCGTCTGATATGAGGCGCTTATTCTACGATCCAGGAAATTAGGTTTCGGCACCTAACACGATTCCCAGCGCATCCAAACTCTATGAACACGACATCCCTTCAATCATTGCAACGGATTGTCAACCGCATTCTAAACCTCTCCCAGACTTCTAAAACAAATTTGAATACCCTTTTACAACCTTCTAAAATACCTCACATCAACCTACATCCCGAACATCTCTGTGTGCCCGAGTTGATGTCATTGCGTGTCCATGTTCAAAGCTTGACAATATATATTTATGGCATGATTACTCCTTTGCTACCTTTGTATTTACATTGTTAATCTCCTTTCCCTTCATGTATCATTTACTAACTTCGTTCTAACTTTTTTTTGTTTTTGTTCATTATAGTACAAGTCAAACACGGTCAAAATCGAAATACCCAAAACAAACAAGGATCCAAATACATTATTTCTTATACAATCACGCGTGATAATCCTTCCTTGTATAACCTTGATACGCAATCAAACAAATCAAGTAGCTTTCAAACAATTCGCGCTTGATAGCCTCGTACACGCTTTAGTCTCGAGGTGCCCTGTACCAGGCGTCTCAACGTTCGGGCGTCTGATATGAGGCGCTTATTCTACGATCCAGGAAGTTAGGTTTCGGCACCTAACACGATTCCCAGCGCATCCAAACTCTATGAACACGACATCTCTTCAATCATTGCAACGGATTGTCAACCGCATTATAAACCTCTCCCAGACTTCTAAAACAAATTTTAATACCCTTTTACAACCTTATAGAACACCTCACATCAACCTACATCCCGAACATCTCTGTGTGTCCGAGTTGATGTCATTGCGTGTCCATGTTCAAAGCTTGACAATATATATTTATGGCATGATTACTCCTTTGCTACCTTTGTATTTACATTGTTAATCTCCTTTCCCTTCATGTATAATTTACTAACTTCGTTCTAACTTTGTTTGTTTTTGTTCATTATAGTACAAGTCAAACACGGTCAAAATCGAAATACCCAAAACAAACAAGGGTCCAAATACATTATTTCTTATACAATCACGCGTGATAATCCTTCCTTGTATAACCTTGATACGCAATCAAACAAATCAAGTAGCTTTCAAACAATTCGCGGTTGATAGCCTCGTACACGATTTAGTCTCGAGGTGCACTGTACCAGGCGTCTCAACGTTCGGGCGTCTGATATGAGGCGCTTATTCTACGATCCAGGAAATTAGGTTTCGGCACCTAACACGATTCTCAGCGCATCCAAACTCTATGAACACGACATCCCTTCAATCATTGCAACGGATTGTCAACCGCATTCTAAACCTCTCCCAGACTTCTAAAACAAATTTGAATACCCTTTTACAACCTTCTAAAATACCTCACATCAACCTACATCCCGAACATCTCTGTGTGCCCGAGTTGATGTCATTGCGTGTCCATGTTCAAAGCTTGACAATATATACTTATGGCATGATTACTCCTTTGCTACCTTTGTATTTACATTGTTAATCTCCTTTCCCTTCATATATCATTTACTAACTTCGTTCTAACTTTTTTTGTTTTTGTTCATTATAGTACAAGTCAAACACGGTCAAAATCGAAATACCCAAAACAAACAAGGATCCAAATACATTATTTCTTATACAATCACGCGTGATAATCCTTCCTTGTATAACCTTGATACGCAATCAAACAAATCAAGTAGCTTTCAAACAATTCGCGCTTGATAGCCTCGTACACGCTTTAGTCTCGAGGTGCCCTGTACCAGGCGTCTCAACGTTCGGGCGTCTGATATGAGGCGCTTATTCTACGATCCAGGAAGTTAGGTTTCGGCACCTAACACGATTCCCAGGGCATCCAAACTCTATGAACACGACATCCCTTCAATCATTGCAACAGATTGTCAACCGCATTCTAAACCTCTCCCAGACTTCTAAAACAAATTTTAATACCCTTTTACAACCTTCTAAAACACCTCACATCAACCTACATCCCGAAGATCTCTGTGTGTCCGAGTTGATGTCATTTCGTGTCCATGTTCAAAGCTTGACAATATATATTTATGGCATGATTACTCCTTTGCTACCTTTGTATTTACATTGTTAATCTCCTTTCCCTTCAAGTATCATTTACTAACTTCGTTCTAACTTTGTTTGTTTTTGTTCATTATAGTACAAGTCAAAAACGGTCAAAATCGAAATACCCAAAACAAACAAGGATCCAAATACATTATTTCTTATACAATCACGCGTGATAATCCTTCCTTGTATAACCTTGATACGCAATCAAACAAATCAAGTAGCTTTCAAACAATTCGCGCTTGATAGCCTCGTACACGCTTTAGTCTCGAGGTGCACTGTACCAGGCGTCTCAACGTTCGGGCGTCTGATATGAGGCGCTTATTCTACGATCCAGGAAATTAGGTTTCGGCACCTAACACGATTCCCAGCGCATCCAAACTCTATGAACACGACATCTCTTCAATCATTGCAACGGATTGTCAACCGCATTATAAACCTCTCCCAGACTTCTAAAACAAATTTTAATACCCTTTTACAACCTTATAGAACACCTCACATCAACCTACATCCCGAACATCTCTGTGTGTCCGAGTTGATGTCATTGCGTGTCCATGTACAAAGCTTGACAATATATATTTATGGCATGATTACTCCTTTGCTACCTTTGTATTTACATTGTTAATCTCCTTTCCCTTCATGTATAATTTACTAACTTCGTTCTAACTTTGTTTGTTTTTGTTCATTATAGTACAAGTCAAACACGGTCAAAATCGAAATACCCAAAACAAACAAGGGTCCAAATACATTATTTCTTATACAATCACGCGTGATAATCCTTCCTTGTATAACCTTGATACGCAATCAAACAAATCAAGTAGCTTTCAAACAATTCGCGGTTGATAGCCTCGTACACGATTTAGTTTCGAGGTGCACTGTACCAGGCGTCTCAACGTTCGGGCGTCTGATATGAGGCGCTTATTCTACGATCCAGGAAATTAGGTTTCGGCACCTAACACGATTCTCAGCGCATCCAAACTCTATGAACACGACATCCCTTCAATCATTGCAACGGATTGTCAACCGCATTCTAAACCTCTCCCAGACTTCTAAAACAAATTTGAATACCCTTTTACAACCTTCTAAAATACCTCACATCAACCTACATCCCGAACATCTCTGTGTGCCCGAGTTGATGTCATTGCGTGTCCATGTTCAAAGCTTGACAATATATATTTATGGCATGATTACTCCTTTGCTACCTTTGTATTTACATTGTTAATCTCCTTTCCCTTCATATATCATTTACTAACTTCGTTCTAACTTTTTTTGTTTTTGTTCATTATAGTACAAGTCAAACACGGTCAAAATCGAAATACCCAAAACAAACAAGGATCCAAATACATTATTTCTTATACAATCACGCGTGATAATCCTTCCTTGTATAACCTTGATACGCAATCAAACAAATCAAGTAGCTTTCAAACAATTCGCGCTTGATAGCCTCGTACACGCTTTAGTCTCGAGGTGCCCTGTACCAGGCGTCTCAACGTTCGGGCGTCTGATATGAGGCGCTTATTCTACGATCCAGGAAGTTAGGTTTCGGCACCTAACACGATTCCCAGGGCATCCAAACTCTATGAACACGACATCCCTTCAATCATTGCAACAGATTGTCAACCGCATTCTAAACCTCTCCCAGACTTCTAAAACAAATTTTAATACCCTTTTACAACCTTCTAAAACACCTCACATCAACCTACATCCCGAAGATCTCTGTGTGTCCGAGTTGATGTCATTTCGTGTCCATGTTCAAAGCTTGACAATATATATTTATGGCATGATTACTCCTTTGCTACCTTTGTATTTACATTGTTAATCTCCTTTCCCTTCAAGTATCATTTACTAACTTCGTTCTAACTTTGTTTGTTTTTGTTCATTATAGTACAAGTCAAAAACGGTCAAAATCGAAATACCCAAAACAAACAAGGGTCCAAATACATTATTTCTTATACAATCACGCGTGATAATCCTTCCTTGTATAACCTTGATACGCAATCAAACAAATCAAGTAGCTTTCAAACAATTCGCGCTTGATAGCCTCGTACACGCTATAGTCTCGAGGTGCACTGTACTAGGCGTCTCAACGTTCGGGCGTCTGATATGAGGCGCTTATTCTACGATCCAGGAAATTAGGTTTCGGCACCTAACACGATTACCAGCGCATCCAAACTCTATGAACACGACATCCCTTCAATCATTGCAACGGATTGTCAACTGCATTCTAAACCTCTCCCAGACTTCTAAAACAAATTTTAACACCCTTTTTCAACCTTCTAAAACACCTCACATCAACCTACATCCCGAAGATCTCTGTTTGTCCAAGTTGATGTCATTTGGTGTCCATGTTCAAAGCTTGACAATATATATTTATGGAATGATTACTCCTTTGCTACCTTTGTATTTACATTGTTAATGTCCTTTCCCTTCAAGTATCATTTACTAACTTCGTTCTAACTTTGTTTGTTTTTGTTCATTATAGTACAAGTCAAACACGGTCAAAATCGAAATACCCAAAACAAACAAGGGTCCAAATACATTATTTCTTATACAATCACGCGTGATAATCCTTCCTTGTATAACCTTGATACGCAATCAAACAAATCAAGTAGCTTTCAAACAATTCGCGCTTGATAGCCTCGTACACGCTTTAGTCTCGAGGTGCCCTGTACCAGGCGTCTCAACGTTCGGGCATCTGATATGAGGCGCTTATTCTACGATCCAGGAAATTAGGTTTCGGCACCTAACACGATTCCCAGCGCATCCAAACTCTATGAACACGACATCTCTTCAATCATTGCAACGGATTGTCAACCGCATTCTAAACCTCTCCCAGACTTCTAAAACAAATTTTAATACCCTTTTACAACCTTCTAAAACAACTCACATCAACCTACATCCCGAACATCTCTGTGTGTCCGAGTTGATGTCATTGCGTGTCCATGTTCAAAGCTTGACAATATATATTTATGGCATGATTACTCCTTTGCTACCTTAGTATTTACATTGTTAATCTCCTTTCCCTTCATGTATAATTTACTAACTTCGTTCTAACTTTGTTTGTTTTTGTTCATTATAGTACAAGGCAAACACGGTCAAAATCGAAATACCCAAAACAAACAAGGGTCCAAATACATTATTTCTTATACAATCACGCATGATAATCCTTCCTTGTATAACCTTGATACGCAATCAAACAAATCAAGTAGCTTTCAAACAATTCGCGCTTGATAGCCTCGTACACGCTTTAGTCTCGAGGTGCCCTGTACCAGGCGTCTCAACGTTCGGGCGTCTGATATGAGGCGCTTATTCTACGATCCAGGAAGTTAGGTTTCGGCACCTAACACGATTCCCAGGGCATCCAAACTCTATGAACACGACATCCCTTCAATCATTGCAACAGATTGTCAACCGCATTCTAAACCTCTCCCAGACTTCTAAAACAAATTTTAATACCCTTTTACAACCTTCTAAAACACCTCACATCAACCTACATCCCGAAGATCTCTGTGTGTCCGAGTTGATGTCATTTCGTGTCCATGTTCAAAGCTTGACAATATATATTTATGGCATGATTACTCCTTTGCTACCTTTGTATTTACATTGTTAATCTCCTTTCCCTTCAAGTATCATTTACTAACTTCGTTCTAACTTTGTTTGTTTTTGTTCATTATAGTACAAGTCAAAAACGGTCAAAATCGAAATACCCAAAACAAACAAGGGTCCAAATACATTATTTCTTATACAATCACGCGTGATAATCCTTCCTTGTATAACCTTGATACGCAATCAAACAAATCAAGTAGCTTTCAAACAATTCGCGCTTGATAGCCTCGTACACGCTATAGTCTCGAGGTGCACTGTACTAGGCGTCTCAACGTTCGGGCGTCTGATATGAGGCGCTTATTCTACGATCCAGGAAATTAGGTTTCGGCACCTAACACGATTACCAGCGCATCCAAACTCTATGAACACGACATCCCTTCAATCATTGCAACGGATTGTCAACTGCATTCTAAACCTCTCCCAGACTTCTAAAACAAATTTTAACACCCTTTTTCAACCTTCTAAAACACCTCACATCAACCTACATCCCGAAGATCTCTGTTTGTCCAAGTTGATGTCATTTGGTGTCCATGTTCAAAGCTTGACAATATATATTTATGGAATGATTACTCCTTTGCTACCTTTGTATTTACATTGTTAATGTCCTTTCCCTTCAAGTATCATTTACTAACTTCGTTCTAACTTTGTTTGTTTTTGTTCATTATAGTACAAGTCAAACACGGTCAAAATCGAAATACCCAAAACAAACAAGGGTCCAAATACATTATTTCTTATACAATCACGCGTGATAATCCTTCCTTGTATAACCTTGATACGCAATCAAACAAATCAAGTAGCTTTCAAACAATTCGCGCTTGATAGCCTCGTACACGCTTTAGTCTCGAGGTGCCCTGTACCAGGCGTCTCAACGTTCGGGCATCTGATATGAGGCGCTTATTCTACGATCCAGGAAATTAGGTTTCGGCACCTAACACGATTCCCAGCGCATCCAAACTCTATGAACACGACATCTCTTCAATCATTGCAACGGATTGTCAACCGCATTCTAAACCTCTCCCAGACTTCTAAAACAAATTTTAATACCCTTTTACAACCTTCTAAAACAACTCACATCAACCTACATCCCGAACATCTCTGTGTGTCCGAGTTGATGTCATTGCGTGTCCATGTTCAAAGCTTGACAATATATATTTATGGCATGATTACTCCTTTGCTACCTTAGTATTTACATTGTTAATCTCCTTTCCCTTCATGTATAATTTACTAACTTCGTTCTAACTTTGTTTGTTTTTGTTCATTATAGTACAAGGCAAACACGGTCAAAATCGAAATACCCAAAACAAACAAGGGTCCAAATACATTATTTCTTATACAATCACGCATGATAATCCTTCCTTGTATAACCTTGATACGCAATCAAACAAATCAAGTAGCTTTCAAACAATTCGCGCTTGATAGCCTCGTACACGCTTTAGTCTCGAGGTGCACTGTACCAGACGTCTCAACGTTCGGGCGTTTGATATGAGGCGCTTATTCTACGATCCAGGAAATTAGGTTTCGGCACCTAACACGATTCCCAGCGCATCCAAACTCTATGTACACGACATCTCTTCAATCATTGCAACGGATTGTCAACCGCATTCTAAACCTCTCCCAGACTTCTAAAACAAATTTTAATACCCTTTTACAACCTTATAAAACACCTCACATCAACCTACATCCCGAACATCTCTGTGTGTCCGAGTTGATGTTATTGCGTGTCCATGTTCAAAGCTTGACAATATATATTTATGGCATGATTACTCCTTTGCTACCTTTGTATTTACATTGTTAATCTCCTTTCCCTTCATGTATAATTTACTAACTTCGTTCTAACTTTGTTTGTTTTTGTTCATTATAGTACAAGTCAAACACGGTCAAAATCGAAATACCCAAAACAAACAAGGGTCCAAATACATTATTTCTTATACAATCACGCGTGATAATCCTTCCTTGTATAACCTTGATACGCAATCAAACAAATCAAGTAGCTTTCAAACAATTCGCGCTTGATAGCCTCGTACACGCTTTAGTCTCGAGGTGCACTGTACCAGGCGTCTCAACGTTCGGGCGTCTGATATGAGGCGCTTATTCTACGATCCAGGAAATTAGGTTTCGGCACCTAACACGATTCCCAGCGCATCCAAACTCTATGAACACGACATCTCTTCAATCATTGCAACGGATTGTCAACCGCATTATAAACCTCTCCCAGACTTCTAAAACAAATTTTAATACCCTTTTACAACCTTATAAAACACCTCACATCAACCTACATCCCGAACATCTCTGTGTGTCCGAGTTGATGTTATTGCGTGTCCATGTTCAAAGCTTGACAATATATATATATGGCATGATTACTCCTTTGCTACCTTTGTATTTACATTGTTAATCTCCTTTCCCTTC
This sequence comes from Agrostemma githago, assembly GCA_958450325.1. Lineage (NCBI taxonomy): Eukaryota > Viridiplantae > Streptophyta > Magnoliopsida > Caryophyllales > Caryophyllaceae > Agrostemma > Agrostemma githago. The sequence goes on from OY288245.1 coordinate 27,986,274, forward strand.
ATGTATAATTTACTAACTTCGTTCTAACTTTGTTTGTTTTTGTTCATTATAGTACAAGTCAAACACGGTCAAAATCGAAATACCCAAAACAAACAAGGGTCCAAATACATTATTTCTTATACAATCACGCGTGATAATCCTTCCTTGTATAACCTTGATACGCAATCAAACAAATCAAGTAGCTTTCAAACAATTCGCGGTTGATAGCCTCGTACACGCTTTAGTCTCGAGGTGCACTGTACCAGGCGTCTCAACGTTCGGGCGTCTGATATGAGGCGCTTATTCTACGATCCAGGAAATTAGGTTTCGGCACCTAACACGATTCCCAGCGCATCCAAACTCTATGAACACGACATCCCTTCAATCATTGCAACGGATTGTCAACCGCATTCTAAACCTCTCCCAGACTTCTAAAACAAATTTTAATACCCTTTTACAACCTTATAAAACACCTCACATCAACCTACATCCCGAACATCTCTGTGTGTCCGAGTTGATGTTATTGCGTGTCCATGTTCAAAGCTTGACAATATATATTTATGGCATGATTACTCCTTTGCTACCTTTGTATTTACATTGTTAATCTCCTTTCCCTTCATGTATAATTTACTAACTTCGTTCTAACTTTGTTTGTTTTTGTTCATTATAGTACAAGTCAAACACGGTCAAAATCGAAATACCCAAAACAAACAAGGGTCCAAATACATTATTTCTTATACAATCACGCGTGATAATTCTTCCTTGTATAACCTTGATACGCAATCAAAAAAATCAAGTAGCTTTCAAACAATTCGCGCTTGATAGCCTCGTACACGCTTTAGTCTCGAGGTGCACTGTACCAGGCGTCTCAACGTTCGGGCGTCTGATATGAGGCGCTTATTCTACGATCCAGGAAATTAGGTTTCGGCACCTAACACGATTCCCAGCGCATCCAAACTCTATGAACACGACATCTCTTCAATCATTGCAACGGATTGTCAACCGCATTCTAAACCTCTCCCAGACTTCTAAAACAAATTTTAATACCCTTTTACAACCTTATAAAACACCTCACATCAACCTACATCCCGAACATCTCTGTGTGTCCGAGTTGATGTTATTGCGTGTCCATGTTCAAAGCTTGACAATATATATATATGGCATAATTACTCCTTTGCTACCTTTGTATTTACATTGTTAATCTCCTTTCCCTTCATGTATAATTTACTAACTTCGTTCTAACTTTGTTTGTTTTTGTTCATTATAGTACAAGTCAAACACGGTCAAAATCGAAATACCCAAAACAAACAAGGGTCCAAATACATTATTTCTTATACAATCACGCGTGATAATCCTTCCTTGTATAACCTTGATACGCAATCAAACAAATCAAGTAGCTTTCAAACAATTCGCGGTTGATAGCCTCGTACACGCTTTAGTCTCGAGGTGCACTGTACCAGGCGTCTCAACGTTCGGGCGTCTGATATGAGGCGCTTATTCTACGATCCAGGAAATTAGGTTTCGGCACCTAACACGATTCCCAGCGCATCCAAACTCTATGAACACGACATCCCTTCAATCATTGCAACGGATTGTCAACCGCATTCTAAACCTCTCCCAGACTTCTAAAACAAATTTGAATACCCTTTTACAACCTTCTAAAACACCTCACATCAACCTACATCCCGAACATCTCTGTGTGCCCGAGTTGATGTCATTGCGTGTCCATGTTCAAAGCTTGACAATATATATTTATGGCATGATTACTCCTTTGCTACCTTTGTATTTACATTGTTAATCTCCTTTCCCTTCATGTATCATTTACTAACTTCGTTCTAACTTTTTTTGTTTTTGTTCATTATAGTACAAGTCAAACACGGTCAAAATCGAAATACCCAAAACAAACAAGGATCCAAATACATTATTTCTTATACAATCACGCGTGATAATCCTTCCTTGTATAACCTTGATACGCAATCAAACAAATCAAGTAGCTTTCAAACAATTCGCGGTTGATAGCCTCGTACACGCTTTAGTCTCGAGGTGCACTGTACCAGGCGTCTCAACGTTCGGGCGTCTAATATGAGGCGCTTATTCTACGATCCAGGAAATTAGGTTTCGGCACCTAACACGATTCCCAGCGCATCCAAACTCTATGAACACGACATCCCTTCAATCATTGCAACGGATTGTCAACCGCATTCTACACCTCTCCCAGACTTCTAAAACAAATTTGAATACCCTTTTACAACCTTCTAAAACACCTCACATCAACCTACATCCCGAACATCTCTGTGTGCTCGAGTTGATGTCATTGCGTGTCCATGTTCAAAGCTTGACAATATATATTTATGGCATGATTACTCCTTTGCTACCTTTGTATTTACATTGTTAATCTCCTTTCCCTTCAAGTATCATTTACTAACTTCGTTCTAACTTTGTTTGTTTTTGTTCATTATAGTACAAGGCAAACACGGTCAAAATCGAAATACCCAAAACAAACAAGGGTCCAAATACATTATTTCTTATACAATCACGCATGATAATCCTTCCTTGTATAACCTTGATACGCAATCAAACAAATCAAGTAGCTTTCAAACAATTCGCGCTTGATAGCCTCGTACACGCTTTAGTCTCGAGGTGCACTGTACCAGGCGTCTCAACGTTCGGGCGTGTGATATGAGGCGCTTATTCTACGATCCAGGAAATTAGGTTTCGGCACCTAACACGATTCCCAGCGCATCCAAACTCTATGTACACGACATCTCTTCAATCATTGCAACGGATTGTCAACCGCATTCTAAACCTCTCCCAGACTTCTAAAACAAATTTTAATACCCTTTTACAACCTTATAAAACACCTCACATCAACCTACATCCCGAACATCTCTGTGTGTCCGAGTTGATGTCATTGCGTGTCCATGTTCAAAGCTTGACAATATATATTTATGGCATGATTACTCCTTTGCTACCTTTGTATTTACATTGTTAATCTCCTTTCCCTTCATGTATAATTTACTAACTTCGTTCTAACTTTGTTTGTTTTTGTTCATTATAGTACAAGTCAAACACGGTCAAAATCGAAATACCCAAAACAAACAAGGGTCCAAATACATTATTTCTTATACAATCACGCGTGATAATCCTTCCTTGTATAACCTTGATACGCAATCAAACAAATCAAGTAGCTTTCAAACAATTCGCGGTTGATAGCCTCGTACACGCTTTAGTCTCGAGGTGCACTGTACCAGGCGTCTCAACGTTCGGGCGTCTGATATGAGGCGCTTATTCTACGATCCAGGAAATTAGTTTTCGGCACCTAACACGATTCCCAGCGCATCCAAACTCTATGAACACGACATCCCTTCAATCATTGCAACGGATTGTCAACCCCATTCTAAACCTCTCCCAGACTTCTAAAACAAATTTGAATACCCTTTTACAACCTTCTAAAACACCTCACATCAACCTACATCCCGAACATCTCTGTGTGCCCGAGTTGATGTCATTGCGTGTCCATGTTCAAAGCTTGACAATATATATTTATGGCATGATTACTCCTTTGCTACCTTTGTATTTACATTGTTAATCTCATTTCCCTTCATGTATAATTTACTAACTTCGTTCTAACTTTGTTTGTTTTTGTTCATTATAGTACAAGTCAAACACGGTCAAAATCGAAATACCCAAAACAAACAAGGGTCCAAATACATTATTTCTTATACAATCACGCGTGATAATCCTTCCTTGTATAACCTTGATACGCAATCAAACAAATCAAGTAGCTTTCAAACAATTCGCGGTTGATAGCCTCGTACACGCTTTAGTCTCGAGGTGCACTGTACCAGGCGTCTCAACGTTCGGGCGTCTGATATGAGGCGCTTATTCTACGATCCAGGAAATTAGGTTTCGGCACCTAACACGATTCCCAGCGCATCCAAACTCTATGAACACGACATCCCTTCAATCATTGCAACGGATTGTCAACCGCATTCTAAACCTCTCCCAGACTTCTAAAACAAATTTTAATACCCTTTTACAACCTTCTAAAACACCTCACATCAACCTACATCCCGAACATCTCTGTGTGCCCGAGTTGATGTCATTGCGTGTCCATGTTCAAAGCTTGACAATATATATTTATGGCATGATTACTCCTTTGCTACCTTTGTATTTACATTGTTAATCTCCTTTCCCTTCATGTATAATTTACTAACTTCGTTCTATACATTGTTCATTATAGTACAAGTCAAACACGGTCAAAATCGAAATACCCAAAACAAACAAGGGTCCAAATACATTATTTCTTATACAATCACGCGTGATAATCCTTCCTTGTATAACCTTGATACGCAATCAAACAAATCAAGTAGCTTTCAAACAATTCGCGCTTGATAGCCTCGTACACGCTTTAGTCTCGAGGTGCACTGTACCAGGCGTCTCAACGTTCGGGCGTCTGATATGAGGCGCTTATTCTACGATCCAGGAAATTAGGTTTCGGCACCTAACACGATTCCCAGCGCATCCAAACTCTATGAACACGACATCTCTTCAATCATTGCAACGGATTGTCAACCGCATTCTAAACCTCTCCCAGACTTCTAAAACAAATTTTAATACCCTTTTACAACCTTATAAAACACCTCACATCAACCTACATCCCGAAGATCTCTGTTTGTCCAAGTTGATGTCATTTGGTGTCCATGTTCAAAGCTTGACAATATATATTTATGGAATGATTACTCCTTTGCTACCTTTGTATTTACATTGTTAATGTCCTTTCCCTTCAAGTATCATTTACTAACTTCGTTCTAACTTTGTTTGTTTTTGTTCATTATAGTACAAGTCAAACACGGTCAAAATCGAAATACCCAAAACAAACAAGGGTCCAAATACATTATTTCTTATACAATCACGCGTGATATCCTTCCTTGTATAACCTTGATACGCAATCAAACAAATCAAGTAGCTTTCAAACAATTCGCGCTTGATAGCCTCGTACACGCTTTAGTCTCGAGGTGCCCTGTACCAGGCGTCTCAACGTTCGGGCATCTGATATGAGGCGCTTATTCTACGATCCAGGAAATTAGGTTTCGGCACCTAACACGATTCCCAGCGCATCCAAACTCTATGAACACGACATCTCTTCAATCATTGCAACGGATTGTCAACCGCATTCTAAACCTCTCCCAGACTTCTAAAACAAATTTTAATACCCTTTTACAACCTTCTAAAACAACTCACATCAACCTACATCCCGAACATCTCTGTGTGTCCGAGTTGATGTCATTGCGTGTCCATGTTCAAAGCTTGACAATATATATTTATGGCATGATTACTCCTTTGCTACCTTAGTATTTACATTGTTAATCTCCTTTCCCTTCATGTATAATTTACTAACTTCGTTCTAACTTTGTTTGTTTTTGTTCATTATAGTACAAGGCAAACACGGTCAAAATCGAAATACCCAAAACAAACAAGGGTCCAAATACATTATTTCTTATACAATCACGCATGATAATCCTTCCTTGTATAACCTTGATACGCAATCAAACAAATCAAGTAGCTTTCAAACAATTCGCGCTTGATAGCCTCGTACACGCTTTAGTCTCGAGGTGCACTGTACCAGGCGTCTCAACGTTCGGGCGTTTGATATGAGGCGCTTATTCTACGATCCAGGAAATTAGGTTTCGGCACCTAACACGATTCCCAGCGCATCCAAACTCTATGTACACGACATCTCTTCAATCATTGCAACGGATTGTCAACCGCATTCTAAACCTCTCCCAGACTTCTAAAACAAATTTTAATACCCTTTTACAACCTTATAAAACACCTCACATCAACCTACATCCCGAACATCTCTGTGTGTCCGAGTTGATGGTATTGCGTGTCCATGTTCAAAGCTTGACAATATATATTTATGGCATGATTACTCCTTTGCTACCTTTGTATTTACATTGTTAATCTCCTTTCCCTTCATGTATAATTTACTAACTTCGTTCTAACTTTGTTTGTTTTTGTTCATTATAGTACAAGTCAAACACGGTCAAAATCGAAATACCCAAAACAAACAAGGGTCCAAATACATTATTTCTTATACAATCACGCGTGATAATCCTTCCTTGTATAACCTTGATACGCAATCAAACAAATCAAGTAGCTTTCAAACAATTCGCGCTTGATAGCCTCGTACACGCTTTAGTCTCGAGGTGCACTGTACCAGGCGTCTCAACGTTCGGGCGTCTGATATGAGGCGCTTATTCTACGATCCAGGAAATTAGGTTTCGGCACCTAACACGATTCCCAGCGCATCCAAACTCTATGAACACGACATCTCTTCAATCATTGCAACGGATTGTCAACCGCATTCTAAACCTCTCCCAGACTTCTAAAACAAATTTTAATACCCTTTTACAACCTTATAAAACACCTCACATCAACCTACATCCCGAACATCTCTGTGTGTCCGAGTTGATGTTATTGCGTGTCCATGTTCAAAGCTTGACATCATATATATATGGCATGATTACTCCTTTGCTACCTTTGTATTTACATTGTTAATCTCCTTTCCCTTCATGTATAATTTACTAACTTCGTTCTAACTTTGTTTGTTTTTGTTCATTATAGTACAAGTCAAACACGGTCAAAATCGAAATACCCAAAACAAACAAGGGTCCAAATACATTATTTCTTATACAATCACGCGTGATAATCCTTCCTTGTATAACCTTGATACGCAATCAAACAAATCAAGTAGCTTTCAAACAATTCGCGGTTGATAGCCTCGTACACGCTTTAGTCTCGAGGTGCACTGTACCAGGCGTCTCAACGTTCGGGCGTCTGATATGAGGCGCTTATTCTACGATCCAGGAAATTAGGTTTCGGCACCTAACACGATTCCCAGCGCATCCAAACTCTATGAACACGACATCCCTTCAATCATTGCAACGGATTGTCAACCGCATTCTAAACCTCTCCCAGACTTCTAAAACAAATTTGAATACCCTTTTACAACCTTCTAAAACACCTCACATCAACCTACATCCCGAACATCTCTGTGTGCCCGAGTTGATGTCATTGCGTGTCCATGTTCAAAGCTTGACAATATATATTTATGGCATGATTACTCCTTTGCTACCTTTGTATTTACATTGTTAATCTCCTTTCCCTTCATGTATCATTTACTATCTTCGTTCTAACTTTTTTTGTTTTTGTTCATTATAGTACAAGTCAAACACGGTCAAAATCGAAATACCCAAAACAAACAAGGGTCCAAATACATTATTTCTTATACAATCACGCGTGATATCCTTCCTTGTATAACCTTGATACGCAATCAAACAAATCAAGTAGCTTTCAAACAATTCGCGCTTGATAGCCTCGTACACGCTTTAGTCTCGAGGTGCCCTGTACCAGGCGTCTCAACGTTCGGGCATCTGATATGAGGCGCTTATTCTACGATCCAGGAAATTAGGTTTCGGCACCTAACACGATTCCCAGCGCATCCAAACTCTATGAACACGACATCTCTTCAATCATTGCAACGGATTGTCAACCGCATTCTAAACCTCTCCCAGACTTCTAAAACAAATTTTAATACCCTTTTACAACCTTCTAAAACAACTCACATCAACCTACATCCCGAACATCTCTGTGTGTCCGAGTTGATGTCATTGCGTGTCCATGTTCAAAGCTTGACAATATATATTTATGACATGATTACTCCTTTGCTACCTTAGTATTTACATTGTTAATCTCCTTTCCCTTCATGTATTATTTACTAACTTCGTTCTAACTTTGTTTGTTTTTGTTCATTATAGTACAAGGCAAACACGGTCAAAATCGAAATACCCAAAACAAACAAGGGTCCAAATACATTATTTCTTATACAATCACGCATGATAATCCTTCCTTGTATAACCTTGATACGCAATCAAACAAATCAAGTAGCTTTCAAACAATTCGCGCTTGATAGCCTCGTACACGCTTTAGTCTCGAGGTGAACTGTACCAGGCGTCTCAACGTTCGGGCGTTTGATATGAGGCGCTTATTCTACGATCCAGGAAATTAGGTTTCGGCACCTAACACGATTCCCAGCGCATCCAAACTCTATGTACACGACATCTCTTCAATCATTGCAACGGATTGTCAACCGCATTCTAAACCTCTCCCAGACTTCTAAAACAAATTTTAATACCCTTTTACAACCTTATAAAACACCTCACATCAACCTACATCCCGAACATCTCTGTGTGTCCGAGTTGATGGTATTGCGTGTCCATGTTCAAAGCTTGACAATATATATTTATGGCATGATTACTCCTTTGCTACCTTTGTATTTACATTGTTAATCTCCTTTCCCTTCATGTATAATTTACTAACTTCGTTCTAACTTTGTTTGTTTTTGTTCATTATAGTACAAGTCAAACACGGTCAAAATCGAAATACCCAAAACAAACAAGGGTCCAAATACATTATTTCTTATACAATCACGCGTGATAATCCTTCCTTGTATAACCTTGATACGCAATCAAACAAATCATGTAGCTTTCAAACAATTCGCGCTTGATAGCCTCGTACACGCTTTAGTCTCGAGGTGCACTGTACCAGGCGTCTCAACGTTCGGGCGTCTGATATGAGGCGCTTATTCTACGATCCAGGAAATTAGGTTTCGGCACCTAACACGATTCCCAGCGCATCCAAACTCTATGAACACGACATCTCTTCAATCATTGCAACGGATTGTCAACCGCATTCTAAACCTCTCCCAGACTTCTAAAACAAATTTTAATACCCTTTTACAACCTTATAAAACACCTCACATCAACCTACATCCCGAACATCTCTGTGTGTCCGAGTTGATGTTATTGCGTGTCCATGTTCAAAGCTTGACAATATATATATATGGCATGATTACTCCTTTGCTACCTTTGTATTTACATTGTTAATCTCCTTTCCCTTCATGTATAATTTACTAACTTCGTTCTAACTTTGTTTGTTTTTGTTCATTATAGTACAAGTCAAACACGGTCAAAATCGAAATACCCAAAACAAACAAGGGTCCAAATACATTATTTCTTATACAATCACGCGTGATAATCCTTCCTTGTATAACCTTGATACGCAATCAAACAAATCAAGTAGCTTTCAAACAATTCGCGGTTGATAGCCTCGTACACGCTTTAGTCTCGAGGTGCACTGTACCAGGCGTCTCAACGTTCGGGCGTCTGATATGAGGCGCTTATTCTACGATCCAGGAAATTAGGTTTCGGCACCTAACACGATTCCCAGCGCATCCAAACTCTATGAACACGACATCCCTTCAATCATTGCAACGGATTGTCAACCGCATTCTAAACCTCTCCCAGACTTCTAAAACAAATTTGAATACCCTTTTACAACCTTCTAAAACACCTCACATCAACCTACATCCCGAACATCTCTGTGTGCCCGAGTTGATGTCATTGCGTGTCCATGTTCAAAGCTTGACAATATATATTTATGGCATGATTACTCCTTTGCTACCTTTGTATTTACATTGTTAATCTCCTTTCCCTTCATGTATCATTTACTATCTTCGTTCTAACTTTTTTTGTTTTTGTTCATTATAGTACAAGTCAAACACGGTCAAAATCGAAATACGCAAAACAAACAAGGGTCCAAATACATTATTTCTTATACAATCACGCGAGATAATCCTTCCTTGTATAACCTTGATACGCAATCAAACAAATCAAGTAGCTTTCAAACAATTCGCGCTTGATAGCCTCGTACACGCTTTAGTCTCGAGGTGCACTGTACCAGGCGTCTCAACGTTCGGGCGTCTGATATGAGGCGCTTATTCTACGATCCAGGAAATTAGGTTTCGGCACGTAACACGATTCCCAGCGCATCCAAACTCTATGAACACGACATCCCTTCAATCATTGCAACGGATTGTCAACCGCATTCTAAACCTCTCCCAGACTTCTAAAACAAATTTTAATACCCTTTTACAACCTTCTAAAACACCTCACATCAACCTACATCCCGAACATCTCTGTGTGTCCGAGTTGATGTCATTGCGTGTCCATGTTCAAAGCTTGATAATATATATTTATGGCATGATTACTCCTTTGCTACCTTTTTATTTACATTGTTAATCTCCTTTCCCTTCATGTATCATTTACTAACTTCGTTCTAACTTTGTTTGTTTTTGTTCATTATAGTACAAGTCAAACACGGTCAAAATCGAAATACCCAAAACAAACAAGGGTCCAAATACATTATTTCTTATACAATCACGCGTGATAATCCTTCCTTGTATAACCTTGATACGCAATCAAACAAATCAAGTAGCTTTCAAACAATTCGCGGTTGATAGCCTCGTACACGCTTTAGTCTCGAGGTGCACTGTACCAGGCGTCTCAACGTTCGGGCGTTTGATATGAGGCGCTTATTCTACGATACAGGAAATTAGGTTTCGGCACCTAACACGATTCCCAGCGCATCCAAACTCTATGAACACGACATCCCTTCAATCATTGCAACGGATTGTCAACCGCATTCTAAACCTCTCCCAGACTTCTAAAACAAATTTGAATACCCTTTTACAACCTTCTAAAACACCTCACATCAACCTACATCCCGAAGATCTCTGTGTGTCCGAGTTGATGTCATTGGGTGTCCATGTTCAAAGCTTGACAATATATATTTATGGCATGATTACTCCTTTTCTACCTTTGTATTTACATTGTTAATCTCATTTCCCTTCAAGTATCATTTACTAACTTCGTTCTAACTTTGTTTGTTTTTGTTCATTATAGTACAAGTCAAACACGGTCAAAATCGAAATACCCAAAACTAACAAGGGACCAAATACATTATTTCTTATACAATCACGCGTGATAATCCTTCCTTGTATAACCTTGATACGCAATCAAACAAATCAAGTAGCTTTCAAACAATTCGCGCTTGATAGCCTGGTACACGCTTTAGTCTCGAGGTGCACTGTACCAGGCGTCTCAACGTTCGGGCGTCTGATGTGAGGCGCTTATTCTACGATCCAGGAAATTAGGTTTCGGCACCTAACACGATTCCCAGCGCATCCAAACTCTATAAACACGACATCCCTTCAATCATTTCAACGGATTGTCAACCGCATTCTAAACCTCTCCCATACTTCTAAAACAAATTTTAATACCCTTTTACAACCTTCTAAAACACCTAACATCAACCTACATCCCGAAGATCTTTGTGTGTCCGAGTTGATGTCATTTGGTGTCCACGTTCAAAGCTTGACAATATATATTTATGGCATGATTACTCCTTTGCTACCTTTGTATTTACATTGTTAATCTCCTTTCCCTTCAAGTATCATTTACTAACTTCGTTCTAACTTTGTTTGTTTTTGTTCATTATAGTACAAGTCAAACACGGTCAAAATCGAAATACCCAAAACAAACAAGGGTCCAAATACATTATTTCTTATACAATCACGCGAGATAATCCTTCCTTGTATAACCTAAATACGCAATCAAACAAATCAAGTAGCTTTCAAACAATTCGCGCTTGATAGCCTCGTACACGCTTTAGTCTCGAGGTGCACTGTACCAGGCGTCTCAACGTTCGGGCGTTTGATATGAGGCGCTTATTCTACGATACAGGAAATTAGGTTTCGGCACCTAACACGATTCCCAGCGCATCCAAACTCTATGAACACGACATCCCTTCAATCATTGCAACGGATTGTCAACCGCATTCTAAACCTCTCCCAGACTTCTAAAACAAATTTGAATACCCTTTTACAACCTTCTAAAACACCTCACATCAACCTACATCCCGAAGATCTCTGTGTGTCCGAGTTGATGTCATTGGGTGTCCATGTTCAAAGCTTGACAATATATATTTATGGCATGATTACTCCTTTTCTACCTTTGTATTTACATTGTTAATCTCATTTCCCTTCAAGTATCATTTACTAACTTCGTTCTAACTTTGTTTGTTTTTGTTCATTATAGTACAAGTCAAACACGGTCAAAATCGAAATACCCAAAACTAACAAGGGTCCAAATACATTATTTCTTATACAATCACGCGTGATAATCCTTCCTTGTATAACCTTGATACGCAATCAAACAAATCAAGTAGCTTTCAAACAATTCGCGCTTGATAGCCTGGTACACGCTTTAGTCTCGAGGTGCACTGTACCAGGCGTCTCAACGTTCGGGCGTCTGATGTGAGGCGCTTATTCTACGATCCAGGAAATTAGGTTTCGGCACCTAACACGATTCCCAGCGCATCCAAACTCTATAAACACGACATTCCTTCAATCATTTCAACGGATTGTCAACCGCATTCTAAACCTCTCCCATACTTCTAAAACAAATTTTAATACCCTTTTACAACCTTCTAAAACACCTAACATCAACCTACATCCCGAAGATCTTTGTGTGTCCGAGTTGATGTCATTTGGTGTCCACGTTCAAAGCTTGACAATATATATTTATGGCATGATTACTCCTTTGCTACCTTTGTATTTACATTGTTAATCTCCTTTCCCTTCAAGTATCATTTACTAACTTCGTTCTAACTTTGTTTGTTTTTGTTCATTATAGTACAAGTCAAACACGGTCAAAATCGAAATACCCAAAACAAACAAGGGTCCAAATACATTATTTCTTATACAATCACGCGAGATAATCCTTCCTTGTATAACCTAAATACGCAATCAAACAAATCAAGTAGCTTTCAAACAATTCGCGCTTGATAGCCTCGTACACGCTTTAGTCTCGAGGTGCACTGTACCAGGCGTCTCAACGTTCGGGCGTTTGATATGAGGCGCTTATTCTACGATACAGGAAATTAGGTTTCGGCACCTAACACGATTCCCAGCGCATCCAAACTCTATGAACACGACATCCCTTCAATCATTGCAACGGATTGTCAACCGCATTCTAAACCTCTCCCAGACTTCTAAAACAAATTTGAATACCCTTTTACAACCTTCTAAAACACCTCACATCAACCTACATCCCGAAGATCTCTGTGTGTCCGAGTTGATGTCATTGGGTGTCCATGTTCAAAGCTTGACAATATATATTTATGGCATGATTACTCCTTTTCTACCTTTGTATTTACATTGTTAATCTCATTTCCCTTCAAGTATCATTTACTAACTTCGTTCTAACTTTGTTTGTTTTTGTTCATTATAGTACAAGTCAAACACGGTCAAAATCGAAATACCCAAAACTAACAAGGGTCCAAATACATTATTTCTTATACAATCACGCGTGATAATCCTTCCTTGTATAACCTTGATACGCAATCAAACAAATCAAGTAGCTTTCAAACAATTCGCGCTTGATAGCCTGGTACACGCTTTAGTCTCGAGGTGCACTGTACCAGGCGTCTCAACGTTCGGGCGTCTGATGTGAGGCGCTTATTCTACGATCCAGGAAATTAGGTTTCGGCACCTAACACGATTCCCAGCGCATCCAAACTCTATAAACACGACATTCCTTCAATCATTTCAACGGATTGTCAACCGCATTCTAAACCTCTCCCATACTTCTAAAACAAATTTTAATACCCTTTTACAACCTTCTAAAACACCTAACATCAACCTACATCCCGAAGATCTTTGTGTGTCCGAGTTGATGTCATTTGGTGTCCACGTTCAAAGCTTGACAATATATATTTATGGCATGATTACTCCTTTGCTACCTTTGTATTTACATTGTTAATCTCCTTTCCCTTCAAGTATCATTTACTAACTTCGTTCTAACTTTGTTTGTTTTTGTTCATTATAGTACAAGTCAAACACGGTCAAAATCGAAATACCCAAAACAAACAAGGGTCCAAATACATTATTTCTTATACAATCACGCGAGATAATCCTTCCTTGTATAACCTAAATACGCAATCAAACAAATCAAGTAGCTTTCAAACAATTCGCGCTTGATAGCCTCGTACACGCTTTAGTCTCGAGGTGCACTGTACCAGGCGTCTCAACGTTCGGGCGTTTGATATGAGGCGCTTATTCTACGATATAGGAAATTAGGTTTCGACACCTAACACGATTCCCAGCGCATCCAAACTCTATGAACACGACATCCCTTCAATCATTGCAACGGATTGTCAACCGCATTCTAAACCTCTCCCAGACTTCTAAAACAAATTTGAATACCCTTTTACAACCTTCTAAAACACCTCACATCAACCTACATCCCGAAGATCTTTGTGTGTCCGAGTTGATGTCATTTGGTGTCCACGTTCAAAGCTTGACAATATATATTTATGGCATGATTACTCCTTTTCTACCTTTGTATTTACATTGTTAATCTCATTTCCCTTCAAGTATCATTTACTAACTTCGTTCTAACTTTGTTTGTTTTTGTTCATTATAGTACAAGTCAAACACGGTCAAAATCGAAATACCCAAAACTAACAAGGGTCCAAATACATTATTTCTTATACAATCACGCGTGATAATCCTTCCTTGTATAACCTTGATACGCAATCAAACAAATCAAGTAGCTTTCAAACAATTCGCGCTTGATAGCCTGGTACACGCTTTAGTCTCGAGGTGCACTGTACCAGGCGTCTCAACGTTCGGGCGTCTGATGTGAGGCGCTTATTCTACGATCCAGGAAATTAGGTTTCGGCACCTAACACGATTCCCAGCGCATCCAAACTCTATAAACACGACATCCCTTCAATCATTTCAACGGATTGTCAACCGCATTCTAAACCTCTCCCAGACTTCTAAAACAAATTTGAATACCCTTTTACAACCTTCTAAAACACCTCACATCAACCTACATCCCGAAGATCTCTGTGTGTCCGAGTTGATGTCATTGGGTGTCCAAGTTCAAAGCTTGACAATATATATTTATGGCATGATTACTCCTTTTCTACCTTTGTATTTACATTGTTAATCTCATTTCCCTTCAAGTATCATTTACTAACTTCGTTCTAACTTTGTTTGTTTTTGTTCATTATAGTACAAGTCAAACACGGTCAAAATCGAAATACCCAAAACTAACAAGGGTCCAAATACATTATTTCTTATACAATCACGCGTGATAATCCTTCCTTGTATAACCTTGATACGCAATCAAACAAATCAAGTAGCTTTCAAACAATTCGCGCTTGATAGCCTGGTACACGCTTTAGTCTCGAGGTGCACTGTACCAGGCGTCTCAACGTTCGGGCGTCTGATGTGAGGCGCTTATTCTACGATCCAGGAAATTAGGTTTCGGCACCTAACACGATTCCCAGCGCATCCAAACTCTATAAACACGACATCCCTTCAATCATTTCAACGGATTGTCAACCGCATTCTAAACCTCTCCCATACTTCTAAAACAAATTTTAATACCCTTTTACAACCTTCTAAAACACCTAACATCAACCTACATCCCAAAGATCTGTGTGTGTCCGAGTTGATGTCATTTGGTGTCCACGTTCAAAGCTTGACAATATATATTTATGGCATGATTACTCCTTTGCTACCTTTGTATTTACATTGTTAATCTCCTTCAATCATTTCAACGGATTGTCAACCGCATTCTAAACCTCTCCCAGACTTCTAAAACAAATTTGAATACCCTTTTACAACCTTCTAAAACACCTCACATCAACCTACATCCCGAAGATCTCTGTGTGTCCGAGTTGATGTCATTGGGTGTCCATGTTCAAAGCTTGACAATATATATTTATGGCATGATTACTCCTTTTCTACCTTTGTATTTACATTGTTAATCTCATTTCCCTTCAAGTATCATTTACTAACTTCGTTCTAACTTTGTTTGTTTTTGTTCATTATAGTACAAGTCAAACACGGTCAAAATCGAAATACCCAAAACTAACAAGGGTCCAAATACATTATTTCTTATACAATCACGCGTGATAATCCTTCCTTGTATAACCTTGATACGCAATCAAACAAATCAAGTAGCTTTCAAACAATTCGCGCTTGATAGCCTGGTACACGCTTTAGTCTCGAGGTGCACTGTACCAGGCGTCTCAACGTTCGGGCGTCTGATGTGAGGCGCTTATTCTACGATCCAGGAAATTAGGTTTCGGCACCTAACACGATTCCCAGCGCATCCAAACTCTATAAACACGACATCCCTTCAATCATTTCAACGGATTGTCAACCGCATTCTAAACCTCTCCCATACTTCTAAAACAAATTTTAATACCCTTTTACAACCTTCTAAAACACCTAACATCAACCTACATCCCGAAGATCTTTGTGTGTCCGAGTTGATGTCATTTGGTGTCCACGTTCAAAGCTTGACAATATATATTTATGCCATGATTACTCCTTTGCTACCTTTGTATTTACATTGTTAATCTCCTTTCCCTTCAAGTATCATTTACTAACTTCGTTCTAACTTTGTTTGTTTTTGTTCATTATAGTACAAGTCAAACACGGTCAAAATCGAAATACCCAAAACAAACAAGGGTCCAAATACATTATTTCTTATACAATCACGCGAGATAATCCTTCCTTGTATAACCTAAATACGCAATCAAACAAATCAAGTAGCTTTCAAACAATTCGCGCTTGATAGCCTCGTACACGCTTTAGTCTCGAGGTGCACTGTACCAGGCGTCTCAACGTTCGGGCGTTTGATATGAGGCGCTTATTCTACGATACAGGAAATTAGGTTTCGGCACCTAACACGATTCCCAGCGCATCCAAACTCTATGAACACGACATCCCTTCAATCATTGCAACGGATTGTCAACCGCATTCTAAACCTCTCCCAGACTTCTAAAACAAATTTGAATACCCTTTTACAACCTTCTAAAACACCTCACATCAACCTACATCCCGAAGATCTCTGTGTGTCCGAGTTGATGTCATTGGGTGTCCATGTTCAAAGCTTGACAATATATATTTATGGCATGATTACTCCTTTTCTACCTTTGTATTTACATTGTTAATCTCATTTCCCTTCAAGTATCATTTACTAACTTCGTTCTAACTTTGTTTGTTTTTGTTCATTATAGTACAAGTCAAACACGGTCAAAATCGAAATACCCAAAACTAACAAGGGTCCAAATACATTATTTCTTATACAATCACGCGTGATAATCCTTCCTTGTATAACCTTGATACGCAATCAAACAACTCAAGTAGCTTTCAAACAATTCGCGCTTGATAGCCTGGTACACGCTTTAGTCTCGAGGTGCACTGTACCAGGCGTCTCAACGTTCGGGCGTCTGATGTGAGGCGCTTATTCTACGATCCAGGAAATTAGGTTTCGGCACCTAACACGATTCCCAGCGCATCCAAACTCTATAAACACGACATCCCTTCAATCATTTCAACGGATTGTCAACCGCATTCTAAACCTCTCCCATACTTCTAAAACAAATTTTAATACCCTTTTACAACCTTCTAAAACACCTAACATCAACCTACATCCCGAAGATCTTTGTGTGTCCGAGTTGATGTCATTTGGTGTCCACGTTCAAAGCTTGACAATATATATTTATGGCATGATTACTCCTTTGCTACCTTTGTATTTACATTGTTAATCTCCTTTCCCTTCAAGTATCATTTACTAACTTCGTTCTAACTTTGTTTGTTTTTGTTCATTATAGTACAAGTCAAACACGGTCAAAATCGAAATACCCAAAACAAACAAGGGTCCAAATACATTATTTCTTATACAATCACGCGAGATAATCCTTCCTTGTATAACCTAAATACGCAATCAAACAAATCAAGTAGCTTTCAAACAATTCGCGCTTGATAGCCTGGTACACGCTTTAGTCTCGAGGTGCACTGTACCAGGCGTCTCAACGTTCGGGCGTCTGATGTGAGGCGCTTATTCTACGATCCAGGAAATTAGGTTTCGGCACCTAACACGATTCCCAGCGCATCCAAACTCTATAAACACGACATCCCTTCAATCATTTCAACGGATTGTCAACCGCATTCTAAACCTCTCCCAGACTTCTAAAACAAATTTGAATACCCTTTTACAACCTTCTAAAACACCTCACATCAACCTACATCCCGAAGATCTCTGTGTGTCCGAGTTGATGTCATTGGGTGTCCATGTTCAAAGCTTGACAATATATATTTATGGCATGATTACTCCTTTTCTACCTTTGTATTTACATTGTTAATCTCATTTCCCTTCAAGTATCATTTACTAACTTCGTTCTAACTTTGTTTGTTTTTGTTCATTATAGTACAAGTCAAACACGGTCAAAATCGAAATACCCAAAACTAACAAGGGTCCAAATACATTATTTCTTATACAATCACGCGTGATAATCCTTCCTTGTATAACCTTGATACGCAATCAAACAAATCAAGTAGCTTTCAAACAATTCGCGCTTGATAGCCTGGTACACGCTTTAGTCTCGAGGTGCACTGTACCAGGCGTCTCAATGTTCGGGCGTCTGATGTGAGGCGCTTATTCTACGATCCAGGAAATTAGGTTTCGGCACCTAACACGATTCCCAGCGCATCCAAACTCTATAAACACGACATCCCTTCAATCATTTCAACGGATTGTCAACCGCATTCTAAACCTCTCCCATACTTCTAAAACAAATTTTAATACCCTTTTACAACCTTCTAAAACACCTAACATCAACCTACATCCCGAAGATCTTTGTGTGTCCGAGTTGATGTCATTTGGTGTCCACGTTCAAAGCTTGACAATATATATTTATGGCATGATTACTCCTTTGCTACCTTTGTATTTACATTGTTAATCTCCTTTCCCTTCAAGTATCATTTACTAACTTCGTTCTAACTTTGTTTGTTTTTGTTCATTATAGTACAAGTCAAACACGGTCAAAATCGAAATACCCAAAACAAACAAGGGTCCAAATACATTATTTCTTATACAATCACGCGAGATAATCCTTCCTTGTATAACCTAAATACGCAATCAAACAAATCAAGTAGCTTTCAAACAATTCGCGCTTGATAGCCTCGTACACGCTTTAGTCTCGAGGTGCACTGTACCAGGCGTCTCAACGTTCGAGCGTTTGATATGAGGCGCTTATTCTACGATACAGGAAATTAGGTTTCGGCACCTAACACGATTCCCAGCGCATCCAAACTCTATGAACACGACATCCCTTCAATCATTGCAACGGATTGTCAACCGCATTCTAAACCTCTCCCAGACTTCTAAAACAAATTTGAATACCCTTTTACAACCTTCTAAAACACCTCACATCAACCTACATCCCGAAGATCTCTGTGTGTCCGAGTTGATGTCATTGGGTGTCCATGTTCAAAGCTTGACAATATATATTTATGGCATGATTACTCCTTTTCTACCTTTGTATTTACATTGTTAATCTCATTTCCCTTCAAGTATCATTTACTAACTTCGTTCTAACTTTGTTTGTTTTTGTTCATTATAGTACAAGTCAAACACGGTCAAAATCGAAATACCCAAAACTAACAAGGGTCCAAATACATTATTTCTTATACAATCACGCGTGATAAAACTTCCTTGTATAACCTTGATACGCAATCAAACAAATCAAGTAGCTTTCAAACAATTCGCGCTTGATAGCCTGGTACACGCTTTAGTCTCGAGGTGCACTGTACCAGGCGTCTCAACGTTCGGGCGTCTGATGTGAGGCGCTTATTCTACGATCCAGGAAATTAGGTTTCGGCACCTAACACGATTCCCAGCGCATCCAAACTCTATAAACACGACATCCCTTCAATCATTTCAACGGATTGTCAACCGCATTCTAAACCTCTCCCAGACTTCTAAAACAAATTTGAATACCCTTTTACAACCTTCTAAAACACCTCACATCAACCTACATCCCGAAGATCTCTGTGTGTCCGAGTTGATGTCATTGGGTGTCCATGTTCAAAGCTTGACAATATATATTTATGGCATGATTACTCCTTTTCTACCTTTGTATTTACATTGTTAATCTCATTTCCCTTCAAGTATCATTTACTAACTTCGTTCTAACTTTGTTTGTTTTTGTTCATTATAGTACAAGTCAAACACGGTCAAAATCGAAATACCCAAAACTAACAAGGGTCCAAATACATTATTTCTTATACAATCACGCGTGATAATCCTTCCTTGTATAACCTTGATACGCAATCAAACAAATCAAGTAGCTTTCAAACAATTCGCGCTTGATAGCCTGGTACACGCTTTAGTCTCGAGGTGCACTGTACCAGGCGTCTCAACGTTCGGGCGTCTGATGTGAGGCGCTTATTCTACGATCCAGGAAATTAGGTTTCGGCACCTAACACGATTCCCAGCGCATCCAAACTCTATAAACACGACATCCCTTCAATCATTTCAACGGATTGTCAACCGCATTCTAAACCTCTCCCAGACTTCTAAAACAAATTTGAATACCCTTTTACAACCTTCTAAAACACCTCACATCAACCTACATCCCGAAGATCTCTGTGTGTCCGAGTTGATGTCATTGGGTGTCCATGTTCAAAGCTTGACAATATATATTTATGGCATGATTACTCCTTTTCTACCTTTGTATTTACATTGTTAATCTCATTTCCCTTCAAGTATCATTTACTAACTTCGTTCTAACTTTGTTTGTTTTTGTTCATTATAGTACAAGTCAAACACGGTCAAAATCGAAATACCCAAAACTAACAAGGGTCCAAATACATTATTTCTTATACAATCACGCGTGATAATCCTTCCTTGTATAACCTTGATACGCAATCAAACAAATCAAGTAGCTTTCAAACAATTCGCGCTTGATAGCCTGGTACACGCTTTAGTCTCGAGGTGCACTGTACCAGGCGTCTCAATGTTCGGGCGTCTGATGTGAGGCGCTTATTCTACGATCCAGGAAATTAGGTTTCGGCACCTAACACGATTCCCAGCGCATCCAAACTCTATAAACACGACATCCCTTCAATCATTTCAACGGATTGTCAACCGCATTCTAAACCTCTCCCATACTTCTAAAACAAATTTTAATACCCTTTTACAACCTTCTAAAACACCTAACATCAACCTACATCCCGAAGATCTTTGTGTGTCCGAGTTGATGTCATTTGGTGTCCACGTTCAAAGCTTGACAATATATATTTATGGCATGATTACTCCTTTGCTACCTTTGTATTTACATTGTTAATCTCCTTTCCCTTCAAGTATCATTTACTAACTTCGTTCTAACTTTGTTTGTTTTTGTTCATTATAGTACAAGTCAAACACGGTCAAAATCGAAATACCCAAAACAAACAAGGGTCCAAATACATTATTTCTTATACAATCACGCGAGATAATCCTTCCTTGTATAACCTAAATACGCAATCAAACAAATCAAGTAGCTTTCAAACAATTCGCGCTTGATAGCCTCGTACACGCTTTAGTCTCGAGGTGCACTGTACCAGGCGTCTCAACGTTCGAGCGTTTGATATGAGGCGCTTATTCTACGATACAGGAAATTAGGTTTCGGCACCTAACACGATTCCCAGCGCATCCAAACTCTATGAACACGACATCCCTTCAATCATTGCAACGGATTGTCAACCGCATTCTAAACCTCTCCCAGACTTCTAAAACAAATTTGAATACCCTTTTACAACCTTCTAAAACACCTCACATCAACCTACATCCCGAAGATCTCTGTGTGTCCGAGTTGATGTCATTGGGTGTCCATGTTCAAAGCTTGACAATATATATTTATGGCATGATTACTCCTTTTCTACCTTTGTATTTACATTGTTAATCTCATTTCCCTTCAAGTATCATTTACTAACTTCGTTCTAACTTTGTTTGTTTTTGTTCATTATAGTACAAGTCAAACACGGTCAAAATCGAAATACCCAAAACTAACAAGGGTCCAAATACATTATTTCTTATACAATCACGCGTGATAAAACTTCCTTGTATAACCTTGATACGCAATCAAACAAATCAAGTAGCTTTCAAACAATTCGCGCTTGATAGCCTGGTACACGCTTTAGTCTCGAGGTGCACTGTACCAGGCGTCTCAACGTTCGGGCGTCTGATGTGAGGCGCTTATTCTACGATCCAGGAAATTAGGTTTCGGCACCTAACACGATTCCCAGCGCATCCAAACTCTATAAACACGACATCCCTTCAATCATTTCAACGGATTGTCAACCGCATTCTAAACCTCTCCCAGACTTCTAAAACAAATTTGAATACCCTTTTACAACCTTCTAAAACACCTCACATCAACCTACATCCCGAAGATCTCTGTGTGTCCGAGTTGATGTCATTGGGTGTCCATGTTCAAAGCTTGACAATATATATTTATGGCATGATTACTCCTTTTCTACCTTTGTATTTACATTGTTAATCTCATTTCCCTTCAAGTATCATTTACTAACTTCGTTCTAACTTTGTTTGTTTTTGTTCATTATAGTACAAGTCAAACACGGTCAAAATCGAAATACCCAAAACTAACAAGGGTCCAAATACATTATTTCTTATACAATCACGCGTGATAAAACTTCCTTGTATAACCTTGATACGCAATCAAACAAATCAAGTAGCTTTCAAACAATTCGCGCTTGATAGCCTGGTACACGCTTTAGTCTCGAGGTGCACTGTACCAGGCGTCTCAACGTTCGGGCGTCTGATGTGAGGCGCTTATTCTACGATCCAGGAAATTAGGTTTCGGCACCTAACACGATTCCCAGCGCATCCAAACTCTATAAACACGACATCCCTTCAATCATTTCAACGGATTGTCAACCGCATTCTAAACCTCTCCCAGACTTCTAAAACAAATTTGAATACCCTTTTACAACCTTCTAAAACACCTCACATCAACCTACATCCCGAAGATCTCTGTGTGTCCGAGTTGATGTCATTGGGTGTCCATGTTCAAAGCTTGACAATATATATTTATGGCATGATTACTCCTTTTCTACCTTTGTATTTACATTGTTAATCTCATTTCCCTTCAAGTATCATTTACTAACTTCGTTCTAACTTTGTTTGTTTTTGTTCATTATAGTACAAGTCAAACACGGTCAAAATCGAAATACCCAAAACTAACAAGGGTCCAAATACATTATTTCTTATACAATCACGCGTGATAATCCTTCCTTGTATAACCTTGATACGCAATCAAACAAATCAAGTAGCTTTCAAACAATTCGCGCTTGATAGCCTGGTACACGCTTTAGTCTCGAGGTGCACTGTACCAGGCGTCTCAACGTTCGGGCGTCTGATGTGAGGCGCTTATTCTACGATCCAGGAAATTAGGTTTCGGCACCTAACACGATTCCCAGCGCATCCAAACTCTATAAACACGACATCCCTTCAATCATTTCAACGGATTGTCAACCGCATTCTAAACCTCTCCCATACTTCTAAAACAAATTTTAATACCCTTTTACAACCTTCTAAAACACCTAACATCAACCTACATCCCGAAGATCTTTGTGTGTCCGAGTTGATGTCATTTGGTGTCCACGTTCAAAGCTTGACAATATATATTTATGGCATGATTACTCCTTTGCTACCTTTGTATTTACATTGTTAATCTCCTTTCCCTTCAAGTATCATTTACTAACTTCGTTCTAACTTTGTTTGTTTTTGTTCATTATAGTACAAGTCAAACACGGTCAAAATCGAAATACCCAAAACAAACAAGGGTCCAAATACATTATTTCTTATACAATCACGCGAGATAATCCTTCCTTGTATAACCTAAATACGCAATCAAACAAATCAAGTAGCTTTCAAACAATTCGCGCTTGATAGCCTCGTACACGCTTTAGTCTCGAGGTGCACTGTACCAGGCGTCTCAACGTTCGAGCGTTTGATATGAGGCGCTTATTCTACGATACAGGAAATTAGGTTTCGGCACCTAACACGATTCCCAGCGCATCCAAACTCTATGAACACGACATCCCTTCAATCATTGCAACGGATTGTCAACCGCATTCTAAACCTCTCCCAGACTTCTAAAACAAATTTGAATACCCTTTTACAACCTTCTAAAACACCTCACATCAACCTACATCCCGAAGATCTCTGTGTGTCCGAGTTGATGTCATTGGGTGTCCATGTTCAAAGCTTGACAATATATATTTATGGCATGATTACTCCTTTTCTACCTTTGTATTTACATTGTTAATCTCATTTCCCTTCAAGTATCATTTACTAACTTCGTTCTAACTTTGTTTGTTTTTGTTCATTATAGTACAAGTCAAACACGGTCAAAATCGAAATACCCAAAACTAACAAGGGTCCAAATACATTATTTCTTATACAATCACGCGTGATAATCCTTCCTTGTATAACCTTGATACGCAATCAAACAAATCAAGTAGCTTTCAAACAATTCGCGCTTGATAGCCTGGTACACGCTTTAGTCTCGAGGTGCACTGTACCAGGTGTCTCAACGTTCGGGCGTCTGATGTGAGGCGCTTATTCTACGATCCAGGAAATTAGGTTTCGGCACCTAACACGATTCCCAGCGCATCCAAACTCTATAAACACGACATCCCTTCAATCATTTCAACGGATTGTCAAACGCATTCTAAACCTCTCCCATACTTCTAAAACAAATTTTAATACCCTTTTACAACCTTCTAAAACACCTAACATCAACCTACATCCCGAAGATCTTTGTGTGTCCGAGTTGATGTCATTTGGTGTCCACGTTCAAAGCTTGACAATATATATTTATGGCATGATTACTCCTTTGCTACCTTTGTATTTACATTGTTAATCTCCTTTCCCTTCAAGTATCATTTACTAACTTCGTTCTAACTTTGTTTGTTTTTGTTCATTATAGTACAAGTCAAACACGGTCAAAATCGAAATACCCAAAACAAACAAGGGTCCAAATACATTATTTCTTATACAATCACGCGAGATAATCCTTCCTTGTATAACCTAAATACGCAATCAAACAAATCAAGTAGCTTTCAAACAATTCGCGCTTGATAGCCTCGTACACGCTTTAGTCTCGAGGTGCACTGTACCAGGCGTCTCAACGTTCGAGCGTTTGATATGAGGCGCTTATTCTACGATACAGGAAATTAGGTTTCGGCACCTAACACGATTCCCAGCGCATCCAAACTCTATGAACACGACATCCCTTCAATCATTGCAACGGATTGTCAACCGCATTCTAAACCTCTCCCAGACTTCTAAAACAAATTTGAATACCCTTTTACAACCTTCTAAAACACCTCACATCAACCTACATCCCGAAGATCTCTGTGTGTCCGAGTTGATGTCATTGGGTGTCCATGTTCAAAGCTTGACAATATATATTTATGGCATGATTACTCCTTTTCTACCTTTGTATTTACATTGTTAATCTCATTTCCCTTCAAGTATCATTTACTAACTTCGTTCTAACTTTGTTTGTTTTTGTTCATTATAGTACAAGTCAAACACGGTCAAAATCGAAATACCCAAAACTAACAAGGGTCCAAATACATTATTTCTTATACAATCACGCGTGATAATCCTTCCTTGTATAACCTTGATACGCAATCAATCAAATCAAGTAGCTTTCAAACAATTCGCGCTTGATAGCCTGGTACACGCTTTAGTCTCGAGGTGCACTGTACCAGGCGTCTCAACGTTCGGGCGTCTGATGTGAGGCGCTTATTCTACGATCCAGGAAATTAGGTTTCGGCACCTAACACGATTCCCAGCGCATCCAAACTCTATAAACACGACATCCCTTCAATCATTTCAACGTATTGTCAACCGCATTCTAAACCTCTCCCATACTTCTAAAACAAATTTTAATACCCTTTTACAACCTTCTAAAACACCTAACATCAACCTACATCCCGAAGATCTTTGTGTGTCCGAGTTGATGTCATTTGGTGTCCACGTTCAAAGCTTGACAATATATATTTATGGCATGATTACTCCTTTGCTACCTTTGTATTTACATTGTTAATCTCCTTTCCCTTCAAGTATCATTTACTAACTTCGTTCTAACTTTGTTTGTTTTTGTTCATTATAGTACAAGTCAAACACGGTCAAAATCGAAATACCCAAAACAAACAAGGGTCCAAATACATTATTTCTTATACAATCACGCGAGATAATCCTTCCTTGTATAACCTAAATACGCAATCAAACAAATCAAGTAGCTTTCAAACAATTCGCGCTTGATAGCCTCGTACACGCTTTAGTCTCGAGGTGCACTGTACCAGGCGTCTCAACGTTCGGGCGTTTGATATGAGGCGCTTATTCTACGATACAGGAAATTAGGTTTCGGCACCTAACACGATTCCCAGCGCATCCAAACTCTATGAACACGACATCCCTTCAATCATTGCAACGGATTGTCAACCGCATTCTAAACCTCTCCCAGACTTCTAAAACAAATTTGAATACCCTTTTACAACCTTCTAAAACACCTCACATCAACCTACATCCCGAAGATCTCTGTGTGTCCGAGTTGATGTCATTGGGTGTCCATGTTCAAAGCTTGACAATATATATTTATGGCATGATTACTCCTTTTCTACCTTTGTATTTACATTGTTAATCTCATTTCCCTTCAAGTATCATTTACTAACTTCGTTCTAACTTTGTTTGTTTTTGTTCATTATAGTACAAGTCAAACACGGTCAAAATCGAAATACCCAAAACTAACAAGGGTCCAAATACATTATTTCTTATACAATCACGCGTGATAATCCTTCCTTGTATAACCTTGATACGCAATCAAACAAATCAAGTAGCTTTCAAACAATTCGCGCTTGATAGCCTGGTACACGCTTTAGTCTCGAGGTGCACTGTACCAGGCGTCTCAACGTTCGGGCGTCTGATGTGAGGCGCTTATTCTACGATCCAGGAAATTAGGTTTCGGCACCTAACACGATTCCCAGCGCATCCAAACTCTATAAACACGACATTCCTTCAATCATTTCAACGGATTGTCAACCGCATTCTAAACCTCTCCCATACTTCTAAAACAAATTTTAATACCCTTTTACAACCTTCTAAAACACCTAACATCAACCTACATCCCGAAGATCTTTGTGTGTCCGAGTTGATGTCATTTGGTGTCCACGTTCAAAGCTTGACAATATATATTTATGGCATGATTACTCCTTTGCTACCTTTGTATTTACATTGTTAATCTCCTTTCCCTTCAAGTATCATTTACTAACTTCGTTCTAACTTTGTTTGTTTTTGTTCATTATAGTACAAGTCAAACACGGTCAAAATCGAAATACCCAAAACAAACAAGGGTCCAAATACATTATTTCTTATACAATCACGCGAGATAATCCTTCCTTGTATAACCTAAATACGCAATCAAACAAATCAAGTAGCTTTCAAACAATTCGCGCTTGATAGCCTCGTACACGCTTTAGTCTCGAGGTGCACTGTACCAGGCGTCTCAACGTTCGGGCGTTTGATATGAGGCGCTTATTCTACGATATAGGAAATTAGGTTTCGACACCTAACACGATTCCCAGCGCATCCAAACTCTATGAACACGACATCCCTTCAATCATTGCAACGGATTGTCAACCGCATTCTAAACCTCTCCCAGACTTCTAAAACAAATTTGAATACCCTTTTACAACCTTCTAAAACACCTCACATCAACCTACATCCCGAAGATCTTTGTGTGTCCGAGTTGATGTCATTTGGTGTCCACGTTCAAAGCTTGACAATATATATTTATGGCATGATTACTCCTTTTCTACCTTTGTATTTACATTGTTAATCTCATTTCCCTTCAAGTATCATTTACTAACTTCGTTCTAACTTTGTTTGTTTTTGTTCATTATAGTACAAGTCAAACACGGTCAAAATCGAAATACCCAAAACTAACAAGGGTCCAAATACATTATTTCTTATACAATCACGCGTGATAATCCTTCCTTGTATAACCTTGATACGCAATCAAACAAATCAAGTAGCTTTCAAACAATTCGCGCTTGATAGCCTGGTACACGCTTTAGTCTCGAGGTGCACTGTACCAGGCGTCTCAACGTTCGGGCGTCTGATGTGAGGCGCTTATTCTACGATCCAGGAAATTAGGTTTCGGCACCTAACACGATTCCCAGCGCATCCAAACTCTATAAACACGACATCCCTTCAATCATTTCAACGGATTGTCAACCGCATTCTAAACCTCTCCCAGACTTCTAAAACAAATTTGAATACCCTTTTACAACCTTCTAAAACACCTCACATCAACCTACATCCCGAAGATCTCTGTGTGTCCGAGTTGATGTCATTGGGTGTCCAAGTTCAAAGCTTGACAATATATATTTATGGCATGATTACTCCTTTTCTACCTTTGTATTTACATTGTTAATCTCATTTCCCTTCAAGTATCATTTACTAACTTCGTTCTAACTTTGTTTGTTTTTGTTCATTATAGTACAAGTCAAACACGGTCAAAATCGAAATACCCAAAACTAACAAGGGTCCAAATACATTATTTCTTATACAATCACGCGTGATAATCCTTCCTTGTATAACCTTGATACGCAATCAAACAAATCAAGTAGCTTTCAAACAATTCGCGCTTGATAGCCTGGTACACGCTTTAGTCTCGAGGTGCACTGTACCAGGCGTCTCAACGTTCGGGCGTCTGATGTGAGGCGCTTATTCTACGATCCAGGAAATTAGGTTTCGGCACCTAACACGATTCCCAGCGCATCCAAACTCTATAAACACGACATCCCTTCAATCATTTCAACGGATTGTCAACCGCATTCTAAACCTCTCCCATACTTCTAAAACAAATTTTAATACCCTTTTACAACCTTCTAAAACACCTAACATCAACCTACATCCCAAAGATCTGTGTGTGTCCGAGTTGATGTCATTTGGTGTCCACGTTCAAAGCTTGACAATATATATTTATGGCATGATTACTCCTTTGCTACCTTTGTATTTACATTGTTAATCTCCTTCAATCATTTCAACGGATTGTCAACCGCATTCTAAACCTCTCCCAGACTTCTAAAACAAATTTGAATACCCTTTTACAACCTTCTAAAACACCTCACATCAACCTACATCCCGAAGATCTCTGTGTGTCCGAGTTGATGTCATTGGGTGTCCATGTTCAAAGCTTGACAATATATATTTATGGCATGATTACTCCTTTTCTACCTTTGTATTTACATTGTTAATCTCATTTCCCTTCAAGTATCATTTACTAACTTCGTTCTAACTTTGTTTGTTTTTGTTCATTATAGTACAAGTCAAACACGGTCAAAATCGAAATACCCAAAACTAACAAGGGTCCAAATACATTATTTCTTATACAATCACGCGTGATAATCCTTCCTTGTATAACCTTGATACGCAATCAAACAAATCAAGTAGCTTTCAAACAATTCGCGCTTGATAGCCTGGTACACGCTTTAGTCTCGAGGTGCACTGTACCAGGCGTCTCAACGTTCGGGCGTCTGATGTGAGGCGCTTATTCTACGATCCAGGAAATTAGGTTTCGGCACCTAACACGATTCCCAGCGCATCCAAACTCTATAAACACGACATCCCTTCAATCATTTCAACGGATTGTCAACCGCATTCTAAACCTCTCCCATACTTCTAAAACAAATTTTAATACCCTTTTACAACCTTCTAAAACACCTAACATCAACCTACATCCCGAAGATCTTTGTGTGTCCGAGTTGATGTCATTTGGTGTCCACGTTCAAAGCTTGACAATATATATTTATGCCATGATTACTCCTTTGCTACCTTTGTATTTACATTGTTAATCTCCTTTCCCTTCAAGTATCATTTACTAACTTCGTTCTAACTTTGTTTGTTTTTGTTCATTATAGTACAAGTCAAACACGGTCAAAATCGAAATACCCAAAACAAACAAGGGTCCAAATACATTATTTCTTATACAATCACGCGAGATAATCCTTCCTTGTATAACCTAAATACGCAATCAAACAAATCAAGTAGCTTTCAAACAATTCGCGCTTGATAGCCTCGTACACGCTTTAGTCTCGAGGTGCACTGTACCAGGCGTCTCAACGTTCGGGCGTTTGATATGAGGCGCTTATTCTACGATACAGGAAATTAGGTTTCGGCACCTAACACGATTCCCAGCGCATCCAAACTCTATGAACACGACATCCCTTCAATCATTGCAACGGATTGTCAACCGCATTCTAAACCTCTCCCAGACTTCTAAAACAAATTTGAATACCCTTTTACAACCTTCTAAAACACCTCACATCAACCTACATCCCGAAGATCTCTGTGTGTCCGAGTTGATGTCATTGGGTGTCCATGTTCAAAGCTTGACAATATATATTTATGGCATGATTACTCCTTTTCTACCTTTGTATTTACATTGTTAATCTCATTTCCCTTCAAGTATCATTTACTAACTTCGTTCTAACTTTGTTTGTTTTTGTTCATTATAGTACAAGTCAAACACGGTCAAAATCGAAATACCCAAAACTAACAAGGGTCCAAATACATTATTTCTTATACAATCACGCGTGATAATCCTTCCTTGTATAACCTTGATACGCAATCAAACAACTCAAGTAGCTTTCAAACAATTCGCGCTTGATAGCCTGGTACACGCTTTAGTCTCGAGGTGCACTGTACCAGGCGTCTCAACGTTCGGGCGTCTGATGTGAGGCGCTTATTCTACGATCCAGGAAATTAGGTTTCGGCACCTAACACGATTCCCAGCGCATCCAAACTCTATAAACACGACATCCCTTCAATCATTTCAACGGATTGTCAACCGCATTCTAAACCTCTCCCATACTTCTAAAACAAATTTTAATACCCTTTTACAACCTTCTAAAACACCTAACATCAACCTACATCCCGAAGATCTTTGTGTGTCCGAGTTGATGTCATTTGGTGTCCACGTTCAAAGCTTGACAATATATATTTATGGCATGATTACTCCTTTGCTACCTTTGTATTTACATTGTTAATCTCCTTTCCCTTCAAGTATCATTTACTAACTTCGTTCTAACTTTGTTTGTTTTTGTTCATTATAGTACAAGTCAAACACGGTCAAAATCGAAATACCCAAAACAAACAAGGGTCCAAATACATTATTTCTTATACAATCACGCGAGATAATCCTTCCTTGTATAACCTAAATACGCAATCAAACAAATCAAGTAGCTTTCAAACAATTCGCGCTTGATAGCCTGGTACACGCTTTAGTCTCGAGGTGCACTGTACCAGGCGTCTCAACGTTCGGGCGTCTGATGTGAGGCGCTTATTCTACGATCCAGGAAATTAGGTTTCGGCACCTAACACGATTCCCAGCGCATCCAAACTCTATAAACACGACATCCCTTCAATCATTTCAACGGATTGTCAACCGCATTCTAAACCTCTCCCAGACTTCTAAAACAAATTTGAATACCCTTTTACAACCTTCTAAAACACCTCACATCAACCTACATCCCGAAGATCTCTGTGTGTCCGAGTTGATGTCATTGGGTGTCCATGTTCAAAGCTTGACAATATATATTTATGGCATGATTACTCCTTTTCTACCTTTGTATTTACATTGTTAATCTCATTTCCCTTCAAGTATCATTTACTAACTTCGTTCTAACTTTGTTTGTTTTTGTTCATTATAGTACAAGTCAAACACGGTCAAAATCGAAATACCCAAAACTAACAAGGGTCCAAATACATTATTTCTTATACAATCACGCGTGATAATCCTTCCTTGTATAACCTTGATACGCAATCAAACAAATCAAGTAGCTTTCAAACAATTCGCGCTTGATAGCCTGGTACACGCTTTAGTCTCGAGGTGCACTGTACCAGGCGTCTCAATGTTCGGGCGTCTGATGTGAGGCGCTTATTCTACGATCCAGGAAATTAGGTTTCGGCACCTAACACGATTCCCAGCGCATCCAAACTCTATAAACACGACATCCCTTCAATCATTTCAACGGATTGTCAACCGCATTCTAAACCTCTCCCATACTTCTAAAACAAATTTTAATACCCTTTTACAACCTTCTAAAACACCTAACATCAACCTACATCCCGAAGATCTTTGTGTGTCCGAGTTGATGTCATTTGGTGTCCACGTTCAAAGCTTGACAATATATATTTATGGCATGATTACTCCTTTGCTACCTTTGTATTTACATTGTTAATCTCCTTTCCCTTCAAGTATCATTTACTAACTTCGTTCTAACTTTGTTTGTTTTTGTTCATTATAGTACAAGTCAAACACGGTCAAAATCGAAATACCCAAAACAAACAAGGGTCCAAATACATTATTTCTTATACAATCACGCGAGATAATCCTTCCTTGTATAACCTAAATACGCAATCAAACAAATCAAGTAGCTTTCAAACAATTCGCGCTTGATAGCCTCGTACACGCTTTAGTCTCGAGGTGCACTGTACCAGGCGTCTCAACGTTCGAGCGTTTGATATGAGGCGCTTATTCTACGATACAGGAAATTAGGTTTCGGCACCTAACACGATTCCCAGCGCATCCAAACTCTATGAACACGACATCCCTTCAATCATTGCAACGGATTGTCAACCGCATTCTAAACCTCTCCCAGACTTCTAAAACAAATTTGAATACCCTTTTACAACCTTCTAAAACACCTCACATCAACCTACATCCCGAAGATCTCTGTGTGTCCGAGTTGATGTCATTGGGTGTCCATGTTCAAAGCTTGACAATATATATTTATGGCATGATTACTCCTTTTCTACCTTTGTATTTACATTGTTAATCTCATTTCCCTTCAAGTATCATTTACTAACTTCGTTCTAACTTTGTTTGTTTTTGTTCATTATAGTACAAGTCAAACACGGTCAAAATCGAAATACCCAAAACTAACAAGGGTCCAAATACATTATTTCTTATACAATCACGCGTGATAAAACTTCCTTGTATAACCTTGATACGCAATCAAACAAATCAAGTAGCTTTCAAACAATTCGCGCTTGATAGCCTGGTACACGCTTTAGTCTCGAGGTGCACTGTACCAGGCGTCTCAACGTTCGGGCGTCTGATGTGAGGCGCTTATTCTACGATCCAGGAAATTAGGTTTCGGCACCTAACACGATTCCCAGCGCATCCAAACTCTATAAACACGACATCCCTTCAATCATTTCAACGGATTGTCAACCGCATTCTAAACCTCTCCCAGACTTCTAAAACAAATTTGAATACCCTTTTACAACCTTCTAAAACACCTCACATCAACCTACATCCCGAAGATCTCTGTGTGTCCGAGTTGATGTCATTGGGTGTCCATGTTCAAAGCTTGACAATATATATTTATGGCATGATTACTCCTTTTCTACCTTTGTATTTACATTGTTAATCTCATTTCCCTTCAAGTATCATTTACTAACTTCGTTCTAACTTTGTTTGTTTTTGTTCATTATAGTACAAGTCAAACACGGTCAAAATCGAAATACCCAAAACTAACAAGGGTCCAAATACATTATTTCTTATACAATCACGCGTGATAATCCTTCCTTGTATAACCTTGATACGCAATCAAACAAATCAAGTAGCTTTCAAACAATTCGCGCTTGATAGCCTGGTACACGCTTTAGTCTCGAGGTGCACTGTACCAGGCGTCTCAACGTTCGGGCGTCTGATGTGAGGCGCTTATTCTACGATCCAGGAAATTAGGTTTCGGCACCTAACACGATTCCCAGCGCATCCAAACTCTATAAACACGACATCCCTTCAATCATTTCAACGGATTGTCAACCGCATTCTAAACCTCTCCCAGACTTCTAAAACAAATTTGAATACCCTTTTACAACCTTCTAAAACACCTCACATCAACCTACATCCCGAAGATCTCTGTGTGTCCGAGTTGATGTCATTGGGTGTCCATGTTCAAAGCTTGACAATATATATTTATGGCATGATTACTCCTTTTCTACCTTTGTATTTACATTGTTAATCTCATTTCCCTTCAAGTATCATTTACTAACTTCGTTCTAACTTTGTTTGTTTTTGTTCATTATAGTACAAGTCAAACACGGTCAAAATCGAAATACCCAAAACTAACAAGGGTCCAAATACATTATTTCTTATACAATCACGCGTGATAATCCTTCCTTGTATAACCTTGATACGCAATCAAACAAATCAAGTAGCTTTCAAACAATTCGCGCTTGATAGCCTGGTACACGCTTTAGTCTCGAGGTGCACTGTACCAGGCGTCTCAATGTTCGGGCGTCTGATGTGAGGCGCTTATTCTACGATCCAGGAAATTAGGTTTCGGCACCTAACACGATTCCCAGCGCATCCAAACTCTATAAACACGACATCCCTTCAATCATTTCAACGGATTGTCAACCGCATTCTAAACCTCTCCCATACTTCTAAAACAAATTTTAATACCCTTTTACAACCTTCTAAAACACCTAACATCAACCTACATCCCGAAGATCTTTGTGTGTCCGAGTTGATGTCATTTGGTGTCCACGTTCAAAGCTTGACAATATATATTTATGGCATGATTACTCCTTTGCTACCTTTGTATTTACATTGTTAATCTCCTTTCCCTTCAAGTATCATTTACTAACTTCGTTCTAACTTTGTTTGTTTTTGTTCATTATAGTACAAGTCAAACACGGTCAAAATCGAAATACCCAAAACAAACAAGGGTCCAAATACATTATTTCTTATACAATCACGCGAGATAATCCTTCCTTGTATAACCTAAATACGCAATCAAACAAATCAAGTAGCTTTCAAACAATTCGCGCTTGATAGCCTCGTACACGCTTTAGTCTCGAGGTGCACTGTACCAGGCGTCTCAACGTTCGAGCGTTTGATATGAGGCGCTTATTCTACGATACAGGAAATTAGGTTTCGGCACCTAACACGATTCCCAGCGCATCCAAACTCTATGAACACGACATCCCTTCAATCATTGCAACGGATTGTCAACCGCATTCTAAACCTCTCCCAGACTTCTAAAACAAATTTGAATACCCTTTTACAACCTTCTAAAACACCTCACATCAACCTACATCCCGAAGATCTCTGTGTGTCCGAGTTGATGTCATTGGGTGTCCATGTTCAAAGCTTGACAATATATATTTATGGCATGATTACTCCTTTTCTACCTTTGTATTTACATTGTTAATCTCATTTCCCTTCAAGTATCATTTACTAACTTCGTTCTAACTTTGTTTGTTTTTGTTCATTATAGTACAAGTCAAACACGGTCAAAATCGAAATACCCAAAACTAACAAGGGTCCAAATACATTATTTCTTATACAATCACGCGTGATAAAACTTCCTTGTATAACCTTGATACGCAATCAAACAAATCAAGTAGCTTTCAAACAATTCGCGCTTGATAGCCTGGTACACGCTTTAGTCTCGAGGTGCACTGTACCAGGCGTCTCAACGTTCGGGCGTCTGATGTGAGGCGCTTATTCTACGATCCAGGAAATTAGGTTTCGGCACCTAACACGATTCCCAGCGCATCCAAACTCTATAAACACGACATCCCTTCAATCATTTCAACGGATTGTCAACCGCATTCTAAACCTCTCCCAGACTTCTAAAACAAATTTGAATACCCTTTTACAACCTTCTAAAACACCTCACATCAACCTACATCCCGAAGATCTCTGTGTGTCCGAGTTGATGTCATTGGGTGTCCATGTTCAAAGCTTGACAATATATATTTATGGCATGATTACTCCTTTTCTACCTTTGTATTTACATTGTTAATCTCATTTCCCTTCAAGTATCATTTACTAACTTCGTTCTAACTTTGTTTGTTTTTGTTCATTATAGTACAAGTCAAACACGGTCAAAATCGAAATACCCAAAACTAACAAGGGTCCAAATACATTATTTCTTATACAATCACGCGTGATAAAACTTCCTTGTATAACCTTGATACGCAATCAAACAAATCAAGTAGCTTTCAAACAATTCGCGCTTGATAGCCTGGTACACGCTTTAGTCTCGAGGTGCACTGTACCAGGCGTCTCAACGTTCGGGCGTCTGATGTGAGGCGCTTATTCTACGATCCAGGAAATTAGGTTTCGGCACCTAACACGATTCCCAGCGCATCCAAACTCTATAAACACGACATCCCTTCAATCATTTCAACGGATTGTCAACCGCATTCTAAACCTCTCCCAGACTTCTAAAACAAATTTGAATACCCTTTTACAACCTTCTAAAACACCTCACATCAACCTACATCCCGAAGATCTCTGTGTGTCCGAGTTGATGTCATTGGGTGTCCATGTTCAAAGCTTGACAATATATATTTATGGCATGATTACTCCTTTTCTACCTTTGTATTTACATTGTTAATCTCATTTCCCTTCAAGTATCATTTACTAACTTCGTTCTAACTTTGTTTGTTTTTGTTCATTATAGTACAAGTCAAACACGGTCAAAATCGAAATACCCAAAACTAACAAGGGTCCAAATACATTATTTCTTATACAATCACGCGTGATAATCCTTCCTTGTATAACCTTGATACGCAATCAAACAAATCAAGTAGCTTTCAAACAATTCGCGCTTGATAGCCTGGTACACGCTTTAGTCTCGAGGTGCACTGTACCAGGCGTCTCAACGTTCGGGCGTCTGATGTGAGGCGCTTATTCTACGATCCAGGAAATTAGGTTTCGGCACCTAACACGATTCCCAGCGCATCCAAACTCTATAAACACGACATCCCTTCAATCATTTCAACGGATTGTCAACCGCATTCTAAACCTCTCCCATACTTCTAAAACAAATTTTAATACCCTTTTACAACCTTCTAAAACACCTAACATCAACCTACATCCCGAAGATCTTTGTGTGTCCGAGTTGATGTCATTTGGTGTCCACGTTCAAAGCTTGACAATATATATTTATGGCATGATTACTCCTTTGCTACCTTTGTATTTACATTGTTAATCTCCTTTCCCTTCAAGTATCATTTACTAACTTCGTTCTAACTTTGTTTGTTTTTGTTCATTATAGTACAAGTCAAACACGGTCAAAATCGAAATACCCAAAACAAACAAGGGTCCAAATACATTATTTCTTATACAATCACGCGAGATAATCCTTCCTTGTATAACCTAAATACGCAATCAAACAAATCAAGTAGCTTTCAAACAATTCGCGCTTGATAGCCTCGTACACGCTTTAGTCTCGAGGTGCACTGTACCAGGCGTCTCAACGTTCGAGCGTTTGATATGAGGCGCTTATTCTACGATACAGGAAATTAGGTTTCGGCACCTAACACGATTCCCAGCGCATCCAAACTCTATGAACACGACATCCCTTCAATCATTGCAACGGATTGTCAACCGCATTCTAAACCTCTCCCAGACTTCTAAAACAAATTTGAATACCCTTTTACAACCTTCTAAAACACCTCACATCAACCTACATCCCGAAGATCTCTGTGTGTCCGAGTTGATGTCATTGGGTGTCCATGTTCAAAGCTTGACAATATATATTTATGGCATGATTACTCCTTTTCTACCTTTGTATTTACATTGTTAATCTCATTTCCCTTCAAGTATCATTTACTAACTTCGTTCTAACTTTGTTTGTTTTTGTTCATTATAGTACAAGTCAAACACGGTCAAAATCGAAATACCCAAAACTAACAAGGGTCCAAATACATTATTTCTTATACAATCACGCGTGATAATCCTTCCTTGTATAACCTTGATACGCAATCAAACAAATCAAGTAGCTTTCAAACAATTCGCGCTTGATAGCCTGGTACACGCTTTAGTCTCGAGGTGCACTGTACCAGGTGTCTCAACGTTCGGGCGTCTGATGTGAGGCGCTTATTCTACGATCCAGGAAATTAGGTTTCGGCACCTAACACGATTCCCAGCGCATCCAAACTCTATAAACACGACATCCCTTCAATCATTTCAACGGATTGTCAAACGCATTCTAAACCTCTCCCATACTTCTAAAACAAATTTTAATACCCTTTTACAACCTTCTAAAACACCTAACATCAACCTACATCCCGAAGATCTTTGTGTGTCCGAGTTGATGTCATTTGGTGTCCACGTTCAAAGCTTGACAATATATATTTATGGCATGATTACTCCTTTGCTACCTTTGTATTTACATTGTTAATCTCCTTTCCCTTCAAGTATCATTTACTAACTTCGTTCTAACTTTGTTTGTTTTTGTTCATTATAGTACAAGTCAAACACGGTCAAAATCGAAATACCCAAAACAAACAAGGGTCCAAATACATTATTTCTTATACAATCACGCGAGATAATCCTTCCTTGTATAACCTAAATACGCAATCAAACAAATCAAGTAGCTTTCAAACAATTCGCGCTTGATAGCCTCGTACACGCTTTAGTCTCGAGGTGCACTGTACCAGGCGTCTCAACGTTCGAGCGTTTGATATGAGGCGCTTATTCTACGATACAGGAAATTAGGTTTCGGCACCTAACACGATTCCCAGCGCATCCAAACTCTATGAACACGACATCCCTTCAATCATTGCAACGGATTGTCAACCGCATTCTAAACCTCTCCCAGACTTCTAAAACAAATTTGAATACCCTTTTACAACCTTCTAAAACACCTCACATCAACCTACATCCCGAAGATCTCTGTGTGTCCGAGTTGATGTCATTGGGTGTCCATGTTCAAAGCTTGACAATATATATTTATGGCATGATTACTCCTTTTCTACCTTTGTATTTACATTGTTAATCTCATTTCCCTTCAAGTATCATTTACTAACTTCGTTCTAACTTTGTTTGTTTTTGTTCATTATAGTACAAGTCAAACACGGTCAAAATCGAAATACCCAAAACTAACAAGGGTCCAAATACATTATTTCTTATACAATCACGCGTGATAATCCTTCCTTGTATAACCTTGATACGCAATCAATCAAATCAAGTAGCTTTCAAACAATTCGCGCTTGATAGCCTGGTACACGCTTTAGTCTCGAGGTGCACTGTACCAGGCGTCTCAACGTTCGGGCGTCTGATGTGAGGCGCTTATTCTACGATCCAGGAAATTAGGTTTCGGCACCTAACACGATTCCCAGCGCATCCAAACTCTATAAACACGACATCCCTTCAATCATTTCAACGTATTGTCAACCGCATTCTAAACCTCTCCCATACTTCTAAAACAAATTTTAATACCCTTTTACAACCTTCTAAAACACCTAACATCAACCTACATCCCGAAGATCTTTGTGTGTCCGAGTTGATGTCATTTGGTGTCCACGTTCAAAGCTTGACAATATATATTTATGGCATGATTACTCCTTTGCTACCTTTGTATTTACATTGTTAATCTCCTTTCCCTTCAAGTATCATTTACTAACTTCGTTCTAACTTTGTTTGTTTTTGTTCATTATAGTACAAGTCAAACACGGTCAAAATCGAAATACCCAAAACAAACAAGGGTCCAAATACATTATTTCTTATACAATCACGCGAGATAATCCTTCCTTGTATAACCTAAATACGCAATCAAACAAATCAAGTAGCTTTCAAACAATTCGCGCTTGATAGCCTCGTACACGCTTTAGTCTCGAGGTGCACTGTACCAGGCGTCTCAACGTTCGGGCGTCTGATATGAGGCGCTTATTCTACGATCCAGGAAATTAGGTTTCGGCACCTAACACGATTCCCAGCGCATCCAAACTCTATGAACACGACATCCCTTCAATCATTGCAACAGATTGTCAACCGCATTCTAAACCTCTCCCAGACTTCTAAAACAAATTTTAATACCCTTTTACAACCTTCTATAACACCTCACATCAACCTACATCCCGAACATCTCTGTGTGTCCAAGTTGATGTCATTTGGTGTCCATGTTCAAAGCTTGACAATATATATTTATGGCATGATTACTCCTTTGCTACCTTTGTATTTACATTGTTAATGTCCTTTCCCTTCAAGTATCATTTACTAACTTCGTTCTAACTTTGTTTGTTTTTGTTCATTATAGTACAAGTCAAACACGGTCAAAATCGAAATACCCAAAACAAACAAGGGTCCAAATACATTATTTCTTATACAATCACGCGTGATAATCCTTCCTTGTATAACCTTGATACGCAATCAAACAAATCAAGTAGCTTTCAAACAATTCGCGCTTGATAGCCTCGTACACGCTTTAGTCTCGAGGTGCACTGTACCAGGCGTCTCAACGTTCGGGCGTCTGATATGAGGCGCTTATTCTACGATCCAGGAAATTAGGTTTCGGCACCTAACACGATTCCCAGCGCATCCAAACTCTATAAACACGACATCCCTTCAATCATTTCAACGGATTGTCAACCGCATTCTAAACCTCTCCCATACTTCTAAAACAAATTTTAATACCCTTTTACAACCTTCTAAAACACCTAACATCAACCTACATCCCGAAGATCTTTGTGTGTCCGAGTTGATGTCATTTGGTGTCCATGTTCAAAGCTTGACAATATATATTTATGGCATGATTACTCCTTTGCTACCTTTGTATTTACATTGTTAATCTCCTTTCCCTTCAAGTATCATTTACTAACTTCGTTCTAACTTTGTTTGTTTTTGTTCATTATAGTACAAGTCAAACACGGTCAAAATCGAAATACCCAAAACAAACAAGGGTCCAAATACATTATTTCTTATACAATCACGCGAGATAATCCTTCCTTGTATAACCTAAATACGCAATCAAACAAATCAAGTAGCTTTCAAACAATTTGCGCTTGATAGCCTCGTACACGCTTTAGTCTCGAGGTGCACTGTACCAGGCGTCTCAACGTTCGAGCGTTTGATATGAGGCGCTTATTCTACGATACAGGAAATTAGGTTTCGGCACCTAACACGATTCCCAGCGCATCCAAACTCTATGAACACGACATCCCTTCAATCATTGCAACGGATTGTCAACCGCATTCTAAACCTCTCCCAGACTTCTAAAACAAATTTGAATACCCTTTTACAACCTTCTAAAACACCTCACATCAACCTACATCCCGAAGATCTCTGTGTGTCCGAGTTGATGTCATTGGGTGTCCATGTTCAAAGCTTGACAATATATATTTATGGCATGATTACTCCTTTTCTACCTTTGTATTTACATTGTTAATCTCATTTCCCTTCAAGTATCATTTACTAACTTCGTTCTAACTTTGTTTGTTTTTGTTCATTATAGTACAAGTCAAACACGGTCAAAATCGAAATACCCAAAACTAACAAGGGTCCAAATACATTATTTCTTATACAATCACGCGTGATAATCCTTCCTTGTATAACCTTGATACGCAATCAATCAAATCAAGTAGCTTTCAAACAATTCGCGCTTGATAGCCTGGTACACGCTTTAGTCTCGAGGTGCACTGTACCAGGCGTCTCAACGTTCGGGCGTCTGATGTGAGGCGCTTATTCTACGATCCAGGAAATTAGGTTTCGGCACCTAACACGATTCCCAGCGCATCCAAACTCTATAAACACGACATCCCTTCAATCATTTCAACGGATTGTCAACCGCATTCTAAACCTCTCCCATACTTCTAAAACAAATTTTAATACCCTTTTACAACCTTCTAAAACACCTAACATCAACCTACATCCCGAAGATCTTTGTGTGT
Source organism: Agrostemma githago (assembly GCA_958450325.1). Taxonomy (NCBI): domain Eukaryota; kingdom Viridiplantae; phylum Streptophyta; class Magnoliopsida; order Caryophyllales; family Caryophyllaceae; genus Agrostemma; species Agrostemma githago. The sequence goes on from OY288245.1 coordinate 28,027,805, forward strand.
CCGAGTTGATGTCATTTGGTGTCCACGTTCAAAGCTTGACAATATATATTTATGGCATGATTACTCCTTTGCTACCTTTGTATTTACATTGTTAATCTCCTTTCCCTTCAAGTATCATTTACTAACTTCGTTCTAACTTTGTTTGTTTTTGTTCATTATAGTACAAGTCAAACACGGTCAAAATCGAAATACCCAAAACAAACAAGGGTCCAAATACATTATTTCTTATACAATCACGCGAGATAATCCTTCCTTGTATAACCTAAATACGCAATCAAACAAATCAAGTAGCTTTCAAACAATTCGCGCTTGATAGCCTCGTACACGCTTTAGTCTCGAGGTGCACTGTACCAGGCGTCTCAACGTTCGGGCGTCTGATATGAGGCGCTTATTCTACGATCCAGGAAATTAGGTTTCGGCACCTAACACGATTCCCAGCGCATCCAAACTCTATGAACACGACATCCCTTCAATCATTGCAACAGATTGTCAACCGCATTCTAAACCTCTCCCAGACTTCTAAAACAAATTTTAATACCCTTTTACAACCTTCTAAAACACCTCACATCAACCTACATCCCGAACATCTCTGTGTGTCCAAGTTGATGTCATTTGGTGTCCATGTTCAAAGCTTGACAATATATATTTATGGCATGATTACTCCTTTGCTACCTTTGTATTTACATTGTTAATGTCCTTTCCCTTCAAGTATCATTTACTAACTTCGTTCTAACTTTGTTTGTTTTTGTTCATTATAGTACAAGTCAAACACGGTCAAAATCGAAATACCCAAAACAAACAAGGGTCCAAATACATTATTTCTTATACAATCACGCGAGATAATCCTTCCTTGTATAACCTAAATACGCAATCAAACAAATCAAGTAGCTTTCAAACAATTCGCGCTTGATAGCCTCGTACACGCTTTAGTCTCGAGGTGCACTGTACCAGGCGTCTCAACGTTCGAGCGTTTGATATGAGGCGCTTATTCTACGATACAGGAAATTAGGTTTCGGCACCTAACACGATTCCCAGCGCATCCAAACTCTATGAACACGACATCCCTTCAATCATTGCAACGGATTGTCAACCGCATTCTAAACCTCTCCCAGACTTCTAAAACAAATTTGAATACCCTTTTACAACCTTCTAAAACACCTAACATCAACCTACATCCCGAAGATCTTTGTGTGTCCGAGTTGATGTCATTTGGTGTCCACGTTCAAAGCTTGACAATATATATTTATGGCATGATTACTCCTTTGCTACCTTTGTATTTACATTGTTAATCTCCTTTCCCTTCAAGTATCATTTACTAACTTCGTTCTAACTTTGTTTGTTTTTGTTCATTATAGTACAAGTCAAACACGGTCAAAATCGAAATACCCAAAACAAACAAGGGTCCAAATACATTATTTCTTATACAATCACGCGAGATAATCCTTCCTTGTATAACCTAAATACGCAATCAAACAAATCAAGTAGCTTTCAAACAATTCGCGCTTGATAGCCTCGTACACGCTTTAGTCTCGAGGTGCACTGTACCAGGCGTCTCAACGTTCGGGCGTCTGATATGAGGCGCTTATTCTACGATCCAGGAAATTAGGTTTCGGCACCTAACACGATTCCCAGCGCATCCAAACTCTATGAACACGACATCCCTTCAATCATTGCAACAGATTGTCAACCGCATTCTAAACCTCTCCCAGACTTCTAAAACAAATTTTAATACCCTTTTACAACCTTCTAAAACACCTCACATCAACCTACATCCCGAACATCTCTGTGTGTCCAAGTTGATGTCATTTGGTGTCCATGTTCAAAGCTTGACAATATATATTTATGGCATGATTACTCCTTTGCTACCTTTGTATTTACATTGTTAATGTCCTTTCCCTTCAAGTATCATTTACTAACTTCGTTCTAACTTTGTTTGTTTTTGTTCATTATAGTACAAGTCAAACACGGTCAAAATCGAAATACCCAAAACAAACAAGGGTCCAAATACATTATTTCTTATACAATCACGCGAGATAATCCTTCCTTGTATAACCTAAATACGCAATCAAACAAATCAAGTAGCTTTCAAACAATTCGCGCTTGATAGCCTCGTACACGCTTTAGTCTCGAGGTGCACTGTACCAGGCGTCTCAACGTTCGAGCGTTTGATATGAGGCGCTTATTCTACGATACAGGAAATTAGGTTTCGGCACCTAACACGATTCCCAGCGCATCCAAACTCTATGAACACGACATCCCTTCAATCATTGCAACGGATTGTCAACCGCATTCTAAACCTCTCCCAGACTTCTAAAACAAATTTGAATACCCTTTTACAACCTTCTAAAACACCTCACATCAACCTACATCCCGAAGATCTCTGTGTGTCCGAGTTGATGTCATTGGGTGTCCATGTTCAAAGCTTGACAATATATATTTATGGCATGATTACTCCTTTGCTACCTTTGTATTTACATTGTTAATCTCCTTTCCCTTCAAGTATCATTTACTAACTTCGTTCTAACTTTGTTTGTTTTTGTTCATTATAGTACAAGTCAAACACGGTCAAAATCGAAATACCCAAAACAAACAAGGGTCCAAATACATTATTTCTTATACAATCACGCGAGATAATCCTTCCTTGTATAACCTAAATACGCAATCAAACAAATCAAGTAGCTTTCAAACAATTCGCGCTTGATAGCCTCGTACACGCTTTAGTCTCGAGGTGCACTGTACCAGGCGTCTCAACGTTCGAGCGTTTGATATGAGGCGCTTATTCTACGATACAGGAAATTAGGTTTCGGCACCTAACACGATTCCCAGCGCATCCAAACTCTATGAACACGACATCCCTTCAATCATTGCAACGGATTGTCAACCGCATTCTAAACCTCTCCCAGACTTCTAAAACAAATTTGAATACCCTTTTACAACCTTCTAAAACACCTCACATCAACCTACATCCCGAAGATCTCTGTGTGTCCGAGTTGATGTCATTGGGTGTCCATGTTCAAAGCTTGACAATATATATTTATGGCATGATTACTCCTTTTCTACCTTTGTATTTACATTGTTAATCTCATTTCCCTTCAAGTATCATTTACTAACTTCGTTCTAACTTTGTTTGTTTTTGTTCATTATAGTACAAGTCAAACACGGTCAAAATCGAAATACCCAAAACTAACAAGGGTCCAAATACATTATTTCTTATACAATCACGCGTGATAATCCTTCCTTGTATAACCTTGATACGCAATCAATCAAATCAAGTAGCTTTCAAACAATTCGCGCTTGATAGCCTGGTACACGCTTTAGTCTCGAGGTGCACTGTACCAGGCGTCTCAACGTTCGGGCGTCTGATGTGAGGCGCTTATTCTACGATCCAGGAAATTAGGTTTCGGCACCTAACACGATTCCCAGCGCATCCAAACTCTATAAACACGACATCCCTTCAATCATTTCAACGGATTGTCAACCGCATTCTAAACCTCTCCCATACTTCTAAAACAAATTTTAATACCCTTTTACAACCTTCTAAAACACCTAACATCAACCTACATCCCGAAGATCTTTGTGTGTCCGAGTTGATGTCATTTGGTGTCCACGTTCAAAGCTTGACAATATATATTTATGGCATGATTACTCCTTTGCTACCTTTGTATTTACATTGTTAATCTCCTTTCCCTTCAAGTATCATTTACTAACTTCGTTCTAACTTTGTTTGTTTTTGTTCATTATAGTACAAGTCAAACACGGTCAAAATCGAAATACCCAAAACAAACAAGGGTCCAAATACATTATTTCTTATACAATCACGCGAGATAATCCTTCCTTGTATAACCTAAATACGCAATCAAACAAATCAAGTAGCTTTCAAACAATTCGCGCTTGATAGCCTCGTACACGCTTTAGTCTCGAGGTGCACTGTACCAGGCGTCTCAACGTTCGGGCGTCTGATATGAGGCGCTTATTCTACGATCCAGGAAATTAGGTTTCGGCACCTAACACGATTCCCAGCGCATCCAAACTCTATGAACACGACATCCCTTCAATCATTGCAACAGATTGTCAACCGCATTCTAAACCTCTCCCAGACTTCTAAAACAAATTTTAATACCCTTTTACAACCTTCTAAAACACCTCACATCAACCTACATCCCGAACATCTCTGTGTGTCCAAGTTGATGTCATTTGGTGTCCATGTTCAAAGCTTGACAATATATATTTATGGCATGATTACTCCTTTGCTACCTTTGTATTTACATTGTTAATGTCCTTTCCCTTCAAGTATCATTTACTAACTTCGTTCTAACTTTGTTTGTTTTTGTTCATTATAGTACAAGTCAAACACGGTCAAAATCGAAATACCCAAAACAAACAAGGGTCCAAATACATTATTTCTTATACAATCACGCGTGATAATCCTTCCTTGTATAACCTTGATACGCAATCAAACAAATCAAGTAGCTTTCAAACAATTCGCGCTTGATAGCCTCGTACACGCTTTAGTCTCGAGGTGCACTGTACCAGGCGTCTCAACGTTCGGGCGTCTGATATGAGGCGCTTATTCTACGATCCAGGAAATTAGGTTTCGGCACCTAACACGATTCCCAGCGCATCCAAACTCTATAAACACGACATCCCTTCAATCATTTCAACGGATTGTCAACCGCATTCTAAACCTCTCCCATACTTCTAAAACAAATTTTAATACCCTTTTACAACCTTCTAAAACACCTAACATCAACCTACATCCCGAAGATCTTTGTGTGTCCGAGTTGTTGTCATTTGGTGTCCATGTTCAAAGCTTGACAATATATATTTATGGCATGATTACTCCTTTGCTACCTTTGTATTTACATTGTTAATCTCCTTTCCCTTCAAGTATCATTTACTAACTTCGTTCTAACTTTGTTTGTTTTTGTTCATTATAGTACAAGTCAAACACGGTCAAAATCGAAATACCCAAAACAAACAAGGGTCCAAATACATTATTTCTTATACAATCACGCGAGATAATCCTTCCTTGTATAACCTAAATACGCAATCAACTAAATCAAGTAGCTTTCAAACAATTCGCGCTTGATAGCCTCGTACACGCTTTAGTCTCGAGGTGCACTGTACCAGGCGTCTCAACGTTCGAGCGTTTGATATGAGGCGCTTATTCTACGATACAGGAAATTAGGTTTCGGCACCTAACACGATTCCCAGCGCATCCAAACTCTATGAACACGACATCCCTTCAATCATTGCAACGGATTGTCAACCGCATTCTAAACCTCTCCCAGACTTCTAAAACAAATTTGAATACCCTTTTACAACCTTCTAAAACACCTCACATCAACCTACATCCCGAAGATCTCTGTGTGTCCGAGTTGATGTCATTGGGTGTCCATGTTCAAAGCTTGACAATATATATTTATGGCATGATTACTCCTTTTCTACCTTTGTATTTACATTGTTAATCTCATTTCCCTTCAAGTATCATTTACTAACTTCGTTCTAACTTTGTTTGTTTTTGTTCATTATAGTACAAGTCAAACACGGTCAAAATCGAAATACCCAAAACTAACAAGGGTCCAAATACATTATTTCTTATACAATCACGCGTGATAATCCTTCCTTGTATAACCTTGATACGCAATCAATCAAATCAAGTAGCTTTCAAACAATTCGCGCTTGATAGCCTGGTACACGCTTTAGTCTCGAGGTGCACTGTACCAGGCGTCTCAACGTTCGGGCGTCTGATGTGAGGCGCTTATTCTACGATCCAGGAAATTAGGTTTCGGCACCTAACACGATTCCCAGCGCATCCAAACTCTATAAACACGACATCCCTTCAATCATTTCAACGGATTGTCAACCGCATTCTAAACCTCTCCCATACTTCTAAAACAAATTTTAATACCCTTTTACAAACTTCTAAAACACCTAACATCAACCTACATCCCGAAGATCTTTGTGTGTCCGAGTTGATGTCATTTGGTGTCCACGTTCAAAGCTTGACAATATATATTTATGGCATGATTACTCCTTTGCTACCTTTGTATTTACATTGTTAATCTCCTTTCCCTTCAAGTATCATTTACTAACTTCGTTCTAACTTTGTTTGTTTTTGTTCATTATAGTACAAGTCAAACACGGTCAAAATCGAAATACCCAAAACAAACAAGGGTCCAAATACATTATTTCTTATACAATCACGCGAGATAATCCTTCCTTGTATAACCTAAATACGCAATCAAACAAATCAAGTAGCTTTCAAACAATTCGCGCTTGATAGCCTCGTACACGCTTTAGTCTCGAGGTGCACTGTACCAGGCGTCTCAACGTTCGGGCGTCTGATATGAGGCGCTTATTCTACGATCCAGGAAATTAGGTTTCGGCACCTAACACGATTCCCAGCGCATCCAAACTCTATGAACACGACATCCCTTCAATCATTGCAACAGATTGTCAACCGCATTCTAAACCTCTCCCAGACTTCTAAAACAAATTTTAATACCCTTTTACAACCTTCTAAAACACCTCACATCAACCTACATCCCGAACATCTCTGTGTGTCCAAGTTGATGTCATTTGGTGTCCATGTTCAAAGCTTGACAATATATATTTATGGCATGATTACTCCTTTGCTACCTTTGTATTTACATTGTTAATGTCCTTTCCCTTCAAGTATCATTTACTAACTTCGTTCTAACTTTGTTTGTTTTTGTTCATTATAGTACAAGTCAAACACGGTCAAAATCGAAATACCCAAAACAAACAAGGGTCCAAATACATTATTTCTTATACAATCACGCGAGATAATCCTTCCTTGTATAACCTAAATACGCAATCAAACAAATCAAGTAGCTTTCAAACAATTCGCGCTTGATAGCCTCGTACACGCTTTAGTCTCGAGGTGCACTGTACCAGGCGTCTCAACGTTCGAGCGTTTGATATGAGGCGCTTATTCTACGATACAGGAAATTAGGTTTCGGCACCTAACACGATTCCCAGCGCATCCAAACTCTATGAACACGACATCCCTTCAATCATTGCAACGGATTGTCAACCGCATTCTAAACCTCTCCCAGACTTCTAAAACAAATTTGAATACCCTTTTACAACCTTCTAAAACACCTAACATCAACCTACATCCCGAAGATCTTTGTGTGTCCGAGTTGATGTCATTTGGTGTCCACGTTCAAAGCTTGACAATATATATTTATGGCATGATTACTCCTTTGCTACCTTTGTATTTACATTGTTAATCTCCTTTCCCTTCAAGTATCATTTACTAACTTCGTTCTAACTTTGTTTGTTTTTGTTCATTATAGTACAAGTCAAACACGGTCAAAATCGAAATACCCAAAACAAACAAGGGTCCAAATACATTATTTCTTATACAATCACGCGAGATAATCCTTCCTTGTATAACCTAAATACGCAATCAAACAAATCAAGTAGCTTTCAAACAATTCGCGCTTGATAGCCTCGTACACGCTTTAGTCTCGAGGTGCACTGTACCAGGCGTCTCAACGTTCGGGCGTCTGATATGAGGCGCTTATTCTACGATCCAGGAAATTAGGTTTCGGCACCTAACACGATTCCCAGCGCATCCAAACTCTATGAACACGACATCCCTTCAATCATTGCAACAGATTGTCAACCGCATTCTAAACCTCTCCCAGACTTCTAAAACAAATTTTAATACCCTTTTACAACCTTCTAAAACACCTCACATCAACCTACATCCCGAACATCTCTGTGTGTCCAAGTTGATGTCATTTGGTGTCCATGTTCAAAGCTTGACAATATATATTTATGGCATGATTACTCCTTTGCTACCTTTGTATTTACATTGTTAATGTCCTTTCCCTTCAAGTATCATTTACTAACTTCGTTCTAACTTTGTTTGTTTTTGTTCATTATAGTACAAGTCAAACACGGTCAAAATCGAAATACCCAAAACAAACAAGGGTCCAAATACATTATTTCTTATACAATCACGCGAGATAATCCTTCCTTGTATAACCTAAATACGCAATCAAACAAATCAAGTAGCTTTCAAACAATTCGCGCTTGATAGCCTCGTACACGCTTTAGTCTCGAGGTGCACTGTACCAGGCGTCTCAACGTTCGAGCGTTTGATATGAGGCGCTTATTCTACGATACAGGAAATTAGGTTTCGGCACCTAACACGATTCCCAGCGCATCCAAACTCTATGAACACGACATCCCTTCAATCATTGCAACGGATTGTCAACCGCATTCTAAACCTCTCCCAGACTTCTAAAACAAATTTGAATACCCTTTTACAACCTTCTAAAACACCTCACATCAACCTACATCCCGAAGATCTCTGTGTGTCCGAGTTGATGTCATTGGGTGTCCATGTTCAAAGCTTGACAATATATATTTATGGCATGATTACTCCTTTTCTACCTTTGTATTTACATTGTTAATCTCATTTCCCTTCAAGTATCATTTACTAACTTCGTTCTAACTTTGTTTGTTTTTGTTCATTATAGTACAAGTCAAACACGGTCAAAATCGAAATACCCAAAACTAACAAGGGTCCAAATACATTATTTCTTATACAATCACGCGTGATAATCCTTCCTTGTATAACCTTGATACGCAATCAATCAAATCAAGTAGCTTTCAAACAATTCGCGCTTGATAGCCTGGTACACGCTTTAGTCTCGAGGTGCACTGTACCAGGCGTCTCAACGTTCGGGCGTCTGATGTGAGGCGCTTATTCTACGATCCAGGAAATTAGGTTTCGGCACCTAACACGATTCCCAGCGCATCCAAACTCTATAAACACGACATCCCTTCAATCATTTCAACGGATTGTCAACCGCATTCTAAACCTCTCCCATACTTCTAAAACAAATTTTAATACCCTTTTACAACCTTCTAAAACACCTAACATCAACCTACATCCCGAAGATCTTTGTGTGTCCGAGTTGATGTCATTTGGTGTCCACGTTCAAAGCTTGACAATATATATTTATGGCATGATTACTCCTTTGCTACCTTTGTATTTACATTGTTAATCTCCTTTCCCTTCAAGTATCATTTACTAACTTCGTTCTAACTTTGTTTGTTTTTGTTCATTATAGTACAAGTCAAACACGGTCAAAATCGAAATACCCAAAACAAACAAGGGTCCAAATACATTATTTCTTATACAATCACGCGAGATAATCCTTCCTTGTATAACCTAAATACGCAATCAAACAAATCAAGTAGCTTTCAAACAATTCGCGCTTGATAGCCTCGTACACGCTTTAGTCTCGAGGTGCACTGTACCAGGCGTCTCAACGTTCGAGCGTTTGATATGAGGCGCTTATTCTACGATACAGGAAATTAGGTTTCGGCACCTAACACGATTCCCAGCGCATCCAAACTCTATGAACACGACATCCCTTCAATCATTGCAACGGATTGTCAACCGCATTCTAAACCTCTCCCAGACTTCTAAAACAAATTTGAATACCCTTTTACAACCTTCTAAAACACCTCACATCAACCTACATCCCGAAGATCTCTGTGTGTCCGAGTTGATGTCATTGGGTGTCCATGTTCAAAGCTTGACAATATATATTTATGGCATGATTACTCCTTTTCTACCTTTGTATTTACATTGTTAATCTCATTTCCCTTCAAGTATCATTTACTAACTTCGCTCTAACTTTGTTTGTTTTTGTTCATTATAGTACAAGTCAAACACGGTCAAAATCGAAATACCCAAAACTAACAAGGGTCCAAATACATTATTTCTTATACAATCACGCGTGATAATCCTTCCTTGTATAACCTTGATACGCAATCAAACAAATCAAGTAGCTTTCAAACAATTCGCGCTTGATAGCCTGGTACACGCTTTAGTCTCGAGGTGCACTGTACCAGGTGTCTCAACGTTCGGGCGTCTGATGTGAGGCGCTTATTCTACGATCCAGGAAATTAGGTTTCGGCACCTAACACGATTCCCAGCGCATCCAAACTCTATAAACACGACATCCCTTCAATCATTTCAACGGATTGTCAAACGCATTCTAAACCTCTCCCATACTTCTAAAACAAATTTTAATACCCTTTTACAACCTTCTAAAACACCTAACATCAACCTACATCCCGAAGATCTTTGTGTGTCCGAGTTGATGTCATTTGGTGTCCACGTTCAAAGCTTGACAATATATATTTATGGCATGATTACTCCTTTGCTACCTTTGTATTTACATTGTTAATCTCCTTTCCCTTCAAGTATCATTTACTAACTTCGTTCTAACTTTGTTTGTTTTTGTTCATTATAGTACAAGTCAAACACGGTCAAAATCGAAATACCCAAAACAAACAAGGGTCCAAATACATTATTTCTTATACAATCACGCGAGATAATCCTTCCTTGTATAACCTAAATACGCAATCAAACGAATCAAGTAGCTTTCAAACAATTCGCGCTTGATAGCCTCGTACACGCTTTAGTCTCGAGGTGCACTGTACCAGGCGTCTCAACGTTCGAGCGTTTGATATGAGGCGCTTATTCTACGATACAGGAAATTAGGTTTCGGCACCTAACACGATTCCCAGCGCATCCAAACTCTATGAACACGACATCCCTTCAATCATTGCAACGGATTGTCAACCGCATTCTAAACCTCTCCCAGACTTCTAAAACAAATTTGAATACCCTTTTACAACCTTCTAAAACACCTCACATCAACCTACATCCCGAAGATCTCTGTGTGTCCGAGTTGATGTCATTGGGTGTCCATGTTCAAAGCTTGACAATATATATTTATGGCATGATTACTCCTTTTCTACCTTTGTATTTACATTGTTAATCTCATTTCCCTTCAAGTATCATTTACTAACTTCGTTCTAACTTTGTTTGTTTTTGTTCATTATAGTACAAGTCAAACACGGTCAAAATCGAAATACCCAAAACTAACAAGGGTCCAAATACATTATTTCTTATACAATCACGCGTGATAATCCTTCCTTGTATAACCTTGATACGCAATCAATCAAATCAAGTAGCTTTCAAACAATTCGCGCTTGATAGCCTGGTACACGCTTTAGTCTCGAGGTGCACTGTACCAGGCGTCTCAACGTTCGGGCGTCTGATGTGAGGCGCTTATTCTACGATCCAGGAAATTAGGTTTCGGCACCTAACACGATTCCCAGCGCATCCAAACATTATGAACACGACATCCCTTCAATCATTGCAACGGATTGTCAACCGCATTCTAAACCTCTCTCAGACTTCTAAAACAAATTTTAACACCCTTTTTAAACCTTCTAAAACACCTCACATCAACCTACATCCCGAAGATCTCTGTGTGTCCAAGTTGATGTCATTTGGTGTCCATGTTCAAAGCTTGACAATATATATTTATGGCATGATTACTCCTTTGCTACCTTTGTATTTACATTGTTAATCTCCTTTCCCTTCAAGTATCATTTACTAACTTCGTTCAAACTTTGTTTGTTTTTGTTCATTATAGTACAAGTCAAACACGGTCAAAATCGAAATACCCAAAACAAACAAGGGTCCAAATACATTATTTCTTATACAATCACGCATGATAATCCTTCCTTGTATAACCTTGATGCGCAATCAAACAAATCAAGTATCTTTCAAACAATTCGCGCTTGATAGCCTCGTACACGCTTTAGTCTCGAGGTGCACTGTACCAGGCTTCTCAACGTTCGGGCGTCTGATATGAGGCGCTTATTCTACGATCCAGGAAATTAGGTTTCGGCACCTAACACGATTCCCAGCGCATCCAAACTCTATGAACACGACATCCCTTCAATCATTGCAACGGATTGTCAACCGCATTCTAAACCTCTCCCAGACTTCTAAAACAAATTTTAACACCCTTTTTCAACCTTCTAAAACACCTCACATCAACCTACATCCCGAAGATCTCTGTGTGTCCAAGTTGATGTCATTTGGTGTCCATGTTCAAAGCTTGACAATATATATTTATGGCATGATTACTCCTTTGCTACCTTTGTATTTACATTGTTAATGTCCTTTCCCTTCAAGTATCATTTACTAACTTCGTTCTAACTTTGTTTGTTTTTGTTCATTATAGTACAAGTCAAACACGGTCAAAATCGAAATACCCAAAACAAACAAGGGTCCAAATACATTATTTCTTATACAATCACGCATGATAATCCTTCCTTGTATAACCTTGATGCGCAATCAAACAAATCAAGTATCTTTCAAACAATTCGCGCTTGATAGCCTCGTACACGCTTTAGTCTCGAGGTGCACTGTACCAGGCGTCTCAACGTTCGGGCGTCTGATATGAGGCGCTTATTCTACGATCCAGGAAATTAGGTTTCGGCACCTAACACGATTCCCAGCGCATCCAAACTCTATGAACACGACATCCCTTCAATCATTGCAACGGATTGTCAACCGCATTCTAAACCTCTCCCAGACTTCTAAAACAAATTTTAACACCCTTTTTCAACCTTCTAAAACACCTCACATCAACCTACATCCCGAAGATCTCTGTGTGTCCAAGTTGATGTCATTTGGTGTCCATGTTCAAAGCTTGACAATATATATTTATGGCATGATTACTCCTTTGCTACCTTTGTATTTAGATTGTTAATGTCCTTTCCCTTCAAGTATCATTTACTAACTTCGTTCTAACTTTGTTTGTTTTTGTTCATTATAGTACAAGTCAAACACGGTCAAAATCGAAATACCCAAAACAAACAAGGGTCCAAATACATTATTTCTTATACAATCACGCGTGATAATCCTTCCTTGTATAACCTTGATGCGCAATCAAACAAATCAAGTATCTTTCAAACAATTCGCGCTTGATAGCCTCGTACACGCTTTAGTCTCGAGGTGCACTGTACCAGGCTTCTCAACGTTCGGGCGTCTGATATGAGGCGCTTATTCTACGATCCAGGAAATTAGGTTTCGGCACCTAACACGATTCCCAGCGCATCCAAACTCTATGAACACGACATCCCTTCAATCATTGCAACGGATTGTCAACCGCATTCTAAACCTCTCCCAGACTTCTAAAACAAATTTTAACACCCTTTTTCAACCTTCTAAAACACCTCACATCAACCTACATCCCGAAGATCTCTGTGTGTCCAAGTTGATGTCATTTGGTGTCCATGTTCAAAGCTTGACAATATATATTTATGGCATGATTACTCCTTTGCTACCTTTGTATTTACATTGTTAATGTCCTTTCCCTTCAAGTATCATTTACTAACTTCGTTCTAACTTTGTTTGTTTTTGTTCATTATAGTACAAGTCAAACACGGTCAAAATCGAAATACCCAAAACAAACAAGGGTCCAAATACATTATTTCTTATACAATCACGCATGATAATCCTTCCTTGTATAACCTTGATGCGCAATCAAACAAATCAAGTATCTTTCAAACAATTCGCGCTTGATAGCCTCGTACACGCTTTAGTCTCGAGGTGCACTGTACCAGGCGTCTCAACGTTCGGGCGTCTGATATGAGGCGCTTATTCTACGATCCAGGAAATTAGGTTTCGGCACCTAACACGATTCCCAGCGCATCCAAACTCTATGAACACGACATCCCTTCAATCATTGCAACGGATTGTCAACCGCATTCTAAACCTCTCCCAGACTTCTAAAACAAATTTTAACACCCTTTTTCAACCTTCTAAAACACCTCACATCAACCTACATCCCGAAGATCTCTGTGTGTCCAAGTTGATGTCATTTGGTGTCCATGTTCAAAGCTTGACAATATATATTTATGGCATGATTACTCCTTTGCTACCTTTGTATTTAGATTGTTAATGTCCTTTCCCTTCAAGTATCATTTACTAACTTCGTTCTAACTTTGTTTGTTTTTGTTCATTATAGTACAAGTCAAACACGGTCAAAATCGAAATACCCAAAACAAACAAGGGTCCAAATACATTATTTCTTATACAATCACGCGTGATAATCCTTCCTTGTATAACCTTGATGCGCAATCAAACAAATCAAGTATCTTTCAAACAATTCGCGCTTGATAGCCTCGTACACGCTTTAGTCTCGAGGTGCACTGTACCAGGCGTCTCAACGTTCGGGCGTCTGATATGAGGCGCTTATTCTACGATCCAGGAAATTAGGTTTCGGCACCTAACACGATTCCCAGCGCATCAAAACTCTATGAACACGACATCCCTTCAATCATTGCAACGGATTGTCAACCGCATTCTAAACCTCTCCCAGACTTCTAAAACAAATTTTAACACCCTTTTTCAACCTTCTAAAACACCTCACATCAACCTACATCCCGAAGATCTCTGTGTGTCCAAGTTGATGTCATTTGGTGTCCATGTTCAAAGCTTGACAATATATATTTATGGCATGATTACTCCTTTGCTACCTTTGTATTTACATTGTTAATGTCCTTTCCGTTCAAGTATCATTTACTAACTTCGTTCTAACTTTGTTTGTTTTTGTTCATTATAGTACAAGTCAAACACGGTCAAAATCGAAATACCCAAAACAAACAAGGGTCCAAATACATTATTTCTTATACAATCAAGCGTGATAATCCTTCCTTGTATAACCTTGATACGCAATCAAACAAATCAAGTAGCTTTCAAACAATTCGCGCTTGATAGCCTCGTACACGCTTTAGTCTCGAGGTGCACTGTACCAGGCGTCTCAACGTTCGGGCGTCTGATATGAGGCGCTTATTCTACGATCCAGGAAATTAGGTTTCGGCACCTAACACGATTCCCAGCGCATCCAAACTCTATGAACACGACATCCCTTCAATCATTGCAACGGATTGTCAACCGCATTCTAAACCTCTCCCAGACTTCTAAAACAAATTTTAACACCCTTTTTCAACCTTCTAAAACACCTCACATCAACCTACATCCCGAAGATCTCTGTGTGTCCAAGTTGATGTCATTTGGTGTCCATGTTCAAAGCTTGACAATATATATTTATGGCATGATTACTCCTTTGCTACCTTTGTATTTACATTGTTAATGTCCTTTCCCTTCAAGTATCATTTACTAACTTCGTTCTAACTTTGTTTGTTTTTGTTCATTATAGTACAAGTCAAACACGGTCAAAATCGAAATACCCAAAACAAACAAGGGTCCAAATACATTATTTCTTATACAATCACGCGTGATAATCCTTCCTTGTATAACCTTGATGCGCAATAAAACAAATCAAGTATCTTTCAAACAATTCGCGCTTGATAGCCTCGTACACGCTTTAGTCTCGAGGTGCACTGTACCAGGCGTCTCAACGTTCGGGCGTCTGATATGAGGCGCTTATTCTACGATCCAGGAAATTAGGTTTCGGCACCTAACACGATTCCCAGCGCATCCAAACTCTATGAACACGACATCCCTTCAATCATTGCAACGGATTGTCAACCGCATTCTAAACCTCTCCCAGACTTCTAAAACAAATTTTAACACCCTTTTTCAACCTTCTAAAACACCTCACATCAACCTACATCCCGAAGATCTCTGTGTGTCCAAGTTGATGTCATTTGGTGTCCATGTTCAAAGCTTGACAATATATATTTATGGCATGATTACTCCTTTGCTACCTTTGTATTTACATTGTTAATGTCCTTTCCCTTCAAGTATCATTTACTAACTTCGTTCTAACTTTGTTTGTTTTTGTTCATTATAGTACAAGTCAAACACGGTCAAAATCGAAATACCCAAAACAAACAAGGGTCCAAATACATTATTTCTTATACAATCACGCGTGATAATCCTTCCTTGTATAACCTTGATGCGCAATAAAACAAATCAAGTATCTTTCAAACAATTCGCGCTTGATAGCCTCGTACACGCTTTAGTCTCGAGGTGCACTGTACCAGGCGTCTCAACGTTCGGGCGTCTGATATGAGGCGCTTATTCTACGATCCAGGAAATTAGGTTTCGGCACCTAACACGATTCCCAGCGCATCCAAACTCTATGAACACGACATCCCTTCAATCATTGCAACGGATTGTCAACCGCATTCTAAACCTCTCCCAGACTTCTAAAACAAATTTTAACACCCTTTTTCAACCTTCTAAAACACCTCACATCAACCTACATCCCGAAGATCTCTGTGTGTCCAAGTTGATGTCATTTGGTGTCCATGTTCAAAGCTTGACAATATATATTTATGGCATGATTACTCCTTTGCTACCTTTGTATTTACATTGTTAATGTCCTTTCCGTTCAAGTATCATTTACTAACTTCGTTCTAACTTTGTTTGTTTTTGTTCATTATAGTACAAGTCAAACACGGTCAAAATCGAAATACCCAAAACAAACAAGGGTCCAAATACATTATTTCTTATACAATCAAGCGTGATAATCCTTCCTTGTATAACCTTGATACGCAATCAAACAAATCAAGTAGCTTTCAAACAATTCGCGCTTGATAGCCTCGTACACGCTTTAGTCTCGAGGTGCACTGTACCAGGCGTCTCAACGTTCGGGCGTCTGATGTGAGGCGCTTATTCTACGATCCAGGAAATTAGGTTTCGGCACCTAACACGATTCCCAGCGCATCCAAACTCTATAAACACGACATCCCTTCAATCATTTCAACGGATTGTCAACCGCATTCTAAACCTCTCCCATACTTCTAAAACAAATTTTAATACCCTTTTACAACCTTCTAAAACACCTAACATCAACCTACATCCCGAAGATCTTTGTGTGTCCGAGTTGATGTCATTTGGTGTCCATGTTCAAAGCTTGACAATATATATTTATGGCATGATTACTCCTTTGCTACCTTTGTATTTACATTGTTAATCTCCTTTCCCTTCAAGTATCATTTACTAACTTCGTTCTAACTTTGTTTGTTTTTGTTCATTATAGTACAAGTCAAACACGGTCAAAATCGAAATACCCAAAACAAACAAGGGTCCAAATACATTATTTCTTATACAATCACGCATGATAATCCTTCCTTGTATAACCTTGATGCGCAATCAAACAAATCAAGTATCTTTCAAACAATTCGCGCTTGATAGCCTCGTACACGCTTTAGTCTCGAGGTGCACTGTACTAGGCGTCTCAACGTTCGGGCGTCTGATATGAGGCGCTTATTCTACGATCCAGGAAATTAGGTTTTGGCACCTAACACGATTCCCAGCGCATCCAAACTCTATGAACACGACATCCCTTCAATCATTGCAACGGATTGTCAACCGCATTCTAAACCTCTCCCAGACTTCTAAAACAAATTTTAACACCCTTTTTCAACCTTCTAAAACACCTCACATCAACCTACATCCCGAAGATCTCTGTGTGTCCAAGTTGATGTCATTTGGTGTCCATGTTCAAAGCTTGACAATATATATTTATGGCATGATTACTCCTTTGCTACCTTTGTATTTGAATTGTTAATGTCCTTTCCCTTCAAGTATCATTTACTAACTTCGTTCTAACTTTGTTTGTTTTTGTTCATTATAGTACAAGTCAAACACGGTCAAAATCAAAATACCCAAAACAAACAAGGGTCCAAATACATTATTTCTTATACAATCACGCGTGATAATCCTTCCTTGTATAACCTTGATGCGCAATCAAACAAATCAAGTATCTTTCAAACAATTCGCGCTTGATAGCCTCGTACACGCTTTAGCCTCGAGGTACACTGTACCAGGCGTCTCAACGTTCGGGCGTCTGATATGAGGCGCTTATTCTACGATCCAGGAAATTAGGTTTCGGCACCTAACACGATTCCCAGCGCATCCAAACTCTATGAACACGACATCCCTTCAATCATTGCAACGGATTGTCAACCGCATTCTAAACCTCTCCCAGACTTCTAAAACAAATTTTAACACCCTTTTTCAACCTTCTAAAACACCTCACATCAACCTACATCCCGAAGATCTCTGTGTGTCCAAGTTGATGTCATTTGGTGTCCATGTTCAAAGCTTGACAATATATATTTATGGCATGATTACTCCTTTGCTACCTTTGTATTTACATTGTTAATGTCCTTTCCCTTCAAGTATCATTTACTAACTTCGTTCTAACTTTGTTTGTTTTTGTTCATTATAGTACAAGTCAAACACGGTCAAAATCGAAATACCCAAAACAAACAAGGGTCCAAATACATTATTTCTTATACAATCACGCATGATAATCCTTCCTTGTATAACCTTGATGCGCAATCAAACAAATCAAGTATCTTTCAAACAATTCGCGCTTGATAGCCTCGTACACGCTTTAGTCTCGAGGTGCACTGTACCAGGCGTCTCAACGTTCGGGCGTCTGATATGAGGCGCTTATTCTACGATCCAGGAAATTAGGTTTCGGCACCTAACACGATTCCCAGCGCATCCAAACTCTATGAACACGACATCCCTTCAATCATTGCAACGGATTGTCAACCGCATTCTAAACCTCTCCCAGACTTCTAAAACAAATTTTAACACCCTTTTTCAACCTTCTAAAACACCTCACATCAACCTACATCCCGAAGATCTCTGTGTGTCCAAGTTGATGTCATTTGGTGTCCATGTTCAAAGCTTGACAATATATATTTATGGCATGATTACTCCTTTGCTACCTTTGTATTTACATTGTTAATGTCCTTTCCCTTCAAGTATCATTTACTAACTTCGTTCTAACTTTGTTTGTTTTTGTTCATTATAGTACAAGTCAAACACGGTCAAAATCGAAATACCCAAAACAAACAAGGGTCCAAATACATTATTTCTTATACAATCACGCGTGATAATCCTTCCTTGTATAACCTTGATGCGCAATCAAACAAATCAAGTATCTTTCAAACAATTCGCGCTTGATAGCCTCGTACACGCTTTAGTCTCGAGGTGCACTGTACCAGGCGTCTCAACGTTCGGGCGTCTGATATGAGGCGCTTATTCTACGATCCAGGAAATTAGGTTTCGGCACCTAACACGATTCCCAGCGCATCCAAACTCTATGAACACGACATCCCTTCAATCATTGCAACGGATTGTCAACCGCATTCTAAACCTCTCCCAGACTTCTAAAACAAATTTTAACACCCTTTTTCAACCTTCTAAAACACCTCACATCAACCTACATCCCGAAGATCTCTGTGTGTCCAAGTTGATGTCATTTGGTGTCCATGTTCAAAGCTTGACAATATATATTTATGGCATGATTACTCCTTTGCTACCTTTGTATTTACATTGTTAATGTCCTTTCCCTTCAAGTATCATTTACTAACTTCGTTCTAACTTTGTTTGTTTTTGTTCATTATAGTACAAGTCAAACACGGTCAAAATCGAAATACCCAAAACAAACAAGGGTCCAAATACATTATTTCTTATACAATCACGCATGATAATCCTTCCTTGTATAACCTTGATGCGCAATCAAACAAATCAAGTATCTTTCAAACAATTCGCGCTTGATAGCCTCGTACACGCTTTAGTCTCGAGGTGCACTGTACCAGGCGTCTCAACGTTCGGGCGTCTGATATGAGGCGCTTATTCTACGATCCAGGAAATTAGGTTTCGGCACCTAACACGATTCCCAGCGCATCCAAACTCTATGAACACGACATCCCTTCAATCATTGCAACGGATTGTCAACCGCATTCTAAACCTCTCCCAGACTTCTAAAACAAATTTTAACACCCTTTTTCAACCTTCTAAAACACCTCACATCAACCTACATCCCGAAGATCTCTGTGTGTCCAAGTTGATGTCATTTGGTGTCCATGTTCAAAGCTTGACAATATATATTTATGGTATGATTACTCCTTTGCTACCTTTGTATTTACATTGTTAATGTCCTTTCCCTTCAAGTATCATTTACTAACTTCGTTCTAACTTTGTTTGTTTTTGTTCATTATAGTACAAGTCAAACACGGTCAAAATCGAAATACCCAAAACAAACAAGGGTCCAAATACATTATTTCTTATACAATCACGCGTGATAATCCTTCCTTGTATAACCTTGATGCGCAATCAAACAAATCAAGTATCTTTCAAACAATTCGCGCTTGATAGCCTCGTACACGCTTTAGTCTCGAGGTGCACTGTACCAGGCGTCTCAACGTTCGGGCGTCTGATATGAGGCGCTTATTCTACGATCCAGGAAATTAGGTTTCGGCACCTAACACGATTCCCAGCGCATCCAAACTCTATGAACACGACATCCCTTCAATCATTGCAACGGATTGTCAACCGCATTCTAAACCTCTCCCAGACTTCTAAAACAAATTTTAACACCCTTTTTCAACCTTCTAAAACACCTCACATCAACCTACATCCCGAAGATCTCTGTGTGTCCAAGTTGATGTCATTTGGTGTCCATGTTCAAAGCTTGACAATATATATTTATGGCATGATTACTCCTTTGCTACCTTTGTATTTGAATTGTTAATGTCCTTTCCCTTCAAGTATCATTTACTAACTTCGTTCTAACTTTGTTTTTTTTTGTTCATTATAGTACAAGTCAAACACGGTCAAAATCGAAATACCCAAAACAAACAAGGGTCCAAATACATTATTTCTTATACAATCACGCGTGATAATCCTTCCTTGTATAACCTTGATGCGCAATCAAACAAATCAAGTATCTTTCAAACAATTCGCGCTTGATAGCCTCGTACACGCTTTAGTCTCGAGGTACACTGTACCAGGCGTCTCAACGTTGGGGCGTCTGATGTGAGGCGCTTATTCTACGATCCAGGAAATTAGGTTTCGGCACCTAACACGATTCCCAGCGCATCCAAACTCTATAAACACGACATCCCTTCAATCATTTCAACGGATTGTCAACCGCATTCTAAACCTCTCCCATACTTCTAAAACAAATTTTAATACCCTTTTACAACCTTCTAAAACACCTAACATCAACCTACATCCCGAAGATCTCTGTGTGCTCGAGTTGATGTCATTTGGTGTCCATGTTCAAAGCTTGACAATATATATTTATGGCATGATTACTCCTTTGCTACCTTTGTATTTACATTGTTAATCTCCTTTCCCTTCAAGTATCATTTACTAACTTCGTTCTAACTTTGTTTGTTTTTGTTCATTATAGTACAAGTCAAACACGGTCAAAATCGAAATACCCAAAACAAACAAGGGTCCAAATACATTATTTCTTATACAATCACGCGTGATAATCCTTCCTTGTATAACCTTGATACGCAATCAAACAAATCAAGTAGCTTTCAAACAATTCGCGCTTGATAGCCTCGTACACGCTTTAGTCTCGAGGTGCCCTGTAACAGGCGTCTCAACGTTCGGGCGTCTGATATGAGGCGCTTATTCTACGATCCAGGAAGTTAGGTTTCGGCACCTAACACGATTCCCAGCGCATCCAAACTCTATGAACACGACATCCCTTCAATCATTGCAACGGATTGTCAACCGCATTCTAAACCTCTCCCAGACTTCTAAAACAAATTTTAACACCCTTTTTCAACCTTCTAAAACACCTCACATCAACCTACATCCCGAAGATCTCTGTGTGTCCAAGTTGATGTCATTTGGTGTCCATGTTCAAAGCTTGACAATATATATTTATGGCATGATTACTCCTTTGCTACCTTTGTATTTGAATTGTTAATGTCCTTTCCCTTCAAGTATCATTTACTAACTTCGTTCTAACTTTGTTTGTTTTTGTTCATTATAGTACAAGTCAAACACGGTCAAAATCGAAATACCCAAAACAAACAAGGGTCCAAATACATTATTTCTTATACAATCACGCGTGATAATCCTTCCTTGTATAACCTTGATGCGCAATCAAACAAATCAAGTATCTTTCAAACAATTCGCGCTTGATAGCCTCGTACACGCTTTAGTCTCGAGGTGCACTGTACCAGGCGTCTCAACGTTCGGGCGTCTGATATGAGGCGCTTATTCTACGATCCAGGAAATTAGGTTTCGGCACCTAACACGATTCCCAGCGCATCCAAACTCTATGAACACGACATCCCTTCAATCATTGCAACGGATTGTCAACCGCATTCTAAACCTCTCCCAGACTTCTAAAACAAATTTTAACACCCTTTTTCAACCTTCTAAAACACCTCACATCAACCTACATCCCGAAGATCTCTGTGTGTCCAAGTTGATGTCATTTGGTGTCCATGTTCAAAGCTTGACAATATATATTTATGGCATGATTACTCCTTTGCTACCTTTGTATTTACATTGTTAATGTCCTTTCCCTTCAAGTATCATTTACTAACTTCGTTCTAACTTTGTTTGTTTTTGTTCATTATAGTACAAGTCAAACACGGTCAAAATCGAAATACCCAAAACAAACAAGGGTCCAAATACATTATTTCTTATACAATCAAGCGTGATAATCCTTCCTTGTATAACCTTGATACGCAATCAAACAAATCAAGTAGCTTTCAAACAATTCGCGCTTGATAGCCTCGTACACGCTTTAGTCTCGAGGTGCATTGTACCAGGCGTCTCAACGTTGGGGCGTCTGATGTGAGGCGCTTATTCTACGATCCAGGAAATTAGGTTTCGGCACCTAACACGATTCCCAGCGCATCCAAACTCTATAAACACGACATCCCTTCAATCATTTCAACGGATTGTCAACCGCATTCTAAACCTCTCCCATACTTCTAAAACAAATTTTAATACCCTTTTACAACCTTCTAAAACACCTAACATCAACCTACATCCCGAAGATCTCTGTGTGCTCGAGTTGATGTCATTTGGTGTCCATGTTCAAAGCTTGACAATATATATTTATGGCATGATTACTCCTTTGCTACCTTTGTATTTACATTGTTAATCTCCTTTCCCTTCAAGTATCATTTACTAACTTCGTTCTAACTTTGTTTGTTTTTGTTCATTATAGTACAAGTCAAACACGGTCAAAATCGAAATACCCAAAACAAACAAGGGTCCAAATACATTATTTCTTATACAATCACGCGTGATAATCCTTCCTTGTATAACCTTGATACGCAATCAAACAAATCAAGTAGCTTTCAAACAATTCGCGCTTGATAGCCTCGTACACGCTTTAGTCTCGAGGTGCCCTGTAACAGGCGTCTCAACGTTCGGGCGTCTGATATGAGGCGCTTATTCTACGATCCAGGAAGTTAGGTTTCGGCACCTAACACGATTCCCAGCGCATACAAACTCTATGAACACGACATCCCTTCAATCATTGCAACGGATTGTCAACCGCATTCTAAACCTCTCCCAGACTTCTAAAACAAATTTTAACACCCTTTTTCAACCTTCTAAAACACCTCACATCAACCTACATCCCGAAGATCTCTGTGTGTCCAAGTTGATGTCATTTGGTGTCCATGTTCAAAGCTTGACAATATATATTTATGGCATGATTACTCCTTTGCTACCTTTGTATTTGAATTGTTAATGTCCTTTCCCTTCAAGTATCATTTACTAACTTCGTTCTAACTTTGTTTGTTTTTGTTCATTATAGTACAAGTCAAACACGGTCAAAATCGAAATACCCAAAACAAACAAGGGTCCAAATACATTATTTCTTATACAATCACGCGTGATAATCCTTCCTTGTATAACCTTGATGCGCAATCAAACAAATCAAGTATCTTTCAAACAATTCGCGCTTGATAGCCTCGTACACGCTTTAGTCTCGAGGTGCACTGTACCAGGCGTCTCAACGTTCGGGCGTCTGATATGAGGCGCTTATTCTACGATCCAGGAAATTAGGTTTCGGCACCTAACACGATTCCCAGCGCATCCAAACTCTATGAACACGACATCCCTTCAATCATTGCAACGGATTGTCAACCGCATTCTAAACCTCTCCCAGACTTCTAAAACAAATTTTAACACCCTTTTTCAACCTTCTAAAACACCTCACATCAACCTACATCCCGAAGATCTCTGTGTGTCCAAGTTGATGTCATTTGGTGTCCATGTTCAAAGCTTGACAATATATATTTATGGCATGATTACTCCTTTGCTACCTTTGTATTTACATTGTTAATGTCCTTTCCCTTCAAGTATCATTTACTAACTTCGTTCTAACTTTGTTTGTTTTTGTTCATTATAGTACAAGTCAAACACGGTCAAAATCGAAATACCCAAAACAAACAAGGGTCCAAATACATTATTTCTTATACAATCACGCGTGATAATCCTTCCTTGTATAACCTTGATACGCAATCAAACAAATCAAGTAGCTTTCAAACAATTCGCGCTTGATAGCCTCGTACACGCTTTAGTCTCGAGGTGCACTGTACCAGGCGTCTCAACGTTGGGGCGTCTGATGTGAGGCGCTTATTCTACGATCCAGGAAATTAGGTTTCGGCACCTAACACGATTCCCAGCGCATCCAAACTCTATAAACACGACATCCCTTCAATCATTTCAACGGATTGTCAACCGCATTCTAAACCTCTCCCATACTTCTAAAACAAATTTTAATACCCTTTTACAACCTTCTAAAACACCTAACATCAACCTACATCCCGAAGATCTCTGTGTGCTCGAGTTGATGTCATTTGGTGTCCATGTTCAAAGCTTGACAATATATATTTATGGCATGATTACTCCTTTGCTACCTTTGTATTTACATTGTTAATCTCCTTTCCCTTCAAGTATCATTTACTAACTTCGTTCTAACTTTGTTTGTTTTTGTTCATTATAGTACAAGTCAAACACGGTCAAAATCGAAATACCCAAAACAAACAAGGGTCCAAATACATTATTTCTTATACAATCACGCGTGATAATCCTTCCTTGTATAACCTTGATACGCAATCAAACAAATCAAGTAGCTTTCAAACAATTCGCGCTTGATAGCCTCGTACACGCTTTAGTCTCGAGGTGCCCTGTAACAGGCGTCTCAACGTCCGGGCGTCTGATATGAGGCGCTTATTCTACGATCCAGGAAGTTAGGTTTCGGCACCTAACACGATTCCCAGCGCATCCAAACTCTATGAACACGACATCCCTTCAATCATTGCAACGGATTGTCAACCGCATTCTAAACCTCTCCCAGACTTCTAAAACAAATTTTAACACCCTTTTTCAACCTTCTAAAACACCTCACATCAACCTACATCCCGAAGATCTCTGTGTGTCCAAGTTGATGTCATTTGGTGTCCATGTTCAAAGCTTGACAATATATATTTATGGCATGATTACTCCTTTGCTACCTTTGTATTTGAATTGTTAATGTCCTTTCCCTTCAAGTATCATTTACTAACTTCGTTCTAACTTTGTTTGTTTTTGTTCATTATAGTACAAGTCAAACACGGTCAAAATCGAAATACCCAAAACAAACAAGGGTCCAAATACATTATTTCTTATACAATCACGCGTGATAATCCTTCCTTGTATAACCTTGATGCGCAATCAAACAAATCAAGTATCTTTCAAACAATTCGCGCTTGATAGCCTCGTACACGCTTTAGTCTCGAGGTGCACTGTACCAGGCGTCTCAACGTTCGGGCGTCTGATATGAGGCGCTTATTCTACGATCCAGGAAATTAGGTTTCGGCACCTAACACGATTCCCAGCGCATCCAAACTCTATGAACACGACATCCCTTCAATCATTGCAACGGATTGTCAACCGCATTCTAAACCTCTCCCAGACTTCTAAAACAAATTTTAACACCCTTTTTCAACCTTCTAAAACACCTCACATCAACCTACATCCCGAAGATCTCTGTGTGTCCAAGTTGATGTCATTTGGTGTCCATGTTCAAAGCTTGACAATATATATTTATGGCATGATTACTCCTTTGCTACCTTTGTATTTACATTGTTAATGTCCTTTCCCTTCAAGTATCATTTACTAACTTCGTTCTAACTTTGTTTGTTTTTGTTCATTATAGTACAAGTCAAACACGGTCAAAATCGAAATACCCAAAACAAACAAGGGTCCAAATACATTATTTCTTATACAATCAAGCGTGATAATCCTTCCTTGTATAACCTTGATACGCAATCAAACAAATCAAGTAGCTTTCAAACAATTCGCGCTTGATAGCCTCGTACACGCTTTAGTCTCGAGGTGCACTGTACCAGGCGTCTCAACGTTGGGGCGTCTGATGTGAGGCGCTTATTCTACGATCCAGGAAATTAGGTTTCGGCACCTAACACGATTCCCAGCGCATCCAAACTCTATAAACACGACATCCCTTCAATCATTTCAACGGATTGTCAACCGCATTCTAAACCTCTCCCATACTTCTAAAACAAATTTTAATACCCTTTTACAACCTTCTAAAACACCTAACATCAACCTACATCCCGAAGATCTCTGTGTGTCCGAGTTGATGTCATTTGGTGTCCATGTTCAAAGCTTGACAATATATATTTATGGCATGATTACTCCTTTGCTACCTTTGTATTTACATTGTTAATCTCCTTTCCCTTCAAGTATCATTTACTAACTTCGTTCTAACTTTGTTTGTTTTTGTTCATTATAGTACAAGTCAAACACGGTCAAAATCGAAATACCCAAAACAAACAAGGGTCCAAATACATTATTTCTTATACAATCACGCGTGATAATCCTTCCTTGTATAACCTTGATACGCAATCAAACAAATCAAGTAGCTTTCAAACAATTCGCGCTTGATAGCCTCGTACACGCTTTAGTCTCGAGGTGCACTGTACCAGGCGTCTCAACGTTCGGGCGTCTGATGTGAGGCGCTTATTCTACGATCTAGGAAATTAGGTTTCGGCACCTAACACGATTCCCAGCGCATCCAAACTCTATAAACACGACATCCCTTCAATCATTTCAACGGATTGTCAACCGCATTCTAAACCTCTCCCATACTTCTAAAACAAATTTTAATACCCTTTTACAACCTTCTAAAACACCTAACATCAACCTACATCCCGAAGATCTTTGTGTGTCCGAGTTGATGTCATTTGGTGTCCATGTTCAAAGCTTGACAATATATATTTATGGCATGATTACTCCTTTGCTACCTTTGTATTTACATTATTAATCTCCTTTCCCTTCAAGTATCATTTACTAACTTCGTTCTAACTTTGTTTGTTTTTGTTCATTATAGTACAAGTCAAACACGGTCAAAATCGAAATACCCAAAACAAACAAGGGTCCAAATACATTATTTCTTATACAATCACGCGTGATAATCCTTCCTTGTATAACCTTGATGCGCAATCAAACAAATCAAGTATCTTTCAAACAATTCGCGCTTGATAGCCTCGTACACGCTTTAGTCTCGAGGTGCACTGTACCAGGCGTCTCAACGTTCGGGCGTCTGATATGAGGCGCTTATTCTACGATCCAGGAAATTAGGTTTCGGCACCTAACACGATTCCCAGCGCATCCAAACTCTATGAACACGACATCCCTTCAATCATTGCAACGGATTGTCAACCGCATTCTAAACCTCTCCCAGACTTCTAAAACAAATTTTAACACCCTTTTTCAACCTTCTAAAACACCTCACATCAACCTACATCCCGAAGATCTCTGTGTGTCCGAGTTGATGTCATTTGGTGTCCATGTTCAAAGCTTGACAATATATATTTATGGCATGATTACTCCTTTGCTACCTTTGTATTTACATTGTTAATGTCCTTTCCCTTCAAGTATCATTTACTAACTTCGTTCTAACTTTGTTTGTTTTTGTTCATTATAGTACAAGTCAAACACGGTCAAAATCGAAATACCCAAAACAAACAAGGGTCCAAATACATTATTTCTTATACAATCACGCGTGATAATCCTTCCTTGTATAACCTTGATGCGCAATCAAACAAATCAAGTATCTTTCAAACAATTCGCGCTTGATAGCCTCGTACACGCTTTAGTCTCGAGGTGCACTGTACCAGGCGTCTCAACGTTCGGGCGTCTGATATGAGGCGCTTATTCTACGATCCAGGAAATTAGGTTTCGGCACCTAACACGATTCCCAGCGCATCCAAACTCTATGAACACGACATCCCTTCAATCATTGCAACGGATTGTCAACCGCATTCTAAACCTCTCCCAGACTTCTAAAACAAATTTTAACACCCTTTTTCAACCTTCTAAAACACCTCACATCAACCTACATCCCGAAGATCTCTGTGTGTCCAAGTTGATGTCATTTGGTGTCCATGTTCAAAGCTTGACAATATATATTTATGGCATGATTACTCCTTTGCTACCTTTGTATTTACATTGTTAATGTCCTTTCCCTTCATGTATCATTTACTAACTTCGTTCTAACTTTGTTTGTTTTTGTTCATTATAGTACAAGTCAAACACGGTCAAAATCGAAATACCCAAAACAAACAAGGGTCCAAATACATTATTTCTTATACAATCAAGCGTGATAATCCTTCCTTGTATAACCTTGATACGCAATCAAACAAATCAAGTAGCTTTCAAACAATTCGCGCTTGATAGCCTCGTACACGCTTTAGTCTCGAGGTGCACTGTACCAGGCGTCTCAACGTTCGGGCGTCTGATGTGAGGCGCTTATTCTACGATCCAGGAAATTAGGTTTCGGCACCTAACACGATTCCCAGCGCATCCAAACTCTATAAACACGACATCCCTTCAATCATTTCAACGGATTGTCAACCGCATTCTAAACCTCTCCCATACTTCTAAAACAAATTTTAATACCCTTTTACAACCTTCTAAAACACCTAACATCAACCTACATCCCGAAGATCTCTGTGTGCCCGAGTTGATGTCATTTGGTGTCCATGTTCAAAGCTTGACAATATATATTTATGGCATGATTACTCCTTTCCTACCTTTGTATTTACATTGTTAATCTCCTTTCCCTTCAAGTATCATTTACTAACTTCGTTCTAACTTTGTTTGTTTTTGTTCATTATAGTACAAGTCAAACACGGTCAAAATCGAAATACCCAAAACAAACAAGGGTCCAAATACATTATTTCTTATACAATCACGCGTGATAATCCTTCCTTGTATAACCTTGATACGCAATCAAACAAATCAAGTAGCTTTCAAACAATTCGCGCTTGATAGCCTCGTACACGCTTTAGTCTCGAGGTGCCCTGTACCAGGCGTCTCAACGTTCGGGCGTCTGATATGAGGCGCTTATTCTACGATCCAGGAAGTTAGGTTTCGGCACCTAACACGATTCCCAGCGCATCCAAACTCTATGAACACGACATCCCTTCAATCATTGCAACGGATTGTCAACCGCATTCTAAACCTCTCCCAGACTTCTAAAACAAATTTTAACACCCTTTTTCAACCTTCTAAAACACCTCACATCAACCTACATCCCGAAGATCTCTGTGTGTCCGAGTTGATGTCATTTGGTGTCCATGTTCAAAGCTTGACAATATATATTTATGGCATGATTACTCCTTTGCTACCTTTGTATTTACATTGTTAATGTCCTTTCCCTTCAAGTATCATTTACTAACTTCGTTCTAACTTTGTTTGTTTTTGTTCATTATAGTACAAGTCAAACACGGTCAAAATCGAAATACCCAAAACAAACAAGGGTCCAAATACATTATTTCTTATACAATCACGCGTGATAATCCTTCCTTGTATAACCTTGATGCGCAATCAAACAAATCAAGTATCTTTCAAACAATTCGCGCTTGATAGCCTCGTACACGCTTTAGTCTCGAGGTGCACTGTACCAGGCGTCTCAACGTTCAGGCTTCTGATATGAGGCGCTTATTCTACGATCCAGGAAATTAGGTTTCGGCACCTAACACGATTCCCAGCGCATCCAAACTCTATGAACACGACATCCCTTCAATCATTGCAACGGATTGTCAACCGCATTCTAAACCTCTCCCAGACTTCTAAAACAAATTTTAACACCCTTTTTCAACCTTCTAAAACACCTCACATCAACCTACATCCCGAAGATCTCTGTGTGTCCAAGTTGATGTCATTTGGTGTCCATGTTCAAAGCTTGACAATATATATTTATGGCATGATTACTCCTTTGCTACCTTTGTATTTACATTGTTAATGTCCTTTCCCTTCATGTATCATTTACTAACTTCGTTCTAACTTTGTTTGTTTTTGTTCATTATAGTACAAGTCAAACACGGTCAAAATCGAAATACCCAAAACAAACAAGGGTCCAAATACATTATTTCTTATACAATCAAGCGTGATAATCCTTCCTTGTATAACCTTGATACGCAATCAAACAAATCAAGTAGCTTTCAAACAATTCGCGCTTGATAGCCTCGTACACGCTTTAGTCTCGAGGTGCACTGTACCAGGCGTCTCAACGTTCGGGCGTCTGATGTGAGGCGCTTATTCTACGATCCAGGAAATTAGGTTTCGGCACCTAACACGATTCCCAGCGCATCCAAACTCTATAAACACGACATCCCTTCAATCATTTCAACGGATTGTCAACCGCATTCTAAACCTCTCCCATACTTCTAAAACAAATTTTAATACCCTTTTACAACCTTCTAAAACACCTAACATCAACCTACATCCCGAAGATCTCTGTGTGCCCGAGTTGATGTCATTTGGTGTCCATGTTCAAAGCTTGACAATATATATTTATGGCATGATTACTCCTTTCCTACCTTTGTATTTACATTGTTAATCTCCTTTCCCTTCAAGTATCATTTACTAACTTCGTTCTAACTTTGTTTGTTTTTGTTCATTATAGTACAAGTCAAACACGGTCAAAATCGAAATACCCAAAACAAACAAGGGTCCAAATACATTATTTCTTATACAATCACGCGTGATAATCCTTCCTTGTATAACCTTGATACGCAATCAAACAAATCAAGTAGCTTTCAAACAATTCGCGCTTGATAGCCTCGTACACGCTTTAGTCTCGAGGTGCCCTGTACCAGGCGTCTCAACGTTCGGGCGTCTGATATGAGGCGCTTATTCTACGATCCAGGAAGTTAGGTTTCGGCACCTAACACGATTCCCAGCGCATCCAAACTCTATGAACACGACATCCCTTCAATCATTGCAACGGATTGTCAACCGCATTCTAAACCTCTCCCAGACTTCTAAAACAAATTTTAATACCCTTTTACAACCTTCTAAAACACCTCACATCAACCTTCATCCCGAAGATCTCTGTGTGTCCGAGTTCATGTCATTTGGTGTCCATGTTCAAAGGTTGACAATATATATTTATGGCATGATTACTCCTTTGCTACCTTTGTATTTACATTGTTAATCTCCTTTCCCTTCAAGTATCATTTACTAACTTCGTTCTAACTTTGTTTGTTTTTGTTCATTATAGTACAAGTCAAACACGGTCAAAATCGAAATACCCAAAACAAACAAGGGTCCAAATACATTATTTCTTATACAATCACGCAAGATAATCCTTCCTTGTATAACCTTGATACGCAATCAAACAAATCAAGTAGCTTTCAAACAATTCGCGCTTGATAGCCTCGTACACGCTTTAGTCTCGAGGTGCCCTGTACCAGGCGTCTCAACGTTCGGGCGTCTGATATGAGGCGCTTATTCTACGATCCAGGAAATTAGGTTTCGGCACCTAACACGATTCCCAGCGCATCCAAACTCTATGAACACGACATCCCTTCAATCATTGCAACGGATTGTCAACCGCATTCTAAACCTCTCCCAGACTTCTAAAACAAATTTTAATACCCTTTTACAACCTTCTAAAACACCTCACATCAACCTACATCCCGAAGATCTCTGTGTGTCCGAGTTGATGTCATTTGGTGTCCTTGTTCAAAGGTTGACAATATATATTTATGGCATGATTACTCCTTTGCTACCTTTGTATTTACATTGTTAATCTCCTTTCCCTTCAAGTATCATTTACTAACTTCGTTCTAACTTTGTTTGTTTTTGTTCATTATAGTACAAGTCAAACACGGTCAAAATCGAAAAACCCAAAACAAACAAGGGTCCAAATACATTATTTCTTATACAATCACGCGAGATAATCCTTCCTTGTATAACCTTGATACGCAATCAAACAAATCAAGTAGCTTTCAAACAATTCGCGCTTGATAGCCTCGTACACGCTTTAGTCTCGAGGTGCCCTGTACCAGGCGTCTCAACGTTCGGGCGTCTGATATGAGGCGCTTATTCTACGATCCAGGAAATTAGGTTTCGGCACCTAACACGATTCCCAGCGCATCCAAACTCTATGAACACGACATCCCTTCAATCATTGCAACGGATTGTCAACCGCATTCTAAACCTCTCCCAGACTTCTAAAACAAATTTTAATACCCTTTTACAACCTTCTAAAACACCTCACATCAACCTACATCCCGAAGATCTCTGTGTGTCCGAGTTGATGTCATTAGGTGTCCATGTTCAAAGGTTGACAATATATATTTATGGCATGATTACTCCTTTGCTACCTTTGTATTTAAATTGTTAATCTCCTTTCCCTTCAAGTATCATTTACTAACTTCGTTCTAACTTTGTTTGTTTTTGTTCATTATAGTACAAGTCAAACACGGTCAAAATCGAAATACCCAAAACAAACAAGGGTCCAAATACATTATTTCTTATACAATCACGCGAGATAATCCTTCCTTGTATAACCTTGATACGCAATCAAACAAATCAAGTAGCTTTCAAACAATTCGCGCTTGATAGCCTCGTACACGCTTTAGTCTCGAGGTGCACTGTACCAGGCGTCTCAACGTTCGGGCGTCTGATATGAGGCGCTTATTCTACGATCCAGGAACTTAGGTTTCGGCACCTAACACGATTCCCAGCGCATCCAAACTCTATGAACACGGCATCCCTTCAATCATTGCAACGGATTGTCAACCGCATTCTTAACCTCTCCCAGACTTCTAAAACAAATTTGAATACCCTTTTACAACCTTCTAAAACACCTCACATCAACCTACATCCCGAAGATCTCTGTGTGTCCGAGTTGATGGCCTTTGGTGTCCATGTTCAAAGGTTGACAATATATATTTATGGCATGATTACTCCTTTGCTACCTTTGTATTTACATTGTGAATCTCCTTTCCCTTCATGTATCATTTACTAACTTCGTTCTAACATTGTTTGTTTTTGTTCATTATAGTACAAGTCAAACACGGTCAAAATCGAAATACCCAAAACAAACAAGGGTCCAAATACATTATTTCTTATACAATCACGCGTGATAATCCTTCCTTGTATAACCTTGATACGCAATCAAACAAATCAAGTAGCTTTCAAACAATTCGCGGTTGATGGCCTCGTACACGCTTTAGTCTCGAGGTGCACTGTACCAGGCGTCTCAACGTTCGGGCGTCTGATGTGAGGCGCTTATTCTACGATACAGGAAATTAGGTTTCGGCACCTAACACGATTCCCAACGCATCCAAACTCTATGAACACGACATCCCTTCAATCATTGCAACGGATTGTCAACCGCATTCTAAACCTCTCCCAGACTTCTAAAACAAATTTGAATACCCTTTTACAACCTTCTAAAACACCTCACATCAACCTACATCCCGAACATCTCTGTGTGCCCGAGTTGATGTCATTGCGTGTCCATGTTCAAAGCTTGACAATATATATTTATGGCAGGATTACTCCTTTGCTACCTTTGTATTTACATTGTTAATCTCCTTTCCCTTCATGTATCATTTACTAACTTCGTTCTAACTTTGTTTGTTTTTGTTCATTATAGTACAAGTCAAACACGGTGAAAATCGAAATACCCAAAACAAACAAGGGTCCAAATACATTATTTCTTATACAATCACGCGTGATAATCCTTCCTTGTATAACCTTGATACGAAATCAAACAAATCAAGTAGCTTTCAAACAATTCGTGCTTGATAGCCTCGTACACGCTTTAGTCTCGAGGTGCCCTGTACCAGGCGTCTCAACGTTCGGGCGTCTGATATGAGGCGCTTATTCTACGATCCAGGAAGTTAGGTTTCGGCACCTAACACGATTCCCAGCGCATCCAAACTCTATGAACACGACATCCCTTCAATCATTGCAACGGATTGTCAACCGCATTCTAAACCTCTCCCAGACTTCTAAAACAAATTTTAATACCCTTTTACAACCTTCTAAAACACCTCACATCAACCTACATCCCGAACATCTCTGTGTGCCCGAGTTGATGTCATTGCGTGTCCATGTTCAAAGCTTGACAATATATATTTATGGCATGATTACTCCTTTGCTACCTTTGTATTTACATTGTTAATCTCCTTTCCCTTCATGTATCATTTACTAACTTCGTTCTAACTTTGTTTGTTTTTGTTCATTATAGTACAAGTCAAACACGGTCAAAATCGAAATACCCAAAACAAACAAGGGTCCAAATACATTATTTCTTATACCTTCACGCGAGATAATCCTTCCTTGTATAACCTTGATACGCAATCAAACAAATCAAGTAGCTTTCAAACAATTCGCGCTTGATAGCCTCGTACACGCTTTAGTCTCGAGGTGCACTGTACCAGGCGTCTCAACGTTCGGGAGTCTGATATGAGGCGCTTATTCTACGATCCAGGAAATTAGGTTTCGGCACCTAACACGATTCCCAGCGCATCCAAACTCTATGAACACGACATCCCTTCAATCATTGCAACGGATTGTCAACCGCATTCTAAACCTCTCCCAGACTTCTAAAACAAATTTTAATACCCTTTTACAACCTTCTAAAACACCTCACATCAACCTACATCCCGAAGATCTCTGTGTGTCCGAGTTGATGTCATTTGGTGTCCATGTTCAAAGGTTGACAATATATATTTATGGCATGATTACTCCTTTGCTACCTTTGTATTTACATTGTTAATCTCATTTCTCTTCAAGTATCATTTACTAACTTCGTTCTAACTTTGTTTGTTTTTGTTCATTATAGTACAAGTCAAACACGGTCAAAATCGAAATACCCAAAACAAACAAGGGTCCAAATACATTATTTCTTATACAATCACGCGTGATAATCCTTCCTTGTATAACCTTGATACGAAATCAAACAAATCAAGTAGCTTTCAAACAATTCGCGCTTGATAGCCTCGTACACGCTTTAGTCTCGAGGTGCACTGTACCAGGCGTCTCAACGTTCGGGCGTCTGATATGAGGCGCTTATTCTACGATACAGGAAATTAGGTTTCGGCACCTAACACGATTCCCAACGCATCCAAACACTATGAACACGACATCCCTTCAATCATTGCAACGGATTGTCAACCGCATTCTAAACCTCTCCCAGACTTCTAAAACAAATTTGAATATCCTTTTACAACCTTCTAAAACACCTCACATCAACCTACATCCCGAACATCTCTGTGTGCCCGAGTTGATGTCATTGCGTGTCCATGTTCAAAGCTTGACAATATATATTTATGGCATGATTACTCCTTTGCTACCTTTGTATTTACATTGTTAATCTCCTTTCCCTTCATGTATCATTTACTAACTTCGTTCTAACTTTGTTTGTTTTTGTTCATTATAGTACAAGTCAAACACGGTCAAAATCGAAATACCCAAAATAAACAAGGGTCCAAATACATTATTTCTTATACAATCACGCGTGATAATCCTTCCTTGTATAACCTTGATACGAAATCAAACAAATCAAGTAGCTTTCAAACAATTCGCGCTTGATAGCCTCGTACACGCTTTAGTCTCGAGGTGCACTGTACCAGGCGTCTCAACGTTCGGGCATCTGATATGAGGCGCTTATTCTACGATACAGGAAATTAGGTTTCGGCACCTAACACGATTCCCAACGCATCCAAACACTATGAACACGACATCCCTTCAATCATTGCAACGGATTGTCAACCGCATTCTAAACCTCTCCCAGACTTCTAAAACAAATTTGAATATCCTTTTACAACCTTCTAAAACACCTCACATCAACCTACATCCCGAACATCTCTGTGTGCCCGAGTTGATGTCATTGCGTGTCCATGTTCAAAGCTTGACAATATATATTTATGGCATGATTACTCCTTTGCTACCTTTGTATGTACATTGTTAATCTCCTTTCCCTTCATGTATCATTTACTAACTTCGTTCTAACTTTGTTTGTTTTTGTTCATTATAGTACAAGTCAAACACGGTCAAAATCGAAATACCCAAAATAAACAAGGGTCCAAATTCATTATTTCTTATACAATCACGCGTGATAATCCTTCCTTGTATAACCTTGATACGAAATCAAACAAATCAAGTAGCTTTCAAACAATTCGTGCTTGATAGCCTCGTACACGCTTTAGTCTCGAGGTGCCCTGTACCAGGCGTCTCAACGTTCGGGCGTCTGATATGAGGCGCTTATTCTACGATCCAGGAAGTTAGGTTTCGGCACCTAACACGATTCCCAGCGCATCCAAACTCTATGAACACGACATCCCTTCAATCATTGCAACGGATTGTCAACCGCATTCTAAACCTCTCCCAGACTTCTAAAACAAATTTTAATACCCTTTTACAACCTTCTAAAACACCTCACATCAACCTACATCCCGAACATCTCTGTGTGCCCGAGTTGATGTCATTGCGTGTCCATGTTCAAAGCTTGACAATATATATTTATGGCATGATTACTCCTTTGCTACCTTTGTATTTACATTGTTAATCTCCTTTCCCTTCATGTATCATTTACTAACTTCGTTCTAACTTTGTTTGTTTTTGTTCATTATAGTACAAGTCAAACACGGTCAAAATCGAAATACCCAAAACAAACAAGGGTCCAAATACATTATTTCTTATACCTTCACGCGTGATAATCCTTCCTTGTATAACCTTGATACGCAATCAAACAAATCAACTAGCTTTCAAACAATTCGCGCTTGATAGCCTCGTACACGCTTTATTCTCGAGGTGCCCTGTACCAGGCGTCTCAACGTTCGGGCGTCTGATATGAGGAGCTTATTCTACGATCCAGGAAGTTAGGTTTCGGCACCTAACACGATTCCCAGCGCATCCAAACTCTATGAACACGACATCCCTTCAATCATTCCAACGGATTGTCAACCGCATTCTAAACCTCTCCCAGACTTCTAAAACAAATTTTAATACCCTTTTACAACCTTCTAAAACACCTCACATCAACCTACATCCCGAAGATCTCTGTGTGTCCGAGTTGATGTCATTTGGTGTCCATGTTCAAAGGTTGACAATATATATTTATGGCATGATTACTCCTTTGCTACCTTTATATTTACATTGTTAATCTCCTTTCCCATCAAGTATCATTTACTAACTTCGTTCTAACTTTGTTTGTTTTTGTTCATTATAGTACAAGTCAAACACGGTCAAAATCGAAATACCCAAAACAAACAAGGGTCCAAATACATTATTTCTTATACAATCACGCGAGATAATCCTTCCTTGTATAACCTTGATACGCAATCAAACAAATCAAGTAGCTTTCAAACAATTCGCGCTTGATAGCCTCGTACACGCTTTAGTCTCGAGGTGCAATGTACCAGGCGTCTCAACGTTCGGGCGTCTGATATGAGGCGCTTATTCTACGATCCAGGAAATTAGGTTTCGGCACCTAACACGATTCCCAGCGCATCCAAACTCTATGAACACGACATCCCTTCAATCATTGCAACGGATTGTCAACCGCATTCTAAACCTCTCCCAGACTTCTAAAACAAATTTGAATACCCTTTTACAACCTTCTAAAACACCTCACATCAACCTACATCCCGAAGATCTCTGTGTGTCCGAGTTGATGTCATTTGGTGTCCATGTTCAAAGGTTGACAATATATATTTATGGCATGATTACTCCTTTGCTACCTTTGTATTTACATTGTTAATCTCATTTCTCTTCAAGTATCATTTACTAACTTCGTTCTAACTTTGTTTGTTTTTGTTCATTATAGTACAAGTCAAACACGGTCAAAATCGAAATACCCAAAACAAACAAGGGTCCAAATACATTATTTCTTATACAATCACGCGTGATAATCCTTCATTGTATAACCTTGATACGAAATCAAACAAATCAAGTAGCTTTCAAACAATTCGCGCTTGATAGCCTCGTACACGCTTTAGTCTCGAGGTGCACTGTACCAGGCGTCTCAACGTTCGGGCGTCTGATATGAGGCGCTTATTCTACGATCCAGGAAGTTAGGTTTCGGCACCTAACACGATTCCCAGCGCATCCAAACTCTATGAACACGACATCCCTTCAATCATTGCAACGGATTGTCAACCGCATTCTAAACCTCACCCAGACTTCTAAAACAAATTTTAATACCCTTTTACAACCTTCTAAAACACCTCACATCAACCTACATCCCGAACATCTCTGTGTGCCCGAGTTGATGTCATTGCGTGTCCATGTTCAAAGCTTGACAATATATATTTATGGCATGATTACTCCTTTGCTACCTTTGTATTTACATTGTTAATCTCCTTTCCCTTCATGTATCATTTACTAACTTCGTTCTAACTTTGTTTGTTTTTGTTCATTATAGTACAAGTCAAACACGGTCAAAATCGAAATACCCAAAACAAACAAGGGTCCAAATACATTATTTCTTATACCTTCACGCGTGATAATCCTTCCTTGTATAACCTTGATACGCAATCAAACAAATCAACTAGCTTTCAAACAATTCGCGCTTGATAGCCTCGTACACGCTTTAGTCTCGAGGTGCCCTGTACCAGGCGTCTCAACGTTCGGGCGTCTGATATGAGGAGCTTATTCTACGATCCAGGAAGTTAGGTTTCGGCACCTAACACGATTCCCAGCGCATCCAAACTCTATGAACACGACATCCCTTCAATCATTGCAACGGATTGTCAACCGCATTCTAAACCTCTCCCAGACTTCTAAAACAAATTTTAATACCCTTTTACAACCTTCTAAAACACCTCACATCAACCTACATCCCGAAGATCTCTGTGTGTCCGAGTTGATGTCATTTGGTATCCATGTTCAAAGGTTGACAATATATATTTATGGCATGATTACTCCTTTGCTACCTTTGTATTTACATTGTTAATCTCATTTCCCTTCAAGTATCATTTACTAACTTCGTTCTAACTTTGTTTGTTTTTGTTCATTATAGTACAAGTCAAACACGGTCAAAATCGAAATACCCAAAACAAACAAGGGTCCAAATACATTATTTCTTATACAATCACGCGTGATAATCCTTCCTTGTATAACCTTGATACGAAATCAAACAAATCAAGTAGCTTTCAAACAATTCGCGCTTGATAGCCTCGTACACGCTTTAGTCTCGAGGTGCCCTGTACCAGGCGTCTCAACGTTCCGGCGTCTGATATGAGGCGCTTATTCTACGATCCAGGAAGTTAGGTTTCGGCACCTAACACGATTCCCAGCGCATCCAAACTCTATGAACACGACATCCCTTCAATCATTGCAACGGATTGTCAACCGCATTCTAAACCTCTCCCAGACTTCTAAAACAAATTTTAATACCCTTTTACAACCTTCTAAAACACCTC
This sequence comes from Agrostemma githago, assembly GCA_958450325.1. NCBI lineage: Eukaryota > Viridiplantae > Streptophyta > Magnoliopsida > Caryophyllales > Caryophyllaceae > Agrostemma > Agrostemma githago. Next base: position 28,067,174 of record OY288245.1, read on the forward strand.
ACATCAACCTACATCCCGAAGATCTCTGTGTGTCCGAGTTGATGTCATTTGGTGTCCATGTTCAAAGGTTGACAATATATATTTATGGCATGATTACTCCTTTGCTACCTTTGTATTTACATTGTTAATCTCCTTTCCCATCAAGTATCATTTACTAACTTCGTTCTAACTTTGTTTGTTTTTGTTCATTATAGTACAAGTCAAACACGGTCAAAATCGAAATACCCAAAACAAACAAGGGTCCAAATACATTATTTCTTATACAATCACGCGAGATAATCCTTCCTTGTATAACCTTGATACGCAATCAAACAAATCAAGTAGCTTTCAAACAATTCGCGCTTGATAGCCTCGTACACGCTTTAGTCTCGAGGTGCACTGTACCAGGCGTCTCAACGTTCGGGCGTCTGATATGAGGCGCTTATTCTACGATCCAGGAAATTAGGTTTCGGCACCTAACACGATTCCCAGCGCATCCAAACTCTATGAACACGACATCCCTTCAATCATTGCAAGGGTTGTCAACCGCATTCTAAACCTCTCCCAGACTTCTAAAATAAATTTTAATACCCTTTTACAACCTTCTAAAACACCTCACATCAACCTACATCCCGAAGATCTCTGTGTGTCCGAGTTGATGTCATTTGGTGTCCATGTTCAAAGGTTGACAATATATATTTATGGCATGATTACTCCTTTGCTACCTTTGTATTTACATTGTTAATCTCATTTCTCTTCAAGTATCATTTACTAACTTCGTTCTAACTTTGTTTGTTTTTGTTCATTATAGTACAAGTCAAACACGGTCAAAATCGAAATACCCAAAACAAACAAGGGTCCAAATACATTATTTCTTATACAATCACGCGTGATAATCCTTCCTTGTATAACCTTGATACGAAATCAAACAAATCAAGTAGCTTTCAAACAATTCGCGCTTGATAGCCTCGTACACGCTTTAGTCTCGAGGTGCACTGTACCAGGCGTCTCAACGTTCGGGCGTCTGATATGAGGCGCTTATTCTACGATACAGGAAATTAGGTTTCGGCACCTAACACGATTCCCAACGCATCCAAACACTATGAACACGACATCCCTTCAATCATTGCAACGGATTGTCAACCGCATTCTAAACCTCTCCCAGACTTCTAAAACAAATTTGAATATCCTTTTACAACCTTCTAAAACACCTCACATCAACCTACATCCCGAACATCTCTGTGTGCCCGAGTTGATGTCATTGCGTGTCCATGTTCAAAGCTTGACAATATATATTTATGGCATGATTACTCCTTTGCTACCTTTGTATTTACATTGTTAATCTCCTTTCCCTTCATGTATCATTTACTAACTTCGTTCTAACTTTGTTTGTTTTTGTTCATTATAGTACAAGTCAAACACGGTCAAAATCGAAATACCCAAAATAAACAAGGGTCCAAATACATTATTTCTTATACAATCACGCGTGATAATCCTTCCTTGTATAACCTTGATACGAAATCAAACAAATCAAGTAGCTTTCAAACAATTCGTGCTTGATAGCCTCGTACACGCTTTAGTCTCGAGGTGCCCAGTACCATGCGTCTCAACGTTCGGGCGTCTGATATGAGGCGCTTATTCTACGATCCAGGAAGTTAGGTTTCGGCACCTAACACGATTCCCAGCGCATCCAAACTCTATGAACACGACATCCCTTCAATCATTGCAACGGATTGTCAACCGCATTCTAAACCTCACCCAGACTTCTAAAACAAATTTTAATACCCTTTTACAAACTTCTAAAACACCTCACATCAACCTACATCCCGAACATCTCTGTGTGCCCGAGTTGATGTCATTGCGTGTCCATGTTCAAAGCTTGACAATATATATTTATGGCATGATTACTCCTTTGCTACCTTTGTATTTACATTGTTAATCTCCTTTCCCTTCATGTATCATTTACTAACTTCGTTCTAACTTTGTTTGTTTTTGTTCATTATAGTACAAGTCAAACACGGTCAAAATCGAAATACCCAAAACAAACAAGGGTCCAAATACATTATTTCTTATACCTTCACGCGTGATAATCCTTCCTTGTATAACCTTGATACGCAATCAAACAAATCAACTAGCTTTCAAACAATTCGCGCTTGATAGCCTCGTACACGCTTTAGTCTCGAGGTGCCCTGTACCAGGCGTCTCAACGTTCGGGCGTCTGATATGAGGAGCTTATTCTACGATCCAGGAAGTTAGGTTTCGGCACCTAACACGATTCCCAGCGCATCCAAACTCTATGAACACGACATCCCTTCAATCATTGCAACGGATTGTCAACCGCATTCTAAACCTCTCCCAGACTTCTAAAACAAATTTTAATACCCTTTTACAACCTTCTAAAACACCTCACATCAACCTACATCCCGAAGATCTCTGTGTGTCCGAGTTGATGTCATTTGGTATCCATGTTCAAAGGTTGACAATATATATTTATGGCATGATTACTCCTTTGCTACCTTTGTATTTACATTGTTAATCTCATTTCCCTTCAAGTATCATTTACTAACTTCGTTCTAACTTTGTTTGTTTTTGTTCATTATAGTACAAGTCAAACACGGTCAAAATCGAAATACCCAAAACAAACAAGGGTCCAAATACATTATTTCTTATACAATCACGCGTGATAATCCTTCCTTGTATAACCTTGATACGAAATCAAACAAATCAAGTAGCTTTCAAACAATTCGCGCTTGATAGCCTCGTACACGCTTTAGTCTCGAGGTGCCCTGTACCAGGCGTCTCAACGTTCGGGCGTCTGATATGAGGCGCTTATTCTACGATCCAGGAAGTTAGGTTTCGGCACCTAACACGATTCCCAGCGCATCCAAACTCTATGAACACGACATCCCTTCAATCATTGCAACGGATTGTCAACCGCATTCTAAACCTCTCCCAGACTTCTAAAACAAATTTTAATACCCTTTTACAACCTTCTAAAACACCTCACATCAACCTACATCCCGAAGATCTCTGTGTGTCCGAGTTGATGTCATTTGGTGTCCATGTTCAAAGGTTGACAATATATATTTATGGCATGATTACTCCTTTGCTACCTTTGTATTTACATTGTTAATCTCCTTTCCCATCAAGTATCATTTACTAACTTCGTTCTAACTTTGTTTGTTTTTGTTCATTATAGTACAAGTCAAACACGGTCAAAATCGAAATACCCAAAACAAACAAGGGTCCAAATACATTATTTCTTATACAATCACGCGAGATAATCCTTCCTTGTATAACCTTGATACGCAATCAAACAAATCAAGTAGCTTTCAAACAATTCGCGCTTGATAGCCTCGTACACGCTTTAGTCTCGAGGTGCACTGTACCAGGCGTCTCAACGTTCGGGCGTCTGATATGAGGCGCTTATTCTACGATCCAGGAAATTAGGTTTCGGCACCTAACACGATTCCCAGCGCATCCAAACTCTATGAACACGACATCCCTTCAATCATTGCAACGGATTGTCAACCGCATTCTAAACCTCTCCCAGACTTCTAAAATAAATTTTAATACCCTTTTACAACCTTCTAAAACACCTCACATCAACCTACATCCCGAAGATCTCTGTGTGTCCGAGTTGATGTCATTTGGTGTCCATGTTCAAAGGTTGACAATATATATTTATGGCATGATTACTCCTTTGCTACCTTTGTATTTACATTGTTAATCTCATTTCTCTTCAAGTATCATTTACTAACTTCGTTCTAACTTTGTTTGTTTTTGTTCATTATAGTACAAGTCAAACACGGTCAAAATCGAAATACCCAAAACAAACAAGGGTCCAAATACATTATTTCTTATACAATCACGCGTGATAATCCTTCCTTGTATAACCTTGATACGAAATCAAACAAATCAAGTAGCTTTCAAACAATTCGCGCTTGATAGCCTCGTACACGCTTTAGTCTCGAGGTGCACTGTACCAGGCGTCTCAACGTTCGGGCGTCTGATATGAGGCGCTTATTCTACGATACAGGAAATTAGGTTTCGGCACCTAACACGATTCCCAACGCATCCAAACACTATGAACACGACATCCCTTCAATCATTGCAACGGATTGTCAACCGCATTCTAAACCTCTCCCAGACTTCTAAAACAAATTTGAATATCCTTTTACAACCTTCTAAAACACCTCACATCAACCTACATCCCGAACATCTCTGTGTGCCCGAGTTGATGTCATTGCGTGTCCATGTTCAAAGCTTGACAATATATATTTATGGCATGATTACTCCTTTGCTACCTTTGTATTTACATTGTTAATCTCCTTTCCCTTCATGTATCATTTACTAACTTCGTTCTAACTTTGTTTGTTTTTGTTCATTATAGTACAAGTCAAACACGGTCAAAATCGAAATACCCAAAATAAACAAGGGTCCAAATACATTATTTCTTATACAATCACGCGTGATAATCCTTCCTTGTATAACCTTGATACGAAATCAAACAAATCAAGTAGCTTTCAAACAATTCGTGCTTGATAGCCTCGTACACGCTTTAGTCTCGAGGTGCCCAGTACCATGCGTCTCAACGTTCGGGCGTCTGATATGAGGCGCTTATTCTACGATCCAGGAAGTTAGGTTTCGGCACCTAACACGATTCCCAGCGCATCCAAACTCTATGAACACGACATCCCTTCAATCATTGCAACGGATTGTCAACCGCATTCTAAACCTCTCCCAGACTTCTAAAACAAATTTTAATACCCTTTTACAACCTTCTAAAACACCTCACATCAACCTACATCCCGAACATCTCTGTGTGCCCGAGTTGATGTCATTGCGTGTCCATGTTCAAAGCTTGACAATATATATTTATGGCATGATTACTCCTTTGCTACCTTTGTATTTACATTGTTAATCTCCTTTCCCTTCATGTATCATTTACTAACTTCGTTCTAACTTTGTTTGTTTTTGTTCATTATAGTACAAGTCAAACACGGTCAAAATCGAAATACCCAAAACAAACAAGGGTCCAAATACATTATTTCTTATACCTTCACGCGTGATAATCCTTCCTTGTATAACCTTGATACGCAATCAAACAAATCAACTAGCTTTCAAACAATTCGCGCTTGATAGCCTCGTACACGCTTTAGTCTCGAGGTGCCCTGTACCAGGCGTCTCAACGTTCGGGCGTCTGATATGAGGAGCTTATTCTACGATCCAGGAAGTTAGGTTTCGGCACCTAACACGATTCCCAGCGCATCCAAACTCTATGAACACGACATCCCTTCAATCATTGCAACGGATTGTCAACCGCATTCTAAACCTCTCCCAGACTTCTAAAACAAATTTTAATACCCTTTTACAACCTTCTAAAACACCTCACATCAACCTACATCCCGAAGATCTCTGTGTGTCCGAGTTGATGTCATTTGGTGTCCATGTTCAAAGGTTGACAATATATATTTATGGCATGATTAATCCTTTGCTACCTTTGTATTTACATTGTTAATCTCATTTCCCTTCAAGTATCATTTACTAACTTCGTTCTAACTTTGTTTGTTTTTGTTCATTATAGTACAAGTCAAACACGGTCAAAATCGAAATACCCAAAACAAACAAGGGTCCAAATACATTATTTCTTATACAATCACGCGTGATAATCCTTCCTTGTATAACCTTGATACGAAATCAAACAAATCAAGTAGCTTTCAAACAATTCGCGCTTGATAGCCTCGTACACGCTTTAGTCTCGAGGTGCCCTGTACCAGGCGTCTCAACGTTCGGGCGTCTGATATGAGGCGCTTATTCTACGATCCAGGAAGTTAGGTTTCGGCACCTAACACGATTCCCAGCGCATCCAAACTCTATGAACACGACATCCCTTCAATCATTGCAACGGATTGTCAACCGCATTCTAAACCTCTCCCAGACATCTAAAACAAATTTTAATACCCTTTTAAAAACTTCTAAAACACCTCACATCAACCTACATCCCGAAGATCTCTTTGTGTCCGAGTTGATGTCATTTGGTGTCCATGTTCAAAGGTTGACAATATATATTTATGGCATGATTACTCCTTTGCTACCTTTGTATTTACATTGTTAATCTCCTTTCCCTTCAAGTATCATTTACTAACTTCGTTCTAACTTTGTTTGTTTTTGTTCATTATAGTACAAGTCAAACACGGTCAAAATCGAAATACCCAAAACAAACAAGGGTCCAAATACATTATTTCTTATACAATCACCCGAGATAATCCTTCCTTGTATAACCTTGATACGCAATCAAACAAATCAACTAGCTTTCAAACAATTCGCGCTTGATAGCCTCGTACACGCTTTAGTCTCGAGGTGCACTGTACCAGGCGTCTCGACGTTCGGGCGTCTGATATGAGGCGCTTATTCTACGATCCAGGAAATTAGGTTTCGGCACCTAACACGATTCCCAGCGCATCCAAACTCTATGAACACGACATCCCTTCGATCATTGCAACGGATTGTCAACCGCATTCTAAACCTCTCCCAGACTTCTAAAACAAATCTTAATACCCTTTTACAACCTTCTAAAACACCTCACATCAACCTACATCCCGAACATCTCTGTGTGCCCGAGTTGATGTCATTGCGTGTCCATGTTCAAAGCTTGACAATATATATTTATGGCATGATTACTCCTTTGCTACCTTTGTATTTACATTGTTAATCTCCTTTCCCTTCATGTATCATTTACTAACTTCGTTCTAACTTTGTTTGTTTTTGTTCATTATAGTACAAGTCAAACACGGTCAAAATCGAAATACCCAAAACAAACAAGGGTCCAAATACATTATTTCTTATACCTTCACGCATGATAATCCTTCCTTGTATAACCTTGATACGCAATCAAACAAATCAACTAGCTTTCAAACAATTCGCGCTTGATAGCCTCGTACACGCTTTAGTCTCGAGGTGCCCTGTACCAGGCGTCTCAACGTTCGGGCGTCTGATATGAGGAGCTTATTCTAAGATCCAGGAAGTTAGGTTTCGGCACCTAACACGATTCCCAGCGCATCCAAACTCTATGAACACGACATCCCTTCAATCATTGCAACGGATTGTCAACCGCATTCTAAACCTCTCCCAGACTTCTAAAACAAATTTTAATACTCTTTTACAACCTTCTAAAACACCTCACATCAACCTACATCCCGAAGATCTCTGTGTGTCCGAGTTGATGTCATTTGGTGTCCATGTTCAAAGGTTGACAATATATATTTATGGCATGATTACTCCTTTGCTACCTTTGTATTTACATTGTTAATCTCCTTTCCCTTCAAGTATCATTTACTAACTTCGTTCTAACTTTGTTTGTTTTTGTTCATTATAGTACAAGTCAAACACGGTCAAAATCGAAATACCCAAAACAAACAAGGGTCCAAATACATTATTTCTTATACAATCACGCGTGATAATCCTTCCTTGTATAACCTTGATACGCAATCAAACAAATCAAGTAGCTTTCAAACAATTCGCGCTTGATAGCCTCGTACACGCTTTAGTCTCGAGGTGCACTGTACCAGGCGTCTCGACGTTCGGGCGTCTGATATGAGGCGCTTATTCTACGATCCAGGAAATTAGGTTTCGGCACCTAACACGATTCCCAGCGCATCCAAACTCTATGAACACGACATCCCTTCGATCATTGCAACGGATTGTCAACCGCATTCTAAACCTCTCCCAGACTTCTAAAACAAATCTTAATACCCTTTTACAAACTTCTAAAACACCTCACATCAACCTACATCCCGAACATCTCTGTGTGCCCGAGTTGATGTCATTGCGTGTCCATGTTCAAAGCTTGACAATATATATTTATGGCATGATTACTCCTTTGCTACCTTTGTATTTACATTGTTAATCTCCTTTCCCTTCAAGTATCATTTACTAACTTCGTTCTAACTTTGTTTGTTTTTGTTCATTATAGTACAAGTCAAACACGGTCAAAATCGAAATACCCAAAACAAACAAGGGTCCAAATACATTATTTCTTATACCTTCACGCATGATAATCCTTCCTTGTATAACCTTGATACGCAATCAAACAAATCAACTAGCTTTCAAACAATTCGCGCTTGATAGCCTCGTACACGCTTTAGTCTCGAGGTGCCCTGTACCAGGCGTCTCAACGTTCGGGCGTCTGATATGAGGAGCTTATTCTACGATCCAGGAAGTTAGGTTTCGGCACCTAACACGATTCCCAGCGCATCCAAACTCTATGAACACGACATCCCTTCAATCATTGCAACGGATTGTCAACCGCATTCTAAACCTCTCCCAGACTTCTAAAACAAATTTTAATACTCTTTTACAACCTTCTAAAACACCTCACATCAACCTACGTCCCGAAGATCTCTGTGTGTCCGAGTTGATGTCATTTGGTGTCCATGTTCAAAGGTTGACAATATATATTTATGGCATGATTACTCCTTTGCTACCTTTGTATTTACATTGTTAATCTCCTTTCCCTTCATGTATCATTTACTAACTTCGTTCTAACTTTGTTTGTTTTTGTTCATTATAGTACAAGTCAAACACGGTCAAAATCGAAATACCCAAAACAAACAAGGGTCCAAATACATTATTTCTTATACAATCACGCGTGATAATCCTTCCTTGTATAACCTTGATACGAAATCAAACAAATCAAGTAGCTTTCAAACAATTCGTTCTTGATAGCCTCGTACACGCTTTAGTTTCGAGGTGCCCTGTACCAGGCGTCTCAACGTTCGGGCGTCTGATATGAGGCGCTTATTCTACGATCCAGGAAGTTAGGTTTCGGCACCTAACACGATTCCCAGCGCATCCAAACTCTATGAACACGACATCCCTTCAATCATTGCAACGGATTGTCAACCGCATTCTAAACCTCTCCCAGACTTCTAAAACAAATTTTAATACCCTTTTACAACCTTCTAAAACACCTCACATCAAGCTACATCCCGAACATCTCTGTGTGCCCGAGTTGATGTCATTGCGTGTCCATGTTCAAAGCTTGACAATATATATTTATGGCATGATTACTCCTTTGCTACCTTTGTATTTACATTGTTAATCTCCTTTCCCTTCAAGTATCATTTACTAACTTCGTTCTAACTTTGTTTGTTTTTGTTCATTATAGTACAAGTCAAACACGGTCAAAATCGAAATACCCAAAACAAACAAGGGTCCAAATACATTATTTCTTATACAATCACCCGAGATAATCCTTCCTTGTATAACCTTGATACGCAATCAAACAAATCAAGTAGCTTTCAAACAATTCGCGCTTGATAGCCTCGTACACGCTTTAGTCTCGAGGTGCACTGTACCAGGCGTCTCGACGTTCGGGCGTCTGATATGAGGCGCTTATTCTACGATCCAGGAAATTAGGTTTCGGCACCTAACACGATTCCCAGCGCATCCAAACTCTATGAACACGACATCCCTTCGATCATTGCAACGGATTGTCAACCGCATTCTAAACCTCTCCCAGACTTCTAAAACAAATCTTAATACCCTTTTACAACCTTCTAAAACACCTCACATCAACCTACATCCCGAAGATCTCTGTGTGTCCGAGTTGATGTCATTGCGTGTCCATGTTCAAAGGTTGACAATATATATTTATGGCATGATTACTCCTTTGCTACCTTTGTATTTACATTGTTAATCTCCTTTCCCTTCAAGTATCATTTACTAACTTCGTTCTAACTTTGTTTGTTTTTGTTCATTATAGTACAAGTCAAACACGGTCAAAATCGAAATACCCAAAACAAACAAGGGTCCAAATACATTATTTCTTATACAATCACGCGTGATAATCCTTCCTTGTATAACCTTGATACGCAATCAAACAAATCAAGTAGCTTTCAAACAATTCGCGCTTGATAGCCTCGTACACGCTTTAGTCTCGAGGTGCACTGTACCAGGCGTCTCGACGTTCGGGCGTCTGATATGAGGCGCTTATTCTACGATCCAGGAAATTAGGTTTCGGCACCTAACACGATTCCCAGCGCATCCAAACTCTATGAACACGACATCCCTTCGATCATTGCAACGGATTGTCAACCGCATTCTAAACCTCTCCCAGACTTCTAAAACAAATCTTAATACCCTTTTACAACCTTCTAAAACACCTCACATCAACCTACATCCCGAACATCTCTGTGTGCCCGAGTTGATGTCATTGCGTGTCCATGTTCAAAGCTTGACAATATATATTTATGGCATGATTACTCCTTTGCTACCTTTGTATTTACATTGTTAATCTCCTTTCCCTTCATGTATCATTTACTAACTTCGTTCTAACTTTGTTTGTTTTTGTTCATTATAGTACAAGTCAAACACGGTCAAAATCGAAATACCCAAAACAAACAAGGGTCCAAATACATTATTTCTTATACCTTCACGCATGATAATCCTTCCTTGTATAACCTTGATACGCAATCAAACAAATCAACTAGCTTTCAAACAATTCGCGCTTGATAGCCTCGTACACGCTTTAGTCTCGAGGTGCCCTGTACCAGGCGTCTCAACGTTCGGGCGTCTGATATGAGGAGCTTATTCTACGATCCAGGAAGTTAGGTTTCGACACCTAACACGATTCCCAGCGCATCCAAACTCTATGAACACGACATCCCTTCAATCATTGCAACGGATTGTCAACCGCATTCTAAACCTCTCCCAGACTTCTAAAACAAATTTTAATACTCTTTTACAACCTTCTAAAACACCTCACATCAACCTACATCCCGAAGGTCTCTGTGTGTCCGAGTTGATGTCATTTGGTGTCCATGTTCAAAGGTTGACAATATATATTTATGGCATGATTACTCCTTTGCTACCTTTGTATTTACATTGTTAATCTCCTTTCCCTTCAAGTATCATTTACTAACTTCGTTCTAACTTTGTTTGTTTTTGTTCATTATAGTACAAGTCAAACACGGTCAAAATCGAAATACCCAAAACAAACAAGGGTCCAAATACATTATTTCTTATACAATCACGCGAGATAATCCTTCCTTGTATAACCTTGATACGCAATCAAACAAATCAAGTAGCTTTCAAACAATTCGCGCTTGATAGCCTCGTACACGCTTTAGTCTCGAGGTGCACTGTACCAGGCGTCTCGACGTTCGGGCGTCTGATATGAGGCGCTTATTCTACGATCCAGGAAATTAGGTTTCGGCACCTAACACGATTCCCAGCGCATCCAAACTCTATGAACACGACATCCCTTCAATCATTGCAACGGATTGTCAACCGCATTCTAAACCTCTCCCAGACTTCTAAAACAAACTTGAATACCCTTTTACAACCTTCTAAAACACCTCACATCAACCTACATCCCGAAGATCTCTGTGTGTCCGAGTTGATGTCATTGGGTGTCCATGTTCAAAGCTTGACAATATATATTTATGGCATGATTACTCCTTTGCAACCTTTGTATTTACATTGTTAATCTCCTTTCCCTTCAAGTATCATTTACTAATTTCGTTCTAACTTTGTTTGTTTATGTTCATTATAGTATAAGTCAAACACGGTCAAAATCGAAATACCCAAAACAAACAAGGGTCCAAATACATTATTTCTTATACAATCACGCGTGATAATCCTTCCTTGTATAACCTTGATACGAAATCAAACAAATCAAGTAGCTTTCAAACAATTCGCGCTTGATAGCCTCGTACACGCTTTAGTCTCGAGGTGCCTTGTACCACGCGTCTCAACGTTCGGGCGTCTGATATGAGGCGCTTATTCTACGATCCAGGAAGTTAGGTTTTGGCACCTAACACAATTCCCAGCGCATCCAAACTCTATGAACACGACATCCCTTCAATCATTGCAACGGATTGTCAACCGCATTCTAAACCTCTCCCAGACTTCTAAAACAAATTTTAATACCCTTTTACAACCTTCTAAAACACCTCACATCAACCTACATCCCGAAGATCTCTGTGTGTCCGTGTTGATGTCATTTGGTGTCCACGTTCAAAGGTTGACAATATATATTTATGGCATGATTACTCCTTTGCTACCTTTGTATTTACATTGTTAATCTCCTTTCCCTTCAAGTATCATTTACTAACTTCGTTCTAACTTTGTTTGTTTTTGTTCATTATAGTACAAGTCAAACACGGTCAAAATCGAAATACCCAAAACAAACAAGGGTCCAAATACATTATTTCTTATACAATCACGCGAGATAATCCTTCCTTGTATAACCTTGATACGCAATCAAACAAATCAAGTAGCTTTCAAACAATTCGCGCTTGATAGCCTCGTACACGCTTTAGTCTCGAGGTGCACTGTACCAGGCGTCTCGACGTTCGGGCGTCTGATATGAGGCGCTTATTCTACGATCCAGGAAATTAGGTTTCGGCACCTAACACGATTCCCAGCGCATCCAAACTCTATGAACACGACATCCCTTCAATCATTGCAACGGATTGTCAACCGCATTCTAAACCTCTCCCAGACTTCTAAAACAAATTTTAATACTCTTTTACAACCTTCTAAAACACCTCACATCAACCTACATCCCGAAGATCTCTGTGTGTCCGAGTTGATGTCATTTGGTGTCCATGTTCAAAGGTTGACAATATATATTTATGGCATGATTACTCCTTTGCTACCTTTGTATTTACATTGTTAATCTCCTTTCCCTTCAAGTATCATTTACTAACTTCGTTCTAACTTTGTTTGTTTTTGTTCATTATAGTACAAGTCAAACACGGTCAAAATCGAAATACCCAAAACAAACAAGGGTCCAAATACATTATTTCTTATACAATCACGCGTGATAATCCTTCCTTGTATAACCTTGATACGAAATCAAACAAATCAAGTAGCTTTCAAACAATTCGCGCTTGATAACCTCGTACACGCTTTAGTCTCGAGGTGCCCTGTACCAGGCGTCTCAACGTTCGGGCGTCTGATATGAGGCGCTTATTCTACGATCCAGGAAGTTAGGTTTCGGCACCTAACACGATTCCCAGCGCATCCAAACTCTATGAACACGACATCCCTTCAATCATTGCAACGGATTGTCAACCGCATTCTAAACCTCTCCCAGACTTCTAAAACAAATTTTAATACCCTTTTACAACCTTCTAAAACACCTCACATCAACCTACATCCCGAAGATCTCTGTGTGTCCGAGTTGATGTCATTTGGTGTCCATGTTCAAAGGTTGACAATATATATTTATGGCATGATTACTCCTTTGCTACCTTTGTATTTACATTGTTAATCTCCTTTCCCTTCAAGTATCATTTACTAACTTCGTTCTAACTTTGTTTGTTTTTGTTCATTATAGTACAAGTCAAACACGGTCAAAATCGAAATACCCAAAACAAACAAGGGTCCAAATACATTATTTCTTATACAATCACGCGAGATAATCCTTCCTTGTATAACCTTGATACGCAATCAAACAAATCAAGTAGCTTTCTAACAATTCGCGCTTGATAACCTCGTACACGCTTTAGTCTCGAGGTGCAGTGTACCAGGCGTCTCGACGTTCGGGCGTCTGATATGAGGCGCTTATTCTACGATCCAGGAAATTAGGTTTCGGCACCTAACACGATTCCCAGCGCATCCAAACTCTATGAACACGACATCCCTTCAATCATTGCAACGGATTGTCAACCGCATTCTAAACCTCTCCCAGACTTCTAAAACAAATTTTAATACACTTTTACAACCTTCTAAAACACCTCACATCAACCTACATCCCGAACATCTCTGTGTGCCCGAGTTGATGTCATTGCGTGTCCATGTTCAAAGCTTGACAATATATATTTATGGCATGATTACTCCTTTGCTACCTTTGTATTTACATTGTTAATCTCCTTTCCCTTCATGTATCATTTACTAACATCGTTCTAACTTTGTTTGTTTTTGTTCATTATAGTACAAGTCAAACACGGTCAAAATCGAAATACCCAAAACAAACAAGGGTCCAAATACATTATTTCTTATACAATCACGCGTGATAATCCTTCCTTGTATAACCTTGATGCGCAATCAAACAAATCAAGTAGCTTTCAAACAATTCGCGGTTGATAGCCTCGTACACGCTTTAGTCTCGAGCTGCACTGTACCAGGCGTCTCAACGTTCGGGCGTCTGATATGAGGCGCTTATTCTACGATCCAGGAAATTAGGTTTCGGCACCTAACACGATTCCCAACGCATCCAAACTCTATGAACACGACATCCCTTCAATCATTGCAACGGATTGTCAACCGCATTCTAAACCTCTCCCAGACTTCTAAAACAAATTTGAATACCCTTTTACAACCTTCTAAAACACCTCACATCAACCTACATCCCGAACATCTCTGTGTGCCCGAGTTGATGTCATTACGTGTCCATGTTCAAAGCTTGACAATATATATTTATGGCATGATTACTCCTTTGCTACCTTTGTATTTACATTGTTAATCTCCTTTCCCTTCATGTATCATTTACTAACTTCGTTCTAACTTTGTTTGTTTTTGTTCATTATAGTACAAGTCAAACACGGTCAAAATCGAAATACCCAAAACAAACAAGGGTCCAAATACATTATTTCTTATACAATCACGCGTGATAATCCTTCCTTGTATAACCTTGATACGCAATCAAACAAATCAAGTAGCTTTCAAACAATTCGCGCTTGATAGCCTCGTACACGCTTTAGTCTCGAGGTGCACTGTACCAGGCGTCTCGACGTTCGGACGTCTGATATGAGGCGCTTATTCTACGATCCAGGAAATTAGGTTTCGGCACCTAACACGATTCCCAGCGCATCCAAACTCTATAAACACGACATCCCTTCAATCTTTTCAACAGATTGTCAACCGCATTCTAAACCTCTCCCAGACTTCTAAAACAAAGTTGAATACCCTTTTACAACCTTCTAAAACACCTCACATCAACCTACATCTCGAAGATCTCTGTGTGTCCGAGTTGATCTCATTGGGTGTCCATGTTCAAAGCTTGACAATATATATTTATGGCATGATTACTCCTTTGCTACCTTTGTATTTACATTGTTAATCTCCTTTCCCTTCATGTATCATTTACTAACTTCGTTCTAACTTTGTTTGTTTTTGTTCATTATAGTACAAGTCAAACACGGTCAAAATCGAAATACCCAAAACAAACAAGGGTCCAAATACATGATTTCTTATACAATCACACGTGATAATCCTTCCTTGTATAACCTTGATACGCAATCAAACAAATCAAGTAGCTTTCAAACAATTCGCGCTTGATAGCCTCGTACACGCTTTAGTCTCGAGGTGCACTGTACCAGGCGTCTCAACGTTCGGGCGTCTGATATGAGGCGCTTATTCTACGATCCAGGAAATTAGGTTTCGGCACCTAACACGATTCCCAGCGCATCCAAACTCTATGAATACGACATCCCTTCAATCATTGCAACGGATTGTCAACCGCATTCTAAACCTCTCCCAGACTTCTAAAACAAATTTTAATACCCTTTTACAACCTTCTAAAACACCTCACATCAACCTACATCCCGAAGGTCTCTGTGTGTCCGTGTTGATGTCATTTGGTGTCCATGTTCAAAGGTTGACAATATATATTTATGGCATGATTACTCCTTTGCTACCTTTGTATTTACATTGTTAATCTCCTTTCCCTTCAAGTATCATTTACTAACTTCGTTCTAACTTTGTTTGTTTTTGTTCATTATAGTACAAGTCAAACACGGTCAAAATCGAAATACCCAAAACAAACAAGGGTCCAAATACATTATTTCTTATACAATCACGCGAGATAATCCTTCCTTGTATAACCTTGATATGCAATCAAACAAATCAAGTAGCTTTCAAACAATTCGCGCTTGATAGCCTCGTACACGCATTAGTCTCGAGGTGCACTGTACCAGGCGTCTCAACGTTCGGGCGTCTGATATGAGGCGCTTATTCTACGATCCAGGAAATTAGGTTTCGGCACCTAACACGATTCCCAGCGCATCCAAACTCTATGAACACGACATCCCTTCAATCATTGCAACGGATTGTCAACCGCATTCTAAACCTCTCCCAGACTTCTAAAACAAATTTGAATACCCTTTTACAACCTTCTAAAACACCTCAGATCAACCTACATCCCGAAGATCTCTTTGTGTCCGAGTTGATGTCATTTGGTGTCCATGTTCAAAGCTTGACAGTATATATTTATGGCATGATTACTCCTTTGCTACCTTTGTATTTACATTGTTAATCTCCTTTCCCTTCATGTATCATTTACTAACTTCGTTCTAACTTTGTTTGTTTTTGTTCATTATAGTACAAGTCAAACACGGTCAAAATCGAAATACCCAAAACAAACAAGGGTCCAAATACATGATTTCTTATACAATCACACGTGATAATCCTTCCTTGTATAACCTTGATACGCAATCAAACAAATCAAGTAGCTTTCAAACAATTCGCGCTTGATAGCCTCGTACACGCTTTAGTCTCGAGGTGCACTGTACCAGGCGTCTCAACGTTCGGGCGTCTGATATGAGGCGCTTATTCTACGATCCAGGAAATTAGGTTTCGGCACCTAACACGATTCCCAGCGCATCCAAACTCTATGAATACGACATCCCTTCAATCATTGCAACGGATTGTCAACCGCATTCTAAACCTCTCCCAGACTTCTAAAACAAATTTTAATACCCTTTTACAACCTTCTAAAACACCTCACATCAACCTACATCCCGAAGGTCTCTGTGTGTCCGTGTTGATGTCATTTGGTGTCCATGTTCAAAGGTTGACAATATATATTTATGGCATGATTACTCCTTTGCTACCTTTGTATTTACATTGTTAATCTCCTTTCCCTTCAAGTATCATTTACTAACTTCGTTCTAACTTTGTTTGTTTTTGTTCATTATAGTACAAGTCAAACACGGTCAAAATCGAAATACCCAAAACAAACAAGGGTCCAAATACATTATTTCTTATACAATCACGCGAGATAATCCTTCCTTGTATAACCTTGATACGCAATCAAACAAATCAAGTAGCTTTCAAACAATTCGCGCTTGATAGCCTCGTACACGCATTAGTCTCGAGGTGCACTGTACCAGGCGTCTCAACGTTCGGGCGTCTGATATGAGGCGCTTATTCTACGATCCAGGAAATTAGGTTTCGGCACCTAACACGATTCCCAGCGCATCCAAACTCTATGAACACGACATCCCTTCAATCATTGCAACGGATTGTCAACCGCATTCTAAACCTCTCCCAGACTTCTAAAACAAATTTGAATACCCTTTTACAACCTTCTAAAACACCTCAGATCAACCTACATCCCGAAGATCTCTTTGTGTCCGAGTTGATGTCATTTGGTGTCCATGTTCAAAGCTTGACAGTATATATTTATGGCATGATTACTCCTTTGCTACCTTTGTATTTACATTGTTAATCTCCTTTCCCTTCATGTATCATTTACTAACTTCGTTCTAACTTTGTTTGTTTTTGTTCATTATAGTACAAGTCAAACACGGTCAAAATCGAAATACCCAAAACAAACAAGGGTCCAAATACATGATTTCTTATACAATCACACGTGATAATCCTTCCTTGTATAACCTTGATACGCAATCAAACAAATCAAGTAGCTTTCAAACAATTCGCGCTTGATAGCCTCGTACACGCTTTAGTCTCGAGGTGCACTGTACCAGGCGTCTCAACGTTCGGGCGTCTGATATGAGGCGCTTATTCTACGATCCAGGAAATTAGGTTTCGGCACCTAACACGATTCCCAGCGCATCCAAACTCTATGAATACGACATCCCTTCAATCATTGCAACGGATTGTCAACCGCATTCTAAACCTCTCCCAGACTTCTAAAACAAATTTTAATACCCTTTTACAACCTTCTAAAACACCTCACATCAACCTACATCCCGAAGGTCTCTGTGTGTCCGTGTTGATGTCATTTGGTGTCCATGTTCAAAGGTTGACAATATATATTTATGGCATGATTACTCCTTTGCTACCTTTGTATTTACATTGTTAATCTCCTTTCCCTTCAAGTATCATTTACTAACTTCGTTCTAACTTTGTTTGTTTTTGTTCATTATAGTACAAGTCAAACACGGTCAAAATCGAAATACCCAAAACAAACAAGGGTCCAAATACATTATTTCTTATACAATCACGCGAGATAATCCTTCCTTGTATAACCTTGATATGCAATCAAACAAATCAAGTAGCTTTCAAACAATTCACGCTTGATAGCCTCGTACACGCTTTAGTCTCGAGGTGCACTGTACCAGGCGTCTCAACGTTCGGGCGTCTGATATGAGGCGCTTATTCTACGATCCAGGAAATTAGGTTTCGGCACCTAACACGATTCCCAACGCATCCAAACTCTATGAACACGACATCCCTTCAATCATTGCAACGGATTGTCAACCGCATTCTAAACCTCTCCCAGACTTCTAAAACAAATTTGAATACCCTTTTACAACCTTCTAAAACACCTCACATCAACCTACATCCCGAAGATCTCTGTGTGTCCGAGTTGATGTCATTTGGTGTCCATGTTCAAAGCTTGACAGTATATATTTATGGCATGATTACTCCTTTGCTACCTTTGTATTTACATTGTTAATCTCCTTTCCCTTCAAGTATCATTTACTAACTTCGTTCTAACTTTGTTTGTTTTTGTTCATTATAGTACAAGTCAAACACGGTCAAAATCGAAATACCCAAAACAAACAAGGGTCCAAATACATTATTTCTTATACAATCACGCGTGATAATCCTTCCTTGTATAACCTTGATACGAAATCAAACAAATCAAGTAGCTTTCAAACAATTCGCGCTTGATAGCCTCGTACACGCTTTAGTCTCGAGGTGCCCTGTACCAGGCGTCTCAACGTTCGGGCGTCTGATATGAGGCGCTTATTCTACGATCCAGGAAGTTAGGTTTTGGCACCTAACACAATTCCCAGCGCATCCAAACTCTATGAACACGACATCCCTTCGATCATTGCAACAGATTGTCAACCGCATTCTAAACCTCTCCCAGACTTCTAAAACAAAGTTGAATACCCTTTTACAACCTTCTAAAACACCTCACATCAACCTACATCCCGAAGATCTCTGTGTGTCCGAGTTGATGTCATTGGGTGTCCATGTTCAAAGCTTGACAATATATATTTATGGCATGATTACTCCTTTGCTACCTTTGTATTTACATTGTTAATGTCCTTTCCCTTCAAGTATCATTTACTAACTTCGTTCTAACTTTGTTTGTTTTTGTTCATTATAGTACAAGTCAAACACGGTCAAAATCGAAATACCCAAAACAAACAAGGGTCCAAATACATTATTTCTTATACAATCACGCGTGATAATCCTTCCTTGTATAACCTTGATACGCAATCAAACAAATCAAGTAGCTTTCAAACAATTCGCGCTTGATAGCCTCGTACACGCATTAGTCTCGAGGTGCACTGTACCAGGCGTCTCAACGTTCGGGCGTCTGATATGAGGCGCTTATTCTACGATCCAGGAAATTAGGTTTCGGCACCTAACACGATTCCCAGCGCATCCAAACTCTATGAACACGACATCCCTTCAATCATTGCAACGGATTGTCAACCGCATTCTAAACCTCTCCCAGACTTCTAAAACAAATTTGAATACCCTTTTACAACCTTCTAAAACACCTCACATCAACCTACATCCCGAAGATCTCTGTGTGTCCGTGTTGATGTCATTTGGTGTCCATGTTCAAAGCTTGACAGTATATATTTATGGCATGATTACTCCTTTGCTACCTTTGTATTTACATTGTTAATCTCCTTTCCCTTCAAGTATCATTTACTAACTTCGTTCTAACTTTGTTTGTTTTTGTTCATTATAGTACAAGTCAAACACGGTCAAAATCGAAATACCCAAAACAAACAAGGGTCCAAATACATTATTTCTTATACAATCACGCGTGATAATCCTTCCTTGTATAACCTTGATACGAAATCAAACAAATCAAGTAGCTTTCAAACAATTCGCGCTTGATAGCCTCGTACACGCTTTAGTCTCGAGGTGCACTGTACCAGGCGTCTCAACGTTCGGGCGTCTGATATGAGGCGCTTATTCTACGATCCAGGAAATTAGGTTTCGGCACCTAACACGATTCCCAGCGCATCCAAACTCTATGAACACGACATCCCTTCAATCATTGCAACGGATTGTCAACCGCATTCTAAACCTCTCCCAGACTTCTAAAACAAATTTGAATACCCTTTTACAACCTTCTAAAACACCTCACATCAACCTACATCCCGAAGATCTCTGTGTGTCCGTGTTGATGTCATTTGGTGTCCATGTTCAAAGCTTGACAGTATATATTTATGGCATGATTACTCCTTTGCTACCTTTGTATTTACATTGTTAATCTCCTTTCCCTTCAAGTATCATTTACTAACTTCGTTCTAACTTTGTTTGTTTTTGTTCATTATAGTACAAGTCAAACACGGTCAAAATCGAAATACCCAAAACAAACAAGGGTCCAAATACATTATTTCTTATACAATCACGCGTGATAATCCTTCCTTGTATAACCTTGATACGAAATCAAACAAATCAAGTAGCTTTCAAACAATTCGCGCTTGATAGCCTCGTACACGCTTTAGTCTCGAGGTGCCCTGTACCAGGCGTCTCAACGTTCGGGCGTCTGATATGAGGCGCTTATTCTACGATCCAGGAAGTTAGGTTTTGGCACCTAACACAATTCCCAGCGCATCCAAACTCTATGAACACGACATCCCTTCGATCATTGCAACAGATTGTCAACCGCATTCTAAACCTCTCCCAGACTTCTAAAACAAAGTTGAATACCCTTTTACAACCTTCTAAAACACCTCACATCAACCTACATCCCGAAGATCTCTGTGTGTCCGAGTTGATGTCATTGGGTGTCCATGTTCAAAGCTTGACAATATATATTTATGGCATGATTACTCCTTTGCTACCTTTGTATTTACATTGTTAATGTCCTTTCCCTTCAAGTATCATTTACTAACTTCGTTCTAACTTTGTTTGTTTTTGTTCATTATAGTACAAGTCAAACACGGTCAAAATCGAAATACCCAAAACAAACAAGGGTCCAAATACATTATTTCTTATACAATCACGCGTGATAATCCTTCCTTGTATAACCTTGATACGCAATCAAACAAATCAAGTAGCTTTCAAACAATTCGCGCTTGATAGCCTCGTACACGCATTAGTCTCGAGGTGCACTGTACCAGGCGTCTCAACGTTCGGGCGTCTGATATGAGGCGCTTATTCTACGATCCAGGAAATTAGGTTTCGGCACCTAACACGATTCCCAGCGCATCCAAACTCTATGAACACGACATCCCTTCAATCATTGCAACGGATTGTCAACCGCATTCTAAACCTCTCCCAGACTTCTAAAACAAATTTGAATACCCTTTTACAACCTTCTAAAACACCTCACATCAACCTACATCCCGAAGATCTCTGTGTGTCCGACTTGATGTCATTTGGTGTCCATGTTCAAAGCTTGACAGTATATATTTATGGCATGATTACTCCTTTGCTACCTTTGTATTTACATTGTTAATCTCCTTTCCCTTCATGTATCATTTACTAACTTCGTTCTAACTTTGTTTGTTTTTGTTCATTATAGTACAAGTCAAACACGGTCAAAATCGAAATACCCAAAACAAACAAGGGTCCAAATACATGATTTCTTATACAATCACACGTGATAATCCTTCCTTGTATAACCTTGATACGCAATCAAACAAATCAAGTAGCTTTCAAACAATTCGCGCTTGATAGCCTCGTACACGCTTTAGTCTCGAGGTGCACTGTACCAGGCGTCTCAACGTTCGGGCGTCTGATATGAGGCGCTTATTCTACGATCCAGGAAATTAGGTTTCGGCACCTAACACGATTCCCAGCGCATCCAAACTCTATGAATACGACATCCCTTCAATCATTGCAACGGATTGTCAACCGCATTCTAAACCTCTCCCAGACTTCTAAAACAAATTTTAATACCCTTTTACAACCTTCTAAAACACCTCACATCAACCTACATCCCGAAGGTCTCTGTGTGTCCGTGTTGATGTCATTTGGTGTCCATGTTCAAAGGTTGACAATATATATTTATGGCATGATTACTCCTTTGCTACCTTTGTATTTACATTGTTAATCTCCTTTCCCTTCAAGTATCATTTACTAACTTCGTTCTAACTTTGTTTGTTTTTGTTCATTATAGTACAAGTCAAACACGGTCAAAATCGAAATACCCAAAACAAACAAGGGTCCAAATACATTATTTCTTATACAATCACGCGAGATAATCCTTCCTTGTATAACCTTGATATGCAATCAAACAAATCAAGTAGCTTTCAAACAATTCACGCTTGATAGCCTCGTACACGCTTTAGTCTCGAGGTGCACTGTACCAGGCGTCTCAACGTTCGGGCGTCTGATATGAGGCGCTTATTCTACGATCCAGGAAATTAGGTTTCGGCACCTAACACGATTCGCAGCGCATCCAAACTCTATGAACACGACATCCCTTCAATCATTGCAACGGATTGTCAACCGCATTCTAAACCTCTCCCAGACTTCTAAAACAAATTTGAATACCCTTTTACAACCTTCTAAAACACCTCACATCAACCTACATCCCGAAGATCTCTGTGTGTCCGAGTTGATGTCATTTGGTGTCCATGTTCAAAGCTTGACAGTATATATTTATGGCATGATTACTCCTTCGCTACCTTTGTATTTACATTGTTAATCTCCTTTCCCTTCATGTATCATTTACTAACTTCGTTCTAACTTTGTTTGTTTTTGTTCATTATAGTACAAGTCAAACACGGTCAAAATCGAAATACCCAAAACAAACAAGGGTCCAAATACATGATTTCTTATACAATCACACGTGATAATCCTTCCTTGTATAACCTTGATACGCAATCAAACAAATCAAGTAGCTTTCAAACAATTCGCGCTTGATAGCCTCGTACACGCATTAGTCTCGAGGTGCACTGTACCAGGCGTCTCAACGTTCGGGCGTCTGATATGAGGCGCTTATTCTACGATCCAGGAAATTAGGTTTCGGCACCTAACACGATTCCCAGCGCATCCAAACTCTATGAACACGACATCCCTTCAATCATTGCAACGGATTGTCAACCGCATTCTAAACCTCTCCCAGACTTCTAAAACAAATTTGAATACCCTTTTACAACCTTCTAAAACACCTCACATCAACCTACATCCCGAAGATCTCTGTGTGTCCGAGTTGATGTCATTTGGTGTCCATGTTCAAAGCTTGATAGTATATATTTATGGCATGATTACTCCTTTGCTACCTTTGTATTTACATTGTTAATCTCCTTTCCCTTCATGTATCATTTACTAACTTCGTTCTAACTTTGTTTGTTTTTGTTCATTATAGTACAAGTCAAACACGGTCAAAATCGAAATACCCAAAACAAACAAGGGTCCAAATACATGATTTCTTATACAATCACACGTGATAATCCTTCCTTGTATAACCTTGATACGCAATCAAACAAATCAAGTAGCTTTCAAACAATTCGCGCTTGATAGCCTCGTACACGCATTAGTCTCGAGGTGCACTGTACCAGGCGTCTCAACGTTCGGGCGTCTGATATGAGGCGCTTATTCTACGATCCAGGAAATTAGGTTTCGGCACCTAACACGATTCCCAGCGCATCCAAACTCTATGAACACGACATCCCTTCAATCATTGCAACGGATTGTCAACCGCATTCTAAACCTCTCCCAGACTTCTAAAACAAATTTGAATACCCTTTTACAACCTTCTAAAACACCTCACATCAACCTACATCCCGAAGATCTCTGTGTGTCCGAGTTGATGTCATTTGGTGTCCATGTTCAAAGCTTGACAGTATATATTTATGGCATGATTACTCCTTTGCTACCTTTGTATTTACATTGTTAATCTCCTTTCCCTTCATGTATCATTTACTAACTTCGTTCTAACTTTGTTTTTTTTTGTTCATTATAGTACAAGTCAAACACGGTCAAAATCGAAATACCCAAAACAAACAAGGGTCCAAATACATGATTTCTTATACAATCACACGTGATAATCCTTCCTTGTATAACCTTGATACGCAATCAAACAAAACAAGTAGCTTTCAAACAATTCGCGCTTGATAGCCTCGTACACGCTTTAGTCTCGAGGTGCACTGTACCAGGCGTCTCAACGTTCGGGCGTCTGATATGAGGCGCTTATTCTACGATCCAGGAAATTAGGTTTCGGCACCTAACACGATTCCCAGCGCATCCAAACTCTATGAATACGACATCCCTTCAATCATTGCAACGGATTGTCAACCGCATTCTAAACCTCTCCCAGACTTCTAAAAAAAAATTTAATACCCTTTTACAACCTTCTAAAACACCTCACATCAACCTACATCCCGAAGGTCTCTGTGTGTCCGTGTTGATGTCATTTGGTGTCCATGTTCAAAGGTTGACAATATATATTTATGGCATGATTACTCCTTTGCTACCTTTGTATTTACATTGTTAATCTCCTTTCCCTTCAAGTATCATTTACTAAGTTCGTTCTAACTTTGTTTGTTTTTGTTCATTATAGTACAAGTCAAACACGGTCAAAATCGAAATACCCAAAACAAACAAGGGTCCAAATACATTATTTCTTATACAATCACGCGAGATAATCCTTCCTTGTATAACCTTGATATGCAATCAAACAAATCAAGTAGCTTTCAAACAATTCACGCTTGATAGCCTCGTACACGCTTTAGTCTCGAGGTGCACTGTACCAGGCGTCTCAACATTCGGGCGTCTGATATGAGGCGCTTATTCTACGATCCAGGAAATTAGGTTTCGGCACCTAACACGATTCGCAGCGCATCCAAACTCTATGAACACGACATCCCTTCAATCATTGCAACGGATTGTCAACCGCATTCTAAACCTCTCCCAGACTTCTAAAACAAATTTGAATACCCTTTTACAACCTTCTAAAACACCTCACATCAACCTACATCCCGAAGATCTCTGTGTGTCCGAGTTGATGTCATTTGGTGTCCATGTTCAAAGCTTGACAGTATATATTTATGGCATGATTACTCCTTTGCTACCTTTGTATTTACATTGTTAATCTCCTTTCCCTTCATGTATCATTTACTAACTTCGTTCTAACTTTGTTTGTTTTTATTCATTATAGTACAAGTCAAACACAGTCAAAATCGAAATACCCAAAACAAACAAGGGTCCAAATACATGATTTCTTATACAATCACACGTGATAATCCTTCCTTGTATAACCTTGATACGCAATCAAACAAATCAAGTAGCTTTCAAACAATTCGCGCTTGATAGCCTCGTACACGCATTAGTCTCGAGGTGCACTGTACCAGGCGTCTCAACGTTCGGGCGTCTGATATGAGGCGCTTATTCTACGATCCAGGAAATTAGGTTTCGGCACCTAACACGATTCCCAGCGCATCCAAACTCTATGAACACGACATCCCTTCAATCATTGCAACGGATTGTCAACCGCATTCTAAACCTCTCCCAGACTTCTAAAACAAATTTGAATACCCTTTTACAACCTTCTAAAACACCTCACATCAACCTACATCCCGAAGATCTCTGTGTGTCCGAGTTGATGTCATTTGGTGTCCATGTTCAAAGCTTGACAGTATATATTTATGGCATGATTACTCCTTTGCTACCTTTGTATTTACATTGTTAATCTCCTTTCCCTTCATGTATCATTTACTAACTTCCTTCTAACTTTGTTTGTTTTTGTTCATTATAGTACAAGTCAAACACGGTCAAAATCGAAATACCCAAAACAAACAAGGGTCCAAATACATGATTTCTTATACAATCACACGTGATAATCCTTCCTTGTATAACCTTGATACGCAATCAAACAAATCAAGTAGCTTTCAAACAATTCGCGCTTGATAGCCTCGTACACGCATTAGTCTCGAGGTGCACTGTACCAGGCGTCTCAACGTTCGGGCGTCTGATATGAGGCGCTTATTCTACGATCCAGGAAATTAGGTTTCGGCACCTAACACGATTCCCAGCGCATCCAAACTCTATGAACACGACATCCCTTCAATCATTGCAACGGATTGTCAACCGCATTCTAAACCTCTCCCAGACTTCTAAAACAAATTTGAATACCCTTTTACAACCTTCTAAAACACCTCACATCAACCTACATCCCGAAGATCTCTGTGTGTCCGAGTTGATGTCATTTGGTGTCCATGTTCAAAGCTTGACAGTATATATTTATGGCATGATTACTCCTTTGCTACCTTTGTATTTACATTGTTAATCTCCTTTCCCTTCATGTATCATTTACTAACTTCGTTCTAACTTTGTTTGTTTTTGTTCATTATAGTACAAGTCAAACACGGTCAAAATCGAAATACCCAAAACAAACAAGGGTCCAAATACATGATTTCTTATACAATCACACGTGATAATCCTTCCTTGTATAACCTTGATACGCAATCAAACAAATCAAGTAGCTTTCAAACAATTCGCGCTTGATAGCCTCGTACACGCATTAGTCTCGAGGTGCACTGTACCAGGCGTCTCAACGTTCGGGCGTCTGATATGAGGCGCTTATTCTACGATCCAGGAAATTAGGTTTCGGCACCTAACACGATTCCCAGCGCATCCAAACTCTATGAACACGACATCCCTTCAATCATTGCAACGGATTGTCAACCGCATTCTAAACCTCTCCCAGACTTCTAAAACAAATTTGAATACCCTTTTACAACCTTCTAAAACACCTCACATCAACCTACATCCCGAAGATCTCTGTGTGTCCGAGTTGATGTCATTTGGTGTCCATGTTCAAAGCTTGACAGTATATATTTATGGCATGATTACTCCTTTGCTACCTTTGTATTTACATTGTTAATCTCCTTTCCCTTCATGTATCATTTACTAACTTCGTTCTAACTTTGTTTGTTTTTGTTCATTATAGTACAAGTCAAACACGGTCAAAATCGAAATACCCAAAACAAACAAGGGTCCAAATACATGATTTCTTATACAATCACACGTGATAATCCTTCCTTGTATAACCTTGATACGCAATCAAACAAATCAAGTAGCTTTCAAACAATTCGCGCTTGATAGCCTCGTACACGCATTAGTCTCGAGGTGCACTGTACCAGGCGTCTCAACGTTCGGGCGTCTGATATGAGGCGCTTATTCTACGATCCAGGAAATTAGGTTTCGGCACCTAACACGATTCCCAGCGCATCCAAACTCTATGAACACGACATCCCTTCAATCATTGCAACGGATTGTCAACCGCATTCTAAACCTCTCCCAGACTTCTAAAACAAATTTGAATACCCTTTTACAACCTTCTAAAACACCTCACATCAACCTACATCCCGAAGATCTCTGTGTGTCCGAGTTGATGTCATTTGGTGTCCATGTTCAAAGCTTGACAGTATATATTTATGGCATGATTACTCCTTTGCTACCTTTGTATTTACATTGTTAATCTCCTTTCCCTTCATGTATCATTTACTAACTTCGTTCTAACTTTGTTTGTTTTTGTTCATTATAGTACAAGTCAAACACGGTCAAAATCGAAATACCCAAAACAAACAAGGGTCCAAATACATGATTTCTTATACAATCACACGTGATAATCCTTCCTTGTATAACCTTGATACGCAATCAAACAAATCAAGTAGCTTTCAAACAATTCGCGCTTGATAGCCTCGTACACGCATTAGTCTCGAGGTGCACTGTACCAGGCGTCTCAACGTTCGGGCGTCTGATATGAGGCGCTTATTCTACGATCCAGGAAATTAGGTTTCGGCACCTAACACGATTCCCAGCGCATCCAAACTCTATGAACACGACATCCCTTCAATCATTGCAACGGATTGTCAACCGCATTCTAAACCTCTCCCAGACTTCTAAAACAAATTTGAATACCCTTTTACAACCTTCTAAAACACCTCACATCAACCTACATCCCGAAGATCTCTGTGTGTCCGAGTTGATGTCATTTGGTGTCCATGTTCAAAGCTTGACAGTATATATTTATGGCATGATTACTCCTTTGCTACCTTTGTATTTACATTGTTAATCTCCTTTCCCTTCATGTATCATTTACTAACTTCGTTCTAACTTTGTTTGTTTTTGTTCATTATAGTACAAGTCAAACACGGTCAAAATCGAAATACCCAAAACAAACAAGGGTCCAAATACATGATTTCTTATACAATCACACGTGATAATCCTTCCTTGTATAACCTTGATACGCAATCAAACAAATCAAGTAGCTTTCAAACAATTCGCGCTTGATAGCCTCGTACACGCATTAGTCTCGAGGTGCACTGTACCAGGCGTCTCAACGTTCGGGCGTCTGATATGAGGCGCTTATTCTACGATCCAGGAAATTAGGTTTCGGCACCTAACACGATTCCCAGCGCATCCAAACTCTATGAACACGACATCCCTTCAATCATTGCAACGGATTGTCAACCGCATTCTAAACCTCTCCCAGACTTCTAAAACAAATTTGAATACCCTTTTACAACCTTCTAAAACACCTCACATCAACCTACATCCCGAAGATCTCTGTGTGTCCGAGTTGATGTCATTTGGTGTCCATGTTCAAAGCTTGACAGTATATATTTATGGCATGATTACTCCTTTGCTACCTTTGTATTTACATTGTTAATCTCCTTTCCCTTCATGTATCATTTACTAACTTCGTTCTAACTTTGTTTGTTTTTGTTCATTATAGTACAAGTCAAACACGGTCAAAATCGAAATACCCAAAACAAACAAGGGTCCAAATACATGATTTCTTATACAATCACACGTGATAATCCTTCCTTGTATAACCTTGATACGCAATCAAACAAATCAAGTAGCTTTCAAACAATTCGCGCTTGATAGCCTCGTACACGCATTAGTCTCGAGGTGCACTGTACCAGGCGTCTCAACGTTCGGGCGTCTGATATGAGGCGCTTATTCTACGATCCAGGAAATTAGGTTTCGGCACCTAACACGATTCCCAGCGCATCCAAACTCTATGAACACGACATCCCTTCAATCATTGCAACGGATTGTCAACCGCATTCTAAACCTCTCCCAGACTTCTAAAACAAATTTGAATACCCTTTTACAACCTTCTAAAACACCTCACATCAACCTACATCCCGAAGATCTCTGTGTGTCCGAGTTGATGTCATTTGGTGTCCATGTTCAAAGCTTGACAGTATATATTTATGGCATGATTACTCCTTTGCTACCTTTGTATTTACATTGTTAATCTCCTTTCCCTTCATGTATCATTTACTAACTTCGTTCTAACTTTGTTTGTTTTTGTTCATTATAGTACAAGTCAAACACGGTCAAAATCGAAATACCCAAAACAAACAAGGGTCCAAATACATTATTTCTTATACAATCACGCGAGATAATCCTTCCTTGTATAACCTTGATATGCAATCAAACAAATCAAGTAGCTTTCAAACAATTCACGCTTGATAGCCTCGTACACGCTTTAGTCTCGAGGTGCACTGTACCAGGCGTCTCAACGTTCGGGTGTCTGATATGAGGCGCTTATTCTACGATCCAGGAAATTAGGTTTCGGCACCTAACACGATTCCCAGCGCATCCAAACTCTATGAACACGACATCCCTTCAATCATTGCAACGGATTGTCAACCGCATTCTAAACCTCTCCCAGACTTCTAAAACAAATTTGAATACCCTTTTACAACCTTCTAAAACACCTCACATCAACCTACATCCCGAACATCTCTGTGTGCCCGAGTTGATGTCATTTGGTGTCCATGTTCAAAGCTTGACAGTATATATTTATGGCATGATTACTCCTTTGCTACCTTTGTATTTACATTGTTAATCTCCTTTCCCTTCATGTATCATTTACTAACTTCGTTCTAACTTTGTTTGTTTTTGTTCATTATAGTACAAGTCAAACACGGTCAAAATCGAAATACCCAAAACAAACAAGGGTCCAAATACATGATTTCTTATACAATCACACGTGATAATCCTTCCTTGTATAACCTTGATACGCAATCAAACAAATCAAGTAGCTTTCAAACAATTCGCGCTTGATAGCCTCGTACACGCATTAGTCTCGAGGTGCACTGTACCAGGCGTCTCAACGTTCGGGCGTCTGATATGAGGCGCTTATTCTACGATCCAGGAAATTAGGTTTCGGCACCTAACACGATTCCCAGCGCATCCAAACTCTATGAACACGACATCCCTTCAATCATTGCAACGGATTGTCAACCGCATTCTAAACCTCTCCCAGACTTCTAAAACAAATTTGAATACCCTTTTACAACCTTCTAAAACACCTCACATCAACCTACATCCCGAAGATCTCTGTGTGTCCGAGTTGATGTCATTTGGTGTCCATGTTCAAAGCTTGACAGTATATATTTATGGCATGATTACTCCTTTGCTACCTTTGTATTTACATTGTTAATCTCCTTTCCCTTCATGTATCATTTACTAACTTCGTTCTAACTTTGTTTGTTTTTGTTCATTATAGTACAAGTCAAACACGGTCAAAATCGAAATACCCAAAACAAACAAGGGTCCAAATACATGATTTCTTATACAATCACACGTGATAATCCTTCCTTGTATAACCTTGATACGCAATCAAACAAATCAAGTAGCTTTCAAACAATTCGCGCTTGATAGCCTCGTACACGCTTTAGTCTCGAGGTGCACTGTACCAGGCGTCTCAACGTTCGGGCGTCTGATATGAGGCGCTTATTCTACGATCCAGGAAATTAGGTTTCGGCACCTAACACGATTCCCAGCGCATCCAAACTCTATGAATACGACATCCCTTCAATCATTGCAACGGATTGTCAACCGCATTCTAAACCTCTCCCAGACTTCTAAAACAAATTTTAATACCCTTTTACAACCTTCTAAAACACCTCACATCAACCTACATCCCGAAGGTCTCTGTGTGTCCGAGTTGATGTCATTTGGTGTCCATGTTCAAAGGTTGACAATATATATTTATGGCATGATTACTCCTTTGCTACCTTTGTATTTACATTGTTAATCTCCTTTCCCTTCAAGTATCATTTACTAACTTCGTTCTAACTTTGTTTGTTTTTGTTCATTATAGTACAAGTCAAACACGGTCAAAATCGAAATACCCAAAACAAACAAGGGTCCAAATACATTATTTCTTATACAATCACGCGAGATAATCCTTCCTTGTATAACCTTGATATGCAATCAAACAAATCAAGTAGCTTTCAAACAATTCACGCTTGATAGCCTCGTACACGCTTTAGTCTCGAGGTGCACTGTACCAGGCGTCTCAACGTTCGGGTGTCTGATATGAGGCGCTTATTCTACGATCCAGGAAATTAGGTTTCGGCACCTAACACGATTCCCAGCGCATCCAAACTCTATGAACACGACATCCCTTCAATCATTGCAACGGATTGTCAACCGCATTCTAAACCTCTCCCAGACTTCTAAAACAAATTTGAATACCCTTTTACAACCTTCTAAAACACCTCACATCAACCTACATCCCGAACATCTCTGTGTGCCCGAGTTGATGTCATTGCGTGTCCATGTTCAAAGCTTGACAATATATATTTATGGCATGATTACTCCTCTGCTACCTTTGTATTTACATTGTTAATCTCCTTTCCCTTCATGTATCATTTACTAACTTCGTTCTAACTTTGTTTGTTTTTGTTCATTATAGTACAAGTCAAACACGGTCAAAATCGAAATACCCAAAACAAACAAGGGTCCAAATACATTATTTCTTATACAATCACCCGTGATAATCCTTCCTTGTATAACCTTGATACGCAATCAAACAAATCAAGTAGCTTTCAAACAATTCGCGCTTGATAGCTTCGTACACGCTTTAGTCTCGAGGTGCACTGTACCAGGCGTCTCGACGTTCGGGCGTCTGATATGAGGCGCTTATTCTGCGATCCAGGAAATTAGGTTTCGGCACCTAACACGATTCCCAGCGCATCCAAACTCTATGAACACGACATCCCTTCAATCATTGCAACGGATTGTCAACCGCATTCTAAACCTCTCCCAGACTTCTAAAACAAATTTGAATACCCTTTTACAACCTTCTAAAACACCTCACATCAACCTACATCCCGAACATCTCTGTGTGCCCGAGTTGATGTCATTGCGGGTCCATGTTCAAAGCTTCACAATATATATTTATGGCATGATTACTCCTCTGCTACCTTTGTATTTACATTGTTAATCTTCTTTCCCTTCATGTATCATTTACTAACTTCGTTCTAACTTTGTTTGTTTTTGTTCATTATAGTACAAGTCAAACACGGTCAAAATCGAAATACCCAAAACAAACAAGGGTCCAAATACATTATTTCTTATACAATCACACGTGATAATCCTTCCTTGTATAACCTTGATACGCAATCAAACAAATCAAGTAGCTTTCAAACAATTCGCGCATGATAGCTTCGTACACGCTTTAGTCTCGAGGTGCACTGTACCAGGCGTCTCAACGTTCGGGCGTCTGATATGAGGCGCTTATTCTACGATCCAGGAAATTAGGTTTCGGCACCTAACACGATTCCCAGCGCATCCAAACTCTATGAACAGGACATCCCTTCAATCATTGCAACGGATTGTCAACCGCTTTCTAAACCTCTCCCAGACTTCTAAAACAAATTTGAATACTCTTTTAGAACCTTCTAAAACACCTCACATCAACCTACATCCCGAACATCTCTGTGTGTCCGAGTTGATGTCATTGCGTGTCCATGTTAAAAGCTTGACAATATATATTTATGGCATGATTACTCCTTTGCTACCTTTGTATTTACATTGTTAATCTCCTTTCCCTTCATGTATCATTTACTAACTTCGTTCTAACTTTGTTTGTTTTTGTTCATTATAGTACAAGTCAAACACGGTCAAAATCGAAATACCCAAAACAAACAAGGGTCCAAATACATTATTTCTTATACAATCACGCGTGATAATCCTTCCTTGTATAACCTTGATGCGCAATCAAACAAATCAAGTAGCTTTCAAACAATTCGCGGTTGATAGCCTCGTACACGCTTTAGTCTCGAGCTGCACTGTACCAGGCGTCTCAACGTTCGGGCGTCTGATATGAGGCGCTTATTCTACGATCCAGGAAATTAGGTTTCGGCACCTAACACGATTCCCAACGCATCCAAACTCTATGAACACGACATCCCTTCAATCATTGCAACGGATTGTCAACCGCATTCTAAACCTCTCCCAGACTTCTAAAACAAATTTGAATACCCTTTTACAACCTTCTAAAACACCTCACATCAACCTACATCCCGAACATCTCTGTGTGCCCGAGTTGATGTCATTACGTGTCCATGTTCAAAGCTTGACAATATATATTTATGGCATGATTACTCCTTTGCTACCTTTGTATTTACATTGTTAATCTCCTTTCCCTTCATGTATCATTTACTAACTTCGTTCTAACTTTGTTTGTTTTTGTTCATTATAGTACAAGTCAAACACGGTCAAAATCGAAATACCCAAAACAAACAAGGGTCCAAATACATTATTTCTTATACAATCACGCGTGATAATCCTTCCTTGTATAACCTTGATACGCAATCAAACAAATCAAGTAGCTTTCAAACAATTCGCGCTTGATAGCCTCGTACACGCTTTAGTCTCGAGGTGCACTGTACCAGGCGTCTCGACGTTCGGACGTCTGATACGAGGCGCTTATTCTACGATCCAGGAAATTAGGTTTCGGCACCTAACACGATTCCCAGCGCATCCAAACTCTATAAACACGACATCCCTTCAATCTTTTCAACAGATTGTCAACCGCATTCTAAACCTCTCCCAGACTTCTAAAACAAAGTTGAATACCCTTTTACAACCTTCTAAAACACCTCACATCAACCTACATCCCGAAGATCTCTGTGTGTCCGAGTTGATGTCATTGGGTGTCCATGTTCAAAGCTTGACAATATATATTTATGGCATGATTACTCCTTTGCTACCTTTGTATTTACATTGTTAATGTCCTTTCCCTTCAAGTATCATTTACTAACTTCGTTCTAACTTTGTTTGTTTTTGTTCATTATAGTACAAGTCAAACACGGTCAAAATCGAAATACCCAAAACAAACAAGGGTCCAAATACATTATTTCTTATACAATCACGCGTGATAATCCTTCCTTGTATAACCTTGATACGCAATCAAACAAATCAAGTAGCTTTCAAACAATTCGCGCTTGATAGCCTCGTACACGCTTTAGTCTCGAGGTGCACTGTACCAGGCGTCTCAACGTTCGGGCGTCTGATATGAGGGGCTTATTCTACGATCCAGGAAATTAGGTTTCGGCACCTAACACTATTCCCAGCGCATCCAAACTCTATGAACACGACATCCCTTCAATCATTGCAACGGATTGTCAACCGCATTCTAAACCTCTCCCAGACTTCTAAAACAAATTTGAATACCCTTTTACAACCTTCTAAAACACCTCACATCAACCTACATCCCGAACATCTCTGTGTGCCCGAGTTGATGTCATTGCGTGTCCATGTTAAAAGCTTGACAATATATATTTATGGCATGATTACTCCTTTGCTATCTTTGTATTTACATTGTTAATCTCCTTTCCCTTCATGTATCATTTACTAACTTCGTTCTAACTTTGTTTGTTTTTGTTCATTATAGTACAAGTCAAACACGGTCAAAACCGAAATACCCAAAACAAACAAGGGTCCAAATACATGATTTCTTATACAATCACACGTGATAATCCTTCCTTGTATAACCTTGATACGCAATCAAACAAATCAAGTAGCTTTCAAACAATTCGCGCTTGATAGCCTCGTACACGCTTTAGTCTCGAGGTGCACTGTACCAGGCGTCTCAACGTTCGGGCGTCTGATATGAGGCGCTTATTCTACGATCCAGGAAATTAGGTTTCGGCACCTAACACGATTCCCAACGCATCCAAACTCTATGAACACGACATCCCTTCAATCATTGCAACGGATTGTCAACCGCATTCTAAACCTCTCCCAGACTTCTAAAACAAATTTGAATACCCTTTTACAACCTTCTAAAACACCTCACATCAACCTACATCCCGAACATCTCTGTGTGCCCGAGTTGATGTCATTACGTGTCCATGTTCAAAGCTTGACAATATATATTTATGGCATGATTACTCCTTTGCTACCTTTGTATTTACATTGTTAATCTCCTTTCCCTTCATGTATCATTTACTAACTTCGTTCTAACTTTGTTTGTTTTTGTTCATTATAGTACAAGTCAAACACGGTCAAAATCGAAATACCCAAAACAAACAAGGGTCCAAATACATTATTTCTTATACAATCACGCGTGATAATCCTTCCTTGTATAACCTTGATACGCAATCAAACAAATCAAGTAGCTTTCAAACAATTCGCGCTTGATAGCCTCGTACACGCTTTAGTCTCGAGGTGCACTGTACCAGGCGTCTCGACGTTCGGACGTCTGATACGAGGCGCTTATTCTACGATCCAGGAAATTAGGTTTCGGCACCTAACACGATTCCCAGCGCATCCAAACTCTATAAACACGACATCCCTTCAATCTTTTCAACAGATTGTCAACCGCATTCTAAACCTCTCCCAGACTTCTAAAACAAAGTTGAATACCCTTTTACAACCTTCTAAAACACCTCACATCAACCTACATCCCGAAGATCTCTGTGTGTCCGAGTTGATGTCATTGGGTGTCCATGTTCAAAGCTTGACAATATATATTTATGGCATGATTACTCCTTTGCTACCTTTGTATTTACATTGTTAATGTCCTTTCCCTTCAAGTATCATTTACTAACTTCGTTCTAACTTTGTTTGTTTTTGTTCATTATAGTACAAGTCAAACACGGTCAAAATCGAAATACCCAAAACAAACAAGGGTCCAAATACATTATTTCTTATACAATCACGCGTGATAATCCTTCCTTGTATAACCTTGATACGCAATCAAACAAATCAAGTAGCTTTCAAACAATTCGCGCTTGATAGCCTCGTACACGCTTTAGTCTCGAGGTGCACTGTACCAGGCGTCTCAACGTTCGGGCGTCTGATATGAGGGGCTTATTCTACGATCCAGGAAATTAGGTTTCGGCACCTAACACTATTCCCAGCGCATCCAAACTCTATGAACACGACATCCCTTCAATCATTGCAACGGATTGTCAACCGCATTCTAAACCTCTCCCAGACTTCTAAAACAAATTTGAATACCCTTTTACAACCTTCTAAAACACCTCACATCAACCTACATCCCGAACATCTCTGTGTGCCCGAGTTGATGTCATTGCGTGTCCATGTTAAAAGCTTGACAATATATATTTATGGCATGATTACTCCTTTGCTACCTTTGTATTTACATTGTTAATCTCCTTTCCCTTCATGTATCATTTACTAACTTCGTTCTAACTTTGTTTGTTTTTGTTCATTATAGTACAAGTCAAACACGGTCAAAATCGAAATACCCAAAACAAACAAGGGTCCAAATACATGATTTCTTATACAATCACACGTGATAATCCTTCCTTGTATAACCTTGATACGCAATCAAACAAATCAAGTAGCTTTCAAACAATTCGCGCTTGATAGCCTCGTACACGCTTTAGTCTCGAGGTGCACTGTACCAGGCGTCTCAACGTTCGGGCGTCTGATATGAGGCGCTTATTCTACGATCCAGGAAATTAGGTTTCGGCACCTAACACGATTCCCAGCGCATCCAAACTCTATGAACACGACATCCCTTCAATCATTGCAACGGATTGTCAACCGCATTCTAAACCTCTCCCAGACTTCTAAAACAAATTTGAATACCCTTTTACAACCTTCTAAAACACCTCACATCAACCTACATCCCGAACATCTCTGCGTGCCCGAGTTGATGTCATTGCGTGTCCATGTTCAAAGCTTGACAATATATATTTATGGCATGATTACTCCTCTGCTACCTTTGTATTTACATTGTTAATCTCCTTTTCCTTCATGTATCATTTACTAACTTCGTTCTAACTTTGTTTGTTTTTGTTCATTATAGTACAAGTCAAACACGGTCAAAATCGAAATACCCAAAACAAACAAGGGTCCAAATACATTATTTCTTATACAATCACGCGTGATAATCATTCCTTGTATAACCTTGATACGCAATCAAACAAATCAAGTAGCTTTCAAACAATTCGCGCTTGATAGCTTCGTACACGCTTTAGTCTCGAGGTGCACTGTACCAGGCGTCTCGACGTTCGGGCGTCTGATATGAGGCGCTTATTCTGCGATCCAGGAAATTAGGTTTCGGCACCTAACACGATTCCCAGCGCATCCAAACTC
Organism: Agrostemma githago; assembly: GCA_958450325.1. NCBI lineage: Eukaryota > Viridiplantae > Streptophyta > Magnoliopsida > Caryophyllales > Caryophyllaceae > Agrostemma > Agrostemma githago. The sequence continues at coordinate 28,104,671 of OY288245.1, forward strand.
TATGAACACGACATCCCTTCAATCATTGCAACGGATTGTCAACCGCATTCTAAACCTCTCCCAGACTTCTAAAACAAATTTGAATACCCTTTTACAACCTTCTAAAACACCTCACATCAACCTACATCCCGAACATCTCTGTGTGCCCGAGTTGATGTCATTGCGTGTCCATGTTCAAAGCTTCACAATATATATTTATGGCATGATTACTCCTCTGCTACCTTTGTATTTACATTGTTAATCTTCTTTCCCTTCATGTATCATTTACTAACTTCGTTCTAACTTTGTTCGTTTTTGTTCATTATAGTACAAGTCAAACACGGTCAAAATCGAAATACCCAAAACAAACAAGGGTCCAAATACATTATTTCTTATACAATCACACGTGATAATCCTTCCTTGTATAACCTTGATACGCAATCAAACAAATCAAGTAGCTTTCAAACAATTCGCGCTTGATAGCTTCGTACACGCTTTAGTCTCGAGGTGCACTGTACCAGGCGTCTCAACGTTCGGGCGTCTGATATGAGGCGCTTATTCTACGATCCAGGAAATTAGGTTTCGGCACCTAACACGATTCCCAGCGCATCCAAACTCTATGAACACGACATCCCTTCAATCATTGCAACGGATTGTCAACCGCATTCTAAACCTCTCCCAGACTTCTAAAACAAATTTGAATACCCTTTTACAACCTTCTAAAACACCTCACATCAACCTACATCCCGAACATCTCTGTGTGCCCGAGTTGATGTCATTGCGTGTCCATGTTCAAAGCTTGACAATATATATTTATGGCATGATTATTCCTCTGCTACCTTTGTATTTACATTGTTAATCTCCTTTCCCTTCATGTATCATTTACTAACTTCGTTCTAACTTTGTTTGTTTTTGTTCATTATAGTACAAGTCAAACACGGTCAAAATCGAAATACCCAAAACAAACAAGGGTCCAAATACATTATTTCTTATACAATCACGCGTGATAATCCTTCCTTGTATAACCTTGATACGCAATCAAACAAATCAAGTAGCTTTCAAACAATTCGCGCTTGATAGCTTCGTACACGCTTTAGTCTCGAGGTGCACTGTACCAGGCGTCTCGACGTTCGGGCGTCTGATATGAGGCGCTTATTCTACGATCCAGGAAATTAGGTTTCGGCACCTAACACGATTCCCAGCGCATCCAAACTCTATGAACACGACATCCCTTCAATCATTGCAACGGATTGTCAACCGCATTCTAAACCTCTCCCAGACTTCTAAAACAAATTTGAATACCCTTTTACAACCTTCTAAAACACCTCACATCAACCTACATCCCGAACATCTCTGTGTGCCCGAGTTGATGTCATTGCGTGTCCATGTTCAAAGCTTGACAATATATATTTATGGCATGATTACTCCTCTGCTACCTTTGTATTTACATTGTTAATCTCCTTTCCCTTCATGTATCATTTACTAACTTCGTTCTAACTTTGTTCGTTTTTGTTCATTATAGTACAAGTCAAACACGGTCAAAATCGAAATACCCAAAACAAACAAGGGTCCAAATACATTATTTCTTATACAATCACACGTGATAATCCTTCCTTGTATAACCTTGATACGCAATCAAACAAATCAAGTAGCTTTCAAACAATTCGCGCTTGATAGCTTCGTACACGCTTTAGTCTCGAGGTGCACTGTACCAGGCGTCTCGACGTTCGGGCGTCTGATATGAGGCGCTTATTCTGCGATCCAGGAAATTAGGTTTCGGCACCTAACACGATTCCCAGCGCATCCAAACTCTATGAACACGACATCCCTTCAATCATTGCAACGGATTGTCAACCGCATTCTAAACCTCTCCCAGACTTCTAAAACAAATTTGAATACCCTTTTACAACCTTCTAAAACACCTCACATCAACCTACATCCCGAACATCTCTGTGTGCCCGAGTTGATGTCATTGCGTGTCCATGTTCAAAGCTTCACAATATATATTTATGGCATGATTACTCCTCTGCTACCTTTGTATTTACATTGTTAATCTTCTTTCCCTTCATGTATCATTTACTAACTTCGTTCTAACTTTGTTCGTTTTTGTTCATTATAGTACAAGTCAAACACGGTCAAAATCGAAATACCCAAAACAAACAAGGGTCCAAATACATTATTTCTTATACAATCACACGTGATAATCCTTCCTTGTATAACCTTGATACGCAATCAAACAAATCAAGTAGCTTTCAAACAATTCGCGCTTGATAGCTTCGTACACGCTTTAGTCTCGAGGTGCACTGTACCAGGCGTCTCAACGTTCGGGCGTCTGATATGAGGCGCTTATTCTACGATCCAGGAAATTAGGTTTCGGCACCTAACACGATTCCCAGCGCATCCAAACTCTATGAACACGACATCCCTTCAATCATTGCAACGGATTGTCAACCGCATTCTAAACCTCTCCCAGACTTCTAAAACAAATTTGAATACCCTTTTACAACCTTCTAAAACACCTCACATCAACCTACATCCCGAAGATCTCTGTGTGTCCGAGTTGATGTCATTTGGTGTCCATGTTCAAAGCTTGACAATATATATTTATGGCATGATTACTCCTTTGCTACCTTTGTATTTACATTGTTAATCTCCTTTCCCTTCAAGTATCATTTACTAACTTCGTTCTAACTTTGTTTGTTTTTGTTCATTATAGTACAAGTCAAACACGGTCAAAATCGAAATACCCAAAACAAACAAGGGTCCAAATACATTATTTCTTATACAATCACGCGTGATAATCCTTCCTTGTATAACCTTGATACGCAATCAAACAAATCAAGTAGCTTTCAAACAATTCGCGCTTGATAGCCTCGTACACGCATTAGTCTCGAGGTGCACTGTACCAGGCGTCTCAACGTTCGGGCGTCTGATATGAGGAGCTTATTCTACGATCCAGGAAATTAGGTTTCGGCACCTAACACGAATCCCAGCGCATCCAAACTCTATGAACACGACATCCCTTCAATCATTGCAACGGATTGTCAACCGCATTCTAAACCTCTCCCAGACTTCTAAAACAAATTTGAATACCCTTTTACAACCTTCTAAAACACCTCACATCAACCTACATCCCGAAGATCTCTGTGTGTCCGAGTTGATGTCATTTGGTGTCCATGTTCAAAGCTTGACAATATATATTTATGGCATGATTACTCCTTTCCTACCTTTGTATTTACATTGTTAATCTCCTTTCCCTTCATGTATCATTTACTAACATCGTTCTAACTTTGTTTGTTTTTGTTCATTATAGTACAAGTCAAACACGGTCAAAATCGAAATACCCAAAACAAACAAGGGTCCAAATACATTATTTCTTATACAATCACGCGTGATAATCCTTCCTTGTATAACCTTGATACGCAATCAAACAAATCAAGTAGCTTTCAAACAATTCGCGCTTGATAGCCTCGTACACGCATTAGTCTCGAGGTGCACTGTACCAGGCGTCTCAACGTTCGGGCGTCTGATATGAGGAGCTTATTCTACGATCCAGGAAATTAGGTTTCGGCACCTAACACGAATCCCAGCGCATCCAAACTCTATGAACACGACATCCCTTCAATCATTGCAACGGATTGTCAACCGCATTCTAAACCTCTCCCAGACTTCTAAAACAAATTTGAATACCCTTTTACAACCTTCTAAAACACCTCACATCAACCTACATCCCGAAGATCTCTGTGTGTCCGAGTTGATGTCATTTGGTGTCCATGTTCAAAGCTTGACAATATATATTTATGGCATGATTACTCCTTTCCTACCTTTGTATTTACATTGTTAATCTCCTTTCCCTTCATGTATCATTTACTAACATCGTTCTAACTTTGTTTGTTTTTGTTCATTATAGTACAAGTCAAACACGGTCAAAATCGAAATACCCAAAACAAACAAGGGTCCAAATACATTATTTCTTATACAATCACGCGTGATAATCCTTCCTTGTATAACCTTGATACGCAATCAAACAAATCAAGTAGCTTTCAAACAATTCGCGCTTGATAGCCTCGTACACGCATTAGTCTCGAGGTGCACTGTACCAGGCGTCTCAACGTTCGGGCTTCTGATATGAGGAGCTTATTCTACGATCCAGGAAATTAGGTTTCGGCACCTAACACGAATCCCAGCGCATCCAAACTCTATGAACACGACATCCCTTCAATCATTGCAACGGATTGTCAACCGCATTCTAAACCTCTCCCAGACTTCTATAACAAATTTGAATACCCTTTTACAACCTTCTAAAACACCTCACATCAACCTACATCCCGAACATCTCTGTGTGCCCGAGTTGATGTCATTGCGTGTCCATGTTCAAAGCTTCACAATATATATTTATGGCATGATTACTCCTCTGCTACCTTTGTATTTACATTGTTAATCTTCTTTCCCTTCATGTATCATTTACTAACTTCGTTCTAACTTTGTTCGTTTTTGTTCATTATAGTACAAGTCAAACACGGTCAAAATCGAAATACCCAAAACAAACAAGGGTCCAAATACATTATTTCTTATACAATCACGCGTGATAATCCTTCCTTGTATAACCTTGATACGCAATCAAACAAATCAAGTAGCTTTCAAACAATTCGCGCTTGATAGCCTCGTACACGCTTTAGTCTCGAGGTGCACTGTACCAGGCGTCTCAACGTTCGGGCGTCTGATATGAGGCGCTTATTCTACGATCCAGGAAATTAGGTTTCGGCACCTAACACGATTCCCAGCGCATCCAAACTCTATGAATACGACATCCCTTCAATCATTGCAACGGATTGTCAACCGCATTCTAAACCTCTCCCAGACTTCTAAAACAAATTTTAATACCCTTTTACAACCTTCTAAAACACCTCACATCAACCTACATCCCGAAGATCTCTGTGTGTCCGAGTTGATGTCATTTGGTGTCCATGTTCAAAGGTTGACAATATATATTTATGGCATGATTACTCCTTTGCTACCTTTGTATTTACATTGTTAATCTCCTTTCCCTTCAAGTATCATTTACTAACTTCGTTCTAACTTTGTTTGTTTTTGTTCATTATAGTACAAGTCAAACACGGTCAAAATCAAAATACCCAAAACAAACAAGGGTCCAAATACATTATTTCTTATACAATCACGTGAGATAATCCTTCCTTGTATAACCTTGATACGCAATCAAACAAATCAAGTAGCTTTCAAACAATTCGCGCTTGATAGCATCGTACACGCTTTAGTCTCGAGGTGCACTGTACGAGGCGTCTCGACGTTCGGGCGTCTGATATGAGGCGCTTATTCTACGATCCAGAAAATTAGGTTTCGGCACCTAACACGATTCCCAGCGCATCCAAACTCTATAAACACGACATCCCTTCAATCTTTTCAACAGATTGTCAACCGCATTCTAAACCTCTCCCAGACTTCTAAAACAAATTTGAATACCCTTTTACAACCTTCTAAAACACCTCACATCAACCTACATCCCGAAGATCTCTGTGTCCGAGTTGATGTCATTGGGTGTCCATGTTCAAAGCTTGACAATATATATTTATGGCATGATTACTCCTTTGCTACCTTTGTATTTACATTGTTAATCTCCTTTCCCTTCAAGTATCATTTACTAACTTCGTTCTAACTTTGTTTGTTTTTGTTCATTATAGTACAAGTCAAACACGGTCAAAATCGAAATACCCAAAACAAACAAGGGTCCAAATACATTATTTCTTATACAATCACGCGTGATAATCCTTCCTTGTATAACCTTGATACGCAATCAAACAAATCAAGTAGCTTTCAAACAATTCGCGCTTGATAGCCTCGTACACGCATTAGTCTCGAGGTGCACTGTACCAGGCGTCTCAACGTTCGGGCGTCTGATATGAGGAGCTTATTCTACGATCCAGGAAATTAGGTTTCGGCACCTAACACGAATCCCAGCGCATCCAAACTCTATGAACACGACATCCCTTCAATCATTGCAACGGATTGTCAACCGCATTCTAAACCTCTCCCAGACTTCTAAAACAAATTTGAATACCCTTTTACAACCTTCTAAAACACCTCACATCAACCTACATCCCGAAGATCTCTGTGTGTCCGAGTTGATGTCATTTGGTGTCCATGTTCAAAGCTTGACAATATATATTTATGGCATGATTACTCCTTTCCTACCTTTGTATTTACATTGTTAATCTCCTTTCCCTTCATGTATCATTTACTAACATCGTTCTAACTTTGTTTGTTTTTGTTCATTATAGTACAAGTCAAACACGGTCAAAATCGAAATACCCAAAACAAACAAGGGTCCAAATACATTATTTCTTATACAATCACGCGTGATAATCATTCCTTGTATAACCTTGATACGCAATCAAACAAATCAAGTAGCTTTCAAACAATTCGCGCTTGATAGACTCGTACACGCTTTAGTCTCGAGGTGCACTGTACCAGGCGTCTCAACGTTCGGGCGTCTGATATGAGGCGCTTATTCTACGATCCAGGAAATTAGGTTTCGGCACCTAACACGATTCCCAGCGCATCCAAACTCTATGAATACGACATCCCTTCAATCATTGCAACGGATTGTCAACCGCATTCTAAACCTCTCCCAGACTTCTAAAACAAATTTTAATACCCTTTTACAACCTTCTAAAACACCTCACATCAACCTACATCCCGAAGATCTCTGTGTGTCCGAGTTGATGTCATTTGGTGTCCATGTTCAAAGGTTGACAATATATATTTATGGCATGATTACTCCTTTGCTACCTTTGTATTTACATTGTTAATCTCCTTTCCCTTCAAGTATCATTTACTAACTTCGTTCTAACTTTGTTTGTTTTTGTTCATTATAGTACAAGTCAAACACGGTCAAAATCAAAATACCCAAAACAAACAAGGGTCCAAATACATTATTTCTTATACAATCACGTGAGATAATCCTTCCTTGTATAACCTTGATACGCAATCAAACAAATCAAGTAGCTTTCAAACAATTCGCGCTTGATAGCATCGTACACGCTTTAGTCTCGAGGTGCACTGTACTAGGCGTCTCGACGTTCGGGCGTCTGATATGAGGCGCTTATTCTACGATCCAGAAAATTAGGTTTCGGCACCTAACACGATTCCCAGCGCATCCAAACTCTATAAACACGACATCCCTTCAATCTTTTCAACAGATTGTCAACCGCATTCTAAACCTCTCCCAGACTTCTAAAACAAACTTGAATACCCTTTTACAACCTTCTAAAACACCTCACATCAACCTACATCCCGAAGATCTCTGTGTCCGAGTTGATGTCATTGGGTGTCCATGTTCAAAGCTTGACAATATATATTTATGGCATGATTACTCCTTTGCTACCTTTGTATTTACATTGTTAATCTCCTTTCCCTTCAAGTATCATTTACTAACTTCGTTCTAACTTTGTTTGTTTTTGTTCATTATAGTACAAGTCAAACACGGTCAAAATCGAAATACCCAAAACAAACAAGGGTCCAAATACATTATTTCTTATACAATCACGCGTGATAATCCTTCCTTGTATAACCTTGATACGCAATCAAACAAATCAAGTAGCTTTCAAACAATTCGCGCTTGATAGCCTCGTACACGCATTAGTCTCGAGGTGCACTGTACCAGGCGTCTCAACGTTCGGGCGTCTGATATGAGGAGCTTATTCTACGATCCAGGAAATTAGGTTTCGGCACCTAACACGAATCCCAGCGCATCCAAACTCTATGAACACGACATCCCTTCAATCATTGCAACGGATTGTCAACCGCATTCTAAACCTCTCCCAGACTTCTAAAACAAATTTGAATACCCTTTTACAACCTTCTAAAACACCTCACATCAACCTACATCCCGAAGATCTCTGTGTGTCCGAGTTGATGTCATTTGGTGTCCATGTTCAAAGCTTGACAATATATATTTATGGCATGATTACTCCTTTCCTACCTTTGTATTTACATTGTTAATCTCCTTTCCCTTCATGTATCATTTACTAACATCGTTCTAACTTTGTTTGTTTTTGTTCATTATAGTACAAGTCAAACACGGTCAAAATCGAAATACCCAAAACAAACAAGGGTCCAAATACATTATTTCTTATACAATCACGCGTGATAATCATTCCTTGTATAACCTTGATACGCAATCAAACAAATCAAGTAGCTTTCAAACAATTCGCGCTTGATAGCCTCGTACACGCTTTAGTCTCGAGGTGCACTGTACCAGGCGTCTCAACGTTCGGGCGTCTGATATGAGGCGCTTATTCTACGATCCAGGAAATTAGGTTTCGGCACCTAACACGATTCCCAGCGCATCCAAACTCTATGAATACGACATCCCTTCAATCATTGCAACGGATTGTCAACCGCATTCTAAACCTCTCCCAGACTTCTAAAACAAATTTTAATACCCTTTTACAACCTTCTAAAACACCTCACATCAACCTACATCCCGAAGATCTCTGTGTGTCCGAGTTGATGTCATTTGGTGTCCATGTTCAAAGGTTGACAATATATATTTATGGCATGATTACTCCTTTGCTACCTTTGTATTTACATTGTTAATCTCCTTTCCCTTCAAGTGTCATTTACTAACTTCGTTCTAACTTTGTTTGTTTTTGTTCATTATAGTACAAGTCAAACACGGTCAAAATCAAAATACCCAAAACAAACAAGGGTCCAAATACATTATTTCTTATACAATCACGCGTGATAATCCTTCCTTGTATAACCTTGATACGCAATCAAACAAATCAAGTAGCTTTCAAACAATTCGCGCTTGATAGCCTCGTACACGCATTAGTCTCGAGGTGCACTGTACCAGGCGTCTTAACGTTCGGGCGTCTGATATGAGGAGCTTATTCTACGATCCAGGAAATTAGGTTTCGGCACCTAACACGAATCCCAGCGCATCCAAACTCTATGAACACGACATCCCTTCAATCATTGCAACGGATTGTCAACCGCATTCTAAACCTCTCCCAGACTTCTAAAACAAATTTGAATACCCTTTTACAACCTTCTAAAACACCTCACATCAACCTACATCCCGAAGATCTCTGTGTGTCCGAGTTGATGTCATTTGGTGTCCATGTTCAAAGCTTGACAATATATATTTATGGCATGATTACTCCTTTCCTACCTTTGTATTTACATTGTTAATCTCCTTTCCCTTCATGTATCATTTACTAACATCGTTCTAACTTTGTTTGTTTTTGTTCATTATAGTACAAGTCAAACACGGTCAAAATCGAAATACCCAAAACAAACAAGGGTCCAAATACATTATTTCTTATACAATCACGCGTGATAATCATTCCTTGTATAACCTTGATACGCAATCAAACAAATCAAGTAGCTTTCAAACAATTCGCGCTTGATAGCCTCGTACACGCTTTAGTCTCGAGGTGCACTGTACCAGGCGTCTCAACGTTCGGGCGTCTGATATGAGGCGCTTATTCTACGATCCAGGAAATTAGGTTTCGGCACCTAACACGATTCCCAGCGCATCCAAACTCTATGAATACGACATCCCTTCAATCATTGCAACGGATTGTCAACCGCATTCTAAACCTCTCCCAGACTTCTAAAACAAATTTTAATACCCTTTTACAACCTTCTAAAACACCTCACATCAACCTACATCCCGAAGATCTCTGTGTGTCCGAGTTGATGTCATTTGGTGTCCATGTTCAAAGGTTGACAATATATATTTATGGCATGATTACTCCTTTGCTACCTTTGTATTTACATTGTTAATCTCCTTTCCCTTCAAGTATCATTTACTAACTTCGTTCTAACTTTGTTTGTTTTTGTTCATTATAGTACAAGTCAAACACGGTCAAAATCAAAATACCCAAAACAAACAAGGGTCCAAATACATTATTTCTTATACAATCACGTGAGATAATCCTTCCTTGTATAACCTTGATACGCAATCAAACAAATCAAGTAGCTTTCAAACAATTCGCGCTTGATAGCATCGTACACGCTTTAGTCTCGAGGTGCACTGTACTAGGCGTCTCGACGTTCGGGCGTCTGATATGAGGCGCTTATTCTACGATCCAGAAAATTAGGTTTCGGCACCTAACACGATTCCCAGCGCATCCAAACTCTATAAACACGACATCCCTTCAATCTTTTCAACAGATTGTCAACCGCATTCTAAACCTCTCCCAGACTTCTAAAACAAACTTGAATACCCTTTTACAACCTTCTAAAACACCTCACATCAACCTACATCCCGAAGATCTCTGTGTCCGAGTTGATGTCATTGGGTGTCCATGTTCAAAGCTTGACAATATATATTTATGGCATGATTACTCCTTTGCTACCTTTGTATTTACATTGTTAATCTCCTTTCCCTTCAAGTATCATTTACTAACTTCGTTCTAACTTTGTTTGTTTTTGTTCATTATAGTACAAGTCAAACACGGTCAAAATCGAAATACCCAAAACAAACAAGGGTCCAAATACATTATTTCTTATACAATCACGCGTGATAATCCTTCCTTGTATAACCTTGATACGCAATCAAACAAATCAAGTAGCTTTCAAACAATTCGCGCTTGATAGCCTCGTACACGCATTAGTCTCGAGGTGCACTGTACCAGGCGTCTCAACGTTCGGGCGTCTGATATGAGGAGCTTATTCTACGATCCAGGAAATTAGGTTTCGGCACCTAACACGAATCCCAGCGCATCCAAACTCTATGAACACGACATCCCTTCAATCATTGCAACGGATTGTCAACCGCATTCTAAACCTCTCCCAGACTTCTAAAACAAATTTGAATACCCTTTTACAACCTTCTAAAACACCTCACATCAACCTACATCCCGAAGATCTCTGTGTGTCCGAGTTGATGTCATTTGGTGTCCATGTTCAAAGCTTGACAATATATATTTATGGCATGATTACTCCTTTCCTACCTTTGTATTTACATTGTTAATCTCCTTTCCCTTCATGTATCATTTACTAACATCGTTCTAACTTTGTTTGTTTTTGTTCATTATAGTACAAGTCAAACACGGTCAAAATCGAAATACCCAAAACAAACAAGGGTCCAAATACATTATTTCTTATACAATCACGCGTGATAATCATTCCTTGTATAACCTTGATACGCAATCAAACAAATCAAGTAGCTTTCAAACAATTCGCGCTTGATAGCCTCGTACACGCTTTAGTCTCGAGGTGCACTGTACCAGGCGTCTCAACGTTCGGGCGTCTGATATGAGGCGCTTATTCTACGATCCAGGAAATTAGGTTTCGGCACCTAACACGATTCCCAGCGCATCCAAACTCTATGAATACGACATCCCTTCAATCATTGCAACGGATTGTCAACCGCATTCTAAACCTCTCCCAGACTTCTAAAACAAATTTTAATACCCTTTTACAACCTTCTAAAACACCTCACATCAACCTACATCCCGAAGATCTCTGTGTGTCCGAGTTGATGTCATTTGGTGTCCATGTTCAAAGGTTGACAATATATATTTATGGCATGATTACTCCTTTGCTACCTTTGTATTTACATTGTTAATCTCCTTTCCCTTCAAGTGTCATTTACTAACTTCGTTCTAACTTTGTTTGTTTTTGTTCATTATAGTACAAGTCAAACACGGTCAAAATCAAAATACCCAAAACAAACAAGGGTCCAAATACATTATTTCTTATACAATCACGCGTGATAATCCTTCCTTGTATAACCTTGATACGCAATCAAACAAATCAAGTAGCTTTCAAACAATTCGCGCTTGATAGCCTCGTACACGCATTAGTCTCGAGGTGCACTGTACCAGGCGTCTCAACGTTCGGGCGTCTGATATGAGGAGCTTATTCTACGATCCAGGAAATTAGGTTTCGGCACCTAACACGAATCCCAGCGCATCCAAACTCTATGAACACGACATCCCTTCAATCATTGCAACGGATTGTCAACCGCATTCTAAACCTCTCCCAGACTTCTAAAACAAATTTGAATACCCTTTTACAACCTTCTAAAACACCTCACATCAACCTACATCCCGAAGATCTCTGTGTGTCCGAGTTGATGTCATTTGGTGTCCATGTTCAAAGCTTGACAATATATATTTATGGCATGATTACTCCTTTCCTACCTTTGTATTTACATTGTTAATCTCCTTTCCCTTCATGTATCATTTACTAACATCGTTCTAACTTTGTTTGTTTTTGTTCATTATAGTACAAGTCAAACACGGTCAAAATCGAAATACCCAAAACAAACAAGGGTCCAAATACATTATTTCTTATACAATCACGCGTGATAATCATTCCTTGTATAACCTTGATACGCAATCAAACAAATCAAGTAGCTTTCAAACAATTCGCGCTTGATAGCCTCGTACACGCTTTAGTCTCGAGGTGCACTGTACCAGGCGTCTCAACGTTCGGGCGTCTGATATGAGGCGCTTATTCTACGATCCAGGAAATTAGGTTTCGGCACCTAACACGATTCCCAGCGCATCCAAACTCTATGAATACGACATCCCTTCAATCATTGCAACGGATTGTCAACCGCATTCTAAACCTCTCCCAGACTTCTAAAACAAATTTTAATACCCTTTTACAACCTTCTAAAACACCTCACATCAACCTACATCCCGAAGATCTCTGTGTGTCCGAGTTGATGTCATTTGGTGTCCATGTTCAAAGGTTGACAATATATATTTATGGCATGATTACTCCTTTGCTACCTTTGTATTTACATTGTTAATCTCCTTTCCCTTCAAGTGTCATTTACTAACTTCGTTCTAACTTTGTTTGTTTTTGTTCATTATAGTACAAGTCAAACACGGTCAAAATCAAAATACCCAAAACAAACAAGGGTCCAAATACATTATTTCTTATACAATCACGCGTGATAATCCTTCCTTGTATAACCTTGATACGCAATCAAACAAATCAAGTAGCTTTCAAACAATTCGCGCTTGATAGCCTCGTACACGCATTAGTCTCGAGGTGCACTGTACCAGGCGTCTCAACGTTCGGGCGTCTGATATGAGGAGCTTATTCTACGATCCAGGAAATTAGGTTTCGGCACCTAACACGAATCCCAGCGCATCCAAACTCTATGAACACGACATCCCTTCAATCATTGCAACGGATTGTCAACCGCATTCTAAACCTCTCCCAGACTTCTAAAACAAATTTGAATACCCTTTTACAACCTTCTAAAACACCTCACATCAACCTACATCCCGAAGATCTCTGTGTGTCCGAGTTGATGTCATTTGGTGTCCATGTTCAAAGCTTGACAATATATATTTATGGCATGATTACTCCTTTCCTACCTTTGTATTTACATTGTTAATCTCCTTTCCCTTCATGTATCATTTACTAACATCGTTCTAACTTTGTTTGTTTTTGTTCATTATAGTACAAGTCAAACACGGTCAAAATCGAAATACCCAAAACAAACAAGGGTCCAAATACATTATTTCTTATACAATCACGCGTGATAATCATTCCTTGTATAACCTTGATACGCAATCAAACAAATCAAGTAGCTTTCAAACAATTCGCGCTTGATAGCCTCGTACACGCTTTAGTCTCGAGGTGCACTGTACCAGGCGTCTCAACGTTCGGGCGTCTGATATGAGGCGTTTATTCTACGATCCAGGAAATTAGGTTTCGGCACCTAACACGATTCCCAGCGCATCCAAACTCTATGAATACGACATCCCTTCAATCATTGCAACGGATTGTCAACCGCATTCTAAACCTCTCCCAGACTTCTAAAACAAATTTTAATACCCTTTTACAACCTTCTAAAACACCTCACATCAACCTACATCCCGAAGATCTCTGTGTGTCCGAGTTGATGTCATTTGGTGTCCATGTTCAAAGGTTGACAATATATATTTATGGCATGATTACTCCTTTGCTACCTTTGTATTTACATTGTTAATCTCCTTTCCCTTCAAGTATCATTTACTAACTTCGTTCTAACTTTGTTTGTTTTTGTTCATTATAGTACAAGTCAAACACGGTCAAAATCAAAATACCCAAAACAAACAAGGGTCCAAATACATTATTTCTTATACAATCACGTGAGATAATCCTTCCTTGTATAACCTTGATACGCAATCAAACAAATCAAGTAGCTTTCAAACAATTCGCGCTTGATAGCATCGTACACGCTTTAGTCTCGAGGTGCACTGTACTAGGCGTCTCGACGTTCGGGCGTCTGATATGAGGCGCTTATTCTACGATCCAGAAAATTAGGTTTCGGCACCTAACACGATTCCCAGCGCATCCAAACTCTATAAACACGACATCCCTTCAATCTTTTCAACAGATTGTCAACCGCATTCTAAACCTCTCCCAGACTTCTAAAACAAACTTGAATACCCTTTTACAACCTTCTAAAACACCTCACATCAACCTACATCCCGAAGATCTCTGTGTCCGAGTTGATGTCATTGGGTGTCCATGTTCAAAGCTTGACAATATATATTTATGGCATGATTACTCCTTTGCTACCTTTGTATTTACATTGTTAATCTCCTTTCCCTTCAAGTATCATTTACTAACTTCGTTCTAACTTTGTTTGTTTTTGTTCATTATAGTACAAGTCAAACACGGTCAAAATCGAAATACCCAAAACAAACAAGGGTCCAAATACATTATTTCTTATACAATCACGCGTGATAATCCTTCCTTGTATAACCTTGATACGCAATCAAACAAATCAAGTAGCTTTCAAACAATTCGCGCTTGATAGCCTCGTACACGCATTAGTCTCGAGGTGCACTGTACCAGGCGTCTCAACGTTCGGGCGTCTGATATGAGGAGCTTATTCTACGATCCAGGAAATTAGGTTTCGGCACCTAACACGAATCCCAGCGCATCCAAACTCTATGAACACGACATCCCTTCAATCATTGCAACGGATTGTCAACCGCATTCTAAACCTCTCCCAGACTTCTAAAACAAATTTGAATACCCTTTTACAACCTTCTAAAACACCTCACATCAACCTACATCCCGAAGATCTCTGTGTGTCCGAGTTGATGTCATTTGGTGTCCATGTTCAAAGCTTGACAATATATATTTATGGCATGATTACTCCTTTCCTACCTTTGTATTTACATTATTAATCTCCTTTCCCTTCATGTATCATTTACTAACATCGTTCTAACTTTGTTTGTTTTTGTTCATTATAGTACAAGTCAAACACGGTCAAAATCGAAATACCCAAAACAAACAAGGGTCCAAATACATTATTTCTTATACAATCACGCGTGATAATCCTTCCTTGTATAACCTTGATACGCAATCAAACAAATCAAGTAGCTTTCAAACAATTCGCGCTTGATAGCCTCGTACACGCATTAGTCTCGAGGTGCACTGTACCAGGCGTCTCAACGTTCGGGCGTCTGATATGAGGAGCTTATTCTACGATCCAGGAAATTAGGTTTCGGCACCTAACACGAATCCCAGCGCATCCAAACTCTATGAACACGACATCCCTTCAATCATTGCAACGGATTGTCAACCGCATTCTAAACCTCTCCCAGACTTCTAAAACAAATTTGAATACCCTTTTACAACCTTCTAAAACACCTCACATCAACCTACATCCCGAAGATCTCTGTGTGTCCGAGTTGATGTCATTTGGTGTCCATGTTCAAAGGTTGACAATATATATTTATGGCATGATTACTCCTTTGCTACCTTTGTATTTACATTGTTAATCTCCTTTCCCTTCAAGTATCATTTACTAACTTCGTTCTAACTTTGTTTGTTTTTGTTCATTATAGTACAAGTCAAACACGGTCAAAATCAAAATACCCAAAACAAACAAGGGTCCAAATACATTATTTCTTATACAATCACGTGAGATAATCCTTCCTTGTATAACCTTGATACGCAATCAAACAAATCAAGTAGCTTTCAAACAATTCGCGCTTGATAGCATCGTACACGCTTTAGTCTCGAGGTGCACTGTACTAGGCGTCTCGACGTTCGGGCGTCTGATATGAGGCGCTTATTCTACGATCCAGAAAATTAGGTTTCGGCACCTAACACGATTCCCAGCGCATCCAAACTCTATAAACACGACATCCCTTCAATCTTTTCAACAGATTGTCAACCGCATTCTAAACCTCTCCCAGACTTCTAAAACAAACTTGAATACCCTTTTACAACCATCTAAAACACCTCACATCAACCTACATCCCGAAGATCTCTGTGTCCGAGTTGATGTCATTGGGTGTCCATGTTCAAAGCTTGACAATATATATTTATGGCATGATTACTCCTTTGCTACCTTTGTATTTACATTGTTAATCTACTTTCCCTTCAAGTATCATTTACTAACTTCGTTCTAACTTTGTTTGTTTTTGTTCATTATAGTACAAGTCAAACACGGTCAAAATCGAAATACCCAAAACAAACAAGGGTCCAAATACATTATTTCTTATACAATCACGCGTGATAATCCTTCCTTGTATAACCTTGATACGCAATCAAACAAATCAAGTAGCTTTCAAACAATTCGCGCTTGATAGCCTCGTACACGCATTAGTCTCGAGGTGCACTGTACCAGGCGTCTCAACGTTCGGGCGTCTGATATGAGGAGCTTATTCTACGATCCAGGAAATTAGGTTTCGGCACCTAACACGAATCCCAGCGCATCCAAACTCTATGAACACGACATCCCTTCAATCATTGCAACGGATTGTCAACCGCATTCTAAACCTCTCCCAGACTTCTAAAACAAATTTGAATACCCTTTTACAACCTTCTAAAACACCTCACATCAACCTACATCCCGAAGATCTCTGTGTGTCCGAGTTGATGTCATTTGGTGTCCATGTTCAAAGCTTGACAATATATATTTATGGCATGATTACTCCTTTCCTACCTTTGTATTTACATTGTTAATCTCCTTTCCCTTCATGTATCATTTACTAACATCGTTCTAACTTTGTTTGTTTTTGTTCATTATAGTACAAGTCAAACACGGTCAAAATCGAAATACCCAAAACAAACAAGGGTCCAAATACATTATTTCTTATACAATCACGCGTGATAATCATTCCTTGTATAACCTTGATACGCAATCAAACAAATCAAGTAGCTTTCAAACAATTCGCGCTTGATAGCCTCGTACACGCTTTAGTCTCGAGGTGCACTGTACCAGGCGTCTCAACGTTCGGGCGTCTGATATGAGGCGCTTATTCTACGATCCAGGAAATTAGGTTTCGGCACCTAACACGATTCCCAGCGCATCCAAACTCTATGAATACGACATCCCTTCAATCATTGCAACGGATTGTCAACCGCATTCTAAACCTCTCCCAGACTTCTAAAACAAATTTTAATACCCTTTTACAACCTTCTAAAACACCTCACATCAACCTACATCCCGAAGATCTCTGTGTGTCCGAGTTGATGTCATTTGGTGTCCATGTTCAAAGGTTGACAATATATATTTATGGCATGATTACTCCTTTGCTACCTTTGTATTTACATTGTTAATCTCCTTTCCCTTCAAGTGTCATTTACTAACTTCGTTCTAACTTTGTTTGTTTTTGTTCATTATAGTACAAGTCAAACACGGTCAAAATCAAAATACCCAAAACAAACAAGGGTCCAAATACATTATTTCTTATACAATCACGCGTGATAATCCTTCCTTGTATAACCTTGATACGCAATCAAACAAATCAAGTAGCTTTCAAACAATTCGCGCTTGATAGCCTCGTACACGCATTAGTCTCGAGGTGCACTGTACCAGGCGTCTCAACGTTCGGGCGTCTGATATGAGGAGCTTATTCTACGATCCAGGAAATTAGGTTTCGGCACCTAACACGAATCCCAGCGCATCCAAACTCTATGAACACGACATCCCTTCAATCATTGCAACGGATTGTCAACCGCATTCTAAACCTCTCCCAGACTTCTAAAACAAATTTGAATACCCTTTTACAACCTTCTAAAACACCTCACATCAACCTACATCCCGAAGATCTCTGTGTGTCCGAGTTGATGTCATTTGGTGTCCATGTTCAAAGCTTGACAATATATATTTATGGCATGATTACTCCTTTCCTACCTTTGTATTTACATTGTTTATCTCCTTTCCCTTCATGTATCATTTACTAAATTCGTTCTAACTTTGTTTGTTTTTGTTCATTATAGTACAAGTCAAACACGGTCAAAATCGAAATACCCAAAACAAACAAGGGTCCAAATACATTATTTCTTATACAATCACGCGTGATAATCCTTCCTTGTATAACCTTGATACGCAATCAAACAAATCAAGTAGCTTTCAAACAATTCGCGCTTGATAGCCTCGTACACGCTTTAGTCTCGAGGTGCACTGTACCAGGCGTCTCAACGTTCGGGCGTCTGATATGAGGCGCTTATTCTACGATCCAGGAAATTAGGTTTCGGCACCTAACACGATTCCCAGCGCATCCAAACTCTATGAATACGACATCCCTTCAATCATTGCAACGGATTGTCAACCGCATTCTAAACCTCTCCCAGACTTCTAAAACAAATTTTAATACCCTTTTACAACCTTCTAAAACACCTCACATCAACCTACATCCCGAAGATCTCTGTGTGTCCGAGTTGATGTCATTTGGTGTCCATGTTCAAAGGTTGACAATATATATTTATGGCATGATTACTCCTTTGCTACCTTTGTATTTACATTGTTAATCTCCTTTCCCTTCAAGTATCATTTACTAACTTCGTTCTAACTTTGTTTGTTTTTGTTCATTATAGTACAAGTCAAACACGGTCAAAATCAAAATACCCAAAATTAACAAGGGTCCAAATACATTATTTCTTATACAATTACGTGAGATAATCCTTCCTTGTATAACCTTGATACGCAATCAAACAAATCAAGTAGCTTTCAAACAATTCGCGCTTGATAGCATCGTACACGCTTTAGTCTCGAGGTGCACTGTACTAGGCGTCTCGACGTTCGGGCGTCTGATATGAGGCGCTTATTCTACGATCCAGGAAATTAGGTTTCGGCACCTAACACGATTCCCAGCGCATCCAAACTCTATAAACACGACATCCCTTCAATCTTTTCAACAGATTGTCAACCGCATTCTAAACCTCTCCCAGACTTCTAAAACAAACTTGAATACCCTTTTACAACCTTCTAAAACACCTCACATCAACCTACATCCCGAAGATCTCTGTGTCCGAGTTGATGTCATTGGGTGTCCATGTTCAAAGCTTGACAATATATATTTATGGCATGATTACTCCTTTGCTACCTTTGTATTTACATTGTTAATCTCCTTTCCCTTCAAGTATCATTTACTAACTTCGTTCTAACTTTGTTTGTTTTTGTTCATTATAGTACAAGTCAAACACGGTCAAAATCGAAATACCCAAAACAAACAAGGGTCCAAATACATTATTTCTTATACAATCACGCGTGATAATCCTTCCTTGTATAACCTTGATACGCAATCAAACAAATCAAGTAGCTTTCAAACAATTCGCGCTTGATAGCCTCGTACACGCATTAGTCTCGAGGTGCACTGTACCAGGCGTCTCAACGTTCGGGCGTCTGATATGAGGAGCTTATTTTACGATCCAGGAAATTAGGTTTCGGCACCTAACACGATTCCCAGCGCATCCAAACTCTATGAACACGACATCCCTTCAATCATTGCAACGGATTGTCAACCACATTCTAAACCTCTCCCAGACTTCTAAAACAAATTTTAATACCCTTTTACAACCTTCTAAAACACCTCACATCAACCTACATCCCGAAGATCTCTGTGTGTCCGAGTTGATGTCATTTGG
Source organism: Agrostemma githago (assembly GCA_958450325.1). Classification (NCBI taxonomy): domain Eukaryota; kingdom Viridiplantae; phylum Streptophyta; class Magnoliopsida; order Caryophyllales; family Caryophyllaceae; genus Agrostemma; species Agrostemma githago. Next base: position 28,124,525 of record OY288245.1, read on the forward strand.
TGTCCATGTTCAAAGGTTGACAATATATATTTATGGCATGATTACAACTTTGCTACCTTTGTATTTACGTTGTTAATCTCCTTTCCCTTCAAGTATCATTTACTAAATTCGTTCTAACTTTGTTTGTTTTTGTTCATTATAGTACAAGTCAAACACGGTCAAAATCGAAATACCCAAAACAAACAAGGGTCCAAATACATTATTTCTTATACAATCACGCGAGATAATCCTTCCTTGTATAACCTTGATATGCAATCAAACAAATCAAGTAGCTTTCAAACAATTCGCGCTTGATAGCCTCGTACACGCTTTAGTCTCGAGGTGCACTGTACCAGGCGTCTCAACGTTCGGGCGTCTGATATGAGGCGCTTATTCTACAATCCAGGAAATTAGGTTTCGGCACCTAACACGATTCCCAGCGCATCCAAACTCTATGAACACGACATCCCTTCAATCATTGCAACGGATTGTCAACCGCATTCTAATCCTCTCCCAGACTTCTAAAACAAATTTGAATACCCTTTTACAACCTTCTAAAACACCTCACATCAACCTACATCCCGAACATCTCTGTGTGCCCGAGTTGATGTCATTGCGTGTCCATGTTCAAAGCTTGACAATATATATTTATGGCATGATTACTCCTTTGCTACCTTTGTATTTACATTGTTAATCTCCTTTCCCTTCATGTATCATTTACTAACTTCGTTCTAACTTTGTTTGTTTTTGTTCATTATAGTACAAGTCAAACACGGTCAAAATCGAAATACCCAAAACAAACAAGGGTCCAAATACATTATTTCTTATACAATTACGTGAGATAATCCTTCCTTGTATAACCTTGATACGCAATCAAACAAATCAAGTAGCTTTCAAACAATTCGCGCTTGATAGCATCGTACACGCTTTAGTCTCGAGGTGCACTGTACTAGGCGTCTCGACGTTCGGGCGTCTGATATGAGGCGCTTATTCTACGATCCAGGAAATTAGGTTTCGGCACCTAACACGATTCCCAGCGCATCCAAACTCTATAAACACGACATCCCTTCAATCTTTTCAACAGATTGTCAACCGCATTCTAAACCTCTCCCAGACTTCCAAAACAAATTTGAATACCCTTTTACAACCTTCTAAAACACCTCACATCAACCTACATCCCGAACATCTCTGTGTGCCCGAGTTGATGTCATTGCGTGTCCATGTTCAAAGCTTGACAATATATATTTATGGCATGATTACTCCTCTGCTACCTTTGTATTTACATTGTTAATCTCCTTTCCCTTCATGTATCATTTACTAACTTCGTTCTAACTTTGTTTGTTTTTGTTCATTATAGTACAAGTCAAACACGGTCAAAATCGAAATACCCAAAACAAACAAGGGTCCAAATACATTATTTCTTATACAATTACGTGAGATAATCCTTCCTTGTATAACCTTGATACGCAATCAAACAAATCAAGTAGCTTTCAAACAATTCGCGCTTGATAGCATCGTACACGCTTTAGTCTCGAGGTGCACTGTACTAGGCGTCTCGACGTTCGGGCGTCTGATATGAGGCGCTTATTCTACGATCCAGGAAATTAGGTTTCGGCACCTAACACGATTCCCAGCGCATCCAAACTCTATAAACACGACATCCCTTCAATCTTTTCAACAGATTGTCAACCGCATTCTAAACCTCTCCCAGACTTCTAAAACAAACTTGAATACCCTTTTACAACCTTCTAAAACACCTCACATCAACCTACATCCCGAAGATCTCTGTGTCCGAGTTGATGTCATTGGGTGTCCATGTTCAAAGCTTGACAATATATATTTATGGCATGATTACTCCTTTGCTACCTTTGTATTTACATTGTTAATCTCCTTTCCCTTCAAGTATCATTTACTAACTTCGTTCTAACTTTGTTTGTTTTTGTTCATTATAGTACAAGTCAAACACGGTCAAAATCGAAATACCCAAAACAAACAAGGGTCCAAATACATTATTTCTTATACAATCACGCGTGATAATCCTTCCTTGTATAACCTTGATACGCAATCAAACAAATCAAGTAGCTTTCAAACAATTCGCGCTTGATAGCCTCGTACACGCATTAGTCTCGAGGTGCACTGTACCAGGCGTCTCAACGTTCGGGCGTCTGATATGAGGAGCTTATTCTACGATCCAGGAAATTAGGTTTCGGCACCTAACACGATTCCCAGCGCATCCAAACTCTATGAACACGACATCCCTTCAATCATTGCAACGGATTGTCAACCACATTCTAAACCTCTCCCAGACTTCTAAAACAAATTTTAATACCCTTTTACAACCTTCTAAAACACCTCACATCAACCTACATCCCGAAGATCTCTGTGTGTCCGAGTTGATGTCATTTGGTGTCCATGTTCAAAGGTTGACAATATATATTTATGGCATGATTACAACTTTGCTACCTTTGTATTTACGTTGTTAATCTCCTTTCCCTTCAAGTATCATTTACTAAATTCGTTCTAACTTTGTTTGTTTTTGTTCATTATAGTACAAGTCAAACACGGTCAAAATCGAAATACCCAAAACAAACAAGGGTCCAAATACATTATTTCTTATACAATCACGCGAGATAATCCTTCCTTGTATAACCTTGATATGCAATCAAACAAATCAAGTAGCTTTCAAACAATTCGCGCTTGATAGCCTCGTACACGCTTTAGTCTCGAGGTGCACTGTACCAGGCGTCTCAACGTTCGGGCGTCTGATATGAGGCGCTTATTCTACAATCCAGGAAATTAGGTTTCGGCACCTAACACGATTCCCAGCGCATCCAAACTCTATGAACACGACATCCCTTCAATCATTGCAACGGATTGTCAACCGCATTCTAATCCTCTCCCAGACTTCTAAAACAAATTTGAATACCCTTTTACAACCTTCTAAAACACCTCACATCAACCTACATCCCGAACATCTCTGTGTGCCCGAGTTGATGTCATTGCGTGTCCATGTTCAAAGCTTGACAATATATATTTATGGCATGATTACTCCTCTGCTACCTTTGTATTTACATTGTTAATCTCCTTTCCCTTCATGTATCATTTACTAACTTCGTTCTAACTTTGTTTGTTTTTGTTCATTATAGTACAAGTCAAACACGGTCAAAATCGAAATACCCAAAACAAACAAGGGTCCAAATACATTATTTCTTATACAATCACACGTGATAATCCTTCCTTGTATAACCTTGATACGCAATCAAACAAATCAAGTAGCTTTCAAACAATTCGCGCTTGATAGCTTCGTACACGCTTTAGTCTCGAGGTGCACTGTACCAGGCGTCTCGACGTTCGGGCGTCTGATATGAGGCGCTTATTCTACGATCCAGGAAATTAGGTTTCGGCACCTAACACGATTCCCAGCGCATCCAAACTCTATAAACACGACATCCCTTCAATCTTTTCAACAGATTGTCAACCGCATTCTAAACCTCTCCCAGACTTCTAAAACAAACTTGAATACCCTTTTACAACCTTCTAAAACACCTCACATCAACCTACATCCCGAAGATCTCTGTGTGTCTGAGTTGATGTCATTGGGTGTCCATGTTCAAAGCTTGACAATATATATTTATGGCATGATTACTCCTTTGCTACCTTTGTATATACATTGTTAATCTCCTTTCCCTTCAAGTATCATTTACTAACTTCGTTCTAACTTTGTTTGTTTTTGTTCATTATAGTACAAGTCAAACACGGTCAAAATCGAAATACCCAAAACAAACAAGGGTCCAAATACATTATTTCTTATACAATCACGCGTGATAATCCTTCCTTGTATAACCTTGATACGCAATCAAACAAATCAAGTAGCTTTCAAACAATTCGCGCTTGATAGCCTCGTACACGCATTAGTCTCGAGGTGCACTGTACCAGGCGTCTCAACGTTCGGGCGTCTGATATGAGGAGCTTATTCTACGATCCAGGAAATTAGGTTTCGGCACCTAACACGATTCCCAGCGCATCCAAACTCTATGAACACGACATCCCTTCAATCATTGCAACGGATTGTCAACCGCATTCTAAACCTCTCCCAGACTTCTAAAACAAATTTTAATACCCTTTTACAACCTTCTAAAACACCTCACATCAACCTACATCCCGAAGATCTCTGTGTGTCCGAGTTGATGTCATTTGGTGTCCATGTTCAAAGGTTGACAATATATATTTATGGCATGATTACTCCTTTGCTACCTTTGTATTTACGTTGTTAATCTCCTTTCCCTTCAAGTATCATTTACTAACTTCGTTCTAACTTTGTTTGTTTTTGTTCATTATAGTACAAGTCAAACACGGTCAAAATCGAAATACCCAAAACAAACAAGGGTCCAAATACATTATTTCTTATACAATCACGCGAGATAATCCTTCCTTGTATAACCTTGATATGCAATCAAACAAATCAAGTAGCTTTCAAACAATTCGCGCTTGATAGCCTCGTACACGCTTTAGTCTCGAGGTGCACTGTACCAGGCGTCTCAACGTTCGGGCGTCTGATATGAGGCGCTTATTCTACAATCCAGGAAATTAGGTTTCGGCACCTAACACGATTCCCAGCGCATCCAAACTCTATGAACACGACATCCCTTCAATCATTGCAACGGATTGTCAACCGCATTCTAATCCTCTCCCAGACTTCTAAAACAAATTTGAATACCCTTTTACAACCTTCTAAAACACCTCACATCAACCTACATCCCGAACATCTCTGTGTGCCCGAGTTGATGTCATTGCGTGTCCATGTTCAAAGCTTGACAATATATATTTATGGCATGATTACTCCTCTGCTACCTTTGTATTTACATTGTTAATCTCCTTTCCCTTCATGTATCATTTACTAACTTCGTTCTAACTTTGTTTGTTTTTGTTCATTATAGTACAAGTCAAACACGGTCAAAATCGAAATACCCAAAACAAACAAGGGTCCAAATACATTATTTCTTATACAATTACGTGAGATAATCCTTCCTTGTATAACCTTGATACGCAATCAAACAAATCAAGTAGCTTTCAAACAATTCGCGCTTGATAGCATCGTACACGCTTTAGTCTCGAGGTGCACTGTACTAGGCGTCTCGACGTTCGGGCGTCTGATATGAGGCGCTTATTCTACGATCCAGGAAATTAGGTTTCGGCACCTAACACGATTCCCAGCGCATCCAAACTCTATAAACACGACATCCCTTCAATCTTTTCAACAGATTGTCAACCGCATTCTAAACCTCTCCCAGACTTCTAAAACAAATTTGAATACCCTTTTACAACCTTCTAAAACACCTCACATCAACCTACATCCCGAACATCTCTGTGTGCCCGAGTTGATGTCATTGCGTGTCCATGTTCAAAGCTTGACAATATATATTTATGGCATGATTACTCCTCTGCTACCTTTGTATTTACATTGTTAATCTCCTTTCCCTTCATGTATCATTTACTAACTTCGTTCTAACTTTGTTTGTTTTTGTTCATTATAGTACAAGTCAAACACGGTCAAAATCGAAATACCCAAAACAAACAAGGGTCCAAATACATTATTTCTTATACAATTACGTGAGATAATCCTTCCTTGTATAACCTTGATACGCAATCAAACAAATCAAGTAGCTTTCAAACAATTCGCGCTTGATAGCATCGTACACGCTTTAGTCTCGAGGTGCACTGTACTAGGCGTCTCGACGTTCGGGCGTCTGATATGAGGCGCTTATTCTACGATCCAGGAAATTAGGTTTCGGCACCTAACACGATTCCCAGCGCATCCAAACTCTATAAACACGACATCCCTTCAATCTTTTCAACAGATTGTCAACCGCATTCTAAACCTCTCCCAGACTTCTAAAACAAACTTGAATACCCTTTTACAACCTTCTAAAACACCTCACATCAACCTACATCCCGAAGATCTCTGTGTCCGAGTTGATGTCATTGGGTGTCCATGTTCAAAGCTTGACAATATATATTTATGGCATGATTACTTCTTTGCTACCTTTGTATTTACATTGTTAATCTCCTTTCCCTTCAAGTATCATTTACTAACTTCGTTCTAACTTTGTTTGTTTTTGTTCATTATAGTACAAGTCAAACACGGTCAAAATCGAAATACCCAAAACAAACAAGGGTCCAAATACATTATTTCTTATACAATCACGCGTGATAATCCTTCCTTGTATAACCTTGATACGCAATCAAACAAATCAAGTAGCTTTCAAACAATTCGCGCTTGATAGCCTCGTACACGCATTAGTCTCGAGGTGCACTGTACCAGGCGTCTCAACGTTCGGGCGTCTGATATGAGGAGCTTATTCTACGATCCAGGAAATTAGGTTTCGGCACCTAACACGATTCCCAGCGCATCCAAACTCTATGAACACGACATCCCTTCAATCTTTTCAACAGATTGTCAACCGCATTCTAAACCTCTCCCAGACTTCTAAAACAAACTTGAATACCCTTTTACAACCTTCTAAAACACCTCACATCAACCTACATCCCGAAGATCTCTGTGTCCGAGTTGATGTCATTGGGTGTCCATGTTCAAAGCTTGACAATATATATTTATGGCATGATTACTCCTTTGCTACCTTTGTATTTACATTGTTAATCTCCTTTCCCTTCAAGTATCATTTACTAACTTCGTTCTAACTTTGTTTGTTTTTGTTCATTATAGTACAAGTCAAACACGGTCAAAATCGAAATACCCAAAACAAACAAGGGTCCAAATACATTATTTCTTATACAATCACGCGTGATAATCCTTCCTTGTATAACCTTGATACGCAATCAAACAAATCAAGTAGCTTTCAAACAATTCGCGCTTGATAGCCTCGTACACGCATTAGTCTCGAGGTGCACTGTACCAGGCGTCTCAACGTTCGGGCGTCTGATATGAGGAGCTTATTCTACGATCCAGGAAATTAGGTTTCGGCACCTAACACGATTCCCAGCGCATCCAAACTCTATGAACACGACATCCCTTCAATCATTGCAACGGATTGTCAACCACATTCTAAACCTCTCCCAGACTTCTAAAACAAATTTTAATACCCTTTTACAACCTTCTAAAACACCTCACATCAACCTACATCCCGAAGATCTCTGTGTGTCCGAGTTGATGTCATTTGGTGTCCATGTTCAAAGGTTGACAATATATATTTATGGCATGATTACAACTTTGCTACCTTTGTATTTACGTTGTTAATCTCCTTTCCCTTCAAGTATCATTTACTAAATTCGTTCTAACTTTGTTTGTTTTTGTTCATTATAGTACAAGTCAAACACGGTCAAAATCGAAATACCCAAAACAAACAAGGGTCCAAATACATTATTTCTTATACAATCACGCGAGATAATCCTTCCTTGTATAACCTTGATATGCAATCAAACAAATCAAGTAGCTTTCAAACAATTCGCGCTTGATAGCCTCGTACACGCTTTAGTCTCGAGGTGCACTGTACCAGGCGTCTCAACGTTCGGGCGTCTGATATGAGGCGCTTATTCTACAATCCAGGAAATTAGGTTTCGGCACCTAACACGATTCCCAGCGCATCCAAACTCTATGAACACGACATCCCTTCAATCATTGCAACGGATTGTCAACCGCATTCTAATCCTCTCCCAGACTTCTAAAACAAATTTGAATACCCTTTTACAACCTTCTAAAACACCTCACATCAACCTACATCCCGAACATCTCTGTGTGCCCGAGTTGATGTCATTGCGTGTCCATGTTCAAAGCTTGACAATATATATTTATGGCATGATTACTCCTCTGCTACCTTTGTATTTACATTGTTAATCTCCTTTCCCTTCATGTATCATTTACTAACTTCGTTCTAACTTTGTTTGTTTTTGTTCATTATAGTACAAGTCAAACACGGTCAAAATCGAAATACCCAAAACAAACAAGGGTCCAAATACATTATTTCTTATACAATCACACGTGATAATCCTTCCTTGTATAACCTTGATACGCAATCAAACAAATCAAGTAGCTTTCAAACAATTCGCGCTTGATAGCTTCGTACACGCTTTAGTCTCGAGGTGCACTGTACCAGGCGTCTCGACGTTCGGGCGTCTGATATGAGGCGCTTATTCTACGATCCAGGAAATTAGGTTTCGGCACCTAACACGATTCCCAGCGCATCCAAACTCTATAAACACGACATCCCTTCAATCTTTTCAACAGATTGTCAACCGCATTCTAAACCTCTCCCAGACTTCTAAAACAAACTTGAATACCCTTTTACAACCTTCTAAAACACCTCACATCAACCTACATCCCGAAGATCTCTGTGTGTCTGAGTTGATGTCATTGGGTGTCCATGTTCAAAGCTTGACAATATATATTTATGGCATGATTACTCCTTTGCTACCTTTGTATATACATTGTTAATCTCCTTTCCCTTCAAGTATCATTTACTAACTTCGTTCTAACTTTGTTTGTTTTTGTTCATTATAGTACAAGTCAAACACGGTCAAAATCGAAATACCCAAAACAAACAAGGGTCCAAATACATTATTTCTTATACAATCACGCGTGATAATCCTTCCTTGTATAACCTTGATACGCAATCAAACAAATCAAGTAGCTTTCAAACAATTCGCGCTTGATAGCCTCGTACACGCATTAGTCTCGAGGTGCACTGTACCAGGCGTCTCAACGTTCGGGCGTCTGATATGAGGAGCTTATTCTACGATCCAGGAAATTAGGTTTCGGCACCTAACACGATTCCCAGCGCATCCAAACTCTATGAACACGACATCCCTTCAATCATTGCAACGGATTGTCAACCGCATTCTAAACCTCTCCCAGACTTCTAAAACAAATTTTAATACCCTTTTACAACCTTCTAAAACACCTCACATCAACCTACATCCCGAAGATCTCTGTGTGTCCGAGTTGATGTCATTTGGTGTCCATGTTCAAAGGTTGACAATATATATTTATGGCATGATTACTCCTTTGCTACCTTTGTATTTACGTTGTTAATCTCCTTTCCCTTCAAGTATCATTTACTAACTTCGTTCTAACTTTGTTTGTTTTTGTTCATTATAGTACAAGTCAAACACGGTCAAAATCGAAATACCCAAAACAAACAAGGGTCCAAATACATTATTTCTTATACAATCACACGTGATAATCCTTCCTTGTATAACCTTGATACGCAATCAAACAAATCAAGTAGCTTTCAAACAATTCGCGCTTGATAGCTTCGTACACGCTTTAGTCTCGAGGTGCACTGTACCAGGCGTCTCGACGTTCGGGCGTCTGATATGAGGCGCTTATTCTACGATCCAGGAAATTAGGTTTCGGCACCTAACACGATTCCCAGCGCATCCAAACTCTATAAACACGACATCCCTTCAATCTTTTCAACAGATTGTCAACCGCATTCTAAACCTCTCCCAGACTTCTAAAACAAACTTGAATACCCTTTTACAACCTTCTAAAACACCTCACATCAACCTACATCCCGAAGATCTCTGTGTGTCTGAGTTGATGTCATTGGGTGTCCATGTTCAAAGCTTGACAATATATATTTATGGCATGATTACTCCTTTGCTACCTTTGTATATACATTGTTAATCTCCTTTCCCTTCAAGTATCATTTACTAACTTCGTTCTAACTTTGTTTGTTTTTGTTCATTATAGTACAAGTCAAACACGGTCAAAATCGAAATACCCAAAACAAACAAGGGTCCAAATACATTATTTCTTATACAATCACGCGTGATAATCCTTCCTTGTATAACCTTGATACGCAATCAAACAAATCAAGTAGCTTTCAAACAATTCGCGCTTGATAGCCTCGTACACGCATTAGTCTCGAGGTGCACTGTACCAGGCGTCTCAACGTTCGGGCGTCTGATATGAGGAGCTTATTCTACGATCCAGGAAATTAGGTTTCGGCACCTAACACGATTCCCAGCGCATCCAAACTCTATGAACACGACATCCCTTCAATCATTGCAACGGATTGTCAACCGCATTCTAAACCTCTCCCAGACTTCTAAAACAAATTTTAATACCCTTTTACAACCTTCTAAAACACCTCACATCAACCTACATCCCGAAGATCTCTGTGTGTCCGAGTTGATGTCATTTGGTGTCCATGTTCAAAGGTTGACAATATATATTTATGGCATGATTACTCCTTTGCTACCTTTGTATTTACGTTGTTAATCTCCTTTCCCTTCAAGTATCATTTACTAACTTCGTTCTAACTTTGTTTGTTTTTGTTCATTATAGTACAAGTCAAACACGGTCAAAATCGAAATACCCAAAACAAACAAGGGTCCAAATACATTATTTCTTATACAATCACGCGAGATAATCCTTCCTTGTATAACCTTGATATGCAATCAAACAAATCAAGTAGCTTTCAAACAATTCGCGCTTGATAGCCTCGTACACGCTTTAGTCTCGAGGTGCACTGTACCAGGCGTCTCAACGTTCGGGCGTCTGATATGAGGCGCTTATTCTACGATCCAGGAAATTAGGTTTCGGCACCTAACACGATTCCCAGCGCATCCAAACTCTATGAACACGACATCCCTTCAATCATTGCAACGGATTGTCAACCGCATTCTAATCCTCTCCCAGACTTCTAAAACAAATTTGAATACCCTTTTACAACCTTCTAAAACACCTCACATCAACCTACATCCCGAACATCTCTGTGTGCCCGAGTTGATGTCATTGCGTGTCCATGTTCAAAGCTTGACAATATATATTTATGGCATGATTACTCCTCTGCTACCTTTGTATTTACATTGTTAATCTCCTTTCCCTTCATGTATCATTTACTAACTTCGTTCTAACTTTGTTTGTTTTTGTTCATTATAGTACAAGTCAAACACGGTCAAAATCGAAATACCCAAAACAAACAAGGGTCCAAATACATTATTTCTTATACAATCACACGTGATAATCCTTCCTTGTATAACCTTGATACGCAATCAAACAAATCAAGTAGCTTTCAAACAATTCGCGCTTGATAGCTTCGTACACGCTTTAGTCTCGAGGTGCACTGTACCAGGCGTCTCGACGTTCGGGAGTCTGATATGAGGCGCTTATTCTACGATCCAGGAAATTAGGTTTCGGCACCTAACACGATTCCCAGCGCATCCAAACTCTATGAACACGACATCCCTTCAATCATTGCAACGGATTGTCAACCGCATTCTAAACCTCTCCCAGACTTCTAAAACAAATTTTAATACCCTTTTACAACCTTCTAAAACACCTCACATCAACCTACATCCCGAACATCTCTGTGTGCCCGAGTTGATGTCATTGCGTGTCCATGTTCAAAGCTTGACAATATATATTTATGGCATGATTACTCCTTTGCTACCTTTGTATTTACATTGTTAATCTCCTTTCCCTTCATGTATCATTTACTAACTTCGTTCTAACTTTGTTTGTTTTTGTTCATTATAGTACAAGTCAAACACGGTCAAAATCGAAATACCCAAAACAAACAAGGGTCCAAATACATTATTTCTTATACAATCACGCGTGATAATCCTTCCTTGTATAACCTTGATACGCAATCAAACAAATCAAGTAGCTTTCAAACAATTCGCGCTTGATAGCCTCGTACACGCATTAGTCTCGAGGTGCACTGTACCAGGCGTCTCAACGTTCGGGCGTCTGATATGAGGAGCTTATTCTACGATCCAGGAAATTAGGTTTCGGCACCTAACACGATTCCCAGCGCATCCAAACTCTATGAACACGACATCCCTTCAATCATTGCAACGGATTGTCAACCGCATTCTAAACCTCTCCCAGACTTCTAAAACAAATTTTAATACCCTTTTACAACCTTCTAAAACACCTCTCATCAACCTACATCCCGAAGATCTCTGTGTGTCCGAGTTGATGTCATTTGGTGTCCATGTTCAAAGGTTGACAATATATATTTATGGCATGATTACTCCTTTGCTACCTTTGTATTTACGTTGTTAATCTCCTTTCCCTTCAAGTATCATTTACTAACTTCGTTCTAACTTTGTTTGTTTTTGTTCATTATAGTACAAGTCAAACACGGTCAAAATCGAAATACCCAAAACAAACAAGGGTCCAAATACATTATTTCTTATACAATCACGCGAGATAATCCTTCCTTGTATAACCTTGATATGCAATCAAACAAATCAAGTAGCTTTCAAACAATTCGCGCTTGATAGCCTCGTACACGCTTTAGTCTCGAGGTGCACTGTACCAGGCGTCTCAACGTTCGGGCGTCTGATATGAGGCGCTTATTCTACGATCCAGGAAATTAGGTTTCGGCACCTAACACGATTCCCAGCGCATCCAAACTCTATGAACACGACATCCCTTCAATCATTGCAACGGATTGTCAACCGCATTCTAATCCACTCCCAGACTTCTAAAACAAATTTGAATACCCTTTTACAACCTTCTAAAACACCTCACATCAACCTACATCCCGAACATCTCTGTGTGCCCGAGTTGATGTCATTGGGTGTCCATGTTCAAAGCTTGACAATATATATTTATGGCATGATTACTCCTTTGCTACCTTTGTATATACATTGTTAATCTCCTTTCCCTTCAAGTATCATTTACTAACTTCGTTCTAACTTTGTTTGTTTTTGTTCATTATAGTACAAGTCAAACACGGTCAAAATCGAAATACCCAAAACAAACAAGGGTCCAAATACATTATTTCTTATACAATCACGCGTGATAATCCTTCCTTGTATAACCTTGATACGCAATCAAACAAATCAAGTAGCTTTCAAACAATTCGCGCTTGATAGCCTCGTACACGCATTAGTCTCGAGGTGCACTGTACCAGGCGTCTCAACGTTCGGGCGTCTGATATGAGGAGCTTATTCTACGATCCAGGAAATTAGGTTTCGGCACCTAACACGATTCCCAGCGCATCCAAACTCTATGAACACGACATCCCTTCAATCATTGCAACGGATTGTCAACCGCATTCTAAACCTCTCCCAGACTTCTAAAACAAATTTTAATACCCTTTTACAACCTTCTAAAACACCTCACATCAACCTACATCCCGAAGATCTCTGTGTGTCCGAGTTGATGTCATTTGGTGTCCATGTTCAAAGGTTGACAATATATATTTATGGCATGATTACTCCTTTGCTACCTTTGTATTTACGTTGTTAATCTCCTTTCCCTTCAAGTATCATTTACTAACTTCGTTCTAACTTTGTTTGTTTTTGTTCATTATAGTACAAGTCAAACACGGTCAAAATCGAAATACCCAAAACAAACAAGGGTCCAAATACATTATTTCTTATACAATCACGCGAGATAATCCTTCCTTGTATAACCTTGATATGCAATCAAACAAATCAAGTAGCTTTCAAACAATTCGCGCTTGATAGCCTCGTACACGCTTTAGTCTCGAGGTGCACTGTACCAGGCGTCTCAACGTTCGGGCGTCTGATATGAGGCGCTTATTCTACGATCCAGGAAATTAGGTTTCGGCACCTAACACGATTCCCAGCGCATCCAAACTCTATGAACACGACATCCCTTCAATCATTGCAACGGATTGTCAACCGCATTCTAATCCTCTCCCAGACTTCTAAAACAAATTTGAATACCCTTTTACAACCTTCTAAAACACCTCACATCAACCTACATCCCGAACATCTCTGTGTGCCCGAGTTGATGTCATTGCGTGTCCATGTTCAAAGCTTGACAATATATATTTATGGCATGATTACTCCTCTGCTACCTTTGTATTTACATTGTTAATCTCCTTTCCCTTCATGTATCATTTACTAACTTCGTTCTAACTTTGTTTGTTTTTGTTCATTATAGTACAAGTCAAACACGGTCAAAATCGAAATACCCAAAACAAACAAGGGTCCAAATACATTATTTCTTATACAATCACACGTGATAATCCTTCCTTGTATAACCTTGATACGCAATCAAACAAATCAAGTAGCTTTCAAACAATTCGCGCTTGATAGCTTCGTACACGCTTTAGTCTCGAGGTGCACTGTACCAGGCGTCTCGACGTTCGGGCGTCTGATATGAGGCGCTTATTCTACGATCCAGGAAATTAGGTTTCGGCACCTAACACGATTCCCAGCGCATCCAAACTCTATAAACACGACATCCCTTCAATCTTTTCAACAGATTGTCAACCGCATTCTAAACCTCTCCCAGACTTCTAAAACAAACTTGAATACCCTTTTACAACCTTCTAAAACACCTCACATCAACCTACATCCCGAAGATCTCTGTGTGTCGGAGTTGATGTCATTGGGTGTCCATGTTCAAAGCTTGACAATATATATTTATGGCATGATTACTCCTTTGCTACCTTTGTATATACATTGTTAATCTCCTTTCCCTTCAAGTATCATTTACTAACTTCGTTCTAACTTTGTTTGTTTTTGTTCATTATAGTACAAGTCAAACACGGTCAAAATCGAAATACCCAAAACAAACAAGGGTCCAAATACATTATTTCTTATACAATCACGCGTGATAATCCTTCCTTGTATAACCTTGATACGCAATCAAACAAATCAAGTAGCTTTCAAACAATTCGCGCTTGATAGCCTCGTACACGCATTAGTCTCGAGGTGCACTGTACCAGGCGTCTCAACGTTCGGGCGTCTGATATGAGGAGCTTATTCTACGATCCAGGAAATTAGGTTTCGGCACCTAACACGATTCCCAGCGCATCCAAACTCTATGAACACGACATCCCTTCAATCATTGCAACGGATTGTCAACCGCATTCTAAACCTCTCCCAGACTTCTAAAACAAATTTTAATACCCTTTTACAACCTTCTAAAACACCTCACATCAACCTACATCCCGAAGATCTCTGTGTGTCCGAGTTGATGTCATTTGGTGTCCATGTTCAAAGGTTGACAATATATATTTATGGCATGATTACTCCTTTGCTACCTTTGTATTTACGTTGTTAATCTCCTTTCCCTTCAAGTATCATTTACTAACTTCGTTCTAACTTTGTTTGTTTTTGTTCATTATAGTACAAGTCAAACACGGTCAAAATCGAAATACCCAAAACAAACAAGGGTCCAAATACATTATTTCTTATACAATCACGCGAGATAATCCTTCCTTGTATAACCTTGATATGCAATCAAACAAATCAAGTAGCTTTCAAACAATTCGCGCTTGATAGCCTCGTACACGCTTTAGTCTCGAGGTGCACTGTACCAGGCGTCTCAACGTTCGGGCGTCTGATATGAGGCGCTTATTCTACGATCCAGGAAATTAGGTTTCGGCACCTAACACGATTCCCAGCGCATCCAAACTCTATGAACACGACATCCCTTCAATCATTGCAACGGATTGTCAACCGCATTCTAATCCTCTCCCAGACTTCTAAAACAAATTTGAATACCCTTTTACAACCTTCTAAAACACCTCACATCAACCTACATCCCGAACATCTCTGTGTGCCCGAGTTGATGTCATTGCGTGTCCATGTTCAAAGCTTGACAATATATATTTATGGCATGATTACTCCTCTGCTACCTTTGTATTTACATTGTTAATCTCCTTTCCCTTCATGTATCATTTACTAACTTCGTTCTAACTTTGTTTGTTTTTGTTCATTATAGTACAAGTCAAACACGGTCAAAATCGAAATACCCAAAACAAACAAGGGTCCAAATACATTATTTCTTATACAATCACACGTGATAATCCTTCCTTGTATAACCTTGATACGCAATCAAACAAATCAAGTAGCTTTCAAACAATTCGCGCTTGATAGCTTCGTACACGCTTTAGTCTCGAGGTGCACTGTACCAGGCGTCTCGACGTTCGGGCGTCTGATATGAGGCGCTTATTCTACGATCCAGGAAATTAGGTTTCGGCACCTAACACGATTCCCAGCGCATCCAAACTCTATAAACACGACATCCCTTCAATCTTTTCAACAGATTGTCAACCGCATTCTAAACCTCTCCCAGACTTCTAAAACAAACTTGAATACCCTTTTACAACCTTCTAAAACACCTCACATCAACCTACATCCCGAAGATCTCTGTGTGTCTGAGTTGATGTCATTGGGTGTCCATGTTCAAAGCTTGACAATATATATTTATGGCATGATTACTCCTTTGCTACCTTTGTATATACATTGTTAATCTCCTTTCCCTTCAAGTATCATTTACTAACTTCGTTCTAACTTTGTTTGTTTTTGTTCATTATAGTACAAGTCAAACACGGTCAAAATCGAAATACCCAAAACAAACAAGGGTCCAAATACATTATTTCTTATACAATCACGCGTGATAATCCTTCCTTGTATAACCTTGATACGCAATCAAACAAATCAAGTAGCTTTCAAACAATTCGCGCTTGATAGCCTCGTACACGCATTAGTCTCGAGGTGCACTGTACCAGGCGTCTCAACGTTCGGGCGTCTGATATGAGGAGCTTATTCTACGATCCAGGAAATTAGGTTTCGGCACCTAACACGATTCCCAGCGCATCCAAACTCTATGAACACGACATCCCTTCAATCATTGCAACGGATTGTCAACCGCATTCTAAACCTCTCCCAGACTTCTAAAACAAATTTTAATACCCTTTTACAACCTTCTAAAACACCTCACATCAACCTACATCCCGAAGATCTCTGTGTGTCCGAGTTGATGTCATTTGGTGTCCATGTTCAAAGGTTGACAATATATATTTATGGCATGATTACTCCTTTGCTACCTTTGTATTTACGTTGTTAATCTCCTTTCCCTTCAAGTATCATTTACTAACTTCGTTCTAACTTTGTTTGTTTTTGTTCATTATAGTACAAGTCAAACACGGTCAAAATCGAAATACCCAAAACAAACAAGGGTCCAAATACATTATTTCTTATACAATCACGCGAGATAATCCTTCCTTGTATAACCTTGATATGCAATCAAACAAATCAAGTAGCTTTCAAACAATTCGCGCTTGATAGCCTCGTACACGCTTTAGTCTCGAGGTGCACTGTACCAGGCGTCTCAACGTTCGGGCGTCTGATATGAGGCGCTTATTCTACGATCCAGGAAATTAGGTTTCGGCACCTAACACGATTCCCAGCGCATCCAAACTCTATGAACACGACATCCCTTCAATCATTGCAACGGATTGTCAACCGCATTCTAATCCTCTCCCAGACTTCTAAAACAAATTTGAATACCCTTTTACAACCTTCTAAAACACCTCACATCAACCTACATCCCGAACATCTCTGTGTGCCCGAGTTGATGTCATTGCGTGTCCATGTTCAAAGCTTGACAATATATATTTATGGCATGATTACTCCTCTGCTACCTTTGTATTTACATTGTTAATCTCCTTTCCCTTCATGTATCATTTACTAACTTCGTTCTAACTTTGTTTGTTTTTGTTCATTATAGTACAAGTCAAACACGGTCAAAATCGAAATACCCAAAACAAACAAGGGTCCAAATACATTATTTCTTATACAATCACACGTGATAATCCTTCCTTGTATAACCTTGATACGCAATCAAACAAATCAAGTAGCTTTCAAACAATTCGCGCTTGATAGCTTCGTACACGCTTTAGTCTCGAGGTGCACTGTACCAGGCGTCTCGACGTTCGGGCGTCTGATATGAGGCGCTTATTCTACGATCCAGGAAATTAGGTTTCGGCACCTAACACGATTCCCAGCGCATCCAAACTCTATAAACACGACATCCCTTCAATCTTTTCAACAGATTGTCAACCGCATTCTAAACCTCTCCCAGACTTCTAAAACAAACTTGAATACCCTTTTACAACCTTCTAAAACACCTCACATCAACCTACATCCCGAAGATCTCTGTGTGTCTGAGTTGATGTCATTGGGTGTCCATGTTCAAAGCTTGACAATATATATTTATGGCATGATTACTCCTTTGCTACCTTTGTATATACATTGTTAATCTCCTTTCCCTTCAAGTATCATTTACTAACTTCGTTCTAACTTTGTTTGTTTTTGTTCATTATAGTACAAGTCAAACACGGTCAAAATCGAAATACCCAAAACAAACAAGGGTCCAAATACATTATTTCTTATACAATCACGCGTGATAATCCTTCCTTGTATAACCTTGATACGCAATCAAACAAATCAAGTAGCTTTCAAACAATTCGCGCTTGATAGCCTCGTACACGCATTAGTCTCGAGGTGCACTGTACCAGGCGTCTCAACGTTCGGGCGTCTGATATGAGGAGCTTATTCTACGATCCAGGAAATTAGGTTTCGGCACCTAACACGATTCCCAGCGCATCCAAACTCTATGAACACGACATCCCTTCAATCATTGCAACGGATTGTCAACCGCATTCTAAACCTCTCCCAGACTTCTAAAACAAATTTTAATACCCTTTTACAACCTTCTAAAACACCTCACATCAACCTACATCCCGAAGATCTCTGTGTGTCCGAGTTGATGTCATTTGGTGTCCATGTTCAAAGGTTGACAATATATATTTATGGCATGATTACTCCTTTGCTACCTTTGTATTTACGTTGTTAATCTCCTTTCCCTTCAAGTATCATTTACTAACTTCGTTCTAACTTTGTTTGTTTTTGTTCATTATAGTACAAGTCAAACACGGTCAAAATCGAAATACCCAAAACAAACAAGGGTCCAAATACATTATTTCTTATACAATCACGCGAGATAATCCTTCCTTGTATAACCTTGATATGCAATCAAACAAATCAAGTAGCTTTCAAACAATTCGCGCTTGATAGCCTCGTACACGCTTTAGTCTCGAGGTGCACTGTACCAGGCGTCTCAACGTTCGGGCGTCTGATATGAGGCGCTTATTCTACGATCCAGGAAATTAGGTTTCGGCACCTAACACGATTCCCAGCGCATCCAAACTCTATGAACACGACATCCCTTCAATCATTGCAACGGATTGTCAACCGCATTCTAATCCTCTCCCAGACTTCTAAAACAAATTTGAATACCCTTTTACAACCTTCTAAAACACCTCACATCAACCTACATCCCGAACATCTCTGTGTGCCCGAGTTGATGTCATTGCGTGTCCATGTTCAAAGCTTGACAATATATATTTATGGCATGATTACTCCTCTGCTACCTTTGTATTTACATTGTTAATCTCCTTTCCCTTCATGTATCATTTACTAACTTCGTTCTAACTTTGTTTGTTTTTGTTCATTATAGTACAAGTCAAACACGGTCAAAATCGAAATACCCAAAACAAACAAGGGTCCAAATACATTATTTCTTATACAATCACACGTGATAATCCTTCCTTGTATAACCTTGATACGCAATCAAACAAATCAAGTAGCTTTCAAACAATTCGCGCTTGATAGCTTCGTACACGCTTTAGTCTCGAGGTGCACTGTACCAGGCGTCTCGACGTTCGGGCGTCTGATATGAGGCGCTTATTCTACGATCCAGGAAATTAGGTTTCGGCACCTAACATGATTCCCAGCGCATCCAAACTCTATAAACACGACATCCCTTCAATCTTTTCAACAGATTGTCAACCGCATTCTAAACCTCTCCCAGACTTCTAAAACAAACTTGAATACCCTTTTACAACCTTCTAAAACACCTCACATCAACCTACATCCCGAAGATCTCTGTGTGTCTGAGTTGATGTCATTGGGTGTCCATGTTCAAAGCTTGACAATATATATTTATGGCATGATTACTCCTTTGCTACCTTTGTATATACATTGTTAATCTCCTTTCCCTTCAAGTATCATTTACTAACTTCGTTCTAACTTTGTTTGTTTTTGTTCATTATAGTACAAGTCAAACACGGTCAAAATCGAAATACCCAAAACAAACAAGGGTCCAAATACATTATTTCTTATACAATCACGCGTGATAATCCTTCCTTGTATAACCTTGATACGCAATCAAACAAATCAAGTAGCTTTCAAACAATTCGCGCTTGATAGCCTCGTACACGCATTAGTCTCGAGGTGCACTGTACCAGGCGTCTCAACGTTCGGGCGTCTGATATGAGGAGCTTATTCTACGATCCAGGAAATTAGGTTTCGGCACCTAACACGATTCCCAGCGCATCCAAACTCTATGAACACGACATCCCTTCAATCATTGCAACGGATTGTCAACCGCATTCTAAACCTCTCCCAGACTTCTAAAACAAATTTGAATACCCTTTTACAACCTTCTAAAACACCTCACATCAACCTACATCCCGAACATCTCTGTGTGCCCGAGTTGATGTCATTGCGTGTCCATGTTCAAAGCTTGACAATATATATTTATGGCATGATTACTCCTCTGCTACCTTTGTATTTACATTGTTAATCTCCTTTCCCTTCATGTATCATTTACTAACTTCGTTCTAACTTTGTTTGTTTTTGTTCATTATAGTACAAGTCAAACACGGTCAAAATCGAAATACCCAAAACAAACAAGGGTCCAAATACATTATTTCTTATACAATCACACGTGATAATCCTTCCTTGTATAACCTTGATACGCAATCAAACAAATCAAGTAGCTTTCAAACAATTCGCGCTTGATAGCCTCGTACACGCTTTAGTCTCGAGGTGCACTGTACCAGGCGTCTCAACGTTCGGGCGTCTGATATAAGGCGCTTATTCTACGATCCAGGAAGTTAGGTTTCGGCACCTAACACGATTCCCAGCGCATCCAAACTCTATGAACACGACATCCCTTCAATCATTGCAACGGATTGTCAACCGCATTCTAAACCTCTCCAGACTTCTAAAACAAATTTTAATACCCTTTTACAACCTTCTAAAACACCTCACATCAACCTACATCCCGAAGATCTCTCTGTGTCCGAGTTGATGTCATTTGGTGTCCATGTTCAAAGCTTGACAATATATATTTATGGCATGATTACTCCTTTGCTACCTTTGTATTTACATTGTTAATCTCCTTTCCCTTCAAGTATCATTTACGAACTTCGTTCTAACTTTGTTTGTTTTTGTTCATTATAGTACAAGTCAAACACGGGCAAAATCGAAATACCCAAAACAAACAAGGGTCCAAATACATTATTTCTTATACAATCACGCGTGATAATCCTTCCTTGTATAACCTTGATACGCAATCAAACAAATCAAGTAGCTTTCAAACAATTCGCGCTTGATAGCCTCGTACACGCTTTAGTCTCGAGGTGCACTGTACCAGGCGTCTCAACGTTCGGGCGTCTGATATGAGGCGCTTATTCTACGATCCAGGAAGTTAGGTTTCGGCACCTAACACGATTCCCAGCGCATCCAAACTCTATGAACACGACATCCCTTCAATCATTGCAACGGATTGTCAACCGCATTCTAAACCTCTCCCAGACTTCTAAAACAAATTTTAATACCCTTTTACAACCTTCTAAAACACCTCACATCAACCTACATCCCGAAGATCTCTGTGTGTCCGAGTTGATGTCATTGCGTGTCCATGTTCAAAGCTTGACAATATATATTTATGGCATGATTACTCCTCTGCTACCTTTGTATTTACATTGTTAATCTCCTTTCCCTTCATGTATCATTTACTAACTTCGTTCTAACTTTGTTTGTTTTTGTTCATTATAGTACAAGTCAAACACGGTCAAAATCGAAATACCCAAAACAAACAAGGGTCCAAATACATTATTTCTTATACAATCACACGTGATAATCCTTCCTTGTATAACCTTGATACGCAATCAAACAAATCAAGTAGCTTTCAAACAATTCGCGCTTGATAGCTTCGTACACGCTTTAGTCTCGAGGTGCACTGTACCAGGCGTCTCGACGTTCGGGCGTCTGATATGAGGCGCTTATTCTACGATCCAGGAAATTAGGTTTCGGCACCTAACACGATTCCCAGCGCATCCAAACTCTATGAACACGACATCCCTTCAATCATTGCAACGGATTGTCAACCGCATTCTAAACCTCTCGCAGACTTCTAAAACAAATTTGAATACCCTTTTACAACCTTCTAAAACACCTCACATCAACCTACATCCCGAACATCTCTGTGTGTCCGAGTTGATGTCATTTGGTGTCCATGTTCAAAGCTTGACAATATATATTTATGGCATGATTACTCCTTTCCTACCTTTGTATTTATATTGTTAATCTCTTTTCCCTTCATGTATCATTTACTAACTTCGTTCTAACTTTGTTTGTTTTTGTTCATTATAGTACAAGTCAAACACGGTCAAAATCGAAATACCCAAAACAAACAAGGGTCCAAATACATTATTTCTTATACAATCACGCGTGATAATCCTTCCTTGTATAACCTTGATACGCAATCAAACAAATCAAGTAGCT
This sequence comes from Agrostemma githago, assembly GCA_958450325.1. NCBI lineage: Eukaryota > Viridiplantae > Streptophyta > Magnoliopsida > Caryophyllales > Caryophyllaceae > Agrostemma > Agrostemma githago. Next base: position 28,146,881 of record OY288245.1, read on the forward strand.
TTCAAACAATTCGCGCTTGATAGCCTCGTACACGCTTTAGTCTCGAGGTGCACTGTACCAGGCGTCTCGACGTTCGGGCGTCTGATATGAGGCGCTTATTCTACGATCCAGGAAATTAGGTTTCGGCACCTAACACGATTCCCAGCGCATCCAAACTCTATGAACACGACATCCCTTCAATCATTGCAACGGATTGTCAACCGCATTCTAAACCTCTCGCAGACTTCTAAAACAAATTTGAATACCCTTTTACAACCTTCTAAAACACCTCACATCAACCTACATCCCGAACATCTCTGTGTGTCCGAGTTGATGTCATTTGGTGTCCATGTTCAAAGCTTGACAATATATATTTATGGCATGATTACTCCTTTCCTACCTTTGTATTTATATTGTTAATCTATTTTCCCTTCATGTATCATTTACTAACTTCGTTCTAACTTTGTTTGTTTTTGTTCATTATAGTACAAGTCAAACACGGTCAAAATCGAAATACCCAAAACAAACAAGGGTCCAAATACATTATTTCTTATACAATCACGCGTGATAATCCTTCCTTGTATAACCTTGATACGCAATCAAACAAATCAAGTAGCTTTCAAACAATTCGCGCTTGATAGCTTCGTACACGCTTTAGTCTCGAGGTGCACTGTACCAGGCGTCTCAACGTTCGGGCGTCTGATATGAGGCGCTTATTCTACGATCCAGGAAATTAGGTTTCGGCACCTAACACGATTCCCAGCGCATCCAAACTCTATGAACATGACATCCCTTCAATCATTGCAACGGATTGTCAACCGCATTCTAAACCTATCCCAGACTTCTAAAACAAATTTGAATACTCTTTTAGAACCTTCTAAAACACCTCACATCAACCTACATCCCGAAGATCTCTGTGTGTCCGAGTTGATGTCATTTGGTGTCCATGTTCAAAGCTTGACAATATATATTTATGGCATGATTACTCCTTTGCTACCTTTGTATTTACATTGTTAATCTCCTTTCCCTTCAAGTATCATTTACTAACTTCGTTCTAACTTTGTTTGTTTTTGTTCATTATAGTACAAGTCAAACACGGGCAAAATCGAAATACCCAAAACAAACAAGGGTCCAAATACATTATTTCTTATACAATCACGCGTGATAATCCTTCCTTGTATAACCTTGATACGCAATCAAACAAATCAAGTAGCTTTCAAACAATTCGCGCTTGATAGCCTCGTACACGCATTAGTCTCGAGGTGCACTGTACCAGGCGTCTCAACGTTCGGGCATCTGATATGAGGAGCTTATTCTACGATCCAGGAAATTAGGTTTCGGCACCTAACACGATTCCCAGCGCATCCAAACTCTATGAACACGACATCCCTTCAATCATTGCAACGGATTGTCAACCGCATTCTAATCCTCTCCCAGACTTCTAAAACAAATTTGAATACCCTTTTACAACCATCTAAAAAACCTCACATCAACCTACATCCCGAACATCTCTGTGTGCCCGAGTTGATGTCATTGCGTGTCCATGTTCAAAGCTTGACAATATATATTTATGGCATGATTACTCCTCTGCTACCTTTGTATTTACATTGTTAATCTCCTTTCCCTTCATGTATCATTTACTAACTTCGTTCTAACTTTGTTTGTTTTTGTTCATTATAGTACAAGTCAAACACGGTCAAAATCGAAATACCCAAAACAAACAAGGGTCCAAATACATTATTTCTTATACAATCACACGTGATAATCCTTCCTTGTATAACCTTGATACGCAATCAAACAAATCATGTAGCTTTCAAACAATTCGCGCTTGATAGCTTCGTACACGCTTTAGTCTCGAGGTCCACTGTACCAGGCGTCTCGACGTTCGGGCGTCTGATATGAGGCGCTTATTCTACGATCCAGGAAATTAGGTTTCGGCACCTAACACGATTCCCAGCGCATCCAAACTCTATGAACACGACATCCCTTCAATCATTGCAACGGATTGTCAACCGCATTCTAAACCTCTCCCAGACTTCTAAAACAAATTTGAATACCCTTTTACAACCTTCTAAAACACCTCACATCAACCTACATCCCGAACATCTCTGTGTGCCCGAGTTGATGTCATTGCGTGTCCATGTTCAAAGCTTCACAATATATATTTATGGTATGATTACTCCTCTGCTACCTTTGTATTTACATTGTTAATCTCCTTTCCCTTCATGTATCATTTACTAACTTCGTTCTAACTTTGTTTGTTTTTGTTCATTATAGTACAAGTCAAACACGGTCAAAATCGAAATACCCAAAACAAACAAGGGTCCAAATACATTATTTCTTATACAATCACACGTGATAATCCTTCCTTGTATAACCTTGATACGCAATCAAACAAATCAAGTAGCTTTCAAACAATTCGCGCTTGATAGCTTCGTACACGCTTTAGTCTCGAGGTGCACTGTACCAGGTGTCTCAACGTTCGGGCGTCTGATATGAGGCGCTTATTCTACGATCCAGGAAATTAGGTTTCGGCACCTAACACGATTCCCAGCGCATCCAAACTCTATGAACATGACATCGCTTCAATCATTGCAACGGATTGTCAACCGCATTCTAAACCTCTCCCAGACTTCTAAAACAAATTTGAATACTCTTTTAGAACCTTCTAAAACACCTCACATCAACCTACATCCCGAACATCTCTGTGTGTCCGAGTTGATGTCATTGCGTGTCCATGTTCAAAGCTTGACAATATATATTTATGGCATGATTACTCCTTTGCTACCTTTGTATTTACATTGTTAATCTCCTTTCCCTTCATGTATCATTTACTAACTTCGTTCTAACTTTGTTTGTCTTTGTTCATTATAGTACAAGTCAAACACGGTCAAAATCGAAATACCCAAAACAAACAAGGGTCCAAATACATTATTTCTTATACAATCACGCGTGATAATCCTTCCTTGTATAACCTTGATACGAAATCAAACAAATCAAGTAGCTTTCAAACAATTCGCGCTTGATAGCCTCGTACACGCTTTAGTCTCGAGGTGCACTGTACCAGGCGTCTCAACGTTCGGGCGTCTGATATGAGGCGCTTATTCTACGATCCAGGAAGTTAGGTTTCGGCACCTAACACGATTCCCAGCGCATCCAAACTCTATGAACACAACATCCCTTCAATCATTGCAACGGATTGTCAACCGCATTCTAAACCTCTCCCAGACTTCTAAAACAAATTTTAATACCCTTTTACAACCTTCTAAAACACCTCACATCAACCTACATCCCGAAGATCTCTGTGTGTCCGAGTTGATGTCATTTGGTGTCCATGTTCAAAGCTTGACAATATATATTTATGGCATGATTACTCCTTTGCTACCTTTGTATTTACATTGTTAATCTCCTTTCCCTTCAAGTATCATTTACTAACTTCGTTCTAACTTTGTTTGTTTTTGTTCATTATAGTACAAGTCAAACACGGGCAAAATCGAAATACCCAAAACAAACAAGGGTCCAAATACATTATTTCTTATACAATCACGCGTGATAATCCTTCCTTGTATAACCTTGATACGCAATCAAACAAATCAAGTAGCTTTCAAACAATTCGCGCTTGATAGCCTAGTACACGCATTAGTCTCGAGGTGCACTGTACCAGGCGTCTCAACGTTCGGGCGTCTGATATGAGGAGCTTATTCTACGATCCAGGAAATTAGGTTTCGGCACCTAACACGATTCCCAGCGCATCCAAACTCTATGAACACGACATCCCTTCAATCATTGCAACGGATTGTCAACCGCATTCTAAACCTCTCCCAGACTTCTAAAACAAATTTGAATACCCTTTTACAACCTTCTAAAACACCTCACATCAACCTACATCCCGAAGATCTCTGTGTGTCCGAGTTGATGTCATTTGGTGTCCATGTTCAAAGCTTGACAATATATATTTATGGCATGATTACTCCTTTCCTACCTTTGTATTTACATTGTTAATCTCTTTTCCCTTCATGTATCATTTACTAACTTCGTTCTAACTTTGTTTGTTTTTGTTCATTATAGTACAAGTCAAACACGGTCAAAATCGAAATACCCAAAACAAACAAGGGTCCAAATACATTATTTCTTATACAATCACGCGTGATAATCCTTCCTTGTATAACCTTGATACGCAATCAAACAAATCAAGTAGCTTTCAAACAATTCGCGCTTGATAGCCTCGTACACGCTTTAGTCTCGAGGTGCACTGTACCAGGCGTCTCAACGGTCGGGCGTCTGATATGAGGCGCTTATTCTACGATCCAGGAAATTAGGTTTCGGCACCTAACACGATTCCCAGCGCATCCAAACTCTATGAATACGACATCCCTTCAATCATTGCAACGGATTGTCAACCGCATTCTAATCCTCTCCCAGACTTCTAAAACAAATTTGAATACCCTTTTACAACCTTCTAAAACACCTCACATCAACCTACATCCCGAACATCTCTGTGTGCCCGAGTTGATGTCATTGCGTGTCCATGTTCAATGCTTGACAATATATATTTATGGCATGATTACTCCTCTGCTACCTTTGTATTTACATTGATAATCTCCTTTCCCTTCATGTATCATTTACTAACTTCGTTCTAACTTTGTTTGTTTTTGTTCATTATAGTACAAGTCAAACACGGTCAAAATCGAAATACCCAAAACAAACAAGGGTCCAAATACATTATTTCTTATACAATCACACGTGATAATCCTTCCTTGTATAACCTTGATACGCAATCAAACAAATCAAGTAGCTTTCAAACAATTCGCGCTTGATAGCTTCGTACACGCTTTAGTCTCGAGGTGCACTGTACCAGGCGTCTCGACCTTCGGGCGTCTGATATGAGGCGCTTATTCTACGATCCAGGAAATTAGGTTTCGGCACCTAACACGATTCCCAGCGCATCCAAACTCTATGAACACGACATCCCTTCAATCATTGCAACGGATTGTCAACCGCATTCTAAACCTCTCCCAGACTTCTAAAACAAATTTGAATACCCTTTTACAACCTTCTAAAACACCTCACATCAACCTACATCCCGAACATCTCTGTGTGTCCGAGTTGATGTCATTTGGTGTCCATGTTCAAAGCTTGACAATATATATTTATGGCATGATTACTCCTTTCCTACCTTTGTATTTACATTGTTAATCTCTTTTCCCTTCATGTATCATTTACTAACTTCGTTCTAACTTTGTTTGTTTTTGTTCATTATAGTACAAGTCAAACACGGTCAAAATCGAAATACCCAAAACAAACAAGGGTCCAAATACATTATTTCTTATACAATCACGCGTGATAATCCTTCCTTGTATAACATTGATACGCAATCAAACAAATCAAGTAGCTTTCAAACAATTCGCGCTTGATAGCTTCGTACACGCTTTAGTCTCGAGGTGCACTGTACCAGGCGTCTCAACGGTCGGGCGTCTGATATGAGGCGCTTATTCTACGATCCAGGAAATTAGGTTTCGGCACCTAACACGATTCCCAGCGCATCCAAACTCTATGAATACGACATCCCTTCAATCATTGCAACGGATTGTCAACCGCATTCTAATCCTCTCCCAGACTTCTAAAACAAATTTGAATACCCTTTTACAACCTTCTAAAACACCTCACATCAACCTACATCCCGAACATCTCTGTGTGCCCGAGTTGATGTCATTGCGTGTCCATGTTCAATGCTTGACAATATATATTTATGGCATGATTACTCCTCTGCTACCTTTGTATTTACATTGATAATCTCCTTTCCCTTCATGTATCATTTACTAACTTCGTTCTAACTTTGTTTGTTTTTGTTCATTATAGTACAAGTCAAACACGGTCAAAATCGAAATACCCAAAACAAACAAGGGTCCAAATACATTATTTCTTATACAATCACACGTGATAATCCTTCCTTGTATAACCTTGATACGCAATCAAACAAATCAAGTAGCTTTCAAACAATTCGCGCTTGATAGCTTCGTACACGCTTTAGTCTCGAGGTGCACTGTACCAGGCGTCTCGACGTTCGGGCGTCTGATATGAGGCGCTTATTCTACGATCCAGGAAATTAGGTTTCGGCACCTAACACGATTCCCAGCGCATCCAAACTCTATGAACACGACATCCCTTCAATCATTGCAACGGATTGTCAACCGCATTCTAAACCTCTCCCAGACTTCTAAAACAAATTTGAATACCCTTTTACAACCTTCTAAAACACCTCACATCAACCTACATCCCGAACATCTCTGTGTGCCCGAGTTGATGTCATTGCGTGTCCATGTTCAAAGCTTGACAATATATATTTATGGCATGATTACTCGTCTGCTACCTTTGTATTTACATTGATAATCTCCTTTCCCTTCATGTATCATTTACTAACTTCGTTCTAACTTTGTTTGTTTTTGTTCATTATAGTACAAGTCAAACACGGTCAAAATCGAAATACCCAAAACAAACAAGGGTCCAAATACATTATTTCTTATACAATCACACGTGATAATCCTTCCTTGTATAACCTTGATACGCAATCAAACAAATCAAGTAGCTTTCAAACAATTCGCGCTTGATAGCTTCGTACACGCTTTAGTCTCGAGGTGCACTGTACCAGGCGTCTCGACCTTCGGGCGTCTGATATGAGGCGCTTATTCTACGATCCAGGAAATTAGGTTTCGGCACCTAACACGATTCCCAGCGCATCCAAACTCTATGAACATGACATCCCTTCAATCATTGCAACGGATTGTCAACCGCATTCTAAACCTCTCCCAGACTTCTAAAACAAATTTGAATACTCTTTTAGAACCTTCTAAAACACCTCACATCAACCTACATCCCGAACATCTCTGTGTGTCCGAGTTGATGTCATTTGGTGTCCATGTTCAAAGCTTGACAATATATATTTATGGCATGATTACTCCTTTGCTACCTTTGTATTTACATTGTTAATCTCCTTTCCCTTCATGTATCATTTACTAACTTCGTTCTAACTTTGTTTGTTTTTGTTCATTATAGTACAAGTCAAACACGGTCAAAATCGAAATACCCAAAACAAACAAGGGTCCAAATACATTATTTCTTATACAATCACGCGTGATAATCCTTCCTTGTATAACCTTGATACGCAATCAAACAAATCAAGTAGCTTTCAAACAATTCGCGCTTGATAGCCTCGTACACGCTTTAGTCTCGAGGTGCACTGTACCAGGCGTCTCAACGTTCGGGCGTCTGATATGAGGCGCTTATTCTACGATCCAGGAAGTTAGGTTTCGGCACCTAACACGATTCCCAGCGCATCCAAACTCTATGAACACGACATCCCTTCAATCATTGCAACGGATTGTCAACCGCATTCTAAACCTCTCCCAGACTTCTAAAACAAATTTTAATACCCTTTTACAACCTTCTAAAACACCTCACATCAACCTACATCCCGAAGATCTCTGTGTGTCCGAGTTGATGTCATTTGGTGTCCATGTTCAAAGCTTGACAATATATATTTATGGCATGATTACTCCTTTGCTACCTTTGTATTTACATTGTTAATCTCCTTTCCCTTCAAGTATCATTTACTAACTTCGTTCTAACTTTGTTTGTTTTTGTTCATTATAGTACAAGTCAAACACGGGCAAAATCGAAATACCCAAAACAAACAAGGGTCCAAATACATTATTTCTTATACAATCACGCGTGATAATCCTTCCTTGTATAACCTTGATACGCAATCAAACAAATCAAGTAGCTTTCAAACAATTCGCGCTTGATAGCCTCGTACACGCATTAGTCTCGAGGTGCACTGTACCAGGCGTCTCAACGTTCGGGCACCTGATATGAGGAGCTTATTCTACGATCCAGGAAATTAGGTTTCGGCACCTAACACGATTCCCAGCGCATCCAAACTCTATGAACACGACATCCCTTCAATCATTGCAACGGATTGTCAACCGCATTCTAATCCTCTCCCAGACTTCTAAAACAAATTTGAATACCATTTTACAACCATCTAAAACACCTCACATCAACCTACATCCCGAACATCTCTGTGTGCCCGAGTTGATGTCATTGCGTGTCCATGTTCAAAGCTTGACAATATATATTTATGGCATGATTACTCCTCTGCTACCTTTGTATTTACATTGTTAATCTCCTTTCCCTTCATGTATCATTTACTAACTTCGTTCTAACTTTGTTTGTTTTTGTTCATTATAGTACAAGTCAAACACGGTCAAAATCGAAATACCCAAAACAAACAAGGGTCCAAATACATTATTTCTTATACAATCACACGTGATAATCCTTCCTTGTATAACCTTGATACGCAATCAAACAAATCATGTAGCTTTCAAACAATTCGCGCTTGATAGCTTCGTACACGCTTTAGTCTCGAGGTGCACTGTACCAGGCGTCTCGACGTTCGGGCGTCTGATATGAGGCGCTTATTCTACGATCCAGGAAATTAGGTTTCGGCACCTAACACGATTCCCAGCGCATCCAAACTCTATGAACACGACATCCCTTCAATCATTGCAACGGATTGTCAACCGCATTCTAAACCTCTCCCAGACTTCTAAAACAAATTTTAATACCCTTTTACAACCTTCTAAAACACCTCACATCAACCTACATCCCGAAGATCTCTGTGTGTCCGAGTTGATGTCATTTGGTGTCCATGTTCAAAGCTTGACAATATATATTTATGGCATGATTACTCCTTTGCTACCTTTGTATTTACATTGTTAATCTCCTTTCCCTTCATGTATCATTTACTAACTTCGTTCTAACTTTGTTTGTTTTTGTTCATTATAGTACAAGTCAAACACGGTCAAAATCGAAATACCCAAAACAAACAAGGGTCCAAATACATTATTTCTTATACAATCAGGCGTGATAATCCTTCCTTGTATAACCTTGATACGCAATCAAACGAATCAAGTAGCTTTCAAACAATTCGCGCTTGATAGCCTCGTACACGCTTTAGTCTCGAGGTGCACTGTACCAGGCATCTCAACGTTCGGGCGTCTGATATGAGGCGCTTATTCTACGATCCAGGAAGTTAGGTTTCGGCACCTAACACGATTCCCAGCGCATCCAAACTCTATGAACACAACATCCCTTCAATCATTGCAACGGATTGTCAACCGCATTCTAAACCTCTCCCAGACTTCTAAAACAAATTTTAATACCCTTTTACAACCTTCTAAAACACCTCACATCAACCTACATCCCGAAGATCTCTGTGTGTCCGAGTTGATGTCATTTGGTGTCCATGTTCAAAGCTTGACAATATATATTTATGGCATGATTACTCCTTTGCTACCTTTGTACTTACATTGTTAATCTCCTTTCCCTTCAAGTATCATTTACTAACTTCGTTCTAACTTTGTTTGTTTTTGTTCATTATAGTACAAGTCAAACACGGGCAAAATCGAAATACCCAAAACAAACAAGGGTCCAAATACATTATTTCTTATACAATCACGCTTGATAATCCTTCCTTGTATAACCTTGATACGCAATCAAACAAATCAAGTAGCTTTCAAACAATTCGCGCTTGATAGCCTCGTACACGCATTAGTCTCGAGGTGCACTGTACCAGGCGTCTCAACGTTTGGGCGTCTGATATGAGGAGCTTATTCTACGATCCAGGAAATTAGGTTTCGGCACCTAACACGATTCCCAGCGCATCCAAACTCTATGAACACGACATCCCTTCAATCATTGCAACGGATTGTCAACCGCATTCTAAACCTCTCCCAGACTTCTAAAACAAATTTTAATACCCTTTTACAACCTTCTAAAACACCTCACATCAACCTACATCCCGAAGATCTCTGTGTGTCCGAGTTGATGTCATTTGGTGTCCATGTTCAAAGCTTGACAATATATATTTATGGCATGATTACTCCTTTCCTACCTTTGTATTTACATTGTTAATCTCTTTTCCCTTCATGTATCATTTACTAACTTCGTTCTAACTTTGTTTGTTTTTGTTCATTATAGTACAAGTCAAACACGGTCAAAATCGAAATACCCAAAACAAACAAGGGTCCAAATACATTATTTCTTATACAATCTCGCGTGATAATCCTTCCTTGTATAACCTTGATACGCAATCAAACAAATCAAGTAGCTTTCAAACAATTCGCGCTTGATAGCCTCGTACACGCTTTAGTCTCGAGGTGCACTGTACCAGGCGTCTCAACGTTCGGGCGTCTGATATGAGGCGCTTATTCTACGATCCAGGAAATTAGGTTTCGGCACCTAACACGATTCCCAGCGCATCCAAACTCTATGAATACGACATCCCTTCAATCATTGCAACGGATTGTCAACCGCATTCTAATCCTCTCCCAGACTTCTAAAACAAATTTGAATATCCTTTTACAACCTTCTAAAACACCTCACATCAACCTACATCCCGAACATCTCTGTGTGTCCGAGTTGATGTCATTGCGTGTCCATGTTCAAAGCTTGACAATATATATTTATGGCATGATTACTCCTTTGCTACCTTTGTATTTACATTGTTAATCTCCTTTCCCTTCATGTATCATTTACTAACTTCGTTCTAACTTTGTTTGTTTTTGTTCATTATAGTACAAGTCAAACACGGTCAAAATCGAAATACCCAAAACAAACAAGGGTCCAAATACATTATTTCTTATACAATCACGCGTGATAATCCTTCCTTGTATAACCTTGATACGCAATCAAACAAATCAAGTAGCTTTCAAACAATTCGCGCTTGATAGCCTCGTACACGCTTTAGTCTCGAGGTGCACTGTACCAGGCGTCTCAACGTTCGGGCGTCTGATATGAGGCGCTTATTCTACGATCCAGGAAGTTAGGTTTCGGCACCTAACACGATTCCCAGCGCATCCAAACTCTATGAACACAACATCCCTTCAATCATTGCAACGGATTGTCAACCGCATTCTAAACCTCTCCCAGACTTCTAAAACAAATTTTAATACCCTTTTACAACCTTCTAAAACACCTCACATCAACCTACATCCCGAAGATCTCTGTGTGTCCGAGTTGATGTCATTTGGTGTCCATGTTCAAAGCTTGACAATATATATTTATGGCATGATTACTCCTTTGCTACCTTTGTATTTACATTGTTAATCTCCTTTCCCTTCAAGTATCATTTACTAACTTCGTTCTAACTTTGTTTGTTTTTGTTCATTATAGTACAAGTCAAACACGGGCAAAATCGAAATACCCAAAACAAACAAGGGTCCAAATACATTATTTCTTATACAATCACGCGTGATAATCCTTCATTGTATAACCTTGATACGCAATCAAACAAATCAAGTAGCTTTCAAACAATTCGCGCTTGATAGCCTCGTACACGCATTAGTCTCGAGGTGCACTGTACCAGGCGTCTCAACGTTCGGGCGTCTGATATGAGGAGCTTATTCTACGATCCAGGAAATTAGGTTTCGGCACCTAACACGATTCCCAGCGCATCCAAACTCTATGAACACGACATCCCTTCAATCATTGCAACGGATTGTCAACCGCATTCTAAACCTCTCCCAGACTTCTAAAACAAATTTGAATACCCTTTTACAACCTTCTAAAACACCTCACATCAACCTACATCCCGAAGATCTCTGTGTGTCCGAGTTGATGTCATTTGGTGTCCATGTTCAAAGCTTGACAATATATATTTATGGCATGATTACTCCTTTCCTACCTTTGTATTTACATTGTTAATCTCTTTTCCCTTCATGTATCATTTACTAACTTCGTTCTAACTTTGTTTGTTTTTGTTCATTATAGTACAAGTCAAACACGGTCAAAATCGAAATACCCAAAACAAACAAGGGTCCAAATACATTATTTCTTATACAATCACGCGTGATAATCCTTCCTTGTATAACCTTGATACGCAATCAAACAAATCAAGTAGCTTTCAAACAATTCGCGCTTGATAGCCTCGTACACGCTTTAGTCTCGAGGTGCACTGTACCAGGCGTCTCAACGTTCGGGCGTCTGATATGAGGCGCTTATTCTACGATCCAGGAAATTAGGTTTCGGCACCTAACACGATTCCCAGCGCATCCAAACTCTATGAATACGACATCCCTTCAATCATTGCAACGGATTGTCAACCGCATTCTAATCCTCTCCCAGACTTCTAAAACAAATTTGAATACCCTTTTACAACCTTCTAAAACACCTCACATCAACCTACATCCCGAACATCTCTGTGTGCCCGAGTTGATGTCATTGCGTGTCCATGTTCAAAGCTTGACAATATATATTTATGGCATGATTACTCCTCTGCTACCTTTGTATTTACATTGATAATCTCCTTTCCCTTCATGTATCATTTACTAACTTCGTTCTAACTTTGTTTGTTTTTGTTCATTATAGTACAAGTCAAACACGGTCAAAATCGAAATACCCAAAACAAACAAGGGTCCAAATACATTATTTCTTATACAATCACACGTGATAATCCTTCCTTGTATAACCTTGATACGCAATCAAACAAATCAAGTAGCTTTCAAACAATTCGCGCTTGATAGCCTCGTACACGCTTTAGTCTCGAGGTGCACTGTACCAGGCGTCTCAACGTTTGGGCGTCTGATATGAGGCGCTTATTCTACGATCCAGGAAATTAGGTTTCGGCACCTAACACGATTCCCAGCGCATCCAAACTCTATGAACACGACATCCCTTCAATCATTGCAATGGATTGTCAACCGCATTCTAAACCTCTCCCAGACTTCTAAAACAAATTTGAATACCCTTTTACAACCTTCTAAAACACCTCACATCAACCTACATCCCGAACATCTCTGTGTGTCCGAGTTGATGTCATTTGGTGTCCATGTTCAAAGCTTGACAATATATATTTATGGCATGATTACTCCTTTCCTACCTTTGTATTTACATTGTTAATCTCTTTTCCCTTCATGTATCATTTACTAACTTCGTTCTAACTTTGTTTGTTTTTGTTCATTATAGTACAAGTCAAACACGGTCAAAATCGAAATACCCAAAACAAACAAGGGTCCAAATACATTATTTCTTATACAATCACGCGTGATAATCCTTCCTTGTATAACCTTGATACGCAATCAAACAAATCAAGTAGCTTTCAAACAATTCGCGCTTGATAGCCTCGTACACGCTTTAGTCTCGAGGTGCACTGTACCAGGCGTCTCAACGTTCGGGCGTCTGATATGAGGCGCTTATTCTACGATCCAGGAAGTTAGGTTTCGGCACCTAACACGATTCCCAGCGCATCCAAACTCTATGAACACGACATCCCTTCAATCATTGCAACGGATTGTCAACCGCATTCTAAAACTCTCCCAGACTTCTAACACAAATTTTAATACCCTTTTACAACCTTCTAAAACACCTCACATCAACCTACATCCCGAAGATCTCTGTGTGTCCGAGTTGATGTCATTTGGTGTCCATGTTCAAAGCTTGACAATATATATTTATGGCATGATTACTCCTTTGCTACCTTTGTATTTACATTGTTAATCTCCTTTCCCTTCAAGTATCATTTACTAACTTCGTTCTAACTTTGTTTGTTTTTGTTCATTATAGTACAAGTCAAACATGGGCAAAATCGAAATACCCAAAACAAACAAGGGTCCAAATACATTATTTCTTATACAATCACGCGTGATAATCCTTCATTGTATAACCTTGATACGCAATCAAACAAATCAAGTAGCTTTCAAACAATTCGCGCTTGATAGCCTCGTACACGCATTAGTCTCGAGGTGCACTGTACCAGGCGTCTCAACGTTCGGGCGTCTGATATGAGGAGCTTATTCTACGATCCAGGAAATTAGGTTTCGGCACCTAACACGATTCCCAGCGCATCCAAACTCTATGAACACGACATCCCTTCAATCATTGCAATGGATTGTCAACCGCATTCTAAACCTCTCCCAGACTTCTAAAACAAATTTGAATACCCTTTTACAACCTTCTAAAACACCTCACATCAACCTACATCCCGAACATCTCTGTGTGTCCGAGTTGATGTCATTTGGTGTCCATGTTCAAAGCTTGACAATATATATTTATGGCATGATTACTCCTTTCCTACCTTTGTATTTACATTGTTAATCTCTTTTCCCTTCATGTATCATTTACTAACTTCGTTCTAACTTTGTTTGTTTTTGTTCATTATAGTACAAGTCAAACACGGTCAAAATCGAAATACCCAAAACAAACAAGGGTCCAAATACATTATTTCTTATACAATCACGCGTGATAATCCTTCCTTGTATAACCTTGATACGCAATCAAACAAATCAAGTAGCTTTCAAACAATTCGCGCTTGATAGCCTCGTACACGCTTTAGTCTCGAGGTGCACTGTACCAGGCGTCTCAACGTTCGGGCGTCTGATATGAGGCGCTTATTCTACGATCCAGGAAGTTAGGTTTCGGCACCTAACACGATTCCCAGCGCATCCAAACTCTATGAACACGACATCCCTTCAATCATTGCAACGGATTGTCAACCGCATTCTAAAACTCTCCCAGACTTCTAACACAAATTTTAATACCCTTTTACAACCTTCTAAAACACCTCACATCAACCTACATCCCGAAGATCTCTGTGTGTCCGAGTTGATGTCATTTGGTGTCCATGTTCAAAGCTTGACAATATATATTTATGGCATGATTACTCCTTTGCTACCTTTGTATTTACATTGTTAATCTCCTTTCCCTTCAAGTATCATTTACTAACTTCGTTCTAACTTTGTTTGTTTTTGTTCATTATAGTACAAGTCAAACATGGGCAAAATCGAAATACCCAAAACAAACAAGGGTCCAAATACATTATTTCTTATACAATCACGCGTGATAATCCTTCATTGTATAACCTTGATACGCAATCAAACAAATCAAGTAGCTTTCAAACAATTCGCGCTTGATAGCCTCGTACACGCATTAGTCTCGAGGTGCACTGTACCAGGCGTCTCAACGTTCGGGCGTCTGATATGAGGAGCTTATTCTACGATCCAGGAAATTAGGTTTCGGCACCTAACACGATTCCCAGCGCATCCAAACTCTATGAACACGACATCCCTTCAATCATTGCAACGGATTGTCAACCGCATTCTAAACCTCTCCCAGACTTCTAAAACAAATTTGAATACCCTTTTACAACCTTCTAAAACACCTCACATCAACCTACATCCCGAAGATCTCTGTGTGTCCGAGTTGATGTCATTTGGTGTCCATGTTCAAAGCTTGACAATATATATTTATGGCATGATTACTCCTTTCCTACCTTTGTATTTACATTGTTAATCTCTTTTCCCTTCATGTATCATTTACTAACTTCGTTCTAACTTTGTTTGTTTTTGTTCATTATAGTACAAGTCAAACACGGTCAAAATCGAAATACCCAAAACAAACAAGGGTCCAAATACATTATTTCTTATACAATCACGCGTGATAATCCTTCCTTGTATAACCTTGATACGCAATCAAACAAATCAAGTAGCTTTCAAACAATTCGCGCTTGATAGCCTCGTACACGCTTTAGTCTCGAGGTGCACTGTACCAGGCGTCTCAACGTTCGGGCGTCTGATATGAGGCGCTTATTCTACGATCCAGGAAATTAGGTTTCGGCACCTAACACGATTCCCAGCGCATCCAAACTCTATGAATACGACATCCCTTCAATCATTGCAACGGATTGTCAACCGCATTCTAATCCTCTCCCAGACTTCTAAAACAAATTTGAATACCCTTTTACAACCTTCTAAAACACCTCACATCAACCTACATCCCGAACATCTCTGTGTGCCCGAGTTGATGTCATTGCGTGTCCATGTTCAAAGCTTGACAATATATATTTATGGCATGATTACTCCTCTGCTACCTTTGTATTTACATTGATAATCTCCTTTCCCTTCATGTATCATTTACTAACTTCGTTCTAACTTTGTTTGTTTTTGTTCATTATAGTACAAGTCAAACACGGTCAAAATCGAAATACCCAAAACAAACAAGGGTCCAAATACATTATTTCTTATACAATCACACGTGATAATCCTTCCTTGTATAACCTTGATACGCAATCAAACAAATCAAGTAGCTTTCAAACAATTCGCGCTTGATAGCTTCGTACACGCTTTAGTCTCGAGGTGCACTGTACCAGGCGTCTCGACGTTCGGGCGTCTGATATGAGGCGCTTATTCTACGATCCAGGAAATTAGGTTTCGGCACCTAACACGATTCCCAGCGCATCCAAACTCTATGAACACGACATCCCTTCAATCATTGCAATGGATTGTCAACCGCATTCTAAACCTCTCCCAGACTTCTAAAACAAATTTGAATACCCTTTTACAACCTTCTAAAACACCTCACATCAACCTACATCCCGAACATCTCTGTGTGTCCGAGTTGATGTCATTTGGTGTCCATGTTCAAAGCTTGACAATATATATTTATGGCATGATTACTCCTTTCCTACCTTTGTATTTACATTGTTAATCTCTTTTCCCTTCATGTATCATTTACTAACTTCGTTCTAACTTTGTTTGTTTTTGTTCATTATAGTACAAGTCAAACACGGTCAAAATCGAAATACCCAAAACAAACAAGGGTCCAAATACATTATTTCTTATACAATCACGCGTGATAATCCTTCCTTGTATAACCTTGATACGCAATCAAACAAATCAAGTAGCTTTCAAACAATTCGCGCTTGATAGCCTCGTACACGCTTTAGTCTCGAGGTGCACTGTACCAGGCGTCTCAACGTTCGGGCGTCTGATATGAGGCGCTTATTCTACGATCCAGGAAATTAGGTTTCGGCACCTAACACGATTCCCAGCGCATCCAAACTCTATGAATACGACATCCTTTCAATCATTGCAACGGATTGTCAACCGCATTCTAATCCTCTCCCAGACTTCTAAAACAAATTTGAATACCCTTTTACAACCTTCTAAAACACCTCACATCAACCTACATCCCGAACATCTCTGTGTGCCCGAGTTGATGTCATTGCGTGTCCATGTTCAAAGCTTGACAATATATATTTATGGCATGATTACTCCTCTGCTACCTTTGTATTTACATTGTTAATCTCCTTTCCCTTCATGTATCATTTACTAACTTCGTTCTAACTTTGTTTGCTTTTGTTCATTATAGTACAAGTCAAACACGGTCAAAATCGAAATACCCAAAACAAACAAGGGTCCAAATACATTATTTCTTATACAATCACACGTGATAATCCTTCCTTGTATAACCTTGATACGCAATCAAACAAATCAAGTAGCTTTCAAACAATTCGCGCTTGATAGCTTCGTACACGCTTTAGTCTCGAGGTGCACTGTACCAGGCGTCTCGACGTTCGGGCGTCTGATATGAGGCGCTTATTCTACGATCCAGGAAATTAGGTTTCGGCACCTAACACGATTCCCAGCGCATCCAAACTCTATGAACACGACATCCCTTCAATCATTGCAACGGATTGTCAACCGCATTCTAAACCTCTCCCAGACTTCTAAAACAAATTTTAATACCCTTTTACAACCTTCTAAAACACCTCACATCAACCTACATCCCGAAGATCTCTGTGTGTCCGAGTTGATGTCATTTGGTGTCCATGTTCAAAGGTTGAGAATATATATTTATGGCATGATTACTCCTTTCCTACCTTTGTATTTACATTGTTAATCTCCTTTCCCTTCATGTATCATTTACTAACTTCGTTCTAACTTTGTTTGTTTTTGTTCATTATAGTACAAGTCAAACACGGTCAAAATCGAAATACCCAAAACAAAAAAGGGTCCAAATACATTATTTCTTATACAATCACGCGTGATAATCCTTCCTTGTATAACCTTGATACGCAATCAAACAAATCAAGTAGCTTTCAAACAATTCGCGCTTGATAGCCTCGTACACGCTTTAGTCTCGAGGTGCACTGTACCAGGCGTCTCAACGTTCGGTCGTCTGATATGAGGCGCTTATTCTACGATCCAGGAAATTAGGTTTCGGCACCTAACACGATTCCCAGCCCATCCAAACTCTATGAATACGACATCCCTTCAATCATTGCAACGGATTGTCAACCGCATTCTAAACCTCTCCCAGACTTCTAAAACAAATTTTAATACCCTTTTACAACCTTCTAAAACACCTCACATCAACCTACATCCCGAAGATCTCTGTGTGTCCGAGTTGATGTCATTTGGTGTCCATGTTCAAAGGTTGACAATATATATTTATGGCATGATTACTCCTTTGCTACCTTTGTATTTACATTGTTAATCTCCTTTCCCTTCAAGTATCATTTACTAACTTCGTTCTAACTTTGTTTGTTTTTGTTCATTATAGTACAAGTCAAACACGGTCAAAATCGAAATACCCAAAACAAACAAGGGTCCAAATACATTATTTCTTATACAATCACGCGAGATAATCCTTCCTTGTATAACCTTGATACGCAATCAAACAAATCAAGTAGCTTTCAAACAATTCGCGCTTGATAGCCTCGTACACGCTTTAGTCTCGAGGTGCACTGTACCAGGCGTCTCGACGTTCGGGCGTCTGATATGAGGCGCTTATTCTACGATCGAGGAAATTAGGTTTCGGCACCTAACACGATTCCCAGCGCATCCAAACTCTATGAACACGACATCCCTTCAATCATTGCAACGGATTGTCAACCGCATTCTAAACCTCTCCCAGACTTCTAAAACAAATTTGAATACCCTTTTACAACCTTCTAAAACACCTCACATCAACCTACATCCCGAAGATCTCTGTGTGTCCGAGTTGATGTCATTTGGTGTCCATGTTCAAAGCTTGACAGTATATTTATGGCATGATTACTCCTTTCCTACCTTTGTATTTACATTGTTAATCTCCTTTCCCTTCATGTATCATTTACTAACTTCGTTCTAACTTTGTTTGTTTTTGTTCATTATAGTACAAGTCAAACACGGTCAAAATCGAAATACCCAAAACAAACAAGGGTCCAAATACATTATTTCTTATACAATCACGCGTGATAATCCTTCCTTGTATAACCTTGATACGCAATCAAACAAATCAAGTAGCTTTCAAACAATTCGCGCTTGATAGCCTCGTACACGCTTTAGTCTCGAGGTGCACTGTACCAGGCGTCTCAACGTTTGGGCGTCTGATATGAGGCGCTTATTCTACGATCCAGAAAATTAGGTTTCGGCACCTAACACGATTCCCAGCGCATCCAAACTCTATGAATACGACATCCCTTCAATCATTGCAACGGATTGTCAACCGCATTCTAAACCTCTCCCAGACTTCTAAAACAAATTTTAGTACCCTTTTACAACCTTCTAAAACACCTCACATCAACCTACATCCCGAAGATCTCTGTGTGTCCGAGTTGATGTCATTTGGTGTCCATGTTCAAAGGTTGAGAATATATATTTATGGCATGATTACTCCTTTCCTACCTTTGTATTTACATTGTTAATCTCCTTTCCCTTCATGTATCATTTACTAACTTCGTTCTAACTTTGTTTGTTTTTGTTCATTATAGTACAAGTCAAACACGGTCAAAATCGAAATACCCAAAACAAACAAGGGTCCAAATACATTATTTCTTATACAATCACGCGTGATAATCCTTCCTTGTATAACCTTGATACGCAATCAAACAAATCAAGTAGCTTTCAAACAATTCGCGCTTGATAGCCTCGTACACGCTTTAGTCTCGAGGTGCACTGTACCAGGCGTCTCAACGTTCGGTCGTCTGATATGAGGCGCTTATTCTACGATCCAGGAAATTAGGTTTCGGCACCTAACACGATTCCCAGCCCATCCAAACTCTATGAATACGACATCCCTTCAATCATTGCAACGGATTGTCAACCGCATTCTAAACCTCTCCCAGACTTCTAAAACAAATTTTAATACCCTTTTACAACCTTCTAAAACACCTCACATCAACCTACATCCCGAAGATCTCTGTGTGTCCGAGTTGATGTCATTTGGTGTCCATGTTCAAAGGTTGACAATATATATTTATGGCATGATTACTCCTTTGCTACCTTTGTATTTACATTGTTAATCTCCTTTCCCTTCAAGTATCATTTACTAACTTCGTTCTAACTTTGTTTGTTTTTGTTCATTATAGTACAAGTCAAACACGGTCAAAATCGAAATACCCAAAACAAACAAGGGTCCAAATACATTATTTCTTATACAATCACGCGTGATAATCCTTCCTTGTATAACCTTGATACGCAATCAAACAAATCAAGTAGCTTTCAAACAATTCGCGCTTGATAGCCTCGTACACGCTTTAGTCTCGAGGTGCACTGTACCAGGCGTCTCAACGTTTGGGCGTCTGATATGAGGCGCTTATTCTACGATCCAGG
The DNA here is from genome assembly GCA_958450325.1 of Agrostemma githago. Classification (NCBI taxonomy): domain Eukaryota; kingdom Viridiplantae; phylum Streptophyta; class Magnoliopsida; order Caryophyllales; family Caryophyllaceae; genus Agrostemma; species Agrostemma githago. Next base: position 28,167,289 of record OY288245.1, read on the forward strand.
AAATTAGGTTTCGGCACCTAACACGATTCCCAGCGCATCCAAACTCTATGAATACGACATCCCTTCAATCATTGCAACGGATTGTCAACCGCATTCTAAACCTCTCCCAGACTTCTAAAACAAATTTTAATACCCTTTTACAACCTTCTAAAACACCTCACATCAACCTACATCCCGAAGATCTCTGTGTGTCCGAGTTGATGTCATTTGGTGTCCATGTTCAAAGGTTGAGAATATATATTTATGGCATGATTACTCCTTTCCTACCTTTGTATTTACATTGTTAATCTCCTTTCCCTTCATGTATCATTTACTAACTTCGTTCTAACTTTGTTTGTTTTTGTTCATTATAGTACAAGTCAAACACGGTCAAAATCGAAATACCCAAAACAAACAAGGGTCCAAATACATTATTTCTTATACAATCACGCGTGATAATCCTTCCTTGTATAACCTTGATACGCAATCAAACAAATCAAGTAGCTTTCAAACAATTCGCGCTTGATAGCCTCGTACACGCTTTAGTCTCGAGGTGCACTGTACCAGGCGTCTCAACGTTCGGTCGTCTGATATGAGGCGCTTATTCTACGATCCAGGAAATTAGGTTTCGGCACCTAACACGATTCCCAGCCCATCCAAACTCTATGAATACGACATCCCTTCAATCATTGCAACGGATTGTCAACCGCATTCTAAACCTCTCCCAGACTTCTAAAACAAATTTGAATACCCTTTTACAACCTTCTAAAACACCTCACATCAACCTACATCCCGAAGATCTCTGTGTGTCCGAGTTGATGTCATTTGGTGTCCATGTTCAAAGCTTGACAGTATATTTATGGCATGATTACTCCTTTCCTACCTTTGTATTTACATTGTTAATCTCCTTTCCCTTCATGTATCATTTACTAACTTCGTTCTAACTTTGTTTGTTTTTGTTCATTATAGTACAAGTCAAACACGGTCAAAATCGAAATACCCAAAACAAACAAGGGTCCAAATACATTATTTCTTATACAATCACGCGTGATAATCCTTCCTTGTATAACCTTGATACGCAATCAAACAAATCAAGTAGCTTTCAAACAATTCGCGCTTGATAGCCTCGTACACGCTTTAGTCTCGAGGTGCACTGTACCAGGCGTCTCAACGTTTGGGCGTCTGATATGAGGCGCTTATTCTACGATCCAGGAAATTAGGTTTCGGCACCTAACACGATTCCCAGCGCATCCAAACTCTATGAATACGACATCCCTTCAATCATTGCAACGGATTGTCAACCGCATTCTAAACCTCTCCCAGACTTCTAAAACAAATTTTAATACCCTTTTACAACCTTCTAAAACACCTCACATCAACCTACATCCCGAAGATCTCTGTGTGTCCGAGTTGATGTCATTTGGTGTCCATGTTCAAAGGTTGAGAATATATATTTATGGCATGATTACTCCTTTCCTACCTTTGTATTTACATTGTTAATCTCCTTTCCCTTCATGTATCATTTACTAACTTCGTTCTAACTTTGTTTGTTTTTGTTCATTATAGTACAAGTCAAACACGGTCAAAATTGAAATACCCAAAACAAACAAGGGTCCAAATACATTATTTCTTATACAATCACGCGTGATAATCCTTCCTTGTATAACCTTTATACGCAATCAAACAAATCAAGTAGCTTTCAAACAATTCGCGCTTGATAGCCTCGTACACGCATTAGTCTCGAGGTGCACTGTACCAGGCGTCTCAACGTTCGGGCGTCTGATATGAGGAGCTTATTCTACGATCCAGGAAATTAGGTTTCGGCACCTAACACGATTCCCAGCGCATCCAAACTCTATGAACACGACATCCCTTCAATCATTGCAACGGATTGTCAACCGCATTCTAAACCTCTCCCAGACTTCTAAAACAAATTTGAATACCCTTTTACAACCTTCTAAAACACCTCACATCAACCTACATCCCGAAGATCTCTGTGTGTCCGAGTTGATGTCATTTGGTGTCCATGTTCAAAGCTTGACAATATATATTTATGGCATGATTACTCCTTTCCTACCTTTGTATTTACATTGTTAATCTCCTTTCCCTTCATGTATCATTTACTAACTTCGTTCTAACTTTGTTTGTTTTTGTTCATTATAGTACAAGTCAAACACGGTCAAAATCGAAATACCCAAAACAAACAAGGGTCCAAATACATTATTTCTTATACAATCACGCGTGATAATCCTTCCTTGTATAACCTTGATACGCAATCAAACAAATCAAGTAGCTTTCAAACAATTCGCGCTTGATAGCCTCGTACACGCATTAGTCTCGAGGTGCACTGTACCAGGTGTCTCAACGTTCGGGCGTCTGATATGAGGCGCTTATTCTACGATCCAGGAAATTAGGTTTCGGCACCTAACACGATTCCCAGCGCATCCAAACTCTATGAATACGACATCCCTTCAATCATTGCAACGGATTGTCAACCGCATTCTAAACCTCTCCCTGACTTCTAAAACAAATTTTAATACCCTTTTACAACCTTCTAAAACACCTCACATCAACCTACATCCCGAAGATCTCTGTGTGTCCGAGTTGATGTCATTTGGTGTCCATGTTCAAAGGTTGACAATATATATTTATGGCATGATTACTCCTTTGCTAACTTGGAATTTACATTGTTAATCTCCTTTCCCTTCAAGTATCATTTACTAAATTCGTTCTAACTTTGTTTGTTTTTGTTCATTATAGTACAAGTCAAACACGGTCAAAATCGAAATACCCAAAACAAACAAGGGTCCAAATACATTATTTCTTATACAATCACGCGAGATAATCCTTCCTTGTATAACCTTGATACGCAATCAAACAAATCAAGTAGCTTTCAAACAATTCGCGCTTGATAGCCTCGTACACGCATTAGTCTCGAGGTGCACTGTACCAGGCGTCTCAACGTTCGGGCGTCTGATATGAGGAGCTTATTCTACGATCCAGGAAATTAGGTTTCGCCACCTAACACGATTCCCAGCGCATCCAAACTCTATGAACACGACATCCCTTCAATCATTGCAACGGATTGTCAACCGCATTCTAAACCTCTCCCAGACTTCTAAAACAAATTTGAATACCCTTTTACAACCTTCTAAAACACCTCACATCAACCTACATCCCGAAGATCTCTGTGTGTCCGAGTTGATGTCATTTGGTGTCCATGTTCAAAGCTTGACAATATATATTTATGGCATGATTACTCCTTTCCTACCTTTGTATTTACATTGTTAATCTCCTTTCCCTTCATGTATCATTTACTAACTTCGTTCTAACTTTGTTTGTTTTTGTTCATTATAGTACAAGTCAAACACGGTCAAAATCGAAATACCCAAAACAAACAAGGGTCCAAATACATTATTTCTTATACAATCACGCGTGATAATCCTTCCTTGTATAACCTTGATACGCAATCAAACAAATCAAGTAGCTTTCAAACAATTCGCGCTTGATAGCCTCGTACACGCATTAGTCTCGAGGTGCACTGTACCAGGTGTCTCAACGTTCGGGCGTCTGATATGAGGCGCTTATTCTACGATCCAGGAAATTAGGTTTCGGCACCTAACACGATTCCCAGCGCATCCAAACTCTATGAATACGACATCCCTTCAATCATTGCAACGGATTGTCAACCGCATTCTAAACCTCTCCCTGACTTCTAAAACAAATTTTAATACCCTTTTACAACCTTCTAAAACACCTCACATCAACCTACATCCCGAAGATCTCTGTGTGTCCGAGTTGATGTCATTTGGTGTCCATGTTCAAAGCTTGACAATATATATTTATGGCATGATTACTCCTTTGCTAACTTGGAATTTACATTGTTAATCTCCTTTCCCTTCAAGTATCATTTACTAAATTCGTTCTAACTTTGTTTGTTTTTGTTCATTATAGTACAAGTCAAACACGGTCAAAATCGAAATACCCAAAACAAACAAGGGTCCAAATACATTATTTCTTATACAATCACGCGAGATAATCCTTCCTTGTATAACCTTGATACGCAATCAAACAAATCAAGTAGCTTTCAAACAATTCGCGCTTGATAGCCTCGTACACGCTTTAGTCTCGAGGTGCACTGTACCAGGCGTCTCAACGTTCGGGCGTCTGATATGAGGCGCTTATTCTACGATCCAGGAAATTAGGTTTCGGCACCTAACACGATTCCCAGCGCATCCAAACTCTATGAACACGACATCCCTTCAATCATTGCAACGGATTGTCAACCGCATTCTAAACCTCTCCCAGACTTCTAAAACAAATTTTAATACCCTTTTACAACCTTCTAAAACACCTCACATCAACCTACATCCCGAAGATCTCTGTGTGTCCGAGTTGATGTCATTTGGTGTCCATGTTCAAAGCTTGACAATATATATTTATGGCATGATTACTCCTTTGCTACCTTTGTATTTACATTGTTAATCTCCTTTCCCTTCAAGTATCATTTACTAACTTCGTTCTAACTTTGTTTGTTTTTGTTCATTATAGTACAAGTCAAACACGGTCAAAATCGAAATACCCAAAACAAACAAGGGTCCAAATACATTATTTCTTATACAATCACGCGAGATAATCCTTCCTTGTATAACCTTGATACGCAATCAAACAAATCAAGTAGCTTTCAAACAATTCGCGCTTGATAGCCTCGTACACGCTTTAGTCTAGAGGTGCACTGTACCAGGCGTCTCAACGTTCGGGCGTCTGATATGAGGCGCTTATTCTACGATCCAGGAAATTAGGTTTCGGCACCTAACACGATTCCCAGCGCATCCAAACTCTATGAACACGACATCCCTTCAATCATTGCAACGGATTGTCAACCGCATTCTAAACCTCTCCCAGACTTCTAAAACAAATTTTAATACCCTTTTACAACCTTCTAAAACACCTCACATCAACCTACATCCCGAAGATCTCTGTGTGTCCGAGTTGATGTCATTTGGTGTCCATGTTCAAAGCTTGACAATATATATTTATGGCATGATTACTCCTTTGCTACCTTTGTATTTACATTGTTAAACTCCTTTCCCTTCAAGTATCATTTACTAACTTCGTTCTAACTTTGTTTGTTTTTGTTCATTATAGTACAAGTCAAACACGGGCAAAATCGAAATACCCAAAACAAACAAGGGTCCAAATACATTATTTCTTATACAATCACGCGTGATAATCCTTCCTTGTATAACCTTGATACGCAATCAAACAAATCAAGTAGCTTTCAAACAATTCGCGCTTGATAGCCTCGTACACGCATTAGTCTCGAGGTGCACTGTACCAGGCGTCTCAACGTTCGGGCATCTGATATGAGGAGCTTATTCTACGATCCAGGAAATTAGGTTTCGGCACCTAACACGATTCCCAGCGCATCCAAACTCTATGAACACGACATCCCTTCAATCGTTGCAACGGATTGTCAACCGCATTCTAATCCTCTCCCAGACTTCTAAAACAAATTTGAATACCCTTTTACAACCATCTAAAACACCTCACATCAACCAACATCCCGAACATCTCTGTGGGTCCGAGTTGATGTCATTGGGTGTCCATGTTCAAAGCTTGACAATATATATTTATGGCATGATTACTCCTCTGCTACCTTTGTATTTACATTGTTAATCTCCTTTCCCTTCATGTATCATTTACTAACTTCGTTCTAACTTTGTTTGTTTTTGTTCATTATAGTACAAGTCAAACACGGTCAAAATCGAAATACCCAAAACAAACAAGGGTCCAAATACATTATTTCTTATACAATCACACGTGATAATCCTTCCTTGTATAACCTTGATACGCAATCAAACAAATCATGTAGCTTTCAAACAATTCGCGCTTGATAGCTTCGTACACGCTTTAGTCTCGAGGTGTACTGTACCAGGCGTCTCGACGTTCGGGCGTCTGATATGAGGCGCTTATTCTACGATCCAGGAAATTAGGTTTCGGCACCTAACACGATTCCCAGCGCATCCAAACTCTATGAACACGACATCCCTTCAATCATTGCAACGGATTGTCAACCGCATTCTATACCTCTCCCAGACTTCTAAAACAAATTTGAATACCCTTTTACAACCTTCTAAAACACCTCACATCAACCTACATCCCGAACATCTCTGTGTGCCCGAGTTGATGTCATTGCGTGTCCATGTTCAAAGCTTCACAATATATATTTATGGCATGATTACTCCTCTGCTACCTTTGTATTTACATTGTTAATCTCCTTTCCCTTCATGTATCATTTACTAACTTCGTTCTAACTTTGTTTGTTTTTGTTCATTATAGTACAAGTCAAACACGGTCAAAATCGAAATACCCAAAACAAACAAGGGTCCAAATACATTATTTCTTATACAATCACGCGTGATAATCCTTCCTTGTATAACCTTGATACGCAATCAAACAAATCAAGTAGCTTTCAAACAATTCGCTCTTGATAGCCTCGTACACGCATTAGTCTCGAGGTGCACTGTACCAGGCGTCTCAACGTTCGGGCGTCTGATATGAGGCGCTTATTCTACGATCCAGGAAATTAGGTTTCGGCACCTAACACGATTCCCAGCGCATCCAAACTCTATGAATACGACATCCCTTCAATCATTGCAACGGATTGTCAACCGCATTCTAAACCTCTCCCAGACTTCTAAAACAAATTTTAATACCCTTTTACAACCTTCTAAAACACCTCACATCAACCTACATCCCGAAGATCTCTGTGTGTCCGAGTTGATGTCATTTGGTGTCCATGTTCAAAGCTTGACAATATATATTTATGGCATGATTACTCCTTTGCTAACTTGGAATTTACATTGTTAATCTCTTTTCCCTTCAAGTATCATTTACTAAATTCGTTCTAACTTTGTTTGTTTTTGTTCATTATAGTACAAGTCAAACACGGTCAAAATCGAAATACCCAAAACAAACAAGGGTCCAAATACATTATTTCTTATACAATCACGCGAGATAATCCTTCCTTGTATAACCTTGATACGCAATCAAACAAATCAAGTAGCTTTCAAACAATTCGCGCTTGATAGCCTCGTACACGCTTTAGTCTCGAGGTGCACTGTACCAGGCGTCTCAACGTTCGGGCGTCTGATATGAGGCGCTTATTCTACGATCCAGGAAATTAGGTTTCGGCACCTAACACGATTCCCAGCGCATCCAAACTCTATGAACACGACATCCCTTTAATCATTGCAACGGATTGTCAACCGCATTCTAAACCTCTCCCAGACTTCTAAAACAAATTTGAATACCCTTTTACAACCTTCTAAAACACCTCACATCAACCTACATCCCGAACATCTCTGTGTGCCCGAGTTGATGTCATTGTGTGTCCATGTTCAAAGCTTCACAATATATATTTATGGCATGATTACTCTTTTGCTACCTTTGTATTTACATTGTTAATCTCCTTTCCCTTCATGTATCATTTACTAACTTCGTTCTAACTTTGTTTGTCTTTGTTCATTATAGTACAAGTCAAACACGGTCAAAATCGAAATACCCAAAACAAACAAGGGTCCAAATACATTATTTCTTATACAATCACGCGTGATAATCCTTCCTTGTATAACCTTGATACGCAATCAAACAAATCAAGTAGCTTTCAAACAATTCGCGCTTGATAGCCTCGTACACGCTTTAGTCTCGAGGTGCACTGTACCAGGCGTCTCGACGTTCGGGCGTCTGATATGAGGCGCTTATTCTACGATCCAGGAAATTAGGTTTCGGCACCTAACACGATTCCCAGCGCATCCAAACTCTATGAACACGACATCCCTTCAATCATTGCAACGGATTGTCAACCGCATTCTAAACCTCTCCCAGACTTCTAAAACAAAATTTGAATACTCTTTTAGAACCTTCTAAAACACCTCACATCAACCTACATCCCGAAGATCTCTGTGTGTCCGAGTTGATGTCATTTGGTGTCCATGTTCAAAGGTTGACAATATATATTTATGGCATGATTACTCCTTTGCTAACTTGGAATTTACATTGTTAATCTCCTTTCCCTTCAAGTATCATTTACTAAATTCGTTCTAACTTTGTTTGTTTTTGTTCATTATAGTACAAGTCAAACACGGTCAAAATCGAAATACCCAAAACAAACAAGGGTCCAAATACATTATTTCTTATACAATCACGCGAGATAATCCTTCCTTGTATAACCTTGATACGCAATCAAACAAATCAAGTAGCTTTCAAACAATTCGCGCTTGATAGCCTCGTACACGCTTTAGTCTCGAGGTGCACTGTACCAGGCGTCTCAACGTTCGGGCGTCTGATATGAGGCGCTTATTCTACGATCCAGGAAATTAGGTTTCGGCACCTAACACGATTCCCAGCGCATCCAAACTCTATGAATACGACATCCCTTCAATCATTGCAACGGATTGTCAACCGCATTCTAAACCTCTCCCAGACTTCTAAAACAAATTTTAATACCCTTTTACAACCTTCTAAAACACCTCACATCAACCTACATCCCGAAGATCTCTGTGTGTCCGAGTTGATGTCATTTGGTGTCCATGTTCAAAGCTTGACAATATATATTTTTGGCATGATTACTCCTTTGCTAACTTGGAATTTACATTGTTAATCTCTTTTCCCTTCAAGTATCATTTACTAAATTCGTTCTAACTTTGTTTGTTTTTGTTCATTATAGTACAAGTCAAACACGGTCAAAATCGAAATACCCAAAACAAACAAGGGTCCAAATACATTATTTCTTATACAATCACGCGAGATAATCCTTCCTTGTATAACCTTGATACGCAATCAAACAAATCAAGTAGCTTTCAAACAATTCGCGCTTGATAGCCTCGTACACGCTTTAGTCTCGAGGTGCACTGTACCAGGCGTCTCAACGTTCGGGCGTCTGATATGAGGCGCTTATTCTACGATCCAGGAAATTAGGTTTCGGCACCTAACACGATTCCCAGCGCATCCAAACTCTATGAACACGACATCCCTTCAATCATTGCAACGGATTGTCAACCGCATTCTAAACCTCTCCCAGACTTCTAAAACAAAATTTGAATACTCTTTTAGAACCTTCTAAAACACCTCACATCAACCTACATCCCGAAGATCTCTGTGTGTCCGAGTTGATGTCATTTGGTGTCCATGTTCAAAGGTTGACAATATATATTTATGGCATGATTACTCCTTTGCTAACTTGGAATTTACATTGTTAATCTCCTTTCCCTTCAAGTATCATTTACTAAATTCGTTCTAACTTTGTTTGTTTTTGTTCATTATAGTACAAGTCAAACACGGTCAAAATCGAAATACCCAAAACAAACAAGGGTCCAAATACATTATTTCTTATACAATCACGCGAGATAATCCTTCCTTGTATAACCTTGATACGCAATCAAACAAATCAAGTAGCTTTCAAACAATTCGCGCTTGATAGCCTCGTACACGCTTTAGTCTCGAGGTGCACTGTACCAGGCGTCTCAACGTTCGGGCGTCTGATATGAGGCGCTTATTCTACGATCCAGGAAATTAGGTTTCGGCACCTAACACGATTCCCAGCGCATCCAAACTCTATGAATACGACATCCCTTCAATCATTGCAACGGATTGTCAACCGCATTCTAAACCTCTCCCAGACTTCTAAAACAAATTTTAATACCCTTTTACAACCTTCTAAAACACCTCACATCAACCTACATCCCGAAGATCTCTGTGTGTCCGAGTTGATGTCATTTGGTGTCCATGTTCAAAGCTTGACAATATATATTTATGGCATGATTACTCCTTTGCTAACTTGGAATTTACATTGTTAATCTCTTTTCCCTTCAAGTATCATTTACTAAATTCGTTCTAACTTTGTTTGTTTTTGTTCATTATAGTACAAGTCAAACACGGTCAAAATCGAAATACCCAAAACAAACAAGGGTCCAAATACATTATTTCTTATACAATCACGCGAGATAATCCTTCCTTGTATAACCTTGATACGCAATCAAACAAATCAAGTAGCTTTCAAACAATTCGCGCTTGATAGCCTCGTACACGCTTTAGTCTCGAGGTGCACTGTACCAGGCGTCTCAACGTTCGGGCGTCTGATATGAGGCGCTTATTCTACGATCCAGGAAATTAGGTTTCGGCACCTAACACGATTCCCAGCGCATCCAAACTCTATGAACACGACATCCCTTTAATCATTGCAACGGATTGTCAACCGCATTCTAAACCTCTCCCAGACTTCTAAAACAAATTTGAATACCCTTTTACAACCTTCTAAAACACCTCACATCAACCTACATCCCGAACATCTCTGTGTGCCCGAGTTGATGTCATTGTGTGTCCATGTTCAAAGCTTCACAATATATATTTATGGCATGATTACTCTTTTGCTACCTTTGTATTTACATTGTTAATCTCCTTTCCCTTCATGTATCATTTACTAACTTCGTTCTAACTTTGTTTGTCTTTGTTCATTATAGTACAAGTCAAACACGGTCAAAATCGAAATACCCAAAACAAACAAGGGTCCAAATACATTATTTCTTATACAATCACGCGTGATAATCCTTCCTTGTATAACCTTGATACGCAATCAAACAAATCAAGTAGCTTTCAAACAATTCGCGCTTGATAGCCTCGTACACGCTTTAGTCTCGAGGTGCACTGTACCAGGCGTCTCGACGTTCGGGCGTCTGATATGAGGCGCTTATTCTACGATCCAGGAAATTAGGTTTCGGCACCTAACACGATTCCCAGCGCATCCAAACTCTATGAACACGACATCCCTTCAATCATTGCAACGGATTGTCAACCGCATTCTAAACCTCTCCCAGACTTCTAAAACAAAATTTGAATACTCTTTTAGAACCTTCTAAAACACCTCACATCAACCTACATCCCGAAGATCTCTGTGTGTCCGAGTTGATGTCATTTGGTGTCCATGTTCAAAGGTTGACAATATATATTTATGGCATGATTACTCCTTTGCTAACTTGGAATTTACATTGTTAATCTCCTTTCCCTTCAAGTATCATTTACTAAATTCGTTCTAACTTTGTTTGTTTTTGTTCATTATAGTACAAGTCAAACACGGTCAAAATCGAAATACCCAAAACAAACAAGGGTCCAAATACATTATTTCTTATACAATCACGCGAGATAATCCTTCCTTGTATAACCTTGATACGCAATCAAACAAATCAAGTAGCTTTCAAACAATTCGCGCTTGATAGCCTCGTACACGCTTTAGTCTCGAGGTGCACTGTACCAGGCGTCTCAACGTTCGGGCGTCTGATATGAGGCGCTTATTCTACGATCCAGGAAATTAGGTTTCGGCACCTAACACGATTCCCAGCGCATCCAAACTCTATGAACACGACATCCCTTTAATCATTGCAACGGATTGTCAACCGCATTCTAAACCTCTCCCAGACTTCTAAAACAAATTTGAATACCCTTTTACAACCTTCTAAAACACCTCACATCAACCTACATCCCGAAGATCTCTGTGTGTCCGAGTTGATGTCATTTGGTGTCCATGTTCAAAGGTTGACAATATATATTTATGGCATGATTACTCCTTTGCTACCTTTGTATTTACATTGTTAATCTCCTTTCCCTTCAAGTATCATTTACTAACTTCGTTCTAACTTTGTTTGTTATTGTTCATTATAGTACAAGTCAAACACAGTCAAAATCGAAATACCCAAAACAAACAAGGGTCCAAATACATTATTTCTTATACAATCACGCGAGATAATCCTTCCTTGTATAACCTTGATACGCAATCAAACAAATCAAGTAGCTTTCACACAATTCGCGCTTGATAGCCTCGTACACGCTTTAGTCTCGAGGTGCACTGTACCAGGCGTCTCAACGTTCGGGCGTCTGATATGAGGCGCTTATTCTACGATCCAGGAAATTAGGTTTCGGCACCTAACACGATTCCCAGCGCATCCAAACTCTATGAACACGACATCCCTTCAATCATTGCAACGGATTGTCAACCGCATTCTAAACCTCTCCCAGACTTCTAAAACAAAATTTGAATACTCTTTTAGAACCTTCTAAAACACCTCACATCAACCTACATCCCGAAGATCTCTGTGTGTCCGAGTTGATGTCATTTGGTGTCCATGTTCAAAGCTTGACAATATATATTTATGGCATGATTACTCCTTTCCTACCTTTGTATTTACATTGTTAATCTCCTTTCCCTTCATGTATCATTTACTAACTTCGTTCTAACTTTGTTTGTTTTTGTTCATTATAGTACAAGTCAAACACGGTCAAAATCGAAATACCCAAAACAAACAAGGGTCCAAATACATTATTTCTTATACAATCACGCGTGATAATCCTTCCTTGTATAACCTTGATACGCAATCAAACAAATCAAGTAGCTTTCTAACAATTCGCGCTTGATAGCCTCGTACACGCATTAGTCTCGAGGTGCACTGTACCAGGCGTCTCAACGTTCGGGCGTCTGATATGAGGCGCTTATTCTACGATCCAGGAAATTAGGTTTCGGCACCTAACACGATTCCCAGCGCATCCAAACTCTATGAATACGACATCCCTTCAATCATTGCAACGGATTGTCAACCGCATTCTAAACCTCTCCCTGACTTCTAAAACAAATTTGAATACCCTTTTACAACCTTCTAAAACACCTCACATCAACCTACATCCCGAAGATCTCTGTGTGTCCGAGTTGATGTCATTTGGTGTCCATGTTCAAAGGTTGACAATATATATTTATGGCATGATTACTCCTTTGCTAACTTGGAATTTACATTGTTAATCTCCTTTCCCTTCAAGTATCATTTACTAAATTCGTTCTAACTTTGTTTGTTTTTGTTCATTATAGTACAAGTCAAACACGGTCAAAATCGAAATACCCAAAACAAACAAGGGTCCAAATACATTATTTCTTATACAATCACGCGAGATAATCCTTCCTTGTATAACCTTGATACGCAATCAAACAAATCAAGTAGCTTTCAAACAATTCGCGCTTGATAGCCTCGTACACGCTTTAGTCTCGAGGTGCACTGTACCAGGCGTCTCAACGTTCGGGCGTCTGATATGAGGCGCTTATTCTACGATCCAGGAAATTAGGTTTCGGCACCTAACACGATTCCCAGCGCATCCAAACTCTATGAACACGACATCCCTTTAATCATTGCAACGGATTGTCAACCGCATTCTAAACCTCTCCCAGACTTCTAAAACAAATTTGAATACCCTTTTACAACCTTCTAAAACACCTCACATCAACCTACATCCCGAAGATCTCTGTGTGTCCGAGTTGATGTCATTTGGTGTCCATGTTCAAAGGTTGACAATATATATTTATGGCATGATTACTCCTTTGCTACCTTTGTATTTACATTGTTAATCTCCTTTCCCTTCAAGTATCATTTACTAACTTCGTTCTAACTTTGTTTGTTATTGTTCATTATAGTACAAGTCAAACACAGTCAAAATCGAAATACCCAAAACAAACAAGGGTCCAAATACATTATTTCTTATACAATCACGCGAGATAATCCTTCCTTGTATAACCTTGATACGCAATCAAACAAATCAAGTAGCTTTCACACAATTCGCGCTTGATAGCCTCGTACACGCTTTAGTCTCGAGGTGCACTGTACCAGGCGTCTCAACGTTCGGGCGTCTGATATGAGGCGCTTATTCTACGATCCAGGAAATTAGGTTTCGGCACCTAACACGATTCCCAGCGCATCCAAACTCTATGAACACGACATCCCTTCAATCATTGCAACGGATTGTCAACCGCATTCTAAACCTCTCCCAGACTTCTAAAACAAAATTTGAATACTCTTTTAGAACCTTCTAAAACACCTCACATCAACCTACATCCCGAAGATCTCTGTGTGTCCGAGTTGATGTCATTTGGTGTCCATGTTCAAAGCTTGACAATATATATTTATGGCATGATTACTCCTTTCCTACCTTTGTATTTACATTGTTAATCTCCTTTCCCTTCATGTATCATTTACTAACTTCGTTCTAACTTTGTTTGTTTTTGTTCATTATAGTACAAGTCAAACACGGTCAAAATCGAAATACCCAAAACAAACAAGGGTCCAAATACATTATTTCTTATACAATCACGCGTGATAATCCTTCCTTGTATAACCTTGATACGCAATCAAACAAATCAAGTAGCTTTCTAACAATTCGCGCTTGATAGCCTCGTACACGCATTAGTCTCGAGGTGCACTGTACCAGGCGTCTCAACGTTCGGGCGTCTGATATGAGGCGCTTATTCTACGATCCAGGAAATTAGGTTTCGGCACCTAACACGATTCCCAGCGCATCCAAACTCTATGAATACGACATCCCTTCAATCATTGCAACGGATTGTCAACCGCATTCTAAACCTCTCCCTGACTTCTAAAACAAATTTGAATACCCTTTTACAACCTTCTAAAACACCTCACATCAACCTACATCCCGAAGATCTCTGTGTGTCCGAGTTGATGTCATTTGGTGTCCATGTTCAAAGGTTGACAATATATATTTATGGCATGATTACTCCTTTGCTACCTTTGTATTTACATTGTTAATCTCCTTTCCCTTCAAGTATCATTTACTAACTTCGTTCTAACTTTGTTTGTTATTGTTCATTATAGTACAAGTCAAACACAGTCAAAATCGAAATACCCAAAACAAACAAGGGTCCAAATACATTATTTCTTATACAATCACGCGAGATAATCCTTCCTTGTATAACCTTGATACGCAATCAAACAAATCAAGTAGCTTTCAAACAATTCGCGCTTGATAGCCTCGTACACGCTTTAGTCTCGAGGTGCACTGTCCCAGGCGTCTCAACGTTCGGGCGTCTGATATGAGGCGCTTATTCTACGATCCAGGAAATTAGGTTTCGGCACCTAACACGATTCCCAGCGCATCCAAACTCTATGAACACGACATCCCTTCAATCATTGCAACGGATTGTCAACCGCATTCTAAACCTCTCCCAGACTTCTAAAACAAAATTTGAATACTCTTTTAGAACCTTCTAAAACACCTCACATCAACCTACATCCCGAAGATCTCTGTGTGTCCGAGTTGATGTCATTTGGTGTCCATGTTCAAAGCTTGACAATATATATTTATGGCATGATTACTCCTTTCTTACCTTTGTATTTACATTGTTAATCTCCTTTCCCTTCATGTATCATTTACTAACTTCGTTCTAACTTTGTTTGTTTTTGTTCATTATAGTACAAGTCAAACACGGTCAAAATCGAAATACCCAAAACAAACAAGGGTCCAAATACATTATTTCTTATACAATCACGCGTGATAATCCTTCCTCGTATAACCTTGATACGCAATCAAACAAATCAAGTAGCTTTCTAACAATTCGCGCTTGATAGCCTCGTACACGCATTAGTCTCGAGGTGCACTGTACCAGGCGTCTCAACGTTCGGGCGTCTGATATGAGGCTCTTATTCTACGATCCAGGAAATTAGGTTTCGGCACCTAACACGATTCCCAGCGCATCCAAACTCTATGAATACGACATCCCTTCAATCATTGCAACGGATTGTCAACCGCATTCTAAACCTCTCCCTGACTTCTAAAACAAATTTGAATACCCTTTTACAACCTTCTAAAACACCTCACATCAACCTACATCCCGAAGATCTCTGTGTGTCCGAGTTGATGTCATTTGGTGTCCATGTTCAAAGGTTGACAATATATATTTATGGCATGATTACTCCTTTCCTACCTTTGTATTTACATTGTTAATCTCCTTTCCCTTCATGTATCATTTACTAACTTCGTTCTAACTTTGTTTGTTTTTGTTCATTATAGTACAAGTCAAACACGGTCAAAATCGAAATACCCAAAACAAACAAGGGTCCAAATACATTATTTCTTATACAATCACGCGTGATAATCCTTCCTTGTATAACCTTGATACGCAATCAAACAAATCAAGTAGCTTTCAAACAATTCGCGCTTGATAGCCTCGTACACGCTTTAGTCTCGAGGTGCACTGTACCAGGCGTCTCAACGTTCGGTCGTCTGATATGAGGCGCTTATTCTACGATCCAGGAAATTAGGTTTCGGCACCTAACACGATTCCCAGCCCATCCAAACTCTATGAATACGACATCCCTTCAATCATTGCAACGGATTGTCAACCGCATTCTAAACCTCTCCCAGACTTCTAAAACAAATTTTAATACCCTTTTACAACCTTCTAAAACACCTCACATCAACCTACATCCCGAAGATCTCTGTGTGTCCGAGTTGATGTCATTTGGTGTCCATGTTCAAAGGTTGACAATATATATTTATGGCATGATTACTCCTTTGCTACCTTTGTATTTACATTGTTAATCTCCTTTCCCTTCAAGTATCATTTACTAACTTCGTTCTAACTTTGTTTGTTTTTGTTCATTATAGTACAAGTCAAACACGGTCAAAATCGAAATACCCAAAACAAACAAGGGTCCAAATACATTATTTCTTATACAATCACACGAGATAATCCTTCCTTGTATAACCTTGATACGCAATCAAACAAATCAAGTAGCTTTCAAACAATTCGCGCTTGATAGCCTCGTACACGCTTTAGTCTCGAGGTGCACTGTACCAGGCGTCTCGACGTTCGGGCGTCTGATATGAGGCGCTTATTCTACGATCCAGGAAATTAGGTTTCGGCACCTAACACGATTCCCAGCGCATCCAAACTCTATGAACACGACATCCCTTCAATCATTGCAACGGATTGTCAACCGCATTCTAAACCTCTCCCAGACTTCTAAAACAAATTTGAATACCCTTTTACAACCTTCTAAAACACCTCACATCAACCTACATCCCGAAGATCTCTGTGTGTCCGAGTTGATGTCATTTGGTGTCCATGTTCAAAGCTTGACAGTATATTTATGGCATGATTACTCCTTTGCTAACTTGGAATTTACATTGTTAATCTCCTTTCCCTTCAAGTATCATTTACTAAATTCGTTCTAACTTTGTTTGTTTTTGTTCATTATAGTACAAGTCAAACACGGTCAAAATCGAAATACCCAAAACAAACAAGGGTCCAAATACATTATTTCTTATACAATCACGCGAGATAATCCTTCCTTGTATAACCTTGATACGCAATCAAACAAATCAAGTAGCTTTCAAACAATTCGCGCTTGATAGCCTCGTACACGCTTTAGTCTCGAGGTGCACTGTACCAGGCGTCTCAACGTTCGGGCGTCTGATATGAGGCGCTTATTCTACGATCCAGGAAATTAGGTTTCGGCACCTAACACGATTCCCAGCGCATCCAAACTCTATGAACACGACATCCCTTTAATCATTGCAACGGATTGTCAACCGCAATCTAAACCTCTCCCAGACTTCTAAAACAAATTTGAATACCCTTTTACAACCTTCTAAAACACCTCACATCAACCTACATCCCGAAGATCTCTGTGTGTCCGAGTTGATGTCATTTGGTGTCCATGTTCAAAGGTTGACAATATATATTTATGGCATGATTACTCCTTTGCTACCTTTGTATTTACATTGTTAATCTCCTTTCCCTTCAAGTATCATTTACTAACTTCGTTCTAACTTTGTTTGTTTTTGTTCATTATAGTACAAGTCAAACACAGTCAAAATCGAAATACCCAAAACAAACAAGGGTCCAAATACATTATTTCTTATACAATCACGCGAGATAATCCTTCCTTGTATAACCTTGATACGCAATCAAACAAATCAAGTAGCTTTCAAACAATTCGCGCTTGATAGCCTCGTACACGCTTTAGTCTCGAGGTGCACTGTACCAGGCGTCTCAACGTTCGGGCGTCTGATATGAGGCGCTTATTCTACGATCCAGGAAATTAG
The DNA here is from genome assembly GCA_958450325.1 of Agrostemma githago. NCBI lineage: Eukaryota > Viridiplantae > Streptophyta > Magnoliopsida > Caryophyllales > Caryophyllaceae > Agrostemma > Agrostemma githago. Next base: position 28,185,208 of record OY288245.1, read on the forward strand.
GTTTCGGCACCTAACACGATTCCCAGCGCATCCAAACTCTATGAACACGACATCCCTTCAATCATTGCAACGGATTGTCAACCGCATTCTAAACCTCTCCCAGACTTCTAAAACAAAATTTGAATACTCTTTTAGAACCTTCTAAAACACCTCACATCAACCTACATCCCGAAGATCTCTGTGTGTCCGAGTTGATGTCATTTGGTGTCCATGTTCAAAGCTTGACAATATATATTTATGGCATGATTACTCCTTTCCTACCTTTGTATTTACATTGTTAATCTCCTTTCCCTTCATGTATCATTTACTAACTTCGTTCTAACTTTGTTTGTTTTTGTTCATTATAGTACAAGTCAAACACGGTCAAAATCGAAATACCCAAAACAAACAAGGGTCCAAATACATTATTTCTTATACAATCACGCGTGATAATCCTTCCTTGTATAACCTTGATACGCAATCAAACAAATCAAGTAGCTTTCAAACAATTCGCGCTTGATAGCCTCGTACACGCATTAGTCTCGAGGTGCACTGTACCAGGCGTCTCAACGTTCGGGCGTCTGATATGAGGCGCTTATTCTACGATCCAGGAAATTAGGTTTCGGCACCTAACACGATTCCCAGCGCATCCAAACTCTATGAATACGACATCCCTTCAATCATTGCAACGGATTGTCAACCGCATTCTAAACCTCTCCCAGACTTCTAAAACAAATTTTAATACCCTTTTACAACCTTCTAAAACACCTCACATCAACCTACATCCCGAAGATCTCTGTGTGTCCGAGTTGATGTCATTTGGTGTCCATGTTCAAAGGTTGACAATATATATTTATGGCATGATTACTCCTTTGCTAACTTGGAATTTACATTGTTAATCTCCTTTCCCTTCAAGTATCATTTACTAAATTCGTTCTAACTTTGTTTGTTTTTGTTCATTATAGTACAAGTCAAACACGGTCAAAATCGAAATACCCAAAACAAACAAGGGTCCAAATACATTATTTCTTATACAATCACGCGAGATAATCCTTCCTTGTATAACCTTGATACGCAATCAAACAAATCAAGTATCTTTCAAACAATTCGCGCTTGATAGCCTCGTACACGCTTTAGTCTCGAGGTGCACTGTACCAGGCGTCTCAACGTTCGGGCGTCTGATATGAGGCGCTTATTCTACGATCCAGGAAATTAGGTTTCGGCACCTAACACGATTCCCAGCGCATCCAAACTCTATGAACACGACATCCCTTCAATCATTGCAACGGATTGTCAACCGCATTCTAAACCTCTCCCAGACTTCTAAAACAAAATTTGAATACTCTTTTAGAACCTTCTAAAACACCTCACATCAACCTACATCCCGAAGATCTCTGTGTGTCCGAGTTGATGTCATTTGGTGTCCATGTTCAAAGCTTGACAATATATATTTATGGCATGATTACTCCTTTCCTACCTTTGTATTTACATTGTTAATCTCCTTTCCCTTCATGTATCATTTACTAACTTCGTTCTAACTTTGTTTGTTTTTGTTCATTATAGTACAAGTCAAACACGGTCAAAATCGAAATACCCAAAACAAACAAGGGTCCAAATACATTATTTCTTATACAATCACGCGAGATAATCCTTCCTTGTATAACCTTGATACGCAATCAAACAAATCAAGTAGCTTTCAAACAATTCGCGCTTGATAGCCTCGTACACGCATTAGTCTCGAGGTGCACTGTACCAGGCGTCTCAACGTTCGGGCGTCTGATATGAGGCGCTTATTCTACGATCCAGGAAATTAGGTTTCGGCACCTAACACGATTCCCAGCGCATCCAAACTCTATGAATACGACATCCCTTCAATCATTGCAACGGATTGTCAACCGCATTCTAAACCTCTCCCAGACTTCTAAAACAAATTTTAATACCCTTTTACAACCTTCTAAAACACCTCACATCAACCTACATCCCGAAGATCTCTGTGTGTCCGAGTTGATGTCATTTGGTGTCCATGTTCAAAGGTTGACAATATATATTTATGGCATGATTACTCCTTTGCTAACTTGGAATTTACATTGTTAATCTCCTTTCCCTGCAAGTATCATTTACTAAATTCGTTCTAACTTTGTTTGTTTTTGTTCATTATAGTACAAGTCAAACACGGTCAAAATCGAAATACCCAAAACAAACAAGGGTCCAAATACATTATTTCTTATACAATCACGCGAGATAATCCTTCCTTGTATAACCTTGATACGCAATCAAACAAATCAAGTATCTTTCAAACAATTCGCGCTTGATAGCCTCGTACACGCTTTAGTCTCGAGGTGCACTGTACCAGGCGTCTCAACGTTCGGGCGTCTGATATGAGGCGCTTATTCTACGATCCAGGAAATTAGGTTTCGGCACCTAACACAATTCCCAGCGCATCCAAACTCTATGAACACGACATCCCTTCAATCATTGCAACGGATTGTCAACCGCATTCTAAACCTCTCCCAGACTTCTAAAACAAATTTGAATACCCTTTTACAACCTTCTAAAACACCTCACATCAACCTACATCCCGAACATCTCTGTGTGCCCGAGTTGATGTCATTGTGTGTCCATGTTCAAAGCTTCACAATATATATTTATGGCATGATTACTCCTTTGCTACCTTTGTATTTACATTGTTCATCTCCTTTCCCTTCATGTATCATTTACTAACTTCGTTCTAACTTTTTTTGTTTTTGTTCATTATAGTACAAGTCAAACACGGTCAAAATCGAAATACCCAAAACAAACAAGGGTCCAAATACATTATTTCTTATACAATCACGCGTGATAATCCTTCCTTGTATAACCTTGATACGCAAGCAAACAAATCAAGTAGCTTTCAAACAATTCGCGCTTGATAGCCTCGTACACGCTTTAGTCTCGAGGTGCACTGTACCAGGCGTCTCGACGTTCGGGCGTCTGATATGAGGCGCTTATTCTACTATCCAGGAAATTAGGTTTCGGCACCTAACACGATTCCCAGCGCATCCAAACTCTATAAACACGACATCCCTTCAATCTTTTCAACAGATTGTCAACCGCATTCTAAACCTCTCCCAGACTTCTAAAACAAACTTGAATACCCTTTTACAACCTTCTAAAACACCTCACATCAACCTACATCCCGAAGATCTCAGTGTGTCCGAGTTGATGTCATTGGGTGTCCATGTTCAAAGGTTGACAATATATATTTATGGCATGATTACTCCTTTGTTACCTTTGTATTTACATTGTTAATCTCCTTTCCCTTCAAGTATCATTTACTAACTTCGTTCTAACTTTGTTTGTTTTTGTTCATTATAGTACAAGTCAAACACGGTCAAAATCGAAATACCCAAAACAAACAAGGGTCCAAATACATTATTTCTTTTACAATCACGCGAGATAATCCTTCCTTGTATAACCTTGATACGCAATCAAACAAATCAATTAGCTTTCAAACAATTCGCGCTTGATAGCCTCGTACACGCTTTAGTCTCGAGGTGCACTGTACCAGGCGTCTCGACGTTCGGGCGTCTGATATGAGGCGCTTATTCTACGATCCATGAAATTAGGTTTCGGCACCTAACACGATTCCCAGCGCATCCAAACTCTATGAATACGACATCCCTACAATCATTGCAACGGATTGTCAACCGCATTCTAAACCTCTCCCAGACTTCTAAAACAAATTTTAATACCCTTTTACAACCTTCTAAAACGCCTCACATCAACCTACATCCCGAAGATCTCTGTGTGTCCGAGTTGATGTCATTTGGTGTCCATGTTCAAAGGTTGACAATATATATTTATGGCATGATTACTCCTTTGCTACCTTTGTATTTACATTGTTAATCTCCTTTCCGTTCAAGTATCATTTACTAACTTCGTTCTAACTTTGTTTGTTTTTGTTCATTATAGTACAAGTCAAACACAGTCAAAATCGAAATACCCAAAACAAACAAGGGTCCAAATACATTATTTCTTATACAATCACGCGAGATAATCCTTCCTTGTATAACCTTGATACGCAATCAAACAAATCAAGTAGCTTTCAAACAATTCGCGCTTGATAGCCTCGTACACGCTTTAGTTTCGAGGTGCACTGTACCAGGCGTCTCGACGTTCGGGCGTCTGATATGAGGCGCTTATTCTACAATCCAGGAAATTAGGTTTCGGCACCTAACACGATTCCCAGCGCATCCAAACTCTATAAACACGACATCCCTTCAATCTTTTCAACAGATTGTCAACCGCATTCTAAACCTCTCCCAGACTTCTAAAACAAACTTGAATACCCTTTTACAACCTTCTAAAACACCTCACATCAACCTACATCCCGAAGATCTCAGTGTGTCCGAGTTGATGTCATTGGGTGTCCATGTTCAAAGCTTGACAATATATATTTATGGCATGATTACTCCTTTGTTACCTTTGTATTTACATTGTTAATCTCCTTTCCCTTCAAGTATCATTTACTAACTTCGTTCTAACTTTGTTTGTTTTTGTTCATTATAGTACAAGTCAAACACGGTCAAAATCGAAATACCCAAAACAAACAAGGGTCCAAATACATTATTTCTTTTACAATCACGCGAGATAATCCTTCCTTGTATAACCTTGATACGCAATCAAACAAATCAATTAGCTTTCAAACAATTCGCGCTTGATAGCCTCGTACACGCTTTAGTCTCGAGGTGCACTGTACCAGGCGTCTCGACGTTCGGGCGTCTGATATGAGGCGCTTATTCTACGATCCATGAAATTAGGTTTCGGCACCTAACACGATTCCCAGCGCATCCAAACTCTATGAATACGACATCCCTTCAAACATTGCAACGGATTGTCAACCGCATTCTAAACCTCTCCCAGACTTCTAAAACAAATTTTAATACCCTTTTACAACCTTCTAAAACGCCTCACATCAACCTACATCCCGAAGATCTCTGTGTGTCCGAGTTGATGTCATTTGGTGTCCATGTTCAAAGGTTGACAATATATATTTATGGCATGATTACTCCTTTGCTACCTTTGTATTTACATTGTTAATCTCCTTTCCCTTCAAGTATCATTTACTAACTTCGTTCTAACTTTGTTTGTTTTTGTTCATTATAGTACAAGTCAAACACAGTCAAAATCGAAATACCCAAAACAAACAAGGGTCCAAATACATTATTTCTTATACAATCACGCGAGATAATCCTTCCTTGTATAACCTTGATACGCAATCAAACAAATCAAGTAGCTTTCAAACAATTCGCGCTTGATAGCCTCGTACACGGTTTAGTTTCGAGGTGCACTGTACCAGGCGTCTCGACGTTCGGGCGTCTGATATGAGGCGCTTATTCTACAATCCAGGAAATTAGGTTTCGGCACCTAACACGATTCCCAGCGCATCCAAACTCTATAAACACGACATCCCTTCAATCTTTTCAACAGATTGTCAACCGCATTCTAAACCTCTCCCAGACTTCTAAAACAAACTTGAATACCCTTTTACAACCTTCTAAAACACCTCACATCAACCTACATCCCGAAGATCTCTGTGTGTCCGAGTTGATGTCATTGGGTGTCCATGTTCAAAGCTTGACAATATATATTTATGGCATGATTACTCCTTTGCAACCTTTGTATTTACATTGTTAATCTCCTTTCCCTTCAAGTATCATTTACTAATTTCGTTCTAACTTTGTTTGTTTATGTTCATTATAGTATAAGTCAAACACGGTCAAAATCGAAATACCCAAAACAAACAAGGGTCCAAATACATTATTTCTTATACAATCACGCGAGATAATCCTTCCTTGTATAACCTTGATACGCAATCAAACAAATCAAGTAGCTTTCAAACAATTCGCGCTTGATAGCCTCGTACACGCTTTAGTTTCGAGGTGCACTGTACCAGGCGTCTCGACGTTCGGGCGTCTGATATGAGGCGCTTATTCTACAATCCAGGAAATTAGGTTTCGGCACCTAACACGATTCCCAGCGCATCCAAACTCTATAAACACGACATCCCTTCAATCTTTTCAACAGATTGTCAACCGCATTCTAAACCTCTCCCAGACTTCTAAAACAAATTTGAATACCCTTTTACAACCTTCTAAAACACCTCACATCAACCTACATCCCGAAGATCTCAGTGTGTCCGAGTTGATGTCATTGGGTGTCCATGTTCAAAGCTTGACAATATATATTTATGGCATGATTACTCCTTTGTTACCTTTGTATTTACATTGTTAATCTCCTTTCCCTTCAAGTATCATTTACTAACTTCGTTCTAACTTTGTTTGTTTTTGTTCATTATAGTACAAGTCAAACACGGTCAAAATCGAAATACCCAAAACAAACAAGGGTCCAAATACATTATTTCTTTTACAATCACGCGAGATAATCCTTCCTTGTATAACCTTGATACGCAATCAAACAAATCAATTAGCTTTCAAACAATTCGCGCTTGATAGCCTCGTACACGCTTTAGTCTCGAGGTGCACTGTACCAGGCGTCTCGACGTTCGGGCGTCTGATATGAGGCGCTTATTCTACGATCCATGAAATTAGGTTTCGGCACCTAACACGATTCCCAGCGCATCCAAACTCTATGAATACGACATCCCTTCAAACATTGCAACGGATTGTCAACCGCATTCTAAACCTCTCCCAGACTTCTAAAACAAATTTTAATACCCTTTTACAACCTTCTAAAACGCCTCACATCAACCTACATCCCGAAGATCTCTGTGTGTCCGAGTTGATGTCATTTGGTGTCCATGTTCAAAGGTTGACAATATATATTTATGGCATGATTACTCCTTTGCTACCTTTGTATTTACATTGTTAATCTCCTTTCCCTTCAAGTATCATTTACTAACTTCGTTCTAACTTTGTTTGTTTTTGTTCATTATAGTACAAGTCAAACACAGTCAAAATCGAAATACCCAAAACAAACAAGGGTCCAAATACATTATTTCTTATACAATCACGCGAGATAATCCTTCCTTGTATAACCTTGATACGCAATCAAACAAATCAAGTAGCTTTCAAACAATTCGCGCTTGATAGCCTCGTACACGCTTTAGTTTCGAGGTGCACTGTACCAGGCGTCTCGACGTTCGGGCGTCTGATATGAGGCGCTTATTCTACAATCCAGGAAATTAGGTTTCGGCACCTAACACGATTCCCAGCGCATCCAAACTCTATAAACACGACATCCCTTCAATCTTTTCAACAGATTGTCAACCGCATTCTAAACCTCTCCCAGACTTCTAAAACAAACTTGAATACCCTTTTACAACCTTCTAAAACACCTCACATCAACCTACATCCCGAAGATCTCTGTGTGTCCGAGTTGATGTCATTGGGTGTCCATGTTCAAAGCTTGACAATATATATTTATGGCATGATTACTCCTTTGCAACCTTTGTATTTACATTGTTAATCTCCTTTCCCTTCAAGTATCATTTACTAATTTCGTTCTAACTTTGTTTGTTTATGTTCATTATAGTATAAGTCAAACACGGTCAAAATCGAAATACCCAAAACAAACAAGGGTCCAAATACATTATTTCTTATACAATCACGCGAGATAATCCTTCCTTGTATAACCTTGATACGCAATCAAACAAATCAAGTAGCTTTCAAACAATTCGCGCTTGATAGCCTCGTACACGCTTTAGTTTCGAGGTGCACTGTACCAGGCGTCTCGACGTTCGGGCGTCTGATATGAGGCGCTTATTCTACAATCCAGGAAATTAGGTTTCGGCACCTAACACGATTCCCAGCGCATCCAAACTCTATAAACACGACATCCCTTCAATCTTTTCAACAGATTGTCAACCGCATTCTAAACCTCTCCCAGACTTCTAAAACAAACTTGAATACCCTTTTACAACCTTCTAAAACACCTCACATCAACCTACATCCCGAAGATCTCAGTGTGTCCGAGTTGATGTCATTGGGTGTCCATGTTCAAAGCTTGACAATATATATTTATGGCATGATTACTCCTTTGTTACCTTTGTATTTACATTGTTAATCTCCTTTCCCTTCAAGTATCATTTACTAACTTCGTTCTAACTTTGTTTGTTTTTGTTCATTATAGTACAAGTCAAACACGGTCAAAATCGAAATACCCAAAACAAACAAGGGTCCAAATACATTATTTCTTTTACAATCACGCGAGATAATCCTTCCTTGTATAACCTTGATACGCAATCAAACAAATCAATTAGCTTTCAAACAATTCGCGCTTGATAGCCTCGTACACGCTTTAGTCTCGAGGTGCACTGTACCAGGCGTCTCGACGTTCGGGCGTCTGATATGAGGCGCTTATTCTACGATCCATGAAATTAGGTTTCGGCACCTAACACGATTCCCAGCGCATCCAAACTCTATGAATACGACATCCCTTCAAACATTGCAACGGATTGTCAACCGCATTCTAAACCTCTCCCAGACTTCTAAAACAAATTTTAATACCCTTTTACAACCTTCTAAAACGCCTCACATCAACCTACATCCCGAAGATCTCTGTGTGTCCGAGTTGATGTCATTTGGTGTCCATGTTCAAAGGTTGACAATATATATTTATGGCATGATTACTCCTTTGCTACCTTTGTATTTACATTGTTAATCTCCTTTCCCTTCAAGTATCATTTACTAACTTCGTTCTAACTTTGTTTGTTTTTGTTCATTATAGTACAAGTCAAACACAGTCAAAATCGAAATACCCAAAACAAACAAGGGTCCAAATACATTATTTCTTATACAATCACGCGAGATAATCCTTCCTTGTATAACCTTGATACGCAATCAAACAAATCAAGTAGCTTTCAAACAATTCGCGCTTGATAGCCTCGTACACGCTTTAGTTTCGAGGTGCACTGTACCAGGCGTCTCGACGTTCGGGCGTCTGATATGAGGCGCTTATTCTACAATCCAGGAAATTAGGTTTCGGCACCTAACACGATTCCCAGCGCATCCAAACTCTATAAACACGACATCCCTTCAATCTTTTCAACAGATTGTCAACCGCATTCTAAACCTCTCCCAGACTTCTAAAACAAACTTGAATACCCTTTTACAACCTTCTAAAACACCTCACATCAACCTACATCCCGAAGATCTCTGTGTGTCCGAGTTGATGTCATTGGGTGTCCATGTTCAAAGCTTGACAATATATATTTATGGCATGATTACTCCTTTGCAACCTTTGTATTTACATTGTTAATCTCCTTTCCCTTCAAGTATCATTTACTAATTTCGTTCTAACTTTGTTTGTTTTTGTTCATTATAGTATAAGTCAAACACGGTCAAAATCGAAATACCCAAAACAAACAAGGGTCCAAATACATTATTTCTTATACAATCACGCGAGATAATCCTTCCTTGTATAACCTTGATACGCAATCAAACAAATCAAGTAGCTTTCAAACAATTCGCGCTTGATAGCCTCGTACACGCTTTAGTCTCGAGGTGCACTGTACCAGGCGTCTCAACGTTCGGGCGTCTGATATGAGGCGCTTATTCTACGATCCAGGAAATTAGGTTTCGGCACCTAACACGATTCCCAGCGCATCCAAACTCTATGAACACGACATCCCTTCAATCATTGCAACGGATTGTCAACCGCATTCTAAACCTCTCCCAGACTTCTAAAACAAATTTGAATACTCTTTTAGAACCTTCTAAAACACCTCACATCAACCTACATCCCGAACATCTCTGTCTGTCCGAGTTGATGTCATTGCGTGTCCATGTTCAAAGCTTGACAATATATATTTATGGCATGATTACTCCTTTGCTACCTTTGTATTTACATTGTTAATCTCCTTTCCCTTCATGTATCATTTACTAACTTCGTTCTAACTTTGTTTGTTTTTGTTCATTATAGTACAAGTCAAACACGGTCAAAATCGAAATACCCAAAACAAACAAGGGTCCAAATACATTATTTCTTATACAATCACGCGAGATAATCCTTCCTTGTATAACCTTGATACGCAATCAAACAAATCAAGTAGCTTTCAAACAATTCGCGCTTGATAGCCTCGTACACGCTTTAGTCTCGAGGTGCACTGTACCAGGCGTCTCAACGTTCGGGCGTCTTATATGAGGCGCTTATTCTACGATCCAGGAAATTAGGTTTCGGCACTTAACACGATTCCCAGCGCATCCAAACTCTATGAAACCCTTCAATCATTGCAACGGATTGTCAACCGCATTTTAAACCTCTCCCAGACTTCTAAAACAAATTTGAATACCCTTTTACAACCTTCTAAAACACCTCACTTCAACCTACATCCCGAACATCTCTGTGTGCCCGAGTTAAGTCATTGCGTGTCCATGTTCAAAGCTTCACAATATATATTTATGGCATGATTACTCCTTTGCTACCTTTGTATTTACATTGTTAATCTCCTTTCCCTTCATGTATCATTTACTAACTTCGTTCTAACTTTGTTTGTTTTTGTTCATTATAGTGCAAGTCAAACACGGTCAAAATCGAAATACCCAAAACAAACAAGGGTCCAAATACATTATTTCTTATACAATCACACGTGATAATCCTTCCTTGTATAACCTTGATACGCAATCAAACAAATCAAGTAGCTTTCAAACAATTCGCGCTTGATAGCCTCGTACACGCTTTAGTCTCGAGGTGCACTGTACCAGGCGTCTCAACGTTCGGGCGTCTGATATGAGGCGCTTATTCTACGATCCAGGAAATTAGGTTTCGGCACCTAACATGATTCCCAGCGCATCCAAACTCTATGAACACGACATCCCTTCAATCATTGCAACGGATTGTCAACCGCATTCTAAACCTCTCCCAGACTTCTAAAACAAATTTGAATACTCTTTTAGAACCTTCTAAAACACCTCACATCAACCTACATCCCGAACATCTCTGTGTGTCCGAGTTGATGTCATTTGGTGTCCATGTTCAAAGGTTGACAATATATATTTATGGCATGATTACTCCTTTGCTAACTTGGAATTTACATTGTTAATCTCCTTTCCCTTCAAGTATCATTTACTAAATTCGTTCTAACTTTGTTTGTTTTTGTTCATTATAGTACAAGTCAAACACGGTCAAAATCGAAATACCCAAAACAAACAAGGGTCCAAATACATTATTTCTTATACAATCACGCGTGATAATCCTTCCTTGTATAACCTTGATACGCAATCAAACAAATCAAGTAGCTTTCAAACAATTCGCGCTTGATAGCCTCGTACACGCTTTAGTCTCGAGGTGCACTGTACCAGGCGTCTCGACGTTCGGGCGTCTGATATGAGGCGCTTATTCTACGATCCAGGAAATTAGGTTTTGGCACCTAACACGATTCCCAGCGCATCCAAACTCTATAAACACGACATCTCTTCAATCTTTTCAACAGATTGTCAACCGCATTCTAAACCTCTCCCAGACTTCTAAAACAAACTTGAATAACCTTTTACAACCTTCTAAAACACCTCACATCAACCTACATCCCGAAGATCTCTGTGTGTCCGAGTTGATGTCATTGGGTGTCCATGTTCAAAGCTTGACAATATATATTTATGGCATGATTACTCCTTTGCTACCTTTGTATTTACATTGTTAATCTCTTTTCCCTACAAGTATCATTTACTAACTTCGTTCTAACTTTGTTTGTTTTTGTTCATTATAGTACAAGTCAAACACGGTCAAAATCGAAATACCCAAAACAAACAAGGGTCCAAATACATTATTTCTTATACAATCACGCGAGATAATCCTTCCTTGTATAACCTTGATACGCAATCAAACAAATCAAGTAGCTTTCAAACAATTCGCGCTTGATAGCCTCGTACACGCTTTAGTCTCGAGGTGCACTGTACCAGGCGTCTCAACGTTCGGGCGTCTGATCTGAGGCGCTTATTCTACGATCCAGGAAATTAGGTTTCGGCACCTAACACGATTCCCAGCGCATCCAAACTCTATGAACACGACATCCCTTCAATCATTGCAACGGATTGTCAACCGCATTCTAAACCTCTCCCAGACTTCTAAAACAAAATTTGAATACTCTTTTAGAACCTTCTAAAACACCTCACATCAACCTACATCCCGAACATCTCTGTGTGTCCGAGTTGATGTCATTGCGTGTCCATGTTCAAAGCTTGACAATATATATTTATGGCATGATTACTCCTTTGCTACCTTTGTATTTACATTGTTAATCTCCTTTCCCTTCATGTATCATTTACTAACTTCGTTCTAACTTTGTTTGTTTTTGTTCATTATAGTACAAGTCAAACACGGTCAAAATCGAAATACCCAAAACAAACAAGGGTCCAAATACATTATTTCTTATACAATCACGCGAGATAATCCTTCCTTGTATAACCTTGATACGCAATCAAACAAATCAAGTAGCTTTCAAACAATTCGCGCTTGATAGCCTCGTACACGCTTTAGTCTCGAGGTGCACTGTACCAGGCGTCTCAACATTCGGGCGTCTGATATGAGGCGCTTATTCTACGATCCAGGAAATTAGGTTTCGGCACCTAACACGATTCCCAGCGCATCCAAACTCTATGAACACGACATCCCTTCAATCATTGCAACGGATTGTCAACCGCATTCTAAACCTCTCCCAGACTTCTAAAACAAATTTGAATACCCTTTTATAACCTTCTAAAACACCTCACATCTACCTACATCCCGAACATCTCTGTGTGTCCGAGTTGAAGTCATTGCGTGTCCATGTTCAAAGCTTGACAATATATATTTATGGCATGATTACTCCTTTGCTACCTTTGTATTTACATAGTTAATCTCCTTTCCCTTCAAGTATCATTTACTAACTTCGTTCTAACTTTGTTTGTTTTTGTTCATTATAGTACAAGTCAAACACGGTCAAAATTGAAATACCCAAAACAAACAAGGGTCCAAATACATTATTTCTTATACAATCACGCGTGATAATCCTTCCTTGTATAACCTTGATACGCAATCAAACAAATCAAGTAGCTTTCAAACAATTCGCGCTTGATAGCCTCGTACACGCTTTAGTCTCGAGGTGCAGTTTACCAGGCGTCTCAACGTTCGGGCCTCTGATGTGAGACGCTAATTCTACAATCCCGGAAATTAGATTTCGGCACCTAACACGATTCCCAGTGCATCCAAACTCTATAAACACGACATCCCTTCAATCTTTTCAACGGATTGTCAACCGCATTCTAAACCTCTCCCAGACTTCTAAAACAAACTTGAATACCCTTTTACAACCTTTTAAAACACCTCACATCAACCTACATCCCGAAGATCTCTGTGTGTCCGAGTTGATGTCATTGGGTGTCCATGTTCAAAGCTTGACAATATATATTTATGGCATGATTACTCCTTTGCTACCTTTGTATTTACATAGTTAATCTCCTTTCCCTTCAAGTATCATTTACTAACTTCGTTCTAACTTTGTTTGTTTTTGTTCATTATAGTACAAGTCAAACACGGTCAAAATCGAAATACCCAAAACAAACAAGGGTCCAAATACATTATTTCTTATACAATCACGCGTGATAATCCTTCCTTGTATAACCTTGATACGCAATCAAACAAATCAAGTAGCTTTCAAACAATTCGCGCTTGATAGCCTCGTACACGCTTTAGTCTCGAGGTGCACTGTACCAGGCGTCTCGACGTTCGGGCGTCTGATATGAGGCGCTTATTCTACGATCCAGGAAATTAGGTTTCGGCACCTAACACGATTCCCAGTGCATCCAAACTCTATAAACACAACATCCCTTCAATCTTTTCAACAGATTGTCAACCGCATTCTAAACCTCTCCCAGACTTCTAAAACAAACTTGAATACCCTTTTACTACCTTCTAAAACACCTCACATCAACCTACATCCCGAAGATCTCTGTGTGTCCGAGTTGATGTCATTGGGTGTCCATGTTCAAAGCTTGACAATATATATTTATGGCATGATTACTCCTTTGCTACCTTTGTATTTACATTGTTAATCTCCTTTCCCTTCAAGTATCATTTACTAACTTCGTTCTAACTTTGTTTGTTTTTGTTCATTATAGTACAAGTCAAACACGAACAAAATCAAAATACCCAAAACAAACAACGGTCCAAATACATTATTTCTTATACAATCACGCGTGATAATCCTTCCTTGTATAACCTTGATACGCAATCAAACAAATCAAGTAGCTTTCAAACAATTCGCGCTTGATAGCCTCGTACACGCTTTAGTCTCGAGGTGCACTGTACCAGGCGTCTCAACGTTCGGGCGTCTGATATGAGGTGCTTATTCTACGATCCAGGAAATTAGGTTTCGGCACCTAACACGATTCCCAGCGCATCCAAACTCTATGAACACGACATCCCTTCAATCATTGCAACGGATTGTCAACCGCATTCTAAACCTCTCCCAGACTTCTAAAACAAATTTGAATACCCTTTTACAACCTTCTAAAACACCTCACATCAACCTACATCCCGAACATCTCTGTGTGTCCGAGTTGATGTCATTGCGTGTCCATGTTCAAAGCTTGACAATATATATTTATGGCATGATTACTCCTTTGCTACCTTTGTATTTACATTGTTAATCTCCTTTCCCTTCAAGTATCATTTACTAACTTCGTTCTAACTTTGTTTGTTTTTGTTCATTATAGTACAAGTCAAACACGGTCAAAATCGAAATACCCAAAACAAACAAGGGTCCAAATACATTATTTCTTATACAATCACGTGTGATAATCCTTCCTTGTATTACCTTGATACGCAATCAAACAAATCAAGTATCTTTCAAACAATTCGCGCTTGATAGCCTCGTACACGCTTTAGTCTCGAGGTGCAATTTACCAGGCGTCTCAACGTTCGGGCGTCTGATGTGAGGCGCTAATTCTACGATCCCGGAAATTAGATTTCGGTACCTAACACGATTCCCAGCGCATCCAAACTCTATAAACACGACATCCCTTCAATCTTTTCAACGGATTGTCAACCACATTCTAAACCTCTCCCAGACTTCTAAAACAAACTTGAATACCCTTTTACAACCTTCTAATACACCTCACATCAACCTACATCCCGAAGATCTCTGTGTGTCCGAGTTGATGTCATTGGGTGTCCATGTTCAAAGCTTGACAATATATATTTATGGCATGATTACTCCTTTGCTACCTTTGTATTTACATTATTAATCTCCTTTCCCTTCAAGTATCATTTACTAACTTCGTTCTAACTTCGTTCTAACTTTGTTTGTTTTTGTTCATTATAGTACAAGTCAAACACGGTCAAAATCGAAATACCCAAAACAAACAAGGGTCCAAATACATTATTTCTTATACAATCACGCGTGATAATCCTTCCTTGTATAACCTTGATACGAAATCAAACAAATCAAGTAGTTTTCAAACAATTCGCACTTGATAGTCTCGTACACACTTTAGTCCCGAGGTGCACTGTACCAGGCATCTCAACGTTCGGGCGTCTGATATGAGGCGCTTATTCTACGATCCAGGAAATTAGGTTTCGGCACCTAACACGATTCCCAGTGCATCCAAACTCTATAAACACGACATCCCTTCAATCTTTTCAACAGATTGTCAACCGCATTCTAAACCTCTCCCAGACTTCTAAAACAAACTTGAATACCCTTTTACTACCTTCTAAAACACCTCTCATCAACCTACATCCCGAAGATCTCTGTGTGTCCGAGTTGATGTCATTGGGTGTCCATGTTCAAAGCTTGACAATATATATTTATGGCATGATTACTCCTTTGCTACCTTTGTATTTACATTGTTAATCTCCTTTCCCTTCAAGTATCATTTACTAACTTCGTTCTAACTTTGTTTGTTTTTGTTCATTAGAGTACAAGTCAAACACGATCAAAATCAAAATACCCAAAACAAACAAGGGTCCAAATACATTATTTCTTATACAATCACGCGTGATAATCCTTCCTTGTATAACCTTGATACGCAATCAAACAAATCAAGTAGCTTTCAAACAATTCGCGCTTGATAGCCTCGTACACGCTTTAGTCTCGAGGTGCACTGTACCAGGCGTCTCAACGTTCGGGCGTCTGATATGAGGCGCTTATTCTACGATCCAGGAAATTAGGTTTCGGCACCTAACACGATTCCCAGCGCATCCAAACTCTATGAACACGACATCCCTTCAATCATTGCAACGGATTGTCAACCGCATTCTAAACCTCTCCCAGACTTCTAAAACAAATTTGAATACCCTTTTACAACCTTCTAAAACACCTCACATCAACCTACATCCCGAACATCTCTGTGTGTCCGAGTTGATGTCATTGCGTGTCCATGTTCAAAGCTTGACAATATATATTTATGGCATGATTACTCCTTTGCTACCTTTGTATTTACATTGTTAATCTCCTTTCCCTTCAAGTATCATTTACTAACTTCGTTCTAACTTTGTATGTTTTTGTTCATTATAGTACAAGTCAAACACGGTCAAAATCGAAATACCCAAAACAAACAAGGGTCCAAATACATTATTTCTTATACAATCACGTGTGATAATCCTTCCTTGTATAACCTTGATACGCAATCAAACAAATCAAGTATCTTTCAAACAATTCGCGCTTGATAGCCTCGTACACGCTTTAGTCTCGAGGTGCAGTTTACCAGGCGTCTCAACGTTCGGGCGTCTGATGTGAGGCGCTAATTCTACGATCCCGGAAATTAGATTTCGGCACTTAACACGATTCCCAGCGCATCCAAACTCTATAAACACGACATCCCGTCAATCTTTTCAACGGATTGTCAACCGCATTCTAAACCTCTCCCAGACTTCTAAAACAAACTTGAATACCCTTTTACAACCTTCTAAAACACCTCACATCAACCTACATCCCGAAGATCTCTGTGTGTCCGAGTTGATGTCATTGGGTGTCCATGTTAAAAGCTTGACAATATATATTTATGGCATGATTACTCCTTTGCTACCTTTGTATTTACATTGTTAATCTCCTTTCCCTTCAAGTATCATTTACTAACTTCGTTCTAACTTTGTTTGTTTTTGTTCATTATAGTACAAGTCAAACACGGTCAAAATCGAAATACCCAAAACAAACAAGGGTCCAAATACATTATTTCTTATACAATCACGCGTGATAATCCTTCCTTGTATAACCTTGATACGAAATCAAACAAATCAAGTAGTTTTCAAACAATTCGCGCTTGATAGTCTCGTACACGCTTTAGTCTCGAGGTGCACTGTACCAGGCGTCTCAACGTTTGGGCGTCTGATATGAGGCGCTTATTCTACGATCCAGGAAATTAGGTTTCGGCACCTAACACGATTCCCAGCGCATCCAAACTCTATGAACACGACATCCCTTCAATCATTGCAACGGATTGTCAACCGCATTCTAAACCTCTCCCAGACTTCTAAAACAAATTTGAATACCCTTTTACAACCTTCTAAAACACCTCACATCAACCTACATCCCGAACATCTCTGTGTGTCCGAGTTGATGTCATTGCATGTCCATGTTCAAAGCTTGACAATATATATTTATGGCATGATTACTCCTTTGCTACCTTTGTATTTACATTGTTAATCTCCTTCCCTTCAAGTATCATTTACTAACTTCGTTCTAACTTTGTTTGTTTTGTTCATTATAGTACAAGTCAAACACGGTCAAAATCGAAATACCCAAAACAAACAAGGGTCCAAATATATTATTTCTTATACAATCACGTGTGATAATCCTTCCTTGTATAACCTTGATACGCAATCAAACAAATCAAGTAGCTTTCAAACAATTCGCGCTTGATAGCCTCGTACATGCTTTAGTCTCGAGGTGCACTGTACCAGGCGTCTCAACGTTCGGGCGTCTGATATGAGGCGCTTATTCTACGATCCAGGAAATTAGGTTTCGGCACCTAACACGATTCCCAGCGCATCCAAACTCTATGAACACGACATCCCTTCAATCAATGCAATGGATTGTCAACCGCATTCTAAACCTCTCCCAGAATTCTAAAACAAATTTGAATACCCTTTTACAACCTTCTAAAACACCTCACATCAACCTACATCCCGAACATCTCTGTGTGTCCGAGTTGATGTCATTGCGTGTCCATGTTCAAAGCTTGACAATATATATTTATGGCATGATTACTCCTTTGCTACCTTTGTATTTACATTGTTAATCTCCTTTCCCTTCAAGTATCATTTACTAACTTCGTTCTAACTTTGTTTGTTTTTGTTCATTATAGTACAAGTCAAACACGGTCAAAATCGAAATACCCAAAACAAACAAGGGTCCAAATACATTATTTCATATACAATCACGTGTGATAATCCATCCTTGTATAACCTTGATACGCAATCAAACAAATCAAGTATCTTTCAAACAATTCGCGCTTGATAGCCTCGTACACGCTTTAGTCTCGAGGTGCAGTTTACCAGGCGTCTCAACGTTCGGGCGTCTGATGTGAGGCGCTAATTCTACGATCCCGGAAATTAGATTTCGGCACCTAACACGATTCCCAGCGCATCCAAACTCTATAAACACGACATCCCTTCAATCTTTTCAACGGATTGTCAACCGCATTCTAAACCTCTCCCAGACTTCTAAAACAAACTTGAATACCCTTTTACAACCTTCTAAAACACCTCACATCAACCTACATCCCGAAGATCTCTGTGTGTCCGAGTTGATGTCATTGGGTGTCCATGTTCAAAGCTTGACAATATATATTTATGGCATGATTACTCCTTTGCTACCTTTGTATTTACATTGTTAATCTCCTTTCCCTTCAAGTATCATTTACTAACTTCGTTCTAACTTTGTTTGTTTTTGTTCATTATAGTACAAGTCAAACACGGTCAAAATCGAAATACCCAAAACAAACAAGGGTCCAAATACATTATTTCTTATACAATCACGCGTGATAATCCTTCCTTGTATAACCTTGATACGAAATCAAACAAATCAAGTAGTTTTCAAACAATTCGCGCTTGATAGTCTCGTACACGCTTTAGTCTCGAGGTGCACTGTACCAGGCGTCTCAACGCTCGGGCGTCTGATATGAGGCGCTTATTCTACGATCCAGGAAATTAGGTTTCGGCACCTAACATGATTCCCAGCGCATCCAAACTCTATGAACACGACATCCCTTCAATCATTGCAACGGATTGTCAACCGCATTCTAAACCTCTCCCAGACTTCTAAAACAAATTTGAATACCCTTTTACAACCTTCTAAAACACCTCACATCAACCTACATCCCGAACATCTCTGTGTGTCCGAGTTGATGTCATTGCGTGTCCATGTTCAAAGCTTGACAATATATATTTATGGCATGATTACTCCTTTGCTACCTTTGTATTTACATTGTTAATCTCCTTTCCCTTCAAGTATCATTTACTAACTTCGTTCTAACTTTGTTTGTTTTTGTTCATTATAGTACAAGTCAAACACGGTCAAAATCGAAATACCCAAAACAAACAAGGGTCCAAATACATTATTTCATATACAATCACGTGTGATAATCCATCCTTGTATAACCTTGATACGCAATCAAACAAATCAAGTATCTTTCAAACAATTCGCGCTTGATAGCCTCGTACACGCTTTAGTCTCGAGGTGCAGTTTACCAGGCGTCTCAACGTTCGGGCGTCTGATGTGAGGCGCTAATTCTACGATCCCGGAAATTAGATTTCGGCACCTAACACGATTCCCAGCGCATCCAAACTCTATAAACACGACATCCCTTCAATCTTTTCAACGGATTGTCAACCGCATTCTAAACCTCTCCCAGACTTCTAAAACAAACTTGAATACCCTTTTACAACCTTCTAAAACACCTCACATCAACCTACATCCCGAAGATCTCTGTGTGTCCGAGTTGATGTCATTGGGTGTCCATGTTCAAAGCTTGACAATATATATTTATGGCATGATTACTCCTTTGCTACCTTTGTATTTACATTGTTAATCTCCTTTCCCTTCAAGTATCATTTACTAACTTCGTTCTAACTTTGTTTGTTTTTGTTCATTATAGTACAAGTCAAACACGGTCAAAATCGAAATACCCAAAACAAACAAGGGTCCAAATACATTATTTCTTATACAATCACGCGTGATAATCCTTCCTTGTATAACCTTGATACGAAATCAAACAAATCAAGTAGTTTTCAAACAATTCGCGCTTGATAGTCTCGTACACGCTTTAGTCTCGAGGTGCACTGTACCAGGCGTCTCAACGCTCGGGCGTCTGATATGAGGCGCTTATTCTACGATCCAGGAAATTAGGTTTCGGCACCTAACATGATTCCCAGCGCATCCAAACTCTATGAACACGACATCCCTTCAATCATTGCAACGGATTGTCAACCGCATTCTAAACCTCTCCCAGACTTCTAAAACAAATTTGAATACCCTTTTACAACCTTCTAAAACACCTCACATCAACCTACATCCCGAACATCTCTGTGTGTCCGTGTTGATGTCATTGCATGTCCATGTTCAAAGCTTGACAATATATATTTATGGCATGATTACTCCTTTGCTACCTTTGTATTTACATTGTTAATCTCCTTTCCCTTCAAGTATCATTTACTAACTTCGTTCTAACTTTGTTTGTTTTTGTTCATTATAGTACAAGTCAAACACGGTCAAAATCGAAATACCCAAAACAAACAAGGGTCCAAATACATTATTTCTTATACAATCACGTGTGATAATCCTTCCTTGTATAACCTTGATACGCAATCAAACAAATCAAGTAGCTTTCAAACAATTCGCGCTTGATAGCCTCGTACATGCTTTAGTCTCGAGGTGCACTGTACCAGGCGTCTCAACGTTCGGGCGTCTGATATGAGGCGCTTATTCTACGATCCAGGAAATTAGGATTCGACACCTAACACGATTCCCAGCGCATCCAAACTCTATGAACACGACATCCCTTCAATCAATGCAACGGATTGTCAACCGCATTCTAAACCTCTCCCAGAATTCTAAAACAAATTTGAATACCCTTTTACAACCTTCTAAAACACCTCACATCAACCGGCATCCCGAACATCTCTGTGTGTCCGAGTTGATGTCATTGCGTGTCCATGTTCAAAGCTTGACAATATATATTTATGGCATGATTACTCCTTTGCTACCTTTGTATTTACATTGTTAATCTCCTTTCCCTTCAAGTATCATTTACTAACTTCGTTCTAACTTTGTTTGTTTTTGTTCATTATAGTACAAGTCAAACACGAACAAAATCAAAATACCCAAAACAAACAACGGTCCAAATACATTATTTCTTATACAATCACGCGTGATAATCCTTCCTTGTATAACCTTGATACACAATCAAACAAATCAAGTAGCTTTCAAACAATTCGCGCTTGATAGCCTCGTACACGCTTTAGTCTCGAGGTGCACTGTACCAGGCGTCTCAACGTTCGGGCGTCTGATATGAGGCGCTTATTCTACGATCCAGGAAATTAGGTTTCGGCACCTAACACGATTCCCAGCGCATCCAAACTCTATAAACACGACATCCCTTCAATCTTTTCAACGGATTGTCAACCGCATTCTAAACCTCTCCCAGACTTCTAAAACAAACTTGAATACCCTTTTACAACCTTCTAAAACACCTCACATCAACCTACATCCCGAAGATCTCTGTGTGTCCGAGTTGATGTCATTGGGTGTCCATGTTCAAAGCTTGACAATATATATTTATGGCATGATTACTCCTTTGCTACCTTTGTATTTACATTGTTAATCTCCTTTCCCTTCAAGTATCATTTACTAACTTCGTTCTAACTTTGTTTGTTTTTGTTCATTATAGTACAAGTCAAACACGGTCAAAATCGAAATACCCAAAACAAACAAGGGTCCAAATATATTATTTCTTATACAATCACGCGTGATAATCCTTCCTTGTATAACCTTGATACGCAATCAAACAAATCAAGTAGCTTTCAAACAATTCGCGCTTGATAGCCTCGTACACGCTTTAGTCTCGAGGTGCACTGTACCAGGCGTCTCAACGTTCGGGCGTCTGATATGAGGCGCTTATTCTACGATCCAGGAAATTAGGTTTCGGCACCTAACACGATTCCCAGCGCATCCAAACTCTATGAACACGACATCCCTTCAATCATTGCAACGGATTGTCAACCGCATTCTAAACCTCTCCCAGACTTCTAAAACAAATTTGAATACCCTTTTACAACCTTCTAAAACACCTCACATCAACCTACATCCCGAACATCTCTGTGTGTCCGAGTTGATGTCATTGCGTGTCCATGTTCAAAGCTTGACAATATATATTTATGGCATGATTACTCCTTTGCTACCTTTGTATTTACATTGTTAATCTCCATTCCCTTCAAGTATCATTTACTAACTTCGTTCTAACTTTGTTTGTTTTTGTTCATTATAGTACAAGTCAAACACGGTCTAAATCGAAATACCCAAAACAAACAAGGGTCCAAATACATTATTTCTTATACAATCACGTGTGATAATCCTTCCTTGTATAACCTTGATACGCAATCAAACAAATCAAGTATCTTTCAAACAATTCGCGCTTGATAGCCTCGTACACGCTTTAGTCTCGAGGTGCAGTTTACCAGGCGTCTCAACGTTCGGGCGTCTGATGTGAGGCGCTAATTCTACGATCCCGGAAATTAGATTTCGGCACCTAACACGATTCCCAGCGCATCCAAACTCTATAAACACGACATCCCTTCAATCTTTTCAACGGATTGTCAACCGCATTCTAAAACTCTCCCAGACTTCTAAAACAAACTTGAATACCCTTTTACAACCTTCTAAAACACCTCACATCAACCTACATCCCGAAGATCTCTGTGTGTCCGAGTTGATGTCATTGGGTGTCCATGTTCAAAGCTTGACAATATATATTTATGGCATGATTACTCCTTTGCTACCTTTGTATTTACATTGTTAATCTCCATTCCCTTCAAGTATCATTTACTAACTTCGTTCTAACTTTGTTTGTTTTTGTTCATTATAGTACAAGTCAAACACGGTCAAAATCGAAATACCCAAAACAAACAAGGGTCCAAATACATTATTTCTTATACAATCACGCGTGATAATCCTTCCTTGTATAACCTTGATACGCAATCAAACAAATCAAGTAGCTTTCAAACAATTCGCGCTTGATAGCCTCGTACACGCTTTAGTCTCGAGGTGCACTGTACCAGGCGTCTCAACGTTCGGGCGTCTGATATGAGGCGCTTATTCTACGATCCAGGAAATTAGGTTTCGGCACCTAACACGATTCCCAGCGCATCCAAACTTTATGAACACGACATCCCTTCAATCATTGCAACGGATTGTCAACCGCATTCTAAACCTCTCCCAGACTTCTAAAACAAATTTGAATACCCTTTTACAACCTTCTAAAACACCTCACATCAACCTACATCCCGAACATCTCTGTGTGTCCGAGTTGATGTCATTGCGTGTCCATGTTCAAAGCTTGACAATATATATTTATGGCATGATTACTCCTTTGCTACCTTTGTATTTACATTGTTAATCTCCTTTCCCTTCAAGTATCATTTACTAACTTCGTTCTAACTTTGTTTGTTTTTGTTCATTATAGTACAAGTCAAACACGGTCAAAATCGAAATACCCAAAACAAACAAGGGTCCAAATACATTATTTCTTATACAATCACGTGTGATAATCCTTCCTTGTATAACCTTGATACGCAATCAAACAAATCAAGTATCTTTCAAACAATTCGCGCTTGATAGCCTCGTACACGCTTTAGTCTCGAGGTGCAGTTTACCAGGCGTCTCAACGTTCGGGCGTCTGATGTGAGGCGCTAATTCTACGATCCCGGAAATTAGATTTCGGCACCTAACACGATTCCCAGCGCATCCAAACTCTATAAACACGACATCCCTTCAATCTTTTCAACGGATTGTCAACCGCATTCTAAACCTCTCCCAGACTTCTAAAACAAACTTGAATACCCTTTTACAACCTTCTAAAACACCTCACATCAACCTACATCCCGAAGATCTCTGTGTGTCCGAGTTGATGTCATTGGGTGTCCATGTTCAAAGCTTGACAATATATATTTATGGCATGATTACTCCTTTGCTACCTTTGTATTTACATTGTTAATCTCCATTCCCTTCAAGTATCATTTACTAACTTCGTTCTAACTTTGTTTGTTTTTGTTCATTATAGTACAAGTCAAACACGGTCTAAATCGAAATACCCAAAACAAACAAGGGTCCAAATACATTATTTCTTATACAATCACGTGTGATAATCCTTCCTTGTATAACCTTGATACGCAATCAAACAAATCAAGTATCTTTCAAACAATTCGCGCTTGATAGCCTCGTACACGCTTTAGTCTCGAGGTGCAGTTTACCAGGCGTCTCAACGTTCGGGCGTCTGATGTGAGGCGCTAATTCTACGATCCCGGAAATTAGATTTCGGCACCTAACACGATTCCCAGCGCATCCAAACTCTATAAACACGACATCCCTTCAATCTTTTCAACGGATTGTCAACCGCATTCTAAAACTCTCCCAGACTTCTAAAACAAACTTGAATACCCTTTTACAACCTTCTAAAACACCTCACATCAACCTACATCCCGAAGATCTCTGTGTGTCCGAGTTGATGTCATTGGGTGTCCATGTTCAAAGCTTGACAATATATATTTATGGCATGATTACTCCTTTGCTACCTTTGTATTTACATTGTTAATCTCCATTCCCTTCAAGTATCATTTACTAACTTCGTTCTAACTTTGTTTGTTTTTGTTCATTATAGTACAAGTCAAACACGGTCAAAATCGAAATACCCAAAACAAACAAGGGTCCAAATACATTATTTCTTATACAATCACGCGTGATAATCCTTCCTTGTATAACCTTGATACGCAATCAAACAAATCAAGTAGCTTTCAAACAATTCGCGCATGATAGCCTCGTACACGCTTTAGTCTCGAGGTGCACTGTACCAGGCGTCTCAACGTTCGGGCGTCTGATATGAGGCGCTTATTCTACGATCCAGGAAATTAGGTTTCGGCACCTAACACGATTCCCAGCGCATCCAAACTTTATGAACACGACATCCCTTCAATCATTGCAACGGATTGTCAACCGCATTCTAAACCTCTCCCAGACTTCTAAAACAAATTTGAATACCCTTTTACAACCTTCTAAAACACCTCACATCAACCTACATCCCGAACATCTCTGTGTGTCCGAGTTGATGTCATTGCGTGTCCATGTTCAAAGCTTGACAATATATATTTATGGCATGATTACTCCTTTGCTACCTTTGTATTTACATTGTTAATCTCCTTTCCCTTCAAGTATCATTTACTAACTTCGTTCTAACTTTGTTTGTTTTTGTTCATTATAGTACAAGTCAAACACGGTCAAAATCGAAATACCCAAAACAAACAAGGGTCCAAATACATTATTTCTTATACAATCACGTGTGATAATCCTTCCTTGTATAACCTTGATACGCAATCAAACAAATCAAGTATCTTTCAAACAATTCGCGCTTGATAGCCTCGTACACGCTTTAGTCTCGAGGTGCAGTTTACCAGGCGTCTCAACGTTCGGGCGTCTGATGTGAGGCGCTAATTCTACGATCCCAGAAATTAGATTTCGGCACCTAACACGATTCCCAGCGCATCCAAACTCTATAAACACGACATCCCTTCAATCTTTTCAACGGATTGTCAACCGCATTCTAAACCTCTCCCAGACTTCTAAAACAAACTTGAATACCCTTTTACAACCTTCTAAAACACCTCACATCAACCTACATCCCGAAGATCTCTGTGTGTCCGAGTTGATGTCATTGGGTGTCCATGTTCAAAGCTTGACAATATATATTTATGGCATGATTACTCCTTTGCTACCTTTGTATTTACATTGTTAATCTCCATTCCCTTCAAGTATCATTTACTAACTTCGTTCTAACTTTGTTTGTTTTTGTTCATTATAGTACAAGTCAAACACGGTCTAAATCGAAATACCCAAAACAAACAAGGGTCCAAATACATTATTTCTTATACAATCACGTGTGATAATCCTTCCTTGTATAACCTTGATACGCAATCAAACAAATCAAGTATCTTTCAAACAATTCGCGCTTGATAGCCTCGTACACGCTTTAGTCTCGAGGTGCAGTTTACCAGGCGTCTCAACGTTCGGGCGTCTGATGTGAGGCGCTAATTCTACGATCCCGGAAATTAGATTTCGGCACCTAACACGATTCCCAGCGCATCCAAACTCTATAAACACGACATCCCTTCAATCTTTTCAACGGATTGTCAACCGCATTCTAAAACTCTCCCAGACTTCTAAAACAAACTTGAATACCCTTTTACAACCTTCTAAAACACCTCACATCAACCTACATCCCGAAGATCTCTGTGTGTCCGAGTTGATGTCATTGGGTGTCCATGTTCAAAGCTTGACAATATATATTTATGGCATGATTACTCCTTTGCTACCTTTGTATTTACATTGTTAATCTCCATTCCCTTCAAGTATCATTTACTAACTTCGTTCTAACTTTGTTTGTTTTTGTTCATTATAGTACAAGTCAAACACGGTCAAAATCGAAATACCCAAAACAAACAAGGGTCCAAATACATTATTTCTTATACAATCACGCGTGATAATCCTTCCTTGTATAACCTTGATACGCAATCAAACAAATCAAGTAGCTTTCAAACAATTCGCGCTTGATAGCCTCGTACACGCTTTAGTCTCGAGGTGCACTGTACCAGGCGTCTCAACGTTCGGGCGTCTGATATGAGGCGCTTATTCTACGATCCAGGAAATTAGGTTTCGGCACCTAACACGATTCCCAGCGCATCCAAACTCTATGAACACGACATCCCTTCAATCATTGCAACGGATTGTCAACCGCATTCTAAACCTCTCCCAGACTTCTAAAACAAATTTGAATACCCTTTTACAACCTTCTAAAACACCTCACATCAACCTACATCCCGAACATCTCTGTGTGTCCGAGTTGATGTCATTGCGTGTCCATGTTCAAAGCTTGACAATATATATTTATGGCATGATTACTCCTTTGCTACCTTTGTATTTACATTGTTAATCTCCTTTCCCTTCAAGTATCATTTACTAACTTCGTTCTAACTTTGTTTGTTTTTGTTCATTATAGTACAAGTCAAACACGGTCAAAATCGAAATACCCAAAACAAACAAGGGTCCAAATACATTATTTCTTATACAATCACGCGTGATAATCCTTCCTTGTATAACCTTGATACGCAATCAAACAAATCAAGTATCTTTCAAACAATTCGCGCTTGATAGCCTCGTACACGCTTTAGTCTCGAGGTGCAGTTTACCAGGCGTCTCAACGTTCGGGCGTCTGATGTGAGGCGCTAATTCTACGATCCCGGAAATTAGATTTCGGAACCTAACACGATTCCCAGCGCATCCAAACTCTATAAACACGACATCCCTTCAATCTTTTCAACGGATTGTCAACCGCATTCTAAACCTCTCCCAGACTTCTAAAACAAACTTGAATACCCTTTTACAACCTTCTAAAACACCTCACATCAACCTACATCCCGAAGATCTCTGTGTGTCCGAGTTGATGTCATTGGGTGTCCATGTTCAAAGCTTGACAATATATATTTATGGCATGATTACTCCTTTACTACCTTTGTATTTACATTGTTAATCTCCTTTCCCTTCAAGTATCATTTACTAACTTCGTTCTAACTTTGTTTGTTTTTGTTCATTATAGTACAAGTCAAACACGGTCAAAATCGAAATACCCAAAACAAACAAGGGTCCAAATACATTATTTCTTATACAATCACGCGTGATAATCCTTCCTTGTATAACCTTGATACGCAATCAAACAAATCAAGTAGCTTTCAAACAATTCGCGCTTGATAGCCTCGTACACGCTTTAGTCTCGAGGTGCACTGTACCAGGCGTCTCAACGTTCGGGCGTCTGATATGAGGCGCTTATTCTACGATCCAGGAAATTAGGTTTCGGCACCTAACACGATTCCCAGCGCATCCAAACTTTATGAACACGACATCCCTTCAATCATTGCAACGGATTGTCAACCGCATTCTAAACCTCTCCCAGACTTCTAAAACAAATTTGAATACCCTTTTACAACCTTCTAAAACACCTCACATCAACCTACATCCCGAACATCTCTGTGTGTCCGAGTTGATGTCATTGCGTGTCCATGTTCAAAGCTTGACAATATATATTTATGGCATGATTACTCCTTTGCTACCTTTGTATTTACATTGTTAATCTCCTTTCCCTTCAAGTATCATTTACTAACTTCGTTCTAACTTTGTTTGTTTTTGTTCATTATAGTACAAGTCAAACACGGTCAAAATCGAAATACCCAAAATAAACAAGGGTCCAAATACATTATTTCTTATACAATCACGCGTGATAATCCTTCCTTGTATAACCTTGATACGCAATCAAACAAATCAAGTATCTTTCAAACAATTCGCGCTTGATAGCCTCGTACACGCTTTAGTCTCGAGGTGCAGTTTACCAGGCGTCTCAACGTTCGGGCGTCTGATGTGAGGCGCTAATTCTACGATCCCGGAAATTAGATTTCGGAACCTAACACGATTCCCAGCGCATCCAAACTCTATAAACACGACATCCCTTCAATCTTTTCAACGGATTGTCAACCGCATTCTAAACCTCTCCCAGACTTCTAAAACAAACTTGAATACCCTTTTACAACCTTCTAAAACACCTCACATCAACCTACATCCCGAAGATCTCTGTGTGTCCGAGTTGATGTCATTGGGTGTCCATGTTCAAAGCTTGACAATATATATTTATGGCATGATTACTCCTTTGCTACCTTTGTATTTACATTGTTAATCTCCTTTCCCTTCAAGTATCATTTACTAACTTCGTTCTAACTTTGTTTGTTTTTGTTCATTATAGTACAAGTCAAACACGGTCAAAATCGAAATACCCAAAACAAACAAGGGTCCAAATACATTATTTGTTATACAATCACGCGTGATAATCCTTCCTTGTATAACCTTGATACGCAATCAAACAAATCAAGTAGCTTTCAAACAATTCGCGCTTGATAGCCTCGTACACGCTTTAGTCTCGAGGTGCACTGTACCAGGCGTCTCAACGTTCGGGCGTCTGATATGAGGCGCTTATTCTACGATCCAGGAAATTAGGTTTCGGCACCTAACACGATTCCCAGCGCATCCAAACTCTATAAACACGACATCCCTTCAATCTTTTCAACGGATTGTCAACCGCATTCTAAACCTCTCCCAGACTTCTAAAACAAACTTGAATACCCTTTTACAACCTTCTAAAACACCTCACATCAACCTACATCCCGAAGATCTCTGTGTGTCCGAGTTGATGTCATTGGGTGTCCATGTTCAAAGCTTGACAATATATATTTATGGCATGATTACTCCTTTGCTACCTTTGTATTTACATTGTTAATCTCCATTCCCTTCAAGTATCATTTACTAACTTCGTTCTAACTTTGTTTGTTTTTGTTCATTATAGTACAAGTCAAACACGGTCTAAATCGAAATACCCAAAACAAACAAGGGTCCAAATACATTATTTCTTATACAATCACGTGTGATAATCCTTCCTTGTATAACCTTGATACGCAATCAAACAAATCAAGTATCTTTCAAACAATTCGCGCTTGATAGCCTCGTACACGCTTTAGTCTCGAGGTGCAGTTTACCAGGCGTCTCAACGTTCGGGCGTCTGATGTGAGGCGCTAATTCTACGATCCCGGAAATTAGATTTCGGCACCTAACACGATTCCCAGCGCATCCAAACTCTATAAACACGACATCCCTTCAATCTTTTCAACGGATTGTCAACCGCATTCTAAAACTCTCCCAGACTTCTAAAACAAACTTGAATACCCTTTTACAACCTTCTAAAACACCTCACATCAACCTACATCCCGAAGATCTCTGTGTGTCCGAGTTGATGTCATTGGGTGTCCATGTTCAAAGCTTGACAATATATATTTATGGCATGATTACTCCTTTGCTACCTTTGTATTTACATTGTTAATCTCCATTCCCTTCAAGTATCATTTACTAACTTCGTTCTAACTTTGTTTGTTTTTGTTCATTATAGTACAAGTCAAACACGGTCAAAATCGAAATACCCAAAACAAACAAGGGTCCAAATACATTATTTCTTATACAATCACGCGTGATAATCCTTCCTTGTATAACCTTGATACGCAATCAAACAAATCAAGTAGCTTTCAAACAATTCGCGCTTGATAGCCTCGTACACGCTTTAGTCTCGAGGTGCACTGTACCAGGCGTCTCAACGTTCGGGCGTCTGATATGAGGCGCTTATTCTACGATCCAGGAAATTAGGTTTCGGCACCTAACACGATTCCCAGCGCATCCAAACTCTATGAACACGACATCCCTTCAATCATTGCAACGGATTGTCAACCGCATTCTAAACCTCTCCCAGACTTCTAAAACAAATTTGAATACCCTTTTACAACCTTCTAAAACACCTCACATCAACCTACATCCCGAACATCTCTGTGTGTCCGAGTTGATGTCATTGCGTGTCCATGTTCAAAGCTTGACAATATATATTTATGGCATGATTACTCCTTTGCTACCTTTGTATTTACATTGTTAATCTCCTTTCCCTTCAAGTATCATTTACTAACTTCGTTCTAACTTTGTTTGTTTTTGTTCATTATAGTACAAGTCAAACACGGTCAAAATCGAAATACCCAAAACAAACAAGGGTCCAAATACATTATTTCTTATACAATCACGCGTGATAATCCTTCCTTGTATAACCTTGATACGCAATCAAACAAATCAAGTATCTTTCAAACAATTCGCGCTTGATAGCCTCGTACACGCTTTAGTCTCGAGGTGCAGTTTACCAGGCGTCTCAACGTTCGGGCGTCTGATGTGAGGCGCTAATTCTACGATCCCGGAAATTAGATTTCGGAACCTAACACGATTCCCAGCGCATCCAAACTCTATAAACACGACATCCCTTCAATCTTTTCAACGGATTGTCAACCGCATTCTAAACCTCTCCCAGACTTCTAAAACAAACTTGAATACCCTTTTACAACCTTCTAAAACACCTCACATCAACCTACATCCCGAAGATCTCTGTGTGTCCGAGTTGATGTCATTGGGTGTCCATGTTCAAAGCTTGACAATATATATTTATGGCATGATTACTCCTTTACTACCTTTGTATTTACATTGTTAATCTCCTTTCCCTTCAAGTATCATTTACTAACTTCGTTCTAACTTTGTTTGTTTTTGTTCATTATAGTACAAGTCAAACACGGTCAAAATCGAAATACCCAAAACAAACAAGGGTCCAAATACATTATTTCTTATACAATCACGCGTGATAATCCTTCCTTGTATAACCTTGATACGCAATCAAACAAATCAAGTAGCTTTCAAACAATTCGCGCTTGATAGCCTCGTACACGCTTTAGTCTCGAGGTGCACTGTACCAGGCGTCTCAACGTTCGGGCGTCTGATATGAGGCGCTTATTCTACGATCCAGGAAATTAGGTTTCGGCACCTAACACGATTCCCAGCGCATCCAAACTTTATGAACACGACATCCCTTCAATCATTGCAACGGATTGTCAACCGCATTCTAAACCTCTCCCAGACTTCTAAAACAAATTTGAATACCCTTTTACAACCTTCTAAAACACCTCACATCAACCTACATCCCGAACATCTCTGTGTGTCCGAGTTGATGTCATTGCGTGTCCATGTTCAAAGCTTGACAATATATATTTATGGCATGATTACTCCTTTGCTACCTTTGTATTTACATTGTTAATCTCCTTTCCCTTCAAGTATCATTTACTAACTTCGTTCTAACTTTGTTTGTTTTTGTTCATTATAGTACAAGTCAAACACGGTCAAAATCGAAATACCCAAAATAAACAAGGGTCCAAATACATTATTTCTTATACAATCACGCGTGATAATCCTTCCTTGTATAACCTTGATACGCAATCAAACAAATCAAGTATCTTTCAAACAATTCGCGCTTGATAGCCTCGTACACGCTTTAGTCTCGAGGTGCAGTTTACCAGGCGTCTCAACGTTCGGGCGTCTGATGTGAGGCGCTAATTCTACGATCCCGGAAATTAGATTTCGGAACCTAACACGATTCCCAGCGCATCCAAACTCTATAAACACGACATCCCTTCAATCTTTTCAACGGATTGTCAACCGCATTCTAAACCTCTCCCAGACTTCTAAAACAAACTTGAATACCCTTTTACAACCTTCTAAAACACCTCACATCAACCTACATCCCGAAGATCTCTGTGTGTCCGAGTTGATGTCATTGGGTGTCCATGTTCAAAGCTTGACAATATATATTTATGGCATGATTACTCCTTTGCTACCTTTGTATTTACATTGTTAATCTCCTTTCCCTTCAAGTATCATTTACTAACTTCGTTCTAACTTTGTTTGTTTTTGTTCATTATAGTACAAGTCAAACACGGTCAAAATCGAAATACCCAAAACAAACAAGGGTCCAAATACATTATTTGTTATACAATCACGCGTGATAATCCTTCCTTGTATAACCTTGATACGCAATCAAACAAATCAAGTAGCTTTCAAACAATTCGCGCTTGATAGCCTCGTACACGCTTTAGTCTCGAGGTGCACTGTACCAGGCGTCTCAACGTTCGGGCGTCTGATATGAGGCGCTTATTCTACGATCCAGGAAATTAGGTTTCGGCACCTAACACGATTCCCAGCGCATCCAAACTTTATGAACACGACATCCCTTCAATCATTGCAACGGATTGTCAACCGCATTCTAAACCTCTCCCAGACTTCTAAAACAAATTTGAATACCCTTTTACAACCTTCTAAAACACCTCACATCAACCTACATCCCGAACATCTCTGTGTGTCCGAGTTGATGTCATTGCGTGTCCATGTTCAAAGCTTGACAATATATATTTATGGCATGATTACTCCTTTGCTACCTTTGTATTTACATTGTTAATCTCCTTTCCCTTCAAGTATCATTTACTAACTTCGTTCTAACTTTGTTTGTTTTTGTTCATTATAGTACAAGTCAAACACGGTCAAAATCGAAATTCCCAAAACAAACAAGGGTCCAAATACATTATTTCTTATACAATCACGTGTGATAATCCTTCCTTGTATAACCTTGATACGCAATCAAACAAATCAAGTATCTTTCAAACAATTCGCGCTTGATAGCCTCGTACACGCTTTAGTCTCGAGGTGCAGTTTACCAGGCGTCTCAACGTTCGGGCGTCTGATGTGAGACGCTAATTCTACGATCCCGGAAATTATATTTCGGAACCTAACACGATTCCCAGCGCATCCAAACTCTATAAACACGACATCCCTTCAATCTTTTCAACGGATTGTCAACCGCATTCTAAACCTCTCCCAGACTTCTAAAACAAATTTGAATACCCTTTTACAACCTTCTAAAACACCTCACATCAACCTACATCCCGAACATCTCTGTGTGTCCGAGTTGATGTCATTGCGTGTCCATGTTCAAAGCTTGACAATATATATTTATGGCATGATTACTCCTTTGCTACCTTTGTATTTACATTGTTAATCTCCTTTCCCTTCAAGTATCATTTACTAACTTCGTTCTAACTTTGTTTGTTTTTGTTCATTATAGTACAAGTCAAACACGGTCAAAATCGAAATACCCAAAACAAACAAGGGTCCAAATACATTATTTCTTATACAATCACGTGTGATAATCCTTCCTTGTATAACCTTGATACGCAATCAAACAAATCAAGTAGCTTTCAAACAATTCGCGCTTGATAGCCTCGTACACGCTTTAGTCTCGAGGTGCAGTTTACCAGGCGTCTCAACGTTCGGGCGTCTGATGTGAGGCGCTAATTCTACGATCCCGGAAATTAGATTTCGGCACCTAACACGATTCCCAGCGCATCCAAACTCTATAAACACGACATCCCTTCAATCTTTTCAACGGATTGTCAACCGCATTCTAAACCTCTCCCAGACTTCTAAAACAAACTTGAATACCCTTTTACAACCTTCTAAAACACCTCACATCAACCTACATCCCGAAGATCTCTGTGTGTCCGAGTTGATGTCATTGGGTGTCCATGTTCAAAGCTTGACAATATATATTTATGGCATGATTACTCCTTTGCTACCTTTGTATTTACATTGTTAATCTCCTTTCCCTTCAAGTATCATTTACTAACTTCGTTCTAACTTTGTTTGTTTTTGTTCATTATAGTACAAGTCAAACACGGTCAAAATCGAAATACCCAAAACAAACAAGGGTCCAAATACATTATTTCTTATACAATCACGCGTGATAATCCTTCCTTGTATAACCTTGATACGCAATCAAACAAATCAAGTAGCTTTCAAACAATTCGCGCTTGATAGCCTCGTACACGCTTTAGTCTCGAGGTGCACTGTACCAGGCGTCTCAACGTTCGGGCGTCTGATATGAGGCGCTTATTCTACGATCCAGGAAATTAGGTTTCGGCACCTAACACGATTCCCAGCGCATCCAAACTCTATGAACACGACATCCCTTCAATCATTGCAACGGATTGTCAACCGCATTCTAAACCTCTCCCAGACTTCTAAAACAAATTTGAATACCCTTTTACAACCTTCTAAAACACCTCACATCAACCTACATCCCGAACATCTCTGTGTGTCCGAGTTGATGTCATTGCGTGTCCATGTTCAAAGCTTGACAATATATATTTATGGCATGATTACTCCTTTGCTACCTTTGTATTTACATTGTTAATCTCGTTTCCCTTCAAGTATCATTTACTAACTTCGTTCTAACTTTGTTTGTTTTTGTTCATTATAGTACAAGTCAAACACGGTCAAAATCGAAATACCCAAAACAAACAAGGGTCCAAATACATTATTTCTTATACAATCACGCGTGATAATCCTTCCTTGTATAACCTTGATACGCAATCAAACAAATCAAGTAGCTTTCAAACAATTCGCGCTTGATAGCCTCGTACACGCTTTAGTCTCGAGGTGCACTGTACCAGGCGTCTCAACGTTCGGGCGTCTGATATGAGGCGCTTATTCTACGATCCAGGAAATTAGGTTTCGGCACCTAACACGATTCCCAGCGCATCCAAACTCTATGAACACGACATCCCTTCAATCATTGCAACGGATTGTCAACCGCATTCTAAACCTCTCCCAGACTTCTAAAACAAATTTGAATACCCTTTTACAACCTTCTAAAACACCTCACATCAACCTACATCCCGAACATCTCTGTGTGTCCGAGTTGATGTCATTGCGTGTCCATGTTCAAAGCTTGACAATATATATTTATGGCATGATTACTCCTTTGCTACCTTTGTATTTACATTGTTAATCTCCTTTCCCTTCAAGTATCATTTACTAACTTCGTTCTAACTTTGTTTGTTTTTGTTCATTATAGAACAAGTCAAACACGGTCTAAATCGAAATACCCAAAACAAACAAGGGTCCAAATACATTATTTCTTATACAATCACGTGTGATAATCCTTCCTTGTATAACCTTGATACGCAATCAAACAAATCAAGTATCTTTCAAACAATTCGCGCTTGATAGCCTCGTACACGCTTTAGTCTCGAGGTGCAGTTTACCAGGCGTCTCAACGTTCGGGCGTCTGATGTGAGGCGCTAATTCTACGATCCCGGAAATTAGATTTCGGCACCTAACACGATTCCCAGCGCATCAAAACTCTATAAACACGACATCCCTTCAATCTTTTCAACGGATTGTCAACCGCATTCTAAACCTCTCCCAGACTTCTAAAACAAACTTGAATACCCTTTTAAAACCTTCTAAAACACCTCACATCAACCTACATCCCGAAGATCTCTGTGTGTCCGAGTTGATGTCATTGGGTGTCCATGTTCAAAGCTTGACAATATATATTTATGGCATGATTACTCCTTTGCTACCTTTGTATTTACATTGTTAATCTCCTTTCCCTTCAAGTATCATTTACTAACTTCGTTCTAACTTTGTTTGTTTTTGTTCATTATAGTACAAGTCAAACACGGTCAAAATCGAAATACCCAAAACAAACAAGGGTCCAAATACATTATTTCTTATACAATCACGCGTGATAATCCTTCCTTGTATAACCTTGATACGCAATCAAACAAATCAAGTAGCTTTCAAACAATTTGCGCTTGATAGCCTCGTACACGCTTTAGTCTCGAGGTGCACTGTACCAGGCGTCTCAACGTTCGGGCGTCTGATATGAGGCGCTTATTCTACGATCCAGGAAATTAGGTTTCGGCACCTAACACGATTCCCAGCGCATCCAAACTCTATGAACACGACATCCCTTCAATCATTGCAACGGATTGTCAACCGCATTCTAAACCTCTCCCAGACTTCTAAAACAAATTTGAATACCCTTTTACAACCTTCTAAAACACCTCACATCAACCTACATCCCGAACATCTCTGTGTGTCCGAGTTGATGTCATTGCGTGTCCATGTTCAAAGCTTGAGAATATATATTTATGGCATGATTACTCCTTTGCTACCTTTGTATTTACATTGTTAATCTCCTTTCCCTTCAAGTATCATTTACTAACTTCGTTCTAACTTTGTTTGTTTTTGTTCATTATAGTACAAGTCAAACACGGTCAAAATCGAAATACCCAAAACAAACAAGGGTCCAAATACATTATTTCTTATACAATCACGTGTGATAATCCTTCCTTTTATAACCTTGATACGCAATCAAACAAATCAAGTATCTTTCAAACAATTCGCGCTTGATAGCCTCGTACACGCTTTAGTCTCGAGTTGCAGTTTACCAGGCGTCTCAACGTTCGGGCGTCTGATGTGAGGCGCTAATTCTACGATCCCGGAAATTAGATTTCGGAACCTAACACGATTCCCAGCGCATCCAAACTCTATAAACACGACATCCCTTCAATCTTTTCAACGGATTGTCAACCGCATTCTAAACCTCTCCCAGACTTCTAAAACAAATTTGAATACCCTTTTACAACCTTCTAAAACACCTCACATCAACCTACATCCCGAACATCTCTGTGTGTCCGAGTTGATGTCATTGCGTGTCCATGTTCAAAGCTTGACAATATATATTTATGGCATGATTACTCCTTTGCTACCTTTGTATTTACATTGTTAATCTCCTTTCCCTTCAAGTATCATTTACTAACTTCGTTCTAACTTTGTTTGTTTTTGTTCATTATAGTACAAGTCAAACACGGTCAAAATCGAAATACCCAAAACAAACAAGGGTCCAAATACATTATTTCTTATACAATCACGTGTGATAATCCTTCCTTGTATAACCTTGATACGCAATCAAACAAATCAAGTATCTTTCAAACAATTCGCGCTTGATAGCCTCGTACACGCTTTAGTCTCGAGGTGCAGTTTACCAGGCGTCTCAACGTTCGGGCGTCTGATGTGAGGCGCTAATTGTACGATCCCGGAAATTAGATTTCGGCACCTAACACGATTCCCAGCGCATCCAAACTCTATAAACACGACATCCCTTCAATCTTTTCAACGGATTGTCAACCGCATTCTAAACCTCTCCCAGACTTCTAAAACAAACTTGAATACCCTTTTACAACCTTCTAAAACACCTCACATCAACCTACATCCCGAAGATCTCTGTGTGTCCGAGTTGATGTCATTGGGTGTCCATGTTCAAAGCTTGACAATATATATTTATGGCATGATTACTCCTTTGCTACCTTTGTATTTACATTGTTAATCTCCTTTCCCTTCAAGTATCATTTACTAACTTCGTTCTAACTTTGTTTGTTTTTGTTCATTATAGTACAAGTCAAACACGGTCAAAATCGAAATACCCAAAACAAACAAGGGTCCAAATACATTATTTCTTATACAATCACGCGTGATAATCCATCCTTGTATAACCTTGATACGCAATCAAACAAATCAAGTAGCTTTCAAACAATTCGCGCTTGATAGCCTCGTACACGCTTTAGTCTCGAGGTGCACTGTACCAGGCGTCTCAACGTCCGGGCGTCTGATATGAGGCGCTTATTCTACGATCCAGGAAATTAGGTTTCGGCACCTAACACGATTCCCAGCGCATCCAAACTCTATGAACACGACATCCCTTCAATCATTGCAACGGATTGTCAACCGCATTCTAAACCTCTCCCAGACTTCTAAAACAAATTTGAATACCGTTTTACAACCTTCTAAAACACCTCACATCAACCTACATCCCGAACATCTCTGTGTGTCCGAGTTGATGTCATTGCGTGTCCATGTTCAAAGCTTGACAATATATATTCATGGCATGATTACTCCTTTGCTACCTTTGTATTTACATTGTTAATCTCCTTTCCCTTCAAGTATCATTTACTAACTTCGTTCTAACTTTGTTTGTTTTTGTTCATTATAGTACAAGTCAAACACGGTCAAAATCGAAATACCCAAAACAAACAAGGGTCCAAATACATTATTTCTTATATAATCACGTGTGATAATCCTTCCTTGTATAACCTTGATACGCAATCAAACAAATCAAGTATCTTTCAAACAATTCGCGCTTGATAGCCTCGTACACACTTTAGTCTCGAGGTGCAGTTTACCAGGCGTCTTAACGTTCGGGCGTCTGATGTGAGGCGCTAATTCTACGATCCCGGAAATTAGATTTCGGCACCTAACACGATTCCCAGCGCATCCAAACTCTATAAACACGACATCCCTTCAATCTTTTCAACGGATTATCAACCGCATTCTAAACCTCTCCCAGACTTCTAAAACAAATTTGAATACCCTTTTACAACCTTCTAAAACACCTCACATCAACCTACATCCCGAACATCTCTGTGTGTCCGAGTTGATGTCATTGCGTGTCCATGTTCAAAGCTTGACAATATATATTTATGGCATGATTACTCATTTGCTACCTTTGTATTTACATTGTTAATCTCCTTTCCCTTCAAGTATCATTTACTAACTTCGTTCTAACTTTGTTTGTTTTTGTTCATTATAGTACAAGTCAAACACGGTCAAAATCGAAATACCCAAAACAAACAAGGGTCCAAATACATTATTTCTTATACAATCACGCGTGATAATCCTTCCTTGTATAACCTTGATACGCAATCAAACAAATCAAGTAGCTTTCAAACAATTCGCGCTTGATAGCCTCGTACACGCTTTAGTCTCGAGGTGCACTGTACCAGGCGTCTCAACGTTCGGGCGTCTGATATGAGGCGCTTATTCTACAATCCAGGAAATTAGGTTTCGGCACCTAACACGATTCCCAGCGCATCCAAACTCTATGAACACGACATCCCTTCAATCATTGCAACGGATTGTCAACCGCATTCTAAACCTCTCCCAGACTTCTAAAACAAATTTGAATACCCTTTTACAACCTTCTAAAACACCTCACATCAACCTACATCCCGAACATATCTGTGTGTCCGAGTTGATGTCATTGCATGTCC
This sequence comes from Agrostemma githago, assembly GCA_958450325.1. Lineage (NCBI taxonomy): Eukaryota > Viridiplantae > Streptophyta > Magnoliopsida > Caryophyllales > Caryophyllaceae > Agrostemma > Agrostemma githago. Next base: position 28,224,823 of record OY288245.1, read on the forward strand.
ATGTTCAAAGCTTGACAATATATATTTATGGCATGATTACTCCTTTGCTACCTTTGTATTTACATTGTTAATCTCCTTTCCCTTCAAGTATCATTTACTAACTTCGTTCTAACTTTGTTTGTTTTTGTTCATTATAGTACAAGTCAAACACGGTCAAAATCGAAATACCCAAAACAAACAAGGGTCCAAATACATTATTTCTTATACAATCACGCGTGATAATCCTTCCTTGTATAACCTTGATACGCAATCAAACAAATCAAGTAGCTTTCAAACAATTTGCGCTTGATAGCCTCGTACATGCTTTAGTCTCGAGGTGCACTGTACCAGGCGTCTCAACGTTCGGGCGTCTGATATGAGGCGCTTATTCTACGATCCAGGAAATTAGGTTTCGGCACCTAACACGATTCCCAGCGCATCCAAACTCTATGAACACGACATCCCTTCAATCATTGCAACGGATTGTCAACCGCATTCTAAACCTCTCCCAGACTTCTAAAACAAATTTGAATACCCTTTTACAACCTTCTAAAACACCTCACATCAACCTACATCCCGAACATCTCTGTGTGTCCGAGTTGATGTCATTGCGTGTCCATGTTCAAAGCTTGACAATATATATTTATGGCATGATTACTCCTTTGCTACCTTTGTATTTACATTGTTAATCTCCTTTCCCTGCAAGTATCATTTACTAACTTCGTTCTAACTTTGTTTGTTTTTGTTCATTATAGTACAAGTCAAACACGGTCAAAATCGAAATACCCAAAACAAACAAGGGTCCAAATACATTATTTCTTATACAATCACGTGTGATAATCCTTCCTTGTATAACCTTGATACGCAATCAAACAAATCAAGTATCTTTCAAACAATTCGCGCTTGATAGCCTCGTACACGCTTTAGTCTCGAGGTGCAGTTTACCAGGCGTCTCAACGTTCGGGCGTCTGATGTGAGGCGCTAATTCTACGATCCCGGAAATTAGATTTCGGCACCTAACACGATTCCCAGCGCATCCAAACTCTATAAACACGACATCCCTTCAATCTTTTCAACGGATTGTCAACCGCATTCTAAACCTCTCCCAGACTTCTAAAACAAACTTGAATACCCTTTTACAACCTTCTAAAACACCTCACATCAACCTACATCCCGAAGATCTCTGTGTGTCCGAGTTGATGTCATTGGGTGTCCATGTTCAAAGCTTGACAATATATATTTATGGCATGATTACTCCTTTGCTACCTTTGTATTTACATTGTTAATCTCCTTTCCCTTCAAGTATCATTTACTAACTTCGTTCTAACTTTGTTTGTTTTTGTTCATTATAGTACAAGTCAAACACGGTCAAAATCGAAATACCCAAAACAAACAAGGGTCCAAATACATTATTTCTTATACAATCACGCGTGATAATCCATCCTTGTATAACCTTGATACGCAATCAAACAAATCAAGTAGCTTTCAAACAATTCGCGCTTGATAGCCTCGTACACGCTTTAGTCTTGAGGTGCACTGTACCAGGCGTCTCAACGTCCGGGCGTCTGATATGAGGCGCTTATTCTACGATCCAGGAAATTAGGTTTCGGCACCTAACACGATTCCCAGCGCATCCAAACTCTATGAACACGACATCCCTTCAATCATTGCAACGGATTGTCAACCGCATTCTAAACCTCTCCCAGACTTCTAAAACAAATTTGAATACCGTTTTACAACCTTCTAAAACACCTCACATCAACCTACATCCCGAACATCTCTGTGTGTCCGAGTTGATGTCATTGCGTGTCCATGTTCAAAGCTTGACAATATATATTCATGGCATGATTACTCCTTTGCTACCTTTGTATTTACATTGTTAATCTCCTTTCCCTTCAAGTATCATTTACTAACTTCGTTCTAACTTTGTTTGTTTTTGTTCATTATAGTACAAGTCAAACACGGTCAAAATCGAAATACCCAAAACAAACAAGGGTCCAAATACATTATTTCTTATATAATCACGTGTGATAATCCTTCCTTGTATAACCTTGATACGCAATCAAACAAATCAAGTATCTTTCAAACAATTCGCGCTTGATAGCCTCGTACACACTTTAGTCTCGAGGTGCAGTTTACCAGGCGTCTTAACGTTCGGGCGTCTGATGTGAGGCGCTAATTCTACGATCCCGGAAATTAGATTTCGGCACCTAACACGATTCCCAGCGCATCCAAACTCTATAAACACGACATCCCTTCAATCTTTTCAACGGATTATCAACCGCATTCTAAACCTCTCCCAGACTTCTAAAACAAATTTGAATACCCTTTTACAACCTTCTAAAACACCTCACATCAACCTACATCCCGAACATCTCTGTGTGTCCGAGTTGATGTCATTGCGTGTCCATGTTCAAAGCTTGACAATATATATTTATGGCATGATTACTCATTTGCTACCTTTGTATTTACATTGTTAATCTCCTTTCCCTTCAAGTATCATTTACTAACTTCGTTCTAACTTTGTTTGTTTTTGTTCATTATAGTACAAGTCAAACACGGTCAAAATCGAAATACCCAAAACAAACAAGGGTCCAAATACATTATTTCTTATACAATCACGCGTGATAATCCTTCCTTGTATAACCTTGATACGCAATCAAACAAATCAAGTAGCTTTCAAACAATTCGCGCTTGATAGCCTCGTACACGCTTTAGTCTCGAGGTGCACTGTACCAGGCGTCTCAACGTTCGGGCGTCTGATATGAGGCGCTTATTCTACAATCCAGGAAATTAGGTTTCGGCACCTAACACGATTCCCAGCGCATCCAAACTCTATGAACACGACATCCCTTCAATCATTGCAACGGATTGTCAACCGCATTCTAAACCTCTCCCAGACTTCTAAAACAAATTTGAATACCCTTTTACAACCTTCTAAAACACCTCACATCAACCTACATCCCGAACATATCTGTGTGTCCGAGTTGATGTCATTGCATGTCCATGTTCAAAGCTTGACAATATATATTTATGGCATGATTACTCCTTTGCTACCTTTGTATTTACATTGTTAATCTCCTTTCCCTTCAAGTATCATTTACTAACTTCGTTCTAACTTTGTTTGTTTTTGTTCATTATAGTACAAGTCAAACACGGTCAAAATCGAAATACCCAAAACAAACAAGGGTCCAAATACATTATTTCTTATACAATCACGCGTGATAATCCTTCCTTGTATAACCTTGATACGCAATCAAACAAATCAAGTAGCTTTCAAACAATTTGCGCTTGATAGCCTCGTACATGCTTTAGTCTCGAGGTGCACTGTACCAGGCGTCTCAACGTTCGGGCGTCTGATATGAGGCGCTTATTCTACGATCCAGGAAATTAGGTTTCGGCACCTAACACGATTCCCAGCGCATCCAAACTCTATGAACACGACATCCCTTCAATCATTGCAACGGATTGTCAACCGCATTCTAAACCTCTCCCAGACTTCTAAAACAAATTTGAATACCCTTTTACAACCTTCTAAAACACCTCACATCAACCTACATCCCGAACATCTCTGTGTGTCCGAGTTGATGTCATTGCGTGTCCATGTTCAAAGCTTGACAATATATATTTATGGCATGATTACTCCTTTGCTACCTTTGTATTTACATTGTTAATCTCCTTTCCCTGCAAGTATCATTTACTAACTTCGTTCTAACTTTGTTTGTTTTTGTTCATTATAGTACAAGTCAAACACGGTCAAAATCGAAATACCCAAAACAAACAAGGGTCCAAATACATTATTTCTTATACAATCACGTGTGATAATCCTTCCTTGTATAACCTTGATACGCAATCAAACAAATCAAGTATCTTTCAAACAATTCGCGCTTGATAGCCTCGTACACGCTTTAGTCTCGAGGTGCAGTTTACCAGGCGTCTCAACGTTCGGGCGTCTGATGTGAGGCGCTAATTCTACGATCCCGGAAATTAGATTTCGGCACCTAACACGATTCCCAGCGCATCCAAACTCTATAAACACGACATCCCTTCAATCTTTTCAACGGATTGTCAACCGCATTCTAAACCTCTCCCAGACTTCTAAAACAAACTTGAATACCCTTTTACAACCTTCTAAAACACCTCACATCAACCTACATCCCGAAGATCTCTGTGTGTCCGAGTTGATGTCATTGCGTGTCCATGTTCAAAGCTTGACAATATATATTTATGGCATGATTACTCCTTTGCTACCTTTGTATTTACATTGTTAATCTCCTTTCCCTTCAAGTATCATTTACTAACTTCGTTCTAACTTTGTTTGTTTTTGTTCATTATAGTACAAGTCAAACACGGTCAAAATCGAAATACCTAAAACAAACAAGGGTCCAAATACATTATTTCTTATACAATCACGCGTGATAATCCTTCCTTGTATAACCTTGATACGAAATCAAACAAATCAAGTAGTTTTCAAACAATTCGCGCTTGATAGTCTCGTACACGCTTTAGTCTCGAGGTGCACTGTACCAGGCGTCTCAACGTTCGGCGCCTGATATGAGGCGCTTATTCTACGATCCAGGAAATTAGGTTTCGGCACCTAACACGATTCCCAGCGCATCCAAACTCTATGAACACGACATCCCTTCAATCATTGCAACGGATTGTCAACCGCATTCTAAACCTCTCCCAGACTTCTAAAACAAATTTGAATACCGTTTTACAACCTTCTAAAACACCTCACATCAACCTACATCCCGAACATCTCTGTGTGTCCGAGTTGATGTCATTGCGTGTCCATGTTCAAAGCTTGACAATATATATTCATGGCATGATTACTCCTTTGCTACCTTTGTATTTACATTGTTAATCTCCTTTCCCTTCAAGTATCATTTACTAACTTCGTTCTAACTTTGTTTGTTTTTGTTCATTATAGTACAAGTCAAACACGGTCAAAATCGAAATACCCAAAACAAACAAGGGTCCAAATACATTATTTCTTATATAATCACGTGTGATAATCCTTCCTTGTATAACCTTGATACGCAATCAAACAAATCAAGTATCTTTCAAACAATTCGCGCTTGATAGCCTCGTACACACTTTAGTCTCGAGGTGCAGTTTACCAGGCGTCTTAACGTTCGGGCGTCTGATGTGAGGCGCTAATTCTACGATCCCGGAAATTAGATTTCGGCACCTAACACGATTCCCAGCGCATCCAAACTCTATAAACACGACATCCCTTCAATCTTTTCAACGGATTATCAACCGCATTCTAAACCTCTCCCAGACTTCTAAAACAAATTTGAATACCCTTTTACAACCTTCTAAAACACCTCACATCAACCTACATCCCGAACATCTCTGTGTGTCCGAGTTGATGTCATTGCGTGTCCATGTTCAAAGCTTGACAATATATATTTATGGCATGATTACTCATTTGCTACCTTTGTATTTACATTGTTAATCTCCTTTCCCTTCAAGTATCATTTACTAACTTCGTTCTAACTTTGTTTGTTTTTGTTCATTATAGTACAAGTCAAACACGGTCAAAATCGAAATACCCAAAACAAACAAGGGTCCAAATACATTATTTCTTATACAATCACGCGTGATAATCCTTCCTTGTATAACCTTGATACGCAATCAAACAAATCAAGTAGCTTTCAAACAATTCGCGCTTGATAGCCTCGTACACGCTTTAGTCTCGAGGTGCACTGTACCAGGCGTCTCAACGTTCGGGCGTTTGATATGAGGCGCTTATTCTACAATCCAGGAAATTAGGTTTCGGCACCTAACACGATTCCCAGCGCATCCAAACTCTATGAACACGACATCCCTTCAATCATTGCAACGGATTGTCAACCGCATTCTAAACCTCTCCCAGACTTCTAAAACAAATTTGAATACCCTTTTACAACCTTCTAAAACACCTCACATCAACCTACATCCCGAACATATCTGTGTGTCCGAGTTGATGTCATTGCATGTCCATGTTCAAAGCTTGACAATATATATTTATGGCATGATTACTCCTTTGCTACCTTTGTATTTACATTGTTAATCTCCTTTCCCTTCAAGTATCATTTACTAACTTCGTTCTAACTTTGTTTGTTTTTGTTCATTATAGTACAAGTCAAACACGGTCAAAATCGAAATACCCAAAACAAACAAGGGTCCAAATACATTATTTCTTATACAATCACGCGTGATAATCCTTCCTTGTATAACCTTGATACGCAATCAAACAAATCAAGTAGCTTTCAAACAATTTGCGCTTGATAGCCTCGTACATGCTTTAGTCTCGAGGTGCACTGTACCAGGCGTCTCAACGTTCGGGCGTCTGATATGAGGCGCTTATTCTACGATCCAGGAAATTAGGTTTCGGCACCTAACACGATTCCCAGCGCATCCAAACTCTATGAACACGACATCCCTTCAATCATTGCAACGGATTGTCAACCGCATTCTAAACCTCTCCCAGACTTCTAAAACAAATTTGAATACCCTTTTACAACCTTCTAAAACACCTCACATCAACCTACATCCCGAACATCTCTGTGTGTCCGAGTTGATGTCATTGCGTGTCCATGTTCAAAGCTTGACAATATATATTTATGGCATGATTACTCCTTTGCTACCTTTGTATTTACATTGTTAATCTCCTTTCCCTGCAAGTATCATTTACTAACTTCGTTCTAACTTTGTTTGTTTTTGTTCATTATAGTACAAGTCAAACACGGTCAAAATCGAAATACCCAAAACAAACAAGGGTCCAAATACATTATTTCTTATACAATCACGTGTGATAATCCTTCCTTGTATAACCTTGATACGCAATCAAACAAATCAAGTATCTTTCAAACAATTCGCGCTTGATAGCCTCGTACACGCTTTAGTCTCGAGGTGCAGTTTACCAGGCGTCTCAACGTTCGGGCGTCTGATGTGAGGCGCTAATTCTACGATCCCGGAAATTAGATTTCGGCACCTAACACGATTCCCAGCGCATCCAAACTCTATAAACACGACATCCCTTCAATCTTTTCAACGGATTGTCAACCGCATTCTAAACCTCTCCCAGACTTCTAAAACAAACTTGAATACCCTTTTACAACCTTCTAAAACACCTCACATCAACCTACATCCCGAAGATCTCTGTGTGTCCGAGTTGATGTCATTGCGTGTCCATGTTCAAAGCTTGACAATATATATTTATGGCATGATTACTCCTTTGCTACCTTTGTATTTACATTGTTAATCTCCTTTCCCTTCAAGTATCATTTACTAACTTCGTTCTAACTTTGTTTGTTTTTGTTCATTATAGTACAAGTCAAACACGGTCAAAATCGAAATACCTAAAACAAACAAGGGTCCAAATACATTATTTCTTATACAATCACGCGTGATAATCCTTCCTTGTATAACCTTGATACGAAATCAAACAAATCAAGTAGTTTTCAAACAATTCGCGCTTGATAGTCTCGTACACGCTTTAGTCTCGAGGTGCACTGTACCAGGCGTCTCAACGTTCGGCGCCTGATATGAGGCGCTTATTCTACGATCCAGGAAATTAGGTTTCGGCACCTAACACGATTCCCAGCGCATCCAAACTCTATGAACACGACATCCCTTCAATCATTGCAACGGATTGTCAACCGCATTCTAAACCTCTCCCAGACTTCTAAAACAAATTTGAATACCCTTTTACAACCTTCTAAAACACCTCACATCAACCTACATCCCGAACATCTCTGTGTGTCCGAGTTGATGTCATTGCATGTCCATGTTCAAAGCTTGACAATATATATTTATGGCATGATTACTCCTTTGCTACCTTTGTATTTACATTGTTAATCTCCTTTCCCTTCAAGTATCATTTACTAACTTCGTTCTAACTTTGTTTGTTTTTGTTCATTATAGTACAAGTCAAACACGGTCAAAATCGAAATACCCAAAACAAACAAGGGTCCAAATACATTATTTGTTATACAATCACGCGTGATAATCCTTCCTTGTATAACCTTGATACGCAATCAAACAAATCAAGTAGCTTTCAAACAATTCGCGCTTGATAGCCTCGTACACGCTTTAGTATCGAGGTGCACTGTACCAGGCGTCTCAACGTTCGGGCGTCTGATATGAGGCGCTTATTCTACGATCCAGGAAATTAGGTTTCGGCACCTAACACGATTCCCAGCGCATCCAAACTCTATGAACACGACATCCCTTCAATCATTGCAACGGATTGTCAACCGCATTCTAAACCTCTCCCAGACTTCTAAAACAAATTTGAATACCCTTTTACAACCTTCTAAAACACCTTACATCAACCTACATCCCGAACATCTCTGTGTGTCCGAGTTGATGTCATTGCGTGTCCATGTTCAAAGCTTGACAATATATATTTATGGCATGATTACTCCTTTGCTACCTTTGTATTTACATTGTTAATCTCCTTTCCCTTCAAGTATCATTTACTAACTTCGTTCTAACTTTGTTTGTTTTTGTTCATTATAGTACAAGTCAAACACGGTCAAAATCGAAATACCCAAAACAAACAAGGGTCCAAATACATTATTTGTTATACAATCACGCGTGATAATCCTTCCTTGTATAACCTTGATACGCAATCAAACAAATCAAGTAGCTTTCAAACAATTCGCGCTTGATAGCCTCGTACACGCTTTAGTATCGAGGTGCACTGTACCAGGCGTCTCAACGTTCGGGCGTCTGATATGAGGCGCTTATTCTACGATCCAGGAAATTAGGTTTCGGCACCTAACACGATTCCCAGCGCATCCAAACTCTATGAACACGACATCCCTTCAATCATTGCAACGGATTGTCAACCGCATTCTAAACCTCTCCCAGACTTCTAAAACAAATTTGAATACCCTTTTACAACCTTCTAAAACACCTTACATCAACCTACATCCCGAACATCTCTGTGTGTCCGAGTTGATGTCATTGCGTGTCCATGTTCAAAGCTTGACAATATATATTTATGGCATGATTACTTCTTTGCTACCTTTGTATTTACATTGTGAATCTCCTTTCCCTTCAAGTATCATTTACTAACTTCGTTCTAACTTTGTTTGTTTTTGTTCATTATAGTACAAGTCAAACACGGTCAAAATCGAAATACCCAAAACAAACAAGGGTCCAAATACATTATTTCTTATACAATCACGCGTGATAATCCTTCCTTGTATAACCTTGATACGCAATCAAACAAATCAAGTAGCTTTCAAACAATTCGCGCTTGATAGCCTCGTACACGCTTTAGTCTCGAGGTGCACTGTACCAGGCGTCTCAACGTTCGGGCGTCTGATATGAGGCGCTTATTCTACGATCCAGGAAATTAGGTTTCGGCACCTAACACGATTCCCAGCGCATCCAAACTCTATGAACACGACATCCCTACAATCATTGCAACGAATTGTCAACCGCATTCTAAACCTCTCCCAGACTTCTAAAACAAATTTGAATACCCTTTTACAACCTTCTAAAACACCTCACATCAACCTACATCCCGAACATATCTGTGTGTCCGAGTTGATGTCATTGCATGTCCATGTTCAAAGCTTGACAATATATATTTATGGCATGATTACTCCTTTGCTACCTTTGTATTTACATTGTTAATCTCCTTTCCCTTCAAGTATCATTTACTAACTTCGTTCTAACTTTGTTTGTTTTTGTTCATTATAGTACAAGTCAAACACGGTCAAAATCGAAATACCCAAAAAAAACAAGGGTCCAAATACATTATTTCTTATACAATCACGCGTGATAATCCTTCCTTGTATAACCTTGATACGCAATCAAACAAATCAAGTATCTTTCAAACAATTCGCGCTTGATAGCCTCGTACACGCTTTAGTCTCGAGGTGCAGTTTACCAGGCGTCTCAACGTTCGGGCGTCTGATGTGAGGCGCTAATTCTACGATCCCGGAAATTAGATTTCGGCACCTAACACGATTCCCAGCGCATCCAAACTCTATAAACACGACATCCCTTCAATCTTTTCAACGGATTATCAACCGCATTCTAAACCTCTCCCAGACTTCTAAAACAAATTTGAATACCCTTTTACAACCTTCTAAAACACCTCACATCAACCTACATCCCGAACATCTCTGTGTGTCCGAGTTGATGTCATTGCGTGTCCATGTTCAAAGCTTGACAATATATATTTATGGCATGATTACTCCTTTGCTACCTTTGTATTTACATTGTTAATCTCCTTTCCCTTCAAGTATCATTTACTAACTTCGTTCTAACTTTGTTTGTTTTTGTTCATTATAGTACAAGTCAAACACGGTCAAAATCGAAATACCCAAAACAAACAAGGGTCCAAATACATTATTTGTTATACAATCACGCGTGATAATCCTTCCTTGTATAACCTTGATACGCAATCAAACAAATCAAGTAGCTTTCAAACAATTCGCGCTTGATAGCCTCGTACACGCTTTAGTATCGAGGTGCACTGTACCAGGCGTCTCAACGTTCGGGCGTCTGATATGAGGCGCTTATTCTACGATCCAGGAAATTAGGTTTCGGCACCTAACACGATTCCCAGCGCATCCAAACTCTATGAACACGACATCCCTTCAATCATTGCAACGGATTGTCAACCGCATTCTAAACCTCTCCCAGACTTCTAAAACAAATTTGAATACCCTTTTACAACCTTCTAAAACACCTTACATCAACCTACATCCCGAACATCTCTGTGTGTCCGAGTTGATGTCATTGCGTGTCCATGTTCAAAGCTTGACAATATATATTTATGGCATGATTACTTCTTTGCTACCTTTGTATTTACATTGTGAATCTCCTTTCCCTTCAAGTATCATTTACTAACTTCGTTCTAACTTTGTTTGTTTTTGTTCATTATAGTACAAGTCAAACACGGTCAAAATCGAAATACCCAAAACAAACAAGGGTCCAAATACATTATTTCTTATACAATCACGCGTGATAATCCTTCCTTGTATAACCTTGATACGCAATCAAACAAATCAAGTAGCTTTCAAACAATTCGCGCTTGATAGCCTCGTACACGCTTTAGTCTCGAGGTGCACTGTACCAGGCGTCTCAACGTTCGGGCGTCTGATATGAGGCGCTTATTCTACGATCCAGGAAATTAGGTTTCGGCACCTAACACGATTCCCAGCGCATCCAAACTCTATGAACACGACATCCCTTCAATCATTGCAACGGATTGTCAACCGCATTCTAAACCTCTCCCAGACTTCTAAAACAAATTTGAATACCCTTTTACAACCTTCTAAAACACCTTACATCAACCTACATCCCGAACATCTCTGTGTGTCCGAGTTGATGTCATTGCGTGTCCATGTTCAAAGCTTGACAATATATATTTATGGCATGATTACTTCTTTGCTACCTTTGTATTTACATTGTGAATCTCCTTTCCCTTCAAGTATCATTTACTAACTTCGTTCTAACTTTGTTTGTTTTTGTTCATTATAGTACAAGTCAAACACGGTCAAAATCGAAATACCCAAAACAAACAAGGGTCCAAATACATTATTTCTTATACAATCACGCGTGATAATCCTTCCTTGTATAACCTTGATACGCAATCAAACAAATCAAGTAGCTTTCAAACAATTCGCGCTTGATAGCCTCGTACACGCTTTAGTCTCGAGGTGCAGTTTACCAGGCGTCTCAACGTTCGGGCGTCTGATGTGAGGCGCTAATTCTACGATCCCGGAAATTAGATTTCGGCACCTAACACGATTCCCAGCGCATCCAAACTCTATAAACACGACATCCCTTCAATCTTTTCAACGGATTATCAACCGCATTCTAAACCTCTCCCAGACTTCTAAAACAAATTTGAATACCCTTTTACAACCTTCTAAAACACCTCACATCAACCTACATCCCGAACATCTCTGTGTGTCCGAGTTGATGTCATTGCGTGTCCATGTTCAAAGCTTGACAATATATATTTATGGCATGATTACTCCTTTGCTACCTTTGTATTTACATTGTTAATCTCCTTTCCCTTCAAGTATCATTTACTAACTTCGTTCTAACTTTGTTTGTTTTTGTTCATTATAGTACAAGTCAAACACGGTCAAAATCGAAATACCCAAAACAAACAAGGGTCCAAATACATTATTTGTTATACAATCACGCGTGATAATCCTTCCTTGTATAACCTTGATACGCAATCAAACAAATCAAGTAGCTTTCAAACAATTCGCGCTTGATAGCCTCGTACACGCTTTAGTATCGAGGTGCACTGTACCAGGCGTCTCAACGTTCGGGCGTCTGATATGAGGCGCTTATTCTACGATCCAGGAAATTAGGTTTCGGCACCTAACACGATTCCCAGCGCATCCAAACTCTATGAACACGACATCCCTTCAATCATTGCAACGGATTGTCAACCGCATTCGAAACCTCTCCCAGACTTCTAAAACAAATTTGAATACCCTTTTACAACCTTCTAAAACACCTTACATCAACCTACATCCCGAACATCTCTGTGTGTCCGAGTTGATGTCATTGCGTGTCCATGTTCAAAGCTTGACAATATATATTTATGGCATGATTACTCCTTTGCTACCTTTGTATTTACATTGTTAATCTCCTTTCCCTTCAAGTATCATTTACTAACTTCGTTCTAACTTTGTTTGTTTTTGTTCATTATAGTACAAGTCAAACACGGTCAAAATCGAAATACCCAAAACAAACAAGGGTCCAAATACATTATTTGTTATACAATCACGCGTGATAATCCTTCCTTGTATAACCTTGATACGCAATCAAACAAATCAAGTAGCTTTCAAACAATTCGCGCTTGATAGCCTCGTACACGCTTTAGTATCGAGGTGCACTGTACCAGGCGTCTCAACGTTCGGGCGTCTGATATGAGGCGCTTATTCTACGATCCAGGAAATTAGGTTTCGGCACCTAACACGATTCCCAGCGCATCCAAACTCTATGAACACGACATCCCTTCAATCATTGCAACGGATTGTCAACCGCATTCTAAACCTCTCCCAGACTTCTAAAACAAATTTGAATACCCTTTTACAACCTTCTAAAACACCTTACATCAACCTACATCCCGAACATCTCTGTGTGTCCGAGTTGATGTCATTGCGTGTCCATGTTCAAAGCTTGACAATATATATTTATGGCATGATTACTTCTTTGCTACCTTTGTATTTACATTGTGAATCTCCTTTCCCTTCAAGTATCATTTACTAACTTCGTTCTAACTTTGTTTGTTTTTGTTCATTATAGTACAAGTCAAACACGGTCAAAATCGAAATACCCAAAACAAACAAGGGTCCAAATACATTATTTCTTATACAATCACGCGTGATAATCCTTCCTTGTATAACCTTGATACGCAATCAAACAAATCAAGTAGCTTTCAAACAATTCGCGCTTGATAGCCTCGTACACGCTTTAGTCTCGAGGTGCAGTTTACCAGGCGTCTCAACGTTCGGGCGTCTGATGTGAGGCGCTAATTCTACGATCCCGGAAATTAGATTTCGGCACCTAACACGATTCCCAGCGCATCCAAACTCTATAAACACGACATCCCTTCAATCTTTTCAACGGATTATCAACCGCATTCTAAACCTCTCCCAGACTTCTAAAACAAATTTGAATACCCTTTTACAACCTTCTAAAACACCTCACATCAACCTACATCCCGAACATCTCTGTGTGTCCGAGTTGATGTCATTGCGTGTCCATGTTCAAAGCTTGACAATATATATTTATGGCATGATTACTCCTTTGCTACCTTTGTATTTACATTGTTAATCTCCTTTCCCTTCAAGTATCATTTACTAACTTCGTTCTAACTTTGTTTGTTTTTGTTCATTATAGTACAAGTCAAACACGGTCAAAATCGAAATACCCAAAACAAACAAGGGTCCAAATACATTATTTGTTATACAATCACGCGTGATAATCCTTCCTTGTATAACCTTGATACGCAATCAAACAAATCAAGTAGCTTTCAAACAATTCGCGCTTGATAGCCTCGTACACGCTTTAGTATCGAGGTGCACTGTACCAGGCGTCTCAACGTTCGGGCGTCTGATATGAGGCGCTTATTCTACGATCCAGGAAATTAGGTTTCGGCACCTAACACGATTCCCAGCGCATCCAAACTCTATGAACACGACATCCCTTCAATCATTGCAACGGATTGTCAACCGCATTCGAAACCTCTCCCAGACTTCTAAAACAAATTTGAATACCCTTTTACAACCTTCTAAAACACCTTACATCAACCTACATCCCGAACATCTCTGTGTGTCCGAGTTGATGTCATTGCGTGTCCATGTTCAAAGCTTGACAATATATATTTATGGCATGATTACTCCTTTGCTACCTTTGTATTTACATTGTTAATCTCCTTTCCCTTCAAGTATCATTTACTAACTTCGTTCTAACTTTGTTTGTTTTTGTTCATTATAGTACAAGTCAAACACGGTCAAAATCGAAATACCCAAAACAAACAAGGGTCCAAATACATTATTTGTTATACAATCACGCGTGATAATCCTTCCTTGTATAACCTTGATACGCAATCAAACAAATCAAGTAGCTTTCAAACAATTCGCGCTTGATAGCCTCGTACACGCTTTAGTATCGAGGTGCACTGTACCAGGCGTCTCAACGTTCGGGCGTCTGATATGAGGCGCTTATTCTACGATCCAGGAAATTAGGTTTCGGCACCTAACACGATTCCCAGCGCATCCAAACTCTATGAACACGACATCCCTTCAATCATTGCAACGGATTGTCAACCGCATTCTAAACCTCTCCCAGACTTCTAAAACAAATTTGAATACCCTTTTACAACCTTCTAAAACACCTTACATCAACCTACATCCCGAACATCTCTGTGTGTCCGAGTTGATGTCATTGCGTGTCCATGTTCAAAGCTTGACAATATATATTTATGGCATGATTACTTCTTTGCTACCTTTGTATTTACATTGTGAATCTCCTTTCCCTTCAAGTATCATTTACTAACTTCGTTCTAACTTTGTTTGTTTTTGTTCATTATAGTACAAGTCAAACACGGTCAAAATCGAAATACCCAAAACAAACAAGGGTCCAAATACATTATTTCTTATACAATCACGCGTGATAATCCTTCCTTGTATAACCTTGATACGCAATCAAACAAATCAAGTAGCTTTCAAACAATTCGCGCTTGATAGCCTCGTACACGCTTTAGTCTCGAGGTGCACTGTACCAGGCGTCTCAACGTTCGGGCGTCTGATATGAGGCGCTTATTCTACGATCCAGGAAATTAGGTTTCGGCACCTAACACGATTCCCAGCGCATCCAAACTCTATGAACACGACATCCCTACAATCATTGCAACGAATTGTCAACCGCATTCTAAACCTCTCCCAGACTTCTAAAACAAATTTTGAATACCCTTTTACAACCTTCTAAAACACCTCACATCAACCTACATCCCGAACATATCTGTGTGTCCGAGTTGATGTCATTGCATGTCCATGTTCAAAGCTTGACAATATATATTTATGGCATGATTACTCCTTTGCTACCTTTGTATTTACATTGTTAATCTCCTTTCCCTTCAAGTATCATTTACTAACTTCGTTCTAACTTTGTTTGTTTTTGTTCATTATAGTACAAGTCAAACACGGTCAAAATCGAAATACCCAAAAAAAACAAGGGTCCAAATACATTATTTCTTATACAATCACGCGTGATAATCCTTCCTTGTATAACCTTGATACGCAATCAAACAAATCAAGTAGCTTTCAAACAATTCGCGCTTCATAGCCTCGTACACGCTTTAGTCTCGAGGTGCACTGTACCAGGCGTCTCAACGTTCGGGCGTCTGATATGAGGCGCTTATTCTACTATCCAGGAAATTAGGTTTCGGCACCTAACACGATTCCCAGCGCATCCAAACTCTATGAACACGACATCCCTTCAATCATTGCAACGGATTGTCAACCGCATTCTAAACCTCTCCCAGACTTCTAAAACAAATTTGAATACCCTTTTACAACCTTCTAAAACACCTCACATCAACCTACATCCCGAACATCTCTGTGTGTCCGAGTTGATGTCATTGCGTGTCCATGTTCAAAGCTTGACAATATATATTTATGGCATGATTACTCCTTTGCTACCTTTGTATTTGCATTGTTAATCTCCTTTCCCTTCAAGTATCATTTACTAACTTCGTTCTAACTTTGTTTGTTTTTGTTCATTATAGTACAAGTCAAACACGGTCAAAATCGAAATACCCAAAACAAACAAGGGTCCAAATACATTATTTCTTATACAATCACGTGTGATAATCCTTCCTTGTATAACCTTGATACGCAATCAAACAAATCAAGTATCTTTCAAACAATTCGCGCTTGATAGCCTCGTACACGCTTTAGTCTCGAGGTGCAGTTTACCAGGCGTCTCAACGTTCGGGCGTCTGATGTGAGGCGCTAATTCTACGATCCCGGAAATTAGATTTCGGCACCTAACACGATTCCCAGCGCATCCAAACTCTATAAACACGACATCCCTTCAATCTTTTCAACGGATTATCAACCGCATTCTAAACCTCTCCCAGACTTCTAAAACAAATTTGAATACCCTTTTACAACCTTCTAAAACACCTCACATCAACCTACATCCCGAACATCTATGTGTGTCCGAGTTGATGTCATTGCGTGTCCATGTTCAAAGCTTGACAATATATATTTATGGCATGATTACTCCTTTGCTACCTTTGTATTTACATTGTTAATCTCCTTTCCCTTCAAGTATCATTTACTAACTTCGTTCTAACTTTGTTTGTTTTTGTTCATTATAGTACAAGTCAAACACGGTCAAAATCGAAATACCCAAAACAAACAAGGGTCCAAATACATTATTTCTTATACAATCACGTGTGATAATCCTTCCTTGTATAACCTTGATACGCAATCAAACAAATCAAGTATCTTTCAAACAATTCGCGCTTGATAGCCTCGTACACGCTTTAGTCTCGAGGTGCAGTTTACCAGGCGTCTCAACGTTCGGGCGTCTGATGTGAGGCGCTAATTCTACGATCCCGGAAATTAGATTTCGGCACCTAACACGATTCCCAGCGCATCCAAACTCTATAAACACGACATCCCTTCAATCTTTTCAACGGATTGTCAACCGCATTCTAAACCTCTCCCAGACTTCTAAAACAAATTTGAATACCCTTTTACAACCTTCTAAAACACCTCACATCAACCTACATCCCGAACATCTCTATGTGTCCGAGTTGATGTCATTGCGTGTCCATGTTCAAAGCTTGACAATATATATTTATGGCATGATTACTCCTTTGCTACCTTTGTATTTACATTGTTAATCTCCTTAGCCTTCAAGTATCATTTACTAACTTCGTTCTAACTTTGTTTGTTTTTGTTCATTATAGTACAAGTCAAACACGGTCAAAATCGAAATACCCAAAACAAACAAGGGTCCAAATACATTATTTCTTATACAATCACGTGTGATAATCCTTCCTTGTATAACCTTGATACGCAATCAAACAAATCAAGTATCTTTCAAACAATTCGCGCTTGATAGCCTCGTACACGCTTTAGTCTCGAGGTGCAGTTTACCAGGCGTCTCAACGTTCGGGCGTCTGATGTGAGGCGCTAATTCTACGATCCCGGAAATTAGATTTCGGCACCTAACACGATTCCCAGCGCATCCAAACTCTATAAACACGACATCCCTTCAATCTTTTCAACGGATTGTCAACCGCATTCTAAACCTCTCCCAGACTTCTAAAACAAATTTGAATACCCTTTTACAACCTTCTAAAACACCTCACATCAACCTACATCCCGAAGATCTCTGTGTGTCCGAGTTGATGTCATTGCATGTCCATGTTCAAAGCTTGACAATATATATTTATGGCATGATTACTCCTTTGCTACCTTTGTATTTACATTGTTAATCTCCTTTCCCTTCAAGTATCATTTACTAACTTCGTTCTAACTTTGTTTGTTTTTGTTCATTATAGTACAAGTCAAACACGGTCAAAATCGAAATACCCAAAAAAAACAAGGGTCCAAATACATTATTTCTTATACAATCACGCGTGATAATCCTTCCTTGTATAACCTTGATACGCAATCAAACAAATCAAGTAGCTTTCAAACAATTCGCGCTTGATAGCCTCGTACACGCTTTAGTCTCGAGGTGCACTGTACCAGGCGTCTCAACGTTCGGGCGTCTGATATGAGGCGCTTATTCTACTATCCAGGAAATTAGGTTTCGGCACCTAACACGATTCCCAGCGCATCCAAACTCTATGAACACGACATCCCTTCAATCATTGCAACGGATTGTCAACCGCATTCTAAACCTCTCCCAGACTTCTAAAACAAATTTGAATACCCTTTTACAACCTTCTAAAACACCTCACATCAACCTACATCCCGAACATCTCTGTGTGTCCGAGTTGATGTCATTGCGTGTCCATGTTCAAAGCTTGACAATATATATTTATGGCATGATTACTCCTTTGCTACCTTTGTATTTACATTGTTAATCTCCTTTCCCTTCAAGTATCATTTACTAACTTCGTTCTAACTTTGTTTGTTTTTGTTCATTATAGTACAAGTCAAACACGGTCAAAATCGAAATACCCAAAACAAACAAGGGTCCAAATACATTATTTCTTTTACAATCACGTGTGATAATCCTTCCTTGTATAACCTTGATACGCAATCAAACAAATCAAGTAGCTTTCAAACAATTCGCGCTTGATAGCCTCGTACATGCTTTAGTCTCGAGGTGCACTGTACCAGGCGTCTCAACGTTCGGGCGTCTGATATGAGGCGCTTATTCTACGATCCAGGAAATTAGGTTTCGGCACCTAACACGATTCCCAGCGCATCCAAACTCTATGAACACGACATCCCTTCAATCATTGCAACGGATTGTCAACCGCATTCTAAACCTCTCCCAGACTTCTAAAACAAATTTGAATACCCTTTTACAACCTTCTAAAACACCTCACATCAACCTACATCCCGAACATCTCTGTGTGTCTGAGTTAATGTCATTGCGTGTCCATGTTCAAAGCTTGACAATATATATTTATGGCATGATTACTCCTTTGCTACCTTTGTATTTGCATTGTTAATCTCCTTTCCCTTCAAGTATCATTTACTAACTTCGTTCTAACTTTGTTTGTTTTTGTTCATTATAGTACAAGTCAAACACGGTCAAAATCGAAATACCCAAAACAAACAAGGGTCCAAATACATTATTTCTTATACAATCACGTGTGATAATCCTTCCTTGTATAACCTTGATACGCAATCAAACAAATCAAGTATCTTTCAAACAATTCGCGCTTGATAGCCTCGTACATGCTTTAGTCTCGAGGTGCAGTTTACCAGGCGTCTCAACGTTCGGGCGTCTGATGTGAGGCGCTAATTCTACGATCCCGGAAATTAGATTTCGGCACCTAACACGATTCCCAGCGCATCCAAACTCTATAAACACGACATCCCTTCAATCTTTTCAACGGATTATCAACCGCATTCTAAACCTCTCCCAGACTTCTAAAACAAATATGAATACCCTTTTACAACCTTCTAAAACACCTCACATCAACCTACATCCCGAACATCTCTGTGTGTCCGAGTTGATGTCATTGCGTGTCCATGTTCAAAGCTTGACAATATATATTTATGGCATGATTACTCCTTTGCTACCTTTGTATTTACATTGTTAATCTCCTTTCCCTTCAAGTATCATTTACTAACTTCGTTCTAACTTTGTTTGTTTTTGTTCATTATAGTACAAGTCAAACACGGTCAAAATCGAAATACCCAAAACAAACAAGGGTCCAAATACATTATTTCTTATACAATCACGTGTGATAATCCTTCCTTGTATAACCTTGATACGCAATCAAACAAATAAAGTATCTTTCAAACAATTCGCGCTTGATAGCCTCGTACACGCTTTAGTCTCGAGGTGCAGTTTACCAGGCATCTCAACGTTCGGGCGTCTGATGTGAGGCGCTAATTCTACGATCCCGGAAATTAGATTTCGGCACCTAACACGATTCCCAGCGCATCCAAACTCTATAAACACGACATCCCTTCAATCTTTTCAACGGATTGTCAACCGCATTCTAAACCTCTCCCAGACTTCTAAAACAAACTTGAATACCCTTTTACAACCTTCTAAAACACCTCACATCAACCTACATCCCGAAGATCTCTGTGTGTCCGAGTTGATGTCATTGCGTGTCCATGTTCAAAGCTTGACAATATATATTTATGGCATGATTACTCCTTTGCTACCTTTGTATTTACATTGTTAATCTCCTTTCCCTTCAAGTATCATTTACTAACTTCGTTCTAACTTTGTTTGTTTTTGTTCATTATAGTACAAGTCAAACACGGTCAAAATCGAAATACCTAAAACAAACAAGGGTCCAAATACATTATTTCTTATACAATCACGCGTGATAATCCTTCCTTGTATAACCTTGATACGCAATCAAACAAATCAAGTAGCTTTCAAACAATTCGCGCTTGATAGCCTCGTACACGCTTTAGTCTCGAGGTGCACTGTACCAGGCGTCTCAACGTTCGGGCGTCTGATATGAGGCGCTTATTCTACTATCCAGGAAATTAGGTTTCGGCACCTAACACGATTCCCAGCGCATCCAAACTCTATGAACACGACATCCCTTCAATCATTGCAATGGATTGTCAACCGCATTCTAAACCTCTCCCAGACTTCTAAAACAAATTTGAATACCCTTTTACAACCTTCTAAAACACCTCACATCAACCTACATCCCGAACATCTCTGTGTGTCCGAGTTGATGTCATTGCGTGTCCATGTTCAAAGCTTGACAATATATATTTATGGCATGATTACTCCTTTGCTACCTTTGTATTTACATTGTTAATCTCCTTTCCCTTCAAGTATCATTTACTAACTTCGTTCTAACTTTGTTTGTTTTTGTTCATTATAGTACAAGTCAAACACGGTCAAAATCGAAATACCCAAAACAAACAAGGGTCCAAATACATTATTTCTTATACAATGACGTGTGATAATCCTTCCTTGTATAACCTTGATACGCAATCAAACAAATCAAGTAGCTTTCAAACAATTCGCGCTTGATAGCCTCGTACATGCTTTAGTCTCGAGGTGCACTGTACCAGGTGTCTCAACGTTCGGGCGTCTGATATGAGGCGCTTATTCTACGATCCAGGAAATTAGGTTTCGGCACCTAACACGATTCCCAGCGCATCCAAACTCTATGAACACGACATCCCTTCAATCATTGCAACGGATTGTCAACCACATTCTAAACCTCTCCCAGACTTCTAAAACAAATTTGAATACCCTTTTACAACCTTCTAAAACACCTCACATCAACCTACATCCCGAACATCTCTGTGTGTCCGAGTTGATGTCATTGCGTGTCCATGTTCAAAGCTTGACAATATATATTTATGGCATGATTACTCCTTTGCTACCTTTGTATTTACATTGTTAATCTCCTTTCCCTGCAAGTATCATTTACTAACTTCGTTCTAACTTTGTTTGTTTTTGTTCATTATAGTACAAGTCAAACACGGTCAAAATCGAAATACCCAAAACAAACAAGGGTCCAAATACATTATTTCTTATACAATCACGTGTGATAATCCTTCCTTGTATAACCTTGATACGCAATCAAACAAATCAAGTATCTTTCAAACAATTCGCGCTTGATAGCCTCGTACACGCTTTTGTCTCGAGGTGCAGTTTACCAGGCGTCTCAACGTTCGGGCGTCTGATGTGAGGCGCTAATTCTACGATCCAGGAAATTAGGTTTCGGCACCTAACACGATTCCCAGCGCATCCAAACTCTATGAACACGACATCCCTTCAATCATTGCAACGGATTGTCAACCGCATTCTAAACCTCTCCCAGACTTCTAAAACAAATTTGAATACCCTTTTACAACCTTCTAAAACACCTCACATCAACCTACATCCCGAACATCTCTGTGTGTCTGAGTTAATGTCATTGCGTGTCCATGTTCAAAGCTTGACAATATATATTTATGGCATGATTACTCCTTTGCTACCTTTGTATTTGCATTGTTAATCTCCTTTCCCTTCAAGTATCATTTACTAACTTCGTTCTAACTTTGTTTGTTTTTGTTCATTATAGTACAAGTCAAACACGGTCAAAATCGAAATACCCAAAACAAACAAGGGTCCAAATACATTATTTCTTATACAATCACGTGTGATAATCCTTCCTTGTATAACCTTGATACGCAATCAAACAAATCAAGTATCTTTCAAACAATTCGCGCTTGATAGCCTCGTACATGCTTTAGTCTCGAGGTGCAGTTTACCAGGCGTCTCAACGTTCGGGCGTCTGATGTGAGGCGCTAATTCTACGATCCCGGAAATTAGATTTCGGCACCTAACACGATTCCCAGCGCATCCAAACTCTATAAACACGACATCCCTTCAATCTTTTCAACGGATTATCAACCGCATTCTAAACCTCTCCCAGACTTCTAAAACAAATATGAATACCCTTTTACAACCTTCTAAAACACCTCACATCAACCTACATCCCGAACATCTCTGTGTGTCCGAGTTGATGTCATTGCGTGTCCATGTTCAAAGCTTGACAATATATATTTATGGCATGATTACTCCTTTGCTACCTTTGTATTTACATTGTTAATCTCCTTTCCCTTCAAGTATCATTTACTAACTTCGTTCTAACTTTGTTTGTTTTTGTTCATTATAGTACAAGTCAAACACGGTCAAAATCGAAATACCCAAAACAAACAAGGGTCCAAATACATTATTTCTTATACAATCACGTGTGATAATCCTTCCTTGTATAACCTTGATACGCAATCAAACAAATAAAGTATCTTTCAAACAATTCGCGCTTGATAGCCTCGTACACGCTTTAGTCTCGAGGTGCAGTTTACCAGGCATCTCAACGTTCGGGCGTCTGATGTGAGGCGCTAATTCTACGATCCCGGAAATTAGATTTCGGCACCTAACACGATTCCCAGCGCATCCAAACTCTATAAACACGACATCCCTTCAATCTTTTCAACGGATTGTCAACCGCATTCTAAACCTCTCCCAGACTTCTAAAACAAACTTGAATACCCTTTTACAACCTTCTAAAACACCTCACATCAACCTACATCCCGAAGATCTCTGTGTGTCCGAGTTGATGTCATTGCGTGTCCATGTTCAAAGCTTGACAATATATATTTATGGCATGATTACTCCTTTGCTACCTTTGTATTTACATTGTTAATCTCCTTTCCCTTCAAGTATCATTTACTAACTTCGTTCTAACTTTGTTTGTTTTTGTTCATTATAGTACAAGTCAAACACGGTCAAAATCGAAATACCTAAAACAAACAAGGGTCCAAATACATTATTTCTTATACAATCACGCGTGATAATCCTTCCTTGTATAACCTTGATACGCAATCAAACAAATCAAGTAGCTTTCAAACAATTCGCGCTTGATAGCCTCGTACACGCTTTAGTCTCGAGGTGCACTGTACCAGGCGTCTCAACGTTCGGGCGTCTGATATGAGGCGCTTATTCTACTATCCAGGAAATTAGGTTTCGGCACCTAACACGATTCCCAGCGCATCCAAACTCTATGAACACGACATCCCTTCAATCATTGCAATGGATTGTCAACCGCATTCTAAACCTCTCCCAGACTTCTAAAACAAATTTGAATACCCTTTTACAACCTTCTAAAACACCTCACATCAACCTACATCCCGAACATCTCTGTGTGTCCGAGTTGATGTCATTGCGTGTCCATGTTCAAAGCTTGACAATATATATTTATGGCATGATTACTCCTTTGCTACCTTTGTATTTACATTGTTAATCTCCTTTCCCTTCAAGTATCATTTACTAACTTCGTTCTAACTTTGTTTGTTTTTGTTCATTATAGTACAAGTCAAACACGGTCAAAATCGAAATACCCAAAACAAACAAGGGTCCAAATACATTATTTCTTATACAATGACGTGTGATAATCCTTCCTTGTATAACCTTGATACGCAATCAAACAAATCAAGTAGCTTTCAAACAATTCGCGCTTGATAGCCTCGTACATGCTTTAGTCTCGAGGTGCACTGTACCAGGTGTCTCAACGTTCGGGCGTCTGATATGAGGCGCTTATTCTACGATCCAGGAAATTAGGTTTCGGCACCTAACACGATTCCCAGCGCATCCAAACTCTATGAACACGACATCCCTTCAATCATTGCAACGGATTGTCAACCGCATTCTAAACCTCTCCCAGACTTCTAAAACAAATTTGAATACCCTTTTACAACCTTCTAAAACACCTCACATCAACCTACATCCCGAACATCTCTGTGTGTCCGAGTTGATGTCATTGCGTGTCCATGTTCAAAGCTTGACAATATATATTTATGGCATGATTACTCCTTTGCTACCTTTGTATTTACATTGTTAATCTCCTTTCCCTGCAAGTATCATTTACTAACTTCGTTCTAACTTTGTTTGTTTTTGTTCATTATAGTACAAGTCAAACACGGTCAAAATCGAAATACCCAAAACAAACAAGGGTCCAAATACATTATTTCTTATACAATCACGTGTGATAATCCTTCCTTGTATAACCTTGATACGCAATCAAACAAATCAAGTATCTTTCAAACAATTCGCGCTTGATAGCCTCGTACACGCTTTTGTCTCGAGGTGCAGTTTACCAGGCGTCTCAACGTTCGGGCGTCTGATGTGAGGCGCTAATTCTACGATCCCGGAAATTAGATTTCGGCACCTAACACGATTCCCAGCGCATCCAAACTCTATAAACACGACATCCCTTCAATCTTTTCAACGGATTGTCAACCGCATTCTAAACCTCTCCCAGACTTCTAAAACAAACTTGAATACCCTTTTACAACCTTCTAAAACACCTCACATCAACCTACATCCCGAAGATCTCTGTGAGTCCGTGTTGACGTTATTGGGTGTCCATGTTCAATGCTTGACAATATATATTTATGGCATGATTAATCCTTTGCTACCTTTGTATTTACATTGTTAATCTCCTTTCCCTTCAAGTATCATTTACTAACTTCGTTCTAACTTTGTTTGTTTTTGTTCATTATAGTACAAGTCAAACACGGTCAAAATCGAAATACCCAAAACAAACAAGGGTCCAAATACATTATTTCTTATACAATCACGCGTGATAATCCTTCCTTGTATAACCTTGATACGCAATCAAACAAATCAAGTAGCTTTCAAACAATTCGCGCTTGATAGTCTCGTACACGCTTTAGTCTCGAGGTGCACTGTACCAGGCGTCTCAACGTTCGGGTGTCAGATATGAGGAGCTTATTCTACAATTCAGGAAATTAGGTTTCGGCACCTAACACGATTCCCAGGGCATCCAAACTCTATGAACACGACATCCCTTCAATCATTGCAACGGATTGTCAACCGCATTCTAAACCTCTCCCAGACTTCTAAAACAAATTTAAATACCCTTTTACAACCTTCTAAAACACCTCACATCAACCTACATCCCGAACATCTCTATGTGTCCGAGTTGATGTCATTGCGTGTCCATGTTCAAAGCTTGACAATATATATTTATGGCATGATTACTCCTTTGCTACCTTTGTATTTGCATTGTTAATCTCCTTTCCCTTCAAGTATCATTTACTAACTTCGTTCTAACTTTGTTTGTTTTTGTTCATTATAGTACAAGTCAAACACGGTCAAAATCGAAATACCCAAAACAAACAAGGGTCCAAATACATTATTTCTTATACAATCACGTGTGATAATCCTTCCTTGTATAACCTTGATACGCAATCAAACAAATCAAGTATGTTTCAAACAATTCGCGCTTGATAGCCTCGTACACGCTTTAGTCTCGAGGTGCAGTTTACCAGGCGTCTCAACGTTCGGGCGTCTGATGTGAGGCGCTAATTCTACGATCCCGGAAATTAGATTTCGGCACCTAACACGGTTCCCAGCACATCCAAACTCTATAAACACGACATCCCTTCAATCTTTTCAACGGATTGTCAACCGTATTCTAAACCTCTCCCAGACTTCTAAAACAAACTTGAATACCCTTTTACAACCTTCTAAAACACCTCACATCAACCTACATCCCGAAGATCTCTGTGAGTCCGTGTTGACGTTATTGGGTGTTCATGTTCAAAGCTTGACAATATATATTTATGGCATGATTAATCCTTTGCTACCTTTGTATTTACATTGTTAATCTCCTTTCTCTTCAAGTATCATTTACTAACTTCGTTCTAACTTTGTTTGTTTTTGTTCATTATAGTACAAGTCAAACACGGTCAAAATCGAAATACCCAAAACGAACAAGGGTCCAAATACATTATTTCTTATACAATCACGCGTGATAATCCTTCCTTGTATAACCTTGATACGCAATCAAACAAATCAAGTAGCTTTCAAACAATTTGCGCTTGATAGTCTCGTACACGCTTTAGTCTCGAGGTGCACTGTACCAGGCGTCTCAACGTTCGGGCGTCTGATATGAGGAGCTTATTCTACAATTCAGGAAATTAGGTTTCGGCACCTAACACGATTCCCAGGGCATCCAAACTCTATGAACACGACATCCCTTCAATCATTGCAACGGATTGTCAACCGCATTCTAAACCTCTCCCAGACTTCTAAAACAAATTTGAATACCCTTTTACAATCTTCTAAAACACCTCACATCAACCTACATCCCGAACATCTCTATGTGTCCGAGTTGATGTCATTGCGTGTCCATGTTCAAAGCTTTACAATATATATTTATGGCATGATTACTCCTTTGCTACCTTTGTATTTACATTGTTAATCTCCTTTCCCTTCAAGTATCATTTACTAACTTCGTTCTAACTTTGTTTGTTTTTGTTCATTATAGTACAAGTCAAACACGGTCAAAATCGAAATACCCAAAACAAACAAGGGTCCAAATACATTATTTCTTATACAATCACGCGTGATAATCCTTCCTTGTATAACCTTGATACGCAATCAAACAAATCAAGTAGCTTTCAAACAATTCGCGCTTGATAGTCTCGTACACGCTTTAGTCTCGAGGTGCACTGTACCAGGCGTCTCAACGTTCGGGTGTCAGATATGAGGAGCTAATTCTACGATCCCGGAAATTAGATTTCGGCACCTAACACGATTCCCAGCACATCCAAACTCTATAAACACGACATCCCTTCAATCTTTTCAACGGATTGTCAACCGTATTCTAAACCTCTCCCAGACTTCTAAAACAAACTTGAATACCCTTTTACAACCTTCTAAAACACCTCACATCAACCTACATCCCGAAGATCTCTCTGTGTCCGAGTTGATGTCATTGGGTGTCCATGTTCAAAGCTTGACAATATATATTTATGGCATGATTACTCCATTGTTACCTTTGTATTTACATTGTTAATCTCCTTAGCCTTCAAGTATCATTTACTAACTTCGTTCTAACTTTGTTTTTTTTTGTTCATTATAGTACATGTCAAACACGGTCAAAATCGAAATACCCAAAACAAACAAGGGTCCAAATACATTATTTCTTATACAATCACGCGTGATAATCCTTCCTTGTATAACCTTGATACGCAATCAAACAAATCAAGTAGCTTTCAAACAATTCGCGCTTGATAGCCTCGTACACGCTTTAGTCTCGAGGTGCACTGTACCAGGCGTCTCAACGTTCGGGCGTCTGATATGAGGCGCTTATTCTACGATCCAGGAAAGTAAGTTTCGGCACCTAACACGATTCCCAGCGCATCCAAACTCTATGAACACGACATCCCTTCAATCATTGCAACGGATTGTCAACCGCATTCTAAACCTCTCCCAGACTTCTAAAACAAATTTGAATACCCTTTTACAACCTTCTAAAACACCTCACATCAACCTACATCCCGAACATCTCTGTGTGTCCGAGTTGATGTCATTGCGTGTCCATGTTCAAAGCTTGACAATATATATTTATGGCATGATTACTTCTTTGCTACCTTTGTATTTACATTGTTAATCTCCTTTCCCTTCAAGTATCATTTACTAACTTCGTTCTAACTTTGTTTGTTTTTGTTCATTATAGTACAAGTCAAACACGGTCAAAATCGAAATACCCAAAACAAACAAGGGTCCAAATACATTATTTCTTATACAATCACGCGTGATAATCCTTCCTTGTATAACCTTGATACGCAATCAAACAAATCGAGTAGCTTTCAAACAATTCGCGCTTGATAGCCTCGTACACGGTTTAGTCTCGAGGTGCACTGTACCAGGTGTCTCAACGTTCGGGCGTCTGATATGAGGCGCTTATTCTACGATCCAGGAAATTAGGTTTCGGCACCTAACACGATTCC
Source organism: Agrostemma githago (assembly GCA_958450325.1). Lineage (NCBI taxonomy): Eukaryota > Viridiplantae > Streptophyta > Magnoliopsida > Caryophyllales > Caryophyllaceae > Agrostemma > Agrostemma githago. Next base: position 28,253,292 of record OY288245.1, read on the forward strand.
CAGCGCATCCAAACTCTATGAACACGACATCCCTACAATCATTGCAACGGATTGTCAACCGCATTCTAAACCTCTCCCAGACTTCTAAAACAAATTTGAATACCCTTTTACAACCTTCTAAAACACCTCACATCAACCTACATCCCGAACATATCTGTGTGTCCGAGTTGATGTCATTGCATGTCCATGTTCAAAGCTTGACAATATATATTTATGGCATGATTACTTCTTTGCTACCTTTGTATTTACATTGTTAATCTCCTTTCCCTTCAAGTATCATTTACTACCTTCGTTCTAACTTTGTTTATTTTTGTTCATTATAGTACAAGTCAAACACGGTCAAAATCGAAATACCCAAAACAAACAAGGGTCCAAATACATTATTTCTTATACAATCACGCGTGATAATCCTTCCTTGTATAACCTTGATACGCAATCAAACAAATCGAGTAGCTTTCAAACAATTCGCGCTTGATAGCCTCGTACACGCTTTAGTCTCGAGGTGCACTGTACCAGGTGTCTCAACGTTCGGGCGTCTGATATGAGGCGCTTATTCTACGATCCAGGAAATTAGGTTTCGGCACCTAACACGATTCCCAGCGCATCCAAACTCTATGAACACGACATCCCTTCAATCATTGCAACGGATTGTCAACCGCATTATAAACCTCTCCCAGACTTCTAAAACAAATTTGAATACCCTTTTACAACCTTCTAAAACACCTCACATCAACCTACATCCCGAACATCTCTGTGTGTCCGAGTTGATGTCATTGCGTGTCCATGTTCAAAGCTTGACAATATATATTTATGGCATGATTACTCCTTTGCTACCTTTGTATTTGCATTGTTAATCTCCTTTCCCTTCAAGTATCATTTACTAACTTCGTTCTAACTTTGTTTGTTTTTGTTCATTATAGTACAAGTCAAACACGGTCAAAATCGAAATACCCAAAACAAACAAGGGTCCAAATACATTATTTCTTATACAATCACGTGTGATAATCCTTCCTTGTATAACCTTGATACGCAATCAAACAAATCAAGTATCTTTCAAACAATTCGCGCTTGATAGCCTCGTACACGCTTTAGTCTCGAGGTGCAGTTTACCAGGCGTCACAACGTTCGGGCGTCTGATGTGAGGCGCTAATTCTACGATCCCGGAAATTAGATTTCGGCACCTAACACGATTCCCAGCGCATCCAAACTCTATAAACACGACATCCCTTCAATCTTTTCAACGGATTGTCAACCGCATTCTAAACCTCTCCCAGACTTCTAAAACAAACTTGAATACCCTTTTACAACCTTCTAAAACACCTCACATCAACCTACATCCCGAAGATCTCTGTGAGTCCGTGTTGATGTTATTGGGTGTCCATGTTCAAAGCTTGACAATATATATTTATGGCATGATTAATCCTTTGCTACCTTTGTATTTACATTGTTAATCTCCTTTCCCTTCAAGTATCATTTACTAACTTCGTTCTAACTTTGTTTGTTTTTGTTCATTATAGTACAAGTCAAACACGGTCAAAATCGAAATACCCAAAACAAACAAGGGTCCAAATACATTATTTCTTATACAATCACGCGTGATAATCCTTCCTTGTATAACCTTGATACGCAATCAAACAAATCAAGTAGCTTTCAAACAATTCGCGCTTGATAGCCTCGTACACGCTTTAGTCTCGAGGTGCACTGTACCAGGCGTCTCAACGTTCGGGCGTCTGATATGAGGCGCTTATTCTACGATCCAGGAAAGTAAGTTTCGGCACCTAACACGATTCCCAGCGCATCCAAACTCTATGAACACGACATCCCTTCAATCATTGCAACGGATTGTCAACCGCATTCTAAACCTCTCCCAGACTTCTAAAACAAATTTGAATACCCTTTTACAACCTTCTAAAACACCTCACATCAACCTACATCCCGAACATCTCTGTGTGTCCGAGTTGATGTCATTGCGTGTCCATGTTCAAAGCTTGACAATATATATTTATGGCATGATTACTTCTTTGCTACCTTTGTATTTACATTGTTAATCTCCTTTCCCTTCAAGTATCATTTACTAACTTCGTTCTAACTTTGTTTGTTTTTGTTCATTATAGTACAAGTCAAACACGGTCAAAATCGAAATACCCAAAACAAACAAGGGTCCAAATACATTATTTCTTATACAATCACGCGTGATAATCCTTCCTTGTATAACCTTGATACGCAATCAAACAAATCGAGTAGCTTTCAAACAATTCGCGCTTGATAGCCTCGTACACGGTTTAGTCTCGAGGTGCACTGTACCAGGCGTCTCAACGTTCGGGCGTCTGATATGAGGCGCTTATTCTACGATCCAGGAAATTAGGTTTCGGCACCTAACACGATTCCCAGCGCATCCAAACTCTATGAACACGACATCCCTACAATCATTGCAACGGATTGTCAACCGCATTCTAAACCTCTCCCAGACTTCTAAAACAAATTTGAATACCCTTTTACAACCTTCTAAAACACCTCACATCAACCTACATCCCGAACATATCTGTGTGTCCGAGTTGATGTCATTGCATGTCCATGTTCAAAGCTTGACAATATATATTTATGGCATGATTACTTCTTTGCTACCTTTGTATTTACATTGTTAATCTCCTTTCCCTTCAAGTATCATTTACTACCTTCGTTCTAACTTTGTTTATTTTTGTTCATTATAGTACAAGTCAAACACGGTCAAAATCGAAATACCCAAAACAAACAAGGGTCCAAATACATTATTTCTTATACAATCACGCGTGATAATCCTTCCTTGTATAACCTTGATACGCAATCAAACAAATCGAGTAGCTTTCAAACAATTCGCGCTTGATAGCCTCGTACACGGTTTAGTCTCGAGGTGCACTGTACCAGGTGTCTCAACGTTCGGGCGTCTGATATGAGGCGCTTATTCTACGATCCAGGAAATTAGGTTTCGGCACCTAACACGATTCCCAGCGCATCCAAACTCTATGAACACGACATCCCTACAATCATTGCAACGGATTGTCAACCGCATTCTAAACCTCTCCCAGACTTCTAAAACAAATTTGAATACCCTTTTACAACCTTCTAAAACACCTCACATCAACCTACATCCCGAACATATCTGTGTGTCCGAGTTGATGTCATTGCATGTCCATGTTCAAAGCTTGACAATATATATTTATGGCATGATTACTTCTTTGCTACCTTTGTATTTACATTGTTAATCTCCTTTCCCTTCAAGTATCATTTACTAACTTCGTTCTAACTTTGTTTGTTTTTGTTCATTATAGTACAAGTCAAACACGGTCAAAATCGAAATACCCAAAACAAACAAGGGTCCAAATACATTATTTCTTATACAATCACGCGTGATAATCCTTCCTTGTATAACCTTGATACGCAATCAAACAAATCGAGTAGCTTTCAAACAATTCGCGCTTGATAGCCTCGTACACGCTTTAGTCTCGAGGTGCACTGTACCAGGTGTCTCAACGTTCGGGCGTCTGATATGAGGCGCTTATTCTACGATCCAGGAAATTAGGTTTCGGCACCTAACACGATTCCCAGCGCATCCAAACTCTATGAACACGACATCCCTTCAATCATTGCAACGGATTGTCAACCGCATTCTAAACCTCTCCCAGACTTCTAAAACAAATTTGAATACCCTTTTACAACCTTCTAAAACACCTCACATCAACCTACATCCCGAACATCTCTGTGTGTCCGAGTTGATGTCATTGCGTGTCCATGTTCAAAGCTTGACAATATATATTTATGGCATGATTACTCCTTTGCTACCTTTGTATTTGCATTGTTAATCTCCTTTCCCTTCAAGTATCATTTACTAACTTCGTTCTAACTTTGTTTGTTTTTGTTCATTATAGTACAAGTCAAACACGGTCAAAATCGAAATACCCAAAACAAACAAGGGTCCAAATACATTATTTCTTATACAATCACGTGTGATAATCCTTCCTTGTATAACCTTGATACGCAATCAAACAAATCAAGTATCTTTCAAACAATTCGCGCTTGATAGCCTCGTACACGCTTTAGTCTCGAGGTGCAGTTTACCAGGCGTCTCAACGTTCGGGCGTCTGATGTGAGGCGCTAATTCTACGATCCCGGAAATTAGATTTCGGCACCTAACACGATTCCCAGCGCATCCAAACTCTATAAACACGAGATCCCTTCAATCTTTTCAACGGATTGTCAACCGCATTCTAAACCTCTCCCAGACTTCTAAAACAAACTTGAATACCCTTTTACAACCTTCTAAAACACCTCACATCAACCTACATCCCGAAGATCTCTGTGAGTCCGTGTTGATGTTATTGGGTGTCCATGTTCAAAGCTTGACAATATATATTTATGGCATGATTAATCCTTTGCTACCTTTGTATTTACATTGTTAATCTCCTTTCCCTTCAAGTATCATTTACTAACTTCGTTCTAACTTTGTTTGTTTTTGTTCATTATAGTACAAGTCAAACACGGTCAAAATCGAAATACCCAAAACAAACAAGGGTCAAAATACATTATTTCTTATACAATCACGCGTGATAATCCTTCCTTGTATAACCTTGATACGCAATCAAACAAATCAAGTAGCTTTCAAACAATTCGCGCTTGATAGTCTCGTACACGCTTTAGTCTCGAGGTGCACTGTACCAGGCGTCTCAACGTTCGGGCGTCTGATATGAGGCGCTTATTCTACGATCCAGGAAATTAGGTTTCGGCACCTAACACGATTCCCAGGGCATCCAAACTCTATGAACACGACATCCCTTCAATCATTGCAACGGATTGTCAACCGCATTCTAAACCTCTCCCAGACTTCTAAAACAAATTTGAATACCCTTTTACAACCTTCTAAAACACCTCACATCAACCTACATCCCGAACATCTCTATGTGTCCGAGTTGATGTCATTGCGTGTCCATGTTCAAAGCTTGACAATATATATTTATGGCATGATTACTCCTTTGCTACCTTTGTATTTACATTGTTAATCTCCTTTCCCTTAAAGTATCATTTACTAACTTCGTTCTAACTTTGTTTGTTTTTGTTCATTATAGTACAAGTCAAACACGGTCAAAATCGAAATACCCAAAACAAACAAGGGTCCAAATACATTATTTCTTATACAATCACGCGTGATAATCCTTCCTTGTATAACCTTGATACGCAATCAAACAAATCAAGTAGCTTTCAAACAATTCGCGCTTGATAGCCTCGTACACGCTTTAGTCTCGAGGTGCACTGTACCAGGCGTCTCAACGTTCGGGCGTCTGATATGAGGCGCTTATTCTACGATCCAGGAAATTAAGTTTCGGCACCTAACACGATTCCCAGCGCATCCAAACTCTATGAACACGACATCCCTTCAATCATTGCAACGGATTGTCAACCGCATTCTAAACCTCTCCCAGACTTCTAAAACAAATTTGAATACCCTTTTACAACCTTCTAAAACACCTCACATCAACCTACATCCCGAACATCTCTATGTGTCCGAGTTGATGTCATTGCGTGTCCATGTTCAAAGCTTGACAATATATATTTATGGCATGATTACTCCTTTGCTACCTTTGTATTTACATTGTTAATCTCCTTAGCCTTCAAGTATCATTTACTAACTTCGTTCTAACTTTGTTTGTTTTTGTTCATTATAGTACAAGTCAAACACGGTCAAAATCGAAATACCCAAAACAAACAAGGGTCCAAATACATTATTTCTTATACAATCACGCGTGATAATCCTTCCTTGTATAACCTTGATACGCAATCAAACAAATCAAGTAGCTTTCAAACAATTCGCGCTTGATAGTCTCGTACACGCTTTAGTCTCGAGGTGCACTGTACCAGGCGTCTCAACGTTCGGGCGTCTGATATGAGGAGCTTATTCTACAATTCAGGAAATTAGGTTTCGGCACCTAACACGATTCCCAGGGCATCCAAACTCTATGAACACGACATCCCTTCAATCATTGCAACGGATTGTCAACCGCATTCTAAACCTCTCCCAGACTTCTAAAACAAATTTGAATACCCTTTTACAACCTTCTAAAACACCTCACATCAACCTACATCCCGAACATCTCTATGTGTCCGAGTTGATGTCATTGCGTGTCCATGTTCAAAGCTTGACAATATATATTTATGGCATGATTACTCCTTTGCTACCTTTGTATTTACATTGTTAATCTCCTTAGCCTTCAAGTATCATTTACTAACTTCGTTCTAACTTTGTTTGTTTTTGTTCATTATAGTACAAGTCAAACACGGTCAAAATCGAAATACCCAAAACAAACAAGGGTCCAAATACATTATTTCTTATACAATCACGCGTGATAATCCTTCCTTGTATAACCTTGATACGCAATCAAACAAATCAAGTAGCTTTCAAACAATTCGCGCTTGATAGCCTCGTACACGCTTTAGTCTCGAGGTGCACTGTACCAGGCGTCTCAACGTTCGGGCGTCTGATATGAGGCGCTTATTCTACGATCCAGGAAATTAAGTTTCGGCACCTAACACGATTCCCAGCGCATCCAAACTCTATGAACACGACATCCCTTCAATCATTGCAACGGATTGTCAACCGCATTCTAAACCTCTCCCAGACTTCTAAAACAAATTTGAATACCCTTTTACAACCTTCTAAAACACCTCACATCAACCTACATCCCGAACATCTCTATGTGTCCGAGTTGATGTCATTGCGTGTCCATGTTCAAAGCTTGACAATATATATTTATGGCATGATTAATCCTTTGCTACCTTTGTATTTACATTGTTAATCTCCTTTCCCTTCAAGTATCATTTACTAACTTCGTTCTAACTTTGTTTGTTTTTGTTCATTATAGTACAAGTCAAACACGGTCAAAATCGAAATACCCAAAACAAACAAGGGTCCAAATACATTATTTCTTATACAATCACGCGTGATAATCCTTCCTTGTATAACCTTGATACGCAATCAAACAAATCAAGTAGCTTTCAAACAATTCGCGCTTGATAGCCTCGTACACGCTTTAGTCTCGAGGTGCACTGTACCAGGCGTCTCAACGTTCGGGCGTCTGATATGAGGCGCTTATTCTACGATCCAGGAAAGTAAGTTTCGGCACCTAACACGATTCCCAGCGCATCCAAACTCTATGAACACGACATCCCTTCAATCATTGCAACGGATTGTCAACCGCATTCTAAACCTCTCCCAGACTTCTAAAACAAATTTGAATACCCTTTTACAACCTTCTAAAACACCTCACATCAACCTACATCCCGAACATCTCTGTGTGTCCGAGTTGATGTCATTGCGTGTCCATGTTCAAAGCTTGACAATATATATTTATGGCATGATTACTTCTTTGCTACCTTTGTATTTACATTGTTAATCTCCTTTCCCTTCAAGTATCATTTACTAACTTCGTTCTAACTTTGTTTGTTTTTGTTCATTATAGTACAAGTCAAACACGGTCAAAATCGAAATACCCAAAACAAACAAGGGTCCAAATACATTATTTCTTATACAATCACGCGTGATAATCCTTCCTTGTATAACCTTGATACGCAATCAAACAAATCGAGTAGCTTTCAAACAATTCGCGCTTGATAGCCTCGTACACGGTTTAGTCTCGAGGTGCACTGTACCAGGCGTCTCAACGTTCGGGCGTCTGATATGAGGCGCTTATTCTACGATCCAGGAAATTAGGTTTCGGCACCTAACACGATTCCCAGCGCATCCAAACTCTATGAACACGACATCCCTACAATCATTGCAACGGATTGTCAACCGCATTCTAAACCTCTCCCAGACTTCTAAAACAAATTTGAATACCCTTTTACAACCTTCTAAAACACCTCACATCTACCTATATCCCGAACATCTCTGTGTGTCCGAGTTGATGTCATTTCGTGTCCATGTTCAAAGCTTGACAATATATATTTATGGCATGATTACTCCTTTGCTACCTTTGTATTTACATTGTTAATCTCCTTTCCCTTAAAGTATCATTTACTAACTTCGTTCTAACTTTGTTTGTTTTTGTTCATTATAGTACAAGTCAAACACGGTCAAAATCGAAATACCCAAAACAAACAAGGGTCCAAATACATTATTTCTTATACAATCACGTGTGATAATCCTTCCTTGTATAACCTTGATACGCAATCAAACAAATCAAGTATCTTTCAAACAATTCGCGCTTGATAGCCTCGTACACGCTTTAGTCTCGAGGTGCAGTTTACCAGGCGTCTCAACGTTCGGGCGTCTGATGTGAGGCGCTAATTCTACGATCCCGGAAATTAGATTTCGGCACCTAACACGATTCCCAGCGCATCCAAACTCTATAAACACGACATCCCTTCAATCTTTTCAACGGATTGTCAACCGCATTCTAAACCTCTCCCAGACTTCTAAAACAAACTTGAATACCCTTTTACAACCTTCTAAAACACCTCACATCAACCTACATCCCGAAGATCTCTGTGAGTCCGTGTTGATGTTATTGGGTGTCCATGTTCAAAGCTTGACAATATATATTTATGGCATGATTAATCCTTTGCTACCTTTGTATTTACATTGTTAATCTCCTTTCCCTTCAAGTATCATTTACTAACTTCGTTCTAACTTTGTTTGTTTTTGTTCATTATAGTACAAGTCAAACACGGTCAAAATCGAAATACCCAAAACAAACAAGGGTCAAAATACATTATTTCTTATACAATCACGCGTGATAATCCTTCCTTGTATAACCTTGATACGCAATCAAACAAATCAAGTAGCTTTCAAACAATTCGCGCTTGATAGTCTCGTACACGCTTTAGTCTCGAGGTGCACTGTACCAGGCGTCTCAACGTTCGGGCGTCTGATATGAGGAGCTTATTCTACAATTCAGGAAATTAGGTTTCGGCACCTAACACGATTCCCAGGGCATCCAAACTCTATGAACACGACATCCCTTCAATCATTGCAACGGATTGTCAACCGCATTCTAAACCTCTCCCAGACTTCTAAAACAAATTTGAATACCCTTTTACAACCTTCTAAAACACCTCACATCAACCTACATCCCGAACATCTCTATGTGTCCGAGTTGATGTCATTGCGTGTCCATGTTCAAAGCTTGACAATATATATTTATGGCATGATTACTCCTTTGCTACCTTTGTATTTACATTGTTAATCTCCTTTCCCTTAAAGTATCATTTACTAACTTCGTTCTAACTTTGTTTGTTTTTGTTCATTATAGTACAAGTCAAACACGGTCAAAATCGAAATACCCAAAACAAACAAGGGTCCAAATACATTATTTCTTATACAATCACGCGTGATAATCCTTCCTTGTATAACCTTGATACGCAATCAAACAAATCAAGTAGCTTTCAAACAATTCGCGCTTGATAGCCTCGTACACGCTTTAGTCTCGAGGTGCACTGTACCAGGCGTCTCAACGTTCGGGCGTCTGATATGAGGCGCTTATTCTACGATCCAGGAAATTAAGTTTCGGCGCCTAACACGATTCCCAGCGCATCCAAACTCTATGAACACGACATCCCTTCAATCATTGCAACGGATTGTCAACCGCATTCTAAACCTCTCCCAGACTTCTAAAACAAATTTGAATACCCTTTTACAACCTTCTAAAACACCTCACATCAACCTACATCCCGAACATCTCTATGTGTCCGAGTTGATGTCATTGCGTGTCCATGTTCAAAGCTTGACAATATATATTTATGGCATGATTACTCCTTTGCTACCTTTGTATTTACATTGTTAATCTCCTTAGCCTTCAAGTATCATTTACTAACTTCGTTCTAACTTTGTTTGTTTTTGTTCATTATAGTACAAGTCAAACACGGTCAAAATCGAAATACCCAAAACAAACAAGGGTCCAAATACATTATTTCTTATACAATCACGCGTGATAATCCTTCCTTGTATAACCTTGATACGCAATCAAACAAATCAAGTAGCTTTCAAACAATTCGCGCTTGATAGTCTCGTACACGCTTTAGTCTCGAGGTGCACTGTACCAGGCGTCTCAACGTTCGGGCGTCTGATATGAGGAGCTTATTCTACAATTCAGGAAATTAGGTTTCGGCACCTAACACGATTCCCAGGGCATCCAAACTCTATGAACACGACATCCCTTCAATCATTGCAACGGATTGTCAACCGCATTCTAAACCTCTCCCAGACTTCTAAAACAAATTTGAATACCCTTTTACAACCTTCTAAAACACCTCACATCAACCTACATCCCGAACATCTCTATGTGTCCGAGTTGATGTCATTGCGTGTCCATGTTCAAAGCTTGACAATATATATTTATGGCATGATTACTCCTTTGCTACCTTTGTATTTACATTGTTAATCTCCTTAGCCTTCAAGTATCATTTACTAACTTCGTTCTAACTTTGTTTGTTTTTGTTCATTATAGTACATGTCAAACACGGTCAAAATCGAAATACCCAAAACAAACAAGGATACAAATACATTATTTCTTATACAATCACGCGTGATAATCCTTCCTTGTATAACCTTGATACGCAATCAAAAAATCAAGTAGCTTTCAAACAATTCGCGCTTGATAGCCTCGTACACGCTTTAGTCTCGAGGTGCACTGTACCAGGCGTCTCAACGTTCGGGCGTCTGATATGAGGCGCTTATTCTACGATCCAGGAAATTAGGTTTCGGCACCTAACACGATTCCCAGCGCATCCAAACTCTATGAACACGACATCCTTTCAATCATTGCAACGGATTGTCAACCGCATTCTAAACCTCTCCCAGACTTCTAAAACAAATTTGAATACCCTTTTACAACCTTCTAAAACACCTCACATCTACCTATATCCCGAACATCTCTGTGTGTCCGAGTTGATGTCATTTCGTGTCCATGTTCAAAGCTTGACAATATATATTTATGGCATGATTACTCCTTTGCTACCTTTGTATTTACATTGTTAATCTCCTTTCCCTTAAAGTATCATTTACTAACTTCGTTCTAACTTTGTTTGTTTTTGTTCATTATAGTACAAGTCAAACACGGTCAAAATCGAAATACCCAAAACAAACAAGGGTCCAAATACATTATTTCTTATACAATCACGCGTGATAATCCTTCCTTGTATAACCTTGATACGCAATCAAACAAATCAAGTAGCTTTCAAACAATTCGCGCTTGATAGCCTCGTACACGCTTTAGTCTCGAGGTGCACTGTACCAGGCGTCTCAACGTTCGGGCGTCTGATATGAGGCGCTTATTCTACGATCCAGGAAATTAAGTTTCGGCACCTAACACGATTCCCAGCGCATCCAAACTCTATGAACACGACATCCCTTCAATCATTGCAACGGATTGTCAACCGCATTCTAAACCTCTCCCAGACTTCTAAAACAAATTTGAATACCCTTTTACAACCTTGTAAAACACCTCACATCAACCTACATCCCGAACATCTCTGTGTGTCCGAGTTGATGTCATTGCGTGTCCATGTTCAAAGCTTGACAATATATATTTATGGCATGATTACGCCTTTGCTACCTTTGTATTTACATTGTTAATCTCCTTTCCCTTCAAGTATCATTTACTAACTTCGTTCTAACTTTGTTTGTTTTTGTTCATTATAGTACAAGTCAAACACGGTCAAAATCGAAATACCCAAAACAAACAAGGGTCCAAATACATTATTTCTTATACAATCACGCGTGATAATTCTTCCTTGTATAACCTTGATACGCAATCAAACAAATCAAGTAGCTTTCAAACAATTCGCGCTTGATAGCCTCGTACACGCTTTAGTCTCGAGGTGCACTGTACCAGGCGTCTCAACGTTCGGGCGTATGATATGAGGCGCTTATTCTACGATCCAGGAAATTAGGTTTCGGCACCTAACACGATTCCCAGCGCATCCAAACTCTATGAACACGACATCCCTTCAATCATTGCAACGGATTGTCAACCGCATTCTAAACCTCTCCCAGACTTCTAAAACAAATTTGAATACCCTTTTACAACCTTCTAAAACACCTCACATCAACCTACATCCCGAACATCTCTATGTGTCCGAGTTGATGTCATTGCGTGTCCATGTTCAAAGCTTGACAATATATATTTATGGCATGATTACTCCTTTGCTACCTTTGTATTTGCATTGTTAATCTCCTTTCCCTTCAAGTATCATTTACTAACTTCGTTCTAACTTTGTTTGTTTTTGTTCATTATAGTACAAGTCAAACACGGTCAAAATCGAAATACCCAAAACAAACAAGGGTCCAAATACATTATTTCTTATACAATCACGCGTGATAATCCTTCCTTGTATAACCTTGATACGCAATCAAACAAATCAAGTAGCTTTCAAACAATTCGCGCTTGATAGTCTCGTACACGCTTTAGTCTCGAGGTGCACTGTACCAGGCGTCTCAACGTTCGGGCGTCTGATATGAGGAGCTTATTCTACAATTCAGGAAACTAGGTTTCGGCACCTAACACGATTCCCAGGGCATCCAAACTCTATGAACACGACATCCCTTCAATCATTGCAACGGATTGTCAACCGCATTCTAAACCTCTCCCAGACTTCTAAAACAAATTTGAATACCCTTTTACAACCTTCTAAAACACCTCACATCAACCTACATCCCGAACATCTCTATGTGTCCGAGTTGATGTCATTGCGTGTCCATGTTCAAAGCTTGACAATATATATTTATGGCATGATTACTCCTTTGCTACCTTTGTATTTACATTGTTAATCTCCTTAGCCTTCAAGTATCATTTACTAACTTCGTTCTAACTTTGTTTGTTTTTGTTCATTATAGTACATGTCAAACACTGTCAAAATCGAAATACCCAAAACAAACAAGGGTACAAATACATTATTTCTTATACAATCACGCGTGATAATCCTTCCTTGTATAACCTTGATACGCAATCAAAAAATCAAGTAGCTTTCAAACAATTCGCGCTTGATAGCCTCGTACACGCTTTAGTCTCGAGGTGCACTGTACCAGGCGTCTCAACGTTCGGGCGTCTGATATGAGGCGCTTATTCTACGATCCAGGAAATTAGGTTTCGGCACCTAACACGATTCCCAGCGCATCCAAACTCTATGAACACGACATCCTTTCAATCATTGCAACGGATTGTCAACCGCATTCTAAACCTCTCCCAGACTTCTAAAACAAATTTGAATACCCTTTTACAACCTTCTAAAACACCTCACATCTACCTATATCCCGAACATCTCTGTGTGTCCGAGTTGATGTCATTTCGTGTCCATGTTCAAAGCTTGACAATATATATTTATGGCATGATTACTCCTTTGCTACCTTTGTATTTGCATTGTTAATCTCCTTTCCCTTCAAGTATCATTTACTAACTTCGTTCTAACTTTGTTTGTTTTTGTTCATTATAGTACAAGTCAAACACGGTCAAAATCGAAATACCCAAAACAAACAAGGGTCCAAATACATTATTTCTTATACAATCACGCGTGATAATCCTTCCTTGTATAACCTTGATACGCAATCAAACAAATCAAGTAGCTTTCAAACAATTCGCGCTTGATAGTCTCGTACACGCTTTAGTCTCGAGGTGCACTGTACCAGGCGTCTCAACGTTCGGGCGTCTGATATGAGGAGCTTATTCTACAATTCAGGAAATTAGGTTTCGGCACCTAACACGATTCCCAGGGCATCCAAACTCTATGAACACGACATCCCTTCAATCATTGCAACGGATTGTCAACCGCATTCTAAACCTCTCCCAGACTTCTAAAACAAATTTGAATACCCTTTTACAACCTTCTAAAATACCTCACATCAACCTACATCCCGAACATCTCTATGTGTCCGAGTTGATGTCATTGCGTGTCCATGTTCAAAGCTTGACAATATATATTTATGGCATGATTACTCCTTTGCTACCTTTGTATTTACATTGTTAATCTCCTTAGCCTTCAAGTATCATTTACTAACTTCGTTCTAACTTTGTTTGTTTTTGTTCATTATAGTACATGTCAAACACGGTCAAAATCGAAATACCCAAAACAAACAAGGGTACAAATACATTATTTCTTATACAATCACGCGTGATAATCCTTCCTTGTATAACCTTGATACGCAATCAAAAAATCAAGTAGCTTTCAAACAATTCGCGCTTGATAGCCTCGTACACGCTTTAGTCTCGAGGTGCACTGTACCAGGCGTCTCAACGTTCGGGCGTCTGATATGAGGCGCTTATTCTACGATCCAGGAAATTAGGTTTCGGCACCTAACACGATTCCCAGCGCATCCAAACTCTATGAACACGACATCCTTTCAATCATTGCAACGGATTGTCAACCGCATTCTAAACCTCTCCCAGACTTCTAAAACAAATTTGAATACCCTTTTACAACCTTCTAAAACACCTCACATCTACCTATATCCCGAACATCTCTGTGTGTCCGAGTTGATGTCATTTCGTGTCCATGTTCAAAGCTTGACAATATATATTTATGGCATGATTACTCCTTTGCTACCTTTGTATTTACATTGTTAATCTCCTTTCCCTTAAAGTATCATTTACTAACTTCGTTCTAACTTTGTTTGTTTTTGTTCATTATAGTACAAGTCAAACACGGTCAAAATCGAAATACCCAAAACAAACAAGGGTCCAAATACATTATTTCTTATACAATCACGCGTGATAATCCTTCCTTGTATAACCTTGATACGCAATCAAACAAATCAAGTAGCTTTCAAACAATTCGCGCTTGATAGCCTCGTACACGCTTTAGTCTCGAGGTGCACTGTACCAGGCGTCTCAACGTTCGGGCGTCTGATATGAGGCGCTTATTCTACGATCCAGGAAATTAAGTTTCGGCACCTAACACGATTCCCAGCGCATCCAAACTCTATGAACACGACATCCCTTCAATCATTGCAACGGATTGTCAACCGCATTCTAAACCTCTCCCAGACTTCTAAAACAAATTTGAATACCCTTTTACAACCTTGTAAAACACCTCACATCAACCTACATCCCGAACATCTCTGTGTGTCCGAGTTGATGTCATTGCGTGTCCATGTTCAAAGCTTGACAATATATATTTATGGCATGATTACGCCTTTGCTACCTTTGTATTTACATTGTTAATCTCCTTTCCCTTCAAGTATCATTTACTAACTTCGTTCTAACTTTGTTTGTTTTTGTTCATTATAGTACAAGTCAAACACGGTCAAAATCGAAATACCCAAAACAAACAAGGGTCCAAATACATTATTTCTTATACAATCACGCGTGATAATTCTTCCTTGTATAACCTTGATACGCAATCAAACAAATCAAGTAGCTTTCAAACAATTCGCGCTTGATAGCCTCGTACACGCTTTAGTCTCGAGGTGCACTGTACCAGGCGTCTCAACGTTCGGGCGTATGATATGAGGCGCTTATTCTACGATCCAGGAAATTAGGTTTCGGCACCTAACACGATTCCCAGCGCATCCAAACTCTATGAACACGACATCCCTTCAATCATTGCAACGGATTGTCAACCGCATTCTAAACCTCTCCCAGACTTCTAAAACAAATTTGAATACCCTTTTACAACCTTCTAAAACACCTCACATCAACCTACATCCCGAACATCTCTATGTGTCCGAGTTGATGTCATTGCGTGTCCATGTTCAAAGCTTGACAATATATATTTATGGCATGATTACTCCTTTGCTACCTTTGTATTTGCATTGTTAATCTCCTTTCCCTTCAAGTATCATTTACTAACTTCGTTCTAACTTTGTTTGTTTTTGTTCATTATAGTACAAGTCAAACACGGTCAAAATCGAAATACCCAAAACAAACAAGGGTCCAAATACATTATTTCTTATACAATCACGCGTGATAATCCTTCCTTGTATAACCTTGATACGCAATCAAACAAATCAAGTAGCTTTCAAACAATTCGCGCTTGATAGCCTCGTACACGCTTTAGTCTCGAGGTGCACTGTACCAGGCGTCTCAACGTTCGGGCGTCTGATATGAGGCGCTTATTCTACGATCCAGGAAATTAAGTTTCGGCACCTAACACGATTCCCAGCGCATCCAAACTCTATGAACACGACATCCCTTCAATCATTGCAACGGATTGTCAACCGCATTCTAAACCTCTCCCAGACTTCTAAAACAAATTTGAATACCCTTTTACAACCTTGTAAAACACCTCACATCAACCTACATCCCGAACATCTCTGTGTGTCCGAGTTGATGTCATTGCGTGTCCATGTTCAAAGCTTGACAATATATATTTATGGCATGATTACGCCTTTGCTACCTTTGTATTTACATTGTTAATCTCCTTTCCCTTCAAGTATCATTTACTAACTTCGTTCTAACTTTGTTTGTTTTTGTTCATTATAGTACAAGTCAAACACGGTCAAAATCGAAATACCCAAAACAAACAAGGGTCCAAATACATTATTTCTTATACAATCACGCGTGATAATTCTTCCTTGTATAACCTTGATACGCAATCAAACAAATCAAGTAGCTTTCAAACAATTCGCGCTTGAT
Source organism: Agrostemma githago (assembly GCA_958450325.1). Classification (NCBI taxonomy): domain Eukaryota; kingdom Viridiplantae; phylum Streptophyta; class Magnoliopsida; order Caryophyllales; family Caryophyllaceae; genus Agrostemma; species Agrostemma githago. The sequence continues at coordinate 28,269,884 of OY288245.1, forward strand.
AGCCTCGTACACGCTTTAGTCTCGAGGTGCACTGTACCAGGCGTCTCAACGTTCGGGCGTATGATATGAGGCGCTTATTCTACGATCCAGGAAATTAGGTTTCGGCACCTAACACGATTCCCAGCGCATCCAAACTCTATGAACATGACATCCCTTCAATCATTGCAACGGATTGTCAACCGCATTCTAAACCTCTCCCAGACTTCTAAAACAAATTTGAATACCCTTTTACAACCTTCTAAAACACCTCACATCAACCTACATCCCGAACATCTCTATGTGTCCGAGTTGATGTCATTGCGTGTCCATGTTCAAAGCTTGACAATATATATTTATGGCATGATTACTCCTTTGCTACCTTTGTATTTGCATTGTTAATCTCCTTTCCCTTCAAGTATCATTTACTAACTTCGTTCTAACTTTGTTTGTTTTTGTTCATTATAGTACAAGTCAAACACGGTCAAAATCGAAATACCCAAAACAAACAAGGGTCCAAATACATTATTTCTTATACAATCACGCGTGATAATCCTTCCTTGTATAACCTTGATACGCAATCAAACAAATCAAGTAGCTTTCAAACAATTCGCGCTTGATAGCCTCGTACACGCTTTAGTCTCGAGGTGCACTGTACCAGGCGTCTCAACGTTCGGGCGTCTGATATGAGGCGCTTATTCTACGATCCAGGAAATTAAGTTTCGGCACCTAACACGATTCCCAGCGCATCCAAACTCTATGAACACGACATCCCTTCAATCATTGCAACGGATTGTCAACCGCATTCTAAACCTCTCCCAGACTTCTAAAACAAATTTGAATACCCTTTTACAACCTTGTAAAACACCTCACATCAACCTACATCCCGAACATCTCTGTGTGTCCGAGTTGATGTCATTGCGTGTCCATGTTCAAAGCTTGACAATATATATTTATGGCATGATTACGCCTTTGCTACCTTTGTATTTACATTGTTAATCTCCTTTCCCTTCAAGTATCATTTACTAACTTCGTTCTAACTTTGTTTGTTTTTGTTCATTATAGTACAAGTCAAACACGGTCAAAATCGAAATACCCAAAACAAACAAGGGTCCAAATACATTATTTCTTATACAATCACGCGTGATAATTCTTCCTTGTATAACCTTGATACGCAATCAAACAAATCAAGTAGCTTTCAAACAATTCGCGCTTGATAGCCTCGTACACGCTTTAGTCTCGAGGTGCACTGTACCAGGCGTCTCAACGTTCGGGCGTATGATATGAGGCGCTTATTCTACGATCCAGGAAATTAGGTTTCGGCACCTAACACGATTCCCAGCGCATCCAAACTCTATGAACACGACATCCCTTCAATCATTGCAACGGATTGTCAACCGCATTCTAAACCTCTCCCAGACTTCTAAAACAAATTTGAATACCCTTTTACAACCTTCTAAAACACCTCACATCAACCTACATCCCGAACATCTCTATGTGTCCGAGTTGATGTCATTGCGTGTCCATGTTCAAAGCTTGACAATATATATTTATGGCATGATTACTCCTTTGCTACCTTTGTATTTGCATTGTTAATCTCCTTTCCCTTCAAGTATCATTTACTAACTTCGTTCTAACTTTGTTTGTTTTTGTTCATTATAGTACAAGTCAAACACGGTCAAAATCGAAATACCCAAAACAAACAAGGGTCCAAATACATTATTTCTTATACAATCACGCGTGATAATTCTTCCTTGTATAACCTTGATACGCAATCAAACAAATCAAGTAGCTTTCAAACAATTCGCGCTTGATAGCCTCGTACACGCTTTAGTCTCGAGGTGCACTGTACCAGGCGTCTCAACGTTCGGGCGTATGATATGAGGCGCTTATTCTACGATCCAGGAAATTAGGTTTCGGCACCTAACACGATTCCCAGCGCATCCAAACTCTATGAACACGACATCCCTTCAATCATTGCAACGGATTGTCAACCGCATTCTAAACCTCTCCCAGACTTCTAAAACAAATTTGAATACCCTTTTACAACCTTCTAAAACACCTCACATCAACCTACATCCCGAACATCTCTGTGTGTCCGAGTTGATGTCATTGCGTGTCCATGTTCAAAGCTTGACAATATATATTTATGGCATGATTACTCCTTTGCTACCTTTGTATTTGCATTGTTAATCTCCTTTCCCTTCAAGTATCATTTACTAACTTCGTTCTAACTTTGTTTGTTTTTGTTCATTATAGTACATGTCAAACACGGTCAAAATCGAAATACCCAAAACAAACAAGGGTACAAATACATTATTTCTTATACAATCACGCGTGATAATCCTTCCTTGTATAACCTTGATACGCAATCAAAAAATCAAGTAGCTTTCAAACAATTCGCGCTTGATAGCCTCGTACACGCTTTAGTCTCGAGGTGCACTGTACCAGGCGTCTCAACGTTCGGGCGTCTGATATGAGGCGCTTATTCTACGATCCAGGAAATTAAGTTTCGGCACCTAACACGATTCCCAGCGCATCCAAACTCTATGAACACGACATCCCTTCAATCATTGCAACGGATTGTCAACCGCATTCTAAACCTCTCCCAGACTTCTAAAACAAATTTGAATACCCTTTTACAACCTTGTAAAACACCTCACATCAACCTACATCCCGAACATCTCTGTGTGTCCGAGTTGATGTCATTGCGTGTCCATGTTCAAAGCTTGACAATATATATTTATGGCATGATTACGCCTTTGCTACCTTTGTATTTACATTGTTAATCTCCTTTCCCTTCAAGTATCATTTACTAACTTCGTTCTAACTTTGTTTGTTTTTGTTCATTATAGTACAAGTCAAACACGGTCAAAATCGAAATACCCAAAACAAACAAGGGTCCAAATACATTATTTCTTATACAATCACGCGTGATAATTCTTCCTTGTATAACCTTGATACGCAATCAAACAAATCAAGTAGCTTTCAAACAATTCGCGCTTGATAGCCTCGTACACGCTTTAGTCTCGAGGTGCACTGTACCAGGCGTCTCAACGTTCGGGCGTATGATATGAGGCGCTTATTCTACGATCCAGGAAATTAGGTTTCGGCACCTAACACGATTCCCAGCGCATCCAAACTCTATGAACACGACATCCCTTCAATCATTGCAACGGATTGTCAACCGCATTCTAAACCTCTCCCAGACTTCTAAAACAAATTTGAATACCCTTTTACAACCTTCTAAAACACCTCACATCAACCTACATCCCGAACATCTCTATGTGTCCGAGTTGATGTCATTGCGTGTCCATGTTCAAAGCTTGACAATATATATTTATGGCATGATTACTCCTTTGCTACCTTTGTATTTGCATTGTTAATCTCCTTTCCCTTCAAGTATCATTTACTAACTTCGTTCTAACTTTGTTTGTTTTTGTTCATTATAGTACAAGTCAAACACGGTCAAAATCGAAATACCCAAAACAAACAAGGGTCCAAATACATTATTTCTTATACAATCACGCGTGATAATCCTTCCTTGTATAACCTTGATACGCAATCAAACAAATCAAGTAGCTTTCAAACAATTCGCGCTTGATAGCCTCGTACACGCTTTAGTCTCGAGGTGCACTGTACCAGGCGTCTCAACGTTCGGGCGTCTGATATGAGGCGCTTATTCTACGATCCAGGAAATTAAGTTTCGGCACCTAACACGATTCCCAGCGCATCCAAACTCTATGAACACGACATCCCTTCAATCATTGCAACGGATTGTCAACCGCATTCTAAACCTCTCCCAGACTTCTAAAACAAATTTGAATACCCTTTTACAACCTTGTAAAACACCTCACATCAACCTACATCCCGAACATCTCTGTGTGTCCGAGTTGATGTCATTGCGTGTCCATGTTCAAAGCTTGACAATATATATTTATGGCATGATTACTCCTTTGCTACCTTTGTATTTGCATTGTTAATCTCCTTTCCCTTCAAGTATCATTTACTAACTTCGTTCTAACTTTGTTTGTTTTTGTTCATTATAGTACAAGTCAAACACGGTCAAAATCGAAATACCCAAAACAAACAAGGGTCCAAATACATTATTTCTTATACAATCACGCGTGATAATCCTTCCTTGTATAACCTTGATACGCAATCAAACAAATCAAGTAGCTTTCAAACAATTCGCGCTTGATAGCCTCGTACACGCTTTAGTCTCGAGGTGCACTGTACCAGGCGTCTCAACGTTCGGGCGTATGATATGAGGCGCTTATTCTACGATCCAGGAAATTAGGTTTCGGCACCTAACACGATTCCCAGCGCATCCAAACTCTATGAACACGACATCCCTTCAATCATTGCAACGGATTGTCAACCGCATTCTAAACCTCTCCCAGACTTCTAAAACAAATTTGAATACCCTTTTACAACCTTGTAAAACACCTCACATCAACCTACATCCCGAACATCTCTATGTGTCCGAGTTGATGTCATTGCGTGTCCATGTTCAAAGCTTGACAATATATATTTATGGCATGATTACTCCTTTGCTACCTTTGTATTTGCATTGTTAATCTCCTTTCCCTTCAAGTATCATTTACTAACTTCGTTCTAACTTTGTTTGTTTTTGTTCATTATAGTACAAGTCAAACACGGTCAAAATCGAAATACCCAAAACAAACAAGGGTCCAAATACATTATTTCTTATACAATCACGCGTGATAATCCTTCCTTGTATAACCTTGATACGCAATCAAACAAATCAAGTAGCTTTCAAACAATTCGCGCTTGATAGCCTCGTACACGCTTTAGTCTCGAGGTGCACTGTACCAGGCGTCTCAACGTTCGGGCGTCTGATATGAGGCGCTTATTCTACGATCCAGGAAATTAAGTTTCGGCACCTAACACGATTCCCAGCGCATCCAAACTCTATGAACACGACATCCCTTCAATCATTGCAACGGATTGTCAACCGCATTCTAAACCTCTCCCAGACTTCTAAAACAAATTTGAATACCCTTTTACAACCTTGTAAAACACCTCACATCAACCTACATCCCGAACATCTCTGTGTGTCCGAGTTGATGTCATTGCGTGTCCATGTTCAAAGCTTGACAATATATATTTATGGCATGATTACTCCTTTGCTACCTTTGTATTTACATTGTTAATCTCCTTTCCCTTCAAGTATCATTTACTAACTTCGTTCTAACTTTGTTTGTTTTTGTTCATTATAGTACAAGTCAAACACGGTCAAAATCGAAATACCCAAAACAAACAAGGGTCCAAATACATTATTTCTTATACAATCACGCGTGATAATCCTTCCTTGTATAACCTTGATACGCAATCAAACAAATCAAGTAGCTTTCAAACAATTCGCGCTTGATAGCCTCGTACACGCTTTAGTCTCGAGGTGCACTGTACCAGGCGTCTCAACGTTCGGGCGTCTGATATGAGGCGCTTATTCTACGATCCAGGAAATTAGGTTTCGGCACCTAACACGATTCCCAACGCATCCAAACTCTATGAACACGACATCCCTTCAATCATTGCAACGGATTGTCAACCGCATTCTAAACCTCTCCCAGACTTCTAAAACAAATTTGAATACCCTTTTACAACCTTCTAAAACACCTCACATCTACCTACATCCCGAACATCTCTGTGTGTCCGAGTTGATGTCATTTCGTGTCCATGTTCAAAGCTTGACAATATATATTTATGGCATGATTACTCCTTTGCTACCTTTGTATTTACATTGTTAATCTCCTTTCCCTTCAAGTATCATTTACTAACTTCGTTCTAACTTTGTTTGTTTTTGTTCATTATAGTACAAGTCAAACACGGTCAAAATCGAAATACCCAAAACAAACAAGGGTCCAAATACATTATTTCTTATACAATCACGCGTGATAATCCTTCCTTGTATAACCTTGATACGCAATCAAACAAATCAAGTAGCTTTCAAACAATTCGAGCTTGATAGCCTCGTACACGCTTTAGTCTCGAGGTGCACTGTACCAGGCGTCTCAACGTTCGAGCGTCTGATATGAGGCGCTTATTCTACGATCCAGGAAATTAGGTTTCGGCACCTAACACGATTCCCAGCGCATCCAAACTCTATGAACACGACATCCCTTCAATCATTGCAACGGATTGTCAACCGCATTCTAAACCTCTCCCAGACTTCTAAAACAAATTTGAATACCCTTTTACAACCTTCTAAAACACCTCACATCTACCTACATCCCGAACATCTCTGTGTGTCCGAGTTGATGTCATTTCGTGTCCATGTTCAAAGCTTGACAATATATATTTATGGCATGATTACTCCTTTGCTACCTTTGTATTTACATTGTTAATCTCCTTTCCCTTCAAGTATCATTTACTAACTTCGTTCTAACTTTGTTTGTTTTTGTTCATTATAGTACAAGTCAAACACGGTCAAAATCGAAATACCCAAAACAAACAAGGGTCCAAATACATTATTTCTTATACAATCACGCGTGATAATCCTTCCTTGTATAACCTTGATACGCAATCAAACAAATCAAGTAGCTTTCAAACAATTCGCGCTTGATAGCCTCGTACACGCTTTAGTCTCGAGGTGCACTTTACCAGGCGTCTCAACGTTCGGGCGTCTGATATGAGGCGCTTATTCTACGATCCAGGAAATTAAGTTTCGGCACCTAACACGATTCCCAGCGCATCCAAACTCTATGAACACGACATCCCTTCAATCATTGCAACGGATTGTCAACCGCATTCTAAACCTCTCCCAGACTTCTAAAACAAACTTGAATACCCTTTTACAACCTTCTAAAACACCTCACATCAACCTACATCCCGAAGATCTCTGTGTGTCCGAGTTGATGTCATTGGGTGTCCATGTTCAAAGCTTGACAATATATATTTATGGCATGATTACTCCTTTGCTACCTTTGTATTTACATTGTTAATCTCCTTAGCCTTCAAGTATCATTTAATAACTTCGTTCTAACTTTGTTTGTTTTTGTTCATTATAGTACAAGTCAAACACTGTCAAAATCGAAATACCCAAAACAAACAAGGGTCCAAATACATTATTTCTTATAAAACCACGTGTGATAATCCTTCCTTTTATAACCTTGATACGCAATCAAACAAATCGAGTAGCTTTCAAACAATTCGCGCTTGATAACCTCGTACACGCTTTAGTCTCGAGGTCCGTTGTACCCGGCGTCTCAACGTTCGGGCGTCTGATATGAGGCGCTAATTCTACGATCCCGGAAATTAGGTTTCGGCACCTAACACGATTCCCAGCGCATCCAAACTCTATGAACACGACATCCCTTCAATCATTGCAACGGATTGTCAACCGCATTCTAAACCTCTCCCAGACTTCTAAAACAAATTTGAATACCCTTTTACAACCTTCTAAAACACCTCACATCAACCTACATCCCGAACATCTCTATGTGTCCGAGTTGATGTCATTGCGTGTCCATGTTCAAAGCTTGACAATATATATTTATGGCATGATTACTCCTTTGCTACCTTTGTATTTGCATTGTTAATCTCCTTTCCCTTCAAGTATCATTTACTAACTTCGTTCTAACTTTGTTTGTTTTTGTTCATTATAGTACAAGTCAAACACGGTCAAAATCGAAATACCCAAAACAAACAAGGGTCCAAATACATTATTTCTTATACAATCACGCGTGATAATCCTTCCTTGTATAACCTTGATACGCAATCAAACAAATCAAGTAGCTTTCAAACAATTCGCGCTTGATAGCCTCGTACACGCTTTAGTCTCGAGGTGCACTGTACCAGGCGTCTCAACGTTCGGGCGTCTGATATGAGGCGCTTATTCTACGATCCAGGAAATTAAGTTTCGGCACCTAACACGATTCCCAGCGCATCCAAACTCTATGAACACGACATCCCTTCAATCATTGCAACGGATTGTCAACCGCATTCTAAACCTCTCCCAGACTTCTAAAACAAATTTGAATACCCTTTTACAACCTTGTAAAACACCTCACATCAACCTACATCCCGAACATCTCTGTGTGTCCGAGTTGATGTCATTGCGTGTCCATGTTCAAAGCTTGACAATATATATTTATGGCATGATTACTCCTTTGCTACCTTTGTATTTACATTGTTAATCTCCTTTCCCTTCAAGTATCATTTACTAACTTCGTTCTAACTTTGTTTGTTTTTGTTCATTATAGTACAAGTCAAACACGGTCAAAATCGAAATACCCAAAACAAACAAGGGTCCAAATACATTATTTCTTATACAATCACGCGTGATAATTCTTCCTTGTATAACCTTGATACGCAATCAAACAAATCAAGTAGCTTTCAAACAATTCGCGCTTGATAGCCTCGTACACGCTTTAGTCTCGAGGTGCACTGTACCAGGCGTCTCAACGTTCGGGCGTATGATATGAGGCGCTTATTCTACGATCCAGGAAATTAGGTTTCGGCACCTAACACGATTCCCAACGCATCCAAACTCTATGAACACGACATCCCTTCAATCATTGCAACGGATTGTCAACCGCATTCTAAACCTCTCCCAGACTTCTAAAACAAATTTGAATACCCTTTTACAACCTTCTAAAACACCTCACATCTACCTACATCCCGAACATCTCTGTGTGTCCGAGTTGATGTCATTTCGTGTCCATGTTCAAAGCTTGACAATATATATTTATGGCATGATTACTCCTTTGCTACCTTTGTATTTACATTGTTAATCTCCTTTCCCTTCAAGTATCATTTACTAACTTCGTTCTAACTTTGTTTGTTTTTGTTCATTATAGTACAAGTCAAACACGGTCAAAATCGAAATACCCAAAACAAACAAGGGTCCAAATACATTATTTCTTATACAATCACGCGTGATAATCCTTCCTTGTATAACCTTGATACGCAATCAAACAAATCAAGTAGCTTTCAAACAATTCGCGCTTGATAGCCTCGTACACGCTTTAGTCTCGAGGTGCACTGTACCAGGCGTCTCAACGTTCGGGCGTCTGATATGAGGCGCTTATTCTACGATCCAGGAAATTAGGTTTCGGCACCTAACACGATTCCCAGCGCATCCAAACTCTATGAACACGACATCCCTTCAATCATTGCAACGGATTGTCAACCGCATTCTAAACCTCTCCCAGACTTCTAAAACAAATTTGAATACCCTTTTACAACCTTCTAAAACACCTTACATCTACCTACATCCCGAACATCTCTGTGTGTCCGAGTTGATGTCATTTCGTGTCCATGTTCAAAGCTTGACAATATATATTTATGGCATGATTACTCCTTTGCTACCTTTGTATTTACATTGTTAATCTCCTTTCCCTTCAAGTATCATTTACTAACTTCGTTCTAACTTTGTTTGTTTTTGTTCATTATAGTACAAGTCAAACACGGTCAAAATCGAAATACCCAAAACAAACAAGGGTCCAAATACATTATTTCTTATACAATCACGCGTGATAATCCTTCCTTGTATAACCTTGATACGCAATCAAACAAATCAAGTAGCTTTCAAACAATTCGCGCTTGATAGCCTCGTACACGCTTTAGTCTCGAGGTGCACTTTACCAGGCGTCTCAACGTTCGGGCGTCTGATATGAGGCGCTTATTCTACGATCCAGGAAATTAAGTTTCGGCACCTAACACGATTCCCAGCGCATCCAAACTCTATGAACACGACATCCCTTCAATCATTGCAACGGATTGTCAACCGCATTCTAAACCTCTCCCAGACTTCTAAAACAAACTTGAATACCCTTTTACAACCTTCTAAAACACCTCACATCAACCTACATCCCGAAGATCTCTGTGTGTCCGAGTTGATGTCATTGGGTGTCCATGTTCAAAGCTTGACAATATATATTTATGGCATGATTACTCCTTTGCTACCTTTGTATTTACATTGTTAATCTCCTTAGCCTTCAAGTATCATTTAATAACTTCGTTCTAACTTTGTTTGTTTTTGTTCATTATAGTACAAGTCAAACACTGTCAAAATCGAAATACCCAAAACAAACAAGGGTCCAAATACATTATTTCTTATAAAACCACGTGTGATAATCCTTCCTTTTATAACCTTGATACGCAATCAAACAAATCGAGTAGCTTTCAAACAATTCGCGCTTGATAACCTCGTACACGCTTTAGTCTCGAGGTCCGTTGTACCCGGCGTCTCAACGTTCGGGCGTCTGATATGAGGCGCTAATTCTACGATCCCGGAAATTAGGTTTCGGTACCTAACACGATTTCCAGCGCATCCAAACTCTATGAACACGACATCCCTTCAATCATTGCAACGGATTGTCAACCGCATTGTAAACCTCTCCCAGATTTCTAAAACAAATTTGAATACCCTTTTACAACCTTCTAAAACACCTCACATCAACCTACATCCCGAACATCTCTGTGTGTCCGAGTTGATGTCATTGCGTGTCCATGTTCAAAGCTTGACAATATATATTTATGGCATGATTATTCCTTTGCTACCTTTGTATTTACATTGTTAATCTCCTTTACCTTCAAGTATCATTTACTAACTTCGTTCTAACTTTGTTTGTTTTTGTTCATTATAGTACAAGTCAAACACGGTCAAAATCGAAATACCCAAAACAAACAAGGGTCCAAATACATTATTTCTTATACAATCACGCGTGATAATCCTTCCTTGTATAACCTTGATACGCAATCAAACAAATCAAGTAGCTTTCAAACAATTCGCGCTTGATAGCCTCGTACACGCTTTAGTCTCGAGGTGCACTGTACCAGGCGTCTCAACGTTCGGGCGTCTGATATGAGGCGCTTATTCTACGATCCAGGAAATTAAGTTTCGGCACCTAACACGATTCCCAGCGCATCCAAACTCTATGAACACGACATCCCTTCAATCATTGCAACGGATTGTCAACCGCATTCTAAACCTCTCCCAGACTTCTAAAAAAAATTTGAATACCCTTTTACAACCTTCTAAAACACCTCACATCAACCTACATCCCGAACATCTCTGTGTGTCCGAGTTGATGTAATTGCGTGTCCATGTTCAAAGCTTGACAATATATATTTATGGCATGATTACTCCTTTGCTACCTTTGTATTTACATTGTTAATCTCCTTTCCCTTCAAGTATCATTTACTAACTTCGTTCTAACTTTGTTTGTTTTTGTTCATTATAGTACAAGTCAAACACGGTCAAAATCGAAATACCCAAAACAAACAAGGGTCCAAATACATTATTTCTTATACAATCACGCGTGATAATTCTTCCTTGTATAACCTTGATACGCAATCAAACAAATCATGTAGCTTTCAAACAATTCGCGCTTGATAGCCTCGTACACGCTTTAGTCTCGAGGTCCGTTGTACCCGGCGTCTCAACGTTCGGGCGTCTGATATGAGGCGCTAATTCTACGATCCCGGAAATTAGGTTTCGGTACCTAACACGATTTCCAGCGCATCCAAACTCTATGAACACGACATCCCTTCAATCATTGCAACGGATTGTCAACCGCATTGTAAACCTCTCCCAGATTTCTAAAACAAATTTGAATACCCTTTTACAACCTTCTAAAACACCTCACATCAACCTACATCCCGAACATCTCTGTGTGTCCGAGTTGATGTCATTGCGTGTCCATGTTCAAAGCTTGACAATATATATTTATGGCATGATTATTCCTTTGCTACCTTTGTATTTACATTGTTAATCTCCTTTACCTTCAAGTATCATTTACTAACTTCGTTCTAACTTTGTTTGTTTTTGTTCATTATAGTACAAGTCAAACACGGTCAAAATCGAAATACCCAAAACAAACAAGGGTCCAAATACATTATTTCTTATACAATCACGTGTTATAATCCTTCCTTGTATAACCTTGATACGCAATCAAACAAATCAAGTATCTTTCAAACAATTCGCGCTTGATAGCCTCGTACACGCTTTAGTCTCGAGGTGCAGTTTACCAGGCGTCTCAACGTTCGGGCGTCTAATGTGAGGCGCTAATTCTACGATCCCGGAAATTAGATTTCGGCACCTAACACGATTCCCAGCGCATCTAAACTCTATAAACACGACATCCCTTCAATCTTTTCAACGGATTGTCAACCGCATTCTAAACCTCTCCCAGACTTCTAAAACAAACTTGAATACCCTTTTACAACCTTCTAAAACACCTCACATCAACCTACATCCCGAAGATCTCTGTGTGTCCGAGTTGATGTCATTGGGTGTCCATGTTCAAAGCTTGACAATATATATTTATGGCATGATTACTCCTTTCGTACCTTTGTATTTACATTGTTAATCTCCTTAGCCTTCAAGTATCATTTAATAACTTCGTTCTAACTTTGTTTGTTTTTGTTCATTATAGTACAAGTCAAACACTGTCAAAATCGAAATACCCAAAACAAACAAGGGTCCAAATCATTATTTCTTATAAAACCACGTGTGATAATCCTTCCTTTTATAACCTTGATACGCAATCAAACAAATCGAGTAGCTTTCAAACAATTCGCGCTTGATAGCCTCGTACACGCTTTAGTCTCGAGGTCCGTTGTACCCGGCGTCTCAACGTTCGGGCGTCTGATATGAGGCGCTAATTCTACGATCCCGGAAATTAGGTTTCGGTACCTAACACGATTTCCAGCGCATCCAAACTCTATGAACACGACATCCCTTCAATCATTGCAACGGATTGTCAACCGCATTGTAAACCTCTCCCAGATTTCTAAAACAAATTTGAATACCCTTTTACAACCTTCTAAAACACCTCACATCAACCTACATCCCCAACATCTCTGTGTGTCCGAGTTGATGTCATTGCGTGTCCATGTTCAAAGCTTGACAATATATATTTATGGCATGATTATTCCTTTGCTACCTTTGTATTTACATTGTTAATCTCCTTTACCTTCAAGTATCATTTACTAACTTCGTTCTAACTTTGTTTGTTTTTGTTCATTATAGTACAAGTGAAACACGGTCAAAATCGAAATACCCAAAACAAACAAGGGTCCAAATACATTATTTCTTATACAATCACGTGTTATAATCCTTCCTTGTATAACCTTGATACGCAATCAAACAAATCAAGTATCTTTCAAACAATTCGCGCTTGATAGCCTCGTACACGCTTTAGTCTCGAGGTGCAGTTTACCAGGCGTCTCAACGTTCGGGCGTCTGATGTGAGGCGCTAATTCTACGATCCCGGAAATTAGATTTCGGCACCTAACACGATTCCCAGCGCATCCAAACTCTATAAACACGACATCCCTTCAATCTTTTCAACGGATTGTCAACCGCATTCTAAACCTCTCCCAGACTTCTAAAACAAACTTGAATACCCTTTTACAACCTTCTAAAACACCTCACATCAACCTACATCCCGAAGATCTCTGTGTGTCCGAGTTGATGTCATTGGGTGTCCATGTTCAAAGTTTGACAATATATATTTATGGCATGATTACTCCATTGCTACCTTTGTATTTACATTGTTAATCTCCTTAGCCTTCAAGTATCATTTAATAACTTCGTTCTAACTTTGTTTGTTTTTGTTCATTATAGTACAAGTCAAACACTGTCAAAATCGAAATACCCAAAACAAACAAGGGTCCAAATACATTATTTCTTATAAAACCACGTGTGATAATCCTTCCTTTTATAACCTTGATACGCAATCAAACAAATCGAGTAGCTTTCAAACAATTCGCGCTTGATAGCCTCGTACACGCTTTAGTCTCGAGGTCCGTTGTACCCGGCGTCTCAACGTTCGGGCGTCTGATATGAGGCGCTAATTCTACGATCCCGGAAATTAGGTTTCGGTACCTAACACGATTTCCAGCGCATCCAAACTCTATGAACACGACATCCCTTCAATCATTGCAACGGATTGTCAACCGCATTCTAAACCTCTCCCAGACTTCTAAAACAAATTTGAATACCCTTTTACAACCTTCTAAAACACCTCACATCAACCTACATCCCGAACATCTCTGTGTGTCCGAGTTGATGTCATTGCGTGTCCATGTTCAAAGCTTGACAATATATATTTATGGCATGATTATTCCTTTGCTACCTTTGTATTTACATTGTTAATCTCCTTTACCTTCAAGTATCATTTACTAACTTCGTTCTAACTTTGTTTGTTTTTGTTCATTATAGTACAAGTCAAACACTGTCAAAATCGAAATACCCAAAACAAACAAGGGTCCAAATACATTATTTCTTATAAAACCACGTGTGATAATCCTTCCTTTTATAACCTTGATACGCAATCAAACAAATCGAGTAGCTTTCAAACAATTCGCGCTTGATAGCCTCGTACACGCTTTAGTATCGAGGTCCGTTGTACCCGGCGTCTCAACGTTCGGGCGTCTGATATGAGGCGCTAATTCTACGATCCCGGAAATTAGGTTTCGGTACCTAACACGATTTCCAGCGCATCCAAACTCTATGAACACGACATCCCTTCAATCATTGCAACGGATTGTCAACCGCATTCTAAACCTCTCCCAGACTTCTAAAACAAATTTGAATACCCTTTTACAACCTTCTAAAACACCTCACATCAACCTACATCCCGAACATCTCTGTGTGTCCGAGTTGATGTCATTGCGTGTCCATGTTCAAAGCTTGACAATATATATTTATGGCATGATTATTCCTTTGCTACCTTTGTATTTACATTGTTAATCTCCTTTACCTTCAAGTATCATTTACTAACTTCGTTCTAACTTCGTTTGTTTTTGTTCATTATAGTACAAGTCAAACACGGTCAAAATCGAAATACCCAAAACAAACAAGGGTCCAAATACATTATTTCTTATACAATCACGTGTTATAATCCTTCCTTGTATAACCTTGATACGCAATCAAACAAATCAAGTATCTTTCAAACAATTCGCGCTTGATAGCCTCGTACACGCTTTAGTCTCGAGGTGCAGTTTACCAGGCGTCTCAACGTTCGGGCGTCTGATGTGAGGCGCTAATTCTACGATCCCGGAAATTAGATTTCGGCACCTAACACGATTCCCAGCGCATCCAAACTCTATAAACACGACATCCCTTCAATCTTTTCAACGGATTGTCAACCGCATTCTAAACCTCTCCCAGACTTCTAAAACAAACTTGAATACCCTTTTACAACCTTCTAAAACACCTCACATCAACCTACATCCTGAAGATCTCTGTGTGTCCGAGTTGATGTCATTGGGTGTCCATGTTCAAAGCTTGACAATATATATTTATGGCATGATTACTCATTTGCTACCTTTGTATTTACATTGTTAATCTCCTTAGCCTTCAAGTATCATTTACTAACTTAGTTCGAACTTTGTTTGTTTTTGTTCATTATAGTACCAGTCAAACACGGTGAAAATCGAAATACCCAAAACAAACAAGGGTCCAAATACATTATTTCCTATACAATCACGTGTTATAATCCTCCCTTGTATAACCTTGATACGCAATCAAACAAATCAAGTATCTTTCAAACAATTCGCGCTTGATAGCCTCGTACACGCTTTAGTCTCGAGGTGCAGTTTACCAGGCGTCTCAACGTTCGGGCGTCTGATGTGAGGCGCTAATTCTACGATCCCGGAAATTAGATTTCGGCACCTAACACGATTCCCAGCGCATCCAAACTCTATAAACACGACATCCCTTCAATCTTTTCAACGGATTGTCAACCGCATTCTAAACCTCTCCCAGACTTCTAAAACAAACTTGAATACCCTTTTACAACCTTCTAAAACACCTCACATCAACCTACATACCGAAGATCTCTGTGTGTCCGAGTTGATGTCATTGGGTATCCATGTTCAAAGCTTGACAATATATATTTATGGCATGATTACTCCTTTGCTACCTTTGTATTTACATTGTTAATCTCCTTAGCCTTCAAGTATCATTTAATAACTTCGTTCTAACTTTGTTTGTTTTTGTTCATTATAGTACAAGTCAAACACTGTCAAAATCGAAATACCTAAAACAAACAAGGGTCCAAATACATTATTTCTTATAAAACCACGTGTGATAATCCTTCCTTTTATAACCTTGATACGCAATCAAACAAATCGAGTAGCTTTCAAACAAATCGCGCTTGATATCCTTGTACACGCTTTAGTCTCGAGGTGCATTGTACCAGGCGTCTCAACGTTCGGGCGTCTGATATTAGGCGCTTATTCTACGATCCAGGAAATTAGGTTTCGGCACCTAACATGATTTCCAGCGCATCCAAACTCTATGAACACGACATCCCTTCAATCATTGCAACGGATTGTCAACCGCATTGTAAACCTCTCCCAGATTTCTAAAACAAATTTGAATACCCTTTTACAACCTTCTAAAACACCTCACATCAACCTACATCCCGAACATCTCTGTGTGTCCGAGTTGATGTCATTGCGTGTCCATGTTCAAAGCTTGACAATATATATTTATGGCATGATTATTCCTTTGCTACCTTTGTATTTACATTGTTAATCTCCTTTACCTTCAAGTATCATTTACTAACTTCGTTCTAACTTTGTTTGTTTTTGTTCATTATAGTACAAGCCAAACACGGTCAAAATCGAAATACCCAAAACAAACAAGGGTCCAAATACATTATTTCTTATACAATCACGTGTTATAATCCTTCCTTGTATAACCTTGATACGCAATCTAACAAATCAAGTATCTTTCAAACAATTCGCGCTTGATAGCCTCGTACACGCTTTAGTCTCGAGGTGCAGTTTACCAGGCGTCTCAACGTTCGGGCGTCTGATGTGAGGCGCTAATTCTACGATCCCGAAAATTAGATTTCGGCACCTAACACGATTCCTAGCGCATCCAAACTCTATAAACACGACATCCCTTCAATCTTTTCAACGGATTGTCAACCGCATTCTAAACCTCTCCCAGACTTCTAAAACAAACTTGAATACCCTTTTACAACCTTCTAAAACACCTCACATCAACCTACATCCCGAAGATCTCTGTGTGTCCGATTTGATGTCATTGGGTGTCCATGTTCAAACCTTGACAATAGATATTTATGGCATGATTACTCCTTTGCTACCTTTGTATTTACATTGTTAATCTCCTTAGCCTTCAAGTATCATTTACTAACTTAGTTCTAACTTTGTTTGTTTTTGTTCATTATAGTACCAGTCAAATACGGTGAAAATCAAAATACCCAAAACAAACAAGGGTCCAAATACATTATTTCCTATACAATCACGTGTTATAATCCTTCCTTGTATAACCTTGATACGCAATCAAACAAATCAAGTATCTTTCAAACAATTCGCGCTTGATAGCCTCGTACACGCTTTAGTCTCGAGGTGCAGTTTACCAGGCGTCTCAACGTTCGGGCGTCTGATGTGAGGCGCTAATTCTACGATCCCGGAAATTAGATTTCGGCACCTAACACGATTCCCAGCGCATCCAAACTCTATAAACACGACATCCCTTCAATCTTTTCAACGGATTGTCAACCGCAATCTAAACCTCTCCCAGACTTCTAAAACAAACTTGAATACCCTTTTACAACCTTCTAAAACACCTCACATCAACCTACATCCCGAAGATCTCTGTGTGTCCGAGTTGATGTCATTGGGTGTCCATGTTCAAAGCTTGACAATATATATTTATGGCATGATTACTCCTTTGCTACCTTTGTATTTACATTGTTAATCTCCTTAGCCTTCAAGTATCATTTAATAACTTCGTTCTAACTTTGTTTGTTTTTGTTCATTATAGTACAAGTCAAACACTGTCAAAATCGAAATACCCAAAACAAACAAGGGTCCAAATACATTATTTCTTATAAAACCACGTGTGATAATCCTTCCTTTTATAACCTTGATACGCAATCAAACAAATCGAGTAGCTTTCAAACAAATCGCGCTTGATAGCCTTGTACACGCTTTAGTCTCGAGGTGCATTGTACCAGGCGTCTCAACGTTCGGGCGTCTGATATGAGGCGCTTATTCTACGATCCAGGAAATTAGGTTTCGGCACCTAACATGATTCCCAGCGCATCCAAACTCTATGAACACGACATCCCTTCAATCATTGCAACGGATTATCAACCGCATTCTAAACCTCTCCCAGACTTCTAAAACAAATTTGAATACCCTTTTACAACCTTCTAAAACACCTCACATCAACCTACATCCCGAACATCTCTGTGTGTCTGAGTTGATGTCATTGCGTGTCCATGTTCAAAGCTTGACAATATATATTTATGGCATGATTACTCCTTTGCTACCTTTGTATTTACATTGTTAATCTCCTTTCCCTTCAAGTATCATTTACTAACTTCGTTCTAACTTTGTTTGTTTTTGTTCATTATAGTACAAGTCAAACACGGTCAAAATCGAAATACCCAAAACAAACAAGGGTCCAAATACATTATTTCCTATACAATCACGTGTTATAATCCTTCCTTGTATATCCTTGATACGCAATCATACAAATCAAGTATCTTTCAAACAATTCGCGCTTGATAGCCTCGTACACGCTTTAGTCTCGAGGTGCAGTTTACCAGGCGTCTCAACGTTCGGGTGTCTGATGTGAGGCGCTAATTCTACGATCCCGGAAATTAGATTTCGGCACCAAACACGATTCCCAGCGCATCCAAACTCTATAAACACGACATCCCTTCAATCTTTTCAACGGATTGTCAACCGCATTCTAAACCTCTCCCAGACTTCTAAAACAAACTTTAATACCCTTTTACAACCTTCTAAAACACCTCACATCAACCTACATCCCGAAGATCTCTGTGTGTCCGAGTTGATGTCATTGGGTGTCCATGTTCAAAGCTTGACAATATATATTTATGGCATGATTACTCCTTTGCTACCTTTGTATTTACATTGTTAATCTCCTTTCCCTTCAAGTATCATTTACTAACTTCGTTCTAACTTTGTTTGTTTTTGTTCATTATAGTACAAGTCAAACACGGTCAAAATCGAAATACCCAAAACAAACAAGGGTCTAAATACATTAATTCTTATACAATCACGCGTGATAATCCTTCCTTGTATAACCTTGATACGCAATCAAACAAATCAAGTGGCTTTCAAACAATTCGCGGTTGATAGTCTCGTATACGCTTTAGTCTCGAGGTGCACTGTACCAGGCGTCTCAACGTTCGGGCGTCTGATATGAGGCGCTTATTCTACAATCCAGGAAATTAGGTTTCGGCACCTAACACGATTCCCAGCGCATCCAAACTCTATGAACACGACATCCCTTCAATCATTGCAACGGATTGTCAACCGCATTCTAAACCTCTCCCAGACTTCTAAAACAAATTTCAATACCCTTTTACAACCTTCTAAAACACCTCACATCAACCTACATCCCGAACATCTCTGTGTGTCCGAGTTGATGTCTTTGCGTGTCCATGTTCAAAGCTTGACAATATATATTTATGGCATGATTACTCCTTTGCTACCTTTGTATTTACATTGTTAATCTCCTTTACCTTCAAGTATCATTTACTAACTTCGTTCTAACTTTGTTTGTTTTTGTTCATTATAGTACCAGTCAAACACTGTCAAAATCGAAATACCCAAAACAAACAAGGGTCCAAATACATTATTTCCTATACAATCACGTGTTATAATCCTTCCTTGTATATCCTTGATACACAATCACACAAATCAAGTATCTTTCAAACAATTCGCGCTTGATAGCCTCGTACACGCTTTAGTCTCGAGGTGCAGTTTACCAGGCGTCTCAACGTTCGGGTGTCTGATGTGAGGCGCTAATTCTACGATCCCGGAAATTAGATTTCGGCACCAAACACGATTCCCAGCGCATCCAAACTCTATAAACACGACATCCCTTCAATCTTTTCAACGGATTGTCAACCGCATTCTAAACCTCTCCCAGACTTCTAAAACAAACTTTAATACCCTTTTACAACCTTCTAAAACACCTCACATCAACCTACATCCCGAAGATCTCTGTGTGTCCGAGTTGATGTCATTGGGTGTCCATGTTCAAAGCTTGACAATATATATTTATGGCATGATTACTCCTTTGCTACCTTTGTATTTACATTGTTAATCTCCTTTCCCTTCAAGTATCATTTACTAACTTCGTTCTAACTTTGTTTGTTTTTGTTCATTATAGTACAAGTCAAACACGGTCAAAATCGAAATACCCAAAACAAACAAGGGTCTAAATACATTAATTCTTATACAATCACGCGTGATAATCCTTCCTTGTATAACCTTGATACGCAATCAAACAAATCAAGTGGCTTTCAAACAATTCGCGGTTGATAGTCTCGTATACGCTTTAGTCTCGAGGTGCACTGTACCAGGCGTCTCAACGTTCGGGCGTCTGATATGAGGCGCTTATTCTACAATCCAGGAAATTAGGTTTCGGCACCTAACACGATTCCCAGCGCATCCAAACTCTATGAACACGACATCCCTTCAATCATTGCAACGGATTGTCAACCGCATTCTAAACCTCTCCCAGACTTCTAAAACAAATTTCAATACCCTTTTACAACCTTCTAAAACACCTCACATCAACCTACATCCCGAACATCTCTGTGTGTCCGAGTTGATGTCATTGCGTGTCCATGTTCAAAGCTTGACAATATATATTTATGGCATGATTACTCCTTTGCTACCTTTGTATTTACATTGTTAATCTCCTTTACCTTCAAGTATCATTTACTAACTTCGTTCTAACTTTGTTTGTTTTTGTTCATTATAGTACCAGTCAAACACTGTCAAAATCGAAATACCCAAAACAAACAAGGGTCCAAATACATTATTTCCTATACAATCACGTGTTATAATCCTTCCTTGTATATCCTTGATACACAATCACACAAATCAAGTATCTTTCAAACAATTCGCGCTTGATAGCCTCGTACACGCTTTAGTCTCGAGGTGCAGTTTACCAGGCGTCTCAACGTTCGGGTGTCTGATGTGAGGCGCTAATTCTACGATCCCGGAAATTAGATTTCGGCACCAAACACGATTCCCAGCGCATCCAAACTCTATAAACACGACATCCCTTCAATCTTTTCAACGGATTGTCAACCGCATTCTAAACCTCTCCCAGACTTCTAAAACAAACTTTAATACCCTTTTACAACCTTCTAAAACACCTCACATCAACCTACATCCCGAAGATCTCTGTGTGTCCGAGTTGATGTCATTGGGTGTCCATGTTCAAAGCTTGACAATATATATTTATGGCATGATTACTCCTTTGCTACCTTTGTATTTACATTGTTAATCTCCTTTCCCTTCAAGTATCATTTACTAACTTCGTTCTAACTTTGTTTGTTTTTGTTCATTATAGTACAAGTCAAACACGGTCAAAATCGAAATACCCAAAACAAACAAGGGTCTAAATACATTAATTCTTATACAATCACGCGTGATAATCCTTCCTTGTATAACCTTGATACGCAATCAAACAAATCAAGTGGCTTTCAAACAATTCGCGGTTGATAGTCTCGTATACGCTTTAGTCTCGAGGTGCACTGTACCAGGCGTCTCAACGTTCGGGCGTCTGATATGAGGCGCTTATTCTACAATCCAGGAAATTAGGTTTCGGCACCTAACACGATTCCCAGCGCATCCAAACTCTATGAACACGACATCCCTTCAATCATTGCAACGGATTGTCAACCGCATTCTAAACCTCTCCCAGACTTCTAAAACAAATTTCAATACCCTTTTACAACCTTCTAAAACACCTCACATCAACCTACATCCCGAACATCTCTGTGTGTCCGAGTTGATGTCATTGCGTGTCCATGTTCAAAGCTTGACAATATATATTTATGGCATGATTACTCCTTTGCTACCTTTGTATTTACATTGTTAATCTCCTTTACCTTCAAGTATCATTTACTAACTTCGTTCTAACTTTGTTTGTTTTTGTTCATTATAGTACCAGTCAAACACTGTCAAAATCGAAATACCCAAAACAAACAAGGGTCCAAATACATTATTTCCTATACAATCACGTGTTATAATCCTTCCTTGTATATCCTTGATACACAATCACACAAATCAAGTATCTTTCAAACAATTCGCGCTTGATAGCCTCGTACACGCTTTAGTCTCGAGGTGCAGTTTACCAGGCGTCTCAACGTTCGGGCGTCTGATGTGAGGCGCTAATTCTACGATCCCGGAAATTAGATTTCGGCACCTAACACGATTCCCAGCGCATCCAAACTCTATAAACACGACATCCCTTCAATCTTTTCAACGGATTGTCAACCGCATTCTAAACCTCTCCCAGACTTCTAAAACAAATTTGAGTACCCTTTTACAACCTTCTAAAACACCTCACATCAACCTACATCCCGAAGATCTCTGTGTGTCCGAGTTGATGTCATTGGGTGTCCATGTTCAAAGCTTGACAATATATATTTATGGCATGATTACTCCTTTGCTACCTTTGTATTTACATTGTTAATCTCCTTAGCCTTCAAGTATCATTTACTAACTTCGTTCTAACTTTGTTTGTTTTTGTTCATTATAGTACAAGTCAAACACGGTCAAAATCGAAATACCCAAAACAAACAAGGGTCTAAATACATTAATTCTTATACAATCACGCGTGATAATCCTTCCTTGTATAACCTTGATACGCAATCAAACAAATCAAGTATCTTTCAAACAATTCGCGCTTGATAGCCTCGTACACGCTTTAGTCTCGAGGTGCAGTTTACCAGGCGTCTCAACGTTCGGGCGTCTGATGTGAGGCGCTAATTCTACGATCCCGGAAATTAGATTTCGGCACCTAACACGATTCCCAGCGCATCCAAACTCTATAAACACGACATCCCTTCAATCTTTTCAACGGATTGTCAACCGCATTCTAAACCTCTCCCAGACTTCTAAAACAAACTTGAGTACCCTTTTACAACCTTCTAAAACACCTCACATCAACCTACATCCCGAAGATCTCTGTGTGTCTGAGTTGATGTCATTGGGTGTCCATGTTCAAAGCTTGACAATATATATTTATGGCATGATTACTCCTTTGCTACCTTTGTATTTACATTGTTAATCTCCTTAGCCTTCAAGTATCATTTACTAACTTCGTTCTAAATTTGTTTGTTTTTGTTCATTATAGTACATGTCAAACACGGTCAAAATCGAAATACCCAAAACAAACAAGGGTCCAAATACATTATTTCTTATACAATCACGCGTGGTAATCCTTCCTTGTATAACCTTGATACGCAATCAAACAAATCAAGTAGCTTTCAAACAATTCGCGCTTGATAGCCTCGTACACGGTTTAGTCTCGAGGTGCACTGTACCAGGCGTCTCAACGTTCGGGCGTCTGATATGAGGCACTTATTCTACGATCCAGGAAATTAGGTTTCGGCACC
The DNA here is from genome assembly GCA_958450325.1 of Agrostemma githago. NCBI lineage: Eukaryota > Viridiplantae > Streptophyta > Magnoliopsida > Caryophyllales > Caryophyllaceae > Agrostemma > Agrostemma githago. The sequence continues at coordinate 28,293,274 of OY288245.1, forward strand.
TAACACGATTCCCAGCGCATCCAAACTCTATGAACACGACATCCCTTCAATCATTGCAACGTATTGTTAACCGCATTCTAAACCTCTCCCAGACTTCTAAAACAAATTTGAATACCCTTTTACAACCTTCTAAAACACCTCACATCTACCTACATCCCGAACATCTCTGTGTGTCCGAGTTGATGTCATTTCGTGTCCATGTTCAAAGCTTGACAATATATATTTATGGCATGATTACTCCTTTGCTACCTTTGTATTTACATTGTTAATCTCCTTTCCCTTCAAGTATAATTTACAAACTTCGTTCTAACTTTGTTTGTTTTTGTTCATTATAGTACAAGTCAAACACGGTCAAAATCGAAATACCCAAAACAAACAAGGGTCACAATACATTATTTCTTATACAATCACGTGTGATAATCCTTCCTTGTATAACCTTGATACGCAATCAAACAAATCAAGTATCTTTCAAACAATTCGCGCTTGATAGCCTCATACACGCTTTAGTCTCGAGTTGCAGTTTACCAGGCGTCTCAACGTTTGGGCGTCTGATGTGAGGCGCTAATTTTACGATCCCGAAAATTAGATTTCGGCACCTAACACGATTCCCAGTGCATCCAAACTCTATAAACACGACATCCCTTCAATCTTTTCAACGGATTGTCAACCGCATTCTAAACCTCTCCCAGACTTCTAAAACAAACTTGAATACCCTTTTACAACCTTCTAAAACACCTCACATCAACCTACATCCCGAAGATCTCTGTGTGTCCGAGTTGATGTCATTGGGTGTCCATGTTCAAAGCTTGACAATATATATTTATGGCATGATTACTCCTTTGCTACCTTTGTATTTACATTGTTAATCTCCTTTCCCTTCAAGTATCACTTACTAACTTCGTTCTAACTTTGTTTGTTTTTGTTCATTATAGTACAAGTCAAACACGGTATAATCGAAATACCCAAAACAAGCAAGGGTCCAAATACATTATTTCTTATACAATCACGTGTGATAATCCTTCCTTGTATAACCTTGATACGCAATCAAACAAATCAAGTAGCTTTCAAACAATTCGCGCTTGATAGCCTCGTACACGCTTTAGTCTCGAGGTGCACTGTACCAGGCGTCTCAACGTTCGGGCGTCTGATATGAGGCGCTTATTCTACGATCCAGGAAATTAGGTTTCGGCACCTAACACGATTCCCAGCGCATCCAAACTCTATGAAAACGACATCCCTTCAATCATTGCAACGGATTATCAACCGCATTCTAAACCTCTCCCAGACTTCTAAAACAAATTTGAATACCCTTTTACAACCTTCTAAAACACCTCACATCAACCTACATCCCGATGATCTCTGTGTGTCCGAGTTGATGTCATTGGGTGTCCATGTTCAAAGCTTGACAATATATATTTATGGCATGATTACTCCTTTGCTACCTTTGTATTTACATTGTTAATCTCCTTAGCCTTCAAGTATCATTTACTAACTTCGTTCTAACTTTGTTTGTTTTTGTTCATTATAGTACATGTCAAACACGGTCAAAATCGAAATACCCAAAACAAACAAGGGTCCAAATACATTATTTCTTATACAATCACGCGTGATAATCCTTCCTTGTATAACCTTGATACGCAATCAAACAAATCAAGTATCTTTCAAACAATTCGCGCTTGATAGCCTCGTACACGCTTTAGTCTCGAGGTGCACTGTACCAGGCGTCTCAACGTTCGGGCGTCTGATATGAGGCGCTTATTCTACGATCCAGGAAATTAGGTTTCGGCACCTAACACGATTCCCAGCGCATCCAAACTCCATGAACACGACATCCCTTCAATCATTGCAACGGATTATCAACCGCATTCTAAACCTCTCCCAGACTTCTAAAACAAATTTGAATACCCTTTTACAACCTTCTAAAACACCTCACATCAACCTACATCCCGAACATCTCTGTGTGTCCGAGTTGATGTCATTGCGTGTCCATGTTCAAAGCTTGACAATATATATTTATGGCATGATTACTCCTTTGCTACCTTTGTATTTACATTGTTAATCTCCTTAGCCTTCAAGTATCATTTACTAACTTCGTTCTAACTTTGTTTGTTTTTGTTCATTATAGTACATGTCAAACACGGTCAAAATCGAAATACCCAAAACAAACAAGGGTCCAAATACATTATTTCTTATACAATCACGCGTGATAATCCTTCCTTGTATAACCTTGATACGCAATCAAACAAATCAAGTATCTTTCAAACAATTCGCGCTTGATAGCCTCGTACACGCTTTAGTCTCGAGGTGCACTGTACCAGGCGTCTCAACGTTCGGGCGTCTGATATGAGGCGCTTATTCTACGATCCAGGAAATTAGGTTTCGGCACCTAACACGATTCCCAGCGCATCCAAACTCCATGAACACGACATCCCTTCAATCATTGCAACGGATTATCAACCGCATTCTAAACCTCTCCCAGACTTCTAAAACAAATTTGAATACCCTTTTACAACCTTCTAAAACACCTCACATCAACCTACATCCCGAACATCTCTGTGTGTCCGAGTTGATGTCATTGCGTGTCCATGTTCAAAGCTTGACAATATATATTTATGGCATGATTACTCCTTTGCTACCTTTGTATTTACATTGTTAATCTCCTTAGCCTTCAAGTATCATTTACTAACTTCGTTCTAACTTTGTTTGTTTTTGTTCATTATAGTACAAGTCAAACACTGTCAAAATCAAAATACCCAAAACAAACAAGGGTCCAAATACATTATTTCTTATAAAACCACGTGTGATAATCCTTCCTTTTATAACCTTGATACGCAATCAAACAAATCAAGTAGCCTTCAAAAATTCGCGCTTGATAGCCTTGTACACGCTTTAGTCTCGAGGTGCACTGTACCAGGCGTCTCAACGTTCGGGCGTCTGATATAAGGCGCTTATTCTACGATCCAGGAAATTAGGTTTCGGCACCTAACATGATTCCCAGCGCATCCAAACTCTATGAACACGACATCCCTTCAATCATTGCAACGGATTGTCAACCGCATTCTAAACCTCTCCCAGACTTCTAAAACAAATTTGAATACCCTTTTACAACCTTCTAAAACACCTCACATCAACCTACATCCCGAACATCTCTGTGTGTCCGAGTTGATGTCATTGCGTGTCCATGTTCAAAGCTTGACAATATATATTTATGGCATGATTACTCCTTTGCTACCTTTGTATTTACATTGTTAATCTCCTTAGCCTTCAAGTATCATTTACTAACTTCGTTCTAACTTTGTTTGTTTTTGTGCATTATAGTACAAGTCAAACACTGTCAAAATCGAAATACCCAAAACAAACTAGGGTCCAAATACATTATTTCTTATAAAACCACGTGTGATAATCCTTCCTTTTATAACCTTGATACGCAATCAAACAAATCAAGTAGCTTTCAAACAAATCGCTCTTGATAGCCTTGTACACGCTTTAGTCTCGAGGTGCACTGTACCAGGCGTCTCAACGTTCGGGCGTCTGATATGAGGCGCTTATTCTACGATCCAGGAAATTAGGTTTCGGCACCTAACATGATTCCCAGCGCATCCAAACTCTATGAACACGACATCCCTTCAATCATTGCAACGGATTGTCAACCGCATTCTAAACCTCTCCCAGACTTCTAAAACAAATTTGAATACCCTTTTACAACCTTCTAAAACACCTCACACCAACCTACATCCCGAACATCTCTGTGTGTCCGAGTTGATGTCATTGCGTGTCCATGTTCAAAGCTTGACAATATATATTTATGGCATGATTACTCCTTTGCTACCTTTGTATTTACATTGTTAATCTCCTTTACCTTCAAGTATCATTTACTAACTTCGTTCTAACTTTGTTTGTTTTTGTTCATTATAGTACCAGTCAAACACGGTCAAAATCGAAATACCCAAAACAAACAAGGGTCCAAATACATTATTTCCTATACAATCACGTGTTATAATCCTTCCTTGTATAACCTTGATACGCAATCAAACAAATCAAGTATCTTTCAAACAATTCGCGCTTGATAGCCTCGTACACGCTTTAGTCTCGAGGTGCAGTTTACCAGGCGTCTCAACGTTCGGGCGTCTGATGTGAGGCTCTAATTCTACGATCCCGGAAATTAGATTTCGGCACCTAACACGATTCCCAGCGCATCCAAACTCTATGAACACGACATCCCTTCAATCATTGCAACGGATTGTCAACCGCATTCTAAACCTCTCCCAGACTTCTAAAACAAATTTGAATACCCTTTTACAACCTTCTAAAACACCTCACATCAACCTACATCCCGAACATCTCTGTGTGTCCGAGTTGATGTCATTGCGTGTCCATGTTCAAAGCTTGACAATATATATTTATGGCATGATTACTCCTTTGCTACCTTTGTATTTACATTGTTAATCTCCTTAGCCTTCAAGTATCATTTACTAACTTCGTTCTAACTTTGTTTGTTTTTGTTCATTATAGTACATGTCAAACACGGTCAAAATCGAAATAACCAAAACAAACAAGGGTCCAAATACATTATTTCTTATACAATCACGCGTGATAATCCTTCCTTGTATAACCTTGATACGCAATCAAACAAATCAAGTATCTTTCAAACAATTCGCGCTTGATAGCCTCGTACACGCTTTAGTCTCGAGGTGCACTGTACCAGGCGTCTCAACGTTCGGGCGTCTGATATGAGGCGCTTATTCTACGATCCAGGAAATTAGGTTTCGGCACCTAACACGATTCCCAGCGCATCCAAACTCCATGAACACGACATCCCTTCAATCATTGCAACGGATTATCAACCGCATTCTAAACCTCTCCCAGACTTCTAAAACAAATTTGAATACCCTTTTACAACCTTCTAAAACACCTCACATCAACCTACATCCCGAACATCTCTGTGTGTCCGAGTTGATGTCATTGCGTGTCCATGTTCAAAGCTTGACAATATATATTTATGGCATGATTACTCCTTTGCTACCTTTGTATTTACATTGTTAATCTCCTTAGCCTTCAAGTATCATTTACTAACATCGTTCTAACTTTGTTTGTTTTTGTTCATTATAGTACATGTCAAACACGGTCAAAATCGAAATACCCAAAACAAACAAGGGTCCAAATACATTATTTCTTATACAATCACGCGTGATAATCCTTCCTTGTATAACCTTGATACGCAATCAAACAAATCAAGTATCTTTCAAACAATTCGCGCTTGATAGCCTCGTACACGCTTTAGTCTCGAGGTGCACTGTACCAGGCGTCTCAACGTTCGGGCGTCTGATATGAGGCGCTTATTCTACGATCCAGGAAATTAGGTTTCGGCACCTAACACGATTCCCAGCGCATCCAAACTCCATGAACACGACATCCCTTCAATCATTGCAACGGATTATCAACCGCATTCTAAACCTCTCCCAGACTTCTAAAACAAATTTGAATACCCTTTTACAACCTTCTAAAACACCTCACATCAACCTACATCCCGAACATCTCTGTGTGTCCGAGTTGATGTCATTGCGTGTCCATGTTCAAAGCTTGACAATATATATTTATGGCATGATTACTCCTTTGCTACCTTTGTATTTACATTGTTAATCTCCTTAGCCTTCAAGTATCATTTACTAACTTCGTTCTAACTTTGTTTGTTTTTGTTCATTATAGTACAAGTCAAACACTGTCAAAATCAAAATACCCAAAACAAACAAGGGTCCAAATACATTATTTCTTATAAAACCACGTGTGATAATCCTTCCTTTTATAACCTTGATACGCAATCAAACAAATCAAGTAGCCTTCAAAAATTCGCGCTTGATAGCCTTGTACACGCTTTAGTCTCGAGGTGCACTGTACCAGGCGTCTCAACGTTCGGGCGTCTGATATAAGGCGCTTATTCTACGATCCAGGAAATTAGGTTTCGGCACCTAACATGATTCCCAGCGCATCCGAACTCTATGAACACGACATCCCTTCAATCATTGCAACGGATTGTCAACCGCATTCTAAACCTCTCCCAGACTTCTAAAACAAATTTGAATACCCTTTTACAACCTTCTAAAACACCTCACATCAACCTACATCCCGAACATCTCTGTGTGTCCGAGTTGATGTCATTGCGTGTCCATGTTCAAAGCTTGACAATATATATTTATGGCATGATTACTCCTTTGCTACCTTTGTATTTACATTGTTAATCTCCTTAGCCTTCAAGTATCATTTACTAACTTCGTTCTAACTTTGTTTGTTTTTGTGCATTATAGTACAAGTCAAACACTGTCAAAATCGAAATACCCAAAACAAACTAGGGTCCAAATACATTATTTCTTATAAAACCACGTGTGATAATCCTTCCTTTTATAACCTTGATACGCAATCAAACAAATCAAGTAGCTTTCAAACAAATCGCTCTTGATAGCCTTGTACACGCTTTAGTCTCGAGGTGCACTGTACCAGGCGTCTCAACGTTCGGGCGTCTGATATGAGGCGCTTATTCTACGATCCAGGAAATTAGGTTTCGGCACCTAACATGATTCCCAGCGCATCCAAACTCTATGAACACGACATCCCTTCAATCATTGCAACGGATTGTCAACCGCATTCTAAACCTCTCCCAGACTTCTAAAACAAATTTGAATACCCTTTTACAACCTTCTAAAACACCTCACACCAACCTACATCCCGAACATCTCTGTGTGTCCGAGTTGATGTCATTGCGTGTCCATGTTCAAAGCTTGACAATATATATTTATGGCATGATTACTCCTTTGCTACCTTTGTATTTACATTGTTAATCTCCTTTACCTTCAAGTATCATTTACTAACTTCGTTCTAACTTTGTTTGTTTTTGTTCATTATAGTACCAGTCAAACACGGTCAAAATCGAAATACCCAAAACAAACAAGGGTCCAAATACATTATTTCCTATACAATCACGTGTTATAATCCTTCCTTGTATAACCTTGATACGCAATCAAACAAATCAAGTATCTTTCAAACAATTCGCGCTTGATAGCCTCGTACACGCTTTAGTCTCGAGGTGCAGTTTACCAGGCGTCTCAACGTTCGGGCGTCTGATGTGAGGCTCTAATTCTACGATCCCGGAAATTAGATTTCGGCACCTAACACGATTCCCAGCGCATCCAAACTCTATGAACACGACATCCCTTCAATCATTGCAACGGATTGTCAACCGCATTCTAAACCTCTCCCAGACTTCTAAAACAAATTTGAATACCCTTTTACAACCTTCTAAAACACCTCACATCTACCTACATCCCGAAGATCTCTGTGTGTCCGAGTTGATGTCATTGGGTGTCCATGTTCAAAGCTTGACAATATATATTTATGGCATGATTACTCCTTTGCTACCTTTGTATTTACATTGTTAATCTCCTTAGCCTTCAAGTATCATTTACTAACTTCGTTCTAACTTTGTTTGTTTTTGTTCATTATAGTACAAGTCAAACACTGTCAAAATCAAAATACCCAAAACAAACAAGGGTCCAAATACATAATTTCTTATAAAACCACGTATGATAATCCTTCCTTTTATAACCTTGATACGCAATCAAACAAATCAAGTAGCTTTCAAAAATTCGCGCTTGATAGCCTTGTACACGCTTTAGTCTCGAGGTGCACTGTACCACGCGTCTCAACGTTCGGGCGTCTGATATAAGGCGCTTATTCTACGATCCAGGAAATTAGGTTTCGGCACCTAACATGATTCCCAGCGCATCCAAACTCTATGAACACGACATCCCTTCAATCATTGCAACGGATTGTCAACCGCATTCTAAACCTCTCCCAGACTTCTAAAACAAATTTGAATACCCTTTTACAACCTTCTAAAACACCTCACATCAACCTACATCCCGAACATCTCTGTGTGTCCGAGTTGATGTCATTGCGTGTCCATGTTCAAAGCTTGACAATATATATTTATGGCATGATTACTCCTTTGCTACCTTTGTATTTACATTGTTAATCTCCTTAGCCTTCAAGTATCATTTACTAACTTCGTTCTAACTTTGTTTGTTTTTGTGCATTATAGTACAAGTCAAACACTGTCAAAATCGAAATACCCAAAACAAACAAGGGTCCAAATACATTATTTCTTATAAAACCACGTGTGATAATCCTTCCTTTTATAACCTTGATACGCAATCAAACAAATCAAGTAGCTTTCAAACAAATCGCTATTGATAGCCTTGTACACGCTTTAGTCTCGAGGTGCACTGTACCAGGCGGCTCAACGTTCGGGCGTCTGATATGAGGCGCTTATTCTACGATCCAGGAAATTAGGTTTCGGCACCTAACATGATTCCCAGCGCATCCAAACTCTATGAACACGACTTCCCTTCAATCATTGCAACGGATTGTCAACTGCATTCTAAACCTCTCCCAGACTTCTAAAACAAATGTGAATACCCTTTTACAACCTTCTAAAACACCTCACACCAACCTACATCCCGAACATCTCTGTGTGTCCGAGTTGATGTCATTGCGTGTCCATGTTCAAAGCTTGACAATATATATTTATGGCATGATTACTCCTTTGCTACCTTTGTATTTACATTGTTAATCTCCTTTACCTTCAAGTATCATTTACTAACTTCGTTCTAACTTTGTTTGTTTTTGTTCATTATAGTACCAGTCAAACACGGTCAAAATCGAAATACCCAAAACAAACAAGGGTCCAAATACATTATTTCCTATACAATCACGTGTTATAATCCTTCCTTGTATAACCTTGATACGCAATCAAACAAATCAAGTATCTTTCAAACAATTCGCGCTTGATAGCCTCGTACACGCTTTAGTCTCAAGGTGCAGTTTACCAGGCGTCTCAACGTTCGGGCGTCTGATGTGAGGCTCTAATTCTACGATCCCGGAAATTAGATTTCGGCACCTAACACGATTCCCAGCGCATCCAAACTCTATAAACACGACATCCCTTCAATCTTTTCAACGGATTGTCAACCGCATTCTAAACCTCTCCCAGACTTCTAAAACAAATTTGAATACCCTTTTACAACCTTCTAAAACACCTCACATCAACCTACATCCCGAACATCTCTATGTGTCCGAGTTGATGTCATTGCGTGTCCATGTTCAAAGCTTGACAATATATATTTATGGCATGATTACTCCTTTGCTACCTTTGTATTTACATTGTTAATCTCCTTTACCTTCAAGTATCATTTACTAACTTCGTTCTAACTTTGTTTGTTTTTGTTCATTATAGTACAAGAAAAACACTGTCAAAATTGAAATACCCAAAACAAACAAGGGTCCAAATACATTATTTCTTATAAAACCACGTGTGATAATTCTTCCTTTTATAACCTTGATACGCAATCAAACAAATCAAGTAGCTTTCAAACAAATCGCGCTTGATAGCCTCGTACACGCTTTAGTCTCGAGGTGCAGTGTACCAGGCGTCTCAACGTTCGGGCGTCTGATGTGAGGCGCTAATTCTACGATCCCGGGAATTAGGTTTCGGCACCTAACACGATTCCCGGCGCATCCAAACTCCATAAACACGACATCCCTTCAATCATTTCAACGGATTGTCAACCGCAATCTAAACCTCTCCCAGACTTCTAAAACAAATTTGAATACCCTTTTACAACCTTCTAAAACACCTCACATCAACCTACATCCCGAACATCTCTGTGTGTCCGAGTTGATGTCATTGGGTGTCCATGGTCAAAGCTTGGCAATATATATTTATGGCATGATTACGCCTTTGCTACCTTTGTAATTACATTCTTAATCTCCTTTCCCTTCAAGTATCATTTACTAACTTCGTTCTAACTTTGTTTATTTTTGTTCATTATGGTACAAGTCAAACACGGTCAAAATCGAAATACCCAAAACAAACAAGGGTCCAAATACATTATTTCTTATAAAGTCACGTGTGATAATCCTTCCTTGTATAACCTTGATACGCAATCAAACAAATCGCGCTTGATAGCCTCGTACACGCTTTAGTCTCGAGGTGCACTGTACCAGGCGTCTCAACGTTCGGGCGTCTGATATGAGGCGCTTATTCTACGATCCCGGGAATTAGGTTTTGGCACCTAACATGATTCCCAGCGCATCTAAACTCTATAAACACGACATCCCTTCAATCATTTCAACGGATTGTGAACCGCATTCTAAACCTCTCCCAAACTTCTAAAATATATTCGAATACCCTTTTACAACCTTCTAAAACACCTCACATCAACCTACATCCCGAACATCTCTGTGTGTCCGAGTTGATGTCATTGCGTGTCCATGTTCAAAGCTTGACAATATATATTTATGGCATGATTACTCCTTTGCTACCTTTGTATTTACATTGTTAATCTCCTTTCCCTTCAAGTATCATTTACTAACTTCGTTCTAACTTTGTTTGTTTTTGTTCATTATAGTACAAGTCAAACACAGTCAAAATCGAAATACCCAAAACAAACAAGGGTCCAAATACATTATTTCTTATACAATCACGCGTGATAATCCTTCCTTGTATAACCTTGATACGCAATCAAACAAATGAAGTAGCTTTCAAACAATTCGCGCTTGATAGCCTCGTACACGCTTTAGTCTCGAGGTGCAATGTACCAGGCGTCTCAATGTTCGGGCGTCTGATGTGAGGCGCTAATTCTACGATCCCGGGAATTAGTTTCGGCACATAACACGATTCCCAGCGCATCCAAACTCTATAAACACGACATCCCTTCAATCATTTCAACGGATTGTCAACCGCATTCTAAACCTCTCCCAGACTTCTAAAACAAATTTGAATACCCTTTTACAACCTTCTAAAACACCTCACATCAACCTACATCCCGAACATCTCTGTGTGTCCGAGTTGATGTCATTGGGTGTCCATGGTCAAAGCTTGACAATATATATTTATGGCATGATTACGCCTTTGCTACCTTTGTAATTACAATGTTAATCTCCTTTCCCTTCAAGTATCATTTACTAACTTCGTTCTAACTTTTTTTTGTTTTTGTCCATTATAGTACAAGTCAAACACGGTCAAAATCGAAATACCCAAAACAAACAAGGGTCCAAATACATTATTTCTTATAAAATCACGTGTCATAATCCTTCCTTGTATAACCTTAATACGCAATCAAACAAATCAAGTAGCTTTCAAACAAATCGCGCTTGATAGCCTCGTACACGCTTTAGTCTCGTGGTGCACTGTACTAGGCGTCTCAACGTTCGGGCGTCTGATGTGAGGCGCTAATTCTACGATCCCGGGAATTAGGTTTCGGCACCTAACACGATTCCCAGCGCATCCAAACTCCATAAACACGACATCCCTTCAATCATTTCAACGGATTGTCAACCGCAATCTAAACCTCTCCCAGACTTTTAAAACAAATTTGAATACCCTTTTACAACCTTCTAAAACACCTCACATCAACCTACATCCCGAACATCTCTGTGTGTCCGAGTTGATGTCATTGGGTGTCCATGGTCAAAGCTTGACAATATATATTTATGGCATGATTACGCCTTTGCTACCTTTGTAATTACATTGTTAATCTCCTTTCCCTTCAAGTATCATTTACTAACTTTGTTCTAACTTTGTTTGTTTTTGTTCATTATGGTACAAGTCAAACACGGTCAAAATCGAAATACCCAAAACAAACAAGGGTCCAAATACATTATTTCTTATAAAGTCACGTGTGATAATCCTTCCTTGTATAACCTTGATACGCAATCAAACAAATCAAGTAGCTTTCAAAAAAATCGCGCTTGATAGCCTCGTACACGCTTTAGTCTCGAGGTGCACTGTACCAGGCGTCTCAACGTTCGGGCGTCTGATATGAGGCGCTTATTCTACGATCCCGGGAATTAGGTTTTGGCACCTAACATGATTCCCAGCGCATCTAAACTCTATAAACACGACATCCCTTCAATCATTTCAACGGATTGTGAACCGCATTCTAAACCTCTCCCAAACTTCTAAAATATATTCGAATACCCTTTTACAACCTTCTAAAACACCTCACATCAACCTACATCCCGAAAATCTCTGTGTGTCCGAGTTGATGTCATTGCGTGTCCATGTTCAAAGCTTGACAATATATATTTATGGCATGATTACTCCTTTGCTACCTTTGTATTTACATTGTTAATCTCCTTTCCCTTCAAGTATCATTTACTAACTTTGTTCTAACTTTGTTTGTTTTTGTTCATTATAGTACAAGTCAAACATAGTCAAAATCGAAATACCCAAAACAAACAAGGGTCCAAATACATTATTTCTTATACAATCACGCGTGATAATCCTTCCTTGTATAACCTTGATACGCAATCAAACAAATGAAGTAGCTTTCAAACAATTCGCGCTTGATAGCCTCGTACACGCTTTAGTCTCGAGGTGCACTTTACCAGGCGTCTCAACGTTCGGGCGTCTGATGTGAGGCGCTTATTCTACGATCCCGGGAATTAGGTTTCGGCACCTAACATGATTCCCAGCGCATCTAAACTCTATAAACACGACATCCCTTCAATCATTTCAACGGATTGTCAACCACATTCTAAACCTCTCCCGGACTTCTAAAACAAATTTGAATACCCTTTTACAACCTTCTAAAACACCTCACATCAACCTACATCCCAAAGATCTCTGTGTGTCCGAGTTGATGTCATTTGGTGTCCATGTTCAAAGCTTGACAATATATATTTATGGCAAGATTATTACTCCTTTGCTACCTTTGTATTTACATTGTTAATCTCCTTTCCCTTCAAGTATCATTTACTTACTTCGTTCTAACTTTGTTTGTTTTTGTTCATTATAGTACAAGTCAAACACGGTCAAAATCGAAATACCCAAAACAAATAAAAGGGTCCAAATATATTATTTCTTATAAAATCACGTGTGATAATCCTTCCTTGTATAACCTTGATACGCAATCAAACAAATCAAGTAGCTTTCAAACAAATCGCGCTTGATAGCCTCGTACACGCTTTAGTCTCGAGGTGCAATGTACCAGGCGTCTCAATGTTCGGGCGTCTGATGTGAGGCGCTAATTCTACGATCCCGGGAATTAGGTTTCGGCACATAACACGATTCCCAGCGCATCCAAACTCTATAAACACGACATCCCTTCAATCATTTCAACGAATTGTCAACCGCATTCTAAACCTCTCCCAGACTTCTAAAACAAATTTGAATACCCTTTTACAACCTTCTAAAACACCTCACATCAACCTACATCCCGAACATCTCTGTGTGTCCGAGTTGATGTCATTGGGTGTCCATGGTCAAAGCTTGACAATATATATTTATGGCATGATTACGCCTTTGCTACCTTTGTAATTACAATGTTAATCTCCTTTCCCTTCAAGTATCATTTACTAACTTCGTTCTAACTTTTTTTTGTTTTTGTCCATTATAGTACAAGTCAAACACGGTCAAAATCGAAATACCCAAAACAAACAACGGTCCAAATACATTATTTCTTATAAAATCACGTGTCATAATCCTTCCTTGTATAACCTTAATAAGCAATCAAACAAATCAAGTAGCTTTCAAACAAATCGTGCTTGATAGCCTCGTACACGCTTTAGTCTCGTGGTGCACTGTACTAGGCGTCTCAACGTTCGGGCGTCTGATATGAGGCGCTTATTCTACGATCCCGGGAATTAGGTTTCGGCACCTAACATGATTCCCAGCGCATCTAAACTCTATAAACACGACATCCCATCAATCATTTCAACGGATTGTCAACCACATTCTAAACCTCTCCCGGACTTCTAAAACAAATTTGAATACCCTTTTACAACCTTCTAAAACACCTCACATCAACCTACATCCCAAAGATCTCTGTGTGTCCGAGTTGATGTCATTTGGTGTCCATGTTCAAACCTTGACAATATATATTTATGGCAAGATTATTACTCCTTTGCTACCTTTGTATTTACATTGTTAATCTCCTTTCCCTTCAAGTATCATTTACTTACTTCGTTCTAACTCTGTTTGTTTTTGTTCATTATAGTACAAGTCAAACACGGTCAAAATCGAAATACCCAAAACAAATAAAAGGGTCCAAATATATTATTTCTTATAAAATCACGTGTGATAATCCTTCCTTGTATAACCTTGATACGCAATCAAACAAATCAAGTAGCTTTCAAACAAATCGCGCTTGATAGCCTCGTACACGCTTTAGTCTCGAGGTGCAATGTACCAGGCGTCTCAATGTTCGGGCGTCTGATGTGAGGCGCTAATTCTACGATCCCGGGAATTAGGTTTCGGCACATAACACGATTCCCAGCGCATCCAAACTCTATAAACACGACATCCCTTCAATCATTTCAACGGATTGTCAACCGCATTCTAAACCTCTCCCAGACTTCTAAAACAAATTTGAATACCCTTTTACAACCTTCTAAAACACCTCACATCAACCTACATCCCGAACATCTCTGTGTGTCCGAGTTGATGTCATTGGGTGTCCATGGTCAAAGCTTGACAATATATATTTATGGCATGATTACGCCTTTGCTACCTTTGTAATTACAATGTTAATCTCCTTTCCCTTCAAGTATCATTTACTAACTTCGTTCTAACTTTTTTTTGTTTTTGTCCATTATAGTACAAGTCAAACACGGTCAAAATCGAAATACCCAAAACAAACAAGGGTCCAAATACATTATTTCATATAAAATCACGTGTCATAATCCTTCCTTGTATAACCTTAATACGCAATCAAACAAATCAAGTAGCTTTCAAACAAATCGTGCTTGATAGCCTCGTACACGCTTTAGTCTCGTGGTGCACTGTACTAGGCGTCTCAACGTTCGGGCGTCTGATGTGAGGCGCTTATTCTACGATCCCGGGAATTAGGTTTCGGCACCTAACATGATTCCCAGCGCATCTAAACTCTATAAACACGACATCCCATCAATCATTTCAACGGATTGTCAACCACATTCTAAACCTCTCCCGGACTTCTAAAACAAATTTGAATACCCTTTTACAACCTTCTAAAACACCTCACATCAACCTACATCCCAAAGATCTCTGTGTGTCCGAGTTGATGTCATTGCGTGTCCATGTTCAAAGCTTGACAATATATATTTATGGCATGATTACTCCTTTGCTACCTTTGTATTTACATTTTTAATCTCCTTTCCCTTCAAGTATCATTTACTAACTTCGTTCTAACTTTGTTTGTTTTTGTTCATTATAGTACAAGTCAAACACAGTCAAAATCGAAATACCCAAAACAAACAAGGGTCCAAATACATTATTTCTTATACAATCACGCGTGATAATCCTTCCTTGTATAACCTTGATACGCAATCAAACAAACGAAGTAGCTTTCAAACAATTCGCGCTTGATAGCCTCGTACACGCTTTAGTCTCGAGGTGCACTTTACCAGGCGTCTCAACGTTCGGGCGTCTGATGTGAGGCGCTTATTCTACGATCCCGGGAATTAGGTTTCGGCACCTAACATGATTCCCAGCGCATCCAAACTCTATAAACACGACATCCCTTCAATCATTTCAACGAATTGTCAACCGCATTCTAAACCTCTCCCAGACTTCTAAAACAAATTTGAATACCCTTTTACAACCTTCTAAAACACCTCACATCAACCTACATCCCGAACATCTCTGTGTGTCCGAGTTGATGTCATTGGGTGTCCATGGTCAAAGCTTGACAATATATATTTATGGCATGATTACGCCTTTGCTACCTTTGTAATTACAATGTTAATCTCCTTTCCCTTCAAGTATCATTTACTAACTTCGTTCTAACTTTTTTTTGTTTTTGTCCATTATAGTACAAGTCAAACACGGTCAAAATCGAAATACCCAAAACAAACAACGGTCCAAATACATTATTTCTTATAAAATCACGTGTCATAATCCTTCCTTGTATAACCTTAATAAGCAATCAAACAAATCAAGTAGCTTTCAAACAAATCGTGCTTGATAGCCTCGTACACGCTTTAGTCTCGTGGTGCACTGTACTAGGCGTCTCAACGTTCGGGCGTCTGATATGAGGCGCTTATTCTACGATCCCGGGAATTAGGTTTCGGCACCTAACATGATTCCCAGCGCATCTAAACTCTATAAACACGACATCCCATCAATCATTTCAACGGATTGTCAACCACATTCTAAACCTCTCCCGGACTTCTAAAACAAATTTGAATACCCTTTTACAACCTTCTAAAACACCTCACATCAACCTACATCCCAAAGATCTCTGTGTGTCCGAGTTGATGTCATTTGGTGTCCATGTTCAAACCTTGACAATATATATTTATGGCAAGATTATTACTCCTTTGCTACCTTTGTATTTACATTGTTAATCTCCTTTCCCTTCAAGTATCATTTACTTACTTCGTTCTAACTCTGTTTGTTTTTGTTCATTATAGTACAAGTCAAACACGGTCAAAATCGAAATACCCAAAACAAATAAAAGGGTCCAAATATATTATTTCTTATAAAATCACGTGTGATAATCCTTCCTTGTATAACCTTGATACGCAATCAAACAAATCAAGTAGCTTTCAAACAAATCGCGCTTGATAGCCTCGTACACGCTTTAGTCTCGAGGTGCAATGTACCAGGCGTCTCAATGTTCGGGCGTCTGATGTGAGGCGCTAATTCTACGATCCCGGGAATTAGGTTTCGGCACATAACACGATTCCCAGCGCATCCAAACTCTATAAACACGACATCCCTTCAATCATTTCAACGGATTGTCAACCGCATTCTAAACCTCTCCCAGACTTCTAAAACAAATTTGAATACCCTTTTACAACCTTCTAAAACACCTCACATCAACCTACATCCCGAACATCTCTGTGTGTCCGAGTTGATGTCATTGGGTGTCCATGGTCAAAGCTTGACAATATATATTTATGGCATGATTACGCCTTTGCTACCTTTGTAATTACAATGTTAATCTCCTTTCCCTTCAAGTATCATTTACTAACTTCGTTCTAACTTTTTTTTGTTTTTGTCCATTATAGTACAAGTCAAACACGGTCAAAATCGAAATACCCAAAACAAACAAGGGTCCAAATACATTATTTCATAGAAAATCACGTGTCATAATCCTTCCTTGTATAACCTTAATACGCAATCAAACAAATCAAGTAGCTTTCAAACAAATCGTGCTTGATAGCCTCGTACACGCTTTAGTCTCGTGGTGCACTGTACTAGGCGTCTCAACGTTCGGGCGTCTGATGTGAGGCGCTTATTCTACGATCCCGGGAATTAGGTTTCGGCACCTAACATGATTCCCAGCGCATCTAAACTCTATAAACACGACATCCCATCAATCATTTCAACGGATTGTCAACCACATTCTAAACCTCTCCCGGACTTCTAAAACAAATTTGAATACCCTTTTACAACCTTCTAAAACACCTCACATCAACCTACATCCCAAAGATCTCTGTGTGTCCGAGTTGATGTCATTGCGTGTCCATGTTCAAAGCTTGACAATATATATTTATGGCATGATTACTCCTTTGCTACCTTTGTATTTACATTTTTAATCTCCTTTCCCTTCAAGTATCATTTACTAACTTCGTTCTAACTTTGTTTGTTTTTGTTCATTATAGTACAAGTCAAACACAGTCAAAATCGAAATACCCAAAACAAACAAGGGTCCAAATACATTATTTCTTATACAATCACGCGTGATAATCCTTCCTTGTATAACCTTGATACGCAATCAAACAAACGAAGTAGCTTTCAAACAATTCGCGCTTGATAGCCTCGTACACGCTTTAGTCTCGAGGTGCACTTTACCAGGCGTCTCAACGTTCGGGCGTCTGATGTGAGGCGCTTATTCTACGATCCCGGGAATTAGGTTTCGGCACCTAACATGATTCCCAGCGCATCCAAACTCTATAAACACGACATCCCTTCAATCATTTCAACGAATTGTCAACCGCATTCTAAACCTCTCCCAGACTTCTAAAACAAATTTGAATACCCTTTTACAACCTTCTAAAACACCTCACATCAACCTACATCCCAAAGATCTATGTGTGTCCGAGTTGATGTCATTTGGTGTCCATGTTCAAAGCTTGACAATATATATTTATGGCAAGATTATTACTCCTTTGCTACCTTTGTATTTACATTGTTAATCTCCTTTCCCTTCAAGTATCATTTACTTACTTCGTTCTAACTTTGTTTGTTTTTGTTCATTATAGTACAAGTCAAACACGGTCAAAATCGAAATACCCAAAACAAATAAAAGGGTCCAAATATATTATTTCTTATAAAATCACGTGTGATAATCCTTCCTTGTATAACCTTGATACGCAATCAAACAAATCAAGTAGCTTTCAAACAAATCGCGCTTGATAGCCTCGTACACGCTTTAGTCTCGAGGTGCAATGTACCAGGCGTCTCAATGTTCGGGCGTCTGATGTGAGGCGCTAATTCTACGATCCCGGGAATTAGGTTTCGGCACATAACACGATTCCCAGCGCATCCAAACTCTATAATTACGACATCCCTTCAATCATTTCAACGGATTGTCAACCGCATTCTAAACCTCTCCCAGACTTCTAAAACAAATTTGAATACCCTTTTACAACCTTCTAAAACACCTCACATCAACCTACATCCCGAACATCTCTGTGTGTCCGAGTTGATGTCATTCGGTGTCCATGGTCAAAGCTTGACAATATATATTTATGGCATGATTACGCCTTTGCTACCTTTGTAATTACAATGTTAATCTCCTTTCCCTTCAAGTATCATTTACTAACTTCGTTCTAACTTTTTTTTGTTTTTGTCCATTATAGTACAAGTCAAACACGATCAAAATCGAAATACCCAAAACAAACAAGGGTCCAAATACATTATTTCTTATAAAATCACGTGTCATAATCCTTCCTTGTATAACCTTAATACGCAATCAAACAAATCAAGTATCTTTCAAACAAATCGTGCTTGATAGCCTCGTACACGCTTTAGTCTCGTGGTGCACTGTACTAGGCGTCTCAACTTTCGGGCGTCTGATGTGAGGCGCTTATTCTAGGATCCAGGAAATTAGGTTTCGGCACCTAACACGATTCCCAGCGCATCCAAACTCTATAAACACGACATCCCTTCAATCATTTCAACGGATTGTCAACCGCATTCTAAACCTCTCCTTGACTTCAAAAACAAATTTGAATACCCTTTTACAATCTTCTAAAACTCCTCACATCAATCTACATCCCGAACATCTCTATGTGTCCGAGTTGATGTCATTGCGTGTCCATGTTCAAAGCTTGACAATATATATTTATGGCATGATTACTCCTTTGCTACCTTTGTATTTACATTGTTAATCTCCTTTCCCTTCAAGTATCATTTACTAACTTCGTTCTAACTTTGTTTGTTTTTGTTCATTATAGTACAAGTCAAACACAGTCAAAATCGAAATACCCAAAACAAACAAGGGTCCAAATACATTATTTCTTATACAATCACGCGTGATAATCCTTCCTTGTATAACCTTGATACGCAATCAAACAAATGAAGTAGCTTTCAAACAATTCGCGCTTGATAGCCTCGTACACGCTTTAGTCTCGAGGTGCACTTTACCAGGCGTCTCAACGTTCGGGCGTCTGAAGTGAGGCGCTTATTCTACGATCCCGGGAATTAGGTTTCGGCACCTAACATGATTCCCAGCGCATCTAAACTCTATAAACACGACATCCCTTCAATCATTTCAACGGATTGTCAACCACATTCTAAACCTCTCCCGGACTTCTAAAACAAATTTGAATACCCTTTTACAACCTTCTAAAACACCTCACATCAACCTACATCCCAAAGATCTCTGTGTGTCCGAGTTGATGTCATTTGGTGTCCATGTTCAAAGCTTGACAATATATATTTATGGCAAGATTATTACTCCTTTGCTACCTTTGTATTTACATTGTTAATCTCCTTTCTCTTCAAGTATCATTTACTAACTTCGTTCTAACTTTGTTTGTTTTTGTTCATTATAGTACAAGTCAAACACGGTCAAAATCGAAATACCCAAAACAAATAAAAGGGTCCAAATACATTATTTCTTATAAAATCACGTGTGATAATCCTTCCTTGTATAACCTTGATACGCAATCAAACAAATCAAGTAGCTTTCAAACAAATCGCGCTTGATAGCCTCGTACACGCTTTAGTCTCGAGGTGCAGTGTACCAGGCATCTCAATGTTCGGGCGTCTGATGTGAGGCGCTAATTCTACGATCCCGAGAATTAGGTTTCGGCACCTAACACGATTCCCAGCGCATCCAAACTCTATAAACACGACATCCCTTCAATCATTTCAACGGATTGTCAACCGCATTCTAAACCTCTCCCAGACTTCTAAAACAAATTTGAATACCCTTTTACAACCTTCTAAAACACCTCACATCAACCTACATCCCGAACATCTCTGTGTGTCCGAGTTGATGTCATTGGGTGTCCATGGTCAAAGCTTGACAATATATATTTATGGCATGATTACGCCTTTGCTACCTTTGTAATTACATTGTTAATCTCCTTTCCCTTCAAGTATCATTTACTAACTTCGTTCTAACTTTTTTTTGTTTTTGTCCATTATAGTACAAGTCAAACACGGTCAAAATCGAAATACCCAAAACAAACAAGGGTCCAAATACATTATTTCTTATACAATCACGCGTGATAATCCTTCCTTGTATAACCTTGATACGCAATCAAACAAATGAAGTAGCTTTCAAACAATTCGCGCTTGATAGCCTCGTACACGCTTTAGTCTCGAGGTGCACTTTACCAGGCGTCTCAACGTTCGGGCGTCTGATGTGAGGGGCTTATTCTACGATCCCGGGAATTAGGTTTCGGCACCTAACATGATTCCCAGCGCATCTAAACTCTATAAACACGACATCCCTTCAATCATTTCAACGAATTGTCAACCACATTCTAAACCTCTCCCAGACTTCTAAAACAAATTTGAATACCCTTTTACAACCTTCTAAAACACCTTACATCAACCTACATCCCAAAGATCTCTGTGTGTCCGAGTTGATGTCATTTGGTGTCCATGTTCAAAGCTTGACAATATATATTTATGGCAAGATTATTACTCCTTTGCTACCTTTGTATTTACATTGTTAATCTCCTTTCCCTTCAAGTATCATTTACTAACTTCGTTCTAACTTTGTTTGTTTTTGTTCATTATAGTACAAGTCAAACACGGTCAAAATCGAAATACCCAAAACAAATAAAAGGGTCCAAATACATTATTTCTTATAAAATCACGTGTGATAATCCTTCCTTGTATAACCTTGATACGCAATCAAACAAATCAAGTAGCTTTCAAACAAATCGCGCTTGATAGCCTCGTACACGCTTTAGTCTCGAGGTGCAGTGTACCAGGCATCTCAATGTTCGGGCGTCTGATGTGAGGCGCTAATTCTACGATCCCGGGAATTAGGTTTCGGCACCTAACACGATTCCCAGCGCATCCAAACTCTATAAACACGACATCCCTTCAATCATTTCAACGGATTGTCAACCGCATTCTAAACCTCTCCCAGACTTCTAAAACAAATTTGAATACCCTTTTACAACCTTCTAAAACACCTCACATCAACCTACATCCCGAACATCTCTGTGTGTCCGAGTTGATGTCATTGGGTGTCCATGGTCAAAGCTTGACAATATATATTTATGGCATGATTACGCCTTTGCTACCTTTGTAATTACATTGTTAATCTCCTTTCCCTTCAAGTATCATTTACTAACTTCGTTCTAACTTTTTTTTGTTTTTGTCCATTATAGTACAAGTCAAACACGGTCAAAATCGAAATACCCAAAACAAACAAGGGTCCAAATACATTATTTCTTATACAATCACGCGTGATAATCCTTCCTTGTATAACCTTGATACGCAATCAAACAAATGAAGTAGCTTTCAAACAATTCGCGCTTGATAGCCTCGTACACGCTTTAGTCTCGAGGTGCACTTTACCAGGCGTCTCAACGTTCGGGCGTCTGATGTGAGGGGCTTATTCTACGATCCCGGGAATTAGGTTTCGGCACCTAACATGATTTCCAGCGCATCTAAACTCTATAAACACGACATCCCTTCAATCATTTCAACGGATTGTCAACCACATTCTAAACCTCTCCCGGACTTCTAAAACAAATTTGAATACCCTTTTGCAACCTTCTAAAACACCTTACATCAACCTACATCCCAAAGATCTCTGTGTGTCCGAGTTGATGTCATTTGGTGTCCATGTTCAAAGCTTGACAATACATATTTATGGCAAGATTATTACTCCTTTGCTACCTTTGTATTTACATTGTTAATCTCCTTTCCCTTCAAGTATCATTTACTAACTTCGTTCTAACTTTGTTTGTTTTTGTTCATTATAGTACAAGTCAAACACGGTCAAAATCGAAATACCCAAAACAAATAAAAGGGTCCAAATACATTATTTCTTATAAAATCACGTGTGATAATCCTTCCTTGTATAACCTTGATACGCAATCAAACAAATCAAGTAGCTTTCAAACAAATCGCGCTTGATAGCCTCGTACACGCTTTAGTCTCGAAGTGCAGTGTACCAGGCATCTCAATGTTCGGACGTCTGATGTGAGGCGCTAATTCTACGATCCCGGGAATTAGGTTTCGGCACCTAACACGATTCCCAGCGCATCCAAACTCTATAAACATGAAATCCCTTCAATCATTTCAACGGATTGTCAACCGCATTCTAAACCTCTCCCAGACTTCTAAAACAAATTTGAATACCCTTTTACAACCTTCTAAAACACCTCACATCAACCTACATCCCGAACATCTCTGTGTGTCCGAGTTGATGTCATTGGGTGTCCATGGTCAAAGCTTGACAATATATATTTATGGCATGATTACGCCTTTGCTACCTTTGTAATTACATTGTTAATCTCCTTTCCCTTCAAGTATCATTTACTAACTTCGTTCTAACTTTTTTTTGTTTTTGTCCATTATAGTACAAGTCAAACACGGTCAAAATCGAAATACCCAAAACAAACAAGGGTCCAAATACATTATTTCTTATACAATCACGCGTGATAATCCTTCCTTGTATAACCTTGATACGCAATCAAACAAATGAAGTAGCTTTCAAACAATTCGCGCTTGATAGCCTCGTACACGCTTTAGTCTCGAGGTGCACTTTACGAGGCGTCTCAACGTTCGGGCGTCTGATGTGAGGGGTTTATTCTACGATCCCGGGAATTAGGTTTCGGCACCTAACATGATTCCCAGCGCATCTAAACTCTATAAACACGACATCCCTTCAATCATTTCAACGGATTGTCAACCACATTCTAAACCTCTCCCAGACTTCTAAAACAAATTTGAATACCCTTTTACAACCTTCTAAAACACCTTACATCAACCTACATCCCAAAGATCTCTGTGTGTCCGAGTTGATGTCATTTGGTGTCCATGTTCAAAGCATGACAATATATATTTATGGCAAGATTATTACTCCTTTGCTACCTTTGTATTTACATTGTTAATCTCCTTTCCCTTCAAGTATCATTTACTTACTTCGTTCTAACTTTGTTTGTTTTTGTTCATTATAGTACAAGTCAAACACGGTCAAAATCGAAATACCCAAAACAAATAAAAGGGTCCAAATATATTATTTCTTATAAAATCACGTGTGATAATCCTTCCTTGTATAACCTTGATACGCAATCAAACAAATCAAGTAGCTTTCAAACAAATCGCGCTTGATAGCCTCGTACACGCTTTAGTCTCGAGGTGCAATGTACCAGGCGTCTCAATGTTCGGGCGTCTGATGTGAGGCGCTAATTCTACGATCCCGGGAATTAGGTTTCGGCACATAACACGATTCCCAGCGCATCCAAACTCTATAAACACGACATCCCTTCAATCATTTCAACGGATTGTCAACCGCATTCTAAACCTCTCCCAGACTTCTAAAACAAATTTGAATACCCTTTTACAACCTTCTAAAACACCTCACATCAACCTACATCCCGAACATCTCTGTGTGTCCGAGTTGATGTCATTCGGTGTCCATGGTCAAAGCTTGACAATATATATTTATGGCATGATTACGCCTTTGCTACCTTTGTAATTACAATGTTAATCTCCTTTCCCTTCAAGTATCATTTACTAACTTCGTTCTAACTTTTTTTTGTTTTTGTCCATTATAGTACAAGTCAAACACGGTCAAAATCGAAATACCCAAAACAAACAAGGGTCCAAATACATTATTTCTTATAAAATCACGTGTCATAATCCTTCCTTGTATAACCTTAATACGCAATCAAACAAATCAAGTATCTTTCAAACAAATCGTGCTTGATAGCCTCGTACACGCTTTAGTCTCGTGGTGCACTGTACTAGGCGTCTCAACGTTCGGGCGTCTGATGTGAGGCGCTTATTCTAGGATCCAGGAAATTAGGTTTCGGCACCTAACACGATTCCCAGCGCATCCAAACTCTATAAACACGACATCCCTTCAATCATTTCAACGGATTGTCAACCGCATTCTAAACCTCTCCTTGACTTCAAAAACAAATTTGAATACCCTTTTAAAATCTTCTAAAACTCCTCACATCAATCTACATCCCGAACATCTCTATGTGTCCGACTTGATGTCATTGCGTGTCCATGTTCAAAGCTTGACAATATATATTTATGGCATGATTACTCCTTTGCTACCTTTGTATTTACATTGTTAATCTCCTTTCCCTTCAAGTATCATTTACTAACTTCGTTCTAACTTTGTTTGTTTTTGTTCATTATAGTACAAGTCAAACACAGTCAAAATCGAAATACCCAAAACAAACAAGGGTCCAAATACATTATTTCTTATACAATCACGCGTGATAATCCTTCCTTGTATAACCTTGATACGCAATCAAACAAATGATGTAGCTTTCAAACAATTCGCGCTTGATAGCCTCGTACACGCTTTAGTCTCGAGGTGCACTTTACCAGGCGTCTCAACGTTCGGGCGTCTGATGTGAGGCGCTTATTCTACGATCCCGGGAATTAGGTTTCGGCACCTAACATGATTCCCAGCGCATCTAAACTCTATAAACACGACATCCCTTCAATCATTTCAACGGATTGTCAACCACATTCTAAACCTCTCCCGGACTTCTAAAACAAATTTGAATACCCTTTTACAACCTTCTAAAACACCTTACATCAACCTACATCCCAAAGATCTCTGTGTGTCCGAGTTGATGTCATTTGGTGTCCATGTTCAAAGCTTGACAATATATATTTATGGCAAGATTATTACTCCTTTGCTACCTTTGTATTTACATTGTTAATCTCCTTTCCCTTCAAGTATCATTTACTAACTTCGTTCTAACTTTGTTTGTTTTTGTTCATTATAGTACAAGTCAAACACGGTCAAAATCGAAATACCCAAAACAAATAAAAGGGTCCAAATACATTATTTCTTATAAAATCACGTGTGATAATCCTTCCTTGTATAACCTTGATACGCAATCAAACAAATCAAGTAGCTTTCAAACAAATCGCGCTTGATAGCCTCGTACACGCTTTAGTCTCGAGGTGCAGTGTACCAGGCATCTCAATGTTCGGGCGTCTGATGTGAGGCGCTAATTCTACGATCCCGGGAATTAGGTTTCGGCACCTAACACGATTCCCAGCGCATCCAAACTCTATAAACACGACATCCCTTCAATCATTTCAACGGATTGTCAACCGCATTCTAAACCTCTCCCAGACTTCTAAAACAAATTTGAATACCCTTTTACAACCTTCTAAAACACCTCACATCAACCTACATCCCGAACATCTCTGTGTGTCCGAGTTGATGTCATTGGGTGTCCATGGTCAAAGCTTGACAATATATATTTATGGCATGATTACGCCTTTGCTACCTTTGTAATTACATTGTTAATCTCCTTTCCCTTCAAGTATCATTTACTAACTTCGTTCCAACTTTTTTTTGTTTTTGTCCATTATAGTACAAGTCAAACACGGTCAAAATCGAAATACCCAAAACAAACAAGGGTCCAAATACATTATTTCTTATACAATCACGCGTGATAATCCTTCCTTGTATAACCTTGATACGCAATCAAACAAATGAAGTAGCTTTCAAACAATTCGCGCTTGATAGCCTCGTACACGCTTTAGTCTCGAGGTGCACTTTACGAGGCGTCTCAACGTTCGGGCGTCTGATGTGAGGGGCTTATTCTACGATCCCGGGAATTAGGTTTCGGCACCTAACATGATTCCCAGCGCATCTAAACTCTATAAACACGACATCCCTTCAATCATTTCAACGGATTGTCAACCACATTCTAAACCTCTCCCAGACTTCTAAAACAAATTTGAATACCCTTTTACAACCTTCTAAAACACCTTACATCAACCTACATCCCAAAGATCTCTGTGTGTCCGAGTTGATGTCATTTGGTGTCCATGTTCAAAGCTTGACAATATATATTTATGGCAAGATTATTACTCCTTTGCTACCTTTGTATTTACATTGTTAATCTCCTTTCCCTTCAAGTATCATTTACTAACTTCGTTCTAACTTTGTTTGTTTTTGTTCATTATAGTACAAGTCAAACACGGTCAAAATCGAAATACCCAAAACAAATAAAAGGGTCCAAATACATTATTTCTTATAAAATCACGTGTGATAATCGTTCCTTGTATAACCTTGATACGCAATCAAACAAATCAAGTAGCTTTCAAACAAATCGCGCTTGATAGCCTCGTACACGCTTTAGTCTCGAGGTGCAGTGTACCAGGCATCTCAATGTTCGGGCGTCTGATGTGAGGCGCTAATTCTACGATCCCGGGAATTAGGTTTCGGCACCTAACACGATTCCCAGCGCATCCAAACTCTATAAACATGACATCCCTTCAATCATTTCAACGGATTGTCAACCGCATTCTAAACCTCTCCCAGACTTCTAAAACAAATTTGAATACCCTTTTACAACCTTCTAAAACACCTCACATCAACCTACATCCCGAACATCTCTGTGTGTCCGAGTTGATGTCATTGGGTGTCCATGGTCAAAGCTTGACAATATATATTTATGGCATGATTACGCCTTTGCTACCTTTGTAATTACATTGTTAATCTCCTTTCCCTTCAAGTATCATTTACTAACTTCGTTCTAACTTTTTTTTGTTTTTGTCCATTATAGTACAAGTCAAACACGGATAAAATCGAAATACCCAAAACAAACAAGGGTCCAAATACATTATTTCTTATACAATCACGCGTGATAATCCTTCCTTGTATAACCTTGATACGCAATCAAACAAATGAAGTAGCTTTCAAACAATTCGCGCTTGATAGCCTCGTACACGCTTTAGTCTCGAGGTGCACTTTACCAGGCGTCTCAACGTTCGGGCGTCTGATGTGAGGCGCTTATTCTACGATCCCGGGAATTAGGTTTCGGCACCTAACATGATTCCCAGCGCATCTAAACTCTATAAACACGACATCCCTTCAATCATTTCAACGGATTGTCAACCACATTCTAAAACTCTCCCAGACTTCTAAAACAAATTTGAATACCCTTTTACAACCTTCTAAAACACCTCACATCAACCTACATCCCAAAGATCTCTGTGTGTCCGAGTTGATGTCATTTGGTGTCCATGTTCAAAGCTTGACAATATATATTTATGGCAAGATTATTACTCCTTTGCTACCTTTGTATTTACACTGTTAATCTCCTTTCCCTTCAAGTATCATTTACTAACTTCGTTCTAACTTTGTTTGTTTTTGTTCATTATAGTACAAGTCAAACACGGTCAAAATCGAAATACCCAAAACAAATAAAAGGGTCCAAATACATTATATCTTATAAAATCACGTGTGATAATCCTTCCTTGTATAACCTTGATACGCAATCAAACAAATCAAGTAGCTTTCAAACAAATCGCGCTTGATAGCCTCGTACACGCTTTAGTCTCGAGGTGCAGTGTACCAGGCATCTCAATGTTCGGGCGTCTGATGTGAGGCGCTAATTCTACGATCCCGGGAATTAGGTTTCGGCACCTAACACGATTCCCAGCGCATCCAAACTCTATAAACACGACATCCCTTCAATCATTTCAACGGATTGTCAACCGCATTCTAAACCTCTCCCAGACTTCTAAAACAAATTTGAATACCCTTTTACAACCTTCTAAAAGACCTCACATCAACCTACATCCCGAACATCTCTGTGTGTCCGAGTTGATGTCATTGGGTGTCCATGGTCAGAGCTTGACAATATATATTTATGGCATGATTACGCCTTTGCTACCTTTGTAATTACATTGTTAATCTCCTTTTCCTTCAAGTATCATTTACTAACTTCGTTCTAACTTTTTTTTGTTTTTGTCCATTATAGTACAAGTCAAACACGGTCAAAATCGAAATACCCAAAACAAACAAGGGTCCAAATACATTATTTCTTATACAATCACGCGTGATAATCCTTCCTTGTATAACCTTGATACGCAATCAAACAAATGAAGTAGCTTTCAAACAATTCGCGCTTGATAGCCTCGTACACGCTTTAGTCTTGAGGTGCACTTTACCAGGCGTCTCAACGTTCGGGCGTCTGATGTGAGGCGCTTATTCTACGATCCCGGGAATTAGGTTTCGGCACCTAACATGATTCCCAGCGCATCTAAACTCTATAAACACGACATCCCTTCAATCATTTCAACGGATTGTCAACCACATTCTAAAACTCTCCCAGACTTCTAAAACAAATTTGAATACCCTTTTACAACCTTCTAAAACACCTCACATCAACCTACATCCCAAAGATCTCTGTGTGTCCGAGTTGATGTCATTTGGTGTCCATGTTCAAAGCTTGACAATATATATTTATGAAAAGATTATTACTCCTTTGCTACCTTTGTATTTACACTGTTAATCTCCTTTCCCTTCAAGTATCATTTACTAACTTCGTTCTAACTTTGTTTGTTTTTGTTCATTATAGTACAAGTCAAACACGGTCAAAATCGAAATACCCAAAACAAATAAAAGGGTCCAAATACATTATATCTTATAAAATCACGTGTGATAATCCTTCCTTGTATAACCTTGATACGCAATCAAACAAATCAAGTAGCTTTCAAACAAATCGCGCTTGATAGCCTCGTACACGCTTTAGTCTCGAGGTGCAGTGTACCAGGCATCTCAATGTTCGGGCGTCTGATGTGAGGCGCTAATTCTACGATCCCGGGAATTAGGTTTCGGCACCTAACACGATTCCCAGCGCATCCAAACTCTATAAACACGACATCCCTTCAATCATTTCAACGGATTGTCAACCGCATTCTAAACCTCTCCCAGACTTCTAAAACAAATTTGAATACCCTTTTACAACCTTCTAAAAGACCTCACATCAACCTACATCCCGAACATCTCTGTGTGTCCGAGTTGATGTCATTGGGTGTCCATGGTCAAAGCTTGACAATATATATTTATGGCATGATTACGCCTTTGCTACCTTTGTAATTACATTGTTAATCTCCTTTTCCTTCAAGTATCATTTACTAACTTCGTTCTAACTTTTTTTTGTTTTTGTCCATTATAGTACAAGTCAAACACGGTCAAAATCGAAATACCCAAAACAAACAAGGGTCCAAATACATTATTTCTTATACAATCACGCGTGATAATCCTTCCTTGTATAACCTTGATACGCAATCAAACAAATGAAGTAGCTTTCAAACAATTCGCGCTTGATAGCCTCGTACACGCTTTAGTCTTGAGGTGCACTTTACCAGGCGTCTCAACGTTCGGGCGTCTGATGTGAGGCGCTTATTCTACGATCCCGGGAATTAGGTTTCGGCACCTAACATGATTCCCAGCGCATCTAAACTCTATAAACACGACATCCCTTCAATCATTTCAACGGATTGTCAACCACATTCTAAACCTCTCCCAGACTTCTAAAACAAATTTGAATACCCTTTTACAACCTTCTAAAACACCTCACATCAACCTACATCCCAAAGATCTCTGTGTGTCCGAGTTGATGTCATTTGGTGTCCATGTTCAAAGCTTGACAATATATATTTATGGCAAGATTATTACTCCTTTGCTACCTTTGTATTTACATTGTTAATCTCCTTTCTCTTCAAGTATCATTTACTAACTTCGTTCTAACTTTGTTTGTTTTTGTTCATTATAGTACAAGTCAAACACGGTCAAAATCGAAATACCCAAAACAAATAAAAGGGTCCAAATACATTATATCTTATAAAATCACGTGTGATAATCCTTCCTTGTATAACCTTGATACGCAATCAAACAAGTCAAGTAGCTTTCAAACAAATCGCGCTTGATAGCCTCGTACACGCTTTAGTCTCGAGGTGCAGTGTACCAGGCGTCTCAATGTTCAGGCGTCTGATGTGAGGCGCTAATTCTACGATCCCGGGAATTAGGTTTCGGCACTTAACACGATTCCCAGCGCCTCCAAACTCTATAAACACGACATCCCTTCAATCATTTCAACGGATTGTCAACCGCATTCTAAACCTCTCCCAGACTTCAAAAACAAATTTGAATACCCTTTTACAACCTTCTAAAACAACTCACATCAACCTACATCCCGAACATCTCTGTGTGTCCGAGTTGATGTCATTGGGTGTCCATGGTCAAAGCTTGACAATACATATTTATGGCATGATTACGCCTTTGCTACCTTTGTAATTACATTGTTAATCTCCTTTCCCTTCAAGTATCATTTACTAACTTCGTTCTAACTTTTTTTGTTTTTGTCCATTATAGTACAAGTCAAACACGGTCAAAATCGAAATACCCAAAACAAACAAGGGTCCAAATACATTATTTCTTATAAAATCACGTGTCATAATCCTTCCTTGTATAATCTTAATACGCAATCAAACAAATCAAGTAGCTTTCAAACAAATCGCGCTTGATAGCCTCGTACACGCTTTAGTCTCGAGGTGCACTGTACTAGGCGTCTCAACGTTCGGGCGTCTGACGTGAGGCGCTTATTCTACTATCAAGGAAATTAGGTTTCGGCACCTAACACGATTCCAAGCGCATCCAAACTCTATAAACACGACATCCCTTCAATCATTTCAACGGATTGTCAACCGCATTCTAAAACTCTCCCAGACTTCTAAAACAAATTTGAATACCCTTTTACAATCTTCTAAAACTCCTCACATCAACCTACATCCCGAACATCTCTGTGTGTCCAAGTTGATGTCATTGCGTGTCCATGTTCAAAGCTTGACAATATATATTTATGGCATGATTACTCCTTTGCTATCTTTGTATTTACATTGTTAATCTCCTTTCCCTTCAAGTATCATTAACTAACTTCGTTCTAACTTTGTTTGTTTTTGTTCATTATAGTACAAGTCAAACACAGTCAAAATCGAAATACCCAAAACAAACAAGGGTCCAAATACATTATTTCTTTTACAATCACGCGTGATAATCCTTCCTTGTATAACCTTGATACGCAATCAAACAAATGAAGTAGCTTTCAAACAATTCGCGCTTGATAGCCTCGTACACGCTTTAGTCTCGAGGTGCACTGTACCAGGCATCTCAACGTTCGGGCGTTTATAAGTGTAGTTTGTAGTGCCTAATTTGCTGTGTTTTGGTCCTGTTTTCCTTGTGGAACCGCTCCTTGGGAGCGGTTTATGGGTTACTTATGCTTCCTTTAGTTCGTTTTAGGTTTCCGAGACCATTTGTGAAGAATTGGAGCGAATCCGACTCGATACATACACTTTTTGGAGCCAACGAAGTGAAGGAACGATCACTCGATGCCTTGGATTCGACCTCGAGACCTTGTGACCCGATCCCGAGCCTCTTAGACTCGATCCCGAGCCCCGAGAATTGGTGAGAAGTCCATGAGAACCAAGGTGGGACCAAAAAGATTATAATGAAGGCCTACAAGACTCATCCCCGTCGGGAAGGGCCTCATCCCGTCCGGGATGAGGTTCACATTTGCGAAGGCTACTGTCCTGGGTCCGTCCCGGTCAGGACCAATCCATCCCGGTCGGGATCACGTCGTCCCGATCGGGACCGAACCGTCCCGGTCGGGATGACCCAGCTGCTACCCGCATTTGATTCTTTTCTTCTCCTCCACTCTTGTAACCTTATAAATACTTCCCTCTTGTATTGTTTATGTATCATACATTACCCTAGACTCTCTTAGGCCTCTCTTAAGCATTCAAACCCTAGATTTGTGTTCCTCACATTAGTTTTAATCTTCCTTTTAATCTTTAGTTAATCTTTGCTTAATCTTAGCTAATTAGTCTTGTATTAAGAAGACACTTGAAGATTCTTCCAAGCTTGACAACCTTGGAGTTGATTTGGGTTTCTTATTTATGCAAGTATACATCTTTTTAATCATCTTGTTGTTGGTATAATCTCTTATTCCCTTGTTCTTTGTTTATTTATTCAAGTTTGAATCTTTACATATTGTTATTGTTCTTGTTTGTTCATTATGGATGTTTGGATGCTTGGTTTGGTTTCTCTTGTTTTTGTTAGTCTTAGTCTCATAATGAGTGAGTAGATTACTTGTGGGGTTAGTAGGGGGATTAGGGGTAGATTATGGGTGATTAGGGTTGATTAAGGGAAAAGGGTGAATCTTTTGTTGCTAGTCACATATTGGGTACTCTATGTGTTTGTTGAAATGCTTGTGTGGGTAGTAGTGGCCAATGCTTCCTATACTTGTTCTGTTCTTCTCATTGTTTGGCTAGTGTGTGATTGTGTCGGGTTTAGTCTTAGTCACGAGAGTGCGGACTTGGGTTTTGACGCGAGAGCGCGGACCGACCTTGACCTAGGTTTAGACGCGAGAGCGCAAACCGACTCTAGCAACTAGGAGACACCTATACCCTTGATCACCCAATTACCCTACTACACTTAAGAACCCGACGTAACCCTACTCCCTTCCATATTTGATTTCTCTACCTAGTTAGTCATCATTTTCTCTAGTTTCATTGTTTAGTTAGTCTCTATTTATTTCTTTAAGCCTTGTTATAGCTTGTTCATTATTAGTCTAGTTCATACCTCCTCTCCATCATAGTTTATCAATTATCGTTCTCTTTGTGTTGTTTTGGTAGTCTAGTCTCGTTCTTAGGTCAACTTAGTCTAGACTTTACAATACCGTCTCCGTGGACACGACCCGACTTACCCTAGCTACCCACTAGGATTAGTTGGTTATTTATTGACGTTGGGATCGACGGCAAATCCCTACCATCAATTTGGCGTCGTTGCCGGGGACGGTGCATTGTTTAGACTTAGTTTGCTTATAGCTAGACTTAGTTACCCTTCTTGTGCTTTTCTATCATCTCTTGTGCATATTTTGTAGTTTTTTCTTATTTTCCTAACTTTCTTTTCTCTTTGTTTTTCGTTGTGTTCGTTTATTGTCCTTGCCTAGTGCCCAAAAAGCACTAGGTGGTCTTACGTTTGCTCAAGTGTGTAGTGTATGCCTAGGAGGAGAGGTGATTTCTTTCTCTTCAATCCAGAGCCGAAGAGACTCTTTAGAGCCTTTCGCCAACGAACGATTGATCGGGTTAGACACTCTCAACCGGGTACTAGCAATACCATTGAAGAGCAAGCTCAAGGATCCGACTTGAACGAGTCACCGCGAGAGACCGCCGGAGGGACCTTCATCAATCCCTTCGGTAATTCTAGTCCTAGTTCCCCTTCTACATCTTCTTCAACACCGTCTACACCATCGTCTCCCTTACATCCAATTATGCCGAAGTTTTCGTCTCACTCCACTTTTACCGAGGATGTCTTGCCGGGACCGAATGCTTTACCGGATACTTATACCGGGAATTTCGTGGCAAAGACACAATTCATCCAACTTGTGGAGAGAAATAAATTTAGTGGTTTGCCCACCGAAGACCCGCACCAACACATGGAGACCTTCTCTGATTATTGCGATGCTATCTCTCAAACCGGGGTTACTCAAGATCAAATCCGATGGGTACTTTTCCCGTTCTCCCTCATTGGAAAAGCAAAGCAATGGATTAAGAGTCTCGATAGGGCAACCATGGGTATCGATACTTGGAAGAAACTTGCATTGGCGTTCTACCAAAAGTTTTACCCTCCGGAGAAGACAAATTTGCTAAGGGCCTCCATCACCGGTTTCCAACAACGGGATGAGGAAAGCCTTTATGAAGCTTGGGAACGGTTTAAATCTTTGGTTAGATCATGCCCCCACCATGGACTTTCACAATGGTTCTTAGTCCAACTGTTTTGGAACGGTTTATATGAGGACTCAAGAGCTATACTCAATATGGGCTCCAATGGTAGGTTTACCGAGATCGATGACGATCAAACTTGGGCAAGAATCAAGGAGATGGCGGTGCACAACTCCCAATACTCAAGGCCTAGAAAGGCGAATCGAGGAGGTAGGCACGAGGTCGATGCCATTACACAACTAAGCATTGACCTTGGGGCTCAATTACAAACTCACATGGAGACTATTGACAAGAAGCTCCAAAGCCACCTCAATCAAGTTCAAAGCACTAGTTCCCCCAACCAACACTCGATTCATTAAATTAATGCTTTGGGAGTTGTGTCTCCCCTACACCTTATTATGGGATGTGTGATATGTGCGGGATAGTTGGACATGAGCCTATACACTGTCGGAGAAGTATTGAGCAAGTGAACGCCTTTCAAGCGTTCATGAGGTGCCCCCTATTCTAATACATTCCAAGCTTCCCATCAAGTCCCTCAACAACAAGCTCTACAACATCGTCCCTGTGTTCCACCTCCCTTAAGGGACAACAATCAAGGATACCAAGGTTATGTAGGTAACCCAAGACCATTCAACAACTTCAAGCAACATAACCAAGGTACATTCAATAAAAATCAAGGGTTCCAACATGGGAACTTCAATCAAGGAGGTTTCCAAGGAAACCAAAACTTCTAAGGAAACCAAAACCACAACCAAGGGTATCAAAACTACAACCATGGCAACAATCAAGGCCTTAATCAAGGCAACTCTCATGGGTTCCAAAGGAACCATCAACAACAACAAGCAACTCAAGGTAATAGACAACAAAGCAAGCCTAGGAGCCGGTCTCCTATTCATGATTATGGTACTCCATTAGCCCTCACCGATACTCCGCACAATCCACAATCTCCACCTCGGGATGTCAACATGAAAAAGCAAATGTTGGAGATGCAAAGGAGTCAATTGGAGACACAAAGGTCACAACAAGAGATCATTGCCCAACTCCTAATGGACAACAAGGAAACAAAAACACATATGAAGATGCTGGAGACCCAAATATCTCAACTTGCTTCAGGAAGTTCTTCAAGACAAAAGGGGCAACTACCTCCTCAAGGTGAAACACTGAATTTTGAGCATGTAAATGCTATTACCACGAGGAGTGGTACAGCTTATGATTCCACCTTACCCCCTAGTGAGCAAGAATCAAGGCAAGAAGTTATACCCCCCTCTCAAGACAAGTGAAGCTTTGAAAATCCAATGGAGGAGCAAGTCTTATGGGAGATTGAGAAACCCCATGAAGACAAGCTTCCCCCACTTCAAGGAAAAGACAAGGGTAAAGGGAAAGCGTCATTTGAGAAGTCCACCCCTATCGAGCAAAACGAGGTTCATATCAAGTTGCCTTTCCCAACAAGGCAAATGAAGACTAAGGTGGATGTCCAATTTGACAAATTCCTAGACATTGTGAAGAAATTGGATGTGAGTGTCCCGTTTACCGAGCTACTTACCCAAATCCCGGCATATGGAAGATTTATGAGAGAAATCTTGGCTAGGAAGAGATCCGTCAACAAGGAAGAGACCATTGCGTTCACAAGAGTGGTCAGCGAGCTTATTCAAGGTTCTACGCTTCCCAAGTTGAAGGATCCGGGTAATTTCTCGATCCCATGCACCATAGGCAACTACAAGATTGAGGGAGAACTATGTGATTTGGGTGCGAGTGTAAGCATCATTCCCTATTCCATTTGTTGCCGACTTGGGATGAAGGACCTTAAAAATACTTCTGTTACACTCCATATGGCCGATAGTTCACTCAACCGACCATTGGGGATGTTAGAGGATGTGCGGATAAGAATCGGAAAGTTCTTCATTCCAGTTGACTTCTTAGTGCTCAGCATGCCGGAAAATGCTATCACTCCTATTATCCTTGGACGCCCGTTTCTACATACCGCCGGTGCCATGATCGATGTCAAGAAGGGTAGGATTACTTTCCAGTTAGGCGACGAAAAGCTCGTGTTCGACCTCCAAGGCAACACCTCGCCTACTAATGACGAGTCTTGCAATATGATCCACGCCACGAAAGACATCGATCTAGGGGAAGAATCGGGACAAAGCTTGAAGAAAAATTTTTATGAGCTTGATGATGATGAATCCGAGATTGGGGCGGATGAGTGCCCACATCATGAGTGTGAAGACAAGTGCCATGACAAGAAGAAAGATGAGCCTCCCTTGGGGCCACATGAGGATAGGTGGACGTTTGGGTATATCCCGAATGATCGCAAGTATAAGTTCAAGCCATTGAACTTGGTAGATCGGGATGCCCCGGGAACGTCGATGCAAGGTCATGGAAAACCTTGGAGTGTGGATGGTTATATTACAAGCTTGATCGAAGATTTCTCGAGAGCCTTCGATTTGTTTCTTCGGGCCCTTGATGGCGATGGAAGTGGTTACAAGGTTGTTGAAAAAGGATTGAAGAATGCACCATCCATGGTTTGACGGAGTTCCAAAAGAACCGTCCCTTAGTATATATATCTCTTTCTTGCATTTCCTTTTAGTTTTTGTGAATTTCTTGTTATTTGGATTGTTGTTGAGCGATGTGAAGGAGGGTGTAACACCACTGATTTTATAAATTAAAATTATGTTCATATTTTTATTTTTACGATTGAACTCGTAATTCATCAAATAATTATAAAACGAATTTATCGATTAATCGTTTCAAACTCCTAAAATTTTATTTGACTCGGAAACTCTTCTTATATTTAAAACATATTTTTATTTCTATTTCGATTTATTTATATATTTAATTTAATTCTTATCGAAAGTCTATTTTGACGATTTAAATTCTAAATTCTCCTTTTTTTTTATATTTAAGCTCGAAATTCAATTTTCGGCTCGAAGTTCATTTATTTTAAATTTCGTCAAAACATTTATTTCCTTTCCTTTTTCCTCGTGTTTTCCTGATCACTGCTGTCGTTTTTGTGGTTCTTGATGCTGCCGTGTTTGTCGATTTCGGTCCCGTTTCTCATCTTCCTTTTTTTTCTTGTCTTCTCTCGTTTTCTGTCTCAGCTTTCGGGTTGTTATTGTTGCTGCTGCTACTGTGCTGCTGTGCATATCGTACTGCTGATGTTGTCTTATCTTGCCGTTGTTGACATATCGTTCTATTGCTTGACGTTTCATTTTCTTGTTGTCGTCACGTCCCTCGGTCTCGATCGCCTTGTCTCGGTTGCTATTAGTTCGTTATGCTTCTGTCTACTCCTGTTTCGTCGATTTTCGTTCAGCCTTTGTCCACTGTCTTATTATTGCTGTTGTGGTTTGGTTGTCTTGTTCCCGACGTACGACGACTTCCTTTTCTTCTTTTTCTTCCTGCCATTGCTGTTGTTGGGCGTGACTTGTTGTTCATGTTTGCGTCGTTTTCCGTCCATTATTTTATCTACTTTTCTTGTCTTACTCTTGCTCGTTTCCTTCTTTATTTTCGTTCGCCGTTCTTCTTTCTCCTGTCATTTCTGTTGCTGCTGCCATTCTACTATCGTATTTGTCAAATCGATTAAGTTCGGCCTTCATGCTTCTATTTTTTTTGACACATCGTTTCCTTTTCCGTCTTGTATTGTGTACGTCTCATTCTTTTATTTTGTCTACTCGATTGTCGTGATGAATCGTGCTTAGAAGACTAGCGGTTCTACAACATGGAGCTTAAGGACGACATTTCTACTGATTTGAAGCCTGGGTTGATCAAGAAGGACGAGTACGAGTTCGTTTCGGATGTCGGTTTAAGGTAACTCTAGGACGTTACTCGATTTCATATCGTATGTTTGAGTAGTAGTATGTACGGAGTAGTAAATATTTTAACTTCGGTTTTCTAATTTTAGCTATTTATTATTGCTAATTATATTAATTTTAAATCGTATTCCTTATAAATATTTTACAACTTTCGATATCGTTTTATAAATCGTTAATAATTTAATTATTT
Source organism: Agrostemma githago (assembly GCA_958450325.1). Lineage (NCBI taxonomy): Eukaryota > Viridiplantae > Streptophyta > Magnoliopsida > Caryophyllales > Caryophyllaceae > Agrostemma > Agrostemma githago. The sequence goes on from OY288245.1 coordinate 28,331,516, forward strand.
ACGATCGTTATAATATTTTGTTGGTTATCGTGACACTAGTAACAAAAGAATAACGATTTCATATTTTCTTCATATTTCGTTAATTTATAATTTTAACTCAAAATCGTATTTTTATATTATAATCGAGATTTGTATACTGGTTTAATAAATTAATTACGTTTTACGACTTATATTAATAAATGAGAAAGTAGTCGATTTTGTTTTAAATACATTTTTAGTCGAGACTATTTTCCCTAATAATTTCTCATTTGTCTACGATTGATTATTTTTAGTAAAATCAGTATTATTTATTGATAAAATCTATTTGCTAAAATTAATTCGAAAGCTTTATAACATCTCGTTTAATTTATAAAATTCGTCGAATCAATTAATTTTGATATTGTTTTTCTTAAAACATCTCTTTTCAAAAAATTTATAGTTTTAACTCGATTTCCTAATTATTTATAAAATACTATATAATGACTTATTATATTTTATTTATATTTTGAGTAACGAATTTAGAATTATATTAAAGTTACGATAACAACGATAATTATAAAATGTTATTTCGTTAGAAATACTATTTTTATACATTTCACTAATTTTAATCACTTACGTATTTTCTATAAAAATATTTCTATTTTAACTAAGTTTCTAAAATTAGTAAGTTTCTATTTATAGAAAGTTTTCCTTTTTATATAAAAATGTTTATTCCTTTTAACCATATCATTTATAATGATTATATCTTTTGAGTATCGATAATAACTGTTTTGGAGTTATGGAATAAATACAAGTGTGGGAGTAGAGTAATATAGTCTGGGATGTACGTTTTTGCCATCAGCTATAAAGCCGGTGTGCCTATTTGAGGCGCATTTGGTTGTTGAACCGGGCGTAGTTTCGCCCAGGAGAGTGTATGTTTTGACCTTAAGCTAGATATCGCATCGTGTTAGTCGCCGTCAGCTGAACTAGATATATTTGTTGTCTAGGAGGGGTGTGCACTACTTAAACCAGGACCTCGCTGCACGCAGTCCTGTTATAGTTGAGTTGCCTAGTTAGAGACTGGATTCTGTTATGAGTTAAGTCTACAGTTCTCGAAGCTAGTTTCTAGTATTATCCTAGTGAAAGTCTAGCCTTGTGCACACTGATTGAATTTCCATAACGCCATTTTTGAATATTTATATTATTGATTGATTTTAACTTGCAGGTTGGCAAGTTCTTTAAGTTTCGTTGAAAACTTATTTTTATTATATCGTTTTAAATTTTTTTCTCATTTTCAATATTTTGATATAATAATACTATTATTTTTCCATATGATATAATATGGCTGGGAGAACGTCCGAGTTGCTCCCCACTGACGTGGCTGTTATGTTTATAACATGACAGGCATTTGCTGCTGGGTTTTGGGTGTGAGCTAGCGAGTAGCGTGGATCCTACTCTTTCTTCATTCTTGTAATTTCTGGATTTGGATAACCCGTTTGGAGAATTTCCTTTTTAGCCCTTTTGTAAAAAGAGGCCTTTTTTATTGACTTACCATTTCTTTTAATAAGATATAATTTGTCAGTTTGTTTTAATCCCAACTCTACAGTGTTTCCGCCACTGTATTGCGTTAGATTTTCTAGGGGATTACAGTTGGTATTAGAGCATTGTTGCTCCCGACGCTTAGACCTGATTTTAGGAAAAATACTCGTAAATGATTTGAACATTAAAGAAATATTAGTGAGAGATGGGTAGAAACAAAGTAAGAACTTAACTGTTAGGTTTATATGTTCTTGTAACTCAATGATTAGCAATGAATATTTGTTTGCTTTTGACTGGAAGAAGATGAATGAACAAGATGTTGATATGATGCTGCTCCAGATCGGGACAACACCTGCTTAGAAATGCCTGCTGACTCGAGTGGACAATTTCGTGCTACAAGGAAGATACAATGGTGACCTTTCAGCACAGATTTAGTTTGCTCAAGCTACTGGTTAGACGATGAAGAGTAGGTTCATGTTCTAAAATGTTGCATTAGATCCAGATGGAGCGACCCAAGACTTGTGTGCTCGTTCCTCTACAAGAAGATGAAGTAATCCATTTAGTTCCCTCGTGAACTCCGTAGGTCCGAAGATTCCCCTCTCGTTTTAGATCTTAGTAATCTAGGATCACCGGTTCTTTCCTTCCTTCCTCTACTTCTTTCAATTCTTCTCTTATATATTCTCATCTTCATTCTCTTGGTGAATCGTTTTCCTATTCTTCTATTCTACCATCTTTCTCTTGAGATTCTTTGGTTAGACCGAATTCTGTCTTAGTGAACCCCGTAAAAAGATATAGATTTTGAGGTTTAGTAAACCCTTGTTACATGGTTTGAGGATTGTGAGTTATACCCTGTTACCTATCTTAGTACGCTTTTAAGGATCGATTTGAATGATAAATTATCGATTAATGGAATTAGGACGATACTTTAGACACTGAACCTTGGGTTATAGGTTACCTTAATTACTTTGGAGTATTTAGAGTTGAATATATTTTGGAGTAGTAAGAATATATCATATTTGATGGATACCTAGTACCTAACCTAGAACCGAACTAAGTGTAACTGATGTTACTACTTCGGGATTCTTACCTTATGCTTATTGGATGGATGCATTGCAAATATTTGGGATTATAGTGTACTGTTTAAAGAGTTAGCCGAAGTGTTGTGGTACCCCTTAAAGATTTTCATTAATGTCGTTAGAAATCTCGGTGGACATAGATTTCCCGTGTTTCTTAAGGATTAGATCTTGATCTTTGTTTAAGGTTGTAACCTGTGAACTTTGGAGTTGAGTGATCTAACTTGGATAAATTGTTGTTAACCTTGTAGAAGAGAAACATATTGTACCGTTAAAGGTTGGATTTATCGCGTTGTTTTGAGAATACTTAATGCGAATCATCTTGATGGATTTATAGTTCAGAACCCTTAGACCAACGAGATTGTGGCTTCGTTGAGTTAATAATTGTTTTGGTGGTTTCGATGATACAATATGAAATTTGGTGGAATTTTTAGAAACCTTAGCCAATGACGTGTTTGAAGATGTGAGGGTTTGCGCCATTACCTGTAGGTTTGAGCGTGTTTGAGGATTCGTTGTATTTTCCCCACTTCCGTAATTGTGACATTATAAATTCGTTGATGATCCTTTTTGAGGATTTCGTACCCGAGCTTTGTTAAATTGATGGACCTTGTTTACTGTTCCTTACTCGAGAAATTTGGAGTATACTTCGAGTTCAAACCTTATGAGCTTTGGATTTAGGAACCTTATCGATTGCGAGTTTGGGTGTGTTAAGATGATTGTTGGAGTTTTAATTGATGAGATTAGATTCTAAAAAATGTGGATTAGTATCGTGTCGTTGGAATGATTGGATAATCACGTAAGATATTTTTGGAGATTGTGACTGAGTAGTGCCACCTAGCGCCTAATATTGGACTTGATATTATTTAATAGTAATTAAGAACACGTGTTGCGGGTGTTGTACCGGGAATCTCGAGATGGTCAACTTCTTCTGTAATTCCTTGAGAGCTCCGTTTGACTCTCAATTTCTTCCTCCTCTTAGCGTTTCTTTAATCCTTCTACTTCTTCTTCGGCTAATCCCTTTGACTTCCTTATCGGGTTTGAAAATTTCTGTTTCGATTTGTCGTTGACTCTGACTCTATTTATCCGTTTACCATTTTCTCAAACCTATGTTACCAAAAGTTTGACTTTTTAAAACTTTGGGCTATCCTGAAATTTTTTACATTTGAATTATAAATTTCAAAACTTCGTTTTCTATTTTTTAAGTTCGGCCTTCGTGCTTCTATTTTTTTTGACACATCGTTTCCTTTTCCGTCTTGTATTGTGTACGTCTCATTCTTTTATTTTGTCTATTCGATTGTCGCGATGAATTGTGCTTAGAAGACTAGCGGTTCTACAACTTGGAGCTTAAGGACGACATTTCTACTGATTTGAAGCCTAGGTTGATCAAGAAGGACGAGTACGAGTTCGTTTCGGATGTCGGTTTAAGGTAACTCTAGGACGTTACTCGATTTTATATCGTATGTTTGAGTAGTAGTATGTACGGAGTAGTAAATATTTTAACTTCGGTTTTCTAATTTTAGCTATTTATTATTGCTAATTATATTAATTTTAGATTGTATTCCTTATAAATATTTTACAACTTTCGATATCGTTTTATAAATCGTTAATAATTTAATTATTTACGATCGTTATAATATTTTGTTGGTTATCGTGACACTAGTAACAAAATAATAACGATTTCATATTTTCTTCATATTTCGTGAATTTATAATTTTAACTCAAAATCGTATTTTTATATTATAATCGAGATTTTTATACTGGTTTAATAAATTAATTACCTTTTACGACTTATATTAATAAATGAGAAAGTAGTCGATTTTGTTTTAAATACATTTTTAGTCGAGACTATTTTCCCTAATAATTTCTCATTTGTCTACGATTGATTATTTTCAGTAAAATCAGTATTATTTATTGATAAAATCTATTTGCTAAAATTAATTCGAAAGCTTTATAACATCTCGTTTAATTTATAAAATTCGTCGAATCAATTAATTTTGATATCGTTTTTCTTAAAACATCTCTTTTCAAAAAATTTATAGTTTTAACTCGATTTTCTAATTATTTATAAAATACTATATAATGACTTATTATATTTTATTTATATTTTGAGTAACAAATTTAGAATTATATTAAAGTTACGATAACAACGATAATTATAAAATATTAATTTCGTTAGAAATGCTATTTTTATACATTTCACTAATTTTAATCACTTACGTATTTTCGATAAAAAAATATTTCTATTTTAAGTAAGTTTCTAAAATTAGTAAGTTTCTATTTATAGAAAGTTTTCCTTTCTATATAAAAATGTTTAATCCTTTTATCCATATCATTTATAATGATTATATCTTTTGAGTATCGATAATGACTGTTTTGGAGTTATGGAATAATTACAAGTGTGGGATTAGAGTAATATAGTCTGGGATGTACGTTTTTGCCATCAGCTATAAAGTCGGTGTGCCTATTTGGGGCGCATTAGGGTCGTTGAACCGGGCGTAGTTTCGCCCAGGAAAGTGTATGTTTTGACCTTAAGCTAGATATCGCATCGTGTTAGTCGCCGTCAGCTGAACTAGACATATTTGTTGTCTAGGAGGGGTGTGCACTACTTAAACCAGGACTTCGCTGCACGCAGTCCTGTTATAGTTGAGTTGCCTAGTTAGAGACTGGATTCTGTTATGAGTTAAGTCTACAGTTCTCGAAGCTATTTTCTAGTATTATCCTAGTGAAAGTCTAGCCTTGTGCACACTGATCGAATTTCCATAACGCCATTTTTGAATATTTATATTATCGATTGATTTTGACTTGCAGGTTGGCAAGTGCTTTAAGTTTCGTTGAAAACTTATTTTTATTATATCGTTTTAAATTTTTTTCTCATTTTAAATATTTTGATATAATAATACTATTATTTTTCCATATGATATAATATGGCTGGGAGAACGTCCGAGTTGCTCCCCACTTACGTGGCTGTTATGTTTATAACATGACAGGCATTTGCTGCTGAGTTTTTGGTGTGAGCTAGCGAGTAGCGTGGATCCTACTCTTTCTTCATTCTTGTAATTTATGGATTTGGATAACCCGTTTAGAGAATTTCCTTTTTAGCTCTTTTGTAAAAAGAGGCCTTTGTATTGACTTACCATTTCTTTTAATAAGATATAATTTGTCAGTTTGTTTTAATCCCAACTCTACAGTGTTTCCGCCACTGTATTGCGTTAGATTTTCTAGGGGATTACAGTTGGTATCAGAGCATTGTTGCTCCCGACGCTTACACCTGATTTTAGGAAAAATACTCGTAAATGATTTGAACATTAAAGAAATATTAGTGAGAGATGGGTAGAAACAAAGTAAGAACTTAACTGTTAGGTTTATATGTTCTTGTAACTCAATGATTAGCATTGAATATTTGTTTGCTTTTGACTTGAAGAAGATGAATGAACAAGATGTTGATATGATGCTGCTCCAGATCGGGACAAGACCTGCTTAGAAACGCCTGCTGACTCGAGTGGACAATTTCGTGCTACAAGGAAGATACAATGGTGACCTTTCAGCCCAGATTTAGTTTGCTCAAGCTACAGGTTAGACGATGAAGAGTAGGTTCATGTTCCAAAATGTTGCAGTAGATCCAGATGGAGCGACCAAAGACTTGTGTGCTCGTTCCTCTACAAGAAGATGAAGTAATCCATTTAGTTCCCTCGTGAACTCTGGAGGTCCGAAAATTCCCCTCTCGTTTTAGATCTTAGTAATCTAGGATCACTGGTTCTTTCCTTCCTTCCTCTACTTCTTCCAATTCTTCTCTTATATATTCTCATCTTCATTCTCTTGGTGAATCCTTTTCCTATTCTTCTATTCTACCATCTTTCTCTAGAGATTCTTTGGTTAGACCGAATTCTGTCTTAGTGAACCCCGTAAAAAGATATAGATTTTGAGGTTTAGTAAACCCTTGTTACATGGTTTGAGGATTGTGAGTTATACCCTGTTACCTATCTTAGTAAGCTTTTAAGGATCGATTTGAATGATAAATTATCGATTAATGGAATTAGGACGATACTTTAGACACTGAACCTTGGGTTATAGGTTACCTTAATTACTTTGGAGTATTTAGAGTTGAATATATTTTGGAGTAGTAAGAATTTATCATATTTGATGGATACCTAGTACCTAACCTAGAACCGAACTAAGTGTACTGATGTTACTACTTCGGGATTCTTACCTTATGCTTATTGGATGTATGCATTGAAAATATTTGGGATTATAGTGTACTGTTTAAAGAGTTAGCCGAAGTGTTGTGGTACCCCTTAAAGATTTTCATTAATGTCGTTAGAAATCTCGGTGGACATAGATTTCCCGTGTTTCTTAAGGATTAGATCATGATCTTTGTTTAAGGTTGTAACCTGTGAACTTTGGAGTTGAGTGATCTAACTTGGATAAATTGTTGTTAACCTTGTAGAAGAGAAACATATTGTACAATTAAAGGTTGGATTTATCGCGTTGTTTTGAGAATACTTAATGCGAATCATCTTGATGGATTTATAGTTCAGAACCCTTAGACCAACGAGATTGTGGCTTCGTTGAGTTAATAAATGTTTTGGTGGTTTCGCTGATACAATATGAAATTTGGTGGAATTTTTAGAAACCTTAGCCAATGACGTGTTTGAAGATGTGAGGGTTTGCGCCATTACCTTTAGGTTTGAGCGTGTTTGAGGATTCGTTGTATTTTCCCCACTTCCGTACTTGTGACATTATAAATTCGTTGATGGTCCTTTTTGAGGATTTCGTACCCGAGCCTTGTTAAATTGATGGACCTTGTTTACTGTTCCTTACTCGAGAAATTTGGAGTATACTTCGAGTTCAAACCTTATGAGCTTTGGATTTAGGAACCTTATCGATTGCGAGTTTGGGTGTGTTAAGATGATTGTTGGAGTTTTAATTGATGAGATTAGATTCTAAAAATTGTGGATTAGTATCGTGTCGTTGGAATGATTGGATAATCACGTAAGACATTTTTGGAGATTGTGACTGAGTAGTGCCACCTAGCGCCTAATATTGGACTTGATATTATTTGATGGTAATTAGGAACACGTGTTGCGGGAGTCGTACCGGGAATCTCGAGATGGTTAACTTCTTCTGTAATTCCTTGAGAGCTCCGTTTGACTCTCAATTTCTTCCTCCTCTTAGCGTTTCTTTAATACTTCTACTTCTTCTTCGGCCAATCCCTTTGACTTCCTTATCAGGTTTGAAAATTTCTGTTTCGATTTGTCGTTGACTCTGACTCTATTTATCCGTTTACCATTTTCTCGAACCTATGTTACGAAAAGTTTACCTTTTTAAAACTTTGGGCTATCGTGAAATTTTTTACATTTGAATTATAAATTTCAAAAGTTCGTTTTCTTTTTTTTTCTTTTGGTTGATAACACTTATTTTGTCCTGTTTCAAAATGTCTTAATAATTTATTTTAAAGTATTTCGAAATTATTTAAAATTTTAATTTTGATTTTCGCGTAATCGAGATTTTATGAAATCTTTCGTAATTGCAAATATTTTGGATTTTTATAAGATTGTAAAACGATTTAACATTTTCGAAAAACATCACATGTCTAAGTTTTTGTTTTATTTCGATAAACTTTAAATCTGTTATTAGAAATGTTTATGACTGGTTCGATTTTTATTTACAAACTACAAAATTTGATTTCTCAAATTTTTATTTGGTTTTAAAACAAAATATTGACGAATTTCTTAATCAAAACGTTTAACTATTGCATTGAAAATATTTGGGTACCTTTCACCCTCGAGTTCGTTTACAAATATTATTTATCGTCATTATTTTATAAAATAATTTTTAACTTGCGATTTTATTTTATTTTTTATGATTTTAAACATTGGGAATTGAGCCCAACTCTTCTTGAAATAAATTTTGTCTTCGATTTCGATTTCATATCACGTTTGAAGCTATGAAAATTTTTTTAAACCGAGATTGTGATGCGAGTTAAGCAATCTCCTTTTGTTCAAATGATATAACCTTGTTTTCTATTCTATTATTATGTTTTTGTTAGTTTCGAGGACGAAACTTCTTTTTAGTGGGGAAGATTGTAACACCCCTGATTTTATAAATTAAAATTAATTATGTTCATATTTTTATTTTTACGATTCAACTCGTAATTCTTAAAATTATTATAAAACGAATTTATCGATTAATCGTTTCAAACTCCTAAAATTTTATTTGACTCGGAAACTCTTCTTATATTTAAAACATATTTTATTTCTATTTTGATTTATTTATATATTTAATTTAATTCTTATCGAAAGTCTATTTCGACGATTTAAATTCTAAATTCTCCTATTTTTTTATATTTAAGCTCGAAATTCAATTTTCGGCTCGAAGTTCATTTATTTTAAATTTCGTCATAACATTTATTTCCTTTCCTTTTTCCTCGTGTTTTCCTGATCACTGCTGTCGTTTTTGTGGTCCTTGATGCTGCCGTGTTTGTCGATTTCGGTCCCGTTTCTCATATTCCTTTTTTTTCTTGTCTTCTCTCGTTTTCTGTCTCAGCTTTCGGGTTGTTATTGTTGCTGCTGCTACTGTGCTGATGTGCATATCGTATTGTTGATGTTGTCATATCTTGCCGTTGTTGACATATCATTCTATTGCTTGACGTTTCATTTTCTTGTTGTCATCACGTCCCTCGGTCTCGATCGCCTTGTCTCTGTAATACCTGTAATTTTATATAGAGGTCAAGCGGAGTAAAGTCAAGCTAGATTATAATACCTGTAATTCTTGTATTTTATATTTAATACGGGTGTCGTTATATGACAAGGAAGGAGTACGAAGTTTTGTATTTATATTGGGTAACCCACTTCTAGTACAAGTTGGAAACATGACTATTAGTATAACCCATTATTTAATCCCCTCCTATTTCTTATTAGTACCCACTACGTAAACTCCCAAGTCCATTCTTCTTTTTATGTTATTTTGGGCTGCATTTATCCTCATCATTCATTAACCCTATTCTACCCCCACCAGCCTAATACCCCCACAACCGTCAAACCCTAGATCACACATATTACAAACCGTAGAGAAGAGCAAACAAGTCGGTAGCGGAACAATTGTCACGTCCAGGCCTCGGTTATGGCTAAAGTTGAAGGACGTTTACACGATGTCGCACACTCACCTTAGCATGGTATGTATCCTCGTCTATTTGTTGTCACGGTTACGTGTTTCGGGCTGATATGTTGTTAGGTCGTTGTTGTTGTCAGTTGTCGTCGTCGTATTTTATTCCAGCCATGATGTTGTACGGTTGTCGTGTTGTTGTAGGGTTGTATTGTTGGGTTAGGGTAGTATCGTTAGCGTCGGTCGAATTGTTGTTGTTGTCGGGCGTGGTAGTCTGCGTGTGAGGTTTTGCGTTTGTTGTGTGCGTGAGTGTGTGTGATTGTAGTGAGGTAGTATTATATAGGTTGGGTGGTGTATCATTGTTTAATAAGTTAAATTTATTTATTAGTGAATAGTAAATATTATAGTTATAGTGTCGGATTTGTTTAGTGGTATATATATATATTCTATGGTCGTTGTCGTATAGTATTGCTGTTTAGGAGTGGGTCGAGAGTGAGGAGTCGGAAATGGTACGTGTCACGACTAGATGTCAGTTTCAATTTATAATCTAGTTAGGTCGGTATCAGTTTCTTTATAATTTAATTATATTAGGATCGATATTAATTTAAGTATATAATATTTTATTAGGATCGGACTTCGTAGAATCTCCGTGCTGAAATGTACTACCGACACGGTGGTGATCTGCTAACTAGGTAAGGTTATCCTTACTCAGTTTATGATATAATTGTGATATTGAGATTGAGGTTGTGTGCCTGTTGAAATTCGGTTGTGTGCCTATTGAGATTGCGGCTGTGTGCCTATTGAGATTACGGCTGTGTGCCCATTGGAATTTTGGCTGTGTGCCTATTGAGAGAAGCTAGCTAGGACTAGCTAGGCCCGGTTGAACTCGGGACCTTCCCTGATGTTTCCTCTTAGGAGAGCCTAGGAGGGGTGTGCACACTCGGACTGACGGGGCGTGTCTGCGGTGACGATAGATAATAGGAATGATGATGATGATACTGATACTGATACTGATACTGATACCGATGTTTCTGATGTTGGTTGTACTAATGTTATTTAATATTATCGTAAACTGACCTGGTGTGTATGTCTGATTTGTCTGTGATGATCTGATTGATATTTCTGATCAATTGGGGAGCAGTCTATAATGCAGGTTATGTATATTGTGATGTGTTTGGATGCTGGAATACATGTACGGGATTGGGGTGAGCGCGACTTATGAGTTCAGACGTAGTACGGGTGAATGCATATGCATTCCCATTTCTATAGAAGGTGTAGCTTCCGCTGTATAACAAGAGTTGTAATAGTTAATGAGTTGTAATGTTTAAATCATGTGGCCGGTTTGGCATTTCATATTGTATTGTAATGAGCTACTATCTCGGGGAACCGAGATGGTAACACCCTTATTTACTTGGGAATGTCTGGTAAGGCTCTTGAATAAATGGGGGTGTTACAAAGTGGTATCAGAGCAGTTCGATTATGAAGCCTGAATAAATGAAGATAGAAAAATAAAATGAACCCGGTAATAAGCCATTAGGAGCCCACTTAAAATCTCTGGTTGAGGAGACGTCCTTATACCAACCCCTGGCCCTTTTGGTTTTGACCCGGTAACCGCGTGTGAGAACCGAGAGGGGGTATAATAGGTGGGATGCGTTGTGATGCTATGAATGTTGTGATGACTGCTTGTTATAATTGATTGCATTGTTTGATACAGGTGATGTAGTGAGCTACATAATATATTATATGACCAGTACGTAGTTGCGGTCTTAAGATGGTATTGTAGTTAGTACAATGTCTGTAATATTATACGTTAAGGTATGTAAGGTCAGGGTAAGAGTCGATCATCATTGGATGGGAGAACGGTCATAGGCAGGGTTGGAAGTAACATTAGATACATCGTTGAGGTATTTGTACGTTGTAGTGTTCTACTTGATAAGTTGATTTTTCGGGTAGTCGATTTAGCGGTAATCGGTGTGGCCTCGTCTATGTAGTATAGTAGTACGGCTTTCATGTTACTTGGGTAGGTTGACAACTGGTGATGGTATGAATGTCGTAATATGTTAACGGTAATAACTTACATGGTTTAAGTGTGAATTGATGTGAATGTTATTTAAAAGCGCCAAGGAGGTTGCGTTCTGTTTTGTGCATTATGTGTTTCCTTAACGATGTAATGTAGAAACTGTCGGCCTTCGTGTTACTTAGTTAGCATTAATAGTTATACAAAATAGTGTTGTAATGTGTCCATGAAGGTTGTCATATACGAATAATGTACGAGTAATGAAAATGATAATTGGGCAATATATGAATATTTGAAATTGATTCGAGTTAATGTGTCCTTGTTTCATGCTCATACTTCCTATTTGAGTTTCGTTTTGAGTTTATATATGTTCTCTCTTATCTATATATTATGTCACAAGTCCTTACTGTTTATTGGGTTCTATTTTGGTGACATAAACAAACAGGCATGCTAACCATGTCGAGATAATGTCATAACCATTTACATCGCCTTCTTTAACCTGGACAATATGTTGCTGAACTATTTCACCTGTTTACCGTGTCTATCTCACAAAGGATTGAAAAGATATTCATGTTTATTTTAAGTCTAGTTCTTCACTGTAAAATTTTGTGATTTAATCCAAGTACTTCAGTTAGAAGGAATTTATTGTAATGGAAGTCAAACTTGTCCACGAATTTGTCAGGGTCAACTTTTCCAATCTAAATCATATTTAGAGAGAACTAGCATTTGGAAAAAAAATGTGCTTGTAAATTGAAGAGTCTGTATAATGTTAGAACTTATTTTGCTCAAGAATATGATTTGAAACTCGTTCTACCAATCATAACTTTTTCAAGGTCAAAATCTGTCAGGTCATGAAAATGATTTTCCAAATCATCGTTATGTTTGGATTTTGAAAATGGTTTTAACTAGAAAGTGGTAAAGGGTTGTCTTCAGAATATAATCCATTAGTCTTACACTATTTTGAGTACGATGATTTAATCGTTTATTTATTTATTTATTTATTTTGTCATGATTGCAATGTTCTGAAAACGTGTCTAAATTCATTGAATAATCATTATTTTGCCTTGTTCAAGTGAATGAACCAATGTGAAAGTGTCTACCTTATTGTATGGTGTAATAGAGTTATACTTATATGTTATTGATGAATTCGGAATAAACTCGGGTCACAAGAGGTCGTACTGGTTCATATTGCATAATTGCCTTAACGTGGATCTTACGGATCAGATGTGTTGTTGTCTGATAAATTTGTCATGGTCATAAGTCACTTATGGGATAAAGAACATCGTTTCACGTATCTAATAAGTAGGAGTCATTCCAATGAAGAGTCAGGAAAGGTCGAGTCATTAGACAACGGGCCGAGTACTCAACTTATGTACACTTAAACATGACATCAAATTTCACATATTTTTTTTTTGCGTAATAATGTAAAGATTTTGGACATGTCTGGTGAACAAGTCAAATGTTGGTTTTAATTAATCTTGTACATCTCTGATGAATCTCCCGTCCTTACTTATTGGTCAATGAGTAACGTATGCATAGAGGAATGAATGTTTATAATGTCTACGGGTTGATTGTTGGTCTTAAGTCATATGTTAGTGTTTAATTTTAAAATTGATGCAAACATAATAAACGAACTATATGTCGGTTGTTGAAGATCAATAAATGTCACCTTCTAATCGTCTCAAGGTTTGAAGTTGTTAACGTGGTTATCTAAGAGTGTCCAGTTGTGTTGTTGTCTTGCCACGATGATTAAATTGTTTGCTTATGCTTTCTCTTAGTATATGTATATGTGTATGCATGTGAAGAGATGTTATGAGGACACAACATTGTTTAAATCACTTTTTAGAATGTCGCAATAATGGCGGTTAATGAGTCTAACAAGATAAATAAGTATAATAATACGAAGAGGGTGGAAATAGAGTCATGATACCAAAGTCCGTTAAAGAACGGTATTAGGTACAGTGATGGTACGAGGATCTGTAATAACGAATAGTATGGCGTCCAAGGTATATTTGTGATTTCGTCGTGTCATTACACTTGTTTCGATGGCAGCAGCTCGGGTTATAATACAGGGTAATAACATCACAATCCCGAATCCCAACAGTAAAGTAGAATGTCAAAGAGTCTCAGGTCTTGAGCGTGGGCAAACTGTCTGCATGTGAACTAATTGATTTACTTGGGTGATATTCGTGGTGTCCATATAAGCAAGAGTGGCGTGGACTGAGGGTTCACGCAGTTACGTAAAGTTATAAGTTTATTAAATGTGACATGTCTGGATGTGAAATGAGTCATGACATGTGTAATAACAAGAATAAACACTTTGGTACTTATGAGTGTTCTGTTTAGCTTAGATTAGGTGAGATGCGATATAGGAGAATGAGTATACAAATATTTTGTTGGTATTTATGTCGAACCATGAGGACAATCTGGGTGATGCTTCCTGCAGGTGTTACTAAAAAAAAGAATATATGCTGTGAAATGTGGATGAATGCGGGGATAGAAACCCCTTGTGACCAGTTGATAGGTGAGTAAGTTGAGAAATATAGATGAAACATGAATGAGTTGCTACATTAGGCATGATGCCAAAAGAGTTAGAGGTCGTGAGTTGACCAGCAAGTCATATTATGTATACGAGAAATGTGTTGAAAAACGTTATGCTTGATCACATGAGTTGATTGCAAATATTACCGACTTACTCACTCCTGGTCAGGGTTTACAAGTATATTCGTTTGAATGTTTACAGTAGTGTCCTTCCATAATAGAATAACGCGTTAGATGATAAGATCGAGAAGGAGTGTCCTTATCAGCATCAAGATAGTATCGATATATATGTGTGTGTGTGTGATGTGTAGCGTGAGTATAGGATTATATTGACGAACTTCGGGTCGAAGTTCTTATAAGGAGGGTAGGATGTCATACCCCGCGTTTTTCTATTGTCTATTTACTTAGTGACCGTGTCAGTTACTACGTAAGAAGTTGGGAAGGTTGTCGTTAGTCTCAAGTGCACGTATATCGTTAGTTCGTAGTACGTGAGACAGGAAGAACAGTTAGCCGTATGATGAGTCATGTGATGTATTCGACTAAGGGTGAATCGTACGAGGTGTCAGTTAGTGTGAGGTGTCGTTATCGGTTGGATCCCGAACTTCGGGACGAAGTTCTTATAAGGAGGGTAGATTGAATACCTGTAATTTTATATAGAGGTCAAGCGGAGTAAAGTCAAGCTAGATTATAATACCTGTAATTCTTGTATTTTATATTTAATACGGGTGTCGTTATATGACAAGGAAAGAGTACGAAGTTTTGTATTTATATTGGGTAACCCACTTCTAGTACAAGTTGGAAACATGACTATTAGTATAACCCATTATTTAATCCCCTCCTATTTCTTATTAGTACCCACTACGTAAACTCCCAAGTCCATTCTTCTTTTTATGTTATTTTGGGCTGCATTTATCCTCATCATTCATTAACCCTATTCTACCCCCACCAGCCTAATACCCCCACAACCGTCAAACCCTAGATCACACATATTACAAACCGTAGAGAAGAGCAAACAAGTCGGTAGCGGAACAATTGTCACGACCAGGCCTCGGTAATGGCTAAAGTTGAAGGACGTTTACACGATGTCGCACACTCACCTTAGCATGGTATGTATCCGCGTCTATTTGTTGTCACGGTTACGTGTTTCGGGCTGATACGTTGTTAGGTCGTTGTTGTTGTCAGTTGTCGTCGTCGTATTTTATTCCAGCCATGATGTTGTACGATTGTCGTGTTGTTGTAGGGTTGTATTGTTGGGTTAGGGTAGTATCGTTAGCGTCGGTCGAATTGTTGTTGTTGTCGGGCGTGGTAGTCTGCGTGTGAGGTTGTGCGTTTGTTGTGTGCGTGAGTGTGTGTGATTGTAGTGAGGTAGTATTATATAGGTTGGGTGGTGTATCATTGTTTAATAAGTTAAATTTATTTATTAGTGAATAGTAAATATTATAGTTATAGTGTCGGATTTGTTTAGTGGTATATATATATATTCTATGGTCGTTGTCGTATACTATTGCTGTTTAGGAGTGGGTCGAGAGTGAGGAGTCGGAAATGGTACGTGTCACGACTAGATGTCAGTTTCAATTTATAATCTAGTTAGGTCGGTATCAGTTTCTTTATAATTTAATTATATTAGGATCGATATTAATTTAAGTATATAATATTTTATTAGGATCGGACTTCGTAGAATCTCCGTGCTGAAATGTACTATCGACGCGGTGGTGATTTGCTAACTAGGTAAGGTTATCCTTACTCAGTTTATGATATAATTGTGATATTGAGATTGAGGTTGTGTGCCTGTTGAAATTCGGTTGTGTGCCTATTGAGATTGCGGCTGTGTGCCTATTGAGATTACGGCTGTGTGCCCATTGGAAGTTTGGCTGTGTGCCTATTGAGAGAAGCTAGCTAGGACTAGCTAGGCCCGGTTGATCTCGGGACCTTCCCTGATGTTTCCTCTTAGGAGAGCCTAGGAGGGGTGTGCACACTCGGACTGACGGGGCGTGTCTGCGGTGACGATAGATAATAGGAATGATGATGATGATACTGATACTGATACTGATACCGATGTTTCTGATGTTGGTTGTACTAATGTTATTTAATATTATCGTAAACTGACCTGGTGTGTATGTCTGATTTGTCTGTGATGATCCGATTGATATTTCTGATCAATTGGGGAGCAGTCTATAATGCAGGTTATGTATATTGTGATGTGTTTGGATGCTGGAATACATGTACGGGATTGGGGTGAGCGCGACTTATGAGTTCAGACGTAGTACGGGTGAATGCACATGCATTCCCATTTCTATAGAAGGTGTAGCTTCCGCTGTATAACCAGAGTTGTAATAGTTAATGAGTTGTAATGTTTAAATCATGTGGCCGGTTTGGCATTTCATATTGTATTGTAATGAGCTACTATCTCGGGGAACCGAGATGGTAACACCCTTATTTACTTGGGAATGTCTGGTAAGGCTCTTGAATAAATGGGGGTGTTACAGTCTCGGTTGCTATTAGTTCGTTATGCTTCTGTCTACTCCTGTTTCGTCGATTTTCGGTCAGCCTTTGTCCACTGTCTTATTATTGCTGTTGTGGTTTGGTTGTCTTGTTCCCGACGTACGACGACTTCCTTTTCTTCTTTTTCTTCCTGCCATTGCTGCTGTTGGGCGTGACTTGTTGTTCATGTTTGCGTCGTTTTCCGTCCATTATTTTATCTACTTTTCTTGTCTTACTCTTGCTCGTTTCCTTCTTTATTTTCGTTCGCCGTTCTTCTTTCTCCTGTCATTTCTGTTGCTGCTGCCATTCTACTATCGTATTTGTCAAATCGATTAAGTTCGGCCTTCATGCTTCTATTTTTTTTGACACATCGTTTCCTTTTCCGTCTTGTATTGTGTACGTCTCATTCTTTTATTTTGTCTACTCGATTGTCGTGATGAATCGTGCTTAGAAGACTAGCGGTTCTACAACTTGGAGCTTAAGGACGACATTTCTACTGATTTGAAGCCTGGGTTGATCAAGAAGGACGAGTACGAGTTCATTTCGGATGTCGGTTTAAGGTAACTCTAGGACGTTACTCGATTTTATATCGTATGTTTGAGTAGTAGTATGTACGGAGTAGTAAATATTTTAACTTCGTTTTTCTAATTTTAGCTATTTATTATTGCTAATTATATTAATTTTAAATCGTATTCCTTATAAATATTTTACAACTTTCGATATCGTTTTATAAATCCTTAATAATTTAATTATTTACGATCGTTATAATATTTTGTTGGTTATCGTGACACTAGTAACAAAATAATAACGATTTCATATTTTCTTCATATTTCGTTAATTTATAATTTTAACTCAGAATTGTATTTTTATATTATAATCAAGATTTGTATACTGGTTTAATAAATTAATTACGTTTTACGTTATATTAATAAATGAGAAAGTAGTCGATTTTTTTTAAATACATTTTTAGTCGAGACTATTTTCCCTAATAATTTCTCATTTGTCTACGATTGATTATTTTTAGTAAAATCAGTATTATTTATTGATAAAATCTATTTGCTAAAATTAATTCGAAAGCTTCATAACATCTCGTTTAATTTATAAAATTCGTCGAATCAATTAATTTTGATATCGTTTTTCTTAAAACATCTCTTTTCAAAAAATTTATAGTTTTAACTCGATTTCCTAATTATTTATAAAATACTATATATGACTTATTATATTTTATTTATATTTTGAGTAACGAATTTAGAATTATATTAAAGTTACGATAACAACGATAATTATAAAATGTTAATTTCGTTAGAAATGCTATTTTTATACATTTCACTAATTTTAATCACTTACGTATTTTCTATAAAAATATTTCTATTTTAAGTAAGTTTCTATTTATAGAAAGTTTTCCTTTTTATATAAAAATGTTTATTCCTTTTATCCATATCATTTATAATGATTATATCTTTTGAGTATCGATAATGACTGTTTTGGAGTTATGGAATAAATACAAGTGTGGGATTAGAGTAATATAGTCTGGGATGTACGTTTTTGTCATCAGCTATAAAGCCGGTGTGCCTATTTGGGGCGCATTTGGTCGTTGAACCGGGCGTAGTTTCGCCCAGGAGAGTGTATGTTTTGACCTTAAGCTAGATATCGCATCGTGTTAGTCGCCGTCAGCTGAACTAGACATATTTGTTGTCTAGGAGGGGTGTGCACTACTTAAACCAGGACCTCGCTGCACGCAGTCCTGTTATAGTTGAGTTGCCTAGTTAGAGACTGGATTCTGTTATGAGTTAAGTCTACAGTTCTCGAAGCTAGTTTCTAATATTATCCTAGTGAAAGTCTAGCCTTGTGCACACTGATCGAATTTCCATAACCCCATTTTTGAATATTTATATTATCGATTGATTTTGACTTGCAGGTTGGCAAGTGCTTTATGTTTCGTTGAAAACTTATTTTTATTATATCGTTTTAATTTTTTTTCTCATTTTAAATATTTTGATATAATAAAACTATTATTTTTCCATATGATATAATATGGCTGGGAGAACGTCCGAGTTGCTCCCCACTGACGTGGCTGTTATGTTTATAACATGACAGGCATTTGCTGCTGGGTTTTGGGTGTGAGCTAGCGAGTAGCGTGGATCCTACTCTTTCTTCATTCTTGTAATTTATGGATTTGGATAACCCATTTGGAGAATTTCCTTTTTAGCCCTTTTGTAAAAAGAGGCCTTTGTATTGACTTACCATTTCTTTTAATAAGATATAATTTGTCAGTTTGTTTTAATCTCAACTCTACAGTGTTTCCGCCACTGTATTGCGTTAGATTTTCTAGGGGATTACAGTTGGTATCAGAGCATTGTTGCTCCTGACGCTTACACCTGATTTTAGGAAAAATACTCGTAAATGATTTGAACATTAAAGAAATATTAGTGAGAGATGGGTAGAAACAAAGTAAGAACTTAACTGTTAGGTTTATATGTTCTTGTAACTCAATGATTAGCATTGAATATTTGTTTGCTTTTGACTGGAAGATGAATGAACAAGATGTTGATATGATGCTGCTCCAGATCGGGACAAGACCTGCTTAGAAATGCCTGCTGACTCGAGTGGACAATTTCGTGCTACAAGGAAGATACAATGGTGACCTTTCAGCCCAGATTTAGTTTGCTCAAGCTACAGGTTAGAAGATGAAGAGTAGGTTCATGTTCCAAAATGTTGCAGTAGATCCAGATGGAGCGACCCAAGACTTGTGTGCCCGTTCCTCTACAAGAAGATGAAGTAATCCATTTAGTTCCCTCGTCAACTCTGGAGGTCCGAAGATTCCCCTCTCGTTTTAGATCTTAGTAATCTAGGATCACCGGTTCTTTCCTTCCTTCCTCTACTTCTTCCAATAATTCTTCTCTTATATATTCTCATCTTCATTCTCTTGGTGAATCCTTTTCCTATTCTTCTATTCTACCATCTTTCTCGTGAGATTCTTTGGTTAGACCGAATTCTGTCTTAGGGAACCCCGTAAAAAGATATAGATTTTGAGGTTTAGTAAACCCTTGTTACATGGTTTGAGGATTGTGAGTTATACCCTGTTACCTATCTTAGTAAGCTTTTAAGGATCGATTTGAATGATAAATTATCGATTAATGGAATTAGGACGATACTTTAGACACTGAACCTTGGGTTATAGGTTACCTTAATTACTTTGGAGTATTTAGAGTTGAATATATTTTGGAGTAGTAAGAATATATCATATTTGATGGATACCTAGTACCTAACCTAGAACCGAACTAAGTGTAACTGATGTTACTACTTCGGGATTCTTACCTTATGCTTATTGGATGGATGCATTGCAAATATTTGGGATTATAGTGTACTGTTTAAAGAGTTAGCCGAAGTGTTGTGGTACCCCTTAAAGATTTTCATTAATGTCGTTAGAAATCTCGGTGGACATAGATTTCCCGTGTTTCTTAAGGATTAGATCGTGATCTTTGTTTAAGGTTGTAACCTGTGAACTTTGGAGTTGAGTGATCTAACTTGGATAAATTGTTGTTAACCTTGTAGAAGAGAAACATATTGTACAATTAAAGATTGGATTTATCGCGTTGTTTTGAGAATACTTAATGCGAATCATCTTGATGGATTTATAGTTCAGAACCCTTAGACCAACGAGATTGTGGCTTGGTAGAGTTAATAAATGTTTTGGTGGTTTCGCTGATACAATATGAAATTTGGTGGAATTTTTAGAAACCTTAGCCAATGACGTGTTTGAAGATGTGAGGGTTTGCGCCATTACCTGTAGGTTTGAGCGTGTTTGAGGATTCCTTGTATTTTCCCCACTTCCGTACTTGTGACATTATAAATTCGTTGATGATCCTTTTTGAGGATTTCGTACCCGAGCCTTGTTAAATTGATGGACCTTGTTTACTGTTCCTTACTCGAGAAATTTGGAGTATACTTCGAGTTCAAACCTTATGAGCTTTGGATTTAGGAACCTTATCGATTGCGAGTTTGGGTGTGTTAAGATGATTGTTGGAGTTTTAATTGATGAGATTAGATTCTAAAAATTGTGGATTAGTATCGTGTCGTTGGAATGATTGGATAATCACGTAAGACATTTATGGAGATTGTGACTGCGTAGTGCCACCTAGCGCCTAATGTTGGACTTGATATTATTTGATGGTAATTAGGAACCCGTGTTGCGGGAGTTGTGGACATGACATAGGTCCACCCCGACGCGGCCACGCGCAGGTTTTGGTAAGTGAATGAATCTCCATATGAGAAGGATCGAATTGAAATTTAGGTCTATGTGGAGTCGCCACCGAATTTTATGGTTATTCGGAACCGTTCGAGCCCACTCTATGTCGTAGTGGGCCGTATACAAAATACGGCCCATTTCCGATGTCAGATTTTATTGGGCTCGTCCCTTTGCATATCGATATAGATGCCGACTTGAGCGGTTAATCGTATATTGAATGACTCTCGTTCGCCAACGGTTTCGAGCATCCGGAAACCGAAGTTCTGAGTAAGGGGTGAGGGTACGTGTTGGGAAGCCCACAAAGGACACCCAACCCCGCCCGCACATTAGCGGCCTCTACTAAGAACTCGAATGACTTTCTAATACGCGTGCTAGTAAAACGGGAAAATGATATGCAAAGATTTACTTTCCCTAAACATGCGAATGGAATCGAAAAGTGGGTTTCTGTGTCAATTTAATGCAACTAAAATTAACGTCGAAGTTGTATTTTAGCATGCGGGTTCATTTAGTACAATAAACGAATAATAATTAAATTGACAAAAGAAACAAAAAAAACGCGTTAGTAAACGATGTAAAGAAACGAATAATAACGGTTTGCAACTATTGAGTTTAATTGAAAAGATGCAAATATGAGGATGCACGATTTGAAAAGATAGTATACATGTGATTAATTATACGCATGTTGACCTAAGTCGTAAAATACTATCGAGTTTGAAAAAATAGAATAATGTACGACTTGCGTTTTAGTCGTTATGAGGCTACTCGATCGAGTGGTCGATGGACTCGATCGAGTAGGCCTGTAAAAAGTGATTCTGTTTTGCATTATGGACCGTACTCGGCCGAGTTATTGACCAACTCGGTCGAGTACATGGCCACTCGACCGAGTCACAGTGAGACTCGATCGAGTGGTGATCGTGATTGGCATTCTGACTTGATTTTGAGGTGCCACTCGACCGAGTGGGCTAGGCACTCGGTCGAGTGCCCTCTATACGAATTAAGATTCGTTTGTAAAATCGTGTTTTATGTCGAAAATCGTTTTAAATTGATTATTGAGATGTGATTAAATTCTCTCCGCGTTAATAATGTCATAATTCCAAAGAATTGTTTTGACACTTATTTAGCATCAACGAAAATTGCCCTAAGTTGATTTAATGCGATTTAGAAAGATTGACTCTTTGATTAAAAAATAAAAGAACTTGATTCCCTCGACTTCTCCGACATCGATAAATACCTAGAGATCGTGATGTCGGATCCGTGTCAACGGGTTCGACCCTTATTAAAATTAGTTTTAGAAAATTCGATGAATGCAATATTAAAGATGATAACGACGAGAAATAATGACGAATTCTTGTTTAAGTTGACTCATCTCAATAATCAAATAATCGGGGTACCGGGATAAGCGACCGTCAACGCTGTGTGCAGTACACTTGTATGTTCGTGTTTTCTTATCCCGATATCCTTCTTACTTGACACAAATCAATGAGTATTTTAATATTTTGATGCAATAATGATAACGAGGTAAATAATAATAATAATAATAATAATAATCGTAATAATAATAATAATAATAATAATAATAATAATAATAATAATAATGATAATAATAATAATAATAATAATAATAATAATAATAATAATAATAATAATAATAATAATAATAATAATAATAATAATAATAATAATAATAATAATAATAACGTAACAATAATAATAATAACAATAATAATAATAAGAATAATAATAATAATAATAACGTAATAATAATAATAATAATAATAATAACGTAATAATAATAATAATAATAATAATAATAATAATAATAATAATAATAATAATAATAATAATAATAATAACGTAATAGTAATAATAATAATAATAATAATAATAATAATAATAATAATAATAATAATAATAATAATAATAATAATAATAATAATAATAACGTAATAATAATAATAATAATAATAATAATAATAATAATAATAATAAACATAAAAAAGGAATAAAAAAAAGGAGATGAACGACGAGAGAAAAAATGAAAAGAGAACGAGGTTTGTCACGCTCAACCTACATGTTCTTGTCTCGGAATAAGGCTCGTAAACGCGGCTATGACACGAGAGTCTTCGAGGTATATGGAGGCTAAGTTGTGGTGGCTCGGGTTGAATTCCTAAAACTAGGTTTAGGGTTTGCTAAAGTCGATTTTCCTAGGGTTTGTCTAGGGTTGCTTGAGGATGCACCGGGATTAGGGTTGTGAAGGTGTTTAGGGTTTGTAAGGGATGTGTGTCTTGTAGGGTGTTGCATGGGGTGTATATATAGGCTAGGCTAGGGCATCGTTTTAGGGCTACTCGACCGAGTAGGAGGCCAACTCGGTCGAGTGGCCCGTTATGCCAGCCGTCGGGCTCAAAGTCGGCCCACTCGATCGAGTGGATAGGTCACTCGATCGAGTGGCCTAGATGGGTTGCACGGGTCTTGTTTCGGACCTTGACCTCGATTGCTCGATGGGTTTTGTTTTTGACTTGGACTTTTGATGGTTGTATGGCTGTCTTGTGTGTCTCGGAAATGACTTTGACCGGGGTTGACCCAATCGTGAAAAGTCGGTTTTAATTCCGGTGTCGGTTTTGGCCCAAATTAGTCTTGTTTGACTCGGAATGATCCACTGGGCCTGAATTTGAGGTTGATTTTGTGAGATTTGTACTCTGTAAGTGTGTTAGCCAGCGATTAATGGATTTGAGCCCGTATCCGAGCGCGTAGAAACATGTTAGCGTCCGATCATCATCGGGTGATTTTTGGAAACTGCCATAGACACCTGGCAGTCAAAATGCTGGTGTCTACAGAGCACCCACTCTGACTGAGGCTTGGACAGGGCGAAAGTCAGAGTAGCTACCAAGTCCGTTAAGACCTGGTAGACTTCCGTTCGGGTCATTTATAGTCCGTTGGACTCGCGTAAAGGGCTAGCCAGCCATACGGCGGAGATCATACCTGCGCTCCGTGGGGACTTTGGGCTTGTTACGTAAGCCCTGGGTGTGCCTGTGTGTTGGCCCATCCCGTGCTATCCCAAAAAAATGCTGTTGGGGAGATTTGATGACTTGCATGTCCCTGTTTGAGTCGTACCTGTATAAGTTACATAAAATGCATGCAACACGTTGGTAGTAAAAATGACTCGTGCTGGGAAAATGACCTTTTGAATTTTTGAAAATTTGACATTTTGAAGTTTTGAAATTTTGAAATTTTTGAAATTGACTCTAAAGAAATTAGGAAAGTTCGGGATGATTATTTCCACACTAGTATCGAGACTAGGCTTGTGGCTCGATTCCGTTTGCAATTAGGAAACTCTCCTAAAAGTGATATGGAAAGGGTGTGCAAGGCTAATGCTATATATAGCCCTCTATGCCCTTGGTTTTCTTCATAATTCCCAGCACAAATCAATCTCTTAAAAAGAAATTCTCCTTATTTCCCTTAAGGCGAAAAGAAAGTCTCTTTATCCTTTTAAGAAATCCAACATGGGAATCGATAGGTTGAGCGCTATGTTGCAAGCATGGTCCCCACAGTTTAGGGATGCCGACAGGGTGGTTTTGAACCAGACGATCCATCTCTACCCGGATCGCATACTAAGGCAGTATGGACGAACTCAGCGGATACCAGAAATAGAGGCAATTGTGAGTGATCCTACCCAATTGACGGATGTGATGTGCGACACGTGGATGCAAAGATGGTACACCCGGCACACTTGGCCCATTTCCAAATCTCGGTATTCGATTTGGGTTTCAGACTCATATACCAAGTGGACTAAAGCAGGTGATGCTAAAGCCCGAGCTGCTTTGAAGGTTGATGAAGCCTTTGACCTGCTGAGGAGAGAACAGGCTAAAGACAACAGGGGGTTCTTTGATGAGGGAGACACTCCAGCTACCCTAGCTCGTCTAATGTCAGGACAAAAGAAGAAGGCTAAGACTCAAGCTAAAGGGTCCGGTGCTAAAGGTGCTCGGGGGAAAGTGATCCCCCAGACAGACTTGGAAAGGAGACTGGGCTCCAGACTAGCCGTGCAGGACCGACTTGGCCCACGGGATAGGCTACCCGAGCATGTGCGGGCCCGACTTGGGCCGAAGACTGTGATTGAAGACCCGTCGTCAAAGAAGCGGGCCCGTGCTAAGGAGGTTCCCCTTGTGATTAGGGAACGCTCATCCACACCTCGACGACCTCGGGCTCCAAGCGACCCGAAGGACAAGGGAAAGGGGAAGATGCCCGGATATTAGTCTCCGTATTTTATTATTTGAATATTACTATTTTTTTGGTGCGATTTTTTTTTTTTTTTTTTTGTAATTCCCGAGTTTATCGAGATATTAATAAAAGACATATTATTTGAAATCGTTCCCGTCTTTTCGATATTGCAGTGGTTGTACCCTTTTGACTGGTTGCCTACGTATCCACAATTAGCGGAATCAAACCAGACGTAGTTCAAAATTTGATTTGATTGATTTGACTTTTTTTTGCAATTTTCGAAATACATCAAGATCATTGATTCGAGATGTGCGACGGTAGAATAATTAATTCTAACTTATTGACTTGTCTATAATTTTGAAAATTTATAAAAAGACAAAGTTTTATAAATTTTTTGCAAATGACATTGAGACAGGGGTTTATGGGTAGTAGCGCTTCAGCTGGTCCAAGTTGGTCGGATTGACGAACTCGTTGCCATCCAGGTCCGTTAGCATCACCGCTCCTTCTGATAGAATTTTCTTGACTAAATATGGCCCAGCCCAATTGGGGTTGAATTTTCCCCTTGGGTCAACCGGTAGTAAGGCACGAACCGATTTTAGGACAAAATCTCCTTCTTTGATCTTCCTGGGCCTAACTCTTTTGTTGAAAGCCCGTTGCATTCTTTTTTGATATACTTGAATACTGTTGAGGGCCCGGGACCGCCGTTCGTCCAAGAGGACTAGCGAATCGTATCGGGCTTGGACCCAATCTGCTTCGTGTACTTGGCTTTCGAGTAAAATCCTTAGGGATGGTACTTCTAGCTCAACTGGTTGGACTGCTTCCATTCCATATGTCAGGTAATATGGAGTTGCTCCGGTTGCGGTGCGAATCGAAGTTCGGTACCCCCATAAGGCAAAAGGTATCTTGTCGGGCCAGTCCCGATAATTCTCAGCCATCTTTTTTAGTATGGTGACAATTGTTTTGTTGGCCGCCTCTACCGCTCTATTTGTTTGGGGTCGGTAAGGTGAAGATGTATGCCTCTGAATTTTGTATTTTGCCAGTAATGCGGTAGTTTCAGCTTGGAAATGGGTCCCGTGATCACTGATAAATTCGTGCGGAATCCCGTATCGGCATATAATCTTATTTTGGATAAATTTGGCCACGTGCTTGGCGTTCAAGACACGGTATGACTCGGCTTCTACCCATTTGGTGAAGTAGTCGATGGCCACCAAAATGAAGCAATGTCCTCCCGTCCCGGAAGGATGCACTTTCCCAATTATGTCTATACCCCATGTCGAAAACGGCCATGGTGATGTCATGGTATATAATAGGGAAGATGGCATATGTTGTACATTACCGAAGATCTGACAGTTATGGCAGTGCTTGACGTATAACTGACAGTCTGTCTCCATGGTGTTCCAGTAATACCCGAGCCTCATGATTTTGCAAGATAGTATATGGGCGTTCATATGCGGACCGTTTTCACCATCGTGGACCTCGGCCATGACCTTCTCGGCTTGAATTTTGTCGATACATAGGAGGAGAGCCCCCTGTGCCGTCTTTTTATACAATTGCCCGTCATCAGTACGAACAAATTGGGTTGCTAATCTTCGTAGGGCCTTTTTGGCCCGATTTTCAGCTCCCGCGGGATATTCCCCCGTTGTCAGGTATGTTAAGACGGTTTGATACTAAGGTTCTGGGTCAGTTATCTCGATATCTTGAATGGCATGGATGTAGGCCGGCTGTGACCGCCTTTCAACACAGATTGGCATGCTTGTCAGGTGATCCGGGATGTTCAGTAAAGATGCTAATTTGGAAAGTGCATCTGCAAACTGATTTTCCTCTCGGGGTAGGTAAATATACTCGACTTTCTGGAATTGTTTCTCTAGAACCCGTACTCGCGCTTGGTAAACCACGAGATTGGCGTTCCGAGTTTTCCATTTTTGGAGTGCTTGATTGATGACCAATGATGAATCACCGTGAACCCGGAGGTTTGTTACCCCTAAATCAGCGGCGGCTTGCAACCCGTGAATGCATGCTTCGTATTCGGCTGCGTTATTGGTCACGTCGAAGTCCAACTTGATGGATAAGGGAGTGTGTTCCCCTCGGGGTGAGATTAATAGAATTCCGACCCCAAATCCTCGGAAGTTGGATGCTCCATCGAAATACAGATCCCATGTCTCGGTATCGGTATGGAATATGTCCTCATCAGGAAAGGCCCATGTATCAGTGTGGCCCTCCTCGGGTATTGGGCTATCAGCGAGAAATTCGGCAACTACCCGGCCTTTGATGGCTTTTAATGGTACGAATTTGAGGTCGAACTCGGATAACATTAAAGTCCATCTCGACATCCTGCCGTTAAGGATGGGCTTCTCGAATAAGTATTTGATTGGATCCATTTTGGATAACACGTGTACCTCGTGACTGAGCATGTAATGTCGGAGGTTTTTAGTGGCCCAAACCAATGCTAAACACGTCTTTTCGAGCATTGTGTATTTGCATTCGTATTCGAGGAACTTTTTACTGATGTAGTAAATAGCCCGTTCTTCTGAATCAACTGTCTGGGCCAGCATAGCCCCCATGGCTGTCTCAGTCGTTGTTAGGTATAACGACAAAGGCAAACCGTTTGAGGTGGCATTAGTACCGGCGGAGCAGACAAGATCTCCTTGATTTTGTCAAAAGCTGCTTGACATTTGTCGTCCCATAGCACCCGTTCCCCGATCTTCAGTTTCTTGAAAATGGGTTCACATACCATGGTTAGCTTCGAAATGAAACGGCTGATGTATCGGACTTTCCCGAGAAACCCCCTTATTTCCTTTTCGGTCTTGGGTGGCTGCATCTCGGTAATGGCTTTGATTTTAGCTGGGTCGACCTCGATGCCGCGTTGGCTAACGATATGGCCCAGTAATTTGCCTGACGTTACCCCAAAACTGCACTTTTGTGGGTTTAGTCTCATGTTGTATTTTCGCAGTCTGGTAAAGAACTTTCTTAGGGCCGTGATGTGCCCGCTTCGGTCTTTAGACTTAACGATCATATCGTCCACATAGACCTCCACTTCCTTATGCATCATGTCGTGTAATATGGTGGTGGCAGTCCGTTGATAAGTGGCTCCTGCATTAATCAGCCCAAATGGCATGACGGTGTAACAGTAAGTACCCCAAGGTGTGATGAAGGTAGTCTTACCCATATCCTCTTCTGCCATTTTAATTTGATTGTATCCGGCATACCCGTCCATGAATGATAGAAAGGCATGGTCGGCCGTATTATCCACCAAAATGTCGATGTGTGGTAACGGGAAATCATCTTTTGGGCTGGCCTTGTTTAGGTCCCGGAAGTCTACGCATACCCGCACCTTGCCGTCCTTCTTGGGTACCGGCACGATGTTTGCGACCCAGTCTGGATATTCAGACAGTTGTATAAAGCCTGCTTTGAATTATTTATCGACCTCTTCTTTGACTTTAAGAGACCATTCGGGCTTCATTCTTCTGAGCTTCTGCTTTACCGGTTTGCACCCATCTTTGATGGGTATTCGGTGTTCAGCTATTTCTCGATTTATTCCCGGCATGTCCTTGTAGGACCATGCAAAGACATCTTTAAATTCTAGTAGGAGGTCCGTGAACTGTTGTCTCTCCTCTGGATCTAAAGATTGGCCCAACTTAAGCATCTGGGGCTCTAAAGTGGTTCCCACGTTGATGGACTCGGTTTCTTCGATTACCGGATCTCGGGATTCCCTTTGCTCGAGCTGCTCGACCAGATGCTGTGGTAGAGGTACCTGTTCGTCGGGTTTCTCAATGTCATTGCATATAAAATTTTTGAAATTGAGAAAATTTTGGAAATAAGACAAGTCGTAAGCAGAACGGTGTTCGTTATTATTATTAATGGTGAATTTTGAAAATAGCTCGAATAGAGCGGCCATCTGATCGTTGGTCAGTGGCGCGATAGGGAGAGGTCTTGGGACAGACCCCGAGACCTCGGTGGCTAAAGGAAAAGGGATTACAGACTCGACTCCAGTACCGGACCCTCTAAACCTGGACTCAGACTCCGACTCTGACTCAGACTCAGACTCGGACTCAGACTCGGTATCCGGCATGTCTCCTTCGCCGGCGGTTAGCTTGTAGACCCGTCCTTGACTGTCGGTCCATTTTATAGTCTTCCTCCAAGCCCTTGTCTCGGTGTTGGCGCCGACCTCGGTAATGAGCTTGGTTGGGTCGAACCGATCGCTGCGGAGGATCAAGTTGACCAAGTCATCTTTCGGAGCAGGGACGGTCTTGTCTTCTCCAAATAAGAGCCCCAGCACGGGCTCGGAGTCGCTCTCCCTTTTCTCGGACTCATCCTGGATAGCGGTGAATATGTCATCGGGGATGTAGTTGCATTCCCGAGACGTTTTGGTCTCGGGATATGTGATGGTGGGTCGGTAGAGGCCCACTTGGATGGCTCCGAAAACTGGAGTGACAAATTTGATTGCAGAGGCCCGGCCTACATTCTCCGAGCTTATAGTATATCCCAATCCGAGTCAGGACTCTGCGTTGTCTAGGACCTCGATGATCTTCCCCGCCGGAAGATATGGTCTTGAGGTAGCTCCGGGTAGGTAACCCAGATTTTGTAGCATCGTGTCGATGCTAGGGGCGAAGTAGGGATTGAAAAGATATTCTTCTTCAATCATACCCACGAAATCGAAACCTCGTGGTTCGGCCTGGTTTGTGGCGTTGCAGCTCGCCACGGTCATCGGTGTTGCCTCCAGTGTTATGATACCGTCTTTAAGTGTCATCTTGACTTTTCGGTGGAGGGTAGATGTCACGGCCTTGACTGCGTGGATCCAAGGCCTTCCTAACAAGAGGTTGAATGATGAGGTGACATCTATCACCTGGAATTCTAGCTCCTTTTCGATTGGGCCCGTTATGATCTTCAGTTTAACGGCCCCGGCGACTGGTTTTGGGCTTCCATCGAAAGCCTGGATAGTTTGCGCCGTTGGGAGATAGTCGGCATCAGTGATGCCGAGGGCCCTAGCGGTCCTTAATGGTAGGACATTCACGGCTGATCCGTCGTCAATAAGGGTCATCGGGAGGTACTTACCCTTGCAGATGACCGTAATATATAGGGCCAGATTATGATTGGGCCCAAATGGAGGTAGATCAGCTTCAGAGAAGATTATGAGTGGGCCTTCTTCTTTGGATTTGCCCTTAAGGTAGGGCATGATGGTGGCTACCATTTCAGCGGGGGTAGCTTCTGAGTCGACCTTTATTTCATCGAGAGCCTTAGTCAGTGCTTCTCGATGAGCCTGCGAGCTAACCAGTAGTTGCCATATAGTTAGATCATCTCGAACCCTCTTCATTTGTTGGACCAAGGCCGTGTCACTGCTTGGTTCCTCGGGGGTTGGCTCCGTCCTGGCAGGTTCAGTGACGGATGTAGAGGTGGCGCGCCCCGTAGCGGCGAGGTGATTGGTGGCTAGAGCCTTGGATTTGGCTTTTCGCACTTCTTCGAGGGTAATAGGGACAACCTCCCCTTTGGCTAGGTATACGTCGTCCTCGTCATCGAACCATATCCCATTAATTTGTGGGATAAAAGGAGAAATGAAGTGAGAACAATCGATTACCTCCCCCGTGAATATTGCGTGAGCACTGAACGGGTTGTCTTTGTTGCTCGGCTTGTCTCCGGGCAACGGGATTTTCCCGCTCTCAATAAGATCTTGGATTAAATGATTTAGCTTCCAACATTTTTCAGTATCATGTCCGTTGCCCCGTTGATACTGAAAGTAGGCTATAGCATTGTAATACTTGGGCCTCTTCTCTGCTGGAGGCTCTGGAGTTGGGCCTATTGGTTGAATCAGACCCTTTGAAGATAGCCTTTGCAAGGCATAAGTATAGGTAGTCCCTATATCTGTGAATACCCGATTTGGTGTATTCTTTTTGGATGAGGTGTCGAGCAAATTTACGTCATCAAAGATGCTGCGGGTTGCAGCTGCAGGTGTGGGCTTGTTTGTGGACGAACTAGCCCCTTGATAGCCTTTGGTAGAGGCCTTATTCAGGCTCTCTAACCTTAGATCATCTTCTATCCTTGTGCCCATTTCAGTAAGGACAGCAAAGTTTGGGATAATAGCATACCGGAGATGGACCCGGTAGGATGGGAGTAGATTTTTAACGAAGGCTTCCACTATGGCCTTCTCGCCGGGCTTGTCGACCAGCTTCACACTCTCGGCCCTCCACCGTTGCAGATATTTTGTGAACCCTTCTTTGGGCTCTTGGGCCATTACCTCCAGAGTACGCATTGTAGTCTGGATTTCAGTGTTATCGGCGTAGTTCCGAGCAAACTCGGTCGCCACATCATCCCAAGTCTTGTATTTCTTGGGGTCGAGCCTGTAGAACCAGGCCTTAGGGTGCTTCTCCAGGGAAGAAGGGAACAAGTGCTTGAACATAGTTGACCTCACCCCCTTTATCGCCATGAAGTCTTTGAAAGCCCGGATGTGGTGGACCGGGTCTTCGGTACCCTCAAACATAGGAAGTCCCGTTAAGTTGAGGTTAGCAGGAAGCTCGTTATCTAAAGGTGAATAGATGCGAGCATTCTCGGTGTGGATCGAGTTGTTCGTCGATAGGGAGACTTGTTCCTCAAGCCTACGAACAATACTGACCAGCTCGGCCATGGGCCCATTGGGCTCGGATCCTTGAAAAGGGGCCGTCTTCTCTACGACGCTTAGTCGGGTGGCTAACGTTGCTTGGTTAGCCTGGATGGAAGTTAGTTGAGTCTCGAGCTTGGCGAGAGCATCTTTCAATTCGTCCATCTTGCGTTGATGTCTAGTCACGGGCGGCCTGTCTGTAAGAACACCACGTAATCAGAAACTAGCCCAAAAATCTCGAAATAGAAAGTACATCCCGAACAAGACTAAAAAAGGAAATGACTCGGAAAAGACACCTATACGGGTGACTTGCGAAAGGTGGGCCTTCCTTAGGATTTGGCGAGTGGGCCTAGTCCTGTTCGAAAGAAGGTTCACGTGAGACATCCCCAGACTTTAGACTCGATTGTGTTGACGGGCCCTCCTATGTAGGGGTTTGTCCTACGTAGGTGGGCCTTGCCTTAGTCTAATAAGGCGGACTAGGAAGGGGAAGAAACTCATGATGTAAGATCGACGGAGTTTCGACGCTATAGACTTCGACAACTTAAGAACGACCCGACACTGCTAAATACGGGAAGTCCTAGAAGTGGAAGGTTTTTGAAAATTGATGGTTTTTTGAAAAGGACCGAGTAAACTCGGTTTGAGGACCCAATTTCCGAGAAAACTAAAAGGGGTATTGGGCCGAGGATTTTGAAAGTTCGAAAGTATTTTCGAGTTTTGAATTGGGCAGCATACCGTCTAGAAAATAGGCTATTTTGAGTAAAATCATAAGTCCTAAATTCGGTATGTGTCCCGGGTTTTGAAATTGAATAGTTTGAAAAAGATTCAATCTTTGAAAAAAGACGGTTTTTGAAAACGACTCGGAAACCAAGTAGCACGTAGTCACACAGGCATTATAACGACGCCATGTATGCTCTATACTAAGTCTTGGTCAGGCTATAGGGGGTCTATACCAGTGTAAATAGTCTAGACGTTGATCGGGACGGACTTCCTAAGTCGAGTTGATCTTAGAACATGCCGCGAAACCCACTCGAATCGACTATGGACACCTTTCAACATATCCATATTGGAGTACATCGACGGTATATTGGGACGTCGGTCGCGAGTACCGGCCCGGGAAAATATGGGTTATGCATGAACCGTAAAACTAACACGCGTATTGTATTTGTCAAACGATTTCTATTCGAGTCTCACCCTGAGGATGCCAATGGTAAGTCACGCATCATTTAATCCCCAGCGGAGTCGCCAAATTGTGGACATGACATAGGTCCACCCCGACGCGGCCACGCGCGGGTTTGGGTAGGCGAATGAATCTCCATATGAGAAGGA
The DNA here is from genome assembly GCA_958450325.1 of Agrostemma githago. Classification (NCBI taxonomy): domain Eukaryota; kingdom Viridiplantae; phylum Streptophyta; class Magnoliopsida; order Caryophyllales; family Caryophyllaceae; genus Agrostemma; species Agrostemma githago. Next base: position 28,364,605 of record OY288245.1, read on the forward strand.
TCGAATTGAAATTTAGGTCTATGTGGAGTCGCCACCGAATTTTATGGTTATTCGGAACCGTTCGAGCCCACTCTATGTCGTAGTGGGCCGTATACAAAATATGGCCCATTTCCGATGTCAGAGTTTATTGGGCTCGTCCCTTTGCATATCGATATAGATGCCGACTTGAGCGGTTAATCGTATATTGAATGACTCTTGTTCGCCAACGGTTTCGGGCATCCGGAAACCGAGGTTCTGAGTAAGGGGTGAGGGTACGTGTTGGGAAGCCCACAAAGGACACCCAACCCCGCCCGCACATTAGCGGCCTCTACTAAGAACTCGAATGACTTTCTAATACGCGTGCTAGTAAAACGGGAAAATGATATGCAAAGATTTACTTTCCCTAAACTTGCGAATGGAATCGAAAAGTGGGTTTCTATGTCAATTTAATGCAACTAAAATTAACGTCGAAGTTGTATTTTAGCATGCGGGTTCATTTAGTACAATAAACGAATAATAATTAAATTGACAAAAGAAACAAAAAAAACGCGTTAGTAAACGATGTAAAGAAACGAATAATAACGGTTTGCAATTATTGAGTTGAATTGAAAAGATGCAAATATGAGGATGCACGATTTGAAAAGATAGTATACATGTGATTAATTATACGCATGTTGACCTAAGTCGTAAAATACAATCGAGTTTGAAAAAATAGAATAATGTACGACTTGCGTTTTAGTCGTTATGAGGCTACTCGATCGAGTGGTCGATGGACTCGATCGAGTAGGCCTGTAAAAAGTGATTCTGTTTTGCATTATGGACCGTACTCGGCCGAGTTATTGACCAACTCGATCGAGTACATGGCCACTCGACCGAGTCACTGTGAGACTCGATCGAGTGGTGATCGTGATTGGCATTCTGACTTGATTTTGAGGTGCCACTCGACCGAGTGGGCTAGGCACTCGGTCGAGTGCCCTCTGTACGAATTAAGATTCGTTTGTAAAATCGTGTTTTATGTCGAAAATCGTTTTAAATTGATTATTGAGATGTGATTAAATTCTCTCCGCGTTAATAATGTCATAATTCCAAAGAATTGTTTTGACACTTATTTAGCATTAACGAAAATTGCCCTAAGTTGATTTAATGCGATTTAGAAAGATTGACTCTTTGATTAAATAATAAAAGAACTTGATTCCCTCGACTTCTCCGACATCGATAAATCCCTAGAGATCGTGATGTCGGATCCGTGTCAACGGGTCTCGACCCTTATTAAAATTTGTTTTAGAAAATTCGATGAATGCAATATTAAAGATGATAACGACGAGAAATAATGACGAATTCTTGTTTAAGTTGACTCATCTCAATAATCAAATAATCGGGGTACCGGGATAAGCGACCGTCAACGCTGTGTGCAGTACACTTGTATGTTCGTGTTTTCTTATCCCGATATCCTTCTTACTTGACACAAATCAATGAGTATTTTAATATTTTGATGCAATAATGATAACGAGGTAAATAATAATAATAATAATCGTAATAATAATAATAATAATAACGTAACAATAATAATAATAATAATAATAATAATAATAATAATAACGTAATAATAATAATAATAATAATAATAATAATAACGTAATAATAATAATAATAATAATAACGTAATAATAATAATAATAACATAATAATAATAATAATAACGTAATAATAATAATAATAATAATAATAATAATAATAACGTAATAATAATAATAATAATAATAATAACGTAATAATAATAATAATAACGTAATAATAATAATAATAATAATAATAATAATAATAATAATAATAATAATAATAATAATAATAATAATAACGTAATAGTAATAATAATAATAATAATAATAATAATAATAATAATAATAATAATAATAATAATAATAATAATAATAATAATAATAATAATAATAATAATAATAATAACGTAATAATAATAATAATAATAATAATAATAATAATAATAATAATAATAATAATAATAATAATAATAATAAACATAAAAAAGGACATGAACGACGAGAGAAAAAATGAAAAGAGAACGAGGTTTGTCACGCTCAACCTACATGTTCTTGTCTCGGAATAAGGCTCGTAAACGCGGCTATGACACGAGAGTCTTCGAGGTATATGGAGGCTAAGTTGTGGTGGCTCGGGTTGAATTCCTAAAACTAGGTTTAGGGTTTGCTAAAGTCGATTTTCCTAGGGTTTGTCTGGGGTTGCTTGAGGATGCACCAGGATTAGGGTTGTGAAGGTGTTTAGGGTTTGTAAGGGATGTGAATAATGTCTTGTAGGGTGTTGCATGGGGTGTATATATAGGCTAGGCTAGGGCATCGTTTTAGGGCTACTCGACCGAGTAGGAGGCCAACTCGGTCGAGTGGCCCGTTATGCCAGCCGTCGGGCTCAAAGTCGGCCCACTCGATCGAGTGGATAGGTCACTCGATCGAGTGGCCTAGATGGGTCGCACGGGTCTTGTTTTGGACCTTAACCTCGATTGCTCGATGGGTTTTGTGTTTGACTTGGACTTTTGATGGTTTTATGGCTGTTGTGTGTCTCGGAAACGACTTTGACCGGGGTTGACCCAATCGTGAAAAGTCGGTTTTAATTTCGGTGTCGGTTTTGGCCCAAATTAGTCTTGTTTGACTCGGAATGATCCACTGGGCCTGAATTTGAGGTTGATTTTGTGAGATTTGTACTCTGTAAGTGTGTTAGCCAGCGATTAATGGATTTGAGCCCGTATCCGAGCGCGTAGAAACATGTTAGCGTCCGATCATCATCGGGTGATTTTTGGAAACTGCCATAGACACCTGGCAGTCAAAATGCGGGTGTCTACAGGAGTCGTACCGGGAATCTCGAGATGGTTAACTTCTTCTGTAATTCCTTGAGAGCTCCGTTTGACTCTCAATTTCTTCCTCCTCTTAGCGATTCTTTAATCCTTCTACTTCTTCTTCGGCCAATCCCTTTGACTTCCTTATCGGGTTTGAAAATTTCTGTTTCGATTTGTCGTTGACTCTGACTCTATTTATCCGTTTACCATTTTCTCGAACCTATGTTACAAAAAGTTTGACTTTTTAAAACTTTGTGTAACACCCCAGATTTTATGAATAAAATTAATTTAAAATTATATTTGTATTTTTAATTTTGTTTACAATTTAACTCGTAAATCTTAAAATTATTATAAAACGAATTTGTCGTTTAATCGTTTCAAACTCCTAAAATTCTATTTGACTCGGAAACTCTTCTTATATTTAAAACATATTTTTTTTCCCTTTCGATTCATTTTATAAATTTCGTTTAATTTTTAACGAAAGTCTATTTCGACGATTTAAATTCTAAATTCTTTTTATTTATTATTTAAGTTCGAAAATTCTATTTCCGGGTCGAGGTTAATTTATTTTAAGTTTCGTCAAAATATTTATTTCATTTCCTCGAGAAATCAATTTAATTCACTTTATCGAAAATTTATTATTTATCGGGAAATATATTTTCATCGTCTAAATTATGTATCTATATCTACTTCGTTTTTGTCTCGAATACTTTATTTACTCGTTTTATTTGACGGTCCAATTATTTATTTATTTTATTAACTCGATTTTAATTCGATTGCATGGATCAGTCAACTTATTGTTACGGAATTCTTTATTTCGTTTTTCTAACCCGAGTATTTAATTAAACCGTATACTACGTATACTTATTGTCTCGGGATTGGTACACTTTTTCTTTGGTGAGTTGAATTCAACCCACATGAATTACGTTCTTTCCCCTCCACCGTTTCATTCATCCTAACATTCATTCCTTTTGCCTCCTTCTCTCACCGCTTCCCCTTACTCCTTTTCTTATTTTCCTCTGCTGCATCTACACTCCCTATCATCTCTTTTCTTCGTTCTCTTCAGCAACATCGGGCATTCAACATCATCGTTCCTCTTCTGTTTTTCCTCCATCCTCTTCGTCTCTTTTCTTCTTCTTACATTCGTTTCCTGCTGCTGCCACGAACTGCTGCTGCTGTGTTTTGTTTACTCCATCTGTGTCATTCTCTGTTCATTTTCGTGCTCTAATTCTTTTGTCGACTGATCTGCTATCTTCTTCGATCGCTGCTGCTGTTTTTAATGTATGTTCCCTCTTCTTTTGTTCTTCCATTTCAGCATCTTTGTTGCTGTTGTTGCTATACTTCGCTGCTGTTTGTTTTCTGCTACTCCTCCGTTCGTCGATTTTTGCTCACGGTTGGTTATTGCTGTTGGTTATCAATTTCCGTGCTTCTTCATTTCTTTCCTTCGTCTTCCTTGTTTCGTTCTTGTACGATGTCTTGTTGCTGCGTGGTTGTTGCGTTGCTGCTCGCTGCTCTCTGTTTTCTTTTTCGTCCTCGTTATGCTTTGTTGTTTTGATGAGGTTGATGTTGCTGTTTCTGCTGTCGATCATTCCTAAAGCTCATCTTCTACTTCATTTCTGTCGATGCGTCGATGCTATTTGTGGATCGTTTCTGCTGCTGTACTGCGTTTCGTTTTGTTTGCTTCGTAATTTCTAATGTGGGTCAGATTGTTGCTGGTTGTTGGTCCCTCTTTCTTCTCCTGCTTTTCTTCTTTTCATCCTGTCAGTTATCGTTGTTGGCTGCTACTGTCATCAATTCTATACGTGTGTCTGCTGTACTGTGTCGTTGCTATTACTGCTACTGTTTTTCGTTTTCCTCCTCCTCCTCTTCTTCTTCTCCTTGTTGCTACTGCGCATCCGTCTTCCTTGGTTCGCGTTTCTCTATTTTAAATTGCTACTCTTGTAGTACCATCGCCATTGTTTGTTGTCGATATTCAATTTCATTTGTTTGTTGTTGATCGACCTTTGCTCTCTTCCGTTTCTTTTGCTTTCTGCACCGTGTCTGATCTTGTTGTCTCGCTACTGTTGTCGTCGGGTATTGTTGTAGCTGATTCGTGAAGTTGTTGTTTGTGGGTTGCTCTTTGAAGACGCCGAGTCCGTATTCTTTGTCCCTCCAATTTTCTTATTCCATGCTCTCGATAAACCTCCATTCTCTGCCAATCTTCTAGCGTTTCGTGAGGCCTTCGTCAAGGACAAGAACAGGATTGATTCCATTATCGCCTTAAGGTAACTCTAGGACGTTACTCGATTTTATATCGTATGTTTGAGTAGTAGTATGTAGTAAATATTTTAACTTCGGTTTTCTAATTTTAGCTGTTTATTATTGCTAATTATATTAATTTTAAATCGTATTCCTTATAAATATTTTACAACTTTCGATATCGTTTTATAAATCGTTAATAATTTAATTATTTACGATCGTTATAATATTTTGTTGGTTATCGTGACAGTAGTAACAAAATAATAACGATTTCATATTTTCTTCATATTTCGTTAATTTATAATTTTAACTCAAAATCGTATTTTTATATTATAATCGAGATTTGTATACTGGTTTAATAAATTAATTACATTTTACGACTTATATTAATAAATGAGAAAGTAGTCGATTTTGTTTTAAATACATTTTTAGTCGAGACTATTTTCCCTAATAATTTCTCATTTGTCTACGATTGATTATTTTTAGTAAAATCAGTATTATTTATTGATAAAATCTATTTGCTAAAATTAATTTGAAAGCTTTATAACATCTCGTTCAATTTATAAAATTCGTCGAATCAATTAATTTTGATATCGTTTTTCTTAAAATATCTCTTTTCAAAAATTTATAGTTTTAACTCGATTTCCTAATTATTTATAAAATACTATATAATGACTTATTAAATTTTATTTATATTTTGAGTAACGAATTTAGAATTATATATATATTAAAGTTACGATAACAACGATAATTATAAAATGTTAATTTCGTTAGAAATGCTATTTTTATACATTTCACTAATTTTAATGATTTACGTATTTCTATAAGAATATTTCTATTTTAAGTAAGTTTCTAAAACTAGTAAGTTTCTATTTATGGAAAGCTTCCCGTTTAATATAAAATGTTATTCCTTTTATCCTCATATTATTTATATTGATTATATTTATTTTTCTATATCGATAATGGCTTGTTTTGGAGTTATGGAATAAGGTCAAGTGTGGGGTTAGAGTAATATAGTCTGGGATGTACGTTTTTGCCATCAGCTATAAAGCCGGTGTGTCTATTTGGGGCACATTTGGTCGTTGAACTGGGCGTAGTTTCGCCCAGGAGAGTGTATGTTTTGACCTTAAGCTAGATATCGCATCGTGTTAGTAGCCGTCAGCTGAACTAGATATATTTGTTGTCTAGGAGGGGTGTGCACTGCTTAAACCAGGACCTCGCTGCACGCAGTCCTGTTATAGTTGAGTTGCCTAGTTAGAGACTGGATTCTGTTATGAGTTAAGTCTACAGTTCTCGAAGCTAGTTTCTAGTATTATCCTAGTGAAAGTCTAGCCTTGTGCACACTGTTCGAATTTCCATAACGCCATTTTTGAATATTTATATTATCGATTCATTTTCACTTGCAGGTTGTCAAGTATTTTAAGTTTCGCTGAAAACTTATTTTTATTATATCGTTTTAATGTTTTTTCTGTTTTTAAATATTTTGATATAATAATACTATTATTTTTCCATATGATATAATTTGGCTGGGAGAACGTCCGAGTTACTCCCCACTGACGTGGCTGTTATGTTTATAACATGACAGGTAATTGCTCCTGGGTTTTGGGTGTGAGCTAGCGAGTAGCGTGGATCCTACTCTTTCTTTATTCATGTAATTTATGGATTTGTATAACCCGTTTGGTGAATTTTCTCTTTAGCCCTTTTGTAAAAAGAGGCCTTTGTATTGACTTACCATTTTGTTTTAATAAGATATAGTTTGTCATTGTGTTTTAATCCCAACTCTACAGTGTTCCCGCCACTGTATTGCGTTAGAATTTCTAGGGGATTACAGTTGGTATCAGAGCATTGTTGCTCCCGACGCTTACACCTGATTCTAGGAAAAATACTCGTAAATGATTTGAACATCTAAAAGAATATTAGTGAGAGATGGGTAGAAATCCAAGTAAGGACTTAACTGTTAGGTTTATATGTTCTTGTAACTTAATGATTAGCATTGAATATTTGTTGCTTTTGTCTGGAAGAAGATGAATGAACAAGATGTTGATAGGATGTTGCTCCAGTTCGGAATGAGACCTGCTTAGAACTCTCAATGCCTGCCGACTCGAGTGGACAACTTGGTGCTCCAAGAAAGATGTCGTTGGTAACTCTTCAGCTTCGATTTAGTTTGCTTCAGCTACAGGCCAGATGATTAATAGTAGATTCATGTTCCATGATGTTGCAGTAGATCTAGATGGAGCGACTCAAGACTTGTGTGTTCGTTCCTCTACCAGAAGATGAAGATATCCCGCGAATTCCTTTGTGGAACCTTGGAGGCCCGAAGATTCTCTTCTCGTTTAAGGACTTATCTATCTAGAATCATTGATTCTTTTCTACCTGGTTCTGCCTTTTCCAGTTCTTCTCTTATTAATTCTTGTCTTCATTCTTGTGATAAGTATTTGATTAATTCTCTTATTTTACCATCTTCCCTCTTGAGATTCTTTGGTGTGACCGGTTCTGTCTTAGTAAACCCCGTGAGAGTTAAGTTATAGATATTTGAGGTTTAGTAAACCCTTGTTACCTGGTTTGAGGATTGTGAGTTATACCTTATTTTCTAAGGTAAGTAAGAAATATTCGAGGATTGAGTTGAATGGTATTAGTTGATTAATTAATGGAGTTAGGTTGATACTTTGGACACCAAACTTTGGGTAATAGGTTAGTTTTGTTATTTTGGAGTACTTAGAGTTGAACGATATTTTGGAGTTGTAAAATTATATCATATTTGATGGATACCGAGCACCTAACCTAGAACCTAGAACCGAACTAAATATAATTGATAGTGTTACTTGGGATTCTTACCTAATACTCATTTGATGGATGAGTCGTGAATATTTGGGATCTTAGAGTATTGTTTAAGTGTTAACCTGAGTGTTGTGGTACCATTGAAGGTTTTCATTAATATTGTTAGAAATTTTGGTGGACATAAATAAGCCGTGTTTCTCGAGGTTTAGATCGTGATGTGTAAGGTTGTAACCTTTGAACTTTGGACTCGAGTGATCTAACTTGGATAAATTGTTGTTAACCTTGAATAGGAGAAACTTATTGCACAATTAGAGGTTGGATTTATCGCGTTGTTTTGAGGAATACTTAATGCGGATCGTCTTGATGGATTTGTAGTTCAGAACCCTTTGACCAACGAGATTGTGGCTTCGTTGAATTAATATTTTCGTGGTTTCCTGATATGATATGAAATTTGGTGGAATTCTCAGAAATCTTAGTCGAAGGACGTGTTTGAAGATGTGAGTGTTTGCGCCATTACCTATAGGTTTGAGCATTTTTGAGGATTTATTGTACCTTTCCCAACCTCTGTCTACTTGTGATGTTTTTAAACATGTTGGTGAAATCATTTCTGGGGATTTGTACCCGAGCATTATTAATTTGTGGATTTTAGTGTTCCTTACTCGAGAAATTTGGAGTATACCTCGAGTTTAAACCTTATGAGCTTTGGACATTTTAGCCTTAACGATTACGAGTTTGGGTATGTTATGTTAACTGTTGGAATCTTAATATGGATTTGTTTCTAAAGCATTTGTGGATTAGTATCGTGTCGCTTCGACGATTGGTTAGTCACGTAAGACATTTTTGGGGATTGTGACTGAGTAGTACCACCTAGTACCTAATATTGGACTTAGCGTTGTTCTCCCAGCCAAATTATATCATATGGAAAAATAATAGTATTATTATATCAAAATATTTAAAAACAGAAAAAACATTAAAACGATATAATAAAAATAAGTTTTCAGCGAAACTTAAAATACTTGACAACCTGCAAGTGAAAATGAATCGATAATATAAATATTCAAAAATGGCGTTATGGAAATTCGAACAGTGTGCACAAGGCTAGACTTTCACTAGGATAATACTAGAAACTAGCTTCGAGAACTGTAGACTTAACTCATAACAGAATCCAGTCTCTAACTAGGCAACTCAACTATAACAGGACTGCGTGCAGCGAGGTCACCCCTCCTAGACAACAAATATGTCTAGTTCAGCTGACGGCGACTAACACGATGCGATATCTAGCTTAAGGTCAAAACATACACTCTCCTGGGCGAAACTACGCCCAGTTCAACGACCAAATGTGCCCCAAATAGACACACCGGCTTTATAGCTGATGGCAAAAACGTACATCCCAGACTATGTTACTTTAACCCCACACTTGACTTTATTCCATAACTCCAAAACAAGTCATTATCGATATAGAAAAATAAATATAATCAATATAAATAATATGAGGATAAAAGGAATAACATTTTATATTAAACGGGAAGCTTTCCATAAATAGAAACTTACTAATTTTAGAAACTTACTTAAAATTGAAATATTCTTATAGAAATACGTAAATCATTAGAATTAGTGAAATGTATAAAAATAGCATTTCTAACGAAATTAACATTTTATAATTATCGTTGTTATCGTAACTTTAATATATATAATTCTAAATTCGTTACTCAAAATATAAATAAAATATAATAAGTCATTATATAGTATTTTATAAATAATTAGGAAATCGAGTTAAAACTATAAATTTTTGAAAAGAGATATTTTAAGAAAAACGATATCAAAATTAATTGATTCGACGAATTTTATAAATTGAACGAGATGTTATAAAGCTTTCAAATTAATTTTAGCAAATAGATTTTATAAATAAATAATACTGATTTTACTAAAAATAATCAATCGTAGATAAATGAGAAATTATTAGGGAAAATAGTCTCGACTAAAAATGTATTTAAAACAAAATCGACTACTTTCTCATTTATTAATATAAGTCGTAAAATGTAATTAATTTATTAAACCAGTATACAAATCTCGATTATAATATAAAAATACGATTTTGAGTTAAAATTATAAATTAACGAAATATGAAGAAAATATGAAATCGTTATTATTTTGTTATTACTGTCACGATAACCAACAAAATATTATAACGATCGTAAATAATTAAATTATTAACGATTTATAAAACGATATCGAAAGTTGTAAAATATTTATAAGGAATACGATTTAAAATTAATATAATTAGCAATAATAAACAGCTAAAATTAGAAAACCGGAGTTAAAATATTTACTACATACTACTACTCAAACATACGATATAAAATCGAGTAACGTCCTAGAGTTACCTTAAGGCGATAATGGAATCAATCCTGTTCTTGTCCTTGACGAAGGCCTCACGAAACGCTAGAAGATTGGCAGAGAATGGAGGTTTATCGAGAGCATGGAATAAGAAAATTGGAGGGACAAAGAATACGGACTCGGCGTCTTCAAAGAGCAACCCACAAACAACAACTTCACGAATCAGCTACACCAATACCCGACGACAACAGTAGCGAGCCAACAAGATCAGACACGGAGCAGAAAGCAAAAGAAACGGAAGAGAGCAAAGGTCGATCAACAACAAACAAATGAAATTGAATATCAACAACAAACAATGGCGATGGTACTACAAGAGTAGCAATCGAAAATAGAGAAACGCGAACCAAGGAAGACGGATGCGCAGTAGCAACAAGGAGAAGAAGAATAGGAGGAGGAGGAAAACGAGAAACAGTAGCAGTAATAGCAACGACACAGTACAGCAGACACACGTACAGAATTGATGACAGTAGCAGCCAACAACGATAACTGGCAGGATGAAAAGAAGAAAAGGAGGAGAAGAAAGAGGGACCAACAACCAGCAACAATCTGACCCACATTAGAAATTACGAAGCAAACAAAACAAAACGCAGTACAGCAACAGAACAGCAGCAGAAACGATCCACAAATAGCATCGACGCATCGACAGAAATGAAGTAGAAGATGAGCATTAGGAATGATCGACAGCAGAAACAGCAACATCAACCTCATCAAAACAACAAAGCATAACGAGGAGGAAGAAGAAAACAGAGAGCAGCGAGCAACAACGCAACAACCACGCAGCAACAAGACATCGTACAAGAACGAAACAAGGAAGACGAAGGAAAGAAATGAAGAAGCACGGAAATTGATAACCAACAGCAATAACCAACCGTGAGCAAAAATCGACGAACGGAGGAGTAGCAGAAAACAAACAGCACCGGGGTATAGCAACAGCAGCAACAAAGATGCCGAATTGGAAGAACAAAAGAAGAGGGAACTTGCATTAAAAATAGCAGCAGCGATCGAAGAAGATAACAGATCAGTCGACAAAAGAATTAGGGCACGAAAATGAACAGAGAATGACACAGATGGAGTAAACAAAACACAGCAGCAGCAGTTCGTGGCAGCAGCAGGAATCGAATGTAAGAAGAAGAAAAGAGACGAAGAGGATGAAGGAAAAATAGAAGGGGAACGATGATGTTGAATGCCCGATGTTGCCGAAGAGAACGAAGAAAAGAGATGATAGGGAGTGTAGATGCTGATAATTGTCGTTTGTAGTGCCTATTCTGTAGTGTTTTGGTCCCATTTTCCTTGTGGAACCGCTTCTTTGGAGCGGTTTATGGGCTTCTTATGTTCCCTTTAGCTCGTTTCAGGTTCCCGAGACCGTTCATGAAGAGTTGGAGTGATTCCGACTCAATACATATGCATTTTGGAGCCAACGAAGCTAAGGAACGATGACTCGATGCCTTGGAATCGATCCCGAGCCTCCGAGACCCGATCCCGAGTCCCGAGAATCGATGAGAAGGCCATGAGAACCAAGGAGGGACCGAAAAGTTCATATTGGAGGCCTACAAGACTATTCCCGATCGGGTATGGCCTCATCCCGATCGGGAATAAAGAGGAGAGCAAGGAGCGACTACTGTGGGGTGTTCCCGATCGGGAACATAAAATCCCGATCGGGATTCTCCACTTTCCCGATCGGGATTTCCTTTCCCGATCGGGATTGTCCCAGTTCAGCCCGTGTTCATTTCCTTTCGATTCCTTTCATTCTTAAACCCTTTATATACCCTTCTCTTGTAAGAAGACAAAGGATTATCATACCCTAGACTAGTTTAAGCCTCAAAAACCCTAGATTGATTCTCACTCATTAGCTTTAATCTTCTCTTAATTTTAGTTAATCTTTAGTTAATCCTTTGTAATTAGTGCTTGTATTAAGGGATTCTTGGAGATTGTCTCAAGCTTGACAACCTTGGGATTGTATTTGGGTTTCTCATTAATGCAAGATTGTTCCTTTTCTTCATCTAGTGTTGGTACAATCCTTTCTCATCCTTGTTCTTTGTTATTTATACAAGTTTGAATCTTTTCTTAGTGTTATTGTTATTGTTCTTGTTTGGATTTGTCATTATGGATGTTTGGATGTTTGTCTTAGTTTCTCTTTTGATTGTTATTCTTCCTTTCATCATGAGTGAGTAGTCTTCTTGTGGGGTTAGTAGGGGGATTAGGGGTAGATTATGGATAATTAGGGTTGATTAAGGGGAAAGGGTGAATCTTTGTTGCTAGTCACATTGTGAGCACTCCATGTGTTTGTTGTTATGCTTGTATGAGTAGTAGTGGCCAATGCTCCTTGTGCATGTGTTCATGAATCCATTTTTTGCCTATGATGTGGGAATGTTGAGAATAATCGTAGTTGCGAGAGCACAGATTAGGGTCTAAGTTGCGAGAGCCCGGACCCACCTTGACATCGGTTTAAGTTGCGAAAGCCCGGACCGACTCTAGACACTAGGAGACATCCATACCCTTGATCATCCCAATTACCCTTCTACCTCTATGAACCCGACCTACCCCACTTCTTTCCATATTTGAGTCATCTTCTAGTTAGACATCGTTTACTTTAGTTTTCTAGTTAAACCGATCATTATCATTGTTTATCATCATTAGTCTAGTTCTTACTCCTCTTCATTTGTTTCCTTTTATAGCTTTCTTTGTGTTTGTTCATGTGACTTAGCCTAGTTTTAGTGGACCTAGTCTAGACCTTACTCTACCGTCCCTGTGGATATCGACCCTACTTGCCCTAGCTACCCACTAGGAATAGTCGGTTTATTATTGTTGGCTAGGGACGTGACAAATCCTTACCATCAATTTGGCGCCGTTGTCGGGGACGGTGCATTGTTTAGACTTAGTTTGCTTATTTCTAGACTTAGTTACCCCTCTTTGTGTTCTCCCATCTTCTCTTGTGTATATTCTCTTGATTTTTCTTCTTTCTTTAGTGTTATCTCTGCTTTTTCTCTTTGTCTCTAGTTGTGTTTGTTATTGTCGTTGCCTAGTGCCCATAAAGCACTAGGTGTTCTTACGTTTGTTCTAGTGTGTAGTGTATGCCTAGGAGGGGAGGCGACCTCTATCTCTTTAATCCAGAGCCGGAGAGACTCTTTCGAGCCTTTCGCCAACGGACGATTAATCGGGTTAGGATCTCTCAACCAAGTGCAAGCACCACTCATCAAGGGCAAGCCCAAAGAGCCGACTTGAGCATTTCACCTCGAGAGACGGCCGGAGGGACCTTCATCAATCCCTTCGGTGATTCTTCTCCTAATTCTCCTTCTTCATCTACATCAACACTCTCTACACCCCCATCCTCTCCCTTATATCCAAGGATGCCGAAGTTTTCCTCTCACTCCACTTTCACGGAAGATGTCTTGCCGGGACCGAGTGCATTACCGGAAGCCTATACCGGAAATTTTGTGGCCAAGACTCAATTTATCCAACTTGTGGAGAGGAGCCCATTTAGTGGTTTGCCCACCGAAGACCCGCACCAACATATGGAGACCTTCTCCGATTATTGCGATGCTATTTCTCAACCCGGGGTTACACAAGATCAAATTCGATGGGTTTTATTTCCTTTCTCATTAATTGGAAAAGCAAAGCAATGGATCAAGAGTCTAGATCGGGCAACCATGGGGATCGATACTTGGAAAAAGCTTGCCTTGGCGTTTTACCAAAAATTTTACCCTCCGGAGAAGACAAATTTGCTTAGGGCCTCCATCACCGGGTTCCAACAAAGGGATGAAGAGAGCCTATATGAAGCTTGGGAGCGGTTTAAGTCTTTGGTGAGATCGTGCCCACACCATGGACTCTCACAATGGTTCTTGGTGCAACAATTTTGGAATGGCCTTTATGAAGACTCAAGAGCCATCCTTAATATGGGCTCCAATGGTAGGTTTACCGAGGTCGATGACGACCAAACATGGGCGAGAATCGAAGAGATGGCGGTGCATAATTCGCAATACTCTAGGCCTAGGAAGGCAAATCGGGGAGGTAGGCACGAGGTTGATGCTATCACTCAATTGAGCATTGACCTTGGAGCTCAACTAAAAACGCACATGGAGACTATTGACAAGAAGCTCCAAAGCCACCTCAACCAAGTCCAAGGCTCTAGTTCATCCCACCATCAACCGATTCAAGAAGTGAATGCTTTGGGGTTCGCACCTCCTACACCTTACTTTGGGATGTGTGACACTTGTGGAATCATTGGCCATGACCCTATGAGTTGTAGAGGGAGTATTGAGCAAGTGAACGCCTTTCAAGCGTTCAAGCAAGGTGCTTCTTTCTCTAATCAATACCAAGCTTCCCAACAAGTCCCCCAACAACAAGCGTTTCACCATCAACAACAACATCGTCCCTATGTTCCACCTCCCTTAAGGGACAACGATCAAAGTTACCAAGGTTATGTGGGTAACCAAAGACCCTTCAACAATTTCAAGCAAAATAACCAAGGAAACTTCAACAATAAGCAAGGGTTCCAACAAGGGAACTTCAATCAAGGATATCAAAACCACAACCAAGGGTTTTAAAATCACAATCAAGGAAATTCTCATGGGTTCCAAGGAAACCGTCAACAAGAAACTCACAATCAACAACAACAAAGCAAGCCTAGGAGCCGGTCTCCTATCCACGATTACGGTACCCCATTAGCCCTCACCGATACTCCGCATAATCCATCATCTCCACCACGTGATTTTGACATACAAAAGACTATGATGGATTTGCAAAAGAGCAATCAAGAAGTGAAGAACAATCAAATGGACATGTCAAGAAATCATCAAGAGCTCTTTACTTATGTTCGAGGGGAAAACGCTATGAGAGATACCCGGATGACGATACTCGAGAATCAAATAGCTCAACTTGCATCGGGAAGTTCCTCAAAGCAAAAGGGACAATTACCTTCTCAAGGCCAAGCACCGTCATATGAGCATGTAAATGCCATCACCACAAGGAGAGGTACATCCTATGACCCCCCTCCATTCCCTAATGATCAAGAGCCAATGCATGAACCAACAAAGAAATTGGCATCTCCAAGTCAAGAAGACTCAAGCTTAGATCGTCCAATTGAGGAACAAGTCTTAAGGGAGGTCGAGAAGCCCCAAAAAGACAACCCTCCACCACCTCAAGAGAAAGAAAAAGGCAAAGGGAAAGTGTCGTTTGAGAAGTCTATCCCCATGGAGCAAAACAAGTACCAAGTGCAATTGCCTTACCCATCAAGGCAAATGAAGAGTAAGGAGGACTCTCAATATGACAAATTCCTTAATATCATGAAGAAGTTGGATGTCAATGTCCCATTCACTGAGTTACTTACCCAAATCCCGGCATACGGAAAATTCATGCGGGAAATCCTAGCAAGGAAAAGATCTATCGACAAGGAAGAGACGGTAGCGTTCACGAGGGTGGTGAGCGAGCTCATTCAAGGGTCCACGCTTCCGAAGTTGAAAGATCCGGGTAGTTTCTCAATCCCTTGCACCATTGGCAATTTTACGATCAACAATGCATTATGTGACTTGGGTGCGAGTGTGAGCGTCATTCCCTACACTATTTGTTGCCGACTCGGGATGAAGGAGTTGAAATGCACATCCATTACGCTCCGAATGGCCGACAAGTCTATTAACCGACCATTGGGAATGCTTGAGGATGTGCCGGTACGAATAGGGAAATTCTTCATTCCGGTCGACTTCATTGTGCTCGATATGCCGGAAGATGCAAGCACTCCCATTATTCTTGGGCGCCCATTTCTACACTCCGCCGGTGCCATGATCGATGTGAAGAGGGGTAAGATCACATTTGAGTTGGGCGAGGAAAAGATAGTGTTCGACCTCCAAGGCAACACTCCACCCACTAGTGATGAAACGTGTAAAATGATCCATACCACGGAAGACATCGATCGAGGGAGAGACCCGGGACAGAGCTTGAAGAAGTACTCATATGTACTTGAGGATTCCGATAGTGAGGAAGACGAGTGTCCGAATCATGGGCTTGATGACAAGTTGCAAAGCGAGGAAAAGAATGATGAGCCGCCCTTGGGGCCGCATGAGGACCGGTGGACATTTGGGTATATCCCAAAAGACCGAAAGTACAAGTTCAAGCCATTGAACTTGGAAGATCGGGATGCCCCGGGAACGTCTAGGCAAGGCCATGAGGAGCCTTGGTTTGTGGATGGCTATATTTCGAGCTTGATTGAAGACATCTCTAGGGCCTTCGACTTGTTCTTACGTGCCCTTGATGGAGATGGAGCCGGTTGGAGAGTTGATGAAAAAGAATGAAGATTTGCACCACCTTGGTTTGACGGAGTTCCACAAGAACCGTCGCTTTGTGTATATTTCTTACTCTTAGTTAGTTTGATTTTGGTGATATTCTTGTTGTTTAGACTTTTTGATGAGAGTTGTGAGGGAGAGAATTTAATGTGTGCTTGAGTTTTCTTGATAGGTGAAGTTGATTTGAGCCCTAGAAAGGGTGGATTGTTGATAAGGCTTGGTTTGTGAGCGAGGAAGTCGGTTTTTGAAGCTTGTATCAAGCTTTTGGGTTCATGGAAGGTGAAGATGAAGAATCCCGATCGGGAAAGCCTTATCCCGATCGGGAATGTTGATGCCAAGAATTCGGACTCACTGGAAGGTGATCCCGATCGGGAACACAAAATCCCGATCGGGAATTCACATGCTCCCGATCGGAAATTCCCTTCCCGACCGGGAAAGTCCTCTTCCCCATTTTGAGTCTTTTTCCTAGGCATTTGATTCCACCCATCCATAATACCCCCTCCCAACCTCCCTACTCCACTCTACTCCTATCACATGACCATGCACCTCACCTTACATCGAAACCCACACACCCCTTACACCATTACTACCCCGACCGTGAGCTCTTGAATATGAAGCGAGATGGCAACTATGGAGACAAGCAACAAGGCCCTCATGATCATCGAGACGATGGAGCAAGTGAGTTACTAGCCGCTCGGTTTGGGTAACTATCCTTCCTTTTCCGTCTATTTATCGCTTGCCTTTCCTTGTTTGCCCCCTTCCCTCGAGTCATGGAGTCTTAGTGGCCTTCGAGGCCCTAGTATGGTTGCTTCCGACTCTCGACGAAGTGATTACATCGAGAGTCCATCGAAAAATCCAAATCTACAAGATTTTCACCGCTTTTTAGGAATTAGACGGATTTAGGCGGAATCCGGGCTAGGTGACTTGATTACACCTAGCCCTCCCCTCCCATTTCCTTTTATTTCCTTCTTTTTATTTCTTCCCCCATCCATATCTTTTTCTCGTCTCGGCCCACGGTGACTTGACTACACCCCGGCCGGACACATTCTACCCTTTTCGTCAACTTATTTTTGATTCTTAGCTTTATTTTCGTAGTTTCTCTTCTTTTTCTTTTGTCTCTCCGACACTACGATTGAGCATATGAGGACATTGCTCGATTTAAGTGTGGGGGAGCGATATTCTATCGTAGCTTGTTTTATTTTCTTATTTTATCGAAAAATCTTGAAAAAATCCTAAAAATTTGAAAAAATTTCACAAAATCCAAAAAGATTTTTCCTTTTGTATGTTTTACTTTTGGGTCTTTGTGTAGTATATTTGTTTTGTGCGTGTGCTTTGCCTCCCTTTTCTCTTTTAGGTTGCCTAATCGCCGCCAACTTTGGAGAGCTTGCAAGAATCTCGGTAACCTCTATCCCTTTTTCTTCTTTATCTCTTGCGGAGTTTTGGAGGAGATTGTGATGTTGTGTGCTCGGGCGGAGCCTTGTAAAGTTGTGGTTGATTTGGAGACTTGTTTGGAAATCGGGGTGGTGTTTATGTTGATTATGTGTTTGTGTTGTTTTGTTTTGTTTGTTGTTTCCTTCTTCTTTCTTTCTTTCTTGTTGAGTCTTTGTTTTGTGGTATTTGTGTCTTGTGTGTAAACGGTTTTCGAAAACCCGGTTTAGAGGCTAGTGTGTGAGTGTCTACTTTCCCTTCCTAGTTGTATAAATCGAGTCTTGGACTTTAGCCTAGTAGAATGACCCTAAATCAATGATTTCGTTGGTCCTTTACCTTGAGTCCACCTTTCTTACTAGGGATTTACTACGGGATTTGCACCTTTGACCATTATGACCACCCACGGTGTGAATAGGCCTTGGTTACCGAGTTTCGGCCCCTAGGTGACCGTGTTTAGGATCGTTTGATTAGTCCAAGTTATCCACTTTTTGTGGGTTTGAAGGGAAGGACGCTCCCCAACTCTCCCATTTTTCTACCTTTTACACATATCCATACAATAAAATTGCAAAGTGTTGAAATCTCTCTTTCTTATTTTTCAAGAAATGCCAAAAAGCCAAATCTTGCCAAAAAAGGGCAAAGAAAAGAAAAGAAAGAAAAAATGAAAGAAAGAAAAGAATGAAGAAAAAGAAAAGGCACAAAAGCAAAAAAAAGAAAATAGAAAAGAAGAAAAAGAAATGGCATGGCAAAACAAAGCAAAAATGCAAAAGAAAAGAGAAAATGCCAAAAGAAAACCCGTCTCACAAAAATAATCCCAACATCTCAAAATAAGCCTTTTTCCGACTTTTGCCGTGAAGAGCCTACCAAAGGACCGAGTCCAGAGGAAGGATGATAGCGGCATTAGTCGGTCTTCCCTCATTTTGCATATTTCCACCTTTTTACTTGGACTAGCTAGGCGGTCTTGGACACGGGACGACCCTCTTGGCTCACGCTAAAGGGGGCGGGGTCTCACTTACCTACAGTGTCGACTAACACCGTGGTTCTTCACTTTCCATCTCCGCCGATCGTCCCGTAGTACGTTTTTAGAAAGTTAGGAGGACCTAGGTAAGTTACCAACGTTTTTGTTGCTTTATCGTCATACTATTAGGGTTTAGTCCACCTTGGTTTGTATTGCTAGCTTGGGAACGTTGTCGCTTACCTCGAGTCCGAAACCAGTGTTTCATTCACCGCTTTTAGAGGGAAGCGGTATTTCTTTTGTTTTGGGTGCAACCGATTATGTGTTTGTGTGTGTTTGTTTGTTTATGTGTTTTGTGTCCGGTTGCATCCACAGTTTTGTCGCAAGACCCCACTTGCCTTGCGGAGTGCACTTCTCCTCTAAGTGCACTCGCGTGAGTTGAAAGGGCGTAGGGTGCGCTAATACCCGCTCGGTTAGATTAGTATTTAGTTTGTGCTTACTCGAGGGCGAGTAAGGGTTTAGTGTGGGGGAGTTGATAATTGTCGTTTGTAGTGCCTATTCTGTAGTGTTTTGGTCCCATTTTCCTTGTGGAACCGCTCCTTTGGAGCGGTTTATGGGCTTCTTATGTTCCCTTTAGCTCGTTTCAGGTTTCCGAGACCGTTCATGAAGAGTTGGAGTGATTCCGACTCAATACATATGCATTTTGGAGCCAACGAAGCTAAGGAACGATGACTCGATGCCTTGGAATCGATCCCGAGCCTCCGAGACCCGATCCCGAGTCCCGAGAATCGATGAGAAGGCCATGAGAACCAAGGAGGGACCGAAAAGTTCATATTGGAGGCCTACAAGACTATTCCCGATCGGGTATGGCCTCATCCCGATCGGGAATAAAGAGGAGAGCAAGGAGCGACTACTGTGGGGTGTTCCCGATCGGGAACATAAAATCCCGATCGGGATTCTCCACTTTCCCGATCGGGATTTCCTTTCCCGATCGGGATTGTCCCAGTTCAGCCCGTGTTCATTTCCTTTCGATTCCTTTCATTCTTAAACCCTTTATATACCCTTCTCTTGTAAGAAGACAAAGGATTATCATACCCTAGACTAGTTTAAGCCTCAAAAACCCTAGATTGATTCTCACTCATTAGCTTTAATCTTCTCTTAATTTTAGTTAATCTTTAGTTAATCCTTTGTAATTAGTGCTTGTATTAAGGGATTCTTGGAGATTGTCTCAAGCTTGACAACCTTGGGATTGTATTTGGGTTTCTCATTAATGCAAGATTGTTCCTTTTCTTCATCTAGTGTTGGTACAATCCTTTCTCATCCTTGTTCTTTGTTATTTATACAAGTTTGAATCTTTTCTTAGTGTTATTGTTATTGTTCTTGTTTGGATTTGTCATTATGGATGTTTGGATGTTTGTCTTAGTTTCTCTTTTGATTGTTATTCTTCCTTTCATCATGAGTGAGTAGTCTTCTTGTGGGGTTAGTAGGGGGATTAGGGGTAGATTATGGATAATTAGGGTTGATTAAGGGGAAAGGGTGAATCTTTGTTGCTAGTCACATTGTGAGCACTCCATGTGTTTGTTGTTATGCTTGTATGAGTAGTAGTGGCCAATGCTCCTTGTGCATGTGTTCATGAATCCATTGTTTGCCTATGATGTGGGAATGTTGAGAATAATCGTAGTTGCGAGAGCACAGATTAGGGTCTAAGTTGCGAGAGCCCGGACCCACCTTGACATCGGTTTAAGTTGCGAAAGCCCGGACCGACTCTAGACACTAGGAGACATCCATACCCTTCATCACCCCAATTACCCTTCTACCTCTATGAACCCGACCTACCCCACTTCTTTCCATATTTGAGTCATCTTCTAGTTAGACATCGTTTACTTTAGTTTTCTAGTTAAACCGATCATTAGCATTGTTTATCATCATTAGTCTAGTTCTTACTCCTCCTCATTTGTTTCCTTTTATAGCTTTCTTTGTGTTTGTTCATGTGACTTAGCCTAGTTTTAGTGGACCTAGTCTAGACCTTACTCTACCGTCCCTGTGGATATCGACCCTACTTGCCCTAGCTACCCACTAGGAATAGTCGGTTTATTATTGTTGGCTAGGGACGTGACAAATCCTTACCATCAGATGCAGCGGAGGAAAATAAGAAAAGGAGTAAGGGGAAGCGGTGAGAGAAGGAGGCAAAAGGAATGAATGTTAGGATGAATGAAACGGTGGAAAATACTAGGTGGAGGGGAAAGAACGTAATTCATGTGGGTTGAATTCAACTCACCAAAGAAAAAGTGTACCAATCCCGAGACAATAAGTATACGTAGTATACGGTTTAATTAAATACTCGGGTTAGAAAAACGAATTAAACGAATTCCGTAACAATAAGTTGACTGATCCATGCAATCGAATTAAAATCGAGTTAATAAAATAAATAAATAATTGCACCGTCAAATAAAACGAGTAAATAAAGTATTCGAGACAAAAACGAAGTAGATATAGATACATAATTTAGACGATGAAAATATATTTTCCGATAAATAATAAATTTTCGATAAAGTGAATTAAATTGATTTCTCGGAGAAATGAAATAAATATTTTGATGAAACTTAAAATAAATGAACCTCGACCCGGAAATAGAATTTTCGAACTTAAATAATAAATAAAAAGAATTTAGAATTTAAATCGTCGAAATAGACTTTCGTTAAAAATTAAACAAAATTTATAAAATGAATCGAAAGGGAAATAAAAATATGTTTTAAATATAAGAAGAGTTTCCGAGTCAAATAGAATTTTAGGAGTTTGAAACGATTAAACGACAAATTCGTTTTATAATAATTTTAAGATTTACGAGTTAAATTGTAAACAAAAATAAAAATACAAATATAATTTTAAATTAATTTTATTCATAAAATCTGGGGTGTTACAATCTTCCCCACTAAAAAGAAGTTTCGTCCTCGAAACTTATAAAAACATAAAAATAGAATGGGAAACAAAGGTTTATCACTTGATCAAAACGAGAATGCTTAACTTGCATCACAAACTCGGTTTTAAAAAAAAATATTACAACTTCAAATGTGATATGAAATCAAAATCGAAGATAAAATTTACTTCAAGATGAGTTGGGCTCAATTACCCGAAGTTTAAAAATCATTTAAATTAATAAAAGCGTAAGTTAACAATTATTCGATAAAATAGTTACAATGAATATTATTTGTAAACGAACTCGAGGGGGAGAGTACCCAAATATTTTCAAAACAACAATAAAAAGTTTTGATTAAGAATTTTGACAATATTTTGATTTAAAACCAAACAAAATTTTCAGAAATCAATTTTTGTAGTTAGTAAATGAAAATCTAACCATTCGTCAAATATTTTCAATAATAGATTTAAAGCTTATCGACAATAAAATGAAAATTTAGACGTACGAAGTTTTTCGAAAATTTTAAACCGTTTTTACCTAATAATCTCATAGAAATCAAAATATTTGTAATTAAGAAAGTTTTCATAAAATCTCGATCACTTGAAAATCAAAATTAAAATTTTGAACAATTTCGAAATACTTTTAAAATAAATTATTAAGGCATTTTGAAACAGGACAAAAAAATACAACAAAATGAAATACAAAATTCTGAAATTTATAACTCAAAATGTTAAAATTTCATGATAGCCCAAAGTTTCAAATTAGTCAAACTTTTCATAACAAAGGTTCGGGAAATGGTAGACAGATAAATAGAGTCAGAGTCAACGACAAAACGAAACAGAAATTTTCAAACCCGATAAAGAAATCAAAGAATCGGCCGAAGAAGTAGCAGCAGGTTTTAATAAAAGCTAAGGGGAGAAACGAAATTGAGTTAAACAGAGCCCTCAAGGATTAGAGATTAAATTGACCATCTGGAGATTCCCGGTACGACACCCAGAAACACGGTTCCTAATTTCCATCAAACAACGCTATGTCCAATATTAGGTACTAGGTGGTACTACTCAGTCACAATCCCCAAAAATGTCTTACGTGACTAGCCAATCGTCGAAGCGACACGATACTAATCCACAAATGCTTTAGAAACAAATCCATATTAAGATTCCAACAGTTAACAGAACATACCCAAACTCGTAATCGTTAAGGCTAAAAAGTCCAAAGCTCATAAGGTTTAAACTCGAGGTATACTCCAAATTTCTCGAGTAAGGAACACTAAAATCCACAAATTAATAATGCTCGGGTACAAATCCCCAAAAATGATTTCACCAACATGTTTAAAAACATCACAAGTAGACAGAGGTTGGGAAAGGTACAATAAATCCTCAAAAACGCTCAAACCTATAGGTAATGGCGCAAACACTCACATCTTCAAACACGTCCTTCGACTAAGATTTCTGAGAATTCCACCAAATTTCATATCATATCAGGAAACCACGAAAATATTAACTCAACGCAGCCACAATCTCGTTGGTCAAAGGGTTCTGAACTATAAATCCATCAAGACGATTCGCATTAAGTATTCCTCAAAACAACGCAATAAATCCAACCTCTAATTGTGCAATAAGTTTCTCCTATTCAAGGTTAACAACAATTTATCCAAGTTAGATCACTCGACTCCAAAGTTCAAAGGTTACAACCTTACACATCACGATATAAACCTCGAGAAACACGGGTTATCTATGTCCACCAAAATTTCTAACAATATTAATGAAAACCTTCAATGGTACCACAACACTCAGGTTAACACTTAAACAATACTCTAAGATCCCAAATATTCACGACTCATCCATCAAATGAGTATTAGGTAAGAATCCCAAGTAACACTATCAATTACATTTAGTTCGGTTCTAGGTTCTAGGTTAGGTGCTCGGTATCCATCAAATATGATATAATTTTACAACTCCAAAATATCATTCAACTCTAAGTACTCAAAAATAACAAAACTAACCTATTACCCAAAGTTTGGTGTCCAAAGTATCAACCTAACTCCATTAATTAATCAACTAATACCATTCAACTCAATCCTCGAATATTTCTTACTTACCTTAGAAAATAAGGTATAACTCACAATCCTCAAACCAGGTAACAAGGGTTTACTAAACCTCAAATATCTATAACTTAACTCTCACGGGGTTTACTAAGACAGAACCGGTCACACCAAAGAATCTCAAGAGGGAAGACGGTAAAATAAGAGAATTAATCAAATATTTATCACAAGAATGAAGACAATAATTAATAAGAGAAGAACTGGAAAAGGCAGAACCAGGTAGAAAAGAATCAATGATTCTAGATAGATAAGTCCTTAAACGAGAAGAGAATCTTCGGGCCTCCAAGGTTCCACAAAGGAATTCGTGGGATATCTTCATCTTCTGGTTGAGGAACGAACGCACAAGTCTTGAGTCGCTCCATCTAGATCTACTGCAACATCATGGAACATGAATCTACTCTTAATCATCTGGCCTGTAGTTGAAGCAAACTAAATCGAAGCTGAAGAGTCACCAACGACATCTTTCTTGGAGCACCAAGTTGTCCACTCGAGTCGGCAGGCGTTGAGAGTTCTAAGCAGGTCTCATTCCGAACTGGAGAAGCATCCTATCAACATCTTGTTCATTCATCTTCTTCCAGACAAAAGCAACAAATATTCAATGCTAATCATTAAGTTACAAGAACATATAAACCTAACAGTTAAGTCCTTACTTGGATTTCTACCCATCTCTCACTAATATTCTTTTAGATGTTCAAATCATTTACGAGTATTTTTCCTAGAATCAGGTGTAAGCGTCGGGAGCAACAATGCTCTGATACCAACTGTAATCCCCTAGAAATTCTAACGCAATACAGTGGCGGAAACACTGTAGAGTTGGGATTAAAACACACTGACAAACTATATCTTATTAAAAGAAAATGGTAAGTCAATACAAAGGCCTCTTTTTACAAAAGGGCTAAAGAGAAAATTCACCAAACGGGTTATACAAATCCATAAATTACATGAATAAAGAAAGAGTAGGATCCACGCTACTCGCTAGCTCACACCCAAAATCCAGCAGCAATTAACTGTCATGTTATAAACATAACAGCCACGTCAGTGGGGAGTAACTCGGACGTTCTCCCAGCCAAATTATATCATATGGAAAAATAATAGTATTATTATATCAAAATATTTAAAAACAGAAAAAACATTAAAACAATATAATAAAAATAAGTTTTCAGCAAAACTTAAAATACTTGACAACCTGCAAGTGAAAATCAATCGATAATATAAATATTCAAAAATGGCATTATGGAAATTCGAACAGTGTGCACAAGGCTAGACTTTCACTAGGATAATACTAGAAACTAGCTTCGAGAACTGTAGACTTAACTCATAACAGAATCCAGTCTCTAACTAGGCAACTCAACTATAACAGGACTGCGTGCAGCGAGGTCCTGGTTTAAGCAGTGCACACCCCTCCTAGACAACAAATATTTCTAGTTCAGCTGACAGCGACTAACACGATGCGATATCTAGCTTAAGGTCAAAACATACACTCTCCTGGGCGAAACTACGCCCAGTTCAACGACCAAATGTGCCCCAAATAGACACACCGGCTTTATAGTTGATGGCAAAAACGTACATCCCAGACTATATTACTCTAACCCCACACTTGACTTTATTCCATAACTCCAAAACAAGCCATTATCGATATAGAAAAATAAATATAATCAATATAAATAATATGAGGATAAAAGGAATAACATTTTATATTAAACGGGAAGTTTTCCATAAATAGAAACTTACTAATTTTAGAAACTTACTTAAAATAGAAATATTCTTATAGAAATACGTAAATCATTAGAATTAGTGAAATGTATAAAAATAGCATTTCTAACGAAATTAACATTTTATAATTATTGTTGTTATCGTAACTTTAATATATATAATTCTAATTCGTTACTCAAAATATAAATAAAATATAATAAGTCATTATATAATATTTTATAAATAATTAGGAAATCGAGTTAAAACTATAAATTTTTGAAAAGAGATATTTTAAGAAAAACGATATCAAAATTAATTGATTCGACGAATTTTATAAATTGAACGAGATGTTATAAAGCTTTCAAATTAATTTTAGCAAATAGATTTTATCAATAAATAATACTGATTTTACTAAAAATAATCAATCGTAGACAAATGAGAAATTATTAGGGAAAATAGTCTCGACTAAAAATGTATTTAAAACAAAATCGACTACTTTCTCATTTATTAATATAAGTCGTAAAACGTAATTAATTTATTAAACCAGTATACAAATCTCGATTATAATATAAAAATACGATTTTGAGTTTAAATTATAAATTAACGAAATATGAAGAAAATATGAAATCGTTATTATTTTGTTACTACTGTCACGATAACCAACAAAATATTATAACGATCGTAAATAATTAAATTATTAACGATTTATAAAACGATATCGAAAGTTGTAAAATATTTATAAGGAATACGATTTAAAATTAATATAATTAGCAATAATAAACAGCTAAAATTAGAAAACCGAAGTTAAAATATTTACTACATACTACTACTCAAACATACGATATAAAATCGAGTAACGTCCTAGAGTTACCTTAAGGCGATAACGAAATCAATCCTGTTCTTGTTCTTGACGAAGGCCTCACGAAACGCTAGAAGATTGGCAGAGAATGGAGGTTTATCGAGAGCATGGAATAAGAAAATGGGAGGGACAAAGAATACGGACTCGGCGTCTTCAAAGAGCAACCCACAAATAACAACTTCACGAATCAACTACAACAATACCCGACGACAACAGTAGCGAGACAACAAGATCAGACACGGAGCAGAAAGCAAAAGAAACGGAAGAGAGCAAAGGTCGATCAACAACAAACAAATGAAATTGAATATCGACAACAAACAATGGCGATGGTACTACAAGAGTAGCAAACGAAAATAGAGAAACGCGAACCAAGGAAGACGGATGCGCAGTAGCAACAAGGAGAAGAAGAGGAGGAGGAGGAGGAAACGAGAAACAGTAGCAGTAATAGCAACGACACAGTACAGCAGACACACGTACAGAATTGATGACAGTAGCAGCCAACAACGATAACTGGCAGGATGAAAAGAAGAAAAGGAGGAGAAGAAAGAGGGACCAACAACCAGCAACAATCTGACCCACATTAGAAATTACGAAGCAAACAAAACGAAACGCAGTACAGCAACAGAACAGCAGCAGAAACGATCCACAAATAGCATCGACGCATCGACAGAAATGAAGTAGAAGATGAGCATTAGGAATGATCGACAGCAGAAACAGCAACATCAACCTCATCAAAACAACAAAGCATAACGAGGAGGAAGAAGAAAACAGAGAGCAGCGAGCAGCAACGCAACAACCACGCAGCAACAAGACATCGTACAAGAACGAAACAAGGAAGACGAAGGAAAGAAATGAAGAAGCACGGAAATTGATAACCAACAGCAATAACCAACCGTGAGCAAAAATCGACGAACGGAGGAGTAGCAGAAAACAAACAGCAGCGGAGTATAGCAACAGCAGCAACAAAGATGCCGAAATGGAAGAACAAAAGAAGAGGGAACTTACATTAAAAACAGCAGCAGCGATCGAAGAAGATAGCAGATCAGTCGACAAAAGAATTAGAGCACGAAAATGAACAGAGAATGACACAGATGGAGTAAACAAAACACAGCAGCAGCAGTTCGTGGCAACAGCAGGAAACGAATGTAAGAAGAAGAAAAGAGACGAAGAGGATGGAGGAAAAACAGAAGGGGAACGATGATGTTGAATGCCCGATGTTGCCGAAGAGAACGAAGAAAAGAGATGATAGGGAGTGTAGATGCAGCGGAGGAAAATAAGAAAAGGAGTAAGGGGAAGCGGTGAGAGAAGGAGGCAAAAGGAATGAATGTTAGGATGAATGAAACGGTGGAAAATACTAGGTGGAGGGGAAAGAACGTAATTCATGTGGGTTGAATTCAACTCACCAAAGAAAAAGTGTACCAATCACGAGACAATAAGTATACGTAGTATACGGTTTAATTAAATACTCGGGTTAGAAAAACGAATTAAACGAATTCCGTAACAATAAGTTGACTGATCCATGCAATCGAATTAAAATCGAGTTAATAAAATAAATAAATAATTGGACCGTCAAATAAAACGAGTAAATAAAGTATTCGAGACAAAAACGAAGTAGATATAGATACATAATTTAGACGATGAAAATATATTTCCCGATAAATAATAAATTTTCGATAAAGTGAATTAAATTGATTTCTCGGAGAAATGAAATAAATATTTTGACGAACCTTAAAATAAATGAACCTCGACCCGGAAATAGAATTTTCGAACTTAAATAATAAATAAAAAGAATTTAGAATTTAAATCGTCGAAATAGACTTTCGTTAAAAATTAAACAAAATTTATAAAATGAATCGAAAGGGAAATAAAAATATGTTTTAAATATAAGAAGAGTTTCCGAGTCAAATAGAATTTTAGGAGTTTGAAACGATTAAACGACAGATTCGTTTTATAATAATTTTAAGATTTACGAGTTAAATTGTAAATAAAAATACAAATACAAATATAATTTTAAATTAATTTTATTCATAAAATCTGGGGTGTTACACTTTGGGCTATCATGAAATTTTTTACATTTGAATTATAAATTTCAAAACTTCGTTTTCTTTTTTTTTTCTTTTGGTTGATAACACTTATTTTGTCCTGTTTCAAAATGTCTTAATAATTTATTTTAAAGTATTTTGAAATTATTTAAAATTTTAATTTTGATTTTCGCGTAATCGAGATTTTATGAAATCTTTCGTAATTGCAAATATTTTGGATTTTAATAAGAAAGTAAAACGATTTAACATTTTTGAAAAACATCACATGTCTAAGTTTTTGTTGCTGTTACTGTGTTGCTACTGTGCTACTGTGCATATCGTACTACTGATGTTGTCGTATCTTGCCGTTGTTGACATATCGTTCTATTGCTTGACGTTTCATTTTCTTGTTGTCGTCACGTCCCTCGGTCTCGATCGCCTTGTCTCGGTTGCTATTAGTTCGTTATGCTTCTGTCTACTCCTGTTTCGTCGATTTTCGTTCAGCCTTTGTCCACTGTCTTATTATTGCTGTTGTGGTTTGGTTGTCTTGTTCCCGACGTACGACGACTTCCTTTTCTTCTTTTTCTTCCTGCCATTGCTGCTGTTGGGCGTGACTTGTTGTTCATGTTTGCGTCGTTTTCCGTCCATTATTTTATCTAATTTTCTTGTCTTACTCTTGCTCATTTCCTTCTTTATTTTCGTTCGCCGTTCTTCTTTCTCCTGTCATTTCTGTTGCTGCTGCCATTCTACTATCGTATTTGTCAAATCGATTAAGTTCGGCCTTCATGCTTCTATTTTTTTTGACACATCGTTTCCTTTTCCGTCTTGTATTGTGTACGTCTCATTCTTTTATTTTGTCTACTCGATTGTCGTGATGAATCGTGCTTAGAAGACTAGCGGTTCTACAACTTGGAGCTTAAGGACGACATTTCTACTGATTTGAAGCCTGGGTTGATCAAGAAGGACGAGTACGAGTTCGTTTCGGATGTCGGTTTAAGGTAACTCTAGGACGTTACTCGATTTTATATCGTATGTTTGAGTAGTAGTATGTACGGAGTAGTAAATATTTTAACTTCGGTTTTCTAATTTTAGCTATTTATTATTGCTAATTATATTAATTTTAAATCGTATTCCTTATAAATATTTTACAACTTTCGATATCGTTTTATAAATCGTTAATAATTTAATTATTTACGATCGTTATAATATTTTGTTGGTTATCGTGACACTAGTAACAAAATAATAACGATTTCATATTTTCTTCATATTTCGTTAATTTATAATTTTAACTCAAAATCGTATTTTTATATTATAATCGAGATTTGTATACTGGTTTAATAAATTAATTACGTTTTACGACTTATATTAATAAATGAGAAAGAAGTCGATTTTGTTTTAAATACATTTTTAGTCGAGACTATTTTCCCTAATAATTTCTCATTTGTCTACGATTGATTATTTTTAGTAAAATCAGTATTATTTATTGATAAAATCTATTTGCTAAAATTAATTCGAAAGCTTTATAACATCTCGTTTAATTTATAAAATTCGTCGAATCAATTAATTTTGATATCGTTTTTCTTAAAACATCTCTTTTCAAAAAATTTATAGTTTTAACTCGATTCTAATTATTTATAAAATACTATATAATGACTTATTATATTTTATTTATATTTCGAGTAACAAATTTAGAATTATATTAAAGTTACGATAACAACGATAATTATAAAATTTTAATTTCGTTAGAAATGCTATTTTTATAAATTTCACAAATTTTAATCACTTACGTATTTTCTATAAAAATATTTCTATTTTAAGTAAGTTTCTAAAATTAGTAAGTTTCTATTTATAGAAAGTTTTCCTTTTTATATAAAAATGTTTATTCCTTTTATCCATATCATTTATAATGATTATATCTTTTGAGTATCGATAATGACTGTTTTGGAGTTATGGAATAAAGACAAGTGTGGCGTTAGAGTAATATAGTCTGGGATGTACGTTTTTGCCATCAGCTATAAAGTCGGTGTGCCTATTTGGGGCGCATTTGCTCGTTGAACCGGGCGTAGTTTCGCCCAGGAGAGTGTATGTTTTGACTTTAAGCTAGATATCGCATCGTGTTAGTCGCCGTCAGCTGAACTAGACATATTTGTTGTCTAGGAGGGGTGTGCACTACTTAAACCAGGACCTCGCTGCACGCAGTCCTGTTATAGTTGAGTTGCCTAGTTAGAGACTGGATTCTAATATGAGTTAAGTCTACAGTTCTCGAAGCTAGTTTCTAGTATTATCCTAGTGAAAGTCTAGCCTTGTGCATACTGATCGAATTTCCATAACGCCATTTTTGAATATTTATATTATCGATTGATTTTGACTTGCAGGTTGGCAAGTGCTTTAAGTTTCGTTGAAAACTTATTTTTATTATATCGTTTTAAATTTTTTTCTCATTTTAAATATTTTGATATAATAATACTATTATTTTTCCATATGATATAATATGGCTGGGAGAACGTCCGAGTTGCTCCCCACTGACGTGGCTGTTATGTTTATAACATGACAGGCATTTGCTGCTGGGTTTTGGGTGTGAGCTAGCGAGTAGCGTGAATCCTACTCTTTCTTCATTCTTGTAATTTATGGATTTGGATAACTCGTTTGGAGAATTTCCTTTTTAGCCCTTTTGTAAAAAGAGGCCTTTGTATTGACTTACCATTTCTTTTAATAAGATATAGTTTGTCAGTGTGTTTAAATCCCAACTCTACAGTGTTTCCGCCACTGTATT
Organism: Agrostemma githago; assembly: GCA_958450325.1. Classification (NCBI taxonomy): domain Eukaryota; kingdom Viridiplantae; phylum Streptophyta; class Magnoliopsida; order Caryophyllales; family Caryophyllaceae; genus Agrostemma; species Agrostemma githago. The sequence continues at coordinate 28,395,881 of OY288245.1, forward strand.
GCGTTAGATTTTCTAGGGGATTACAATTGGTATCAGAGCATTGTTGCTCCCGACGCTTACACCTGATTTTAGGAAAAATACTCGTAAATGATTTGAACATTAAAGAAATATTAGTGAGAGATGGGTAGAAACAAAGTAAGAACTTAACTGTTAGGTTTTTATGTTCTTGTAACTCAATGATTAGCATTGAATATTTGTTTGCTTTTGACTAGAAGAAGATGAATGAACAAGATGTTGATATGATGCTGCTCCAGATCGGGACAAGACCTGCTTAGAAACGCCTGCTGACTCGAGTGGACAATTTCGTGCTACAAGGAAGATACAATGGTGACCTTTCAGCCCAAATTTAGTTTGCTCAAGCTACAAGTTAGACGATGAAGAGTAGGTTCATGTTCCAAAATGTTGCAGTAGATCCAGATGGAGCGACCCAAGACTTGTGTGCTCGTTCCTCTACAAGAAGATGAAGTAATCCATTTAGTTCCCTCGTGAACTCTGGAGGTCCGAAGATTCCCCTCTCGTTTTAGATCTTAGTAATCTAGGATCACCGGTTCTTTCCTTCCTTCCTCTACTTCTTCCAATTCTTCTCTTATATATTCTCATCTTCATTCTCTTGGTGAATCCTTTTCCTATTCTTCTATGCTACTATCTTTCTCTTGAGATTCTTTGGTTAGACCGAATTCTGTCTTAGTAAACCCCGTAAAAAGATATAGATTTTGAGGTTTAGTAAACCCTTGTTACATGGTTTGAGGATTGTGAGTTATACCCTGTTACCTATCTTAGTAAGCTTTTAAGGATCGATTTGAATGATAAATTATCGATTAATGGAATTAGGACGATACTTTAGACACTGAACCTTGGGTTATAGGTTACCTTAATTACTTTGGAGTATTTAGAGTTGAATATATTTTGGAGTAGTAAGAATATATCATATTTGATGGATACCTAGTACCTAACCTAGAACCGAACTAAGTGTAACTGATGTTACTACTTCGGGATTCTTACCTTATGCTTATTGGATGGATGCATTGCAAATATTTGGGATTATAGTGTACTGTTTAAAGAGTTAGCCGAAGTGTTGTGGTACCCCTTAAAGATTTTCATTAATGTCGTTAGAAATCTCGGTGGACATAGATTTCCCGTGTTTCTTAAGGATTAGATCATGATCTTTGTTTAAGGTTGTAACCTGTGAACTTTGGAGTTGAGGGATCTAACTTGGATAAATTGTTGTTAACCTTGTAGAAGAGAAACATGTTGTACAATTAAAGGTTGGATTTATCGCGTTGTTTTGAGAATACTTAATGCGAATCATCTTGATGGATTTATAGTTCAGAACCCTTAGACCAACGAGATTGTGGCTTCGTTGAGTTAATAAATGTTTTGGTTGTTTCGCTGATACAATATGAAATTTGGTGGAATTTTTAGAAACCTTAGCCAATGACGTGTTTGAAGATGTGAGGGTTTGCGCCATTACCTGTAGGTTTGAGCGTGTTTGAGGATTCGTTGTATTTTCCCCACTTCCGTACTTGTGACATTATAAATTCGTTGATGATCCTTTTTGAGGATTTCGTACTCGAGCCTTGTTAAATTGATGGACCTTGTTTACTGTTCTTTACTCGAGAAATTTGGAGTATACTTCGAGTTCAAACCTTATGACCTTTGGATTTAGGAACCTTATCGATTGCGAGTTTGGGTGTGTTAAGATGATTGTTGGAGTTTTAATTGATGAAATTAGATTCTAAAAATTGTGGATTAGTATCGTGTCGTTGGAATGATTGGATAATCACGTAAGACATTTTTGGAGAATGTGACTGAGTAGTGCCACCTAGCGCCTAATATTGGACTTGATATAATTTGATGGTAATTAGGAACCCGTGTTGCGGGAGTCGTACCGGGAATCTCGAGAAGGTTAACTTCTTCTATAATTCCATGAGAGCTCCGTTTGACTCTCAATTTCTTCCTCCTCTTAGCGTTTCTTTAATCCTTCTACTTCTTCTTCGGCCAATCCCTTTGACTTCCTTATCGGGTTTGAAAATTTCTGTTTCGATTTGTCGTTGACTCTGACTCTATTTATCCGTTTACCATTTTCTCGAACCTATGTTACGAAAAGTTTACCTTGTTAAAACTTTGGGCTATCGTGAAATTTTTTACATTTGAATTATAAATTTCAAAACTTCGTTTTCTTTTTTTTTTTTCTTTTGGTTGATAACACTTATTTTGTCCTGTTTCAAAATGTCTTAATAATTTATTTTAAAGTATTTCGCAATTATTTAAAATTTTAATTTTGATTTTCGCGTAATCGAGATTTTATGAAATCTTTCGTAATTGCAAATATTTTTGATTTTTATTTGGTTTAATTGCAAATAAGAATGTAAAACGATTTAACATTTTCGAAAAACATCACATGTCTAAGTTTTTGTTTTATTTCGATAAACTTTAAATCTGTTATTAGAAATGTTTATGACTGGTTCGATTTTTATTTACAAATTACAAAATTTGATTTCTTAAATTTTTATTTGGTTTTAAAACAAAATATTGACGAATTTCTTAATCAAAACGTTTAACTATTGCATTGAAAATATTTGGGTACATTTCACCCTCGAGTTCGTTTACAAATATTATTTATCGTCATTATTTTATAAAATAATTTTTAACTTGCGATTTTTTTTTTATGATTTTAAACATTGGGAATTGAGCCCAACTCTTCTTGAAATAAATTTTGTCTTCGATTTCGATTTCATATCACGTTTGAAGCTATGATTTTTTTTTTAAACCGAGATTGTGATGCGAGTTAAGCAATCTCCTTTTGTTCAAATGATATAACCTTGTTTTCTATTCTATTATTATGTTTTTGTTAGTTTCGAGGACGAAACTTCTTTTTAGTGGGGAAGATTGTAACACCCCTGATTTTATAAATTAAAATTAATTATGTTCATATTTTAATTTTTACGATACAACTCGTAATTCTTAAAATTATTATAAAACGAATTTATCGATTAATCGTTTCAAACTCCTAAAATTTTATTTGACTCGGAAACTCTTCTTATATTTATAACATATTTTTATTTCTATTTCGATTTATTTATATATTTAATTTAATTCTTATCGAAAGTCTATTTCGACGATTTAAATTCTAAATTCTCCTATTTTTTTATATTTAAGCTCGAAATTCTATTTTCGCCTCGAAGTTCATTTATTTTAAATTTCGTCAAAACATTTATTTCCTTTCCTTTTTCCTCGTGTTTTCCTGATCACTGCTGTCGTTTTTGTGGTCCTTGATACTGCCGTGTTTGTCGATTTCGGTCCCGTTTCTCATCTTCCTTTTTTTTCTTGTCTTCTCTCGTTTTCTGTCTCAGCTTTCGGGTTGTTATTGTTGTTGCTGCTACTGTGCTGTTGTGCATATCGTACTGCTGATGTTGTCGTATCTTGCCGTTGTTAACATATCGTTCCATTGCTTGACGTTTCATTTTCTTGTTGTCGTCACGTCCCTCGGTCTCGATCGCCTTGTCTCGGTTGCTATTAGTTCGTTATGCTTCTGTCTACTCCTGTCTCGTCGATTTTCGTTCAGCCTTTGTCCACTGTCTTATTATTGCTGTTGTGGTTTGGTTGTCTTGTTCTCGACGTACGACGACTTCCTTTTCTTCTTTTTCTTCCTGCCATTGCTGCTGTTGGGCGTGACTTGTTGTTCATGTTTGCGTCGTTTTCCGTCCATTATTTTATCTAATTTTCTTGTCTTATTCTTGCTCGTTTCCTTCTTTATTTTCATTCGCCGTTCTTCTTTCTCCTGTCATTTCTGTTGCTGCTGCCATTCTACTATCGTATTTGTCAAATCGATTAAGTTCGGCCTTCATGCTTCTGTTTTTTTTGACACATCGTTTCCTTTTCCGTCTTGTATTGTGTACGTCTCATTCTTTTATTTTGTCTACTCGATTGTCGTGATGAATCGTGCTTAGAAGACTAGCGGTTCTACAACTTGGAGCTTAAGGACGACATTTCTACTGATTTGAAGCCTGGGTTGATCAAGAAGGACGAGTACGAGTTCGTTTCGGATGTCGGTTTAAGGTAACTCTAGGACGTTACTCGATTTTATATCGTATGTTTGAGTAGTAGTATGTACGGAGTAGTAAATATTTTAACTTCGGTTTTCTAATTTTAGCTATTTATTATTGCTAATTATATTAATTTTAAATCGTATTCCTTATAAATATTTTATAACTTTCGATATCGTTTTATAAATCGTTAATAATTTAATTATTTACGATCGTTATAATATTTTGTTGGTTATCGTGACACTAGTAACAAAATAATAACGATTTCACATTTTCTTTATATTTCGTTAATTTATAATTTTAAATCAAAATCGTATTTTATATTATAATCGAGATTTGTATACTGGTTTAATAAATTAGGTACGTTTTACGACTTATATTAATAAATGAGAAAGTAGTCGATTTTGTTTTAAATATATTTTTAGTCGAGACTATTTTCCCTAATAATTTCTCATTTGTCTACGATTGATTATTTTTAGTAAAATCAGTATTATTTATTGATAAAATCTATTTGCTAAAATTAATTCGAAAGCTTTATAACATCTCGTTTAATTTATAAAATTCGTCGAATCAATTAATTTTGATATCGTTTTTCTTAAAACATCTCTTTTCAAAAAATTTATAGTTTTAACTCGATTTCCTAATTATTTATAAAATATTGTAGAATGACTTATTATATTTTATTTATATTTTGAGTAACGAATTTAGAATTATATTAAAGTTACGATAACAACGATAATTATAAAATTTAAATTTCGTTAGAAATGCTATTTTTATACATTTCACTAATTTTAATCACTTACGTATTTTCTATAAAAATATTTCTATTTTAAATAAGTTTCTAAAATTAGTAAGTTTCTATTTATAGAAAGTTTTCCTTTTTATATAAAAATGTTTATTCCTTTTATCCATATCATTTATAATGATTATATCTTTTGAGTATCGATAATGACTGTTTTGGAGTTATGGAATAAAGACAAGTGTGGGGTTAGAGTAATATAGTCTGGGATGTACGTTTTTGCCATCAGCTATAAAGCCGGTGTGCTTATTTGGGGCGCATTTGGTCGTTGAACCGGACGTAGTTTTGCCCAGGAGAGTGTATGTTTTGACCTTAAGCTAGATATCGCATCGTGTTAGTCGCCGTCAGCTGAACTAGACATATTTGTTGTCTAGGAGGGGTGTGCACTACTTAATCCAGGACCTCGCTGCACGCAATCCTGTTATGGTTGAGTTGCCTAGTTAGAGACTGGATTCTGTTATGAGTTAAGTTTACAGTACTCGAAGCTAGTTTCTAGTATTGTCCTAGTGAAAGTCTAGCCTTGTGCACACTGATCGAATTTCCATAACGCCATTTTTGATTATTTATATTATCGAATGATTTTGACTTGTAGGTTGGCAAGTGCTTTAAGTTTCGTTGAAAACTTATTTTTATTATATCGTTTTAAATTTTTTTCTCATTTTAAATATTTTGATATAATAATACTATTATTTTTTCATATGATATAATATGGCTGGGAGAACGTCCGAGCTGCTCCCCCCTGACGTGGCTGTTATGTTTATAACATGACAGGCATTTGCTGCTGGGTTTTGGGTGTGAGCTAGCGAGTAGCATGGATCCTACTCTTTCTTCATTCTTGTAATTTATGGATTTGGATAACCCGTTTGGAGAATTTCCTTTTTAGCCCTTTTGTAAAAAGAGGCCTTTGTATTGACTTACCATTTCTTTTAATAAGATATAGTTTGTCAGTGTGTTTTAATCCCAACTCTACAGTGTTTCCGCCACTGTATTGCGTTAGATTTTCTAGGGGATTACAGTTGGTATCAGAGCATTGTTGCTCCCGACGTTTACACCTGATTTTAGGAAAAATACTCGTAAATGATTTGAACATTAAAGAAATATTAGTGAGAGATGGCTAGAAATTAAACAAAGAAAGAACTTAACTGTTAGGTTTATATGTTCTTGTAACTCAATGATTAGCATTGAATATTTGTTTGCTTTTGACTGGAAGAAGATGAATGAACAAGATGTTTATATGATGCTGCTCCAGATCGGGACAAGACCTGCTTAGAAACGCCTGCTAACTCGAGTGGACAACTTCGTGCTACAAGGAAGATACAATGGTGACCTTTCAGCCCAGATTTAGTTTGCTCAAGCTACAGGTTAGACGATGAAAAGTAGGTTCATGTTCCAAAATGTTGCAGTAGATCCAGATGGAGCGACCCAAGACTTGTGTGCTCGTTCCTCTACAAGAAGATGAAGTAATCCATTTAGTTCCCTCGTGAACTCTGGAGGTCCGAAAATTCCCCTCTCGTTTTAGATCTTAGTAATCTAGGATCATCGGTTCTTTCCTTCCTTCCTCTACTTCTTCCAATTCTTCTCTTATATATTCTCATCTTCATTCTCTTGGTGAATCCTTTTCCTATTCTTCTATTCTACCATCTTTCTCTTGAGATTCTTTGGTTAGACCGAATTCTGTCTTAGCGAACCCCGTAAAAAGATATAGATTTTGAGGTTTAGTAAACCCTTGTTACATGGTTTGAGGATTGTGAGTTATACCCTGTTACCTATCTTAGTAAGCTTTTAAGGATCGATTTGAATGATAAATTATCGATTAATGGAATTAGGACGATACTTTAGACACTGAACCTTGGGTTATAGGTTACCTTAATTACTTTGGAGTATTTAGAGTTGAATATATTTTGGAGTAGTAAGAATATATCATATTTGATGGATACCTAGTACCTAACCTAGAACCGAACTAAGTGTAACTGATGTTACTACTTCGGGATTCTTACCTTATGCTTATTGGATGGATGCATTGCAAATATTTGGGATTATAGTGTACTGTTTAAAGAGTTAGCCGAAGTGTTGTGGTACCCCTTAAAGATTTTCATTAATGTCGTTAGAAATCTCGGTGGACATAGATTTCCCGTGTTTCTTAAGGATTAGATCGTGATCTTTGTTTAAGGTTGTAACCTGTGAACTTTGGAGTTGAGTGATCTAACTTGGATAAATTGTTGTTAACCTTGTAGAAGAGAAACATATTGTACAATTAAAGGTTGGATTTATCGCGTTGTTTTGAGAATACTTAATGCGAATCATCTTGATGGATTTATAGTTCAGAACCCTTAGACCAACGAGATTGTGGCTTCGTTGAGTTAATAAATGTTTTGGTGGTTTCGCTGATACAATATGAAATTTGGTGGAATTTTAAGAAACCTTAGCCAATGACGTGTTTGAAGATGTGAGGGTTTGCGCCATTACCTGTAGGTTTGAGCGTGTTTGAGGATTCGTTGTATTTTCCCCACTTCCGTACTTGTGACATTATAAATTCGTTGATGATCCTTTTTGAGGATTTCGTACTCGAGCCTTGTTAAATTGATGGACCTTGTTTACTGTTCCTTACTCGAGAAATTTGGAGTATACTTCGAGTTCAAACCTTATGAGCTTTGTATTTAGGAACCTTATCGATTGCGAGTTTGGGTGTGTTAAGATGATTGTTGGAGTTTTAATTGATGAGATTAGATTCTAAAAATTGTGGATTAGTATCGTGGCGTTGGAATGATTGGATAATCACGTAAGACATTTTTGGAGATTGTGACTGAGTAGTGCCACCTAGCGCCTAATATTGGACTTGATATTATTTGATGGTAATTAGGAACTCGTGTTGCGGGAGTCATACCGGGAATCTCGAGATGGTTAACTTCTTCTGTTATTCCTTGAGAGCTCCGTTTGACTCTCAATTTCTTCCTCCTCTTAGCGTTTCTTTAATCCTTCTACTTCTTCTTCGGCCAATCCCTTTGACTTCCTTATCGGGTTTGAAAATTTCTGTTTCGATTTGTCGTTGACTCTGACTCTATTTATCCGTTTACCATTTTCTCGAAGCTATGTTACGAAAAGTTTACCTTTTTAAAACTTTGGGCTATCGTGAAATTTTTTACATTTGAATTATAAATTTCAAAACTTCGTTTTATTTTTTTTTCTTTTGGTTGATAACACTTATTTTGTCCTGTTTCAAAATGTCTTAATAATTTATTTTAAAGTACTTCGAAATTATTTAAACTTTTAATTTTGATTTTCGCGTAATCGAGATTTTATGAAATCTTTCGTAATTGCAAATATTTTGGATTTTTATAAGAATGTAAAACGATTTAACATTTTCGAAATACATCACATGTCTAAGTTTTTGTTTTATTTCGATAAACTTTAAATCTGTTATTAGAAATGTTTATGACTGGTTCGATTTTTATTTACAAATTGCAAAATTTGATTTCTCAAATTTTTATTTGGTTTTAAAACAAAATATTGACGAATTTCTTAATCAAAACGTTTAACTATTGCATTGAAAATATTTGGGTACCTTTCACCCTCGAGTTCGTTTACAAATATTATTTATCGTCACTATTTTATAAAATAATTTTTAACTCGCGATTTTTTTTTTATGATTTTAAACATTGGGAATTGAGCCCAACTCTTCTTGAAATAAATTTTGTCTTCGATTTCGATTTCATATCACGTTTGAAGCTATGAATTTTTTTTTAAACCAAGATTGTGATGCGAGTTAAGCAATCTCCTTTTGTTCAAATGATATAACCTTGTTTTCTATTCTATTATTATGTTTTTGTTAGTTTCGAGGACGAAACTTCTTTTTAGTGGGGAAGATTGTAACACCCCTGATTTTATAAATTAAAATTAATTATGTTCATATTTTTATTTTTACGATTCAACTCGTAATTCTTAAAATTATTATAAAACGAATTTATCGATTAATAGTTTCAAATGCCTAAAATTTTATTTGACTCGGAAACTCTTCTTATATTTAAAACATATTTTTATTTCTATTTCGATTTATTTATATATTTAATTTAATTCTTATCGAAAGTCTATTTCGAGGATTTAAATTCTAAATTCTCCTATTTTTTTATATTTAAGCTCGAAATTCTATTTTCGCCTCGAAGTTCATTTATTTTAAATTTCGTCAAAACATTTATTTCCTTTCCTTTTTCCTCGTGTTTTCCTGATCACTGCTGTCGTTTTTGTGGTCCTTAATGCTGCCGTGTTTGTCGATTTCGGTCCCGTTTCTCATCTTCCTTTTCTTGTCTTCTCTCGTTTTCTGTCTCAGCTTTCGGGTTGTTATTGTTGCTGCTGATGTTGTCGTATCTTGCCGTTGTTGACATATCGTTCTATTGCTTGACGTTTTATTTTCTTGTTGTCGTCACGTCCCTCGGTCTCGATCGCCTTGTCTCGGTTGCTATTAGTTCTTTATGCTTCTGTCTACTCCTGTTTCGTCGATTTTCGTTCAGCCTTTGTCCACTGTCTTATTATTGCTGTTGTGGTTTGGTTGTCTTGTTCCCGACGTACGACGACTTCCTTTTCTTCTTTTTCTTCCTGCCATTGCTGCTGTTGGGCGTGACTTGTTGTTCATGTTTGCGTCGTTTTCCGTCCATTATTTTATCTAATTTTCTTGTCTTACTCTTGCTCGTTTCCTTCTTTATTTTCGTTCGCCGTTCTTCTTTCTCCTGACATTTCTGTTGCTGCTGCCATTCTACTATCGTATTTGTCAAATCGATTAAGTTCGGCCTTCATGCTTCTATTTTTTTTGACACATCGTTTCCTTTTCCGTCTTGTATTGTGTACGTCTCATTCTTTTATTTTGTCTACTCGATTGTCGTGATGAATCGTGCTTAGAAGACTAGCGGTTCTACAACTTGGAGCTTAAGGACGACATTTCTACTGATTTGAAGCCTGGGTTGATCAAGAAGGACGAGTACGAGTTCGTTTCGGATGTCGGTTTAAGGTAACTCTAGGACGTTACTCGATTTTATATCGTATGTTTGAGTAGTAGTATGTACGGAGTAGTAAATATTTTAACTTCGGTTTTCTAATTTTAGCTATTTATTATTGCTAATTATATTAATTTTAAATCGTATTCCTTATAAATATTTTACAACTTTCGATATTGTTTTATAAATCGTTAATAATTTAATTATTTACGATCGTTATAATATTTTGTTGGTTATCGTGACACTAGTAACAAAATAATAACGATTTCATAATTTCTTCATATTTCGTTAATTTATAATTTTAACTCAAAATTGTATTTTTATATTATAATCGAGATTTGTATACTGGTTTAATAAATTAATTACGTTTTACGACTTATATTAATAAATGAGAAAGTAGTCGATTTTGTTTTAAATACATTTTTAGTCGAGACTATTTTCCCTAATAATTTCTCATTTGTCTACGATTGATTATTTTTAGTAAAATCAGCATTATTTATTGATAAAATCTATTTGCTAAAATTAATTCGAAAGCTTTATAACATCTCGTTTAATTTATAAAATTCGTCGAATCAATTAATTTTGATATCGTTTTTCTTAAAACATCTATTTTCAAAAAATTTATAGTTTTAACTCGATTTCCTAATTATTTATAAAATACTATATAATGACTTATTATATTTTATTTATATTTCGAGTAACGAATTTAGAATTATATTAAAGTTACGATAACAACGATAATTATAAAATTTTAATTTCGTTAGAAATGCTATTTTTATACATTTCACTAATTTTAATCACTTACGTATTTTCTATAAAAATATTTCTATTTTAAGTAAGTTTCTAAAATTAGTAAGTTTCTATTTATAGAAAGTTTTCCTTTTTATATAAAAATGTTTATTCCTTTTATCCATATCATTTATAATGATTATATCTTTTGAGTATCGATAATGACTGTTTTGGAGTTATGGAATAATTACAAGTGTGGGATTAGAGTAATATAGTCTGGGATGTACGTTTTTGCCATCAGCTATAAAGTCGGTGTGCCTATTTGGGGCGCATTAGGGTCGTTGAACCGGGCGTAGTTTCGCCCAGGAAAGTGTATGTTTTGACCTTAAGCTAGATATCGCATCGTGTTAGTCGCCGTCAGCTGAACTAGACATATTTGTTGTCTAGGAGGGGTGTGCACTACTTAAACCAGGACTTCGCTGCACGCAGTCCTGTTATAGTTGAGTTGCCTAGTTAGAGACTGGATTCTGTTATGAGTTAAGTCTACAGTTCTCGAAGCTAGTTTCTAGTATTATCCTAGTGAAAGTCTAGCCTTGTGCACACTGATCGAATTTCCATAACGTCATTTTTGATTATTTATATTATCGATTGATTTTGACTTGCAGGTTGGCATGTGCTTTAAGTTTCGTTGAAAACTTATTTTTATTATATCGTTTTAAATTTTTTTCTCATTTTAAATATTTTGATATAATAATACTATTATTTTTCCATATGATATAATATGGCTGGGAGAACGTCCGAGTTGCTCCCCACTGACGTGGCTGTTATGTTTATAACATGACAGATATTTGCTGCTGGGTTTTGGGTGTGAGCTAGCGAGTAGCGTGGATCCTACTCTTTCTTCATTCTTGTAATTTATGGATTTGGATAACCCGTTTGGAGAATTTCCTTTTTAGCCCTTTTGTAAAAAGAGGCCTTTGTATTGACTTACCATTTCTTTTAATAAGATATAGTTTGTCAGTGTGTTTTAAACCCAACTCTACAGTGTTTCCGCCACTGTATTGCGTTAGATTTTCTAGGGGATTACAGTTGGTATCAGAGCATTGTTGCTCCCGACGCTTACACCTGATTTTAGGAAAAATACTCGTAAATGATTTGAACATTAAAGAAATATTAGTGAGAGATGGGTAGAAACAAAGTATGAACTTAACTGTTAGGTTTATATGTTCTTGTAACTCAATGATTAGCATTGAATATTTGTTTGCTTTTGACTGGAAGGAGATGAATGAACAAGATGTTGATATGATGCTGCTCCAGATCGGGATAAGACCTGCTTAGAAACGCCTACTGACTCGAGTGGACAATTTCGCGCTACAAGGAAGATACAATGGTGACCTTTCAACCCAGATTTAGTTTGCTCAAGCTACAGGTTAGACGATGAAGAGTAGGTTCATGTTCCAAAATGTTGCAGTAGATCCAGATGGAGCGACCCAAGACTTGTGTGCTCGTTCCTCTACAAGAAGATGAAGTAATCCATTTAGTTCCCTCGTGAACTCTGGAGGTCCGAAGATTCCCCTCTCGTTTTAGATCTTAGTAATCTAGGATCACCGGTTCTTTCCTTCCTTCCTCTACTTCTTCCAATTCTTCTCTTATATATTCTCATCTTCATTCTCTTGGTGAATCCTTTTCCTATTCTTCTATTCTACCATCTTTCTCTTGAGATTCTTTGGTTAGACCGAATTCTGTCTTAGTGAACCCCATAAAAAGATATAGATTTTGAGGTTTAGTAAACCCTTGTTACATGGTTTGAGGATTGTGAGTTATACCCTGTTACCTATCTTAGTAAGCTTTTAAGCATCGATTTGAATGATAAATTATCGATTAATGGAATTAGGACAATACTTTAGACACTGAACCTTGGGTTATAGGTTACCTTAATTACTTTGGAGTATTTAGAGTTGAATATATTTTGGAGTAGTAAGAATATATCATATTTGATGGATACCTAGTACCTAACCTAGAACCGAACTAAGTGTAACTGATGTTACTACTTCGGGATTCTTACCTTATGCTTATTGGATGGATGCATTGCAAATATTTGGGATTATAGTGTACTGTTTAAAGAGTTAGCCGAAGTGTTGTGGTACCCCTTAAAGATTTTAATTAATGTCGTTAGAAATCTCGGTGGACATAGATTTCCCGTGTTTCTTAAGGATTAGATCGTGATCTTTGTTTAAGGTTGTAACCTGTGAACTTTGGAGTTGAGTGATCTAACTTGGATAAATTGTTGTTAACCTTGTAGAAGAGAAACATATTGTACAATTAAAGGTTGGATTTATCGCATTGTTTTGAGAATACTTAATGCGAATCATCTTGATGGATTTATAGTTCAGAACCCTTAGACCAACGAGATTGTGGCTTCGTTGAGTTAATAAATGTTTTGGTGGTTTCGCTGATACAATATGAAATTTGGTGGAATTTTAAGAAACCTTAGCCAATGACGTGTTTGAAGATGTGAGGGTTTGCGCCATTACCTGTAGGTTTGAGCGTGTTTGAGGATTCGTTGTATTTTCCCCACTTCCGTACTTGTGACATTATAAATTCGTTGATGATCCTTTTTGAGGATTTCGTACTCGAGCCTTGTTAAATTGATGGACCTTGTTTACTGTTCCTTACTCGAGAAATTTGGAGTATACTTCAAGTTCAAACCTTATGAGCTTTGTATTTAGGAACCTTATCGATTGCGAGTTTGGGTGTGTTAAGATGATTGTTGGAGTTTTAATTGATGAGATTAGATTCTAAAAATTGTGGATTAGTATCGTGGCGTTGGAATGATTGGATAATCACGTAAGACATTTTGGGAGATTGTGACTGAGTAGTGCCACCTAGCGCCTAATATTGGACTGATATTATTTGATGGTAATTAGGAACCCGTGTTGCGGGAGTCATACCGGGAATCTCGAGATGGTTAAATTCTTCTGTTATTCCTTGAGAGCTCCGTTTGACTCTCAATTTCTTCCTCCTCTTAGCGTTTCTTTAATCCTTCTACTTCTTCTTCGGCCAATCCCTTTGACTTCCTTATCGGGTTTGAAAATTTCTGTTTCGATTTGTCGTTGACTCTGACTCTATTTATCCGTTTACCATTTTCTCGAACCTATGTTACGAAAAGTTTACCTATTTAAAACTTTGGGCTATCGTGAAATTTTTTACATTTGAATTATAAATTTCAAAACTTCGTTTTATTTTTTTTTTCTTTTGGTTGATAACACTTATTTTGTCCTGTTTCAAAATGTCTTAATAATTTATTTTAAAGTACTTCGAAATTATTTAAAATTTTAATTTTGATTTTCGCGTAATCGAGATTTTATGAAATCTTTCGTAATTGCAAATATTTTGGATTTTTATAAGAATGTAAAACGATTTAACATTTTCGAAATACATCACATGTCTAAGTTTTTGTTTTATTTCGATAAACTTTAAATCTGTTATTAGAAATGTTTATGACTGGTTCGATTTTTATTTACAAATTGCAAAATTTGATTTCTCAAATTTTTATTTGGTTTTAAAACAAAATATTGACGAATTTCTTAATCAAAACGTTTAACTATTGCATTGAAAATATTTGGGTACCTTTCACCCTCGAGTTCGTTTACAAATATTATTTATCGTCACTATTTTATAAAATAATTTTTAACTTGCGATTTTTTTTTATGATTTTAAACATTGGGAATTGAGCCCAACTCTTCTTGAAATAAATTTTGTCTTCGATTTCGATTTCATATCACGTTTGAAGCTATGAATTTTTTTTTAAACCAAGATTGTGATGCGAGTTAAGCAATCTCCTTTTGTTCAAATGATATAACCTTGTTTTCTATTCTATTATTATGTTTTTGTTAGTTTCGAGGACGAAACTTCTTTTTAGTGGGGAAGATTGTAACACCCCTGATTTTATAAATTAAAATTAATTATGTTCATTTTTTTATTTTTACGATTCAACTCGTAATTCTTAAAATTATTATAAAACGAATTTATCGATTAATAGTTTCAAACGCCTAAAATTTTATTTGACTCGGAAACTCTTCTTATATTTAAAACATATTTTTATTTCTATTTCGATTTATTTATATATTTAATTTAATTCTTATCGAAAGTCTATTTCGAGGATTTAAATTCTAAATTCTCCTATTTTTTTATATTTAAGCTCGAAATTCTATTTTCGCCTCGAAGTTCATTTATTTTAAATTTCGTCAAAACATTTATTTCCTTTCCTTTTTCCTCGTGTTTTCCTGATCACTGCTGTCGTTTTTGTGGTCCTTAATGCTGCCGTGTTTGTCGATTTCGGTCCTGTTTCTCATCTTCCTTTTCTTGTCTTCTCTCGTTTTCTGTCTCAGCTTTCGGGTTGTTATTGTTGCAGCTGATGTTGTCGTATCTTGCCGTTGTTGACATATCGTTCTATTGCTTGACGTTTCATTTTCTTGTTGTCGTCACGTCCCTCGGTCTCGATCGCCTTGTCTCGGTTGCTATTAGTTCTTTATGCTTCTATCTACTCCTGTTTCGTCAATTTTCGTTCAGCCTTTGTCCACTGTCTTATTATTGCTGTTGTGGTTTGGTTGTCTTGTTCCCGACGTACGACGACTTCCTTTTCTTCTTTTTCTTCCTGCCATTGCTGCTGTTGGGCGTGACTTGTTGTTCATGTTTGCGTCGTTTTCCGTCCATTATTTTATCTAATTTTCTTGTCTTACTCTTGCTCGTTTCCTTCTTTATTTTCGTTCGCCGTTCTTCTTTCTCCTGACATTTCTGTTGCTGCTGCCATTCGACTATCGTATTTGTCAAATCGATTAAGTTCGGCCTTCATGCTTCTATTTTTTTTGACACATCGTTTCCTTTTCCGTCTTGTATTGTGTACGTCTCATTCTTTTATTTTGTCTACTCGATTGTCGTGATGAATCGTGCTTAGAAGACTAGCGGTTCTACAACTTGGAGCTTAAGGACGACATTTCTACTGATTTGAAGCCTGGGTTGGTCAAGAAGGACGAGTACGAGTTCGTTTCGGATGTCGGTTTAAGGTAACTCTAGGACGTTACTCGATTTTATATCGTATGTTTGAGTAGTAGTATGTACGGAGTAGTAAATATTTTAACTTCGGTTTTCTAATTTTAGCTATTTATTATTGCTAATTATATTAATTTTAAATCGTATTCCTTATAAATATTTTACAACTTTCGATATCGTTTTATAAATCGTTAATAATTTAATTATTTACGATCGTTATAATATTTTGTTGGTTATCGTGACACTAGTAACAAAATAATAACGATTTCATATTTTCTTCATATTTCGTTAATTTATAATTTTAACTCAAAATCGTATTTTTATATTATAATCGAGATTTGTATACTGGTTTAATAAATTAATTACGTTTTACGACTTATATTAATAAATGAGAAAGTAGTCGATTTTGTTTTAAATACATTTTTAGTCGAGACTATTTTCCCTAATAATTTCTCATTTGTCTACGATTGATTATTTTTAGTAAAATCAGCATTATTTATTGATAAAATCTATTTGCTAAAATTAATTCGAAAGCTTTATAACATCTCGTTTAATTTATAAAATTCGTCGAATCAATTAAATTTTGATATCGTTTTTCTTAAAACATCTATTTTCAAAAAATTTATAGTTTTAACTCGATTTCCTAATTATTTATAAAATACTATATAATGACTTATTATATTTTATTTATATTTTGAGTAACGAATTTAGAATTATATTAAAGTTACGATAACAACGATAATTATAAAATTTTAATTTCGTTAGAAATGCTATTTTTATACATTTCACTAATTTTAATCACTTACGTATTTTCTATAAAAATATTTCTATTTTAAGTAAGTTTCTAAAATTAGTAAGTTTCTATTTATAGAAAGTTTTCCCTTTTATATAAAAATGTTTATTCCTTTTATCCATATCATTTATAATGATTATATCTTTTGAGTATCGATAATGACTGTTTTGGAGTTATGGAATAAAGACAAGTGTGGGGTTAGAGTAATATAGTCTGGGATGTACGTTTTTGCCATCAGCTATAAAGCCGGTGTGCCTATTTGGGGCGCATTTGGTCGTTGAACCGGGCGTAGTTTCGCCCAGGAGAGTATATGTTTTGACCTTAAGCTAGATATCGCATCGTGTTAGTCGCCGTCAGCTGAACTAGACATATTTGTTGTCTAGGAGGGGTGTGCACTACTTAAACCAGGACCTCACTGCACGCAATCCTGTTATAGTTGAGTTGCCTAGTTAGAGATTGGATTCTGTTATGAGTTAAGTCTACAGTTCTCGAAGCTAGTTTCTAGTATTATCCTAGTGAAAGTCTAGCCTTGTGCACACTGATCGAATTTCCATAACGCCATTTTTGATTATTTATATTATCGATTGATTTTGACTTGCAGGTTGGCAAGTGCTTTAAGTTTCGTTGAAAACTTATTTTTATTATATCGTTTTAAATTTTTTTCTCATTTTAAATATTTTGATATAATAATACTATTATTTTTCCATATGATATAATATGGCTGGGAGAACGTCCGAGTTGCTCCCCACTGACGTGGCTGTTATGTTTATAACATGACAGACATTTGCTGCTGGGTTTTGGGTGTGAGCTAGCGAGTAGCGTGGATCCTACTCTTTCTTCATTCTTGTAATTTATGGATTTGGATAACCCGTTTGGAGAATTTCCTTTTTAGCCCTTTTGTAAAAAGAGGCCTTTGTATTGACTTACCATTTCTTTTAATAAGATATAGTTTGTCAGTGTGTTTTAAACCCAACTCTACAGTGTTTCCGCCACTGTATTGCGTTAGATTTTCTAGGGGATTACAGTTGGTATCAGAGCATTGTTGCTCCCGACGCTTACACCTGATTTTAAGAAAAATACTCGTAAATGATTTGAACATTAAAGAAATATTAGTGAGAGATGGGTAGAAACAAAGTATGAACTTAACTGTTAGGTTTATATGTTCTTGTAACTCAATGATTAGCATTGAATATTTGTTTGCTTTTGACTGGAAGGAGATGAATGAACAAGATGTTGATATGATGCTGGTCCAGATCGGGATAAGACCTTCTTAGAAACGCCGACTGACTCGAGTGGACAATTTCGTGCTACAAGGAAGATACAATGGTGACCTTTCAGCCCAGATTTAGTTTGCTCAAGCTACAGGTTAGACGATGAAGAGTAGGTTCATGTTCCAAAATGTTGCAGTAGATCCAGATGGAGCGACCCAAGACTTGTGTGCTCGTTCCTCTACAAGAAGATGAAGTAATCCATTTAGTTCCCTCGTGAACTCTAGAGGTCCGAAGATTCCCCTCTCGTTTTAGATCTTAGTAATCTAGGATCACCGGTTCTTTCCTTCCTTCCTCTACTTCTTCCAATTCTTCTCTTATATATTCTCATCTTCATTCTCTTGGTGAATCCTTTTCCTATTCTTCTATTCTACCATCTTTCTCTTGAGATTCTTTGGTTAGACCGAATTCTGTCTTAGTGAACCCCATAAAAAGATATAGATTTTGAGGTTTAGTAAACCCTTGTTACATGGTTTGAGGATTGTGAGTTATACCCTGTTACCTATCTTAGTAAGCTTTTAAGCATCGATTTGAATGATAAATTATCGATTAATGGAATTAGGACGATACTTTAGACACTGAACCTTGGGTTATAGGTTACCTTAATTACTTTGGAGTATTTAGAGTTGAATATATTTTGGAGTAGTAAGAATATATCATATTTGATGGATACCTAGTACCTAACCTAGAACCGAACTAAGTGTAACTGATGTTACTACTTCGGGATTCTTACCTTATGCTTATTGGATGGATGCATTGCAAATATTTGGGATTATAGTGTACTGTTTAAAGAGTTAGCCGAAGTGTTGTGGTACCCCTTAAAGATTTTAATTAATGTCGTTAGAAATCTCGGTGGACATAGATTTCCCGTGTTTCTTAAGGATTAGATCGTGATCTTTGTTTAAGGTTGTAACCTGTGAACTTTGGAGTTGAGTGATCTAACTTGGATAAATTGTTGTTAACCTTGTAGAAGAGAAACATATTGTACTATTAAAGGTTGGATTTATCGCGTTGTTTTGAGAATACTTAATGCGAATCATGTTGATGGATTTATAGTTCAGAACCCTTAGACCAACGCGATTGTGGCTTCGTTGAGTTAATAAATGTTTTGGTGGTTTCGCTGATACAATATGAAATTTGGTGGAATTTTTAGAAACCTTAGCCAATGACGTGTTTGAAGATGTGAGGGTTTGCGCCATTACCTGTAGGTTTGAGCGTGTTTGAGGATTCGTTGTATTTTCCCCACTTCCGTACTTGTGACATTATAAATTCGTTGATGATCCTTTTTGACGATTTCATACCCGAGCCTTGTTAAATTGATGGACCTTGTTTACTGTTCCTTACTCGAGAAATTTGGAGTATACTTCGAGTTCAAACCTTATGAGCTTTGGATTTAGGAACCATATCGATTGCGAGTTTGGGTGTGTTAAGATGATTGTTGGAGTTTTAATTGATGAGATTAGATTCTAAAAATTGTGGATTAGTATCGTGTCGTTGGAATGATTGGATAATCACCTAAGACATTTTTGAAGATTGTGACTGAGTAGTGCCACCAAGCGCCTAATATTGGACTTGATATTATTTGATGGTAATTAGGAACCCGTGTTGCGGGAGTCGTACCAGGAATCTCGAGATGGTTAACTTCTTCTGTAATTCCTTGAGAGCTCCGTTTGACTCTCAATTTCTTCCTCCTCTTAGCGTTTCTTTAATCCTTCTACTTCTTCTTCGGCCAATCCCTTTGACTTCCTTATCGGGTTTGAAAATTTCTGTTTCGATTTGTCGTTGACTCTGACTCTATTTATCCGTTTACCATTTTCTCGAACCTATGTTACGAAAAGTTTACCTTGTTAAAACTTTGGGCTATCGTGAAATTTTTTACATTTGAATTATAAATTTCAAAACTTCGTTTTTTTTTTTTTCTTTTGGTTGATAACACTTATTTTGTCCTGTTTCAAAATGTCTTAATAATTTATTTTAAAGTATTTCGAAATTATTTAAAATTTTAATTTTGATTTTCGCGTAATCGAGATTTTATGAAATCTTTCGTAATTGCAAATATTTTGGATTTTTATAAGAATGTAAAACGATTTAACATTTTCGAAAAACATCACATGTCTAAGTTTTTGTTTTATTTCGATAAACTTTAAATCTGTTATTAGAAATGTTTATGACTGGTTCGATTTTTATTTACAAATTACAAAATTTGATTTCTCAAATTTTTATTTGGTTTTAAAACAAAATATTGACGAATTTCTTAATCAAAACGTTTAACTATTGCATTGAATATATTTGGGTACCTTTCACCCTCGAGTTCGTTTACAAATATTATTTATCGTCATTATTAAATAAAATAATTTTTAACTTGCGAATTTTTTTTTATGATTTTAAACATTGGAAATTGAGCCCAACTCTTCTTGAAATAAATTTTGTCTTCGATTTCGATTTCATATCACGTTTGAAGCTATGAATTATTTTTTTAAACCGAGATTGTGATGCGAGTTAAGCAATCTCCTTTTGTTCAAATGATATAACCTTGTTTTCTATTCTATTATTATGTTTTTGTTAGTTTCGAGGACGAAACTTCTTTTTAGTGGGGAGGATTGTAACACCCCTGATTTTATAAATTAAAATTAATTATGTTCATATTTTTATTTTTACGATTCAACTCGTAATTCTTAAAATTATTATAAAATGAATTTATCGATTAATCGTTTCAAACTCCTAAAATTTTATTTGACTCGGAAACTCTTCTTATATTTAAAACATATTTTTATTTCTATTTCGATTTATTTATAAATTTAATTTAATTCTTATCGAAAGTCTATTTCGAGGATTTAAATTCTAAATTCTCCTATTTTTTTATATTTAAGCTCGAAATTCTATTTTCGCCTCGAAGTTCATTTATTTTAAATTTCGTCAAAACATTTATTTCCTTTCCTTTTTCCTCGTGTTTTCCTGATCACTGTTGTCGTTTTTGTGGTCTTTGATGCTGCCGTGTTTGTCGATTTCGGTCCCGTTTCTCATCTTCCTTTTTTTTCTTGTCTTCTCTCGTTTTCTGTCTCAGCTTTCGGGTTGTTACTGTTGCTGCTGCTACTGTGCTGCGGTGCATATCGTACTGCTGATGTTGTCATATCTTGCCGTTGTTGACATATCGTTCTATTGCTTGACGTCTCATTTTCTTGTTGTCGTCACGTCCCTCGGTCTCGATCGCCTTGTCTCGGTTTCTATTAGTTCGTTATGCTTCTGTCTACTCTTGTTTCGTCGATTTTCGTTCAGCCTTTGTCCACTGTCTTATTATTGCTGTTGTGGTTTTGTTGTCTTGTTCCCGACGTACGACGACTTCCTTTTCTTCTTTTTCTTCCTGCCATTGCTGCTGTTGGGCGTGACTTGTTGTTCATGTTTGCGTCGTTTTCCGTCCATTATTTTATCTAATTTTCTTGTCTTACTCTTGCTCGTTTCCTTCTTTATTTTCGTTCGCCGTTCTTCTTTCTCCTGTCATTTCTGTTGTTGCTGCCATTCTACTATCGTATTTGTCAAATCGATTAAGTTCGGCCTTCATGCTTCTATTTTTTTTGACACATCGTTTCCTTTTCCGTCTTGTATTGTGTACGTCTCATTCTTTTATTTTGTCTACTCGATTGTCGTGATGAATCGTGCTTAGAAGACTAGCGGTTCTACAACTTGGAGCTTAAGGACGACATTTCTACTGATTTGAAGCCTGGGTTGATCAAGAAGGACGAGTACGAGTTCGTTTCGGATGTCGGTTTAAGGTAACTCTAGGACGTTACTCGATTTTATATCGTATGTTTGAGTAGTAGTATGTACGGAGTAGTAAATATTTTAACTTCGGTTTTCTAATTTTAGCTATTTATTATTGCTAATTATATTAATTTTAAATCGTATTCCTTATAAATATTTTACAACTTTCGATATCGTTTTATAAATCGTTAATAATTTAATTATTTACGATCGTTATAATATTTTGTTGGTTATCGTGACACTAGTAACAAAATAATAACGATTTCATATTTTCTTCATATTTCGTTAATTTATAATTTTAACTCAAAATCGTATTTTTATATTATAATCGAGATTTGTATACTGGTTTAATAAATTAATTACGTTTTACGACTTATATTAATAAATGAGAAAGTAGTCGATTTTGTTTTAAATACATTTTTAGTCGAGACTATTTTCCCTAATAATTTCTCATTTGTCTACGATTGATTATTTTTAGTAAAATCAGTATTATTTATTGATAAAATCTATTTGCTAAAATTAATTCGAAAGCTTTATAACATCTCGTTTAATTTATAAAATTCGTCGAATCAATTAATTTTGATATCGTTTTTCTTAAAACATCTATTTTCAAAAAATTTATAGTTTTAACTCGATTTCATAATTATTTATAAAATACTATATAATGACTTATTATATTTTATTTATATTTTGAGTAACGAATTTAGAATTATATTAAAGTTACGATAACAACGATAATTATAAAATTTTAATTTCGTTAGAAATGCTATTTTTATACATTTCACTAATTTTAATCACTTACGTATTTTCTATAAAAATATTTCTATTTTAAGTAAGTTTCTAAAATTAGTAAGTTTCTATTTATAGAAAGTTTTCCCTTTTATATAAAAATGTTTATTCCTTTTATCCATATCATTTATAATGATTATATCTTTTGAGTTTCGATAATGACTGTTTTGGAGTTATGGAATAAACACAAGTGTGGGGTTAGAGTAATATAGTCTGGGATGTACGTTTTTGCCATCAGCTATAAAGCCGGTGTGCCTATTTGGGGCGCATTTGGTCGTTGAACGAGGCGTAGTTTCGCCCAGGAGAGTGTATGTTTTGACCTTAAGCTAGATATCGCATTGTGTTAGTCGCCGTCAGCTGAACTAGACATATTTGTTGTCTAGGAGGGGTGTGCACTACTTAAACCAGGACCTCGCTGCACGCAGTCCTGTTATAGTTGAGTTGCCTAGTTAGAGACTGGATTCTGTTATGAGTTAAGTCTACAGTTCTCGAAGCTAGTTTCTAGTATTATCCTAGTGAAAGTCTAGCCTTGTGCACACTGATCGAATTTCCATAACGCCATTTTTGAATATTTATATTATCGATTGATTTTGACTTGCAGGTTTGCAAGTGCTTTGAGTTTCGTTGAAAACTTATTTTTATTATATCGTTTTAAATTTTTTTCTCATTTTAAATATTTTGATATAATAATACTATTATTTTTCCATATGATATAATATGGCTGAGAGAACGTCCGAGTTGCTCCCCACTGACGTGGCTGTTATGTTTATAACATGACAAGCATTTGCTGCTGGGTTTTGGGTGTGAGCTAGCGAGTAGCGTTGTGGACATGACGTAGGTCCACCCCGACGCGGCGAAGCGCGGGTTTGGGTAGGCGAATGAATCTCGTGGTAAGATTGTTCTCGGGTTCGAAATTTAAGTCAAAATGGAGTCGCCACCGAATTTTGTGGTTATTCGGAACCATACGAGCCCACTCTATGTCGTCATGGGCTATACACAAAGTAAGCCCACTTTGATTACAGAGTTCATGGGGCTCGTCCCTTTGCATTGTTATATCGATACCGTTTACACCGGCTTTCATATATAAAATGACTCTCGTGCGCCAATGGTTTCGGACATCCGGAAACCAAGGTTCTGAGTAAGGGGTGAGGGTACGTGTTGGGAAGCCCACTAAGGACACCCAACCCCGCCCGCACAAGGCGGCCTCTACTAAGACATCGTTTGTGTTCGTGTACGCGCGCTAGTAAAATAATTAAATGATATGCATACAGCGTTTTCGAGCTAAGCATGTGAATTTTGCGTTAACTACGTCATTTAATGCATCTTATTATTTGTCGAAGTGATTTAACATGCGAGGTTCATTTATAAAGCGTAAAGCAAGTAAATAAACAAAGCTCGAAAATAAATAAAAATAACGTACAAGTTACACGGGCGGAAATACAACCCGGAATTCACATTACAACATTACGTAAAAATAATAAACAAATATCGTAGTCTTGTCCCGACTTATCACGTCAAAAGTTGATCAAAGTCGTGCTACGTGTCGTGATGTCCGTGGTTTTGAAAATAGGAAGAGTCACGTGATTGTCTTTACACGTGATGACTAAAGTCGATAAAAAGACGAGGGTTGAAATGTGTGTCAAAGCCCTCGGTTTTATGGGTTACAGGACCCACTCGATCGAGTCGTGGTGTGACTCGGTCGAGTGCGTCTTTTACGTAGCTACTGGCCTTTTTTTTGGGTGCTACTCGATCGAGTAGCATATGTACTCGGTCGAGTAGCATATGTACTCGGTCGAGTAGCCCCTGTACGAGTGATGACTCGTTTCGTTTTTTTGGTTTAAAATCGACGGTCGGTCAAATTAAATACAAATATCGCACTATTTGAATTTAACTTGACCTCCGATACTATAATCGTGTATATACGATTATAATACCGTTGTCGGGATTTTACGAAAGCGTTATTATTATATTAGAAATTTTGAATTAGTAACGAAATGTGTCCCTCTACGTCACGACATCGAAACTAACCCTTTTGGGTTATGTGATGTCGGTTTTCGTGTCAACGGGTTCCGTACCAATTATAGAAATGGGATTAAATACATTCGACTACGACCGATCACGGTCACGTCACGCCCTTGAGTACATTGGGGCGGGGCTCCTCGAAAGGGCTCCACCTCCGTCGTTGCTCGTAAAGGGATTAGACGGACCTTAGGTGATCATCGTAGTCCAACGTTTTCAAAACCGATTTTTGGTATTAATATATATATATACGCGGTATTATTAATGTTAGTAATAAAATGATGATACAAAAATAAAGATGCAAAAGTATAAAAAAAGTTAGTGTTAGTGTTACTACGATTATGATTACAATACAAAATACGATAAATAAATAAAAATGACGGAGTAATAGAGATTGAAATGGGGTTTAGGACACCCTCAACATACATGCTAGGTATAGGCCTCGGAAATGGACTCGTAAATAGCGACGGGACGCCGGAGTATCGAGGATGTACGCGAGTTATGGTGTGTATGGGTGTGTGAGTGTATTACGTCGGTTTTTCGAGGGACGAAGGACTCGGCTTTTTGTATGTATTGCTTAGGGTTGCTAAGGCTTGTAGTGTAGATGAAATAGGGTTGAAGGTAGGGTAAATGTGTAGGTAAAAACCCTTGGCAAAAGTTATGAATGGGAGTCGTGGGGTATTTATAGGCGTTACCCCACGACATAAGGACACTCGATCGAGTGGCCCTAGTGCACTCGATCGAGTGCCTTTGCAAACGGGCCAAACCCGGTTTTAAGACGCTCCACTCGACCAAGTGGGTCAATCCACTCGATCGAGTGGGTCAAACAAATCGAGACAAATAAGGAAAGAATTGATCTTGTTTGTTTTGATTGATTTTTGAATTTGAATTTGTGCGCCAACTGAATTTGGCTGATTTATGAGACGGTTTTGTCTTTGACCGGGTTTTGACCCGGTCGCTAAAAGACGGGATTTATTTTTTGTGCCGGTTTTGGCCCAAATTAGTCTTATTTGACTCGGAATGACCCACTAGGCCTGGATTTGAGGTCTGTTTTGTGAGATTTTTACTCCGTTAAAAGTCCATGTCGGATATTATTGATTCCGAGCCCAAATCCAAGTATACCAAGTCATGTTTGCGTCCGATCATCATCGGGTGTTTTTCGGAGACTACCATAGACACGTGGCAGTCAAAATGCGGGTGTCTACAGAGCCCCCACTCTGACTGAGGCTTGGACAAGGCGAAAGTCAAAGTAGCTACCAAGCCCGTTAAGACCTGTTAGACTTCCGGTCGGGTCACTTATAGTCCAGTGGACTCGTGTGAAGGGCTCGCCAGCCATAAGTAGAGGGTCATACCTGTCCTGATGATGATAGCTTCGCGGGGAGTCAGACTTGTAGCATAAGTCCTGGGCGCGCCTATATGTGTGCTCATCTCGTGCCATCTTGGGGAAAATGCCGCCTCGGGCGTTCTGCTGGGGAGATATGTGAGCTGTACGAGCTTGCTTTCGAAGCCTTGAGTGGTACCTGAGCTGATGATGGTGCTTCGTGGGGAGTGAAACTTGCCTTTCTTGGGGAGTAAGCGTACCCGTCTGCCGACACATCACATCTTGGATGTAGCATACCGGGGGAAAGCTGACTTCGTTGGGGAATTTGATAGTTTCGTGGAGACTTGGTTCTAAAGTCTGGAGTGTACCTGTATGCTGACACATGACAAGTTGCATGTAACACATCGGCAAAACACTGACTCGTGCTGGGGAGTAAAGTAGCTGCGCGGGGACTTGCTTCTGAAGCTGTAGCATTCCAAGAGAAACACTGTCTTTGTTGTTCCGTTGGGAAGCAATGCTGGTACCTAAAATGTTAGATACATAGGTAGAAATAGCAGGCATAGTATATAGCAAGATAGTACATAGGAAATGCAGTTAGCATCTATAGACTGGCTTGCGTTGGGGAAAATGGTTTTTGCTTCATTTTGAAATCGAAGTCCTGAAAGCAACTCACGTGCTAGGAGATAGGTTTTCAAAATTGAAAGGGGTAAAAAAGAAATTTGCAGTATAAAGAGACCGAAATTTGACCTTGTCGAAAAGGATTTTATCAAATGGCTAAGTTTTGTAAATTTTAAAATGAGAATTTGAAGAGAGACATATCGACAGACTCGACTCTGGACGTGACAGGACGAGTTGACAGACACGACTGGACTTTCGAGGGGTTGGACCGTGACTCGGTAGGGGGTGGGCCACCTAAGACGACAAGACTCTTATGCTGCGCTAATCCATAGCCTAGGCGAGTGGCAACACGGTCGAACGTCGAAATGGGAAGGATGTGATATAGGGTAATTGCAGTAGCCTGTAATGAGACTGTTTCTGCAGGACAAGGCTTAGCAGTAGCAATGCTGTAGACTGATGTTCTTTTGGATCTTTGGTTTTGGGTACAATCCCTGGTGTCGCTTCGAATCCCTGACGGATTCTCGTCTTCGACTGAGCCGAGTACTAGGACACACTAAAGAAAGGAGGCTAGTTTTTTGAAAGTCATTTGGATTATGTGAGTGGATGAAGGTCTTCTGTCTGAGAGAAGCCCCCAGGACGACAAAGCTAGCTGTTGAGAACATGACAGTGTCGTGACCGGAATGATGGTGCCTTTTTTATTTGTGTGAATGTGGGTGGTTGTGCCTTTGTTGAAAGGCTGCCTACGTATTCACGTGTAGTGAAATCAAACCAAGCCGTAGTTCAGTGGATTGGAAGATATTATTATGGTGCCTAGTTTATTAGGGCTTTGTGTGTAACTAGCCATAGCGATGGTGTAGGCTAGGTGCATTCCCAGTGATGTCTTGATCAAAGGGCTAGAACAGTTAGGATGTTGATCCTGTGACTGTGAGCGTTCTCCGGGATAGCCCCCAGAGGTGGTGTGAACTATTTGGGCATGTTCTATGACGACCGCAGGTTGAGTTCCCGTGTTCGGGGTTGGGAACTGGTTTGGATGTTTTTTTGGAAATGTGGTGCCAGGCAATAAGTGGCTTTGATGCTTCGAAATCTGGAGCTCGATTTTGTGGAGCTAAGATTTCGAGGGTAAGGTATTGTAATGTGGTAGGAAAGGGGGAAGTCGAGTAAAAATGACTCGGGCTTCGATTGGGCAGGTTTGATGATGCGGGATCTGGTTTCCATGTCTGGCCCTAATGGTTAGGGTGTATCCTATGGAGCTAGAATCCTCAAAATTTCGGGCTGTCTCTTAGCCTAGGTCTCGGGAAGGTCTTGAGGGTTGTAATGTGGGAAGGCTAAGTGTGGTGTTAGCTAACCAGCTTGATTGTCTCTCCCCTATTTGACCGTTTTCACTACAGTCATGGGTTCTTGAATATTTTTTGGCTGACCTTTTAGCCCTGGTCATGGGTTTTGATGATGTTTTTGAATTGACCGTTCCCGGACAAGGGACTTTCACTTGAGTTGACCGTTGACTATGGTCGTGGGTATTTGAATTTTTTGTTTTTGTTTTTTTTTGTTGACCTCTTGGCCCCGGTCGTGGGATTGACCGTATCTGGTCGGGGGATGCTGAGAGTTCTTTTTTTTGATGGCCAGCTCTTTTGTTTTGGGCCTTTTGCTTTTTCCTTGGACTTTTGATTTTTTTTTCACGGCTATCTCTCCCTTTGATGTTGTGGGTGGATATGGGGGTGGGCCCCATCGGTTGGATTAGGCTTGTGGAGCTAAACCTTTGTAGGGTGTAAGCCTAGTTGGTGTTTGTGTGAGTGCAACTCGCGGTGGAGTGCTCTATGGTAAGCATGGTGATTTGGATCTCGGTATTGTCATCATAATTCCGAGCAGGCTTAGTGGGAGCATCATCCTGAGTTGGGTATTTTTGGCATCAAGTCAGACTAACGCCTTACATAGGGAGTGGTTAGTCTTATTGGAGGGGTGCTTATTGTGGGAAATGGGCATGCCTCCCGTCCTTAACCCAAACTAGGAGACTACCTAGATTTGTCATAGGATTCGATACCGCTCCTGCTAAGGGTAGTTATGTGGCTGTCTATGCCAGACATGGAACAGGTAAGGGAAAACACGGGCCTCAGTTCCTGCAGTCATTATAGATGTGCCTATAATAGTCACGTGCATGTGCTCACAGTGTATGATGGTGTTCATCATGTTCTCGGAAACACATAAGGGAAGCATATATGAGAGATTGAAAAAGCTGATTTTATTGGAATACGAAAAGAGGATAGAATACAGTCGACTTTGACTCTGACATTGAAATGAGGAGATAGAACATCCTAGACTCGGACTCAGACTCGGACTCAAATCAAATCTGGACTCCTGGATGAGGTTGTCAGTAGTCTTCGGCTTCTAAGGACTCAAGTGGATGTCCCGTATAGCCTTTGGTAGAAGCTTCACCCAAATCTTCGTTATGTCGAAGATCGTCTTCAATCCTAGTGCCCATTTCGGTAAGCACAACAAAGTTTGAGATGCCGGCATACCTAAGATGGACGCGGTAGGAGGGTAGGAGGTTGTTGATGAATGCATCCACTAGTGTCTTCTCGCTGGGCTTGTCTACCAGCTTAACACTCTCAGCCCGCCAACGTTGAAGGTATTTGGTGAAACCCTCTGTTGGATCTTGGGCCATGACTTCTAAAGTCCGCATGGTAGTCTGAAGTTCAGCATTATCAGAGTAGTTTTTAGCGAACTCGGTAGCCACATCTTCCCAAGTGGGGAATCTTTTTGCATTAAGCCTATAGAACCAGGCTTTTGGATATTTCCCGAGGGATGCGCCGAACAAATTGATGAACATGTCGGCTTTGACCCCCTTGATCGCCATAAATGCTTTGAAGGCTCGGAGGTGTAGTAATGGATCCTCCGTCCCTTCGAATATGGGTAACCCCTCTAAGTTGAGATCTGTTGGTAGTTTCTCACTGATGGGTGTATAGTCTCGGGAGTTTTCAATATAAATGTTGTTCCCTCGGGAGGCATGGAACTGTTGTTCGAGCTCACGCACCGTGCTGATCAATTTGGCAAATGGCCCAGTATTGACCGATCCAGAATCGAGGTCTTGCCGTTCGATGACAGTTAAACGAGCATTCATGGCCTCTTGGTTGGTTTTCAGGAACCCTATATGAGTTTCGGTTATGGCCTGCCTACTAACCATTGTTTCTAGCAAAGCCTTCAGTTCCTTAATGGTGTTTTCCATGTCCCTATTCCCGGTTGTGGATGCCATACTCTGCGAGAATACCCACGTAATCAGAAATGTTGCTTCGGAACTTGAATACGCCAAGGCATAGGAAGTAGCGCGGGAGGAAAGACAACTCGGGTTTGACTCGGGTTAGACTCTCCTAAAAAAATGTAAGGTGCGATTCTCGAAGCGACTGTGATTAATCACTCCGTCGGAGAATAGCCCCCAAGTGAGACTAAGGACTCTTATAGGACTCAGATGGTGTGGCATCTAAGTGACTCGAAAGTGGGGTACGTGAGACAACATGTGTAGGACATGACCCTTAGAGCAACCGTGATTGATCGCTCTCCTAAAGGGTAGCCCCTCGAGTGAGATTGTAGGTTTTGCTAAAACTCGAGTGTCGGACGAGTGACCCTTAGATGTAAGGATCACGAACCTTTAGCTACAGGGCTATGCCTTGTAAAAGGTCGACTCGGCCTCGAGGAAAGGCAGACGGGGTAAGGGAAGAAACTTGCGATGTAAGATCGGCAGAGTTTCGACACTAGAGACCCTTGACTTGACTTGAATAAGGATGACCCTGTGATTAGGGTAGACCCTTAAGTTAAAGGATTTTTGAATTGGGATGACTCGACTAACGGATTGAAAGATGGACAAAATTCCCTTAGGAAAGGTCGTGGGGACCGTCCTGTCGGAGGGAAAATTGCTTGTGACTTTCTAGTTAGGACTCGAGTGTTTATGAACCTTCCATTTACGAGTGTATGACTCGTGTTGGTCGGTTGTGCCTTTAGAAAAAGGCGGACTAGGATGGGGAAGAAACCCGTGATATAGGATCGACGGAGTTTCGACGCTAACGACCTTCGACAAATCATAAAAAAGACCCAACACACGGATTACGGTAGGTCCTATAATCGGAAGGTTTTGAAAAATGATTGAATTTTGAAAATTGAGAGGACGGTCTCGAAATTGGTAGTGGGCCAATAGGACCGGGCATTTTGAAATGTTAGAATGGTTGCGAGTAATTTCGCGTTTTGAAAAAAAATTGGGAGACGGTCCCGTTTTTTGAAAAGTTGAATTTTTGAAATTTTGAAATTTGAATATCGAAAATAAATTTCCGAAAATTTGAAAATTGAAAATGAGATCCCGAAGATTTGAGAATCGAAAACGACATCTCGGATGAGCATCGAGAATGGAATCTCGAGGATTTGAAAATCGCGAATGGCATCACGAAGATTTGAAAATTGAAATTGAATTTTGAAAATTCGAAAATCGAATGGTGGATCGGAAATTCGAATTGAAATGGAGAGCATGCCGGCTAAAAAAAAAAGGCTTGTTTTGAGTCAAATCGTAAGTCTAATTTTTGGCAGCATTCCGAATTTTGAAAGTTGGATATTTTGAAAAGAAGGGTCCCGAAACGGACAGCATTTTGGGTTTTTTCAAAATTGGGTATTTTGGAAAGATGCATTTTTGAAATGACGGTT
Source organism: Agrostemma githago (assembly GCA_958450325.1). Taxonomy (NCBI): domain Eukaryota; kingdom Viridiplantae; phylum Streptophyta; class Magnoliopsida; order Caryophyllales; family Caryophyllaceae; genus Agrostemma; species Agrostemma githago. The sequence goes on from OY288245.1 coordinate 28,426,739, forward strand.
TTTGAAAATTGACACGGAAACCAAGTAGCACGTAGTCAAGCAAGCATTATAACGACGCTTATGTATGCATTACGCTAAGTCTCGGTCGGTCAAAATAGGGTCTATACCAACAACGATGGCTTTCTCGTGTGATGGACGAACTCCCTAAGCCGAGTTGGTCTTAGGACATGCCGCGAAACCGAGACGAGTTCCACCATCGATGTCTTTAGCGCACCCATGTAAGAATGCACCGTGGTATAGTGGGACGTCGGTCACAAGTAACCGGCCCGGGCAATTTGGGTTATGCATGAATCATTAAATTAATGCGCGCAAACTAATCTACGAACGATTTCTCTTCGAGTCTCACCCTAGGAACCCCGATGCCATGTGGTACATCAGGTATCCCCAGCAGAGTCGCCAAATTGTGGACATGACGTAGGTCCACCCCGACGCGGCGAAGCGCGGGTTTGGGTAGGCGAATGAATCTCGTGGTAAGATTGTTCTCGGGTTCGAAATTTAAGTCAAAATGGAGTCGCCACCGAATTTTGTGGTTATTCGGAACCATACGAGCCCACTCTATGTCGTCATGGGCGATACACAAAGTAAGCCCACTTCGATTTCAGAGTTCATGGGGCTCGTCCCTTTGCATTGTTATATCGATACCGTTTACACCGGCTTTCATATATAAAATGACTCTCGTGCGCCAATGGTTTCGGACATCCGGAAACCAAGGTTCTGAGTAAGGGGTGAGGGTACGTGTTGGGAAGCCTACTAAGGACCCCCAACCCCGCCCGCACATGGCGGCCTCTACTAAGACATCGTTTGTGTTCGTGTACACGCGCTAGTAAAATAATTAAATGATATGCAAACAGCGTTTTCGAGCTAAGCATGTGAATTTTGCGTTAACTACGTCATTTAATGCATCTTATTATTTGTCGAAATGATTTAACATGCGAGGTTCATTTATAAAGCGTAAAGCAAGTAAATACACAAAGCTCGAAAATAAATAAAACTAACGTACAAGTTACACGGGCGGAAATACAACCCGGAATTCACAATACAACATTACGTAAAAATAATAAACAAAATAAAAAATAACGCGATATAATGATAGGGACGGACCCGTATGTTAACTAGACCGTGAAATATGTAGATGGACTAACCCCGATTAAATACACATTATGTCGTGTACTAAACGAAGGACGGAAATATGAGACTGTGGCATATTGCTAGCCCGATCTCATATCCCGTAGTCTTGTCCCGACTTATCACGTCAAAAGTTGATCAAAGTCGTGCTACGTGTCGTGATGTCCGTGGTTTTGAAAATAGGAAGAGTCACGTGATTGTCTTTACACGTGATGACTAAAGTCGATAAAAAGACGAGGTTTGAAATGTGTGTCAAAGCCCTCGGTTTTATGGGTTATAGGACCCACTCGATCGAGTCGTGGTGTGACCTCGGTCGAGTGCGTCTTTTACGTAGCTACTGCCCATTTTTTTGGGTGCTACTCGATCGAGTAGCATATGTACTCGGTCGAGTAGCCCCTGTACGAGTGATGACTCGTTTCGTTTTTTTGGTTTAAAATCGACGGTCGGTCAAATTAAATACAAATATCGCACTATTTGAATTTAACTTGACCTCCGATACTATAATCGTGTATATACGATTATAATACCGTTGTCGGGATTTTACGAAAGCGTTATTATTATATTAGAAATTTTGAATTAGTAACGAAATGTGTCCCTCTACGTCACGACATCGAAACTAACCCTTTCGGGTTATGTGATGTCGGTTTTCGTGTCAACGGGTTCCGTATCAATTATAGAAATGGGATTAAATACGTTCGACTACGACCGATCACGGTCACGTCACGCCCTTGAGTACATTGGGGCGGGGCTCCTCGAAAGGGCTCCACCTCCGTCGTTGCTCGTAAAGGGATTAGACGGACCTTAGGTGATCATCGTAGTCCAACGTTTTCAAAACCGATTTTTGGTATTAATATATATATATATATATATACGCGGTATTATTAATGTTAGTAATAAAATGATGATACAAAAATAAAGATGCAAAAGTATAAAAAAAGTTAGTGTTAGTGTTACTACGATTATGATTACAATACAAAATACGATAAATAAATAAAAATGACGGAGTAATAGAGATTGAAATGGGGTTTAGGACACCCTCAACATACATGCTAGGTATAGGCCTCGGAAATGGACTCGTAAATAGCGACGGGACGCCGGAGTATCGAGGATGTACACGAGTTATGGTGTGTATGGGTGTGTGAGTGTATTACGTCGGTTTTTCGAGGGACGAAGGACTTGGCTTTTTGTATGTATTGCTTAGGGTTGCTAAGGCTTGTAGTGTAGATGAAATAGGGTTGAAGGTAGGGTAAATGTGTAGGTAAAAACCCTTGGCAAAAGTTATGAATGGGAGTCGTGGGGTATTTATAGGCGTTACCCCACGACATAAGGACACTCGATCGAGTGCCTTTGCAAACGGGCCAAACCCGGTTTTAAGGCGCTCCACTCGACCGAGTGGGTCAATCCACTCGATCGAGTGGGTCAAACAAATCGAGACAAATAAGGAAAGAATTGATCTTGTTTGTTTTGATTGATTTTTGAATTTGAATTTGTGCGCCAACTGAATTTGGCTGATTTATGAGACGGTTTCGTCTTTGACCGGGTTTTGACCCGGTCGCTAAAAGACGGGATTTATTTTTGGTGCCGGTTTTGGCCCAAATTAGTCTTATTTGACTCGGAATGACCCACTAGGCCTGGATTTGAGGTCTATTTTGTGAGATTTTTACTCCGTTAAAAGTCCATGTCGGATATTATTGATTCCGAGCCCAAATCCGAGTATACCAACTCACGTTTGCGTCCGATCATCATCGGGTGTTTTTCGGAGACTACCATAGACACATGGCAGTCAAAATGCGGGTGTCTACAAGCGTGGATCCTACTCTTTCTTCATTCTTGTAATTTATGGATTTGGATAACCCGTTTGGAGAATTTCCTTTTTAGCCCTTTTGTAAAAAGAGGCCTTTGTATTGACTTACCATTTCTTTTAATAGGATATAGTTTGTCAGTGTGTTTTAATCCCAACTCTACAGTGTTTCCGCCACTGTATTGCGTTATATTTTCTAGGGGATTACAGTTGGTATCAGAGCATTGTTGCTCCCGACGCTTACACCTGATTTTAGGAAAAATACTCGTAAATGATTTGAACATTAAAGAAATATTAGTTAGAGATGGGTAGAAACAAAGTAAGAACTTAACTGTTAGGTTTATATGTTCTTGTAACTCAATGATTAGCATTGAAATATTGAATATTTGTTTCCTTTTGACTGGAAGAAGATGAATGAACAAGATGTTGATATGATGCTGCTCCAGATCGGGACAAGACCTGCTTAGAAACGCCTGCTGACTCGAGTGGACAATTTCGTGCTACAAGGAAGATACAATGGTGACCTTTCAGCCCAGATTTAGTTTGCTCAAGCTACAGGTTAGACGATGAAGAGTAGGTTCATGTTCCAAAATGTTGCAGTAGATCCAGATGGAGCGACCCAAGACTTGTGTGCTCGTTCCTCTACAAGAAGATGAAGTAATCCATTTAGTTCCCTCGTGAACTCTGGAGGTCCGACGATTCCCCTCTCGTTTTAGATCTTAGTAATCTAGGATCACCGGTTCTTTCCTTCCTTCCTCTACTTCTTCCAATTCTTCTCTTATATATTCTCATCTTCATTCTCTTGGTGAATCCTTTTCCTATTCTTCTATTCTACCATCTTTCTCTTGAGATTCTTTGGTTAGACCGAATTCTGTCTTAGTGAACCCCGTAAAAAGATATAGATTTTGAGGTTTAGTAAACCCTTGTTACATGGTTTGAGGATTGTGAGTTATACCCTGTTACCTATCTTAGTAAGCTTTTAAGGATCGATTTGAATGATAAATTATCAATTAATGGAATTAGGACGATACTTTAGACACTGAACCTTGGGTTATAGGTTACCTTAATTACTTTGGAGTATTTAGAGTTGAATATATTTTGGAGTAGTAAGAATATATCATATTTGATGGATACCTAGTACCTAACCTAGAACCGAACTAAGTGTAACTGATGTTACTACTTCGGGATTCTTACCTTATGCTTATTGGATGGATGCATTGCAAATATTTGGGATTATAGTGTACTGTTTAAAGATTTAGCCGAAGTGTTGTGGTACCCCTTAAAGATTTTCATTAATGTCGTTAGAAATCTCGGTGGACATAGATTTCCCGTGTTTCTTAAGGATTAGATCGTGATCTTTGTTTAAGGTTGTAACCTGTGAACTTTGGAGTTGAGTGATCTAACTTGGATAAATTGTTGTTAACCTTGTAGAAGAGAAACATATTGTACAGTTAAAGGTTGGATTTATCGCGTTGTTTTGAGAATACTTAATGCGAATCATCTTGATGGATTTATAGTTCAGAACCCTTAGACCAACGAGATTGTGGCTTCGTTGAGTTAATAAATGTTATGGTGGTTTCGCTGATACAATATGAAATTTGGTGGAATTTTTAGAAACCTTAGCCAATGACGTGTTTGAAGATGTGAGGGTTTGCGCCATTACCTGTAGGTTTGAGCGTGTTTGAGGATTCGTTGTATTTTCCCCACTTCCGTACTTGTGACATTATAAATTCGTTGATGATCCTTTTTGAGGATTTCGTACCCGAGCCTTGTTAAATTGATGGACCTTGTTTACTGTTCCTTACTCGAGAAATTTGGAGTATACTTCGAGTTCAAACCTTATGAGCTTTGGATTTAGGAACCTTATCGATTGCGAGTTTGGGTGTGTTAAGATGATTGTTGGAGTTTTAATTGATGAGATTAGATTCTAAAAATTGTGGATTAGTATCGTGTCGTTGGAATGATTGGATAATCACGTAAGATATTTTTAGATTAGATTCTAAAAATTGTGGATTAGTATCACGTAAGACATTTTTGGAGTAGTGCCACCTAGCGCCTAATATTGGACTTGATATTATTTGATGGTAATTAGGAACCCGTGTTGCGGGAGTCGTACCGGGAATCTCGAGATGGTTAACTTCTTCTGTAATTCCTTGAGAGCTCCGTTTGACTCTCAATTTCTTCCTCCTTTTAGCGTTTCTTTAATCCTTCTACTTCTTCTTCGGCCAATCCCTTTGACTTCCTTATCGGGTTTGAAAATTTCTGTTTCGATTTGTCATTGACTCTGACTCTATTTATCCGTTTACCATTTTCTCGAACCTATGTTACGAAAAGTTTGACTTTTTAAAACTTTGGGCTATCGTGAAATTTTGTACATTTGAATTATAAATTTCAAAACTTCGTTTTCTTTTTTTATTTCTTTTGGTTGATAACACTTATTGTCCTGTTTCAAAATGTCTTAATAATTTATTTTAAAGTTTTTCTGTGGACATGACATAGGTCAACCCCGACGCGGCCACGCGCGGGTTTGGGGAGGCGAATGAATCTCCATATGAGAATGGATCGAATTGAAATTTAGGTCTATGTGGAGTCGCCACCGAATTTTGTGGTTATTCGGAACCATTCGAGCCCACTCTATGTCGTAGTGGGCCGTATACAAAATAAGGCCCATTTCCAATGTAAGAGTTTATTGGGCTCGTCCCTTTGCATTTGATACCGATACCGACATTATCGGTTATCGTGTATTGAATGACTCTCATGCGCCAACGGTTTAGGGCATCCGGAAACCGAGGTTCTGAGTAAGGGGTGAGGGTACGTGTTGGGAAGCCCACAAAGGACACCCAACCCCGCCCGCACATTTAGCGGCCTCTACTAGGAATTCGAATGACTTACAATACGCGCGTTAGTAAAACGGGAAAATGATATGCAAAGATTTATTTTCCCTAAACATGTGAATGGAATTGAAACGGGTTTCTATGTCAATTTAATGCAATTAATTCTACGTCAAAATGGAATTTTAGCATGCGGGTTCATTTAGTACAATAAACGAACAAAAAATTAAATTGACAAAAGAAATAACAAACGCGTTAGTAACGATGTAATGAAATAACGAATAATAACGGTTTGTGCAAATGATGAATTGAACTGAATGATGTAAACGAGATGCAAATATGAGATGCATGGTTTGAAAAGATAGTAATACACATGATTGATTAAACACGTGTCGACTAGGTCGTAAAATACTATCGAGTTTGAAAACAGAAGAATGTACGACTCGTTTATTTTGGTCGTGATGAGGCTACTCGGTCGAGTGGTCGAGGGACTCGATCGAGTAGACCTGTAAAAAGTGATTCTGTTTTGCGTTATGGACCATACTCGGCCGAGTTATTGACCAACTCGGTCGAGTACATGGCCACTCGACCGAGTCACTGTGAGACTCGATCGAGTGGTGGTCGTAATTAGCATTCTGACTCGATTTTAGAGTGTCACTCGATCGAGTGACTAAGGCACTCGGTCGAGTGGCACCTGTACGAACTTGGTTCGTTTGCAATTTAATTATTGATTTTGAAATTGCTTTTGATTTTTTGATAATTCGACGGTTTTACCGAATTGGACATAAATATTGCACAATTTATGTTCGACTTGGTTTTTATAAATCGCGAATTTAGTTGAACCGAATATAAATATTGTTGAATTTATGCTCGATTCTAATTTTGAATACTCGTTGTATCCCATATTCGATTATTTGAATCGATATGGAATATTAGAGTGAAATATAAAAAAAAAGATAAATTGATTCTAGTCGTTTTAAACTAATTATCGTGATATGAACAAATCACGTTAAATAATTCATATGACTTGATTGTTAGATTCGATATCCAATTATGGAATTGGTATCGAATCCAAAATCGACGCTTTACTTGAATAAAAAAAACTTGATTCCCTCGACTTTTCCGACATCGAAAAAATCCCTAGAGATTGTGATGTCGGATCCGTGTCAACGGGTTTCGACCCTTATTAAAATTGATTTGAAAATTGATAGATGCAAGATTAATGATGATGATGACGAGAAATAATAATGAATTGTTGTTTAAGTTAATTTATCTCAATAATCAAATAATCGGGGTACCGGGATAAGCGACCGACGACGTGTGTGCAGTACACTTGTATATGCGGTTTTCCTTATCCCGGTATCCTTCTTATTCGACACAAATCGATAAATATTTTAATGCTTTGATATTAGTAGTATTATCGATATTATGAATGCGAAGAACAAAATAAAAAAAACGAAAAAACAAAACGACGAAAAAACGGACGCGGACGACGAAGAGAGGAAAGGGAGAAAAGAGAGGGTTTTGACACCCTCAACCTACATGTTCTTGTCTCGGTGCGGACTCGTAACCGTGGCTTCTACACAAGAGTCTTCGAGGTTTTATGTAGGTTAAGTTATGGTGGCTCGGGATTGATTCCTAAAACTAGGTTTAGGGTTTTGCTAGTGTCGGATTGCTAGGGTTTGATTAGGGTTTGTAAAAGACGTAGTGTGTGTGTGTGTGATTGCCCTAGGGTTTTCGAAAAATTTGTTCAAAGTTGTTGCATGAGGGTTGCTTATATAGGCAAGGTTAGGGCACCCGAATTAGGGTTACTCGACCGAGTAAAGGGCTAACTCGGTCGAATGGCCCGTGAAGCCTGCAGCCGGGCTCAAAACAAGCCCACTCGATCGAGTGGGTGGGTCACTCGATCGAGTGGCCCAACTGGATCGCGCAGGTCCGTTGACTTTGGACCGTGACTTTGACTTTGATGGATTTTGTGCTTGACTTGGGCTTTTGATGATTGATGGGTTGTTTTGCGTGTCTCGGAAGTGACTTTGACCGAGGTTGACCCAATTGTAAAAAGTCGGTTTTATTTCCGGTGCCGGTTTCGGCCCAAATTAGTCTTGTTTGACTCGGAATGATCCACTGGGCCTGGACTTGAGGTCCGTTTGGTGAGATTTGTACTCCGTAAGTGTGTTAGCCAACGATTAATGGATTTGAGCCCGTATCCGAGCCCATAGAAGCATGTTAGCGTCCGATCATCATCGAGTGTTTTTTTTGGAAACTGCCATAGACACCTGGCTGTCAAAATGAGGGTGTCTACAGAGCCCCCACTCTGACTGAGGCTTGGACAGGGCGAAAGTCAGAGTAGCTACCAAGCCCGTTAAGACCTGGTAGACTTCCGTTCGGGTCGTTTATAGTCCATTGGACTCGCGTGAAAGGGCTCGCCAGCCATAAGGCAGAGATCATACCTGCGCTCCGTGGGGACTTTGGGCTTGTCGCGTAAGCCCTGGGTGTGCCTGTGTGTTGGCCCATCCCGTGCTATCCCGGAAAATGCTGCTGGGGAGATTTGATGACTTGCATGTCCCTGTTTGAGTCGTACCTGTATAAGTCACATAGAATGCATGCAACACGTAGGTAGTAAAATGACTCGTGCTGGGGAAAATGATCTCGAATTTTGAAAATTTTGAAAATTTGAAAGAATTGACTCCTAAAGAAAGTAGGAAAGTTCGGGATGAATATTTCCTCGCTAGTATCGGGACTAGGCTTGTTGGTTAATTCCCTTTTGGAATTAGGAAACTTTTCCTAGAAGTGATATGGAAAGAGATTTGCAAGGCTAATGCTATATATAGCCCCCTATGCTCTTGAATTTCTTCATAATTCCATCACAAGAAAATCTTTTATTTCCCTTAAGGCAAAAAGAAAGTCTCTTTATTCACTTAAGAAATCCATCATGGGAATCGATAGATTGAGTGCTATGTTGCAGGCGTGGTCCCGTTAATTTAGGGATGCTGATAGGGTGGTCTTGAACCAGACGGGTATAACTCAGCTGTACCCGTTCCATCAGATGGTGGTTGACCGCTATTTCCTGGATGCATGCTTGGCTTACTGGGATGACATATATCATGTCTTTGCTTTCCCTCGGGGCGAGGTCTGCCCTTTACCTGAAGAGATTGCTGCGATAGGTGGGTGGAACCCCATGCTTCGGCCTGCCGTCCCGTATTCGGTCCACGACCAGAGGAGGAAGCTTCGGGAATTTTTAGGGCTTTCCCATAATGAGGTATCTCGAATGACCCAAGATGACCACACAGTCTCCTTGATTGATCTGGCCGAAAAATTTATGAACCCACACGTTGTCCGGGTGAGATCAGTCCATAGCCTTTTTCTTTTTGCATGCTCCATGTATATGCCTTTGAGGGTCACATGGATTTATTGCCTTGTATGGGTCATATCCGTCTATTAACCGTGTTTGATTTAATGGAGACGGAGCATAGCCCGGCATGGCTGATAACGGGTGAAATAATCCAAGGCCTGGACAACCGCAAGAGGGATCAGTCCGTTCGTCTCACCGAAAGCACCCGTTTGTTGCAAGTATGTCGAATTTTTTTTTCTTTTTTTTTGCTTTTTCGGTTTTTTGAATTTTTTTTCGAGATTGGCTACTGCAGTGGGCACTCGATCGAGTCACCCTGGCACTCGATCGAGTCACCCTGGCACTCGACCGAGTGCCTTCGTAAAAAGCCTTCTGTTTGCTTCCAGTGGCGCCACTCGATCGAGTCACCTGGGCACTCGATCGAGTGTCGTCTGCTTCGTCTCAAGTTCTAATGCTTTTATTTTCTTTTTTCAGATTTGGCTTTATGAGAGGCTATCGGTGATAGATCCTCCCCTTGATGCTAGCAACTATCGTCATAACCAACTGATGACGAGGAGGCGGGCCATCAATTTTTCTCGCCTGATTAGCCAGAAATATTGGGATGAGGTGCTATCAATCCACGGTGGGCGGCTGATTCGATGGGTTGTGCCATGGTGGCCCATCTACGTTTGGTTAGGTTTGGACCCGAGGGAGAGGGCCCGTTACCAAGTCATCTTGTCTTTCAACCAAACGGTTCATCTTTACCCGGATCGCATACTAAGGCAGTATGGACGAACTAATCGGATACCAGAAATAGAGGCAATTGTGAGTGACCCTACCCAATTGACTGATGTGATGTGCGATACTTGGGCTCAAAGGTGGTACACCCGGCATACTTGGCCCGTTCCCAAATCTCGGCATTCGATCTGGGTTTCGGACTCATATGTGAAGTGGACCAAAGCAGGTGATGCCAAGGCCCGAGCTGCTTTGAAGGTTGATGAAGCTTTCGACCTGCTGAGAAGGGAGCAAGCTAAAGACAACAGAGGGTTCTTTGATGAGGGAGACACTCCAGCTACCCTAGTTCGTCTAATGTCCGGACAAAAGAAGAAGGCTAAGACTCAAGCTGAAGGGTCCGGTGCTAAAGGTGCTCGGGGGAAAGTGGGCCCCCAGACGGACTTGGAAAGGAGACTGAGCCCTAGACTAGCCGTGCAGGACCGACTCGGCCCACGGGATAGGCTACCCGAGCATGTGCGGGCCCGACTTGGGCCGAAGACTGTGATTGAAGACCCGTCATCCAAGAAGCGGGCTCGTGCTAAGGAGGTTCCCCTGGTGATTAGGGAACGCTCGTCCCCACCTCGACGACCTCGGGCTCCACGCGACCCGAAGGACAAGGGAAAGGGGAAGATGCCGGGATACTAGTCTCCTATTTTATTATTTGAATATTACTATTATTTTTGTGGTGCGTTTTTTTTGTGTTTTTGCCGTGTTTGGTGTTTTTTTTTTCTTTTTCTTTTTTTTTATTCCCGAGTTTATCGAGATATTAATCAAGACGTATTATTGAATACCGTTCCCATCTTTTCGTTTATTGCAGTGGTTGTACCCTTTCGAGGGGTTGCCTATGTATCCACAATTAGCGGAATCAAACCAACCGTAGTTCAGAATCTGATTTGATTGATTTTTGCAATTTTCGAAATACATTAAGATTATTAATTCGAGATGTGCGACGGTAGAATAATTAATTCTAGCTTATTGACTTGTCAAAATTTTTGAAAATTTATAAAAAGACGAAGTTTTATAAATTTTTGCAAATGACATTGAGATTGGGTTTATGGGTAGTAGCGCTTCAGCTGGTCCAAGTTGGTCAGGTTGACGAACTCGTTACCGTCCAGGTCCGTTAGCATCACTGCTACTTCCGATAGGATTTTCTTGACTAAGTATGGCCCAGCCCAATTGGGTTTGAATTTTCCCCTTGGGTCAACCGGCAGTAAGGCACGAACCGATTTTAGGACCAAATCACCTTCTTTGATTTTCCTTGGCCTAACCCTTTTGTTGAAAGCCCGTTGGATTCTCTTTTGATACACTTGAATATTATTGAGGGCCCGGGACCGCCGTTCATCCAAAAGGACTAGCGAATCGTATCGGGCTTGGACCCAATCCGCTTCGGGTACCTGGCTTTCAAGCAATATTCTTAGGGATGGTACTTCCAGCTCGACTGGTTGGACTGCTTCCATTCCATATGTCAGGTAATATGGAGTTGCTCCAGTTGCGGTGCGAATTGAAGTTCGGTATCCCCATAGGGCGAAGGGTATTTTGTCGAGCCAGTCCCAATAATTCTCAGCCATCTTTTTTAGTATGGTGACAATTGTTTTGTTGGCCGCTTCTACCGCTCCATTTGTTTGGGGTCGGTAAGGTGAAGACGTATGCCTCTGAATTTTGTATTTCGCTAGTAACGCAGTGGTTTCAGCTTGAAAGTGGGTCCCGTGATCACTGATAAATTCGTGAGGGATCCCGTATCGGCATATGATCTTATTTTGGATAAATTTGGTTACGTGCTTGGCGTTCAAGACACGGTATGACTCGGCTTCAACCCATTTGGTGAAGTAGTCGATGGCCACCAAGATGAAGCAATGTCCTCCCGTCCCGGAAGGATGCACTTTCCCAATTATGTCTATAGCCCATGTCGAAAATGGCCATGGTGATGTCATGGTATATAATAGGGAAGAAGGCATATGTTGTACATTACCAAAGATCTGACAGTTATGGCAGTGCTTGACGTATAACTGACAGTCTGTTTCCATGGTGTTCCAGTAGTATCCGAGCCTCATGATTTTACGGGATAGCATATGGGCGTTCATATGCGGACCATTTTCACCATCGTGGACCTCGGCCATGACCCTTTCGGCCTGTATTTTGTCGATGCATAGGAGGAGAGCTCCCTGTGCCGTCTTTTTGTACAATTGTCCGTCATCAGTACGAACGAATTGGGTTGCCAATCTTCGTAGGGCCTTTTTGGCCCGATTTTCAGCTCCAGCGGGATATTCTCCCGTTGTCAGGTAGGTTAGGACGGCTTGATACCAAGGTTCTGGGTCAGTTATTTCGATATCTTGAATGGCATGAATGTAGGCCGGCTCTGGCCGCCTTTCGACACAGATTGGCATGCTGGTCAGGTGGTCCGGGATGTTCAGTAAAGATGCTAATTTGGAAAGTGCATCTGCAAACTGATTTTCTTCCCGAGGCAGGTAGATGTATTCTACTTTCTGGAATTATTTCTCTAGAACCCTTAATCATGCTTGGTAAGCCACGAGATTGGCGTTCCGAGTTTTCCATTTTTGGAGTGCTTGATTGATGACCAGTGATGAATCACCGTGGACCCGGAGGTTCGTTACCCCTAAATCAGCGGTGGCTTGCGACCCGTGAATGCATGCTTCGTATTCGGCTGCGTTGTTGGTCACGTCGAAGTCCAACTTGATGGATAAGGGAGTGTGTTCCCCTCGGGGTGAGATTAACAGAATTCCGACCCCAAATCCTCGAAAGTTGGATCCTCCATCAAATACAAATCCCATGTCTCGGTATCGGTATGGAATATGTCTTCATCAGGAAAGGCCCATGTATCAGTGTGGCCTTCTTCGTATATTGGGCTGTCAGCGAGGAACTCGGCAACTACCCGGCCTTTGATGGCTTTTAATGGTACAAACTTGAGGTCGAACTCGGATAACATTAAAGTCCATCTTGACATCCTGCCGTTGAGGATGGGCTTCTCGAATACGTACTTGATTGGATCCATTTTGGATAAAACATGTACCTCGTGGCTAAGCATGTAGTGTCGGAGCTTTTTAGTGGCCCAAACTAATGCTAGGCACGTTTTCTCGAGCATTGTGTACTTGCATTCATATTCGAGGAACTTTTTACTGATGTAGTAAATAGCCCGTTCTTCTGATTCGACTATCTGGGCCAGCATAGCCCCCATGGCTGTCTCGGTCGTCGTTAGGTATAACGGCAGAGGCAAACCGTGTTGTGGTGACATTAGTACCGGCGGAGCAGACGGGATCTCCTTGATTTTATCGAAGGCCGCTTGACATTTATCGTCCCATAGCACCCGTTCCCCGATCTTCAGTTTCTTGAAAATGGGCTCGCATACCATGGTTAGTTTTGAAATGAACCGGCTGATGTATTGGACTTTCCCGAGAAACCCCCTTATTTCCTTTTCGGTCTTGGGTGGTTGCATCTCGGTGATGGCTTTGATTTTAGCTGGGTCGACCTCGATGCCGCGTTGGCTAACGATATGGCCCAGCAATTTGCCCAACGTTACCCCAAAAATGCATTTTTGTGGGTTCACTCTCATGTTGTACTTACGTAGCCGAGTGAAGAACTTTCTTAGGGCCGAGATGTGCCCGCTTCGGTCCTTGGATTTGACGATCATATCGTCCACATAGACCTCCACTTCCTTATGCATCATGTCGTGTAGCAAAGTAGTGGCGGTCCGTTGATAAGTAGCCTCGGCGTTGATAAGCCCAAAGTACATGACGGTGTAACGGTAAGTACCCCAAGGTGTAATGAAGGTGGTCTTACTCATGTCTTCTTCCGCCATTTTAATTTGATTGTATCTGGCATACCCGTCCAAGAATGATAGAAGGGCATGGTCGGCCGTATTATCCACCAAAAGGTCGATGTGTGGTAACGGAAAATCATCTTTTGGGCTATCTTTGTTTAGGTCCCGGAAGTCCACGCATACTCGTACCTTGCCGTCCTTCTTGGGTACCGGCACGATGTTTGCAACCCAGTCTGGATATTCCGACACTTGTATAAAACCCGCTTTGAATTGTTTATCGACTTCTTCCTTGACTTTAAGAGACCATTCGGGCTTCATTCTTTTGAGCTTCTATTTTACCGGTTTGCACCCATCTTTGATGGGTATTCGGTGTTCTGCTATTTCTCGATCTATTCCCGGCATGTCCTTGTAGGACCATGCAAATACGTCTTTAAATTCTAGGAGGAGGTCTGTTAATTGTTTTCTCTCCTCTGGATCTAAAGATAGACCCAACTTAAGCATCTGGGGCTCTAAAGTGGTTCCCACGTTGATGGACTCGGTTTCTTCGATTACCAGATCTCGGGATTCCCTTTGCTCGAGCTGCTCGATTAGATGCGGAGGTAGAGGCACCTGTTCGTCGGGTTTCTCAATGTCATTGCATATAAAATTTTTGAAATTGAGAAAATTTTGGAAATAAGACAAGTCATAAGCAGAACGGTGTTCGTTATTATTAGTGATGGTAAATTTGGTAAATAACTCGAATAGAGCGGCCATCTGATCGTTGGTCAGTGGCAGGATAGGGAGAGGTCTTGGGACAGACCCTGAGACCTCAGTGGCTAAGGGAAGAGGGATTACAGACTCGACTCCAGCACCAGACCCTCTAAACTCGGACTCAGACTCCGACTCAAACTCTGACTCAGACTCGGACTCGGACTCGGTATCCGGCATGTCTCCCTCGCCGGTGGTCAGCTTGTAGACCCGTCCTTGACTGTCGGTGCATTTTATGGTCTTCCTCCAAGCCCTCGTCTCGGGGTTGGCGCCGACCTCGGTGATTAGCTTGGTTGGGTCAAACCGATCGCTGCGGAGGATCAAGTTGACCAAGTCATCTTTTGGAGCAGGGACGGTCTTGTCTTCTCCAAATAATAGCCCCAGCACGGGCTCGGAGTCGCTTTCACCCTTCTCAGACTCTGCTTGGACGATGGTGAATATATCATCGGGGATATAGTTGCATTCCCGAGCCGTTTTGGTCTCGGGATATGTGATGGTGGGTTGGTAGAGGCCCACTTGAATGGCTCCGAAGACTGGAGTGACGAAGTAGTCAGTTAACTTCGCGCTATAAGGGCCTATGTAGGTATCCTTGAGGATGTAAGTGGCTTTGTGAATACCGGCCTGGACCACATTTTCTGGGGTTATGGCATATCCTAACCCGAATTGTGACTCGCCATCGTTCAGGACTTCGATTATATTCCCAGCTGGAAGATGCGGTCTCGAGGTAGCTCCGGGTAAGTAACCCAGATTTTGTAGCATCATGTCGATGCTAGTAGTGAAGTAGCTAGGGGCTGAAGAGATATTCATCCTCGATCATACCCACGAAGTCGAATCCTCGTGGTTCGGCCCGGTTCGTGGCATTACAGCTAGCCACGTTTATTGGGGTCGCCTCCAGTGTGATGATACCGTCTTTGAGTGGCATCATAACTTTTCGGTGGAGGGTAGATGATACGGCCTTGACTGTGTGAATCCAAGGCCTTCCTAGTAAGAGATTGAATGATGAGGTGACATCTATCACCTGAAATTCAAACTCCTTTTCGATTGGGCCCGTTATGATCTTCAGTTTAACGGCCCCAGCTACCGATTTTTGGGCTTCCGTCGAAAGCCTGGATTGTTTGTGCTGTCGGGAGATAGTCGGCATCAGTGATGCCGAGGGCCCTAGCGGTCCTTAGGGGTAGGACGTTCACGGCCGATCCATCGTCGATAAGGGTCATCGGGAGGTACTTACCCTTGCAGATGACCGTGATATATAGGGCCAGATTATGATTGGGCCCAAATGATGGTAGATCAGATTCGGCGAAGGTTATGAGTGGCCCTTCGTTCTTGGACTTGCCCTTGAGGTAGGGCATGATAGTAGCTACCATTTCAGCAGGGGTAGCTTCTAAATCGACCTTGATTTCGTCGAGAGCCTTAGTCAGTGCTTCCCGATGAGCCTGCGAGCTAACCAGTAGTTGCCATATAGTTAAATCAGCTCGAACCCTCCTCATTTGTTGGACCAAGGCCATGTCATTGCTTGGTTCCTCGGGGGTTTGTTCCGTCCTGGCAGGTTCAGTGACGGATGTTGGAGTGGCGCGCCCAGCAGTGGCGAGGTGGTTGGTGGCCAAGGCCTTGGACTTGGCTTTTCGGACTTCTTCTCTGGTGACGGGGACAGCTTCCCCTTTGGCCAGGTACACATCATCCTCATCGTCAAACCATATCCCGTTGATTTGTGGGATAAACGAGGAAATGAGGTGAGAACAGTCAATTACCTCTCCTGTAAATATGGCATGGGCGCTGAACGGGTTTTCTTTGTTGCTCGGCTTGTCTCCGGGCAATGGGATTTTCCCGCTCTCGATAAGGTCTTGGATTAGGTGCTTTAGCTTCCAACATTTTTCAGTATCATGTCCGTTACCCCGGTGATACTGACAGTAGGCCTGAGCATTATAATATTTGGACCTTTTCTCTACTGGGGCCTCTGGAGTTGGGCCTATTGGTTGGATCAGACCTTTCGAGGATAGCCTTTGTAAAGCATAAGTATAGGTAGTCCCTATATCTGTGAATACCCGATTTGGTGTATTCTTTTTTGGATGAGATGTCGAGCAGATTTACCTCGTCAAAGATGTTGCGGGTTGCAGCTGCAGGTGTGGGCTTGTTTGTAGACGAACTAGCCCCTTGATAGCCTTTGGTAGAGGCCTTAGTTAGGTTCTCTAGCCTTAGGTCATCTCGATCCTGGTGCCCATTTCAGTAAGAGCGGCAAAATTAGGGATGATAGCATACCGGAGATGGACCCGGTAGGATGGGAGGAGGTTCTTGACAAAGGCCTCCACCAACACTTTTTCGCTGGGCTTTTCGACCATCTTCACACTCTCGGCCCTCCATCTTTGCAAATATTTTGTGAACCCTTCTTTGGGCTCTTGGCCATTACCTCCAGAGTACGCATGGTGGTCTGGATTTCAGTGTTATTGGCGTAGTTCCGAGCAAACTCGGTAGCCACATCGTCCCAAGTTTTGTATTTCTTGGAATCGAGATTGTAGAACCAAGCCTTAGGATGTTTCTCCAAGGAAGAAGGGAACAAGTGCTTGAACATAGTTGACTTCACCCCCTTGACTGCCACGAAGTCTTTGAAAGCCCGGATGTGGTGGACCGGGTCTTCGGTACCCTCAAACATAGGAATTCCCGTCAAGTTGAGGTTAGCGGGTAGCTCGTTATCCAAAGGTGAATAAGTACGAGCATTTTCGGTGTGGATCGAGTTGTTCGTCGATAGGTGGACCTGTTCTTTGAGCCTACGAACGATACTAACCAGCTCGGCCATGGGCCCGGCGGGCTCACCTTCTTCATTAGGGACCGTCTTCTCTACGGTGCTTAGGCGGGTGGACAAAGTTGCTTTGTTAGCCTGGATGGCGGCCAGTTGATTTTCGATCTTGGTCAAGGCATTTTTCAACTCGTCCATTTTGCGTTGATGTCTGGTTTCGGGTGACCTGTCTGTAAGAACACCACGTAATAATCAGAAACTAGCCCAAAATCCCGAAATAGAAAGTACATCCCGAACGAGACTAAAAGGGAAATGACTTGGAAAAGGCACCTAGACGGGTGACTTGTGAAATGTGGGCCTTCCTTAGGATTCGGCGGGTGGGCCTAGTCTTGTTCGAAGGAAGGTTCACGTGAGACATCCCCAGACTTTATGGACTCGATTGTGTTGACGGGCCCTCCTTTGTAGGGGTTTGTCCTACGTAGGTGGGCCTTGCCTTAGTCTAATAAGGCGGACTGGGAAGGGGAAGAAACTTGTGATGTAAGATCGACAGAGTTTCGACACTATAGACCTTGACAACTTAAGATACGACCCGACACTGCTAAATACGGGAAGTCCTAGAAGTGGAAGGTTTTGAAAATTGATGATTTTTGCAAAAAAGGACCGAGTAAACTCGGTGGATGGCCCAAATTTCCGAAAAAGGACGAAAAGTCATTGGGTCACGGGTTTTGAAAGTTCGAAATGTTTTTCGAGTTTTGAATTGGGCGGCATATCGTCTAGAAAATAGGCTATTTTGAGTAAAATCATAAGTCCTAAATTCGGTATGTGTCCCGGGTTTTGAAATTGAATAGTTTGAAAAAGATGCAATCTTTGAAAAAGAAGACGGTTTTTGAAAATGACTCGGAAACCAAGTAGCACGTAGTCACACAAGCATTATAACGACGCCTTGTATGCTCTATACTAAGTCTCGGTCGGTCTATAGGGGGTCTATACCAGTGTACATAGTCTAGACGTTGATCGGGACGAACTTCCTAAGTCGAGTTGATCTTAGAACATGCCGCGAAACCCACTCGAATCGACTATGGACACCTTTTGACATATCCATATTGGAGTACATCAACGGTATAGTGGGACGTCGGTCGCGAGTACCGGCCCGGGAAAATATGGGTTATGCATGAACCGTAAAACTAAAACGCGTATTGTATTTGTCAAACAATTTCTATTCGAGTCTCACCCTGAGGATGTCGATGGTAAGTCACGCATCAGTTAATCCCCAGCGGAGTCGCCAAATTGTGGACATGACATAGGTCCACCCCGACGCGGCCACGCGCGGGTTTGGGGAGGTGAATGAATCTCCATATGAGAATGGATCGAATTGAAATTTAGGTCTATGTGGAGTCGCCAACGAATTTTGAGGTTATTCGGAACCATTCGAGGCCACTCTACGTCGTAGTGGGCCGTATACAAAATACGGCCCATTTCCGATGTCAGAGTTTATTGGGCTCGTCCCTTTGCATTTGATACCGATACCGACATTATCGGACATCGTGTATTGAATGACTCTCGTGCGCCAACGGTTTCGGGCATCCGGAAACCGAGGTTCTGAGTAAGGGGTGAGGGTACGTGTTGGGAAGCCCACAAAGGACACCCAACCCCACCCGCACATTAGCGGCCTCTACTAAGAATTCGAATGACTTACAATACGCGCGTTAGTAAAACGGGAAAATGATATGCAAAGATTTATTTTCCCTAAACATGTGAATGGAATTGAAACGGGTTTCTATGTCAATTTAATGCAATTAATTCTACGTCAAAATGGAATTTTAGCATGCGGGTTCATTTAGTACAATAAATGAACAAAAAATTAAATTGACAAAAGAAATAACAAACGCGTTAGTAACGATGTAATGAAATAACGAATAATAACGGTTTGTGCAAATGATGAATTGAACTGAATGATGTAAACGAGATGCAAATATGAGATGCATGGTTTGAAAAGATAGTAATACACATGATTGATTAAACACGTGTCGACTACGTCGTAAAATACTATCGAGTTTGAAAACAGAAGAATGTACGACTCGTTTGTTTTGGTCGTGATGAGGCTACTCGGTCGAGTGGTCGAGGGACTCGATCGAGTAGACCTGTAAAAAGTGATTCTGTTTTGTGTTATGGATCATACTCGGCCGAGTTATTGACCAACTCGGTCGAGTACATGGCCACTCGACCGAGTCACTGTGAGACTCGATCGAGTGGTGGTCGTAATTAGCATTCTGACTCGATTTTAGGGTGTCACTCGATCGAGTGACTAAGGCACTCGGTCGAGTGGCACCTGTACGAACTTGGTTCATTTGCAATTTAATTATTGATTTTGAAATTGCTTTTGATTTTTTGATAATTCGACGGTTTTACCGAATCGGACATAAATATTGCACAATTTATGTTCGACTTGGTTTTTTTATAAATCGCGAATTTAATTGAACCGAATATAAATATTGTTGAATTTATGCTCGATTCTAATTTTGGATACTCGTTATATCCCATATTCGATTATTTGAATCGATATGGAATATTAGAGTGAAATATAAAAAAAAAAAGATAAATTGATTCTAGTCGTTTTAAACTAATTATCCTGATATGAACAAATCACGTTAATTAATTCATATGACTTGATTGTTAGATTCGATATCCAATTATGGAATTGGTATCGAATCCAAAATTGACGCTTTACTTGAATAAAAAAAACTTGATTCCCTCGACTTTTCGGACATCGAAAAAATCCCTAGAGATTGTGATGTCGGATCCGTGTCAACGGGTTTCGACCCTTATTAAAATTGATTTGAAAATTGATAGATGCAAGATTAATGATGATGATGACGAGAAATAATAACGAATTGTTGTTTAAGTTAATTTATCTCAATAATCAAATAATCGGGGTTCCGGGATAAGCGACCGACAACGTGTGTGCAGTACACTTGTATATGCGGTTTTCCTTATCCCGGTATCCTTCTTATTCGACACAAATCGATAAATATTTTAATGCTTTGATATTAGTAGTATTATCGATATTATGAATTCGAAGAACAAAATAAAAAAACGAAAAAAGAAAACGACGAAAAAAAAGGACGCGGACGACGAAGAGAGGAAAGGGAGAAAAGAGAGGGTTTTGACACCCTCAACCTACATGTTCTTGTCTCGGTGCGGACTCGTAACCGTCGCTTCTACACAAGAGTCTTCGAGGGTTTATGTAGGTTAAGTTATGGTGGCTCGGGATTGATTCCTAAAACTAGGTTTAGGGTTTTGCTAGTGTCGGATTGCTAGGGTTTGATTAGGGTTTGTAAAAGACGTAGTGTGTGTGTGTGTGTGATTGCCCTAGGGTTTTCGAAAAAGTTGTTCAAAGTTGTTGCATGAGGGTTGCTTATATAGGCAAGGTTAGGGCACCCGAATTAGGGTTACTCGACCGAGTAAAGGGCTAACTCGGTCGAGTGGCCCGTGAAGCCTGCAGCCGGGCTCAAAACAAGCCCACTCGATCGAGTGGGTGGGTCACTCGATCGAGTGGCCCAACTGGATCGCGCAGGTCCGTTGACTTTGGACCGTGACTTTGACTTTGATGGATTTTGTGCTTGACTTGGGGTTTTGATGATTGATGGGTTGTTTTGTGTGTCTCGGAAGTGACTTTGACCGGGGTTGACCCAATTGTAAAAAGTCGGTTTTATTTCCGGTGCCGGTTTCGGCCTAAATTAGTCTTGTTTGACTCGGAATGATCCACTGGGCCTGGACTTGAGGTCCGTTGTAATACCCGTGTTTTTTTTTTATAGTGAGTCAAAGTTATATTTTATATTTCGGTTGATACGTAATCTTGAGTCAAAGTTATACGTAATACCCGTATTTTATATTTTATATTTGTTTTAAACCCGAGTCAAGGAATATGGCTCGGGCCCACTTAATATTGTGCGTGAGATTGGTGTGCGTGAGATTGGTGATGCTTGACCCACATTTTATTCTTTATTTAAACAACCTACCTCTACCAAACTCCTTACACCACATATCAAACATCACGACACACAAACAAAAAAAAATAAAACCGACATTGTGATCATACACACAAACCGCCGCATGAACAAACCGACACACCATTACACACACAAACCGCCGCACGAAGAAGAAGCAAAGGGAGGAACTTAGGAGTCGGATCAGACGAGCGATAGATTAGACCCGATCGTACACACAGTTTAGGTATATCACACTACGTCCTTTTTGTTTTATTGCCTCGTTATAGAATTCTAGTGTCGATACATCGTGTCGGAGTTGATATTGTCGGTTTCATTATCGTACTGTTATAGAATTATAATGGCGTACTATTTTCATAGTCGGTTTATATGGATTCTCGGGTTTTATGGCTACTGTAGTTGGGTCGTAAGGTTGGTTTACTGGCATGGTGGTGGAGTAGTGTAGACGTATCGGAGTATTGGTGTAGTTGTTGTTATTGTTGCGGGTTGTAGTTACGGTTGGTTGCCATCGTCGTATAGCCTTATCGACGTTGTTGTTGTCGTTGGCGTAGTGGTGTCTCACAGGGTCATTCTTATCAAGTTTGATGTCGTTTCGTCGTTGCGGTAGGTGTCATTTTGTTGATTATTGTTGTTGCCGTATGGTTGTAGTGGGTATTTCTATGAAGTCATTTTGTTAATTAGGGGTATCATAACGAATCATACACTTTTGTTATTTAGTGTATAGTGTTGTAATGGTATAATTTAATTAAGGAGTCTAATATTAATTAATGTAGTTAGAACGGTATAGTGTTGTAATGGTATAATTTAATTAGGGAGTCTAACATTAATTAATGTAGTTAGAACGGTCTAATATTAGTTAGGGGTATAATTTAGTTAGAACGGTATTGATTTTATTTTCATAAGTTAGTTATGTGAGGATCAATATTAATTAATGTATATAATATTTTATTAGGTTCGGACTTCGTAGAAATTCCGTGGTGAATTGTACTAAGGACGTGGTGGTAACTTGCGGTCTAGGTAAGGTTATCCTTACTCAGTTTACGTTGTATGTTTGCATATTGTATGATATAATGGTATACTGATGTATTGAGATTGTATGATATAATGGTAAAATGATGATATTGAGATTGCGGTTGTGTACCGATTGAGAGAAGCTAGCTAGGACTAGCTAGGCCCGGTTGATCTCGGGACCTTCCCTAATGTTTCCTCCTAGGAGAGCCTAGGAGGGGTGTGCACACTCGGACTGACGGGGCGTGACTGCGGTCGCGATAGTGATGATAAGAATGATGATATTGATGATATTGATTGTACTAATATTGTTTAATGTTATCGTAAACTGATCTTGTGTGTATTTCTGATGTATCTGTGATGATCCACTTGACGGTTATGGTCATTTGGGGAGCAGGGATGTATTCAGGTGCTTGATGAAATGTACTTTTGACTCGGGATGCTAATTACGGGATGGGCAGAGTGCGAAATCAACAAAGTAGTATAAACCCTGATCGTTCATATTCCATCTTATTTATTAAACTATCATGAATACTCTTTATCGTTTGGTTGTAGACTGAATTTCTATAATCTAATATTAAGTTTTAACGTTTGGACAATCTATTATTGTGAGTAATGATGTCTGCTACCTCGGGTTACCGAGAAGGTAACACCCGTATTTGTTTAGGATGACTTGTTAAGTCTCCTGAACAAATGAGGGTGTTACAAAGTGGTATCAGAGCGATCAATTCTAGAGCCTGAATAAATGAACTTAGGAAGATTAAAATGAACCCGGTAATAAGCCATTAGGAGCCCCTTTAAAATCTCTGGTTGAGGAGACGTCCTTATACCAACCTCCGGCCCTTTTGGTTTAGACCCGGTAACCACGTGTGAGACCGAGAGAGGGTAGAATAGGATGGGTCCGCGATGATGATATGAATCTCTTTGAATTGCATGATTTTTATGAGTAGTTATGGGTGTGACGTTTTCAATAATATGAGTAATTACAACGTTAATAGTAATGTATTGTTATGATGTATGAGCATTTAAGGCTCATGTGAACGTTATTGTTATTTTGAAGTAATCATGTCAAAGGAAGCAGCCACCGGTTCTACCCCAGTCACTCCGCGTGATGAGGAAATGGCGCGCTTACAAGCAACCAACGACGCGCTTTTGGAAGCTCTGAGAAACATTCACGCCCCGAAACCACCAGTGATAGATGCGGCCACCATCAGCGCTGCGATAGCACGCCTTCGTCCCAGTAAGTATGACGGGACTGGTGGGCCGTCGCGGCTGGAGAACTGGGTGAGAGAAATGAAGAAGGTGTTCCAGACCGTGAAATTCCCGGAGCATATGGAGCTGAATCAAGCTGCGTTCTATTTGAGTGGCAAGGCCGATTTATGGTGGCACCTTAACTATGTCAACCTTATTGCTCAGCATGAGGAGGGAGATTATGGAGAGTATACCTTTGGGTGGAAGAGTCTTCAAGGGGAGCTGAGGGCGGAGTTCTTTCCAGAACATATTCGTAGTGCAAAAAGAGCTGAATTTGATCGTTTCACCATGACGGACGACATGACCGTCGAGGACTATCATGACAAGTTTATGGAGCTGGCCACTTATTCTGCTGACCTCAATTTAAGTTCTGAACTACTGGCTTCCCGCTTCGAGAGGGGCTTGTCTATCAGAATCCTGGAAAGGCTACCCATGGGACTTAATACTGATGTGAAAGAGGTATACTTGAGGGCCGGACATGCAGAACGAGTGGCTGACCGAATCAAGGAGCTGGGAGAGCAAAAGAGAGAGAAGAGAAAAGCTGAATCTGAAGGCACACTCCAGAATGAACCTAAGAGGGGAAACCAGAACCGTGGAATGGTGCGACCCCAATACTTTGGGGGAAACAGTTATGGGGGAACAGGGTCCGGTCAGGGACGACGGAACGAACCTCGAGTATATGAATGCAAGCACTGTGACCGCAACCATCCCGGTAAGGATTGTAATGGAAAACCCGTCACGTGCTACAATTGTGGGAAAGCTGGACACCGTGCCTATGAATATTTTGCCCCGAAGCAGAATGGGGGTTTGAGTCAAGGGAGTTTTTACTCCGCTGCTTCAGCAACTTCAGGCAATGTTAACCAGGGGAATCGGTACCACGGAAATGGGAACCCACAGCAGAGAAACTGGAACCGATCACAGGGGAACTGGAATCGGCAACAGGGGAGTTACTATCAGGGGTCGGGAAGCACTACCCAGACAGCTGCAGCCGCTGGGCCAACTACATCTGTTAATGGGGTGCCTGAAGGTAGTAAGAATACTGGGAAACTCTTTGCTATGGGGAAGCAAGCTGCTCAGGAGGACACGCAAGTTATCACGGGTACCTTTCTCGTTAACTTGAAACCTTCTTTTGTTCTATTCGATTCTGGGGCAACCCATTCATTTGTAGCTTGTAACCATGTACCGAGTCTAGGGTTAGTAGATTTTGAAAATATAGCTGATGATGTAATCACACCCTCGGGGAAGTCAGTTAGGTGTACAAGGGTCTTTCGAGATGTGTCTTTAATAGTTGAGGGAGTTGACCTGCCAGTTAATTTAATAGAGTTTCCCTTAGATGATTTCGACATTATCCTGGGAATGGATTGGTTGGGACGGTTTAGAGCCCAGATTGATTGTAATCTTAAGAAAGTGTCGTTAAGAGGTCCAAAGGGCATTAGAGTGTCTTATAGGGGGTATGCTGTAAAGCCAACTGTGAAGATTATAGCAGCCATCACCTTGAAGAGACATCTAAAGAAGGGTAACCCGTTATTCTTGTGCCATGTACCGGATACTCGGGTCGAGGAGTTGTCTTCCTATTCAATACCTGTAGTGAACGAGTTCGTCGACGTATTTCCAGAAGAGATCCCGCGGTTACCACCAAGGCGAGAGGTTGATTTTGGTGTTGAGTTGAAGCCAGGGACGGGGCCTATCTCTAAGGCACCATACCGCATGGGGCCCAAGGAGTTGACTGAGTTGAAGAAGCAGTTGGAAGAATTGATGGATAAGGGGTATATCAGACCAAGTGTATCCCCGTGGGGTGCTCCTGTTTTGTTTGTGCAGAAGAAGGATGGGAGCATGAGGCTGTGCATCGATTATAGGGAGCTGAACAATGTCACTGTGAAGAATCGGTACCCTTTGCCTCGTATTGATGATTTATTCGATCAACTGAGTGGGGCTGGTATCTTTTCCAAGATTGATTTGAGGTCCGGTTATCACCAGTTAAGGGTCAAGAACGAAGATATTCCTAAGACCGCATTCAGAACTCGGTATGGCCACTATGAATTTGTGGTGATGCCATTTGGTCTAACAAATGCTCCTGCTGTTTTCATGGATCTGATGAACCGAATTTTTCGACCCTACTTGGACAAGTTCGTGGTGGTTTTTATCGATGATATACTGGTTTATTCAAGGAACCGGGAAGAACATGCCGAGCATCTGAGGATTGTATTACAACTACTCCGAGACAACCAGTTGTACGCTAAGTTATCAAAGTGTGAATTCTGGTTGGAGAAGGTCGCATTTTTGGGACACGTGATTTCAAAAGAGGGGGTATCTGTAGACCCGAGCAAGATCGAAGCTGTCTCAAAGTGGCAGGCGCCAAAGAATGTGGCAGAGATTCGAAGTTTCTTAGGGTTAGCCGGGTACTATCGAAGGTTCGTGAAGGACTTCTCAAAGATAGCAAGACCATTGACTAACCTTATGAGGAAGGAGATTCGGTACAAGTGGGATGACAGCTGTGAGAGGGCGTTTCGAACCTTAAAGGAGCGTCTAACTACAACACCAATCCTAGCCTTACCCGAAGGGAGCGAAAATTTTGAGGTGTACACTGATGCATCGAAAAATGGGTTGGGTTGTGTACTGATGCAGAATGGGAAAGTCATTGCGTATGCTTCACGTCAGCTGAAGACTTACGAAGAGAACTACCCAACTCATGACCTAGAACTTGGGGCAGTGGTGTTTGCTCTGAAAATATGGAGACATTATCTGTATGGGGCAATATTCAAGGTGTTGTCAGACCATAAGAGTTTGAAGTACATCTACACATAGAAGGAGTTAAATATGCGGCAGAGGCGATGGATCGAGTTAATCGGAGATTATGATATGGAGATTTTATACCACGAGGGAAAGGCAAACGTGGTGGCCGATGCTCTAAGCAGGAAATCGGTGCATTCTCTGAGTTTGGATATGTCCAGATTGAGGCTAAGGAATGAAGTGCAACAAATGGGGATTCATGTGATAAGAAAAGGGGAAGCAATGTCGGATTTGGCAATTCAACCCGAGTTGTACGCCGAAATACGAGAAGAGCAGTTTTTGGATCAGAAGTATCTAATGTGGCGAGCCCGTATTGAGAGAGGTGAACCCTCAAATCTCACCATTCACCCAGACGGGAGCCTTAGGTTCAATGACAGGTGGTGGGTGCCGGTAGGAGGAGATTTAAGGAGGAAAATCATGACCGAGGCGCATTGTAGTCCTTACTCGGTACATCCGGGTGGGGACAAACTGTATAAGGATCTGAAGAAGACATTCTGGTGGGACAACATGAAGAGAGAGGTGGCCGAGTTTGTGTCCAGATGTCTGACTTGTCAGAAGGTCAAGAGTGAACACAAACGACCACAGGGTAAGCTGCAACCCTTAGAGGTACCTGAGTGGAAGTGGGACTCCATTTCCATGGATTTCATTGTCGGTTTACCGAGAACCCCAAAGGGGAATAATATGATTTGGGTGATAGTAGATCGACTCACCAAGTCGGCCCACTTCGTGCCAATGAAGGATACGTGGAGTAAGGCTGAGCTAGCAATGGCTTATAGGAGGCACGTTCTGAAATTACATGGAGTACCTAAGGACATTGTGTCAGATCGTGATTCGAGGTTCATCTCGAAATTTTGGCAGGAGTTGCAGGAATCCTTGGGTACACAATTGAAGATGAGTACAGCCTTTCACCCCGCGACTGACGGTCAGACAGAACGAACCATACAGACTTTGGAAGACATGTTGCGGGCCTGTGCCTTGGAATTTCGGGGTTCGTGGGAGGATCGACTAGATTTGATTGAGTTCTCTTACAACAACAGCTACCATGCTAGCATCCAGATGGCACCGTTTGAAGCGTTATATGGAAGGAAGTGTAGGAGCCCGGTATGTTGGGACGAGAAGGCCGACGCAGTTGTGCTGGGTCCCCACATGATCCAGGAGATGATCGAGCAGGTACATGTAATCCGACAGAAGATGCGAGCAGCACAAGATCGTCAAAGGAGTTATGCTGATCTCCACCGCCGAGAGGTTGAGTTCGCTGTGGGTGATAAGGTATTACTGAAAGTGTCACCTATGAGAGGGGTTATGAGGTTCGGGAAGAAGGGCAAGTTAAGTCAAAAGTTTATTGGGCCGTATGAAATTCTAGATAGGATAGGTGAGGTGGCATATCGGTTAGCACTTCCCCCAGCTCTCGATAAAGTCCATAATGTGTTTCATGTTTCCCAGTTGAGGAAATACTTGAGTGACCCGTCTCACATCATTGAACCCGAGACGATTCAGTTAGATGATTCTCTTACTTATGAGGAGGTTCCCAAGGAAATTTTAGATCGAAAAGTTCGGA
Organism: Agrostemma githago; assembly: GCA_958450325.1. Taxonomy (NCBI): domain Eukaryota; kingdom Viridiplantae; phylum Streptophyta; class Magnoliopsida; order Caryophyllales; family Caryophyllaceae; genus Agrostemma; species Agrostemma githago. Next base: position 28,454,465 of record OY288245.1, read on the forward strand.
AAACCAGGGGAGGAGAAACAGCCCTTGTCAAGGTTTTGTGGACTAATCACAACGTCGAGGAGGCCACCTGGGAAACAGAAGCATCGATGCAGAAACGTTTTCCTCATCTCTTCGATCAGGTAATTACTTCGGTTACGGGGACGTAACCTTATCTTTAAGGAGGCTAGGATGTAATAGCCCGACTTATACTATATACTTAAACTTTGATCGTATAGAAAATCTAGTTTTATTGCTTCATATTAGTAGGTTAGTTCCTTGGAGTTCCACTGAGTGTCATGTCAGGAAGCGAACTTCGGGACGAAGTTGTAGGTTAGTTCCTTGGAGTTCCACTGAGTGTCATGTCAGGAAGCGAACTTCGGGACGAAGTTCCTTATAAGGAGGGTAGATTGTAATACCCGTGTTTTTTTTATAGTGAGTCAAAGTTATATTTTATATTTCGGTTGATACGTAATCTTGAGTCAAAGTTATACGTAATACCCGTATTTTATATTTTATATTTGTTTTAAACCCGAGTCAAGGAATATGGCTCGGGCCCACTTAATATTGTGCGTGAGATTGGTGTGCGTGAGATTGGTGATGCTTGACCCACATTTTATTCTTTATTTAAACAACCTACCTCTACCAAACTCCTTACACCACATATCAATCATCACGACACACAAACAAAAAAAAATAAAACCGACATTGTGATCATACACACAAACCGCCGCATGAACAAACCGACACACCATTACACACACAAACCGCCGCACGAAGAAGAAGCAAAGGGAGGAACTTAGGAGTCGGATCAGACGAGCGATAGATTAGACCCGATCGTACACACAGTTTAGGTATATCACACTACGTCCTTTTTGTTTTATTGCCTCGTTATAGAATTCTAGTGTCGATACATCGTGTCGGAGTTGATATTGTCGGTTTCATTATCGTACTGTTATAGATTTATAATGGCGTACTATTTTCATTGTCGGTTTATATGGATTCTCGGGTTTTATGGCTACTGTAGTTGGGTCGTAAGGTTGGTTTACTGGCATGGTGGTGGAGTAGTGTAGACGTATCGGAGTATTGGTGTAGTTGTTGTTATTGTTGCGGGTTGTAGTTACGGTTGGTTGCCATCGTCGTATAGCCTTATCGACGTTGTTGTTGTCGTTGGCGTAGTGGTGTCTCACAGGGTCATTCTTATCAAGTTTGATGTCGTTTCGTCGTTGCGGTAGGTGTCATTTTGTTGATTATTGTTGTTGCCGTATGGTTGTAGTGGGTATTTCTATGAAGTCATTTTGTTAATTAGGGGTACCATAACGAATCATACACTTTTGTTATTTAGTGTATAGTGTTGTAATGGTATAATTTAATTAAGGAGTCTAATATTAATTAATGTAGTTAGAACGGTATAGTGTTGTAATGGTATAATTTAATTAGGGAGTCTAACATTAATTAATGTAGTTAGAACGGTCTAATATTAGTTAGGGGTATAATTTAGTTAGAACGGTATTGATTTTATTTTCATAAGTTAGTTATGTGAGGATCAATATTAATTAATGTATATAATATTTTATTAGGTTCGGACTTCGTAGAAATTCCGTGGTGAATTGTACTAAGGACGTGGTGGTAACTTGCGGTCTAGGTAAGGTTATCCTTACTCAGTTTACGTTGTATGTTTGCATATTGTATGATATAATGGTATACTGATGTATTGAGATTGTATGATATAATGGTAAAATGATGATATTGAGATTGCGGTTGTGTACCGATTGAGAGAAGCTAGCTAGGACTAGCTAGGCCCGGTTGATCTCGGGACCTTCCCTAATGTTTCCTCCTAGAAAAGCCTAGGAGGGGTGTGCACACTCGGACTGACGGGGCGTGACTGCGGTCGCGATAGTGATGATAAGAATGATGATATTGATGATATTGATTGTACTAATATTGTTTAATGTTATCGTAAACTGATCTTGTGTGTATTTCTGATGTATCTGTGATGATCCACTTGACGGTTATGGTCATTTGGGGAGCAGGGATGTATTCAGGTGCTTGATGGAATGTACTTTTGACTCGGGATGCTAATTACGGGATGGGCAGAGTGCGAAATCAACAAAGTAGTATAAACCCTGATCGTTCATATTCCATCTTATTTATTAAACTATCATGAATACTCTTTATCGTTTGGTTGTAGACTGAATTTCTATAATCTAATATTAAGTTTTAACGTTTGGACAATCTATTATTGTGAGTAATGATGTCTGCTACCTCGGGTTACCGAGAAGGTAACACCCGTATTTGTTTAGGATGACTTGTTAAGTCTCCTGAACAAATGAGGGTGTTACATCCGTTTGGTGAGATTTGTACTCCGTAAGTGTGTTAGCCAACGATTAATGGATTTGAGCCCGTATCCGAGCGCATAGAAGCATGTTAGCGTCCGATCATCATCGGGTGTTTTTTTGGAAACTGCCATAGACACCTGGCAGTCAAAATGCGGGTGTCTACAATTCGAAATAATTTTAAATTTTAATTTTGATTTTCGCGTAATCGAGATTTTATGAAATCTTTCGTAATTGCAAATATTTTTGGATTTTTATAAGAATGTAAAACGATTTAACATTTTCGAAATACATCACATGTCTAAGTTTTTGTTTTATTTCGATAAACTTTAAATCTGTTATTAGAAATGTTTATGACTGGTTCGATTTTTATTTACAAATTGCAAAATTTGATTTCTCAAATTTTTATTTGGTTTTAAAACAAAATATTGACGAATTTCTTAATCAAAACGTTTAACTATTGCATTGAAAATATTTGGGTACCTTTCACCCTCGAGTTCGTTTACAAATATTATTTATCGTCACTATTTTATAAAATAATTTTTAACTTGCGATTTTTTTTTATGATTTTAAACATTGGGAATTGAGCCCAACTCTTCTTGAAATAAATTTTGTCTTCGATTTCAATTTCATATCACGTTTGAAGCTATGAATTTTTTTTTTAAACCAAGATTGTGATGCGAGTTAAGCAATCTCCTTTTGTTCAAATGATATAACCTTGTTTTCTATTCTATTATTATATTTTTGTTAGTTTCGAGGACGAAAGTTCTTTTTAGTGGGGAAGATTGTAACACCCCTGATTTTATAAATTAAAATTATGTTCATATTTTTATTTTTACGATTCAACTCGTAATTCTTAAAATTATTATAAAACGAATTTATTGATTAATCGTTTCAAACTCCTAAAATTTTATTTGACTAGGAAACTCTTCTTATATTTAAAACATATTTTTATTTCTATTTCGATTTATTTATATATTTAATTTAATTCTTATCGAAAGTCTATTTCGACGATTTAAATTCTAAATTCTCCTATTTTTTTTATATTTAAGCTCGAATTCTATTTTCGGCTCGAAGTTCATTTATTTTAAATTTCGTCAAAACATTTATTTCCTTTCCTTTTTCCTCGTGTTTTCCTGATCACTGTTGTCGTTTTTGTGGTCCTTGATGTTGCCGTGTTTGTCGATTTCGGTCTCGTTTCTCATCTTCCTTTTTTTTCTTGTCTTCTCTCGTTTTCTGTCTCAGCTTTCGGGTTGTTATTGTTGCTGCTGCTACTGTGCTGCTGTGCATATCGTACTGCTAATGTTGTCGTATCTTGCCGTTGTTGACATATCGTTCTATTGCTTGACGTTTCATTTTCTTGTTGTCGTCACGTCCCTCGGTCTCGATCGCCTTGTCTCGGTTGCTATTAGTTCGTTATGCTTCTGTCTACTCCTGTTTCATCGATTTTCGTTCAGCCTTTGTCCACTGTCTTATTATTGCTGTTGTGGTTTGGTTGTCTTGTTCCCGACGTACGACGACTTCCTTTTCTTCTTTTTCTTCCTGCCATTGCTGCTGTTGGGCGTGACTTGTTGTTCATGTTTGCGTCGTTTTCCGTCCATTATTTTATCTACTTTTCTTGTCTTACTCTTGCTCGTTTCCTTCTTTATTTTCGTTCGCCGTTCGACTTTCTCCTTTCATTTATGTTGCTGCTGCCATTCTACTATCGTATTTGTCAAATCGATTAAGTTCGGCCTTCATGCTTCTATTTTTTTTGATACATCGTTTCCTTTTCCATCTTGTATTGTGTACGTCTCATTCTTTTATTTTGTCTACTCGATTGTCGTGATGAATCGTGCTTAGAAGACTAGCGGTTCTACAACTTGGAGCTTAAGGACGACATTTCTACTGATTTTAAGCCTGGGTTGATCAAGAAGGACGAGTACGAGTTCGTTTCGGATGTCGGTTTAAGGTAACTCTAGGACGTTACTCGATTTTATATCGTATGTTTGAATAGTAGTATGTACGGAGTAGTAAATATTTTAACTTCGGTTTTCTAATTTTAGCTATTTATTATTGCTAATTATATTAATTTTAAATCGTATTCCTTATAAATATTTTACAACTTTCGATATCGTTTTATAAATCGCTAATAATTTAATTATTTACAATCGTTATAATATTTTGTTGGTTATCGTGACACTAGTAACAAAATAATAACGATTTCATATTTTCTTCATATTTCGTTAATTTATAATTTTAACTCAAAATCGTATTTTTATATTATAATAGAGATTTGTATACTGGTTTAATAAATTAATTACGTTTTACGACTTATATTAATAAATGAGAAAGTAGTCGATTTTGTTTTAAATACATTTTTAGTCGAGACTATTTTCCCTAATAATTTCTCATTTGTCTACGATTGATTATTTTTAGTAAAATCAGTATTATTTATTGATAAAATCTATTTGTTAAAATTAATTCGAAAGCTTTATAACATCTCGTTTAATTTATAAAATTCGTCGAATCAATTAATTTTGATATCGTTTTTCTTAAAACATCTCTTTTCAAAAAAATTATAGTTTTAACTCGATTTCCTAATTATTTATAAAATACTATATAACGACTTATTATATTTTATTTATATTTTGAGTAACTAATTTAGAATTATATTAAAGTTACGATAACAACGATAATTATAAAATGTTAATTTCGTTAGAAATGCTATTTTTATACATTTCACTAATTTTAATCACTTACGTATTTTCTATAAAAATATTTCTATTTTAAGTAAGTTTCTAAAATTAGTAAGTTTCTATTTATAGAAAGTTTTCCTTTTTATATAAAAATGTTTATTCCTTTTATCCATATCATTTATATTGATTATATCTTTTGAGTATCGATAATGACTGTTTTGGAGTTATGGAATAAAGACAAGTGTGGGGTTAGAGTAATATAGTCTGGGATGTACGTTTTTGCCATCAGCTATAAAGTCGGTGTGCCTATTTGGGGCGCATTTGGTCGTTGAACCGGGCGTAGTTTCGTCCATGAGAGTGTATGTTTTGACCTTAAGCTAGATATCGCATCGTGTTAGTCGCCGTCAGCTGAACTAGACATATTTGTTGTCTAGGAGGGGTGTGCACTACTTAAACCAGGACCTCGCTGCACGCAGTCCTGTTATAGTTGAGTTGCCTAGTTAGAGACTGGATTCTGTTATGAGTTAAGTCTACAGTTCTCGAAGCTAGTTCTAGTATTATCCTAGTGAAAGTCTAGCCTTGTGCACACTGATCGAATTTCCATAACGCCATTTTTGAATATTTGTATTATCGATTGATTTTGACTTGCAGGTTGGCAAGTGCTTTAAGTTTCGTTGAAAACTTATTTTTATTATATCGTTTTAAATTTTTTTCTCATTTTAAATATTTTGATATAATAATACTATTATTTTTTCATATGATATAATATGGCTAGGAGAACGTCCGAGTTGCTCCCCACTGACGTGGCTGTTATGTTTATAACATGACAGGTATTTGCTGCTGGGTTTTGGGTGTGAGCTAGCGAGTATCGTGGATCCTACTCTTTCTTCATTCTTGTAATTTATGGATTTGGATAACCCGTTTGGAGAATTTCCTTTTTAGCCCTTTTGTAAAAAGAGGCCTTTGTATTGACTTATCATTTCTTTTAATAAGATATAGTTTGTTAGTGTGTTTTAATCCCAACTCTACAGTGTTTCCGCCAATGTATTGCGTTAGATTTTCTAGGGGATTACAGTTGGTATCAGAGCATTGTTGCTCTCGACGCTTACACCTGATTTTAGGAAAAATACTCGTAAATGATTTGAACATTAAAGAAATATTAGTGAGAGATGGGTAGAAACAAAGTAAGAACTTAACTGTTAGATTTATATGTTCTTGTAACTCAATGATTAACATTGAATATTTGTTTGCTTTTGACTAGAAGAAGATGAATGAACAAGATGTTGATATGATGCTGCTCCAGATCGGGACAACACCTGCTTAGAAACGCCTGCTGACTCGAGTGGACAATTTCGTGCTACAAGGAAGATACAATGGTGACCTTTCAGCACAGATTTAGTTTGCTCAAGCTACAGGTTAGACGATGAAGAGTAGGTTCATGTTCCAAAATGTTGCAGTAGATCCAGATGGAGCGACCCAAGACTTGTGTGCTCGTTCCTCTACAAGAAGATGAAGTAATCCATTTAGTTCCCTCGTGAACTCTGGAGGTCCGAAGATTCCCCTCTCGTTTTAGATCTTAGTAATCTAGGATCACCGGTTCTTTCCTTCCTTCCTCTACTTCTTTCAATTCTTCTCTTATATATTCTCATCTTCATTCTCTTGGTGAATCCTTTTCCTATTCTTCTATTCTACCATCTTTCTCTTGAGATTCTTTGGTTAGACTGAATTCTGTCTTAGTGAACCCCGTAAAAAGATATAGATTTTGAGGTTTAGTAAACCCTTGTTACATGGTTTGAGGATTGTGAGTTATACCCTGTTACCTATCTTAGTAAGCTTTTAAGGATCGATTTGAATGATAAATTATCGATTAATGGAATTAGGACGATACTTTAGACACTGAACCTTGGGTTATAGGTTACCTTAATTAATTTGGAGTATTTAGAGTTGAATATATTTTGGAGTAGTAAGAATATATCATATTTGATGGATACCTAGTACCTAACCTAGAACCGAACTAAGTGTAACTGATGTTACTACTTCGGGATTCTTACCTTATGCTTATTGGATGGATGCATTGCAAATATTTGGGATTATAGTGTACTGTTTAAAGAGTTAGCCGAAGTGTTGTGGTACCCCTTAAAGATTTTCATTAATGTCGTTAGAAATCTCGGTGGACATAGATTTCCCGTGTTTCTTAAGGATTAGATTGTGATCTTTGTTTAAGGTTGTAACATGTGAACTTTGGAGTTGAGTGATCTAACTTGGATAAATTGTTGTTAACCTTGTAGAAGAGAAACATATTGTACAATTAAAGGTTGGATTTATGATAAGTGTAGTTTGTAGTGCCTATTTTGCTATGTTTTGGTCCCATTTCCTTGTGGAATCGCTCCTTGGGAGCGATTCATGGGCTTCTTATGCTTCCTTTAGACCGTTTCAGGTTCTCGAGACCGATTTGGAAGAGTTGGAGTGATTCCGACTCAATACATACACATTTTGGAGCCAACGAGATAAAGGAACGATGACTCGAGGCCTTGGAATCTACCCCGAGACCTTGGGGCCCAATCCCGATCCTTCGAGACCCGATCCCGAGTCCCGAGAATCGACGGGAAGCCCATGAGATACAAGGAGGGACCCTAGAGCTCTTATTGGAGGCATACAAGACCCTTCCCGGTCGGGATAGTGGCCTTCCCGATCGGGAAGGGATGCACGTTTAGGAGCGCCACTGTGGGTCCTTCCCGGTCGGGTTGAGCTCTTCCCGATCGGGATGACAGAACCCTTCCCGATCGGGATGATCCGTCCCGGTCGGGATGGGCTACAGCTCACCCGCATTTCTTCTTTTCTTCTCCTTCATTCTTGTACCCATATATATACTCCCTTCTTGTAATTTTAAGACATCTTATCTTACCCTAGACTAGTTTAAGCCTCCATTAACATTCAAAACCCTAGATTATTGCTACTCTCATTAGTTTAATCATCTATTTAATCCTTAGTTAATTATTGTAATTAGTCTTGGATTAAGGGATTCTTGAAGATTGTTCCAAGATTGACAACCTTGGGATTGTATTTGGGTTTCTCTTTAATACAAGTTTTCATCTTTTCTTCATCCTATTGTTGGTATAACCTTTCTTACTCTTGTTCTTAGTTAATTAATCTTGTTTCCATCTTTTCATATTGTTATTGTTATTATTCTTGTTATCCATAATGAATGTTTGGATTGTGAGTTTGTTTTCTCTTATTTTTGTTAGTTCTTCATTGATAATGAGTGAGTAGTTTCTGTGTGGGGTTAGTAGGGGGATTAGGGGTAGATTATGGATGATTAGGGTTGATTAAGGGGAAAACGTTACATCTTTATTGTTAGTCACATTGTAGGCACTCTATGTGTTTGTTGATATGCTTGTGTGAGTTGTAGTGGCCATGCTTCCCATACTAGTGTTCATCTTCTCATTGATTGCTTATTTTGTGGAAAAGTTGAGAATAGTTTAATCGCGGGAGCGCGGACTAGGGTCTAAGTTGCGAGAGCCCGGACCCACCTTGACATCGGTCTAAGTTGCGAGAGCCCGGACCGACTCTAGCGATTAGGAGACACCCTTATCCTTGATCACCCCGATTACCCCTCTACTCCTATGAACCCGACCTACCCCACTTTCTTTCCATATTTGAGTTCATCTCCTTAGTTAGCCATCGTTTACTCTAGTTACTTATTAGTTCGATCATTAGCTTAGTCATACCTCTCCTCCACCATAGTTTTCCTTTTATTGCATTCTTTGTGTTCGTTTGGTAATCTAGTCTCGTTTGTAGGCCGACATGGTCTAAGCTTTGATATACCATCCTCGTGGATACGATCCCGACTTGCCCTAGCTACCCACTAGGTTAGTCGGTGTTTTATTGTTGGCTAGGGACGTGACAAATCCCTACCATCAATTTATCGCGTTGTTTTGAGAATACTTAATGCGAATCATCTTGATGGATTTATAGTTCAGAACCCTTAGACCAACGAGATTGTGGCTTCATTGAGTTAATAAATGTTTTGGTGGTTTCGCTGATACAATATGAAATTTGGTGGAATTTTTAGAAACCTTAGCCAATGACGTGTTTGAAGATGTGAGGGTTTGCGCCATTAGGCAATGAACCTTCCACACACCCTGAAATCTGAATAATATCCGCCCTCACATCATCGGAGACGCCATTGAAATAAACATTCATCTTTCCTGGGCTCATTTTTAAGCCCGAGGCAGAGGAGAAGGTGGCAAATGTTCGTAGAAGAACCATAATAGAATCAATATCTTCTTTGCTAAACATGAGTAAGTCATCGGCAAACATTAAACTCGTCAAATTCATGCTGCTGCAAAGAGGATGAAATCTGAATTTCATGTTCCGAGTTGTGAACTTGAGGAGCCTCGTTAGTAATTTCTATTTTTATTAATCGTTATTGTCGAGATTAGACGGTTAACGAGAAAACGCTTTAAAAACCGGGTTTTAGGATTCTGGAAAATTTTCTTTTCTGGACAGAATGTCCCTAAATATATTTTAACTACTTTGCGTAATTTTTTTTACTATTTATTAAAGTCTTTAAGTAATAAGTATTGATTTTTGGACAAATTGTGATTTATCGTTAAAATGCTTCGTCTTACCTAAAAGAATTATTTTTCCAACCATTTTGAAAATATTTAAATCTGAAACTTTAAGAGTTAAATCATCCCTTAACATACTCTAAATATATTCATTGGTTTAATTAAATAAAAGAGGTTAAAAGATTTAATTTGACATTTGCCGTAAAATCCTATTTATAATCGTATTGTCGAAACTAATAATAATTAGGGGATTTTAGTTTTGTAAATTTTGGAAACACCTTAATTAGTAGTATTTAAAATGTTTAAGACATTTCTAAATAATTTTATAAACACTTGTATGACGTTTCAATAATTTCATTAACTCAAATGTTCTCGTTTCAAGAATTAATATCGTTAAGGCCGAAAGTACTAGTTTTATAAATCTATATCGTTTACTAAAAATGTTTTATTAGTATAAACTAATATTTTTGCTATTTTGATATGATGCTATTTTTAGTAAAGTTTCTAAAAATAGAAGTTTCCTAAAATAGAAAGTTTCCTCTTTTGGGAAGTGATTCTTTTCCTTTGTTCTCTTATTATTTATAATGATTATATCTTTTGGATATCGATAATGGTTTTGTTTTGGAAGTTATGGAATAAGGACAAGTGTGGATTTAGAGTAATATAATCTAGGGTTTACGGTTTTGCCATCAACTATAAGGCTAGTGTATCAGGAATCGGTACATTAGTTGTTGAACCGGGTGACAGGTATCCCGGGAGTGGTGTACATTTTGACCTTAAGCTTAGGCCTCGCAGTAAGTCGCCATCATAATTTGAACTCGGTGACAGGTAATCCCAGGAGGGGTGTACATTGTCTTAAACTAGGGCCACGCATTTATAAGTCGCCGTTCTATTATGGTTGAGTAGCCTAGTTAGAGACCGAAGTTTGATTTGTTTGAACTAAGTTCTCGAAGCTAGTTTTTAGTATTCTCCTAGTGAAAGTCTAGATTTTACACTACTCCTATCCATAACGCCATTTTGATTATTTTATTATTATCGATATAATTTTGATTTGCAGGTTGGCAAATGTTTTATGTTTTCTCCGAAAAACACATTTTTATTATATTGTTTCGATATGTGAAGTTTTTCACTGAAAGCATATTTTCATTATAATGTTTTACTGTTTTCCATTTTACTATTTTTCTATAGTAGTAATTACAGTTTTAAAATCCCGTTTTACAGCTGAGAGAACGTTGGCGTTGCTCCCCACTGATTGTGGCTGTTATGTTTTAACATGGCAGGTATACTTTTTTTTTCGGGTGTGGGCTAGCGGGCAATGTGGATCCTGCTCATTATTTTTAATAATTATGTCTTAAGGATTGTTTAACCTCTTTTGTGGGTTGTTTTAAATTTAAGCCATTTTTTTTTTTGGTAAAGGGTAAGTATATATATAAAAGGGAACAACAAAAACAAAAGAACAATGACTACATCAAATTATGTAGCCATTTAGCATCCTTAGCAGTTACATGGTATTTAATCTTACACAAAATCCTATTCTTAACATACGACACGATCAATTTGACTATCTCCCGTGGATGTCGCACCACTTCATCAATTCTGCAAGAATTCCTCTGTCTCCAAATATGGTAAATAGTCGCATTGATCATCGCTCGAAGCACATTACACTGCAACTTTGAACCCCTTAATTTCGTAGCCCAGACCATCCCCGTGATGCACGGGAGTGGTTTCCGCACCCAATTGCTCAACAGACCCATCACCCGGGAACTCCATCTGCAACCAAAGAAAAGATGTTCTAAACTCTCTTCTTCCAGTTCACAGATAATACAGCGATCCGAATCTGCAACCCCGATCCTAAACAGCTTTTTCCTCGTATTAAGGGCCCCACGAATCACTAGCCACGAGATGAAGCTATGTCTCGGAACACTCCACACGCTCCACACTAGTCTCGCCCAAGGAACCAGCGCGTCGCGAAGTCTCAACTCCTGATAGGCCCTCGCAATCGAGAAACATGATTCCGCTCCATGCCAAGTACCATTGACGAACATATTCTTTATTTTCTCCTTAGCCTGACAAATTTTCCTCCACGCCCACATAACATCTGAATGAGGCTGATAATCATACCACTCCACCCCCTTCAGATAAATGTTATTGACCCACCGAACCCACAACCGTTCTGGCTGATCAAACACCCACGAAGCAAGCTTCGCCACAGCTGCTTCATTCCAGATATACAGATCCCTAATTCCCAAACCTCCTTCATCTTTAGGCCGACAAATTTTTTCCCTACTAACCAAAGCTCGATTATTTCCTTCTACACCTCCTTCCCATAACAAATTACGACATAGTGAAATAATTCGAGCCATGACAAACTTAGGAATGATAAAAATCATTGCCCAATAATTATGCAGTTGAGACAGAACATATTGAACCAGAGTCAGTCTCCCAGCATAAGACAGCTTACGGGCTCCAATACTAGAGATCCTCGATATAATACGGGCTATCAATTTTTCACAATCAAGCTTACCTAAACGAGTACTTTGGATAGGTAACCCAAGATACCGAAAAGGAAACGTACCTTCGACGCAACCCGAGAGCTGAAGAATCGCAGCCTTCCTGTCCTCATCCACCCCTGCAAAATAAGCATGAGACTTACCCACACTTAAGCTCAGACCCGAGGCCCTACTAAAGGTAGCAAAAGCACTCCACAAGAATTCCATCGATTCCCGATCCCCCTTACAAAAAAGGAGGAGATCATCCGCAAAGAGCAAGTGAGTCTGCTTCAAAGGACCACATTTCGGACGGAATTTAAATTTCCTATCCACTCTTCCAAAATTCATGATTCGAGAGAAATAATCCACGCAAATCATGAATAACAAAGGCGACATGGGGTCCCCTTGTCTCAACCCCCTTTTCCCTCGAAAAACCCAAAATTGTCACCATTAGCACAAAAAGAGTAAGAGACGGTCTCAACACATTCCATAACCAATCTACGAAAGTGGTCAGGAAAGTCCAAAGCTCTCAACATCTGGTCAACAAATTTCCACTCAACACTGTCATATGCCTTATGAATATCAACTTTAAACAGGCATCTTGGAAAAATCCGCCTTCTCTTATACATACGCACCAAGTCCTGACAAATCAGCACATACTTCACAATACTCTGGTCTTCAATAAAACCTCCTTGAGTAGGAGATATTATCTGGGGCAAAATCTTAGCCATCCTCGCACAAATAATTTTAGCAATACACATGTACAGGACATTACAGCAAGCAATCGGCCTGAATTCTTTCACATTTTCAGGCTTATTCACCTTAGGTATCAGAACAATATTCGCACAATTCAGTTGTTTTAAAAGCTTACCTGAGATAAAGAAATCCTGGATAGCCATCACAACATCCTCACCAATAATGTCCCACGAATCAATGAAGAATTGACTCGAGAAACCATCCGGTCCCGGCGGACGAGCTAATCTAGGGTGATGGCTAAGGTATAAAACAAGGAAGAGGAAGACAAAACAAGTAACTAACGACTAAGGGAAGTAAAGATAACAATAAGAAGGAAAACTAGGGTTAGGTCGGGTTCATGGATGCAGAGGAGACAAAAAGGGGAAAGACGGGGTTACTAGCATGCTTTCGTAGCCTAGGTTCCGCCGATCGGGCTCTCGCTACATAATCGGCCTAGGGGTCGTCCTCACCGGGCTCTCGCTACTTAATGAGGCAACCAAACTATAACCAACCAAACACACACCTACAAGAGGAGATGCAAGAAACAAGGATTGATCGTCTCTTGTCTCACAAGCATTTCATCGAACATGTGGAGTGCAAGGTAAAAGGGAAACAACAAAAACAACATCTAGTACCACCCATCTCACCCTAATCATCCACCATCACAACCAATCACCCTAATAACCCTAGCAAGAGGCTACTCAAACATAATTATGCTAAAACTAACACTAACAAGATAAACCAAAACAAGAACAAAAGCATACATATGTAAAACTAACAAGGATGATGAACAAAACAATAAACAAGATATAAAGATGGAAACTTGAATGATAAAACAAAGATTAAGAGAAGGGAAAAGAGATTATACCATACTAGAAGATGAATGGAAGAATGAAAACTTGCATAAAAGAGAAAACCCAAAACAATATACCAAGGTTGTCAATCTTGGTAGAGATCTTCAAGAATTCCCTTAATACAAGGATAAACTAAGATTAAGGACTAATTAAAGACTAATCTACACTAATCTAACCTAATCTAACCTAAAGTAGTCTAGGGTTTTGTGGGTCATGTCTAACCTCCCATAAGAATACAAGAGGAAGGGTATATAAAGGGTTACAATGAGTAAAGAGAAGAAAAGAGTTGAAGTCACGCTGCAGCCCTTCTTCCCGGTCGGGAAGGAATGGTCCCGGTCGGGATGGGCCATCCTTCCCGGTCGGGAAGCTATCTTCTCGGTCGGGAAGCTATCTTCCCGGTCGGGATCAAGCATAACACCGGGCTGTGTTATCAATAACACCAGGCCGTGTTATATCTCTTCCTGGTCGGGATGAGGTGGTCCCGGTCGGGATGGACCCAGGACAGAAGCTATCGCATTTGTGCACCTCATCCCGGACGGGATGAGGTCCTTCCCGTCGGGGATGAGTCTTGTAGGCCTCCAATATGATCTTTAAGGTCCCTCCTTGCCTCTCATGGATTTCTCATCGATTCTCGGGACTCGGGATCGAGCCTAAGGGGCTCGGGAATGGGACCCAAGGTCTCGGGATCGAATCCAAGGCATCGAGTGATCGTTCCTTCTCTTCGTTGGCTCCAAAATTGATTCCAAGCCGGAGGCAAGAAGCTCCAAAAGCTCTTGAAGCTACTTTCAAGAGCTTCCAAGCCGGAGGCAAGAAGCAATCATCTTCATTATGCTCGGGGCTCTCATGATCTTTCGGGTCTTCCAAACCAACATAGCAACGACTCTTATGACCATCCGGTGGTATAGTGGTCTAGAGTCATGCTCGGTGTTATGATGTGGGAGATCACACCCTAAGGGGATTGCTTCTTCTACGGGCGCGAGAGTATAACTCTTTTCCACCGCCCGGCAAGGATTCTCTTCGCCAACCGTCTCATAAGACAAGGGACTAGAAATCGAGTGCGATAAAGGAGGTGAAGGCATCAAGTTTTCTTCATTGGAGGCTTTAGGATCCTCTAATTTCCCATTCAAGGCGAGTTCTAAGGCATCTACCTCTTTTTCCCAAGTATTACGCTCCTCTTCACTCGCCTTGTCAATTTGGTCTTGAGGGATGATCTCTTCACTTGAGTTTGGATTGTCAACATCCGGCTCATCACGAAGAAAATCATACAAATCCAATTTAATAGCCAATACATTGGCTACCCAAGAGTTATCTTGATATTCATTTTCTCCTCATTGTCGACCCTTGAAGCTTCAACTTCCTCCATTCTTCCCATATTTTCACCATCCAAGCAACACTCAACATTGATCTCTTGATTGACCCTCTCTTCTTCATTTGTAGCTTCACGATCGGGTTGACTTTATTGTGGAGACACCCGACCTTCATGCCCAAATGAACCTTCCTCAAAAATTCGTGGAGCTCGAGTGGCCGACATCGTGATACGAGCCATGAGTGCATTGATCTGAGCATCTTGCACCTCTATTTGGGCCTTGAGCTCCTCTTTGACCCCTTGTATTTGAGTCATCATCGCTTGTTGACACTTTTGCATTAAGATCATCATCTCATGTTGACCCTTTTGCAATAGCATTATCGCCTCTTGTTGACTCTTTTGCATTTGGACCAACATTTGACAAGTCTCAAAGTCGGGGATTTTTGGTTGTGGGTTATGTGAGGATATTTGGTAGTTGTTAGGATGTTGGAATGATCCTTGACAACTTTCATGGTAACCATATGGAGGGCGTTCGTAATATTGTTGATGAGGTTGATATGGTTGGTGAAATTTTGGGACTTGGCCATTTGCCTCATAGTTGTCCCGTGACGATTGATGGAAGCTAGAACGTGCCATTTCCATAACGTTGCTTTGATACCTAGGATGAACTAGAAGCACTTGAGCAAACGTTAGTAGCCTAGTGCCTTTGAGGCACTAGGAGGAGAGAATAGCACACAAGAAGTAGAACGGAGATACACAAGGAGAAGAAAACACAAAGATCAAGAACAAAGTCCAAAACTAAGCAAACAAAAGTCCAAACTACCGTCCCCGGCAACGGCGCCAAATTGATGGTAAGGATTTGCCGTGCATCCCGCCGTCAAATAATATCCAACAAACCTAACTGGGTAGCTAGGGCAAGTCGGGTCGATCCACAGGGACGGGAAATGCGTTTAGACTAATGGGTGCTACGGTCTAGGACTAGGTTCGAGACGAGCTAATCTAGGGTGATGGCGAAGGTATAAAACAAGGAAGAGGAAGACAAAACAAGTAACTAACAACTAAGGGAAGTAAAGATAACAATAAGAAGGAAAACTAGGGTTAGGTCGGGTTCATGGATGCAGAGGAGACAAAAAGGGGAAAGACGGGGTTACTAGCATGCTTTCGTAGCCTAGGTTCCGCCGATCGGGCTCTCGCTACGTAATCGGCCTAGGGGTCGTCCTCACCGGGCTCTCACTACTTAATGAGGCAACCAAACTATAACTAACCAAACACACACCTACAAGAGGAGATGCAAGAAACAAGGATTGATCGTCTCTTGTCTCACAAGCATTTCATCGAACATGTGGAGTGCAAGGTAAAAGGGAAACAACAAAAACAACATCTAGTACCACCCATCTCACCCTAATCATCCACCATCACAACCAATCACCCTAATAACCCTAGCAAGAGTCTACTCAAACATAATTATGCTAAAACTAACACTAACAAGATAAACCAAAACAAAAACAAAAGCATACATATGTAAAACTAACAAGGATGATGAACAAAACAATAAACAAGATATAAAGATGGAAACTTGAATGATAAAACAAAGATTAAGAGAAGGGAAAAGAGATTATACCATACTAGAAGATGAATGGAAGAATGAAAACTTGCATAAAAGAGAAAATCCAAAACAATATACCAAGGTTGTCAATCTTGGTAGAGATCTTCAAGAATTCCCTTAATACAAGGATAAACTAAGATTAAGGACTAATTAAAGACTAATCTACACTAATCTAACCTAATCTAACCTAAAGTAGTCTAGGGTTTTGTGGGTCATGTCTAACCTCCCATAAGAATAATAGAGGAAGGGTATATAAAGGGTTACAATGAGTAAGGAGAAGAAAAGAGTTGAAGTCACGCTGCAGCCCTTCTTCCCGGTCGGGAAGGAATGGTCCCGGTCGGGATGGGCCATCCTTCCCGGTCGGGAAGCTATCTTCCCGGTCGGGATCAAGCATAACACCGGGCTGTGTTATCAATAACACCAGGCTGTGTTATTGCTCTTCCCGGTCGGGATGAGGTGGTCCGGGATGAGGTGGTCCCGGTCGAGATGAACTCCTCCCGGTCGGGATGGACCCAGGACAGAAGCTATCGCATTTGTGCACCTCATCCCGGACGGGATGAGGTCCTTCCCGTCGGGGATGAGTCTTGTAGGCCTCCAATATGATCTTTAAGGTCCCTCCTTGCCTCTCATGGGTTTCTCATCGATTCTCGGAACTCGGGATCGAGCCTAAGGGGCTCGGGAATGGTCCCAAGGTCTCGGGATCGAATCCAAGGCATCGAGTGATCGTTCCTTCTCTTCGTTGGCTCCAAAAGTGTATGAAACGAGTCGGAATCGTTCCAATTCTTCATGAATGGTCCCGGAAACCTAAAACGAACTAAAGGAAGCATAATTAACCCAAAAACCGCTCTCAAGGAGCGATTCCACAAGGAAAACGGGACCAAAACACAACAAATTAGGCACTACAAACTACACTTATCACATAAACATGACATCTCTTCAATCATTTCAATGGATTGTCAATTCGCTTTCTAAGAGCTCTCCCAGAATTCTAAAACAAATTCGAATATCCTTTTACAACCTTCTAAAACACCTCACATCAACCTACATCCCGAAGATCTCTATGTGTCTGAGTTGATGCCATTGCGTGCCCATGTTTGAAGCTTGAAAATATATGTTTATGACATGATCACTCGTTTTCTACCTTTGTATTTACATTCTTTATCTCCTTGTACTTCAATTATCATTTACTAACTTCGTACTAACTTTGTTTGTTTTTGTTCATTGTAGTACAAGTCAAACACGGTCAAAATCGAAATACCCAAAACAAACAAGGGTCCAAATACATTATTTCTTATACAATCACGCGTGATAATCCTTCAGTCTCGAGGCGCACAGTATCAGGCGTCTCAACGTTCGGGCGTCTAATGTGAGTTGCTTATGCTACAATCTCGAGAGTTAGGTTTCGGCGCCTAACGCGATTCCCAACGCATCCAAACGTCATAAGCACGACATCCCTTTAATCATTTTAATGGATTGTCAACCGCAATCTAAACCTCTCCCTAACTTCTAAAACATATTCGAATATCCGTTTACATCCTTCTAAAACACCTCTTATCAACCTACATCCTGAACATCTCTGTGTGTCCGAGTTGATGCCATTGCGAGTACATAATCAAAGCTTGAAAATAAATGTTTATGATGTGATTACTCATTTGCTACTTTGTATTTACATTGTTAATCTCCTTGTACTTCAAGTATCATTTCCTAACTTTGTACTAACTTTTTTTTATTTGTGTTCATTGTAGTACAAGTCAAACACGGTCAAAGCCAAAATACACGAAACAAACAAGTGTCCAAATACATGATTTCTTATACAATCACGCGTGATAATCCTTCCAAGGATAACCTAGATACGTAATCAAACAAATCATGTAAATTTCAAACAATACTCGCTTGATAGACTCGGACATGATTCAGTCCCGAGGCGCACAGTACCATGCGTCTCAAGATTTGGGCATCTAATGTAACGTATTTGTGCCACGATCCCGGGAATTGGGTTTCGGCGTCTAACGCGATTCCCAACGCATCCGAACTCCATAAACATGACATCCCTTCAATCATTTCAATGGATTGTCAATTCGCTTTCTAAAAGCTCTCCCAAACTTCTAAAACAAATTCGAATATCCTTTTACAACCTTCTAAAACACCTCACATCAACCTACATCCTGCAGATCTCTGTGTGTCCGAGTTGATGCCATTGCGTGTCCATGTTTGAAGCTTGAAAATTTATGTTTATGGCATGATTACTCCTTTTCTACCTTTGTATTTACATTGTTTATCTTCTTGTACTTCAAGTATCATGTACTAACTTCGTACTAACTTTGTTTATCTTTGTTCATTGTAGTACAAGTTAAACATGGTCAAAGTCGAAATACCCAAAACAAACAGGTGTCGAAATACATGATTTCTTATACAATCAAGTGTGATAATCCTTATTTGTATAACCTAGATACGCGATCAAACAAATCAAGTAACTTTCAAACAATTCACGCTTGATAGCCTCGTACACGCTTCAGTCTCGAGGCGCACAGTACCAAACATTTAAACGTTCGGGCTTCTAATGTGAGGCGCTTTTGCTATGATCTCGGGAATTAGGTTTCGGCGCCTAACGCGATTCTCAACGCATCCAAACTCCATAAACACGACATCCCTTTAATCATTTCAATGGATTGTCAACTGCATTCTAAACCTCCCCCAAACTTCTAAAACATATTCGAATATCCATTTACATCCTTATAAAACACCTCTTATCAACCTACATCCCGAAGATATCTGTGTGTCCGAGTTGATGCCATTGCCAGTACATATTCAAAGCTTGAAAATAAATGTTTATGGTGTGATTATTCCTTTGCTACTTTGTATTTAAAATGTAAATCTCCTTGTACTTCAAGTATCATTTAGTAACTTTGTACTAACTTTTTTTATTTATGTTCATCGTAGTACAAGTCAAACACGGTCAAAGCCGAAATACCCAAAACAAACAAGTGTCCAAATACATGATTTATTATACAATCACGCGTGATAATCCTTCCTAGGATAACCTAGATACACTACTACAAAACATACAAAAGATTACGGTTTAAAAGCTTCCTTGAATAAGAATATAATCGTCATATAGGTCACCGTGATCGTTGATAATCAATCACGGTTTAAAGCGAGTCAAAACGTCCTCTTTGTTGTTATCAAAGATCACGGTTGAACTATAGAACCGTCATTGTTGTAATACTTCCAGAGCACGCTTTCTTTATGAAACCGACATCTTTGTTATTCCTCTAAAAGAGGACAATACCTTGTCAAAACCGTGATCTTTGTTGCCCTTCTAAAACAACATGTTTCGTTGTGAAAACCGTCATCTTTGTAAACAAAAATATTTAACAAAATCACAATTGGTTTGTATCATATAAACCAACTGCAAATTCGTTACATATTTTAGTTTACACAATCTGTTTTCAATTATTTGGACCATGTAATACCTCCTACAATCCAATAGAGCCGAATAGTGAATTCCGACAAATAAAGTTACTAATGAAACCTGGATTCCATGAACTTTAATATACAAATCAATGAATTTGACAAAAGAAACTTCATACACATAAAGATGATTGCAAGAACTTCAATATCTACAAACAAAATACATATTCTTGCACAAAACAAACCAAAATACATCAAAATAGCAACTATAAGTGCATGGTCTTTGCAAATCAGTGACCAAAGTCGATCCACTCCAAGTGCTCGATGACTTCGTGTAGAAATTGCGGATACGCTGGAAAATGAAGAAAACCCATAAATGAAAGCTTGTTATTAACTAGCCATATAGTTTTGATAAGTTCCACTTGAATGTAATAAATAAACATCATATAAGTACTACTCCGTAGTTGATGAATTTAAACGCCCAATTATTAATCTACAAAAAAGTCAGATTTAAGCACTAAAACATGAACTATATAGGAATAGATTTGGTGCTATAAGCATAAATTTGGATAGAAATTCATCTTGGCTAACCTAATCTTCAATAACACTTATTAATTTGACAGATAAACAAGGCATCATTAGACTTGGAACAAGGAGCAAAGGATTTAGAATATAAGTTGGACCTTTACAGACTCGAAACATCTGAATATACCTAAAAGAATAGGAACGGAAAGAATTAATATGATCAAACAATACGAACGAAAACATTTAAAAAATGAGTGAAGATACCAGGAAGCCGACACCTTGCCTTGTGTGCTTACGTTTATCCCAAGAGGAATCAGCATACTGAAAAAAGATAAAAAAAAAAAAATAGAATACGACTTGAGATTATGAGGCAATAACTAAAAATGCTCAAAATAATTATCGTGCTTCTTTTCAGCGTGAATTAGGCTTCATTCGATTGAAGTATTCCATATCGAATGAGACGACATTTCTTGTGAGCAATTGGTATATTATAGGACACTAGCCCCTTCCTTAGCCTGGGGACACCAAAGTTCTAACTCGGCTAATCCAACTTTAACATATTCCCCATTACCAAGAGAATAGCATCACAACATAGTAATAGAGTACAACATCAAAATCAAGCTCGTTATGTCTAGTCAGTAGTTAGTGTTCAGATTAAAAAAATATAACAAAACAAAGCCAAAATGAACTTACCAGTTAAGGAGTTGTGCATTGATAAACGAGAGTTGCTTACGAAATTCTCTTTAAGCATCGTTGAATTGAAGGGAGTTAAGGTGGTCGATGATGTTCTCGGTCAATGATTCCCTGCGGAACCTTTGATACTACAATAATAAGAACACACTTACAAAAGCAAAAGCCAAGCATCATTTGCATCAAGCATCACACAACTGCAGCAACGCTAAGCTCTGACCTGATTCATTCATATAATAATAATAATAATAATAATAATAATAATAATAATAATAATAATAATAATAATAATAATAATAATAATAATAAACATTACTTCGCATCTTACCTTAATCCAGAAGAGAAGAATGGTGATTAAACAAAGAGAATGGAGAAAAAGACGACCCTGAGGGAGGATAGAGAGGAGTGTCCATAGAAAACGCAAGAGAAAGGGAGGGTGTGTCGCGGTATATGATCTGGATGATCGGTATGCCTTTGGGATCGTCGCGGATGGCGTTTGGTGTACCATTCCACTTATGAATTTATAATCACAACAATCATGAACAATCATCAATTAAAGTCCCACAAATGAGGAACAATCATCACCATCATGTCTAAGAATCTATATACTACAAATTTAGTTTTTGAGTTAAGGCAATAGAAAGTAGATAGATACCTTGATAAGTGTAGTTTGTAGTGCCTAATTGTTGTGTTTGGTCCCGGTTTCCCTTGTGAAATCGCTCTTGGAGTGGTTTCTGGGCTACTCATGCTTCTTCTAGTTCGTTTTAGGTTCCCAACACCATTCATGGAGAATTGGAACAATTCCGACTTGTTTCCTACACTTTTGGAGCCAACGAAGAGAAGGAACGATCACTCGGTGCCTTAGATTCGATCCCGAGACCTTAAGACCCATTCCCGAGCCCCTTAGACTCAATCCCGAGCTCCGAGAATCGATGAGAAGCCCATGAGAAGCAAGGAGGGACCTTTATTATCATATTGGATGCCTACAAGACCCTTCTCGGGCGGGAAGAGTAGCCTTCCCGATCGGGAAGGAGTGCAAGAATGAGCGGCTACTGTTGGGCCATCCCGGTCGGGATCATAACCCTTCCTGACCGGGAAGAGCAATAACGCCGCCTGGTGTTATGCATAACACAGCCCGGTGTTATGCATGATCCCGGTCGGGACCAACTCGTCCCGGTCGGGACCACCACCATCCCGACCGGAATCATTCCTTCCCGACCGGGAAGGAGCAGCTGCAGCTCGTGACTCTTCTTTTCTTCTCCTTCACTCTTGTAACCTTATAAATACCCTCCCTTTGTATTGTTTAAGCATCTTAGACCCCTCTACATTACTTTAAACCCTAGATAGACTTCCTCCTCTCATTAGCTTAATCTTGCCTTAAACTTTTGTTAATCTTAGATTAATCTTAGTTAGTTAATCTTGTATTAAGGATCTCTTGAACAATCCCAATCCTTGACAACTTTTGGTGGAGATTTTTGGGTGTTCTTTTAATACAAGTTCTCATCTTTTTCATCCTCTTATTAGTTGGTATAATCTTCTTAATCTCTTTTCTCCTAATCTTTGTTTATCATTCAAGTTTTAATCTTTGTTCATTATTTATTGTTCTTGCTAGTTTCATTTTCCATTATGAATATTTTGATGTTTGTGTTGATTCCTCTTGTTTGTATTAGTCTTAGTTTGATTATGTGTGAGTAGACCCTTTGTGGGGTTAGTAGGGGGATTAAGTGTGGATTATGGATAATTAGGGTTTGATTAAGGGAAAAGGTGGAATCTTTATCACTAGTCACATGTTGAGCACTCTATGTGTTTGTTGAATTGCTTGTTTGAGTTGTAGTGGCCATGCTTCTCATGCTTGTTTTCATCTTCTCATTTTGTGATCGATTTGTGGTTGAATTCTTATGTATTGGGTAAAATCTTGCATGAGTATTCGGGTTTAGTCTTTGGCACGAGAGTGCGAACTTAGGCTTTGACGCAAGAGCGCGGACCGACCTTAGTAACTAGGTGAAACCTATACCCTTGACCTCCCAATTATCCTACTACACTTATGAACCCAAACTAACCCTACTCTTTTCCATATTTGATATCTCCATCTTGTTAGCATATATTTATCTAGTTAGTTGATTGCATTAGTTCTAGTTGTTCAAGTAGTTCATGTCATACATAGTTCATTATTAGTCCACTTTCATCTCCTCCAACCATCATTGTTAATCAATTCTTGTCAATTCTCCTTCTCTTTGTGTTGTTTTGGTAGCCTAGCCTTGTTTTTAGGTAGACCATAGTCTAGACACCTTTTTCCGTCCCCGTGGACTCGACCCGACTTACCCTAGCTACATGTTAAGTCTAGTTGGTATACTTGATCGGTAGGACCCACGACAAAGTCCTACCATCATACCTGCGCACATGGAAAGAAGGGGAGTTTAAAGAGCACAAAGACGAGGCAACTACAGAGCTCTATGAACATCCAATTCCACTGAAAAATCCTTGGTTTTACCCTATAATTGACACAAACAAATGACCTTAGTATCCAACATTGTAGCTAGCTCAGAGCAACATGCTTTTCAGGCTTTGTCTTGTTGCTTCCTTTTTCTACGTATGTCAAGCAATCTGACATGTTGCTTCCTTGGAAACTCCTGGTGAAACTCGAAGAAGGCGTGAAAAAGGGGATAAGTTTCACATAGCTAATTCAAGCAGAATCCAACACCCATCCGCAAGACGTGATTGATCACGAAGCAAATCCAAGGTTTCTCCCCCAAAAAAGTCCGAATTTGAGACACAGAAGATTGGTTTCAACGCACGACATATCACTAAAGCATAAGGCATGGGTTAAGACATGGGAATAGTTGACACAGCTGTTTCATTATTTCAACTTCACAATCAAGCATCGAAATACTTGGATTAGAGATTTAGGGTTTGAGATGTCAATATGTAAGACATGGAAATTAATGGCTAATCCAAAAATTAACCAAACATTCCTAAGAATTCAAGAAAAAACAAACGCAATTGATTAAAAGCTATTATAATGCAAAATTAAAGACAAATTCAATCAAACACACAAATTCTCGACAAAATTAGAGCAGATTCTCATCAAAAATCGAAAAAAACCGAACAAAAATTAAAGGAGTAGGCAACTAACCAAAAGATGAACGAAGGTGGATTGAACAAGTGTGATGGATTGGCGAGGATGAACGAAGGTAGACAGATGAATATGAAGTGGGACTTAAATGAAAAATTGGAGAGTGAGGAAATCAAACAATTTGAATGCATTCAGCAACAAATCATCAATCCGCAAAGCTTCAATCATTCAATCAATCAGTGATGAACAAACATTCAAAAAACCCTAATACAATTCATAATTTATAAATTAGAAACGATGAATTAAGAAAAGAACACATACATACTTGAAAAAGGTGGTGTAATTGATCAATCAATTGCGTTTGTATTGATTGTTGGTGGTGTAATTGATTCTCAATCAGTTTTTTGAGTCGCTGATTCTTTTGTTGGTGGAAATGGAAAAAGGTGAGACGGTGTCAATATTTTTGTTAATGAAGTAAAGTGAAGGAAAGAGGTGAGGTGGTGTGAAGGAATTCAGAGAAGATTAATAATAAACTCTGTATTAGGTTGGAATAAAATATTATTATTAACATTTATGTCGCTTTAAGGAATAAAACTACCTCTTTGTTATATCATAGAGGTCGGTTTTCCTTCCCACCTGGTTTCTTAGATAACAGAGTACGGTTATTTTGACCAACCGACCTCTTTGTTATACATAACATCTCACTTTTCTAGCCTAACCGTCCTAATTGTTAATTTTTCATCTAGAGCACGGTTCCGTGTGTGACCGTGCTCTAATAAGTGTCATAGTAGGCTAGAATTGTAGTAGTGTATATTTACGTGATCAAACAAATCATGTAACTTTCAAACAATACGCGCTTGATAGACTCGGACACGATTCAGTCCCGAGGTGCACAGTACCATGCGTCTCAAGGTTCGGGCATCTGATGTGAGGTATTGATGCCACGATCCCGGGAATTAGGTTTCGGCGTCTAACGCGATTCACAACGCATCCAAACTCCATAAACATGACATCCCTTCAATCATTTCAATGGATTGTCAATTCGCTTTCTAAAAGCTCTCCCAAACTTCTAAAACAAATTCGAATATCCTTTTACAACTTTCTAAAACACCTCACATCAACCTACATCCTGAAGATCTCTGTGTGTCCGAGTTGATGCCATTGCCTGTCCATGTTCGAAGCTTGAAAATTTATGTTTATGGCATGATTACTCCTTTTCTACCTTTGTATTTACATTGTTTATCTCCTTGTACTTCAAGTATCATGTACTAACTTCGTACTAACTTTGTTTATCTTTGTTCATTGTAGTACAAGTCAAACATGGTCAAAGTCGAAATACCCAAAACAAACAAGTGTCCAAATACATGATTTCTTATACAATCAAGTGTGATAATCCTTCCTTGTATAACCTAGATACGCGATCAAACAAATCAAGTAACTTTCAAACAATTCGCGCTTGATAGCCTCGTACACGCTTCAGTCTCGAGGTGCACAGTACCAGACATTTAAACGTTCGGGCGTCTAATGTGAGGCGCTTATGCTACGATCTCGGGAATTAGGTTTCGACGCCTAACGCGATTCTCAACGCATCCAAACTCCATAAACACGACATCCCTTTAATCATTTCAATGGATTGTCAACCGCATTCTAAACCTCCCCTAAACTTCTAAAACATATTCGAATATCCATTTACATCCTTCTAAAACACCTCTTATCAATCTACACCCCGAAGATATTTGTGTGTCCGAGTTGATGCCATTGCGAGTACATATTCAAAGCTTGAAAATAAATGTTTATGGTGTGATTATTCCTTTGCTACTTTGTATTTACAATGTAAATCTCCTTGTACTTCGAGTATCATTTACTAACTTTGTACTAACTTTTTTTATTTATGTTCATCGTAGTACAAGTCAAACACGGTCAAAGCCGAAATACCCAAAACAAACAAGTGTCCAAATACGTGATTTCTTATACAATCACGCGTGATAATCCTTCCTAGGATAACCTTGATACGTGATCAAACAAATCATGTAACTTTCAAACAATACGCGCTTGATAGACTCGGACACGATTCAGTCCCGAGGTGCACAGTACCATGCGTCTCAAGGTTCGGGCATCTGATGTGAGGTATTGATGCCACGATCCCGGGAATTAGGTTTCGGCGTCTAACGCGATTCATAACGCATCCAAACTCCATAAACATGACATCCCTTCAATCATTTCAATGGATTGTCAATTTGCTTTCTAAAAGCTCTCCCAAACTTCTAAAACAAATTCGAATATCCTTTTACAACATTCTAAAACACCTCACATCAACCTACATCCTGAAGATCTCTGTGTGTCCGAGTTGATGCCATTGCCTGTCCATGTTCGAAGCTTGAAAATTTATGTTTATGGCATGATTACTCCTTTTCTACCTTTGTATTTACATTGTTTATCTCCTTGTACTTCAAGTATCATGTACTAACTTCGTACTAACTTTGCTTATCTTTGTTCATCGTAGTACAAGTCAAACATGGTCAAAGTCGAAATACCCAAAACAAACAAGTGTCCAAATACATGATTTCTTATACAATCAAGTGTGATAATCCTTCCTTGAATAACCTAGATATGCGATCAAACAAATCAAGTAACTTTCAAACAATTCGCGCTTGATAGCCTCGTACACGCTTCAGTCTCGAGGCGCACAGTACCAGACATTTAAACTTTCGGGCGTCTAATGTGAGGCGCTTATGCTACGATCTCGGGAATTAGGTTTCGGCGCCTAACGCGATTCTCAACGCATCCAAACTCCATAAACACGACATCCCTTTAATCATTTCAATGGATTGTCAACCGCATTCTAAACCTCCCCTAAACTTCTAAAACATATTCGAATATCCATTTACATCCTTCTAAAACACCTCTTATCAATCTACATCCCGAAGATATTTGTGTGTCCGAGTTGATGCCATTGCGAGTACATATTCAAAGCTTGAAAATAAATGTTTATGGTGTGATTATTCCTTTGCTACTTTGTATTTACAATGTAAATCTCCTTGTACTTCGAGTATCATTTACTAACTTTGTACTAACTTTTTTTATTTATGTTCATCGTTGTACAAGTCAAACACGGTCAAAGGCGAAATACCTAAAACAAACAAGTGTCCAAATACGTGATTTCTTATACAATCACGCGTGATAATCCTTCCTAGGATAACCTAGATACGTGATCAAACAAATCATGTAACTTTCAAACAATACGCACTTGATAGACTCGGACACGATTCAGTCCCGAGGTGCACAGTACCATGCGTCTCAAGGTTCGTGCATCTGATGTGAGGTATTGATGCCACGATCCCGGGAATTAGGTTTCGGCGTCTAACGTGATTCATAACGCATCCAAACTCCATAAACATGACATCCCTTCAATCATTTCAATGGATTGTCAATTCGCTTTCTTAAAGCTCTCCCAAACTTCTAAAACAAATTCGAATATCCTTTTTCAACTTTCTAAAACACCTCACATCAACCTACATCCTGAAGATCTTTGTGTGTCCGAGTTGATGCCATTGCCTGTCCATGTTCGAAGCTTGAAAATTTATGTTTATGGCATGATTACTCCTTTTCTACCTTTGTATTAACATTGTTTATCTCCTTGTACTTCAAGTATCATGTACTAACTTTGTACTAACTTTTTTTATTTATGTTCATCGTAGTACAAGTCAAACACGGTCAAAGCCGAAATACCCAAAACAAACAAGTGTCCAAATACGTGATTTCTTATACAATCACGCGTGATAATCCTTCCTAGGATAACCTAGATACGTGATCAAACAAATCATATAACTTTCAAACAATACGCGCTTGATGGACTCGGACACGATTCAGTCCCGAGGCGCACAGTACCATGTGTCTCAAGGTTCGGGCATATAATGTGAGGTATATATGCCACGATCCCGGGAATTAGGTTTCGGCGTCTAACGCTGTAACACCCCGAATTTTTGGACATAATTATTTATTCCATTTCATATATTCTAATATCTGAAATTATTTATCTAATTTAATTCCTATCATTTTTCTATTCGGATATTCCCTTTTCTTGTTTAATTGTCCGAATATCTTATCCTTGTAACCTTTTGTCGGTTTAGCTTGGAATTTGGGCCAAGGCTAACCCATCCTTGTTTTCCACATGTGGATTGATGAGGGAGCATTGAGATTTGGGCCCAAGTAAGGTTTACCCATGATCCTTGCCTATATATACATGTGATTAGGTGAGAATTTCACCCTTCCTTCTCATTTGCAAACCCTAAAACTAGGTTTTCATCTTCTCCTCTCTTCTTCTCCTTCTAGCCACGCCATATAACTCCTCCTTCTCCATATTTTCGTGCCTCTATCGTCAATATTACGTATTATTAATCATCCTCTTCAAGTCTCTTCGATCCTAGCGCAATTGTTCACATCGTTTCGTAAGTTTCGCTTCCTTTCGCGCTAGTTTTTCGTAATTGTTTTTAGTAGTGTTTAATTAGGGTTTTGTTTGGTGTTGGCACGTGATTGATGATGGTATAGACAAGGAGATGTGCCCAGGGGAAGACGTTTATATCGTTGAAGAAAAGATCGTTGATTAAATCGCAAATTGGTAAGTAGATGTGATTCTTTTCGTGTTTATGCATTTTGAATGTGTTGTGTGATTTTAATGATTTGTAACATAATTTAATTGATTTGTGTTGTGTCTTTATTCATGAGTTAAAGAGTCTAATTAATTAGTATGTTAATTGAACGATTTATTATTATCGCTAGATCTATAATTGTCGTTTGCGCTTAGATTAGGATTGTTAGATCTATTCCGTTGTGACATCTAAAATTCGTACGTGAGCCGCTTGGTCTCTCTGTTTGGAGATGATAGGGTTGTTTCATCGATGGCTTTAGGGATCCAACCCTAAGGATTACATGATTCGTCCTATCATTGCCCGATGTGGAGGTTAAGGTTGAGGTTAATCTAACCTTGATTGAAGATCACGTAACTTTATTGGAAAGTTACTATAAAACTTCACTTAAGGTTAAGGTAACTTCAATGCGGGGTTATAGTCTTGTTGGGCTCAATATAAGTGACTCCACGAGATTATGATCAAGGTTAACGTAACCTTAGTTGAGGTTTATGTAACTTTATTGGAAAGTTACTGTACAACTTCACATGAGGATAAGGTAACCTTATTGCGTGTTATAATCTCACGGAGGTTAGTGTAACCTCACGAGGTTGTAACAAGGTTAATGTAACTTTAGTTGAAGTCAAGTAACTTCAATGGGAAGTTACGATAACCTTCACTTAATGATTACGTAACACCTTTACGAAGCTATAATCTCTCTGAGGTTAAGGTAACCTCACAAGGTTATAGTCGAGGTTAATGTAACATTACCTTGAGGTTGACGTTATAGTGGTTAAACTATGACACAACCTTCGGGTTGACGTTATATACATAACTTCACTTTAGTAGACAAGGTTAATGTAGCCTTACCTTAACGTTGAATACTAACACACGTTGGATGTTCAGGGTTATAGTCCGTTAGACCTTAACCCTATCACTATTTGAAGGTTATAGTCGGTTGTGCTATAACTTCATTATGTTATCGTTGTTTGATTACTTCTATACTCGTTCCTTTAGAACAATCAGTTACATTGTGTGGACATGACGTAGGTCCACCCCGACGAGGTCACGCGCGGGTTTGGGTAGGCGAATGCACCTCCATATGAGAATGGATCGAATTGAAATTTAAGTTGAAATGGAGTCGCCACCGAATTTTATGGTTATTCGGAACCGTTCGAGCCCACTCTATATCGCCATGGACCATACACAAAGTATGGCCCATTTCGGTTTTAGAGTTTATTGGGCTCGTCCCTTTGCATTGCGATACCGATACCATCTATACCGGTAATCGTGTAAAGAATGACTCTCGTGCGCCAACGGTTTCGGGCATCCGGAAACCAAGGTTCTGAGTAAGGGGTGAGGGTACGTGTTGGGAAGCCCACTAAGAACACCCAACCCCGCCTGCACTTAGCGGCCTCTACTAAGACATCGTTTGACTTTCTAATATGCGCGTTAGTGATTCGGTGAAATGATATGCAAACATCGTTTTGGCTAAGCATGCGAATTAAATGTGAGCTACGTCATTTTAATGCATCTAATTTATTGTCGAAGTGATTTAGCATTCGAGGGTTCATTTATAAACGGTAAAAGGTAAATAAATAAAGCAAAGCAATAAATCGGTTACAAGTTACACGGGCGGAATACAACCCGGAATTCACAATACGACGAACAATAAAATATAATAATCAAAATATATAATTGAAATGACAAGCAATAATTATAAACGGACCCGTGTATAAACTAGACCGTGAGTTTGTGTAGGTGGACGAACCCCGGTTAAATGCACATTATGTTGTGCATTAAACGGAGGACGGAGACATAGGACCCAAGCGTAATGCTAGCCCGATCCCATGCCTCGTTGCCTTGTCCCAACTTATCACGTCGAAAAATCGATCAAAGTTGTCCTAGGTGTCGTGATGTGCGTGAGGTTTGAAGGAGGGTCACGTGATTGTCTTTACACGTGATGACTACAGTCGTAAAAAGACGAGGCCCGAAATGTGTGTCGAGGCTCTCGATTTTCTGGGTTACAGGACCCACTCGATCGAGTCGTGGGCTGACTCGGTCGAGTGCGTCTTTAAACGCGGTTACTGCCCAGTTTTTTGGGTGCTACTCGACCGAGTAGCCTATGTACTCGGTCGAGTAGCCCCTGTACGAGTTGTGACTCGTTTATTTTTTGGGTTTTAAATCGATGATTGGCCAAATCAAATACAAATATCGCACGATTTGTATTTAACTTGGTTTCCGGTACTATAATCGTGTATGCATACGATTATAATACCGTTATCGGAATTTTATAAAAACATTATCATTAGATTGAAATTTTGATTGGTGACGAAATTGCGTCCCTCTACGTCACGACATCAATATTAATCCTTACGGATTACGTGATGTCGGTTTTCGTGTCAACGGGTTCCATACCAATCTTAGAAATGGATGTATGCGCGTTCAACTACGAATGATCATGATCGCATTATTAAACGGATCTTAAAAAAATGATCATCGTAGTCAAACGTGCTTGGATCCGAGTTTTGAAATTATTATATATATATATATATATATATACACGGTACATACGATATTATGATAAAATGTACATAACGATAATTAAATGCAAAAAGTAAAATGTTAGCGTTAGTAATCATGCCGTTACTATCGACTAAATATAATACTACAAGCACAAATATAAATGTACATAAAAAAAGGAACGAGAAAAAAGGAAGAGGAAGAAAGAATCAGTGTTGAATTGTCACACCCTCAACCTACATGCTCTTGCTTCTCGGGATACGGTTCGTCAAGTGGCGGCAATGGCGCGGGAACGTCGAGATGTGTAGGAGGAGTTGATGGTGTGTATGTATGGCTTGGTTTGTGTGGGATTTTTACGAGTTTGTGCTCTCGGAAAATATGTGTAACTGTGGTGATGCCCAAGAGTTGAACTATGGCTGGAATGTGGTGTAAGATGAGTGCAAAGTTGGCTGAAAAATATGACTCAAAGTTGTCTTTTTGAAGGTGGTAAAAAGGTAGAGAAAAAGTTGTGTTTGAGTTGATAGTTGACGGGGTATTTATAGGGAACCCACGACATAGAGTCACTCGACCGAGTGGCCCTAGTGCACTCGGTCGAGTGCCCTCGTGAATGAACCTGTACTGCTTCTTAAGAGGCTCCACTCGACCGAGTGGATCAATCAGGCCGCAACATTTTAGGAGTGATTGGAATTGATTTGATTTTAATTAATTTTGATTGATTTTGGATTGATTTGGCTGATTTTGCTGATTTTGAATGTATCAGGTCGTTTTTTGTGTCGAGTTTGTCTTGACCGGGTTTTGACCCGGTTGCTAAAAGACGGGAATTATTTTTGGTGTCGGTTTTGACCCAAATTAGTCTTATTTTGCTCGGAACGACCCACTGGGCCTGAATTTGAGGTTGGTTTTGTGAGGTGTGTATCCCGTTAAAAGCACATGCCGGACATTATTGATTTCGAGCCCGTATCAGAGCGTGTTAGAGCACGTTAGCGTCCGATCATCATCGGGTGTTTTTTGGAGACTGCTGTAGACACCTGGCGGTCAAATTTTGGGTGTCTACAGAGCGCCCACTCTGACTGAGGCTTGGACAAGGCGAAAGTCAGAGTAGCTACCAAGTCAATTAAGACCTGGTAGACTTCCGGTCGGGTTGTTTATAGTCCGTTAGACTTGCGTGAAAGGGCTCGCCAGCCATAGGATAGAAATCATACCTGGGCTGATGATAATAACTCCGTGGGGAATCGGACTTGTCGCATAAGTCCTGGGTGCGCCTATATGTGGGCCCATCCCGTACCATTCCAGGGAAAATGTCGCCTCGGGCTTTCCGCAGGGGAGATATGTGAGCTGCGCGGTCTTGAATTGTACCTGTATAAGTTACATAAAATTTTGCATGCAACACGTAGGTGAAACAAATATGACTCGCACTGGGGAAGAATATGTTTTGAATTTTTGAAAGTTTTGAAATTTTTGAACTTTGAAATCGAAATCCTGAAAGCAACTCACATGCTAGGTTTTCAAAAGGAGTAGAAAGGAAATTTGCAGTTTTAAATAGGCCGAAATTTGACCTTGTCGAAAAGGATTTTCTCAAATGGCTAAGTTTTGCAAATTTTAAAATGGGAATTTGAAGAGATAGGTATACTGACAGACTCAACTCTGGACGTGACTGGACGAGTTGACAGACACGACTGAACTCTCGAGGGGTTGGACCGTGACTCGGTAGGGGCGTGGGCCACCTAACAAGACTCTTAAGTTGCGCTATTCCGCAGCCTAGGCGAGTGGCAACATGGTCGAATCCTCGGAATGGGAAGGATGCGTTATCGGGGAATTACAGTAGTCTGTAATGAGACTGCAACTGCACAACAGGGCTCAGCAATGTTGTTGTCTAGTGCTCTTGAATTCTTGGTTTCGAGGTATAGGCCCGAAGTGGGCGTTGTCTCGAGTCCTTACAGATTCTTGTCTTCGACTGAGCCGAGTACTAGGACACACTATAGAAAGGAGGCTAGTTTGAAGTCTTTTGGATTATGTGAGTGGATGGAGAACTTCTGTCTAAGAGAAGCCCCCAGGACGACAAAGCTAGCTGTTGAGAACATGATGGTATCGTAACCGGAATGATGGCGCTTTTTGAATGTGTGATAATGTGGGTGGTTGTGCCTGTGTTGAAAGGCTGCCTACGTATTCACGTGTAGTGAAATCAAACCATGCCGTAGTTCAGTGGATTGAAAGATATATTATGGTGCCTAAGCTAATAGGACTTTGTGTGTAACTAGCCATAGCGATGGTGTAGGCTAGGTGCATTCCCAATGATGTCTTGATCAAAGGGCTAGAATGGTTAGGATCTTGATCCTGTGACTGTGAGCGTTCTCCGGGGTAGCCCCCAGAGGTGGTGTGAACTATTTGGGCATGTTCTATGCCGACCGCAGGTTGAGCTCCCATGTTCGGGGTTGGCAACTGGTTTGGATAAGAAGAATTGGGATGGGATTTGATGAGTTTTGCTCTCAGGGAATTTGATGAGTTGTGATCTCGGGTCTTTGGTGAGTTTTGATCTCGGGGATTTGACGAGTTTTGCTCTCGGGGTTTTAACGAGTTTTGTTCTCGGGATTTTAACGAGTTTTGTTCTCGGGATTTTAACGAGTTTTGTTCTCGGGATTTTAACGAGTTTTGTTCTCGGGTTTGCGTATGGTGATTGTGAATTCTGTTATGTAAAGGGGAAGTCGAGTAAAATGGCTCGAACTTTGATTGGGATAGGTTTTGATAATGCGGGATCTGGTTTCCATGTCTGGCCCTAATGGTTAGGGTTATCCTATGGAGCTTGAATCCTCAAAATTCCGGGCTGTCTCTGGCCTGGATCTCGGGAAGGTCTTGAGGGTTGTAATGTGGGAAGGCTGAGTGTGGTGTTAGCTGACCAGCTTGATTGTCACTCCCCTATTGGACGGTATGGGTCTTGATAATTTTAAATTGACCGTTTCACTTGAATTGAAAGTTAAGTTCGGTCATGGGTTTCTTGGATATTTTTAGTTGGTTGACTCCTTAGCCCCGGTCATGGGATTCTTCATTTGGATTGACCGCTTTAACCTCGGTGGTGGGTGCCTCTTTTTTTGACAATGGCCCCCTTTTTTTTGGCCTTTTGCTTCTTTCCTGGACTCTTGATTTTTTTTGTCCAGTTTTTTTTTTTTTTTTTTTTTTTCACGGCTATTCCCCCGGTGGTGTTGTGGGTGGATATGGGGGTGGCCCCATCGGTTGGATTAGGCTTGTGGAGATAAACCTTTGTAAGGTGTAAGCCTAGTTGGTGTTTATATGAGTGCAACTCGCGTTGGAGTACTCTACGATAAGCATGGTGATTTGGATCTCGGTATTGTCATCATAATTCCGAACAGGCTTGGTGGGAGTATCGTCCCGAGTTGGGTATTTTTGGCATCAAGTCTATAGAGTAACGATGCTTTTTTTTTTGCTTCTGGTCAGACTAAACGCCTAAGGTAGGGATTGGTTAGTCTTATTGAAGGGGTGCTTATTGTGGGGAGATGGGCTTGCCTTCCGTCTTGAACCCAAACTAGGAGACTACCTAGATTTGTCATAGGATTCGACATCGCTCCTGCTACGGGTAGTTATGTGGCTTTTCTATACCAGACATGGAATAGGTAAAAGGGAAACACGGGCTCGGTTTCCTGCAGTCATTATGGATGTGCCTATAATAGTCACGTGCATGTGATCACAGTGTATGATGGTGTTCATCATGTTCTCGGAAACACATAAGGGAAGTATATATGAGAAATTGAAAGAGCTGATTTTATTGGATTGAAAAAGAGGACGGAATATAGTTGACTCTGACTCTGACTTTGAAATTGAAAGAGATAGAACATCCTAGACTCGGACTCAGACTCGGACTCAAATCAAAACTGGACTCTTGGATGAGGTTGTCAGTAGTCTTCGGCTTCTAAGGACTCGAGTTGATGTCCAGTATAGCCTTCGGTAGAAGCTTCACCCAGATCTTCATTACGTCGAAGATCGTCTTCAATCCTAATGCCCATTTCAGTAAGCACTGCAAAGTTTGGAATGCCGGCATACCTAAGATGGACGCGGTAGGAGGGTAGGAGGTTGTTGATGAACGCCTCCACTAGTGTCTTCTCGCTGGGCTTGTCTACCAGCTTAACACTCTCGGCCCGCCAACGTTGAAGGTATTTGGTGAAACCTTCTGTTGGATCTTGGGCCATGACTTCTAAAGTCCGCATGGTAGTCTGAAGTTCAGTATTATCAGAATAGTTTTTGGCGAACTCGGTAGCCACATCTTCCCAAGTGGGGAACCTTTTTGCGTTCAGCCTATAGAACCAGGCTTTTGGATATTTCCCGAGGGATGCGCCGAACAAATTGATGAACATGTCGGCTTTGACCCCCTTGATTGCCATGAATGCTTTGAAAGCTCGGAGGTGTAGCAATGGATCCTCCGTCCCTTCGAATGTGGGTAACCCCTCTAAGTTGAGATCTGTTGGTAGTTTCTCACTGATGGGTGTATAGTCCCGGGAGTTCTCAATATGAATGTTGTTCCCTTGAAGAGCGTGGAACTGTTGTTCGAGCTCACGCACCGTGCTGATCAGTTTGGCAAATGGCCCAGTATTTACCGACCCAGAATCGAGGTCTTACCGTTCAATGACAGTTAAACGAGCATTCATGGCCTCTTAGTTGGTTTTCAGGAACCCTATATGGGTTTCGGTTATGGCCTGCCTACTAACCATTGTCTCCAGCAAAGCCTTTATTTCATTGATGGTGTTTTCCATGTCCCTATTCCCAGTTGTGGGTGCCATACTCTGCGAGAATACCCACGTAATCAGAAATGTTGCTTCGGAACTTGACTACACCAAGGCATAGGAAATAGCGCGGGAGGAGTGACAACTCAGGTTTGACTCGGGTTAGACTCTCCTAAGACAAATACGTAGGGTGCGATTCTCGGAGTGACTGTGATTAATCTCCCCGTCGGAGAATAGCCCCCAAGTGAGGCCAAGGACTCAGATAGGACTCAGATAGTGTGACATCTAAGTGACTCAAAACTGGGGTACATGAGACACGTGTAAGACATGACCCTTAGAGCAGCCGTGATTGATCGCTCTGCTGAAGGGTAGCTCCCAGTGGGATCGGTAATTTTGTCAAGACTCGAATGCCGGACGAGTAACCCTTAGACGTAAGGACCACGAACCTTTTGTTATTGGGCTATGCCTTGTAAAAGGTTGACTCGGAAAAAAAGACACCTAGACGGGTGACTTGTGAAAGGTGGACCTTTTTTAGGATTCGGCTATGTGGGCCGAGTTCTGTTCGAAGAAAGGTCCATGTGAGATATTTCTCAGACTTTGGACTTGAATGTGTAAACGGGCTTTCCTTGGTAGGAGTATGTCCTACGTAGGTGGGCCTTGCCTTGGTCAAATAAGGCCGACTGGGATAGGGAAGAAACTCGGGATATAAGATCGACAGAGTTTCGACGCTAAAGACCTCGACGACTTGTGACATGACCCGACACTACTAAATACGGGAAGTCCTAAGAAGAGGAAGGTTTTGAAAATGAATTTTTTGGAACATCCGAGAGGACTCGGGGAAGGGCCCGATTTTTCAAAAAGAATCGAGAAGTGCATTGGGCATCAAACTTGAAAGTTCGAAAATATTTTCGAGTTTTGAAATGGGCAGAATACCGGCT
The DNA here is from genome assembly GCA_958450325.1 of Agrostemma githago. Classification (NCBI taxonomy): domain Eukaryota; kingdom Viridiplantae; phylum Streptophyta; class Magnoliopsida; order Caryophyllales; family Caryophyllaceae; genus Agrostemma; species Agrostemma githago. The sequence continues at coordinate 28,491,531 of OY288245.1, forward strand.
AGAAATAGGCTATTTTGAGTAAAATCATAAGTCCTAAATTCGGTATGTGTCCCGGGCTTTGAAAATTGGATATCTTGAAATTTGAAAATTTGAATGTTGGAAAAAAGAATTTCCGATGATTTGAAAATTGAAGATGAGATCCCGAAGATTTGAAAATCGAAAACGGCATCTCGAAGATTTGAAAGTTGAAACTGGCATCACGAGGATTTGAAAATCGAAATTGAATTTTGAAAAATTCAAAAATCGAATGGTGGATCGGAAGTTCGAATTTTGAAATGGGCGGCATGCCGGCTAGAAAATAGGCTTGTTTTGATTCAAATCTTAAGTCTAAATTTCGGCAGCTTTCCGAGGTTTTTGAGAATTGGATATTTTTTGAAAAGATGCATTTTTGGAATTTCGGAATTTTGAATATCCAAAATGAATTTCCGAAGATTTGAAAATCGAAAGAGGATCCCGACTTTTAAATTTGGCGAAAATGCCGAGAGGCTCGAATATTTTGAAAAGTCGAAAATTTTTGAATTTTTTGAATAGCATACCGGCTAAAAATAGGCTTGTTTTGAGTTAAATCGTAAGTCCTAATTTCGGTAACACTCCGGTTTTTGAAAATTTGAATATTTTTGGAAAGATGCACTTTTTGAAATGACGGTTTTTGAAAACGACACGGAAACCAAGTAGCACATAGTCACGTAAGCATTATGACGACACCATGTATGCTTTACACTAAGTCTCGGTCGGTCTAAAGAGGGTCTATACCAGTGCTCATAGTCTAGACGAGAAACGGGACGGACTTCCTAAGTCGAGTTGAGCTTAGAACATGCCGCAAAGTCCATATGAATCGACTATGAACACCTTTAACATATCCGAGGCGGAATACATCGCGGTATAGTGGGACGTCGGTCACCAGTACCGGCCCGGGAAAATATGGGGTTATGCATGAACCGTAAAACTAAAACGCATATTGTATTTGTCAAACGATTTCTATTCGAGTCTCACCCTGAGGATGCCGATGGTTAAGCACTCATCGGTTAATCCCCACCGGAGTCGCCAAATTGTGGACATGACGTAGGTCCACCCCGACGCGGCCACGCGTGGGTTTGGGTAGGCGAATGCACCTCCATATGAGAATGGATCGAATTGAAATTTAAGTCGAAATGGAGTCGCCACCGAATTTTATGGTTATTCGGAACCGTTCGAGCCCACTCTATATCGCCATGGACCATACACAAAGTATGGCCCATTTCGGTTTTAGAGTTTATTGGGCTCGTCCCTTTGCATTGCGATACCGATACCATCTATTCCGGTAATCGTGTAAAGAATGACTCTCGTGCACCAACGGTTTCGGGCATCCGGAAACCGAGGTTCTGAGTAAGGGGTGAGGGTAAGTGTTGGGAAGCCCACTAAGGACACCCAACCCCGCCCGCACTTAGCGGCCTCTACTAAGACATCGTTTGACTTTCTAATATGCGCGTTAGTGATTCGGTGAAATGATATGCAAACAGCATTTTGGCTAAGCATGCGAATTAAATGTGAGCTACGTCATTTTAATGCATCTAATTTATTGTCGAAGTGATTTAGCATGCGAGGGTTCATTTATAAACGGTAAAATGTAAATAAATAAAGCAAAGCAATAAATCGGCTACAAGTTACACGGGCGGAATACAACCCGGAATTCACAATACGACGAACAATAAAATATAATAATCAAAATATATAATTGAAATGACAAGCAATAATTATAAACGGACCCGTGTATAAACTAGACCGTGAGTTTGTGTAGGTGGACGAACCCCGGTTAAATGCACATTAAGTTGTGCATTAAACGGAGGACGGAGACATAGGATCCAAGCGTAATGCTAGCCCGATCCCATGCCTCGTTGCCTTGTCCCAACTTATCACGTCGAAAAATCGATCTAAGTTGTCCTAGGTGTCGTGATGTGCGTGAGTTTTGAAGAAAGGAGGGTCACGTGATTGTCTTTACACGTGATGACTAGAGTCGTAAAAAGACGAGGCCCGAAATGTGTGTCGAGGCTCTCGATTTTCTGGGTTACAGGACCCACTCGATCGAGTCGTGGGCTGACTCGGTCGAGTGCGTCTTTAAACGCGGTTACTGCCCAGTTTTTTGGGTGCTACTCGATCGAGTAGCCTATGTACTCGGTCGAGTAGCCCCTGTACGAGTTGTGACTCGTTTATTTTTTGGGTTTTAAATCGATGATTGGCCAAATCAAATACAAATATCGCACGATTTGTATTTAACTTGGTTTCCGGTACTATAATCGTGTATGCATACGATTATAATACCGTTATCGGAATTTTTAAAATGTTATCATTAGATTGAAATTTTGATTGGTGACGAAATTGCGTCCCTCTACGTCACGACATCAATATTAATCCTTACGGATTACGTGATGTCGGTTTTCGTGTCAACGGGTTCCATACCAATCTTAGAAATGGATGTATGCGCGTTCAACTACGAATGATCATGATCGCATTATTAAACGGATCTTAAAAAAATGATCATCGTAGTCAAACGTGCTTGGATCCGAGTTTTGAAATTATTATATATATATATATATACACGGTACATACGATATTATGATAAAATGTACATAACGATAATTAAATGCAAAAAGTAAAATGTTAGCGTTAGTAATCATGCCGTTACTATCGACTAAATATAATACTACAAGCACAAATATAAATGTACATAAAAAAAGGAACGAGAAAAAAGGAAGAGGAAGAAAGAATCAGTGTTGAATTGTCACACCCTCAACCTACATGCTCTTGCTTCTCGGGATACGGTTCGTCAAGTGGCGGCAATGGCGCGGGAACGTCGAGATGTGTAGGAGGAGTTGATGGTGTGTATGTATGGCTTGGTTTGTGTGGGATTTTTACGAGTTTGTGCTCTCGGAAAATATGTGTAACTGTGATGATGCCCAAGAGTTGAACTATGGCTGGAATATGGTGTAAGATGAGTGCAAAGTTGGCTGAAAAATATGACTCAAAGTTGTCTTTTTGAAGGTGGTAAAAAGGTAGAGAAAAAGTTGTGTTTGAGTTGATAGTTGACGGGGTATTTATAGGGAACCCACGACATAGGGTCACTCGACCGAGTGGCCCTAGTGCACTCGGTCGAGTGCCCTCGTGAATGAACCTGGACTGCTTCTTAAGAGGCTCCACTCGATCGAGTGGTCAATCCACTCGACCGAGTGGATCAATCAGGCCGCAACATTTTAGGAGTGATTGGCATTGATTTGATTTTAATTGATTTTGATTGATTTTGGATTGATTTGGCTGATTTTACTGATTTTGAATGTATCAAGTCGTTTTTTGTGTCGAGTTTGTCTTGACCGGGTTTTGACCCGGTCGCTAAAAGACGGGAATTATTTTTGGTGTCGGTTTTGACCCAAATTAGTCTTATTTTGCTCGGAACGACCCACTGGGCCTGAATTTGAGGTTGGTTTTGTGAGGTTTGTATCCCGTTAAAAGCCCATGCCGGACATTATTGATTTCGAGCCCGTATCAGAGCGCGTTAGAGCACGTTAGCGTCCGATCATCATCGGGTGTTTTTTGGAAACTGCTATAGACACCTGGCGGTCAAAGTTTGGGTGTCTATACATTGTTCTACGTTTGAGTCGTGATGTTTATCACGAATGATTAATACTTGGTATAGTCTGTTACACTATCTAGGACCTGATTTTCCCTGGTATAGTTAGTGACACTATACTAGGTTTGATTACTACATAGTGCAGTCAGTTACACTGTACTACGTAGAAGTCGTGAGGTTGCTCACGCAGTTGGTAGTCAGTTACACTGTGCAACGTACATGATGGTTAGTGATATAGATGATGGTAGTATCAGTTACATACTATCGGAATGAACCAATACTGCTCGCAAGAGGTTTAATTGGTCTATGTTCGGTGGGTCCAGATTCGTCAGTTACACGTTCTGGGTTCCCGTGTGTTGTTCGACGTACAGTTACTACGTCGAGATCTCTGGCCAGGTCTTAGACATATAGTCGTCAGTTACACGCTATACATAGTACCGTGGAGTATCAGTTATATACTTCACAAAACGGAGGGTCAGTTACACGCTCCGTGTCAGAGGGTCAGTTACATGCTCTGACTAGTTAGAGTATCAGTTACATACTCTAGCCGGTGTTCATTCTATATCCTATACGTCATTGTATGAAGTCTGTTGTTACTTACTCCGACTTGTATAGATGGATATGTAGTATCTATCTCGATCGTTATGATTAATTATGAATTGCAATAAATAATATGATCGTGTCTAATGACATGTTGGTCATGTGTATTGATATCTTCATATGTCGTTTGATTATGTTATCTTTCATTATCATTGCTATGCATGTTCAACTTATTATAACCATGACTGGGAGAACATCTAGTTGCTCCCCGCTGACTGTGGACCCCTCTTTCAGGTCTTTCGAGTTGCTGATGAATGTGATGTTGTTGGGGAAGACCTGTGGAGAGAGAGACCTTTTGAATAATGTATTATTTTGACTGTCGAGATAGTAATGATTCGGATTTGGTCTGGTGTTTTCGCTACCTTTGACCCTATTATTAATACTATTTATATTATTTAAAGTTTTTATAAATCCGGGTTGTTACAAACGCGATTCCCAACGCATCCAAACTCCATAAACATGACATCCCTTCAATCATTTCAATGGATTGTCAATTCGCTTTCTAAAAGCTCTCCTAAACTAAAACAAATTCCAATATCCTTTTACAACCTTCTAAAACACCTCACATCAAGCTACATCTTCAAGATCTCTGTGTGTCCGAGTTGATGTCATTGCTTGTCCATGTTCGAAACTTGAAAATTTATGTTTATGGCATGATTACTCCTTTTCTACCTTTGTATTTACATTGTTTATCTCCTTGTACTTCAAGTATCATTTACTAACTGCGTACTAACTTTGTTTATTTTGTTCATTGTAGTACAAGTCAAACATGGTCAAAGTCGAAATACCCAAAACAAACAAGTGTCCAAATACATGATTTCTTATACAATCAAGCGTGATAATCCTTCCTTGTATAACTTTGAAACGCGATCAAACAAATCAAGTAACTTTCAAACAATTCACGCTTGATAGCCTCGTACACGCTTCAGTCTCGAGGCGCACAGTACCAGACATTAAAACGTTCGGGCGTCTAATGTGAGGCGCTTATGCTACGATCTCGGGAATTAGGTTTCGGCGCCTAATGCGATTCTCAACACATCCAAACTCCATAAACACGACATCCCTTTAATCATTTCAATGGATTGTCAACCACATTCTAAACCTCCCCCAAACTTCTAAAATATATTCGAATATCCATTTACATCCCTCTAAAACACCTCTTATCAACCTACATCCCGAAGATATCTGTGTGTCCGAGTTGATGCCATTGCGAGTACATATTCAAAGCTTGAAAATAAATGTTTATGGTGTGATTATTCCTTTGCTACTTTGTATTTACAATGTAAATCTCCTTGTACTTCAAGTATTATTTACTAACTTTGTACTAACTTTTTTTATTTATGTTTATTGTAGTACAAGTCAAACACGATCAAAGCGGAAATACCCAAAAACAAACAAGTGTCCAAATACATGATTTCTTATACAATCACGCGTGATAATCCTTCCTAGGATAACCTAGATACGTGATCAAACAAATCAAGTAACTTTCAAACAATACGCGCTTGATAGACTCGTACACGATTCAGTCCCGAGGCGCACAGTACCATGTGTCTCATGGTTCGGGCATCTAATGTGTTGTATTCATGCTACGATCCAAGGAATTAGGTTTCGGCGGCTAACACGATTCCCAACGCATCTAAACACTATAAACACGACATCCCTTCAATCATTTCAACGGATTGTCAATCTAATTTCTAAAAGCTCTCCCACTTTTCTGAATCAAATTCGAATATCTTTTTATAACCTTCTAAAACACCTCACATCAACCTACATCCCGAAGATCTCTGTGTGTCTGAGTTGATGCCATTGCGTGTCCATGTTCGAAGCTTGAAATTATATGTTTATGACATGATTACTCGTTTTCTACCTTTGTATTTACATTGTTTATCTCCTTGTTCTTCAAGTATCATTTACTAACTTCTTACTAACCTTGTTTGTTTTTGTTCATTGCAGTACAAGTCAAACACGGTCAAAGTCGAAATACCCAAAACAATCAAGTGTCCAAATACATGATTTCTTATACAATCACGCGTGATAATCTTTACTTGTATAACCCAGATATGAGATCAAACAAACCATGTAGCTTCCAAACAATTCGCGCTTGATAGCCTCGTACACGCTTCAGTCTTGAGGCGCACAGTACCAGGCGTCTCAACGTTCGGGCGTCTAATGTGAGTTGCTTATGCTACAATCCCGGGAGTTAGGTTTCGGCGCCTAACGCGATTCACAATGCATCCAAACGTCATAAGCACGACATCCCTTTAATCATTTTAATGGATTGTCAACCGCAATCTAAACCTCTCCCAAACTTCTAAAACATATTAGAATATCTATTTATATCCTTCTAAAACACCTCTTATCAACCAATATCCCGGACATCTCTGTGTGTCTGAGTTGATGCCATTGCGAGTACATAATCAAAGCTTGAAAATAAATGTTTATGACGTGTTTACTCCTTTGCTACTTTGTATTTACATTGTTAATCTCCCTGTACTTCAAGTATCATTTACTAACTTTGTACTAACTTTTTTTATTTATGTTCATTGTAGTACAAGTCAAACACGGTCAAAGCCGAAATACCCAAAACAAACAAAGGTCCAAATACATGATTTCTTATACAATCACGCGTGATAATCCTTTCTAGGATAACCTAAATATGTGATCAATCTCGAGGCGCACAGTACCAGGCGTCACAACGTTCAGGCGTCTAATGTGAGGCGCTTATGCTACCATCCCGGGAATTTGGTTTTGGCGCCTAACGCAATTCCCAACGTATCCAGACTCTATAAGCACGACATCCCTTCAATCATTTCAACGGATTGTCAACCGCATTCTAAACCTCTCCCAACTTCATAAACATATTCGAATACCCTTTTACAACCTTCTAAAACACCTCACAACAACCTACATCCCCAAGATCTCTGTGTATCCGAGTTGATGCCATTGCGTGTCCATGTTCGAAGCTTAAAAATATATATTTATGGCATGATTACTTTTTTTCTACCTTTGTATTTACATTGTTTATCTCCTTGTACTTCAAGTATCATTTATTAACTTCGTACTAACTTTGTTTGTTTTTGTTCATTTTAGTACAAGTCAAGCACGATGAAAGTCGAAATACCCAAAACAAACAAGTGTCCAAATACATGATTTCTTATACAATCACGTGTGATAATCCTTCCTTGTATAACCTAGATACGCGATAAAACAAATCAAAAAGCTTTCAAACAATTCGCGCTTGATAGCCTCGTACATGCTTCAGTCTCGAGGCGCACAGTACCAGGCATCTCACGTTCGGGGTCTAAAGTGAGGCGCTTATGCTACGATTCCGGGAATTAGGTTTCGGCGCTTAACGCGATTCCCAACGCATCCAAACTCTAAAAACACCACATCCCTTCAATCATTTCAACGGATTGTCAACCGCATTCTAAACCTCTCCCAAACTTCTAAAACATATTCGAATACCCTTTTACAACATTTTATAACACCTCACATCAACCTACATTCCGAAGATCTCTGTGTGTCCGAGTTGATGCCATGGCGAGTCCTTGTTCGAAGCTTGAAAATATATGTTTATGGCTTGATTACTCCTTTGCTACCTTTGTATTTACATTGTTCATCTCCATGTACTTCAATTATCATTTACTAACTTCGTACTACCTTTCTTTGTTTTTGTTCATTGTAGTACAAGTCAAACACGGTCAAATTCGGAATACCAAAAACAAACAAGTATCCAAATACATGATTTCTTATACACTCACGCGTGATAATCCTGCCTAGTATAACCAAGCTAGATATGCGATCAAACAAATCAAGTAGCTTTCAAACAATTCGCGCTTGATAGCCTCATACACGCTTTAGTCTCGACGCGCACAGTACCGAGCGTCTCACATTTGGGCGTCTAATGTGAGGTGCTTATGCTACGATCCCGGGAATTAGGTTTCGGCACCTAACGTGATTCCCAACGCATCCAAACTCTAAAAACACGACATCCCTTCAATCATTTCAACGGATTGTCAACCGTATTCTAAACCTCTCTCAAACTTCTAAAAAATATTCGAATACCCTTCTACAACATTCTAAAACACCTCATTAACCTACATCCCGAAGATCTCTGTGTGTCCGAGTTGATGCCATTGCGAGCCCATGTTCGAAGCTTGAAACTATATGTTTATGGCTTGATTACTCCTTTGCTACCTTTGTATTTACGTTGTTCATCTCCATGTACGTCAATTATCATTTACTAACTTCGTACTAACTTTCTTTGTTTTTGTTCATTGTAGTAAAGGTCAAACACGGTCAAAGTCGAAATACCAAAAACAAACAAGTATCCAAATACATGATTTCTTATACAATCACGCTTGATAATCCTTCCTAGTATAACCAAGCTAGATTCGCGATCAAACAAATCAAGTAGCTTTCAAACAATTCGTGCTTGATAGCTTCATACACGCTTCAGTCTCGACACGCACAGTAACAGGCGTCTCACGTTCGAGCGTCTAATGTGAGGCGCTTATGCTGCGATCTTGTGGACGTCCGTCCGCACCACCCGGCGCCCCGCGCGCGCCCGTGTGGGGCCGTCCTGGTTTTTCAACGTGTGGCGGCGGCCACCCACGCGGCCCCTCCCTTGCCGGGGGCCGGTCCGATCTCGCGTATGGGGCGAAGTGTCGGACCTCGATTTAGATGACGATCCGGACTTATACTGGACGAGTGTGGGCACCCATGTTTCCATTTGGGAATCGATCGAGTCGTGGTTGTAAATGTTTTAAGGTCGTCTTGTTTGGTAAGGCGATCCTTTTAGTGAACTGAAGTTGTTGTCGATTTGTGAAGTCGCCACCGAGTCAATTATGGGGACTCGGAAACCGTTCAAGTCAACTTTGATCCCTTGCCATCTCAAATTTGAGTGGCACGGGACCTAAAGATAAGGACTTGTACCCTTAACCACTCCATGTAACACCCGCTAATTTTCTATGCGTTATTATCTATTCCGTTATGACTCCGACATAACTTTGTTATTTTTCTGCCTTCAGTTTCCTTCATTTTCAAGCTTCATAATATTTTCAAGTCAAATATTATTTATTTTCATTAAAAGATTTTAAATATTTTATTTTCCTATGATAAATCTATTTATTAAATTTTCGTTGCAAACTATTTATTTATTTCGCGAAGAATCCCATTTTTATACGTACTATCATTTTAAGCTTCGATTTGAATTATTTATTTTTTCTAAAAGGGTCAAAATACATTTATATAATATTTCTAACTAAGAAGATATTTTTATTTATGAAAATTTGGGTTATCGTGAAATTTGAGGATTTTGAGTTATGTTTTCTATTTATGAAACTCCCCGTTTTGTAAAAAAAAAAAATTGACTAAATTAAACTTTTCGGATATCGTGAAATTTAACATTTTTGAATTATAATTTAAGAACTTTATACTTCACTTTTGTTTTATCTTTGGTCAATATCTATACTTAGTCCTGTTTCAAAATGCCTTAATAATTTATTTTGAAAATATTTCAATTTTTTTAATTTTCAAACGATCGAAATTTTATGAAGACTTTCATATTTTCAAATACTTCATCTTCTATAGGATTATTTTGTAAAGCGTTATAACATTGTCGAAATTATTTTGAATGTTCAAGTTTGATAACAACTTTCATAATTACACTGATAACATTTTCGAAATTTTAACGTTTTGAAATTAGTTTCTTTTTATTGTTGGTGGACTTTTGAATCTATTATTGAAAATGCTTGACAACTGGATCAGTTTTTACTAACTACAAATTTGATTTCTCAAAACTAAATTTTGTTTCATCAGGAAAAGAAATATTATTAAATTTCTTAATCAAATTGTTTTACTTTTGTTTTGAAAATGTTTTAATTACCCTATTTCCTTCAAGCTCGTTACAAATGCTATTTAGCGTCGTTATTTTATCAAATAACTTTACTTTACGATTTCACTAATTAAAAGATTTCCAACTCCAGGTAGCTTAGCCCAATTTCTCTTGGAATAAATAATTGCATTTGATTTCTTATCACTCTAAAAGTTGTAAAAAATTTCTTTTACAGCAATTTTTTTTATGCGAAATTTATATCCTCATCTTTTCGAGTGGGGTAATTTTGACTCCTTTCTGCTTATTCTTAGTTTCGAGGACGAAACTTTCTTTTAGTGGGGAGGAATGTAACACCCGCTAATTTTCTATGCGTTATTATCTATTCCGTTATGACCTTGTCATAACTTTGTTATTTTTCTGCCTTCAGTTTCCTTCATTTTTAAGCTTCATAATATTTTCAAGCCAAATATTATTTATTTTCATTAAAAGATTTTAAATATTTTATTTTCCTATGATAAATCTATTTATTAAATTTTCATCGCAAAACTATTTATTTATTTCGCGAAGAATCCTATTTTTATACGTACTATCATTTTAAGCTTGGATTTGGATTATTTATTTTTCTAAAAGGGTCAAAATACATTTATATAATATTTCTAACTAAGAAGGTATTTTTATTTATGAAAATTTATTCTTTAATGATTTTATTACGAAGTTTCATAAATAATTTTTTCCGAACGCGAGGTCTACTCAAATTGTTTTGAAATGCTTTTAATAATTTGACGATTCTTATTTTTATCAACTTACAACTAAAAGAGACGCTTTTTGGACCATTTTGGACCATGACCCTTGTCACACACCACATCTACATTTTTCTTACACTCCATTTTACAATTTATAAACTTGTAGATATTTTTTTTATCCTCATTTATTTTGATGACAAAGCAAACTTTTCAATCACCATTTCATTCACTTGGCTGGTTTTATGTAGATGTTGTAGCATTGCTTTCATCAAAAAAAAATTCTTAACATTCATGCATTAGAAAAACCATCCATTTCCTATTCATTTATTTTGCAAATTAAACAACAAAAATCCCTTCCTTCTTCTTTTTTTTGGCCATGTTTTCCAGCAGCCACCATCCATATTTTATGCTCTAAAATCGAGTCTTGATCGTCTCGTTTTCAACATCTAATTAATCGTTATTTCGATCCCTTCGTTAACGTAATAATCGATGTTATTTTCGATCGTTATTTACCTTGATTCTTTTAGTTTTTCTTATGGTATTTTTGTACCATACTTTTCGTGTGATGTAGGATTTTTGGTCGATCCCGAGGGCGATGAGTATATTCGTTTCCGATTTGGATTAGAGGTAACGTCGATGTTACTCGGTATTTCAAGGTTTTAATTGTGTAGTTGCATGTATAATTTTTATATTTCATTTTTGACAATATATGTATGTCATATAATCTGGAAAATTTTTAAAAGTTTAAAATGTGCATGTTTCGATATTTTTATCGCTTTTACGAGATTAACGATTAAATCGTCATATTAATTTGTAAAATCGTAGTATTCGGCCTAAACTTGTAATATATGTTTATATTCTGTGAAAATGAGGTTTTTGATGATTTTTAATAATTTGGTATTTTTCTGATATTTTAGATATCAATTATTGAATTATTACCGTTTACGGACAAAAATGATTAAAAGCCGATTTTAAGTTCTAGTACTTCAACAATTCATTTTAATCTGAAATTTGGCGTGGATGATATTTCTGGTGAAAAAGAATTTTCTGAAGTTTTTCATAATTTTTCGGAATTGTTAAGTGTGTGAATTAATTAATCACTTTAAATCATCGTTTATCGTTAAAACCGCGTTTGTCGTTTAAATTCTCGATTTCTGGTCTTATGATTAAATCTGGAAAAAAAAAATGATTCTGATGATTTCATGATAAAATGTAATTTTATAATTTTTAGTGCTTTAATAAAATGTTAGGAATGATAAGTTTTATTAATGAAATCGTTAGTTAATTGTGAAAACGAGTTTTAAATGACTGTTTTGTTGGAATTTGTTAAATCTAGAATTTTGGAAAATCTGAAAAATTGGTATATTCTGGAAAATCCTGATTTTTAAGTTTAATATTAATTTTTGGATATTAATACGTAAATCGTTTTGTACTTACTATTTTTAATAGTCGTTATTGTCGAGATTAGACGATTAACGAGAAAACCCTTTAAAAACCGAGTTTTAGGATTCTGGAAAATTTTCTTTTCTGGACAGAATGTCTAAAAATATGTTTTAGCTATTTTACGTCATTTTTGTACTATTTATTAAAGTCTTTAATTATTAGTAATGATTTTTGGACAAAATTACGATTGACTGTTAAAATGCTTCGTCATACCTAAAAGAATTATTTTTCCAGCAATTTTTGAAAATATTAAATCTGATACTTTAAGAGTTAAATCATCCCTTAACATACTCTGAATGTATTCATTGATTTAATTAAAAAAAAGACGTTAAAAGATTTGAATTGACATTTGCCGTAAAATTCTATTTATAACCGTATTGTCGAAAATAATAATAACTAGACTAAAGCTCGTGCGCTGCACGGGTTAGTTGGATTAATTACATTGGAAAAAAAATTATATAGAAATAAAAGATCTCATATGAAGATTATAAAAATAAAGGTAAATTGATAGATTCATAGTAAATTTTACACAGTGACATTATTCTTTCAATGTGAGACAAACCATGCAGAAAAATATGATTATTCTTTCAATGTGGGACAAAAAAAACTCTATATTTTTTTTGTTGAAATCTAAGGACGAATGATTACTTTTAATTATATAATGAAATTTCATCGCTCTATTATAAAAAATTTCTATGTGGATAATTTTACTTTATGGACGAATGATTACTCTTATTTGTAATATAGAACTTAATCAAGTCATAATAATTTTTCGATGTGGATAATTTTAATCAACTTTTATTTGTAATATAAAATTTTTTTTTAACAATTTTTCGATGTGGAATAATTTAAAGCTCTTTTAAATACTCAAAAGAACGCATGATCAGTTTTATGTTTGTAGTCTTATTAAGAAAAATTTTAAGACTTAAATTTTTTTGTTTGATGTGGGATAATTTTAAGTTTGCTGTCTTATTAAGAGAAATTTTAAGACTCAAAAGTTTTTTTGTCGATATTTAAAAACATCCAAAACCTTATCATAAGGTTTCGATGAGATAATTTTACTCAAGTGATGTGGGATAATTTACTATCTTAGGAGCTCACTCAAGTTTATAGTCTTAAGAACTTTTTTTTAAGACTCAAAAGAGTTTTGGTGGATATCTAATGATGAATGATTACTCTTATTTATAATATAGAATTACTTTTTTTTATAATTTTTCGATGTGGGATAATTTACTGTACTAAGAGCTCTTTTAAAGACTCAAAAGAATACATGATTACTTTTATTCTTATTTTAATTTTTTCGATGTGGGATAATTTTATGTTTGTAGTCGTATTAAAAGAATTTTTAAGACTGTAAAGTTTTTTGACAAATAATTAGTCTTATTTGCAATATAGAATTCCATCATCTTATTATAATTTACCAATGTGAGATAATTTAACTAAAATTTGTAGTCTTATTTATAATATAAAACATCACCGTAACTTATTTTAATTGTTTCGATGTGAAATAATTTTAAGTTTGTAGTCTTATTAAGATCTTTTTTAAACTCAAAAGTTTTTTAAAAACAAATCAAAAAATAAGACTACAAATTAATGACCTCATCATAATTTAAGAAAACAATGATATAGAATTCCATCATAGTTTTTAAAAAAAACAATTTTTTTTTTTTGGTTGATATTTAAAAATAATGATTACTCTTATTTAGTAGAAATTTATAGCCTCATCATAATTTTCGATGTGGGAGAATTACTTAAGTTGGTTGATGTCTAAGAATTTCTTTTATTAATTTTATTTATAATATAGAATTTCATCACCTTATTATAATTTTTTAAGACTCAAGAGATTTATGTTTGATGACCTTTATAATTTTTCGAATATGAGATAGTTTTACTTAAGTTTATAGTCTTAATATATTTTAAGACTCAAAACATTTTTGGTTAATATCTAAGAGCATATGATTACTACGGAGTATTATTTATAATATACAGTTTCATAACCTTATTACTGAGATTATTTTTACTTGATTGATATTTAAGAAAGAATGAATATTCTTATTTATAATATAGAATTCATCAACTTATCATAATTTTTCGATGTGGGATAATTTATTTAAGTTTATAGTCTTCCATCAGTTCTTTTTAAGATTAAAAAAAATACATCGTTACTCTTGTTTATAATATAGAATTTCATTATCCCACTATAATTTTCAATGTGGGATGATTTTAAATTTTTAGTCTTATATATTAAAATTTGTTTTAAGAATAAAAAGTTTTTTGGTCGATATTTAAAACCGAATGATTACTAATATTTATAATATAGAATTTCATCATCCCATCATAATTTTTCGATGTGGGATACTTTAAAAGTTTTTCTTGGTCGATATTTGAAACCGAATGATTACTCTTATACTAAAAAATTTTTATCTCCATCATAATTTTTCGATGTGGGATCCTTTAAAGGTCTTTCTTGGTCAATATTTGAAACCGAATAATGATTACTCTTATTTATTAAAAAAAAAATCTATCACCTCATCATAATTTTTTGATATAATATAAAATTTCATCACCTCATCATAATTTTTTTAATATAGAATAATTAATTGAGGTTTATTCTCTTAAGAACTATTTTTGATATTCAAAATACTTTTTGATAGATATCGAAGAACGAATGATTACTCTTATTTATAATATAGAATTTCATCATCATATTATAATTTGTCGATGTGGGATAATCTTACAACTGTTATATGTAATAAATTCATCACATAATGTGAAACAAATAATATGAAGTTTATACTCTAATGAAAGCATTTTTTTACCACGAATCTAATTATTTCATTTTTATATTTTATTTTACGATGATGTTTTTAAAAATCGAATTCTAAAGGTTTTTATCTCAGAATGATAAAACATCATATTAATATAATAAATTAAATATATATTATAATAATAAATAAGAAACTTAATAAATAATATGATCATATGATAAATAATCAAACTTACATTGATGATGTACATCGTTAAGTAAGAAACTTAATCAAACTATATCGTTATAATAAATAATATGATCAGATGATATTAGTAATCAAACTTAATTTCAACTAAGTTTTTAGTCTTAAGAGCTCATTTTAAAACTCAAAAGAATGTATATATGATTACTCTTATTTATAATATAAAATTTCATCACCTAAATTCAAAAGTTTTTTGATTGATATCTAAGAACGAATTAATTTTTTGATTCATATCTAATAACGAAAAATTAGTCTTATTATAATATAGGATTCTATCGCCTCATCATAAATTTTCGATGTTGGATAATTTATTCAAGGTTTATAGTCTTAAGATTTGCTTTTAAGAGTTTAGAAAAACACACAATTACTCTTATTTACTCCGTATAATATAGAATCATCACCTTGTTTTAATTTTTTCGATGTGGGATAATTTTAGGTTTGTAGTCTTTTTTAAAGCTTTTTAAGACTCAAAATATTGTTGGTTGATATTTAAAACCAAAAGATTACTCATTTATAATATAGAATTTCATCACCTCATCATACTTTTCGATGTGGTATAATTTGTCGATGTAGGATAATTTAACTAAAATATAGAAATCTGTCGATGTGGGATAATTTAACTAAAATTTGTACTCTTATTCATAATATAGAATTATCACTATACCTTTTTTTAATTGTTTTGATGTGGGATAATTTTAAGTTTGTAGTCTTATTAAGACCTTTTTTAAACTCAAAATATTATTGATTGATACTCCCTCCGAGTTCCTATTATTGTCCCATAAGGGTTTGGGGTGAAAAATAAGGAAGGGGAAATGAGTGGTTAAAAAAAGAAGTAGGAAGAGAGAGAAACAGGAGAGTAATTGTGAACCACACATTGATGGCCTAAAAAGGAAAGTGAGACAAAAATTAAACTCAGCCCAAAAAGGAAAGTGGGACAATAATAGGAACTCGGAGGGAGTATTTAAAAACGATGATTACTCTTATTTAGTAGAAATTCATAACTTCATCATAATTTTTCGATGTGAACGAATTAGTTAAATTGGTGATGTCTAAGGAAGAATTATTATTTCTTATTTATAATATAGAATTTCATCACCTTATTATATTTTTTTTACTTAAGTTTAATGTCTAAGAAAGAATTTTTAATAGTTTTATTTATAATATAAAATTTCATCACCTTATTATAATTTTTTACTTAAGTTTATAGGATTAAGAACTTTTTTTAAGACTCAAAAGATTTTTGTTTGAAGAAATTTTAAAAATTTTCGAATGTGGGATAGTTTTACTTTAGTTTATAGTCTTTATATATTTTTAAGACTCAAAAGATTTTTGGTTAATATCTAAGAGCACATGATTACTCTTATTTATAATATAAAGTTTCATCACTTTATTATAATTTTTCGATGTGAGATTATATTTACTTAAGTTTGTAGTTTTATTAAGAGACTTTTAAAAGCTTAAAAGTTTTTTCGATTGATTTTTAAGAACGAATTACTTATCATAATTTTTCGATGTTGTATAATTGATTTAAGTTTATAATTACATCACCCGATGTGGGATAATTTAAATGTTTTTCTTGGTCGATATTTATTTAAAACCGAATGATAACTCTTCTTTATAATATAAAAATTCATAACCTCATCATAATTTTTCGATGTAGAATAATTACCTAAGGTTTATAGTCTTAGGAACTCTTTTTTAGATTCAAAAGACTTTTGGTAAATATCGAAGAACTTATTATTACTCTTTATTTATAATATAGAATTTCATCATCATATTATAATTTGTCGATGTGATATAGTTTTAAAACTGTTATATGTAATAAATTCATCACATAATGTAAAACAAATAATATGATATTTATACTCTAATGAAAACATTTTTTACCACGAATCTAATTATTTCATTTTTATAATTTATTGGGTTATTTAATGACAATAATACCAACTATAGGGCCTCTTCAAAAAATAATACTAATTTCAATAAATCTGAGAATAATACGTATTATTGAAGCAGTTAAACAAGAGTAGTATAAGTAAGTTTATCACCTGCTACATCAGGTCACCTAATTAATATTTAACCTGTTACTTATCCTCCATTCTCCTTCTTAGACCTGGCCGGATAACGAGTGAACCATTTCGGGTCAGCTTCGAGTCAGGTCAATTTCGGGTTATAATAATCGGGTTGACTTCGGGTCGGGTCAGATAATTTCGGGTTTCATTCTCGGGTTTGTTGTTTTCAACTTTTTTTTAGAGATATCCACTCGTTTTCAATAATAATAGTCGGGTCAGTTTCAGGTTAGCTCGGGTCAATTCGGATTACGGGTTAAAATCATGTCTTCAGCTCAGGTGTCGGGTCGGGTCAGGTTCGGTTTGGCTTATTCGGGTCGAGTCAGTTTTGTCAGGTCTACTTCTCCTTACTTCTCTCCTTCGTCCTATCTCTCCAATACCCTTCATCCTTCTTCAGTTTTTTTTCTATACGTTCCGTTTAGATTAACGTGTTGATTTTGGTGTAGGATTGTTTTGTTAGTTAGATTTCGTGAGGTTGAAGGAAGAGAAATACGTAAGACATTAATGACGTTTAATGCCATGTACACTGAGTAAGTGAAAATGAATGAAGTAATATGAAATATATTAAAGGCGAAAAGGAAGGTGAACGAGTTTTACCGGTAACTGGTCATCTATACTACTTTGGTTTAACTACTTCAAAAATATGTATTATTCTCAGATTATTAAAATTGCAATTATTTTCGAAAGATGATCAATAGTTGGTATTATTGTCGTCAACTAAAATTAAAGGTGAAAAAGGAAGATGGAAGGGTTCTACAGGTAACCGGTCACCTATACTATTCTGGTTTAACTACCCCGATAATACGTATTTCCCAGATTTATTAAAATTGATATTATTTTGGGAAGACGCCCTATAGTTGGTATTATTGTTGTTAAATAACCCTAATTTATTTTATGATAATGTTCTTAAAAAATGAAGTCTAAAGGTTTTTTAACTAAGATATAATAGATTAAAATATATTGTAATAATAAAAAGATTCTCTAATTGATTTTTTTAATTATTTATGATACTTTCCTAATTTATATATATATATATATATATATATATATATATATATATATATATATTGATTAGGGAATTTTAGCTTTGTAACTTTTGAAAACACCCTAATTAGTAGTATTAAAATGTT
The DNA here is from genome assembly GCA_958450325.1 of Agrostemma githago. Taxonomy (NCBI): domain Eukaryota; kingdom Viridiplantae; phylum Streptophyta; class Magnoliopsida; order Caryophyllales; family Caryophyllaceae; genus Agrostemma; species Agrostemma githago. The sequence goes on from OY288245.1 coordinate 28,509,964, forward strand.
TAAGACATTTTTTATGATTTTATAACACTTGTACGATATTTTAATAATTTCATAAACCCAAATGTTCTCACTTTAACAATTAATATCGTTCAGGCCGAAAGTATTACTTTTATAAATCTATATCGTTTACTAAAAATGTTGTAATAGTATGAACTAATATTTTTGATATTTTGATATAATGCTATTTTTAGTAAGTTTCTATTTATAAAATTTTTTCATTTTAATATAAAATATTTATTTCTTTTATCTTCATATTATTCATCATATGATCATATCTCTTGTTTATATAGATAATGGCTTGTTTTGGAGTTATGGAATATGGACCAGTGTGAGGTTTAGAGTAATATATTCTGGGGTTTACGTTTTTGCCATCAACTATAAGGCTGGTGTGTCTTTATGGGGCACACTGGTTGTTGAACCGAGCATATATGGTGTTCGGGAGTGTGTGTACATTTTGACCTTAAACTCGTGCCTCGCAGTGTAAGACGTCGTCGGGTTGAACTGAGTATTTATGGTGCTCGGGAGGGGTGTGCATATTATCTTAAACTAGGGCCACGCATTTATAAGTCGCCGTCCTATTATGGTTGAGTAGCCTAGTTAGAGAACGAAGTTTGATTTGTTTGAACTAAGTTCTCGAAGCTAGTTTTTAGTATTCTCCTAGTGAAAGTCTAGCCTTCATCACTAATCCTATCCATAATGCCATTTTGAATATTTTTATTATTATCGATATAATTTGGTTGCAAGTTGGCAAATGTTTTATGTTTTCTTCGGAAAACTCGTTTTTGTTATATTGTTTTGATACGTGAAGTTTTTCACTGAAAACTTATTTTCATTATAATGTTTTACTGTTTTTCATTTTTACTATTTTTCTATAGTAGTAATTACAGTTTTAAAATCCTGTTATACGGCTGGGAGAACGTTGGCGTTGCTCCCCACTGATTGTGGCAGTTATGTTTTAACATGTCAGGTGTACTTGTTTTTCCGGTGGGTGTGGGCTAACGAGCAGTCTTGGATCCTACTTGATCATTTTAATAATTATGTCTTAAGGATTGTTTAACCCGTTTTGTGGATTGTTTTAAATTTTAGCCATTTTTATTTATGGCATTTGTTCACTACAAGAAAAGTCGTGATTAGCAACCGATATTTTCCGACCGCATGAAAAACAGTCGCTAATTACGCTTACCGACCGAAAACAGTCGGTAAATGAAACTTTCGGTCGGTATATAAGAACATCGGTCGGTACCGAGCTGTTTTACCGACCGATTTTCTAATTTACCGACCGATTTGTCGGTCGGTGGCGTTTTTAACATAAATCCACCCAGCTCCTTTTATTACTCACTTCGCAGTTAAATTAAAAAAAAAAAAAAAACCCTTTACCCCCATCTCCCAAACCCCAATTCCCGAACCCGACCCCCCTATCCCCACCCCCCTTCGCCGGAGAATCTCCCTCGCACCGTCGTCGCACCACCGCCGCACCGGCCCCGATCCGCCCTTTGCCGGATTACTATACCCATCCTCCCCAAAATCCCCAATTTCAACCTAGGTATGAATTCTAACTCCATTTTTTTGTTTGATTTTGTTTATATTTGGTTTATTATTGTTGTTAATCCAAGTGTTTGATGAATTTAGGATTAAATTTAGATTTAGGGTGAAATAGGTTAGTGTAATTAGGTTCCTTAGCCAAATTATGAAAAATTTCTCATAAGATTATTATTATTATCATTATTGGATTTATTAGTATTAATTTTGGTTGAGTTGCTTCTACTAAGTGTAGGGGATGAAAAAATAATTAGGGTTTGAGAGATTTAGTTAGGAAATTGAAATTGAGAGATTTTGATTAGGGTTTGAGAGATTTAGTTAGTTAGGAAATTGAGAAATTGAGAGAAATTAGTTAGTTAGGAAATTGAGAGAAAAAATAATTAGGGTTTGAGAGATTTAATTAGGGGATGAAAAAATAATTAAAATGAAATTGAAATTTAGTTTAATTTAGGGTTAAATTTGATGAAAAATTGTTTAGTATAGTTTAGTTAGATTAGTATAGCTCTCCCTATAGTATTTAGATGAAAAATTGGTTCAATTAGTATATAGCTCTCCCTATAGTACTTACCCTTTGGAAATTTTTTGATTGGATTACCCAATTAGTATTTTTGATTGGAAAATTGTTTAGTATAATTAGTCTTAAGAATATATTCAATGTTGATTGGATTACCCAATTAGTATTCTTGTTTGGTTTGTAAGGTTGATTGGTAAGTCTTAAAACGAAAATATGGTCGACATTAAGCGAATTGTTCAATTTCCATTTAGAGAACAAATTGAAAATATGGTTGACCTTTAAAAGGAGAAAGACATCATTGTCATTTACCCATTATTTTAAACTAATTTAAAACATATTATAAACGATCGTGTTCCTAAAACTCATTTATTTAAAGTTAAAAAAATCCGATTGATCGACAAACAATGATTTAAATTAACTTACATTTCTACATTAACTAGAATTTTGGGTTAGAAATTTCCTAGGATAAGCCTCATGCATGCAATTATGCATATTATTTATGATAAATTATGAACATAATATTTATTTTATAATTTTTTTCGACTTTATATTATTTGAGGTTGATTGGTTTTAGGTTAGAGTTGTTTGAGATCATGGTTTGCATTAGGAAATGTATGGGATTTGGATGTATATGAAATTTGAGGAATGCATGGGCATAATATATACTTCCTCCGTTCTATTTGATCTCCTCGACCTCATCTCGCCTGCCTTTATTATTCTTCCCCTTTTTTTATCTTCGAAGTTTGGTATAGTTTAGTTGTTGCTCCGTAATTAAAAGTCTTGCGGACAACTCCTTGTTATAACATTAAAATATGCATATTCATGTTACTCTCAAATGTATACTCAAATGGCCATCATCTACTGTTTATTCTCAACTTAACAAATAATAACAATGTAGGGACTAACATTCTTTAGCCTAATATTGTTGTAGCTTAGTATAGTTTAGTGTTCTAGAATATTAGTGAGATATTCTAAGTTTAGTTCCACTTGGACCACTCCATTCAAAGTTTTTAGGCATGAACCTCTTATATGTCAAATGTTTTTAGGCCAACTATATACAATATGGTGTAATATCACTCGATCAAATTCAATAAAGAATACTAACAATTTGAGTTTATATATTAAACTAAGGTTAGATGTGAAAACTTAATTAAATAATGAAGGGGTACGAATGAGATGGGATCATGGGAGTTTAAATTGTCTAATTAGAGTAAATAAACGTATCAACCCTGATCTAGTTATATTCGATTATTGTTTTTTAACATAACGAGAGTAAACTCATGGTTATTTCTGTGTTATTTACTCCATTTTTATATGTTATTTAATTAGGTTTTCGTTTCTCTTATAGAAAATCTAATAATGACGAATACCGAAAGAAAATGGATGTACGAAAGGGTAGACGATAGAAACAAAGTTAAGTATGAGTTTATACTTGGGGTGGATGATTTTATTCTATATGCTAAGGAACAAGAAGAATACAAGACACATCAGATTCTTAGATGTCCATGTGTGAAGTGTGAAAATTTGAAGTACTTGAATGAGTATCAGGTGAAAGAGCATCTCTATAGCAAAGGGTTTACGCCTGGTTATACTAATTGGGTGTGCCATGGAGAACCCTTTTCTTTTATTAGTAATCCTAGTACTTCAACAAACACTAATGCTTTCATCGACCAACCTTATCGGGAGATGATAGTAGATGCATTTGGAGACATAATGTTCGACCGTGTCGAGAATTCTCCTTTGGGTGAAGGCCCCCACCATGATCAGAAAGAATTTTTTGAAATGTTAGAGGCCGCCGAGACACCTCTGTATCGTGGATGTGAGTCATCATTGCTAGAAGTAGCTTCTAGGATGATTAACATTAAATGTGAGGACAACCTACCGGAAAGAAGTTTAGATAAGATAGCTGCTCTGATTGAGGATATCATTCCACGAGATAATTTGATGACTCACACATTTTACGACACTAAAAGGTTGCTTAGGGGCCTTCAAATGCCCCATCATAGGATCCATTCATGTCAGGACGGATGCATGCTATTTTGGAAAAAAGACTCCATGCTTGATAAATGTAAGAAGTGTGGAAAAGATAGGTACAAGAAGAAAATTTTTAGTGGGGTAGACATATCTTTCAAAGTCTTAACCTATCTCCCTGTAGCACCAAGGTTGCAACGTTTATATGCAACCAAGAACATCGCAAAAGAAATGAGATGGCATATAGAAAATCCACGTGTACCAGGGACCATGGCTCATCCAAGTGACAGTGAGGCTTGGAAGCATCTAGATTATATGTTTCCGGAGTTTGCTAGTGAGCCTCGTAATGTCAGACTTGGACTCTGCACAGATGGCTTTACACCATACGGTCAATTTGGTAAGTCGTACTCCTGTTGGCCGGTGATTCTCACTCCTTATAATCTACCCCCTGGATTATGCATGAAAAAACAATTTATGTTTCTATCTTTGATCGTTCCCGGGCCAAAAAATCCTAAGAAAAACTTGGACGTATACATGCAACCTCTTATTGATGAATTGAAAGAGTTGTGGGACACGGGAGTGCTCACCTATGATGTGTCCCGGAAACAAAATTTTCGGCTGAAAGCATGTATCCTATGGACCATCAACGATTTTCCGGCTTATGGGATGCTCTCTGGGTGGGCTACTGCTGGCAAACTTGCATGTCCACACTGTATGAAAGACACCAAGGCGTTTTGGCTTCCACATGGAGGTAAAATGTTGGTTCGATTGTCACAGGCAGTTCTTACCCCTAGATCATGCATTCCGTTACAACAGAACTGCCTTTAGGAAGGGTAAGTGCGAGAATGATGAACCACCTCCGACATTGTCAGGATGCGAAATCTGGGAGACGATATCAGACTACCCGACGATAATTGATGGTACTGATGAAGAACTGAAAGAACTTAAGAACATGAAAACAGGGTGGTTCAAAAAGAGCTTGTTTTGGGACCTACCTTATTGGAAGCATTTGTTGATTCGACACAATTTGGATGTCATGCATATTGAAAAAAACTTTTTTGAGCAATTAATTCATACAGTATTGGATAATAAAAATAAAACAGCTGACACCCATAACACAAGGAAGGACTTGCCCAAATTATGTAGTAGAGGTCACCTACACCTCAAGGACGGCCGCAAACCAAAAGCTCCCTACACTCTTGACAAACTGCAAAAAAAGATACTCTGTGAGTGGATATGCAACTTGAGGTTTCCAGATGGATACGCATCGAATTTAGGTCGCTGCGTCGACCTACACAGTCTCACACTCCATGGTATGAAGAGCCACGATTGCCATGTGTTCATGGAACGGCTATTACCCGTTGCTTTGAAACACTTGCTGCCAACTAATGTGTGGAATTCAATTACCGAGATCAGCCAATTTTTTCGTGATTTGTGTGTCTCAAGCCTTACAACCCAAAATGTACAGCGGCTGGAGAACGATATTGCGGAGATCCTCTGCAAACTTGAGAAAGTGTTTCCACCATCGTTCTTCAATTCAATGGAGCACTTACCAATACATTTGCCTTACGAAGCAAGGGTTGGTGGGCCAGTACAATATAGGTGGATGTACCCTTTTGAGAGGTATAATTGTGAAAATACCCAACTTATTATTGTTTCTTAATCATTATATCATCATAATTGTGAAAATACTCTACACTATATCAAAATGTAGGTTTCTTAATCATTTGAAAAAAAAAGTGGGTAACAAAGCACGTGTGGAAGGTTCAATTTGCAATGCTTTCTTAACTGAAGAAATATCAAATTTCTGTTCTCTATACTTTGAAGACCACGTAGACACAAAGGCTAAGGATTTGGATGTGGGCACGGGAGACGAAAATGATTCATCTTTACCCGAGCTCTTTCGAAAACACAAAGGTAGAGCTCTTGCTAAACCAAAACAGAGGTACTTGGACGAACAAGAGTTCGATCGTGCACAGATGTACACATTATCAAATTGTGAACTACTAGGAGAATATGAACGGTACGTAAATAGTAACAACTTACATATTTATTTTAAAATTAAAAGATGTAAATGTCACGACTAATTTGGATAATTACAGCTTATTTGAACAGTTCATTATGGAGCAACATCCACGAGCTAAAATGGATGAAGTTTGGACTACATATGAGAAGTTGTTTCCAAAATGGTTTAAAGGATATGTAAGTCTCAGTGTTGACATATTAGAATGAAATAAACTTTGAGCACGTCACATATGCACTAACACTCTACTACGCAATTAGGTAACTGAGATGAATGTCAAAGATGATGTGATTCAAGCCTTAGCATTTGGTCCTTCTAAGGAAGTAAACACTTGGCAAAGATATATGATTAATGGGTTTAATTTCCACACACAGAAATATGGGAAAAACAGAGCTACCATGAATTACGGGGTTTGCGTAAGTAATGTCGAAGGAAACGATTACCATGGCACTTTAGACGAAATTATTGAGTTGAGGTATTGTGGGGAGAAGAGAATTTATAATGCAATCGTGTTCAAGTGTTCCTGGATGGATAATTCCACAAACGGTACAAGTGTTCATGGCCTTTATAAACTAGTAGAAGTTAATAGTAGGAGGAAGTATGGTAACTATGATCCTTTTATACTTGCCCATCAAGCTAGTCAAGTTTATTTTGCTCCATACCCAAACCCAAAGAAGGATAGAGATCATTGGTGGGCTGTTTTTAAGGGTCGGGCAAAGTCACAATTTAATGCACCAGTGGATGTCACGGTATTTCAAGAAGATGTGAGTAGTACTTCATTATTATTTGGTGTTGTTGCCGATGACGTCTTAGAAAGTTTTGGTGAAAGGGAGGACATGGAAGAGATGAACGAGATGGGTGATGATGTGATTGTCGAAGATGATAACATTGATGAGGAGGAGGAATTTGAAGATGAGTTTGAGGAGGAGGAGGAGGAGGAGGAGGAGGATGAAGAAGAAGAAGAAGAAGAAGAAGAAGAAGAAGAAGACGATGATGATGAGGAAGATGATTGCTAACTTGTATTTGTTTAGTCATTGAATTAGTGGTCGATCAACACTCATGGATAAATGCAGTTATTATTTGTATATGTTTGTTTGGTTTTAGGCAAGATGATATTATTTGTTAAATGTTTTCAAGGATTTGCATTTGGGAAGTATTATTTGCATATGTTTGTTTGTTTTGTCATTCAACAGATCATATCTGAAAGATGGTTGGACGAGGCGGACGTGGACGCGGCGGACGTGGACGTGGACGTGGACCACAGGTGCAGGTCGACGAGCACGAGGAGGAGGAGCAACAACAACAACAACAACAACAGGAAGATCTGGAAATAATTGCGATTAAGCCCAGTGGGAGATGGTATTGCTTATTCTATCATTATCGAAGTAGATGTAGTATATAATTTTTTTCTATACAAAAATCTAATATGTGGCATTTGTGTTGATTAAGGTTTGACGACTCCGGTGTGGTAAGACGAGTAACGAAGTCGTTCAAGGGTTTCTACCATGAACCGCATATGAACTACCGGGAGACCCCGACGACGGTGAAAGATAAATGGTTCGACAATTTTAGGGTATACATTCACTTTATTTTCCTTACATTCGAAGATATATAGTTATATGCACTTTTAATTGTTATTTAGATTTTTTCTTAATACGTAATTATTAATTTATGATCGGTCACAATGTCAGGGGTACTGTTCATGGGAGCCCGAGCATGAAGAGCGAGTTAGGGAGAGGTACGATGACGAATGTCGTAAACGGTTAAAGGACACCGTTAACGACATATGTGAAATGCGGAATGGCAAGAACAAGGCCTGCCCAGGGTGGATGGTGCCACAAGTCTACAAGGACTTGTTGGAGCGACGGAAGTCGAAGGCTTTCCAGAAGAGATCAAAGACAGCTGCCGCAAATAAAGCTTGTGCACAGCCTGGCCCTAGTCATCACGGGGGGTCGATCAAGGCAACGAAACATGCATCAAGGCTGGTAATGACAAAATATATTAAAATATTCCATAATGTTTTTATTAATATTTTTTTTTTAAGATGATAGTAATAATTTGTCTTCTTAGATGGAGCAACTGGGTGGTAGGAGGCCCAGTGCGGCGGAGCTCGCGGAAGCCATGCACTCTAAGGTTGTCGACGGTAAAAGAGTTTTTACCAGTCAAAAGGCAAAGGAGACATTTGTAAGTGTTAATTTAGTTAATTATAGAGATTATCTTAAAATTCCTTAATAAATTAGTTATAACTTGTTCCTAAACATTACCTTCCTCTGTTTGCTAATAGGAACGATTTGAAGAGCTCAAGAAAAAGAACGAGGAGGAGGAGAAAGGAAAAGAGGACGACGAACTGTGGTTCGAAGCGGCCAAGGGCTTCAAGAAGGGCCACGTATACGGAGTGGGATCCGCCGGCCCATTGTACTTCACCCCCCCTCAACAGAATAAGGGGAATGCTTCGAGCTCCTATCATCCCGGTATTCTTGTACAACAAGAAAAACGGGCAGAAGAATTTCAGAACAAAATTTTGGAAGCCTTGGAGAAGGAGAAAGAAGAGAACAGGCGCTTTAGAGAAGAGACCCGGGAGCTCATGCAACAACAACAACAGCTCATGTCAGCGCCTAACAAGGTATTACAAACTCAGAACTGTAACCCATTCAGCAACACTAACTTCCGTAATCCGAATGACGATAATTCGGGAGGTGGTGAAGTTGGGGGAGCCGGGGTCGGTTTTCAAGTGTAGCTTGAACTTTTAATTGATTACTCTTTTAAGTTGTGTAAACTTTGAATTCTCTTCCAAGTTGTTTAGACTCTTTAATTACACTTTCATTAGTATTCGCTTAATTAAGTAGTTAAACATTTTATGTGAATGAATTGTGGAGATGTTGGATTATGAATGAATTGGATGAAGTTAATGAATGAAGGTTGAAGTGAATGATATTTTAGTTTGAATGAGTTGGAAGATTTGAATGATACGATATCGATGACAACAAATTGGAGTTTGTTGTCTAAGGAGTTGTACTTTGTGAGTGCTGCAGGTTGAAGTGAATGATGTTGTAGTTTGTATGTTGTAGTTTAAATGCAGGTTTGTATGTTGCAAATTGGAGGACAACAAAACAATTGGATCCAGCACGACCTAAACAACTTTACCGACCGCCCAATCTTAATTACCGACTGCACAGCGTCTTTACCGACCGCCATGAGCAACTTAGATATTGTCAAACTACGGTCGGCAAGCATTACCGACCGACAGGAACGGTCGGTAAAAACCGTAAATACCGACCGCATTACCGACCGAGTACAGTTTTTCCCGACCAAACATTTCACAGGAGGTTCTGACCTTGGCTTGGTCGGCGACACTTACCGACCGCAAGTTTCAGTCGGAAACATAAATTACCGACCGCATACTACCATTTCCGACCGATTAGTCGGTCGGTGAACCTTAATATACCGACCGACACAATCAGTCGGTAAGTTTGTTTGCCGACCGTTTATGATGTTTACCGACCGTAATTCGGTCGGCGATTCACCGACTGGATCTTTTGGTCGGTACTTATCGTTTCCGACCATAGTTTCCGACTATAGGCTATCGGTCGGAAACTTTTAAAATGCGGTCGGTAAATGTGTTTACCGACCGATTTTGTATCTTCCCGACCGATTTTTCCGGTTGCTAAATGCTGTCATTCTTGTAGTGGTTTGACTTTACCATTTAAATTTTATCAAGACATAGTTACAGTGTGTTATAATCCCACTTCTACAGTGTTTCCGCCACTGTATTGCGTTAGAATTTCTAGGGGATTACAGTTGGTATCAGAGCATCACTTCTCCCAACGCCTACACACCTGAAATTAAGGAAAATACCATTAAATTATTTAAACAGTAAATAAAAATATTATTAGAGATGGGTAGAAACAAATAAGGACTTAACTGTTAGGTTTATATGTTTTTGTAACTCAATTATTAGCATTGAATATTTGTTGCTTTTGTTGGAAGAAGACAAATGAACAAGATGGATAGGATGCTGCTCCAGATCGGGACAAGACCTGCTTAGAACTCTCAATGCCTATTGACTCGAGGGGACAACTTGGTGCTCCAAGAAAGATGTCGATGGTGACTTTTCAGCTCCGGTTCAGTTTGCTTAAGCTACAGGCCAGATGATTAATAGTAGATTCTAGTTCCATCACGGTGCAGCAGACTCAGATGTGAAATCACTTTGGATGCAGATGGAGCGACCCAATACTCGTGTGTTTGTTCTCTACTTGAAGTTGAAGAAATCCAGCAAGTTCCCCAATGAACTCTTCAGGCCATAAGATTCTCCTCTGGTTCGTGATCTGAAGTATCTAGGATCATTGATTCTTTTCTTTCATCTTCCACCCTTTGCTTTTTCCAATTCTTCTCTTATATTCTCATCTTCATTCTTATGGTGAGTCCTTGTTCTATTCTTTTATTTTAACATCTTCCTCTTGAGATTCTTTGGTTAGACTAAATTCTGTCATAGTGAACCTTTTGGAAGGTATAGATGTTTGAGGTTTGGTAAACCCCCCTTATTACTTATGGTTTGAGGATTGTGAGTTATACCAATTTAATCCAGTCTAGAAAGCTTTTTGAGGTTTGATGTGAATGGTAATAGATAATTAATGGAATTAGGATTATACCATAGAGATTGATCAAGCTTGGGTTATGAATTACTTGATCGTATAGAGGACTAAGAGTTGAGTAAATTTTTGGATAGTGAAAATTATATTATATTTTGATGGATACTTAATACCCAACATGGAACCTAGTCAAGTGTAAATAATAATATTACTTGGGATTCCTACCTAATGTTGACTTAGTGGACTAATCGTGGAATTTTGGGATCATGAATCACTATTTAAGATGTTAGCCTGAGTGTTGTGGTACCATTTCAGGTCCTCGTTATTGTTTAATAAATTTTGGTTGACATAGATTAAACCTTGTTTCTTATGGATTATTTCATGGACCGTTGATGTAAGGTTGTAACCTACAAACTTTGGAGTTGAATGACCTTAATTTTGGATAGATCATTGTTAACCTTGAAGAAGAGAAACATATTGCACAATTAGAGGTTGGATTTATCGCGTTGATTTGAGGAATACTTAATGCCTATCATCTTAATGGATTTATAGTTGAGAACCTTAGACCAACGAGAATGTGGCTTCGTTGAGTTATTTAATATTTTGTAGTTGCACCATTACGATTAGAAATTTGATGGACTTCTCAGAAACATTAATCGAATGACGTGTTTGAAGATGTGAGTGTTTGCGCCATTACCTATAGGTTTGAGCGTGTTTGAGGATTTATTGTACTTCCCCAACTTCTGTACTTGTGGTATTATAAATATGTTGGTGATTATTTTTGAGGATTTCGTGTCCGAACATTGTTAATTGGTGGAGTTTATTTAGTCTTCCTTACTCGAGAAATTTGAAGTATACCTCGAGTTCAGATCTTATGAGCTTTAAATTTATGAACCTTAGTGATTACGAGTTTGGGTATGTTTTGATAACCATTGGAATCTTAATTAATGGATCAGTATAAATCATTTGTGGATTCTTTTTTTTTTTGGTGAAATGTAAAAACTTTATATTGATATAGTAACTAAATTTGTTGGAGGCTTGACCCTCCTTACATCATCAATCTAGCTATCCAATCTTTGTCCTTTCTAGAGTTTATATCTTTACAAGAAGTATTCAATTTTAGTCTAAACTCCTCTTTGATCCGCTTCAGCACAACCTTTGGATGTAAAATCGTTTGCTCAACTCTAGCTTTGTTTCTCTGAATCCATATATGATACACAGCTGCGTTTGTTACTCCATTAATCAGCCCCCTCCGTAATTTAGTCCCTCTTCTCGCTAGTCTCCATGCCGTCGATCCACCTGTGGGAATATTCAAATTTGTCCAATCATTAATCAGACTTAACACTCGTGAGCTATACTCACAGTCAAAAAAATAAGTGATCCAAGGTCTCACTGCTTGTCCTACACAAACAGCATTCATCATCTTGTGTAATTCCCCAGCTCACCAATTTCGTCCTTGTGGACAAGGCACCATGCTGAAACATCCAGTTAACAAATTTGTGTTTAGCAATAGTCCAATCATTCCATACCAAGTAAGTCCATTGAACCTTAGTGGCCGGAACTCTCAAGCAATCGTACGCTTTACTGACAGAGTACTCCTGTAACGGTCCTAAATTCCATAATTGAGGACGGATTTTAATCTCATCTTTGATCTTGCAAATTTTTTTCCAAGTCCACGGGACGTCGATGGGTGAACAATAAGTCTGCCAATCCTTTCCCTTAAGATAGATGTGACTGACCCACTGAGTCCATAACTTCTCCGGTTTCCGATGAACCCACCACGCTAATTTTCCGACAGCAGCTTTGTTCCAGACTTTATCGTCTTTCATGCCTAAACCACCTTCCGTAATAGGTCTGCAGGCTTTATCCCATGCTACCGGAGGCTCCTTTTATACTCCGTTCCGCCATCCCATAAGAAATTCCTGCAGAGATTTTCTATCTTCTTTATAACAGCAGACGGCAAAATGAATATCGAGGCCCAATAATTGTGCAACGTCTTCAAGACGGCTCGAATCAACACGAGTCTACCCGCATAAGACAGCTTTTTGGTACCCAACGCCCTGATTCTCTCCATTACTTTGTCAATAAGCGGGCTGCAGTCTTTCGCATTAAGTTTGGTCGGTTTTATAGGGACTCCAAGATATCGGAAAGGCAAAACACCTTCCACACAACCTGAAACTTGCATAATATCCGCCTTTACTTCAGCTGCTACTCCATTGAAGTATACATTCATCTTTCCTGGGCTTATTTTCAAGCCAGACGCATTAGAGAAGGTTGCAAAAGTTCTAAGAAGAACCATTATAGACTCGACATCTCCCTTACTTAACAGTAGAAGGTCATCTGCGAACATCAGGCTCGACAATTTCATACCACTACAAAGAGGATGAAACTTGAATCGCATATTATGTGTAGTGTACATGAGCAACCGAGAGAGGTATTTCATGCAAATAGTAAATAAGAGAGGGGATAGGGGGTCCCCCTGTCGAAGACCTCGTTTGCCAGGAAAAAAACCAAAAGCATTACCATTGAGACTGAGTGAAAACGTTGCTGTAGTCACGCATTCCATGACCAAGTTTATGAACCCGACAGGAAAATGAATATCACGCATTTGTGGATTCTTACCATACTAATTGAAAGATTATATAAGTATGTAAGACTTAAATTTGGAGGCTATGGCAGTTGATAATTTTGAAGGTTGTAGATTGAGTAGGACCACCCTGTACCGATATTGGACTTGGCGTTATTTGATGGGGCAATTAGGAACCCGTGTTTCTGAGAGTCGTGTCAGGATTCTCGAGATGGTTAATTTCTTCTATAATCCTTGAGAGCTCTTTCTGACTCTCAACTCCGTCTTCCTTTCTGCTTCTCTTGAATTCTGTTACCGCAGCTGCTGCCAATCCCTTCGACCTTCATCGATTTTGAAAGCTCTTATTTTTAATTTATTTATCCTTGTTCTATTTACCCGTTAACCATTTTTCAAACTTCCTATTTTATAAAAAGTTTGACTTGTTTAAAAAAAATGGATTATCGTAAAATTATAACATTTTGAGTTATAATTTCTAATTGTGAATTTGCCCGTTTTGTAAAAAGCTTGACTAATTTAAAATTTTTGATTTTCATGAAATTTTAACATTTTGAAGCATAATACAAATTCTAAAACTCCCCATTTTGTAAAAACTTTGAGCAATTTAACATTTTGGGTTATCGTGAAATTTGAGCATTTTGAGTTATGATTTCTATTTATGAAACTCCCCGTTTTGTAAAAAAAAAAAATTGACTAAATTAAACTTTTCGGATATCGTGAAATTTAACATTTTTGAATTATAATTTAAGAACTTTATACTTCACTTTTGTTATATCTTTGGTCGATATCTATACTTAGTCCTGTTTCAAAATGCCTTAATAATTTATTTTGAAAATATTTCAATTTTTTTGATTTTCAAAAGATCGGAATTTTAGGAAGACTTTCATATTTCCAAATACTTCATCTTCTATAGGATTATTTCGTAAAGCGTTATAACATTGTCAAAATTATTTTGAATGTTCAAGTTTGATAACAACTTTCATAATTACTCTGATAACATTTTCGAAATTTTAACGTTTTGAAATTAGTTTCTTTTTATTGTTGGTGGACTTTTGAATCTATTATTGAAAATGCTTGACAACTGGATCGGTTTTTAATAACTACAAATTTGATTTCTCAAAACTAAATTTTGTTTCATCAAGAAAAGAAATATTATTAAATTTCTTAATCAAATTGTTTTACTTTTGTTTTGAAAATGTTTTAATTACCCAATTTCCTTCAAGCTCGTTACAAATGCTATTTAGCGTCGTTATTTTATCAAATAACTTTACTTTACGATTTCACTAATTAAAAGATTTCCAACTCCGGGTAGCTTAGCCCAATTTCTCTTGGAATAAATAATTGCATTTGATTTCTTATCACTCTAAAAGTTGTAAAAATTTTCTTTTACAGCAATTTTTTTTATACGAAATTTATATCCTCATCTTTTCGATTGGGGTAATTTTGACTCCTTTCTGCTTATTCTTAGTTTCGAGGACGTAACTTTCTTTTAGTGGGGAGGAATGTAACACCCGCTAATTTTCTATGCGTTATTATCTATTCCGTTATGACTCCGTCATAACTTTGTTATTTTTCTGCCTTCAGTTTCCTTCATTTTTAAGCTTCATAATATTTTCAAGTCAAATATTATTTATTTTCATTAAAAGATTTTAAATATTTTATTTTTCTATGATAAATCTATTTATTAAATTTTCGTCGCAAACTATTTATTTATTTCGCGAAGAATCCCATTTTTATACGTACTATCATTTTAAGCTTGGATTTGGATTATTTATTTTTCTAAAAGGATCAAAATACATTTATATAATATTTCTAACTAAGAAGGTATTTTTATTTATGAAAAATTATTCTTTAATGATTTTATTACGAAATTTCATAAATAATTATTTCCGAACGCGAGGTCTACTCAAATTGTTTTGAAATGCTTTTAATAATTTGACGATTCTTATTTTTATCAACTTACAACTAAAAGAGACCCTTTTTAGACCATTTTGGACCGTTACCCTTGTCACATACCACATCTACATTTTTCTTACACTCCATTTTACAATTTATAAACTTGTAGATATTTTTTTTTATCCTCATTTATTTTGATGACAAAGCAAACTTTTCAATCACCATTTCATTCACTTGGCTGGTTTTATGTAGATGTTGTAGCATTGTTTTCATCAAAAAAAAAATTCTTAACATTCATGCATTAGAAAAACCATCCATTTCCTATTCATTTATTTTGCAAATTAAACAACAAATATCCCTTCCTTCTTCTTTTTTTTTGGCCATGTTTTCCAGCAGCCACCAGCCATATTTTATGCTCTAAAATCGAGTCTTGATCGTCTCGTTTTCAGCATCTAATTATTCGTTATTTCGATCCCTTCGTTAAGGTAATAATCGATGTTATTTTCGATCGTTATTTACCTTGATTCTTTTAGTTTTCTTATGGTATTTTTGTACCATACTTTTTGTGTGATGTAGGATTTTTGGTCGATCCCGAGGGCGACGAGTAAATTCATTTCCGATTTGGATAAGAGGTAACGTCGATGTTACTCGGTATTTCAAGGTTTTAATTGTGTAGTTGCATGTATAATTTTTATATTTCATTTTTGACAATTTATGTATGTCATATAATCTGTAAAATTTTTAAAAGTTGAAAATTTGGATGTTTCGATATTTTTATCGCTTTTACGAGATTAACGATTAAATCGTCATATTAATTTGTAAAATCGTAGTATTCGGCCTAAACTTGTAATATATGTTTATATTCTGTGAAAATGAGGTTTTTGATGATTTTTAATAATTTGGTATTTTTCTGATATTTTAGATATCAATTATTGAATTATTACCGTTTACGGACAAAAATGATTAAAAGCCGATTTTAAGTTCTAGTACATAAACAATTCATTTTAATCTGAAATTTGGCGTGGATGATATTTCTGGTGAAAAAGAATTTTATGAATTTTTTCAAAAAATTTCGGAATTGTTAAGTGGTTGAATTAATTAATCACTTTAAATCATCGTTTATCGTTAAAACCGCGTTTGTCGTTTAAATTCTCGATTTCTGGTCTTATGATTAAATCTGGAAAAAAAAAGATTCTGATGATTTCATGATAAAATTTAATTTTATAATTTTTAGTGCTTTAATAAAATGTTAGGAATGATAAGTTTTATTAATGAAATCGTTAGTTAATTGTGAAAACGAGTTTTAAATGACTGTTTTGTTGGAATTTGTTAAATCTAGAATTTTGGAAAATCTGAAAAATTGGTATATTCTGGAAAATCATGATTTTTAAGTTTAATATTAATTTTTGGATATTAATACGTAAATCGTTTTGTAATTACTATTTTTAATAATCGTTATTGTCTAGATTAGACGATTAACGAGAAAACCCTTTAAAAACCGAGTTTTAGGATTCTTGAAAATTTTAATTTCTGGACAGAATGTCTAAAAATATGTTTTAGCTATTTTACGTAATTTTTGTACTATTTATTAAAGTCTTTAATTATTAGTAATGATTTTTGGACAAAATTACGATTGACTGTTAAAATGCTTCGTCATACCTAAAAGAATTATTTTTCCAGCAATTTTTGAAAATATTAAATCTGATACTTTAAGAGTTAAATCATCCCTTAACATATTCTGAATGTATTCATTGATTTAATTAAATAAAAGATGTTAAAAAATTTGAATTGACATTTGCCGTAAAATTCTATTTATAACCGTATTGTCGAAATAATAATAATTAGGGAATTTTAGCTTTGTAACTTTTGAAAACACCCTAATTAGTAGTATTAAAATGTTTAAGACATTTTTAATGATTTTATAACACTTGTACGATATTTTAATAATTTCATAAACCCAAATGTTCTCACTTTAACAATTAATATCGTTCAGGCCGAAAGTATTAGTTTTATAAATCTATATCGTTTACTAAAAATATTGTAATAGTATGAACTAATATTTTTGAAATTTTAATATAATGCTATTTTTAGTAAGTTTCTATTTATAAAAAGTTTTCGTTTTAATATAAAATATTTATTTCTTTTATCTTCATATTATTCATCATATGATTATATCTCTTGTTTATTATCGATAATGGCTTGTTTTGAAGTTATGGAATATGGACCAGTGTGAGGTTTAGAGTAATATATTCTGGGGTTTACGTTTTTGCCATCAACTATAAGGCTGGTGTGTCTTTATGGGGCACACTGGTTGTTGAACCGAGCATATATGGTGTTCGGGAGTGTGTGTACATTTTGACCTTAAACTCGTGCCTCGCAGTGTAAGACGCCGTCGTGTTGAACTGAGTATTTATGGTGCTCGGGAGGGGTGTGCATATTACCTTAAACTAGGGTCGCATTTATAAGTCGCCGTCTTATTATGGTTGAGTAGCCTAGTTAGAGAACGAAGTTTGATTTGTTTGAACTAAGTTCTCG
The DNA here is from genome assembly GCA_958450325.1 of Agrostemma githago. Lineage (NCBI taxonomy): Eukaryota > Viridiplantae > Streptophyta > Magnoliopsida > Caryophyllales > Caryophyllaceae > Agrostemma > Agrostemma githago. The sequence continues at coordinate 28,527,615 of OY288245.1, forward strand.
AAGCTAGTTTTTAATATTCTCCTAGTGAAAGTCTAGCCTTCATCACTAATCCTATCCATAACGCCATTTTGAATATTTTTATTATTATCGATATAATTTGGTTGCAGGTTGGCAAATGTTTTGTGTTTTCTTCGGAAAACTCGTTTTTGTTATATTGTTTTGATACGTGAAGTTTTTCACTGAAAACTTATTTTCATTATAATGTTTTACTGTTTTTCATTTTTACTATTTTTCTATAGTAGTAATTACAGTTTTAAAATCCTATTATACGGCTGGGAGAACGTTGGCGTTGCTCCCCACTGATTGTGGCAGTTATGTTTTAACATGGCAGGTGTACTTGTTTTTCCGGTGGGTGTGGGCTAACGAGCAGTCTTGGATCCTGCTTGATCATTTTAATAATTATGTCTTAAGGATTGTTTAACCCGTTTTGTGGATTGTTTTAAATTTTAGCCATTTTTATTTATGGCATTTGTTTGACTTTACCATTTAAATTTTATCAAGACATAGTTACAGTGTGTTATAATCCCACTTCTACAGTGTTTCCGCCACTGTATTGCGTTGGAATTTCTAGGGGATTACAGTTGGTATCAGAGCATCACTGCTCCCAACGCCTACACACCTGAAACTAAGGAAAATACAAGTAAATTATTTGAACAGTAAATAAAAATATTACTCGTATTAGAGATGGGTAGAAACAAATAAGGACTTAATTGTTAGGTTTATATGTTCTTGTAACTCAATGATTAGTGTAGGCATTAAAAATTTATTAAAGTGTCGAATATATTAAATTAATTAATTATTTTGAGTTAATACGAAATTTTAACTCAATTTAGTTATTTTGCCCCGAGTAAAGAAAATATGGGTCGATCCGAATTACAAATAGATTATTTGGATCATTAAACCCGAAAATAAGACAAATTGGACCGATGTCACTAATAAGCCCATAAATGGGCCTGTGATTATAAAGTCCACCAAGGAGAACCAAAACTCTATAAATAGAGCTCTTCTCATTCATTTGAAGAAATTGGAAAATTCTGAAGCAAAGGATCCAGAGAGGAAAAGACAAGAAGTCGCTACAAGCTCTCCATCAAATCCGTCGCAAGCAGTCAGAAGATCCAAGACAAATTCAAAACGTTCAAGGGAGATTCAAGTCATCGCGACCCTCTCAAGAACATCAAATTACTACGCGCGCGAGGCAGTACAAGTCAGCTACGCACGCATCCCTCACGTGTACCGCGTACACGTGTTCCCTAAACGGCGTTAGAATCAGAGGATACATTAGAGGTTGTACACAAAATTTTGATAAATAATTAATAAAAATTTATTTGTTTTCCTTGTTTTGTATTTCAGTTAGCTGCGATACAAAATTTGTGGTTACAAATTTTGGTGAACCCGACGTGAAAATCTCTACCCCTCATCTGTACCGTTGAAACAACCAAGACAACTTTGCAAGAAGATGTCTACCAACCAAAGCAACACTTTCAACACCCCCAGGAAGACCCACGTGGACGTTCTTCAGCAATCTCCTGGCGTTGTTATGCAATCCGCTGGTATGGTCACCAGGGCGAAGGCGAAAAAGGCTGCCCTTGACGCTGCTGCCGCTAGCCTACGTGCTGCCCACATCCCTACCAGGCCGCGCAAAATCTCTGCTGCTTCAATTGCTGCCGCCGCCAAAGCCATGATTGCAGCCTCTTCTCCTTCTCGCAAGGACGAAGTCTCCAAGAGCAACATCGCCTCCCCGCGCAAACCTAAGGTGTCGCCAATGAAGAAGGAGGTCGCCACTCCTGTCGGCGCTTCGGTGATGATGACTAGTGGTTCCAGTATTGAAGATCAACTCCTGAATCTGAATAAACTCGTCGAAAAAATGCAAAGGGAGAATGACGAGAAGAACCGAGGTGATTAAGCTCCGCGAAAGGCCTACTCCTAGTGTGCACGATGATAGTGACATTGAGAAGAACAGCATCCACGGGGGCAACAGTGAAAAGGATGATGACGATGATGGCAAGAAGTCTCCAAAGAAAAACACTGGAGCTTACACCCCCAGAGCAATTGCAGAGTCTGATAGCTGATGCGATCAAGACCCAACTCGGTGAAAAGAATCCCACTGGACGGTACATCAAGCCTTACACCAAAAGGATCTATGACCTGTGCATGCCTGCCGGATATCAACCCCCGAAGTTTCAGCTATTCGATGGGAAGGGCAACCCAAAGCAGCATGTCGCACACTTCATGGAGACATGCAACAACGCTGGAACTGATAAGGATCTCCTCGTCAAGCAGTTCGTGCGCACTCTCAAGGGAATCGCTTTTGATTGGTGTACCGATTTAGAGGCGGAATCAATCGACAGCTGGACTCGGATGGAAGACGAATTCCTGAACCGATTTTACAGCACCAGGTGCATTGTTAGTATGAGTGAACTGACAAATACTTCGCAGTGGGATGAGGAGCCGGTCATTGACTACATCAACCGCTGGCGTGCGCTAAGTCTGGAATGCAAAGACCGTCTGAGTGAAGCTTCCGCGGTCGAAATGTGCATCAATGGCATGAACTGGGATCTCCTGTACATTCTACATGGGATTAAGCCAAGAAGCTTTCAAGACTTGGCAACTCGGGCACATGACATGGAAATCACCATCAAACATGGGCGCGGCAAGAACCGAGCCTCTTCTTCTAAACCACCTGGTGAAATGAAGGAATTCAAGAAGACCGAAAAGGGGTCAAAAACAAAAGAGACAATGACCGTCGACGCAGGTAGTGGACCATTCAAGATCTCAGGCAGGTCAAAAGATGAAAAACGAAATGACTTATTCTCCTATGACTACCGGAAGAATAGGCCTACATTGAAAGAACTGTAGGCTAAGAAGTACCCGTTTCCTGATTCGGACTTATCAGGGATGCTCGATGATCTACTCGAGAAGAAGATCATACAACTACCAGAGCTCAAGCGGCCCGAGCAAGCTGACAAGACAAACGATCCTAAATACTGTCGTTATCACAGACTGGTGAGTCACCCCATCGAGAAGTGTATAACGCTCAAAGAAAAAATCATGCAGCTTTCAAGGGATGGGAAGATAATCCTCGATATTGATGAAACGGTGGCAACAAACCAAACTACGGTAGTCAGAGAGCGATCGGGACAAGAGACAACAAAGGCAGCGAACGAATTGACTGCGCATATGCTACAGTTTGGGACCCTTGAGCCTGTAACATTGTGGATTCCGAGGCTAGCGTCGCCACCGCCTTCAGAGTCACAAATCAAGAAGGCAAGTCTTCAGGATGAAGAAGATGCGCATGATAACGAAGGATGGACCTTGGTAACACGCAAGAAGCCAAGGAAACAAACTAAACAAACAGTCATGCATGTTCACCGCCGACGAAAACAGGAAAGAAAGCCACAATCTCGCAAATCCAAAGGAAAGAAGAAGTCTAAAACGGTTGTCAAGCCGCATGTCTTACCCGAAGATCTGCTAGAACAAAAACCCCTTAGTCCAATTACCCTTGAAGAATTCTTCCTAGAGGATTACCTGGATGAAGTGGCTGTTTACACCGTCTCCGCCTCACATGCTGATCACGATGAAGAAGTGGATAAAAGTGACGTAGTCGAGCTCGAACCTTCACAGCAGGCGCAGCCTCAAAAGGAGATGAAGATCGTCAAGGCTCTAGATGGACTTCCTGCAAATATGGGTTGGAGACAAATATTCCATCTTCCTAAAGAGAGTCGTGAGTTGATCCTCCAAGGACTCGAGAAGCTAGAGCTATACGCCGGCAAGATGAAGGATGTGGTGGAACCCCCAGAACAATCAAGTCAATGTCTTTCCTGCAACGCTGCCTTGACTTTCTTTAGATGAAGACTTACTCCTCGGATATAAGCCTCATAATAGGCCGCTCTACATGTCCGGCTATATCAAGGGGAAAAAGGTCAAGCGAATCTTGATAGATGGAGGCTCGGGAGTCAACATAATGCCGAAAGCTACAATGAAAGAATTGGGCATCACCGTGGGTGATCTTACAAGCAGTCGAACATTTATTCACGGTTTCAACTTGACAGAAGAACGTGCGGTCGGGATGATCCGTGTAAACCTTACCATGGATGACCTTTCTTCTGACGTGTTGTTCCATGTGATCGAAGCCAAGAAATCCTATGGGTTACTGCTGGGACGACCTTGGAAACATGAGAATGGCATTGTCGCTTCAACCCTTCATCAATGTCTGAAGTACTACCGAGGGGGTGAAAGGAAAATAAATGGAGACACCAAACCATTCTCCAAGGCCGACACCTTCTTCCTAGATGCTAAGTTTTTCGATGAGGACGCAACGCCTAACGAGTTTATGCCAACCACCATCTCCTCAACTGGGGCTGGAAGCAAGTTGGAGAAGAACGTCATCAAAAAGGATGCAGCTGCAGTTCGTACTGAGGAAGAGAAAGACGAACTAAAAGAAAGCAAAGTGGTCAAGTTCATCAGTCCAGTGATTATTCCCAAGAAGCAAGAAGTGCCACTGACGACTGCACCACCCGTCCTTCGATACATCCCGAAGTCTCGTCGCAAAGAAGGGGAGAGTCCTTTCGCAGAATGTACTCCAGCAAAGACGGAATCCAAGGATAAAAACAAACCAAGTCAAACATTCAAGCAAGAATGGGTAGCCAAGGTCACCACACCTCTGCCAAATTCAACAGAAACCAAAATCGTCGGACCACCTTTAGAAGGATTCGACAGAGCAGTTGAAGATACCAAAAGGCTGAAAGAGTTCGACGAGTTTTGTAATCCCAATGCGCATAAATTGTTAGGGAAAGCAGGTTACGATTATTCAAAACCGAATCCCATGGGGACGGCTGTCGATGAAATTCCAAAACCATATGGCCTTAGTAAAGCACAACAAGACCAATATGAAAAAGAAGGCGTATGTAGAGTTGCCAAACCTGGGGTAAGCTATAACCTCCTCCACCAGTAAAGATTGGAAGCTGAAAAGGAAGTGATACTACATCATCACAACATATCACGGCGGAAGAGATCGAAGATGACAAGGCATGGGGCATGATAGAGCCGTCACCCACATCAATCTTCGAGAGGATAAGTGCGCCCGTGGAGACAACTCGGACTTCTGTGTTTGACAGGATAGGAAGGACGAGCTCTCCATCCAATCATCATTCTGTGTTCAACAGGTTGGGCAACCAAAATGGAGGTGAAGAAGTATTGCCAAACTCTAGACCACGAAACATCGGTCGGAACCCAACACGTCATCGCCTACGCGCCCAGACAAAAACAGTTTTCAACCGACTAGGAGTCCCCAAGAAGAATAAAGGTGAAGGTCGTCTTTTCTCGACTCTTGAAGAAGAAGTGAAAGTAGACGATGATTTAAAAAGTGCAATACCTTCCCGCATGAAGCGCTTGCAAGCAGTGGATATCATGCAACATACACCACTCAAAGTAAGGAGTCGCGTCTTGATTCTCACTGATCATTCAAAAAGTAGTGAGCATGTCGATTCGTCATCATCAAATGGGAGCAACATCAAGAGGGCGAAGACTTCAGAAGTGGCAACCTCTTATCATGTAACGGTAGAGGAGATCCCGGATGACAATCAAGAAGTGGATGCATATGAAGCGCCAGAACCATTGGAAGACGGGGGGCAATTAGCGGTAGATGACCCAACCTGGGGTCTTCTGAAGACCCACGCCCCATATATGTGAGTGCTCTGCTGACCAAAGAGGAAGAAGACGAGTACTACAAATTGTTGCTCAAGTACAAAGATGTTTTTGCTTGGAGCTACAAGGAAATGCCGGGACTGAGTCCAAAGATTGCAGTGCATCGTCTAGCAATCAAAAAGGGATTTAATCCTAAGAAGCAACCCCAACGTCGCTTCCGGCCTGAGCTTGTCCCTGAAATTGAAAAGGAAGTCAACAAACTCATCGAAGCTGGTTTCATCCGCGAAGTCAAGTATCCTACGTGGATAGCTAATGTGGTTCCAGTCAGGAAGAAGAATGGACAATTGCAAGTATGCGTCGACTTCAGAGATCTTAATGACGCATGCCCAAAAGATGACTTCCCTCTACCGATCACAGAATTAATGATTGATGCAACTACTGGGCACGAAGCGCTCTCGTTCATGGATTGTACTGCAGGGTATAACCAGATACACATGGCGCCGGAAGATCAAGAGGCCACAGCTTTCCGAACACCGAAAGAGATATTCTGTTACACAGTCATGCCTTTCGGATTAAAGAATGCTGGCGCGACATATCAACGGGCAATGCAGAAAATCTTCGACGACATGTTGCACAAAACAATAGAATGCTACGTCGATGATGTGGTTGTTAAATCAAAGAAAAGGCAAGACCACATTAAAGACCTCCAAACTGTCTTTGAAAGGCTCAGAAAATGTCAACTGAAGATGAATCCACTCAAGTGTGCATTTGGTGTCACTTCAGGAAAATTCTTAGGATTCGTTGTCAGACATCGAGGCATCGAGATCGACCAGACCAAAATTAGAGTGATTCGAGAAATGTCGGTGCCTAAGACATTGAAAGAATTGCGCGGATTGCAGGGACGCCTCGCATACATTAGAAGGTTCATATCCAACCTCGCAGGGCGTTGTCAGCCGTTCAACCACTTGATGAAGAAGAATGCTCCATATGAGTGGGACGATAAATGTCAACATGCTTTCGAAAGCATAAAGAAATACTTGGCCAGTGCACCTGTGCTGGGGGCACCTATTCCTGGGAAGCCACTCATCTTATACATCGCGGCACAAGAACGGTCCCTGGGGGCAATGTGTGCTCAAGAAATTGAAGACCGCAAAGAGCGGGCACTCTACTACTTGAGTCGTACTTTGGTTGGAGCTGAAGTGAATTACTCTCCAATCGAGAAAATATGTCTTGCACTGGTGTTTGCGATCCAAAAGCTGAGGCACTATATGTAAGCACACACTATACACGTGGTGTTCAACGCAGATCCAATCAAATACATACTCTCAAGACCAGTATTGTCAGGAAGACTCGCGAAATGGGCAGTGTTGCTGAAACAGTACGACTTGGTTTTCGTGCCTCAAAAAGCTGTGAAAGGGCAAGCCATCGCCGACTTCTTCGCCGACCATCCAGTCCAAGCCGAGTGGGAACTTTCTGACGACCTTCTTGGGGAAGAGATCTTCTACGTGGACGTCCTACCAGCATGGCAAATGTACTTCGATGGTGCTGCAAGGCGAGACGGAGCTGGGGCTGGAGTGGTGTTTGTATCTCCACAAAACCATGTTTTGCCATACTCCTTTTCACTAACTCAGCTATGCTCAAATAATGTAGCTGAATACCAGGCCCTCATACTTGGTCTCCAAATGGCGCTCGAGATAGGCATTCAGGACATGGACATCTACGGAGACTCGCAGCTCGTGATCATTCAAGTCCTCAATGAATATGAAGTGCGAAAAGAGGATCTGGTCCCATACCATCAACAAGCACTCCGACTGCTAAATCAACTTGACACCGTCAACATTGGTCATGTACCAAGAAGTGCCAATAAGTTGGCTGACGCGCTTGCTAACCTCGCAGCCACATTGGCACTGGGGGCAGAAAAATCAATGCAAGTTCCAGTCTGTAATCGTTGGGCAATACCGCTGCTTGAGGAGGAAGAAAATAGGAACGAGACGAACATGATCAACGTCTACACAATTGATGAAGATGACTGGCGTCAGCCCATCATTGACTTCTTGGACCATCAGAAGTTGCCAGACGATCCTAGGCACAAAGTAAAGATACGCCGACGTTCCCCAAAGTTCATCCACTTTAAAGGAACACTTTACATGCGCTCTTTTCTTGGACAATGGTTGAGATGCTTAGGAAAAGATGAGTCCGCCGAAGCCATGCATGAAGCTCACTCTGGCATATGCGGAGCTCACCAGTCAGGTTCGAAACTTTACGATCGCGTCAAAAGAATGGGATACTACTGGCCTTCCATGGTGCAAGATTGCATAGAATTCGCAAGAAAATGTGGCGCGTGTCAATTCAACGCAAACTTCATACATCAACCGCCGGAGCCATTGCATTCTACCGTCTCTTCTTGGCCTTTCGAAGCTTGGGGACTTGATGTTGTTGGACCATTCACTTCGAAGGCTTCCAATGGGCACGAGTACATTCTCGCCGGTACTGATTACTTCTCAAAATGGGCAGAACTAGTCACATTACGAGAAGTGAAGAAAGAAAATGTTGTGGACTTCATCCGAACTCAAATCATCTACAGGTATGGTGTACCACAACGCATCATAACCGATAATGGAAAGCCATTTGCCAACCAATTGGTGACAAGCCTAGCAGAAAAGTTCAAGTTCAAACAATACAAGTCATCAATGTACAATGCTCCTGCAAATGGTCTAGCCGAAGCCTTCAACTCTGTAACCTGCTAAGGAAGGTCGTGTCAAAGTCAAAACGAGACTGGCATGAAAGAATCGGTGAAGCTTTATGGGCATATCGCACTACATACAAAACGCCAACTCAAGCGACCCCGTATGCATTGGTGTATGGAGTAGAAGCTGTGTTGCCACTGGAGTTGCAGATCCCATCGTTGCGCATAGCCATTCAGGAAGGACTTACAGAAGATGAAAACGATAAGTTGCGTCTAGAAGAGCTAGAGGCTCTTGATGAAAAGAGGCTCCAAGCTCAACAGAAGCTTCAATGTTACCAGGCACGACTGTCGCGAGCATTCAACAAAAAAGTGCGCCCTCGTTCCTTCCAAGTAGGAGACTTGGTCATGGCGGTACGAAGGCCAATCATTACTTCTCACAAGCCGGTAGGAAAATTCAATGCCAAGTGGGATGGCCCATATGTGGTGCGAGAAGTCTACACAAATGGTGCATACAAAGTTGTAGATGAAGATGGTGTGCGCGTAGGCCCTATCAATGGGAAATTTCTGAAATGCTACTATTCTTAAATCCCCACGCTGAAGACTCCTAAGCAAGAGGTTAAACTGCATACACACAATAAAAACAAAAAAAAAACCACAAAAATATCTCATGACTACGTTGGCTTGATCTTGTAAAATATCATTTGTGTTTTGCAAGTACGTAGGCAGCTCGAGTGAACATGTAGCTTGAGTGCAGCCGCACAAACAAACCAACCACTCATTCCCTTATTGAACTACGTTGGCTTGATCTGTGACAAACCAACCACCCATTCCCTTATTGAACTACGTTGACTTGATCTTGTAAAACATCATCTGTGTTTTGCAAGTACGTTGGCAACTCGAGTTAACATGTAGCTTGAGTGCAGCCACCCCTCCCAAAATAACAAATAAAATTGCTCCTGGCCTGCAAGAGCGTAAACTGTGAACGGCTAAAAAAAAAATCATCACTGAACGACGCTAGCTTCATAAAATTCTTCATCAAGCGAAGCTTCTCTACTAGAAAGTCATGATAGCCCAAACGGGTCCCCTCATGACAACTCAAGTAGGACGAAGTGATGCAACTTGGAGTATCATCAAAGCAGTCCACACCAGTCATCGAGAAAGGCTTTCTTCGTAGGAGCGTCGTGATAACCCGAACGGGTTCACCTCATAACAACTCTGAGTGCTCCCTCCGTGGCTACTCAGCTCCGAGTGCTCCCTCCGTGGCTCCTCAGCTCCGAGTGCTCCCTCCACGGCTCCTCAGCTCCGAGTGCTCCCTCCGCGGCTCCTCAGCTCCGAGTGCTTCCTCCGCGGCTCCTCAGCTCCGATTGCTCCCTCCGCGGCTCCTCAGCTCCGAGTGCTCCCTCCGCGGCTCCTCAGCTCCGAGTGCTCCCTCCGCGGCTCCTCAGCTCCGAGTGCTCCCTCCGCGGCTCCTCAGCTCCGAGTGCTCCCTCCGTGGCTCCTCAGCTCCGGGCGCTTCTCCTCCATGCGGGCGTCGTGATGACCCCAACGGGTTCACCTCGTGACAACTCGGGCGCTTTTTCTCCGTGGCTCCTAGAAGTCGCGATGACCCAATAAACGGGTTCATCTCATGACAACTTAAGTGGGGACGAAGAATTTGACGGATGCTTCCTTCATGGCTCCTAGAAGTCGCGATGACCCGAAAGGGTTCATCTCATGACAACTTAAGTGAAAAAAAAAATTGACGGATGTTCCCTCCGTGGCGCTCCTAGAAGTCGCGATGACCCAAATGGGTTCATCTCATGACAACTCAGTTGAAGATTGAAGATCATCGGATTGAACTTCTCCATAAGAATTGAATAAAATCTTCAGGAACAAACAGACAAAGACGAGCAACTCCCGAGTAACTTCAGAAATAAGTGAAAGAAACTTGATCCAAATATATCATGGTACCTATACAAACGGATCTATTGACAAGCACACGCATATAATTATAAAATTCGAGGTGCGGAAGGAATATACAATCTTGAAATATATATTACCTTGATTGTCAAGTGCAACCGTTTGAGACGTAGCAAGCAAAAATCAGTCACACAACCTAAGACTGTGAAGATCGACGACGACAGTGGACGTACGTGTTAGTCATATGTCTCAGTCGGATAAAAAAAAGGCACGTAAAACATGCATAACATACATAAGAGGGGGTACATGTCAGGTGTACAACTCAAGAAGTAAAAAAAAAAAGGCATGCAGGAAGCATCATATGAAGTAATAGCATTACTTCATCTACGATGAAGTAGCCTAGAATTCAAAAAAAAAAAAGGGGGGTAGGCTTACTACTAAAGAAGGGACGGAGGAATTGAATTCAAATTTTTCATCTCTATTCAAAATTTCCAAGAGCAAGTGGCCTGGTGTATATTGGATAGTGCATGCAGAGATCATTCGAAAGCAATGTAAGCAGCTATTTTCTTTTAAGTTGCTCTACTCCAAATTCTCTGTCAATCAAACGGTGGAGAACAAGGATTGAGGAATGCTAACTACGAGATTTATAAAGAAAGTTTAAACAAAAGAAGGGGATTGGACGTATACCATTCTGCTATCACTTTTAAGTCTTCGACGATGACGAACAGCAACAGCCGAGTTGAGTAACAAGAAGGAAGGCTGCCTATATATATATACATACATATATATATATATATATATATATATATATATATATATATATATATATATATATAGAGAGAGAGAGAGAGAGAGAGAGAGAGAGAGAGAGAGAAGGGATCAAATAAGTTCACCACATTCAACTAAGTCTATATTAAAGTTACAGTTAACATACGTTGAAGTTGCATTTTTTCAAGATTGATATGTAACTATAACATTCAGCACTGTTATCACTTCAAGTGATAAAGTGCAACTTTAACACTCATCTCGTGTAACTTTAAGCATTTTTTGTGTAACTTTAACACTGGAACTTATGAACTTATAAGAGTTGTTGGCCTTATGTGAACCTATCTCTCTCTCTCTCTCTCTCTCTCTCTATATATATATATATATATATAGAAGTGGGATCAGGTGAGTCCCCTTATATATGTTGAGTCCGTGAGTCCTCATCTTAGCCTTTGATTTAATCACAGATTAATGGTCAAGATTTGTTTTTGTAATTAAGGAAATATTTAAAATATCTTAATAAATATATTTCCTTTTCTCTCTTCTCCCTAAATTATCTACTGCCACTCTCTCTCTCCTATTGACCCATTCAGTTTCACCTCTATCCTCACCCCACGTTTCCTTCTTACCTAAGTATTTTCAATTCTTAAACCTCCCGCCCACATCATTACTTTTCACCGTCTCATATTTTCACCGTCTCATATTTTCACCGTCTTCTCGTATTCACTCATCTTCTTCTTCTTATATCCTTCTTCTCAGCTTAATCCATTAACTCATCTTCTTCTTCTCATATCCTTCGCATTTTCGTTCGAGCTTCGTTCGGTCGTAATCGTCATCGACGCAACTGTATTCAAGCTTCATTGTATTCACAATTTCTTCATCTGCGAACTTAAGGTAAATTAGGTTTTTTTAGGGGTTTTAATTACTGTTCTATTCTTTTCAATATATTTCAATGATTTTGTGTTTATTATATCTGTGCTCGTATTCTTTTCAATATATTTCACTGAGTTTTGGGGTTTAATCAGTGTATATTTCGTTGTAACTCTTCCCAATTGTATTGCTTGTTATGCTAATATAATTGTTTTCATGTTCGTAATTGATTGTACACACTCTGCTTTCAATCGTTCCCCTGCATTTACGGTATAAACATTTTTTGTGTTACTTCAATGTACATTAATCGTTATTTAACTCGTATCATTCGTTATTTTAATATGTAACATGCACAACTAAGTGAAGTCTTCTTTTATACCTACTCACGTCGAACCTGCACAACTGGATCTAATGGCGTTACTTTAATTCACATGACTTGTTACTGTGATGCTTATTATCTGTTACTTTAATTGTTTTCGTTGCATCGTTTGCAATGCATGTGTTACTTGTTACTTTAATGCAGATATTACGTTACTTTAATGCATAATATATGTTACTGTAATGCATAAATCCATGAACAAAGATCCTTTTTCTCTAGTCAGTTTGTATCATTGACATTATTCTCATAATAATATATCTTCAGATGGCAGAAGAAGGTAAGATTGTCGTTGCTGGTGAGAAGAAGGGGCAGGTTAAGAAGCGTGTTCAACGGTCAAAGAAAACGGCTGTTAAGCCATCGAAGTTGAAGGAACTAGTTACTGATTTGTCTGGTGCAGCGAACGTTGACCGTTCGTCGTCTGTATGGTGCAGCCCGCAGCTCCTTGTTGATCTAATATCTAATTTAAACCAGAGGCAGCGGGAGGCGCTTTCAGCGATCGGATTTGGCGGTGTACTTGAAATGCACCTTAGGAGCTTCCCTGTAAAGTTTGCTACTGATTTCATGTCCTTATTCAGCGATGACACGCTGATTTTTAGATGCGGGAGCAATCAGTTCTTCGTAACCAAGCATGATGTACATGATTGCTTCCTCCTTCCACTTGGACCGGACCTTGTTGAGCTGCTGCCGATGGGTCGATCGAAGGTGGCCGAAGAGAAGTCCGTCGTGGCGCTGAAGAAAAAATGGAGGGGTGACTTTCAAATCGGCAATGAAAGCGATGCAATCCCTCTGTCAAAGGTCCTTAAGAAACTGCAGGACGATGTAGAGGGTGGAGAGATGTTCTGTAGGATGTTCGTTCTCTACAGCATGTCGATATTCTTCTGCCCGACGTCCAACCATGGGGTTGATCTGAGACTATTGAAGGCTGTGCAAGATGTACAGCAGATTAAAAACCTTGACTGGTGCACATTCATCCTGGATGGACTGGCGCAGGCGTGCGAGGATTTTGTGTTCCGTAGCCGATCATATTTACTTGGCTGTGTGTCATTTTTAATGATTACATACTTCCAGCAGTTTGACTACCGCAATATCCCGTGCCCGTGTGATCTCCCTTTGATCAAGCACTGGGATCATAAACGCATTCTTGAACGGTTGGCTGGTGAGTTCATTTGTGGGGGGGCTGGGCCGGCTTACCCGATCTGATGTGGAGTACCCCCGGTGTTTACATGCGGTGAGGGGGGCAGACCCGCCATCGCCGTTGAAGATTACACAGAACCGTCACACTGATGATGGTACATTGCCTGGACAAGAGCACGATAAGTTCACCACCATCAAACTTTCTCGTGGTCTTGAAGATGATAGTGAACTTAGGGCCAAGGCGGCCGACGTAAGTAATCATGTCAATAATTCATTAATGAATCTATATGTGTCTGAGTTGGAAACCATGGAATCAGTAAGGATGTAAATCTGTGATGTCTGTAAATCTGCATGTTACTCTAACATATCTTCTGTCACTTTAGCAGATAAATGATGTTACTTTAGTGTTCAACATGTGTTACTTTAATTCTTACAATCCGTTACTTTAAACTGGATCGTCCACATTATTGCTCCAACATATATGATGTTACTTTAATCCATACCATTTGTTACTTTAGTTGATACTATCTGTTACTTTAGTGTCCACTCTCTTTCAGTACACATTCTGTCAGTTGATTATACATTTCATGCACCGTTACTTTACTACATATTTCCAACACAATTATTCTTTCCTGCAGGAGGTCCACCACATTCATCTGATGATGGGAAGGAATGCAATCGCATTCCATGATTGGTGGGTCTCACATGCTGCGAAGATCAGGAGGATAACTTTGGGCAATCCATTACCCGAAGACCCGGTGCCATCACAAGCAACCCAGGCATTCTGGGGAGGAGCAGAGCTGCACCGGGTGGTGGATGAAGTTTGTGAGGCGCTGCGTCGCGCTAGGGAGTTGTCGGAGCAGGGGCCGGTACTTGAGGCCAAAAATACTAATCAAGCTGAGGAGGATGATCCTAACATTCAGCCATACTCGACGGCTGAGGTTAATGATATTCAGGGGGGACTGAATTTAAGCAGTGACCGCCAGATAGTGCTTTCTCTCTGGGATATTGACAGAATTGGAGACGAGGATGTCGGTGAGTGTTTGTCGGTGGTGGTAGACGGAAGGAAGGTCTTCCACCCTTTCTTTTTTCATTCTGAAAAGCTGTTGGGATGCATGCAAGTCGTCGATGAGAGGCTTGGGTGCTCTTTGGACTGTGACGTCCCAGATCCTGACCAGCTCACGCTGTCGGACTTCCTGGGTGGGGACGGCAGGCTTTTCAGGTCTGTTTTGTCTGTGAGGAAAGACGTAATTGACTACGTCTTCTACAAAATGAAAAATACAGTACATCGTAAGTGGTCTACATCACCTAATTCTTTTTTAGTGCGCATTATTGTCGATTTTTGTTAAATGTTTCATAATCCTTTCGATTATTTGCAGGGAAATGATTGTGAGGTTCAGTGACTTTTTCAACATACCCCGTGGTGAGTTGGCCACGCTTGCGCCCGGAGAGCAGCTCTCGAATGCTGTGATTGACTGCTGGTGCATACTCATGAATCACTTGACAGCTGCCCAGTCTGCACCGCGTCGGACATCACGATGCTTTTTCGGTGTCAGCCACAGCGTAAGCTAATTTATTTACTTGCTTATCCCAAATGATAACTGTAGTTCTATGGCTGTGTTACTGTAATGTACTCTGTGCATTACTCTAATGATAGCGACCTGTTACTCCATGCAGGATACAGCTCTCCAGATTTGGAGAAATAGAAAGCGTGGTTTGTTTGTGGACATGAGCGAAGCATTGTTCAACTTCTGGAACATATGGGTCGATGCAAATGAAGGGAATCTCGTGCTAGATTCTGACCTGGTATTTTTGATTTTAGATCACATATTTTGTAAGACTGGAATGTCTGTAAATCTGCATGTTACTCCAACATATCTTATGTTACTTTAGCAGTTAATCGACGTTACTTTAGTGAACAATATGTGTTACTTTAATCACTGAGACCCGTTACTTTAACCTGCATCATCTACATTATTATCAGAATATATGATGTTACTTTAATTCATTCAACTTGTTACTTTAGTTTATATTATCTGTTACTTTAGTGTCCACTCTCTTTTAACTACACCAACATGATACCCATTTCCTACCTACAGGTATTCGTTCCGGTGCTGTCAGAAAACAATGACCATTACAGCTGCGCGTGTATCAATTTTTTGGCAAAACGGATTGAATACCTTGATAATAGGTCTTACGATGAGGGGGAGTTTGAAAGTCTTCCTTACGTTGGGATGGCACGGCTCTCGGTAAGTCTGCTTCATTTTGGTATATATTTAAACATTCCTATGTACAAGACGTTCTATATAAGGATAACCAAAAAACAAATTTTTTTCCTTCATTTTCTCGGTCTTTTATTTATTTACTTTATTTTATCTAATACCACCAAGGCTGAAGAAATGGGCAAGTACATGGTTCAGCGAGGCATCAACAAAGGGGCCAATGTCTCTTCGTTCCCTCTCGTCAACGTCCCGTTCAGATGGCAGGGCAGCGGGTTCTCGGCTAACGATTGCGGCGTATACCTCATGATACACATGATGTTGTACGCCGGGGAGGCCTTCGACTGTCCCTTGGGCACGAGCGAGGCGAACAATCTGTACAGGGCAGAAATCGCGGCGACGCTGTGTCTCTGCGACATTAACAAGGAGAGGGACTTGTTGATTTCGCGAGTGTCATCCTTTGTTACTGACAAATCCAACCTTGCCATCAGTAAGACCATGTCAGATGTTGCCATGCCCGTCAGTGAGTCTGGAAAGAGGTCACGAGAGCAGACACCCGACGTGCGACCCTCTAAAAAGAGCCGCGTGCTACCATCCACTCCAGGAACACCTGCCGTAGAAACCGCGTATATATCACCGGACACTGCCGCTGAATTATCTATTCTTGGGAGTCGATCTAGGGGGTATGGGGACGGCTTAGGCTGCTCCATTGATTGTGGTAATCCAGATCCAAGTGCACCCATGGCATGTCCGTTCCTTTCGAACAACAGGACCCTGTTGGGCTTTGTTGAAATATTGCGGAAAAATGTCGTGGACTACTGCTTATTTCAGCACAAAAACTACAACAGCGGGTAATAAGACAGACACTACACATATTTGAAATATATAGCGTTGTTTAAATTTTTGTCACCTATCTCTTGTTCGCAATGCATACTGATCTGTCCTGAATGCAGCGACTTGGTTGCGGAGTATTCACCGTTGGCTGTACTGACCCGGGGTGATGTGATGTCCATGCTCCCGGGTAATGACATGTCGTCCTCTGTCGTCGAGTGCTGGTCAATGCTTCTGAACAGTCTTGTCGCGAACGGGAGCGGGTCTGATGATTATCCTAAGATGGCGTTCCTTGGTCTACGGCAGACGGTATGTCTAACGAGTTACTTTGTACATATGCATTATTTTTGCCTCATATTCTGATTCTTTTTGGAAAGTTCTTGATTAGAGTAACACTTCAACTGCATTGAAGTAACACTCTACACCTGTTTCAGTAACAAGGACACCAACTAATTACTGTGTACTTACTGCAAATATTCACACAATCCCAACCTTCTTACAGGATGCGATCATGAGGATTGTTGCTGAAAATCTAAGATCAGCGTCCTTAACGAACTCAAACGCATTGTTGAAGGAATGGCATACTTTCAAGGATAACTGTGGCGATACATTCCAGGTGGACGC
Organism: Agrostemma githago; assembly: GCA_958450325.1. Taxonomy (NCBI): domain Eukaryota; kingdom Viridiplantae; phylum Streptophyta; class Magnoliopsida; order Caryophyllales; family Caryophyllaceae; genus Agrostemma; species Agrostemma githago. The sequence goes on from OY288245.1 coordinate 28,544,665, forward strand.
TGATCTTATCTTTGTGCCCATCAACGTTGACGGGTACTTCTCATGCGTAGCCGTCAACCGAAAGAAGAAGACTGTCGATTTCCTCGACCACCGTCTCTACACATCGATCAGAGAAACAGATCTCTTTGCAGCCATCAAGACAATTGTGAGCCTCTATTCTTTATTTCATCAGTTTTTTATCACAATCTTGTGCGCCAATGAGTGATTTCCTTGACCACTATCATCAATCATATTCAGGTGGCGTCAATGAGTGACTTCCTTGACTATTATGAAGTTCCTGGTGCGGCGGATATTGTGTCGTACAGGTTCCGTGCGATTAAGCTTGGCTGGCAGTCTACAGTCACTAACAAGAACGAGTCAGGGATATTTCTTCTGATGCATATGTTGTTGTACGAGGGCCACGAATTCAATAACGATGACCTCCACAGGAAGGTTAATAGAAGATATTTGGTCGTCCAGCTTGCAGCAACAATCCTCCTAGCAGACTTGAACATTTATCGAAGGCGGTTGATCGGTGATGTAGATAAGTTTGTGGCAGCGAGGCCGAAATTAATTGAAGAATTGAAGGCCACGCGAGGAAAGAGCCGGAAATGGTAGTCAGTGAATGATTAGATTGGTTGATCATTATTTTGTACAAGGGTTAACCAAAAAACTAAGTGTCATTTTGTACAAGGTTACCCTATCCCTAAAACGTTGTCACTCAATGTCAGTATATCCCTTAAACTTTGTTACTCTGAACCCCGTAATTTGTTACTTCAATGAATGTCATGTGTTACCTTAATTCTTACATCTTCTACGCTGCAATTTTTACCTTAATTCTTACTCTTGTCAATTATGACATTCGATCAACACTTAAAAAATGATATCTCGTGTTATTCTAATTCATCTATCACGTTACTTTAATGAATAACTTGTGTTACTTTAACTGAATCTTCCTCCACCTATTATACTATCCAGGGAATGAATATCTGGAAGGAATTTATATCTGCAATTCCATCAAACTCTTCAAAAATAATAGCCCGTGTTACTCTAACTCATCTATCACGTTACTTTAATGAATAATGTGTGTTACTTTAACTGAATCTTCCTCTACTTATAATATTCTCCAAGGAATGAATATCTGTAATTCAATAAACCTTTAAAAAATAATTTACTGTAATGTTTCCAATTTATTACTGTAAAGAATAAGCTATGTTACTCTAACGAAGCAAATTGCCCTAATCAGAATACTGGTTCATCTTCTACATCTTCCTCGTCCTCGTCCTCATCTTCTTCATCTGATTCTGACTCTGATTCTGATTCATCGTCAGACGGTTCGACAGGCGGTGGCGGCCGTGCTGCAAAGGGATTGGGGCAATTCCTCTTGTCGTGGTGGGCCATCTGCTTACAATTGTTACACATGCGCTTCGGCTTCTTTGCAAGTGCAACGGATTTCGCCTTGCTCGATAACAACCTCTTGCCGCTTCCTTTCGTCTTGGAAATCTTCTGTGGGAGTATCGTTATCTTTGCTGTTGACGTACATCCTAGCATCTCTTCCAATTCTTGGGTTTTATTCAATGTCTCGCTCCCCCCAATCGGCTTAAGCTTCATCCTGAATTCGTGGATCAAAGCGCACATATCCTCCACATCTTCTTTATTAGCAGACCGTAGAATACCCATCGTCTCATGAACTACCGACCATAGTTTAGACATCTCTATCTACTTTCCGTCTATGATGCTATTTTCATCGCCTTCCACACCATCATCAACAACACGATATTTGCGCAGTGCATCCCTCGACCACCTTCCAGCTACGTAGTTATCGGGTATACTGGTCAGGCCCTTCGAGGAATATATCCAAATTATGTGTCGACACAGTATTCCCCTTGTCTCAAACAATTTACACGTGCACTTGACGTCCGACGTTTCTGCAGGAGGTTAGTATAGCATTAAGACTATCAGATATACAACCCACAAACTCACAAATCTCTCAAAACATGTGTTATTTTAATACGGTTTACTTTAATCAAATCGCGTTACTTTAACTAATACTATGTGTTACTTTAATACGTGCATTCTATTACTTTAACGCATAAGGTGAGTGATCCAAAAATGCAATATTGCATCCTGTGCTTGATCTACAACATACAATCCTCATTACTTTAACTAATAAGTTGTGTTACTCTAATACGTTCATCCCGTTACTTTAACCCATAAATCCCGTATAAGAGAAGACAGCAACTGCGTACCTTGTTTGTAGTGGACTAGAAATTCTTTACCCCTTGTGGCGTCCCTCACCGTAGTTACTTCAACCCCATCCCTTTCAGCAAAACCTCTCACACTGCACGTCCCAACTGAACACTTAACCTCCTCTTGAAATTCATCAAACACCACGTGGGTGTAGACCCTTGCTGCGTGCTGTTCTATCAGGAGGTGGGTCATTGTCTTCGGCAGAGATTGTATATTCTCGCTGTCAAGCTTTTTCTAGTTATACCTCTGCTGATCCATGGCGCTCTCAAACCACATCCAGAATTCAACCAACGTTCCATGATTGTTCTCAAACCGCTTGAAGAAGTTGTTTTCGCTCTCCGATCTCTGTGTTGTTCGAATTAAGCCTCCCATCTTCAGATCCCTGCAGTGCGCCATGACCCACCGCTTCCTAATCGAAAATGCAGTTTCGAACCACTGAACATCCCCCACGTCGTGCTCCTCCATTATTTCCATCCACCGCTCGTCGAATTCCGCTTCATAGATCTCGTCATCCCACACTATTGCATTTAATTTCTTCAGGAATTCCTGGTAGTCGGCCCGCGAGGCGCCGTATTTAGTCGGTACCTTATTCATTATATGCCACATACAAAATCGTTGCCAAGCCGATTTAAACATCTTCTCAAAAGATGCAATGATACCGGGGTCCTGATCGGTGATGATGTACTCTGGCTCCTTGCCGTCCATAGCCGTCAGGAACCGTTCGAACACCCAGTTGAACGATTTCTCATCCTCGTGCGCGATGAGAGCGCCACCGAAAGTCACCGATTGTTTGTGGTGATCGACACCGGTGAATGGGGTGAATATCATCTTATATTTATTCGTCCCGTATGTTGGGTCGAACGAAACTGCGTCACCAAATAACCTGTAGTTCCTCCTAGCAACACCGTCAGCCCAAAAGACCCTGCTCAAACTACCATCCTCATCCAGGTCGTAATCAAAGAAAAAAATCCCTTGTGATTGTCCGCCATACTCCTGAAACGATCGATGAATAACTGACCGTCCCTCTCATGGATGAAGCACTTTATATCTCTTCCAAATTTTTTGAAGTCGACTAGGCTGGCACCTACGTTTGCGAACCCTTCAACCTGCTCCTTACACATCTTGTAAGTCTGCGTTGCACCGATCTTCAGCTGCAACAATTCGTTGATTAAAGTAACGTATGACAAATGTTGAAGTAATAGTTAGACGTCATTAAAGTAACATGTTGATTGAGTAACCAGAAACTGGTAATTAACAGACGGCTTTTCATTAAAGTAACGGACTACATAAACCACAGTAACACAGAATCTGCATTAGAGTAACGAAATATTAATACAGAATGTGGATTAGAGTAACAAAATATTACCTATGGCGCAGTGAACTAAACACGCAGTGATCTCAATTTAAATAATTGAACCTGCAAGAAGTTACTCAACACATACCCGTGAATTATTCAGTATCATTTGCTTGTGGTACTTCGTGAGGTTTCTCGATAACTTATGGAACTCTCTGTCTTTTGGTGAAATTAGCTCGTGGTTGTGCCCGCTGTGAAACTTAATAATTCTAAGAGGCCCGCCTTCGCTGAACAACTTAATTCTTGCCATACAGCCAACACGACGGACCTTTGTTTTCCTTTTTGGTTCCTCCACAGCGACTCCCTCTGTCTTGCCCTCCGCTGCTTCCACCTTCGACGTGCCCTCCTTGGATGCCACATCTCCGTTGACTTTTTTTTTGTAAAAACCCTGCCTGTTGCATACTAGCAGCTTTGATTTAATCTCACCGCCCCGCCATCTTTTCGTTGTGTACCTCCTCACATCGAACCCGCAGGCCAATGCGTAGATTTTATAAAAGTTTACCGCTTCTTTCTGGTCTTTGAATATCTGCCCTACGTATGGTGTGAAAGTCTCACCTACATCCCTGCACCATTCGTTTGCTTCTACGTCAACTGAAAAACAAACCAGTGCAGTGAGGTAATTAGATTAGCAGAAGATGCGTATAAAATAGACATAAAGTAACAGATGTCTGTCTCCACGGTAACGGTTAGTGTGCATTAAAGTAACGAATATTGTGCACAAAAATAACTCCAGGTATATCTCATTCACGTATTTAAAAAGTATGTGATAACATGCAGTTTAAATACAATGAGCGTAACATCTAATAAAATATACATTTGTAATTGCCTCCATGGTGTCTATAATATAAATCACAGACAAAAAACTTACAGTTTGTTTGTTTGATGGGTTGATTATCGGCCGTAGAAGTAGATGTTACAGCGGCACAACGTAGAAGATGAATGACCTAACGTCTATTATAATTCGTTGACTGAACTCGTGTACTTTTATTGTAGGTTATTTTGATTTGAAGTCGTTGACGATAGTGAAGCAGTATATTTCTTTGAATGGGCAGTTACTCTTTTTATTTTGTTTCCTAATTTGTTGGCAATCACGTCCCACTATTATAGGGAACAATATCTTTTTTAATCATTATTTTAATACGGCAGTTTCATATATTCCAATGACTATCTTATGCGCTACAATAACAGATGTTAAGAGCTAAAGTAACGAATTATATGTATTAACGTAACAGAGCATAAAAGTAGTAGACTCCCACGATTATAGGAAACAATATCTTTTTTTATTATTATTTAGAAATGTCGGTTTCAAATATCCCCATGACTCACTAATGCGTTACAATAACAGACGTTAAGAACTAAAGTAACATCTTCGTTGAATTAAAGTAACGTATCAAAAAAATAACAGAAGTTAAAGTAACACATTACCTGAACTGAAATAACCAAATGCGATTCATATGCAGCATTACTATAGTTGAACGTAGAAAAGTAGAAACTACAATATATACTCACAGTTTGTAACTTCCACGATTTGCATATCAGCCATTGATTATGTCACTGTATGTGTTATTGAATGAAAAGCAGCGCGACGAAGACAATTATTCACTGAATGTGTTATTGATTGTGTCGTACTGAAATCAATGGCAGCGGCGCGTAGAAGATGATGAATGACTGAATGTATTTTTGAAGAATGAATGATTGAATGAGCGATAGAACGATGAAGAAGAAGGTGGCGGAAACGTAAATAATGAAAGCGAGAATGAATGAGATTGATACGTTACTGAGATATTCACTTTCCTATATTGTTGGATGCAGTATCTTTTTTTATTATTATTAAATTAGTGATTTTATCTCGTCCCTTGATCCATCTCCCATCCAACGGATGGGATGAGGACTTAAGGACTCAACGCATATATAGGGACTCATTAGAACCCATCTATATATATATGTATATATATATATATATATATATATATATAGAGAGAGAGAGAGAGAGAGAGAGAGAGATAGGTTCACATAAGGCCAACAACTCTTATAAGTTCATAAGTTCCAGTGTTAAAGTTACACAAAAAGTGCTTAAAGTTACACGAGATGAATGTTAAAGTTGCACTTTATCACTTGAAGTGATAACAGTGCTGAATGTTATAGTTACATATCAATCTTGAACAAATGCAACTTCAACGTATGTCAACTGTAACTTTAATATAGACTTAATTGCATGTGGTGAACTTATTTGATCCCTTCTCTCTCTCTCTCTCTCTCTCTCTCTCTCTCTCTCTCTCTCTCTCTCTCTCTCTCTCTCTCTCTCTCTCTCTCTCTCTCTCTCTCTCTCTCTCTCTCTATATATATATATATATATATATATATATATATATATATATATATATATATATGCAAGTTGGCTCTAATCCTATTTCTAATGGGAGATTAGAAGTAGCAGTAATTCCAAAAGAATAAGGAAAGTATGTCATCTCGGGTATCTATTTCATATTTTCCTTAAAGAAATTGTTCATCCCAATCCAAATCAAGTAAATTCAAGGATCTCGGGTCATCCGTCGTGTCAGATAATGACAGGATGACGTAAAAAAAAAAGTACAAAGCTACATGTACGACAAGTTCAAGGCTTACTGACTTCCATGTCAAGCTAAATACAAGGCATCCCAGGTCGCCCGTCAAGTCAGATAATGACAGGGTGACGATAAAAAAAATAGAGCCACCGTACGACAAGTCTGGTGCTCGTCGACTTCCAAGTCAAAGTCAAACAAAAAAAAATGTTCGAGACCCTGCCACTCCAGAACACCTAAACGGTGTACGTGACAAGGTCCCGAGGGGGCAATTTGTAGACACTAAAAAATTTATTAAAGTGCCGAATAAATTAAATTAATTAATTATTTTGAGTTAATACGAAATTTTAACTCAATTTAGTTATTTCGCCCCGAGTAAAGAAAATATGGGTCGATCCGAAATACAAATAGATTATTTGGATCATTAAACCCGAAAATAAGACAAATTGGACCGATGTCACTAATAAGCCCATAAATGGGCCTGTGATTACAAAGTCCACCAAGGAGAACCAAAACTCTATAAATAGAGCTCTTCTCATTCATTTGAAGAAATTGAAAAATTCTGAAGCAAAGGATCCAGAGAGGAAAAGACAAGAAGTCGCTACAAGCTCTCCATCAAATCCGTCACAAGCAGTCAGAAGATCCAAGACAAATTCAAAACGTTCAAGGGAGATTCAAGTCATCGCGACCCTCTCAAGAACATCAAATTACTACGCGCGCGAGGCAGTACAAGTCAGCTACGCACGCATCCCTCACGTGTACCGCGTACACGTGTTCCATAAACAGCGTTAGAATCAGAGGATACTTTAGAGGTTGTACACAAACTTTTGATAAATAATTAATAAAAATTTATTTGTTTTCCTTGTTTTGTATTTCAGTTAGCTGCGATACAAAATTTGTGGTTACATTCGCTTTAGTAAAAATTATAGAAATTTGATATTCTTAATAAACTCGTTAAGACGAATCAAACAAGATCTCACATGATTATATTTGCTCTTGTAGATTGCCGAGAATATCGAAGATTCTCTTAACACGTGAATAGTGTAAAAACGAGATATGGGGTGTTTAGATATGAAGGGAGGGAGTATCTTATATACGGAGTATCAAAAATTATATCAAAAAATTTTCTCAACTTTGAATATTACATTAAAATCAAATACTTCGTATATGGAATTAATTGAAATATGGGAAGTATTATTATTTAAAATTTGACGCTTATATGATTGAGTTGATCATTTTGTTATCATCAATTCATCATAACTCATAAGCTAATTTGGATTTAGTGTTCTTATATTTAAAGACATACGAGTAGGAAATAATAATTTATAAACATAATTATGATGTCAGATTTTTTATAAGATGATTACATGAGCGTTTAACTATTAAGGTAGCCAACGTATGCATGCAATGATGCGATTTCTTTAACACAAATATACTGTATTTTTCAATTGATTTCTCTTAACACGGATTAACGTTGTCTTTTTAAGGATCCACCTTATTTAAGACCAAAAAGAAATTAGTACACGTACCGTATAATAAAAAGACAGAGAATAAAGCATAGTGTAGACACCCACATTTTGACCGCCAGGTGTCTATAGCAGTTTCCGACAAACACCCGATGATGATCGGACGCAAACGTGCTTTAATATATTCGGAAACGGGCTCAAAATCATTGGCATTTGGCTTGGGCTCATTATGGAGTACATATCTCACAAAACCAACCTCAAAATCAGGCCCAGTGGGTCGTTTCGAGTCAAATAAGACTAATTTGGGTCGATTCCGACACCAGGGGTAAAACCGTCTTTTAGCGACCGAGTCAAAACCCGGTCAAATATTTTCCCAAGACACGTGAGTCAGCCGTGACACCTCACACGGCTGATTCATACTCCAATCCTACGAAAAATCAGCTTCACAAAATATTAAACAAATCCGTTTAAGGATAGAATTCGATCTCAAGTAGGAATTCTATCCGAAAACCGTATCAAACACCCGACCGAGTGCAAATACTCGGCCGAGTAGCCTACCAACCAGCCGGTTCCCTTTCTTCCTTCACAAGAAAGCGGAATTCTCATTCCTCTCAAATTCTTACGTTTCCTATCCTAAACGGTAGTTCAAACTCTCCTAGCCAAGGTCGGGAACTCCCTATAAATAGCCCCTTGCACAAGTCAAAATTCATTCATTATCAATCATCAAACACCATCAATTATCATTCATAATTATTCATATTCACGATACATCAAGCATTCATACAATACACTAAAACGTTCGATATCATACCACACAAATACACCGATAGTACACCCAAAGGAACCGGCCCGATACCCGACACCCTTCACGTCCAAATCAAGCCACCACAACTCACCGACATACACTCGACGCTCTTGTGCCCAAGCCACGTCCCGACGAGCCCCGATCCGAGTAAACAGAAGCATGTAGGTTGAGGGTGTACCAAACCCGATTTCTCCTTCTCCTTCTCTTCTCCTTCTCGTCGTTTTTTTATTACGGGTCGTTCGTCACTTTTTTATTTTGTTTTCTAATATCGATATTACTAAAAACTATTTTCGTACATCGAACATTCTTAAAAAATATGATATCAACTCTATAGTTGATTATCGTATCAAAAAGAATTATATTAAATCTCATCGATGCTAAGAAAATCGTTACATCTTTATTTACAAAATACAAACGATTTTAAACGCGGAGAGAATTAACATCTTTTTCGTTCAAAACTCTTTTTTTTCAAACAATTTTACAAAACCCTTTTCTAAAAATCATTCCGAATACTCGATATCGATTTCATAATCGAATATCGGGTACGACGAATATCGAAAACATAAATCGAGTATAAATTAATTCATATTTGTACGCGATTTATCAAAATTAACAATTTTCTAACAACAACGGAACCGGGACAGACCCGCACGCGAGTCGCGCCCCACCCAGGCGACTCGCGCACGGGCCTGAAACCCTAACCCTTTTTTTAGCTTTTTCGTTCGTTTTATTATTTATTCTACGAAACGATTTCTAAAATTTATATCTTTTCTAAAACTATTCCGAGTATTTGATATTGATTTCGCAGTCAATTATCGAATATAACGAATATCGAAAATATTAGATCGAGTGCAAATTATGCGATATTTGTACGCGATTTAATAAAAGCATCGAATTTTCAAAAAACCGATTTCAAAAACAGGCCGTCACGCGACCCGCCGGCATCCCGGGCAAACCGCGCGGCCGGCTGTCACACGATACGCTTTTTCTTTTTTTATTATTTTTTGAGCTTCATTTTTTATACAAAACAGCGTCTTTTAACGATATTTTTCAGATTTCGATTAATATTTTTCTCGATCTCGTATATTTATTATATTTGCTATATTTTTATTCACAAATCGATACTAACTCGTTTGTTCATCTTTTGTAGCAAATTCATTTTTTTTTCATTTGTTTTATTATACTAAAACGAACCTCACATGCTAAATTCAACTTCGACGTTAGTTTTTCATGCATTAAACAGACTTAGCAACCCATTCAATTCCTCGCATTTTTAGGAAAACAATGTTTGCATATCATTCATCGTATTACTAACGCGCGTATTAAAAAATCATTCGATATCCTAGTAGAGGCCGCTAATGTGCGGGCGGGGTTGGGTGTTCTTAGTGAACTTCCCAACACGTACCCTCACCCCTTACTCAGAACCGTGGTTTCCGGATGTCCGAATCCATTGGCAACGAGAGTCATTCAATATACGATTAACCGATCAAGTCGGCATCGGTATCGAACTGCAAAGGGACGAGCCCAATAAACTCTGACATCGGAAATGGGCCGTATTTTGTATACGGCCCACTACGACATAGAGTGGGCTCGAACGGTTCCGAATAATCATAAAATTCGGTGGCGACCCCAACTTCGATTTAAATTTCAATTTGACCATCTCATATGGAGATTCATTCGCCTCCCCAAACCCGCGCGTGGCCGCGTCGGGGTGGACCTATGTCATGTCCACAATTTGGCGACTCCGCTGGGGATAGATGATACGTTACTGACCTTCAGCATCCTTAGGGTGAGACTCGAATAGAAATCGTTTGACTAGTACAATACGCGTTTTAGTTTTACGGTTCATGCATAACCCCATATTTTCCTGGGCCGGTACTGGTGACCGACGTCCCACTATACTATCGATGTAGTCCAAATTGGATATGTCGAAGGTGTCCATTAGCCGATTCGTATGGATTTTACGGCATGTTCTAAGCTCAACTCGACTTAGGAAGTCCGCCCTGATTCTCGATAGGCTGTGTACACTGGTATAGACCCTTTCAGACTGACCGAGACTTAGAATTAGAGCATACTTGGCGTCGTTATACTGTTTCCATGACTACGTGCTACCTGATTTACAAGTCTTTTTTCAAAAACCGTCATTTTCAAAATTGCATCCTTTTCAAAATATCCAATTTCAAAACCCGGGACGTATACCGAATTTAGGATCCACGATTTTACTCAAAATAGCCTATTTTTAGCCGGTATTATGCCCATTTCAAAACTCGAAAAAAATTTCGAACTTTCAAAACCCTCCCCGGTCCGCCTTTCCGTTTTCTTTTTCGAAAAAAAGGGCCGGGCTACTCTCCCCGATTTTACTCGGGCTTTCAAAAATCAAATTTCAAAACCTTCCTCTTCTTAGGACTTCCCGTATTTAGCAGTGTCGGGTCATGTCGTGAGTCGTCAAGGTCTTCTAGCGTCGAAACTCCGTCGATCTTATATCACGGATTTCCTCCCTATCCCAGTCCGCCTTATTAGACTAAGGCAAGGCCCACCTACGTAGGACATACTCCTACGAAGGTTGGCCCGTCTACCCAATCGAGTCCAAAGTCTGGGGAATATCTCACGTGGTCCTCCTTTCGAACAGGGCCCAGCCCACACAGCTGGATCGTAAAGGAGGCCCACCTTTCACAAGTCACCCGTCTAGGAGTCTTTTCCGAGTCGACCTTTTACAAGGCATAGCCCTATAACAAAAGGTTTGTGACCCTTACGTCTAAGGGTCACTCGTCCGACATCGAATCTTAACCAAATTTTCGATCCCACTCGGGGGCTACCCTTCATCAGAGCGGTCAATCACGGTTGCTCTAAGGGTCATGTCTTACACGTGTCTCACATACCCCACTTTCGAGCCACTTAGATGCCACACCATCTGAGTCCTATCTGAGTCCTTAGTCTCACTTGGGGGCTATTCTCCGACGGAGCGATTAATCACGGTCACTCCGATGATACCATACACATTTGTCATAGGAGAGTCTAACCCAAGTCAAACTGGAGTCGTCTCTCCTCCCGTGCTATTTCCTATGCCTTGGTGTACTTGAGTTCCGAAGCAACTTTCCTGATTACGCGGTATTCTTACAGACAGGCCGCCCTTCACCTGAACCATGACTAAGGACTCCTTTGATCAACTGACCGCCTCGTTGGCCAAGATCCAAGATCAACTGAACCAGATAAGGGGAGACCAAACCGCCATTGCCACCCGTTTGAGTGCCTTGGAACAAAGGACTCCTAAGGTCGGGAATGAAACCACTGGGCCAATAGCTGAACTGGCCAACGCAGTCCGCAAGGTGGAGGAACAGGTCCACCTGTCGACCAACAATTCAATCCCTACGGAAAATGCTCGTTCCTATTCACCTTTGACCGACGAGCTGCCCGCTAACCTCAACCTGACGAACCTACCAATGTTCGACGGGACGGAAGACCCGGTATTACATATCCGAGCTTTCAAAGAATTCATGGCCATCAAAGGAGTGAAGTCAACCATGTTCAAGCACTTGTTTGCTTCCCCCCTCAAGAAGCACCCGAAAGCCTGGTACTACCGGCTTGACCCCAAGAAGTACAAGACTTGGGATGACGTGGCGACGGAATTCGCTCGGAATTATGCCGATAATACCGAGATCCAGACCACGATGCGTACTTTAGAAATCATGGCCCAAGAGCCCAAGGAAGGTTTCACCAAGTACCTTCAAAGGTGGAGGGCCGAGAGTGTGAAGTTGGTAGACAAGCCCAACGAGAAGACACTAGTGGAGGCGTTCATCAATAACCTCCTACCTTTCTACCGCATCCATCTTAAGTATGCCGGCATTTCCAACTTTGCAGTGCTTACCGAAATGGGCATTAGGATTAAAGACGATCTTCGACATAATGAAGATCTGGGTGAAGCTTCTACTGAAGGCTATACTGGACATCAGCTTGAGTCCTTAGAAGCTGAATTGACAACATCATCCGAGTGTCCGGATTTGATTTAAGTCCGAGTCTGAGTCCGAGTCTAGGATGTGCTATTTCTTCCAAAGTCAAAGTCAAAATCCAAATCAGAGTCAGAGTCTTTTGCGTTTTGTCCTCTTTTTCAAAATTCAATAAAATCAGCTTTTCTATTGCTCATATATACTTCCTTATGTGTTTCCGAGAACATGATAAACACCGTCATACACTGTGAGCACATGCACATGACTATTACAGGCACATCTATAATGACTGCAGGAAATCGAGACCCGTGTTTTCCTTTACCTGTTCCATGTCTGACATAGGAAGCCACAAAACTACACTTAGCAGGAGCGGTATCGAATCCAATGACGAATTTAGGTAGTCTCCTAGTTTGGGTTCAAGACGGGAGGCAAGCCCATTTCCCACAATAAACACCCATCCAATAAGACTACCAATCCCTACCTTAGGTGTTAGTCTGACCAACAGGAAAAACAAAAAAAACTGGACAAAAAAAAATCAAAAGTCCAAGGAAAAAAGCAAAAGGCCAAAAAAAAAAAGCAGGCCATCATAAAAGAGAGCATCCACGACCAGAACGGTCAACACAAATGAAGATCCCATGACCGGGGCTAAGAGGTCAACCAACAAAAAATATTCAAATGCCCATGACCGTGGTCAACGGTCCACTCAAGATCAATACTCATACCATCCAATAAGGGAGAAACAATCAAGCTGGTCAACTAACACCACATTTAGCCTTCTCACATTACAACCCTCAAGACCTTCCCGAGACCCAGGCTAAAGACAGCCCGGAATTTTGAGGATTCAAGCTCCATAGGATACCCCTAACCATTAGGGCCAGACATGGAAACCAGATCCCGCATCATCAAACATATCCCGATCAAAGTTCGAGCCATTTTACTCGACTTCCCCTTTACATAACAGAATTCACAATCACCATATGCAAACCCGAGAGCAAAACTCGTCAAATCCTTTACCTAAGCATACACAATCCCGAGAGCAAAACTCGTCAAATCCCCAAGAGCAAAACTCGTTAAAATCCCCGAGAGCAAAACTCGTTAAAATCCCATCCCAATTCTTCTCATTCAAACCACTTACCAACCCCAAACACGGGAATTTAACGTGCCCAAATAGTGCACACCACCTCTGGGGGCTATCCCGGAGAATGCTCACAGTCACAGGATCAATATCCTAACCATTCTAGCCCTTTGATCAAGACATCATTGGGAATGCACCTAACCTGCACCATTGTTATGGCTAGTTACACACAAAGTCCTATTAGACTAGGCACCATAATCTTTCAATCACTGAACTACGGCTTGGTTTGATTTCACTATACGTGAATACGTAGGCAGCCTTTCAACAGAGGCACAACCACCCACATTGACACGCATTCAAAAAGCATCATCATTCCGGTCACGACACCGTCATGTTCTTAATAGCTAGCTTTGTCGTCCTGGGGGCTTCTCTTAGGCAGAAAACCTCCATCCACTCACAAAATCCAGATAAAATTCAAAAAATCTAGCCTCCTTTCTATAGTATGTCCTAGTACTCGCCTCAGTCGAAGACAAGAATCTGTCAGGACTCGAGGCAATACCCACTTTGGAAATGTACCCTAAAATCAAAAATTCAGGAGAGCACTAGACTACAACAGTCTCATTACATATTACAGCAACCCCGTATAGCATATCTATCCCACTTCGATGTTCGACCATGTTGTCACTCGTCTAGGCTACGGAATAGCGCAACTTAAGAGTCTTGTTAGGTGGCCCACCCCCTACCGAGTCACGGTCCAACCCCTCGAGAGTCCAGTCGTGTCTGTCAACTCGTCCGGTCACGCCCAGCGTCGAGTCTGTCGATAGGTCTCTCTCTTCAAATTCTCATTTTAAAATTTGCAAAACTTAGCCATTTGAGAAAACCCTTTTCGACAAGGTCAAATTTCGGTCTATTTAAATTGCAAATTTCTTTTCTACCCATTTTAGTTTTGAAAACCTATTTCCTAGCACGTGAGCTGCTTTCAGGACCTCGATTTCAAAATTAAGCAAAAATCATTTTTTTATTCCCCAGCGCGAGTCATATTTGTTTCACCTACATGTTGCATGCAAAATTTTATGTAACTTATACAGGTACAATTCAAGACCGCGCAATTCACATAACTCCCCAGCGGCATAGACTTATACGACAAGTCTGATTCCCCACGGAGTTATCATCATCAACTTAGGTACATTTCTAGTCTCCGGCCGGCGGGCCCTTTACGCAGGTCTAATGGACCTTAAACGACCCGACCGGAAGTCTGCTAGGTCTTAATCTTTGATTGGCCTGGTAGCTACTCTGACTTTCACCTTGTCCAAGCCTCAGTCAGAGTGGGGGCTCTGTAGACACCTACTTTTGACCGCCAGGTGTCTATAGCAGTTTCCGACAAACACCCGATGATGATCGGACGCAAACGTGCTTTAATATATTCGGAAACGGGCTCAAAATCATTGGCATTTGGCTTGGGCTCATTATGGAGTACATATCTCACAAAACCAACCTCAAAATCAGGCCCAGTGGGTCGTTTCGAGTCAAATAAGACTAATTTGGGTCGATTCCGACACCAGGGGTAAAACCGTCTTTTAGCGACCGAGTCAAAACCCGGTCAAATATTTTCCCAAGACACGTGAGTCAGCCGTGACACCTCACACGGCTGATTCATACTCCAATCCTACGAAAAATCAGCTTCACAAAATATTAAACAAATCCGTTTAAGGATAGAATTCGATCTCAAGTAGGAATTCTATCCGAAAACCGTATCAAACACCCGACCGAGTGCAAATACTCGGCCGAGTAGCCTACCAACCAGCCGGTTCCCTTTCTTCCTTCACAAGAAAGCGGAATTCTCATTCCTCTCAAATTCTTACGTTTCCTATCCTAAACGGTAGTTCAAACTCTCCTAGCCAAGGTCGGGAACTCCCTATAAATAGCCCCTTGCACAACTCAAAATTCATTCATTATCAATCATCAAACACCATCAATTATCATTCATAATTATTCATATTCACGATACATCAAGCATTCATACAATACACTAAAACGTTCGATATCATACCACACAAATACACCGATAGTACACCCGAAGGAACCGGCCCGATACCCGACACCCTTCACGTCCAAACCAAGCCACCACAACTCACCGACATACACTCGACGCTCTTGTGCCCAAGCCACGTCCCGACGAGCCCCGATCCGAGTAAACAGAAGCATGTAGGTTGAGGGTGTACCAAACCCGATTTCTCCTTCTCCTTCTCTTCTCCTTCTCGTCGTTTTTTTATTACGGGTCGTTCGTCACTTTTTTATTTTGTTTTCTAATATCAATATTACTAAAAACTATTGTCGTACATCGAACATTCTTAAAAAATATGATATCAATTCTATAGTTGATTATCGTATCAAAAAGAATTATATTAAATCTCATCGATGCTAAGAAAATCGTTACATCTTTTTTTACAAAATACAAACGATTTTAAACGCGGAGAGAATTAACATCTTTTTCGTTCAAAACTCTTTTTTTCAAACAATTTTACAAAACCCTTTTCTAAAAATCATTCCGAATACTCGATATCGATTTCATAATCGAATATCGGGTACGACGAATATCGAAAACATAAATCGAGTATAAATTAATTCATATTTGTACGCGATTTATCAAAATTAACAATTTTCGAACAACAACGGAACCGGGACAGACCCGCACGCGAGTCGCGCCCCACCCAGGCGACTCGCGCACGGGCTTTAAACCCGAACCCTTTTTTTAGCTTTTTCGTTCGTTTTATTATTTATTCTACGAAACGATTTCTAAAATTTATATCTTTTCTAAAACTATTCCGAGTATTTGATATTGATTTCGCAGTCAATTATCGAATATAACGAATATCGAAAATATTAGATCGAGTGCAAATTATGCGATATTTGTACGCGATTTAATAAAAGCATCGAATTTTCAAAAAACCGATTTCAATAACAGGCCGTCACGCGACCCGCCGGCATCCCGGGCGAGCCGCGCGGCCGGCTGTCACACGATACGCTTTTTCTTTTTTTATTATTTTTCGAGCTTCGTTTTTTATACAAAACAGCGTCTTTTAACGATATTTTTCAGATTTCGATTAATATTTTTCTCGATCTCGTATATTTATTATATTTGCTATATTTTTATTCACAAATCGATACTAACTCGTTTGTTCATCTTTTGTAGCAAATTCATTTTATTTTTTTTCATTTGTTTTATTATACTAAAACGAACCTCACACGCTAAATTCAACTTCGACGTTAATTTTTCATGCATTAAACCGACTTAGCAACCCATTCAATTCCTCGCATGTTTAGGAAAACAATGTTTGCATATCATTCATCGTATTACTAACGCGCGTATTAAAAAATCATTCGATATCCTAGTAGAGGCCGCTAATGTGCGGGCGGGGTTGGGTGTTCTTTGTGAACTTCCCAACACGTACCCTCACCCCTTACTCAGAACCGTGGTTTCCGGATGTCCGAATCCATTGGCAACGAGAGTCATTCAATATAGGATTAACCGATCAAGTCGGCATCGGTATCGAACTGCAAAGGGACGAGCCCAATAAACTCTGACATCGGAAATGGGCCGTATTTTGTATATGGCCCACTACGACATAGAGTGGGCTCGAACGGTTCCGAATAACCATAAAATTCGGTGGCGACTCCAACTTCTATTTAAATTTCAATTTGACCATCTCATATGGAGATTCATTCGCCTCCCCAAACCCGCGCGTGGCCGCGTCGGGGTGGACCTACGTCATGTCCACACATAGTAGGAGTAATCTTTATTCTTTATACGGAGAAAAATAAAGCGGAGTACTACCACTCGTTATTTGTTAAGCATAGAGGCATAATAGAATATCGTTAGGTTTAGAGTCAATTACAAGCATGAAGATAGACACAAGCTTAGTGTGTGCTGCTTCCTACTGTATCTGCCTATACGTCGCATCAATCAGCTGAAATAAAGACACATCCTGTACTAATTCGTCTACTTTCCTCACAAAAATATCCCTCCCACTCAATTACCCCCAGCAGGTTCACTAACACAAACCAAACCACTTACCTTTCCTCCCCCAGTAAAAACCAACTAAATATTGTGCTTCCCAGGATTCTTTTTACTGTATGTGTTCAACCTCATCAAGCACAATCACAGGGGTAAGTCTTCTGCTCCTCATCACCTTTCGCTGCTGTGGTTCACATCACTCACGACAAACTTCCAAAAGAATGTTATGTTTGCTCATTGTCGTTGCTTCATATCCATAATGTCTGCATTCTCTTGTATAGGGTCATTGTACCTTAATCTTTCATACTATTGCTCCTATTTTTTTGAATGTCAGACATTTTTTATTCGTTCTTCTGTCTTTGTCTACTTCATTCAGCCTCTATATGCACAGAATGAGGTCAGCTACGATGAGTTAGGGTATCAGACACAAAATAATGTATGCTAGATTGTACAGCCTAACACTCGAGAATCATGGAAATATAAATGTCTACCACATCTGTGCTTAAATGTGGGTCTTGTGTCATTTTTTTGGCAAGTTCAACAACCACGTATTAGCGTGGTCAACCAGTAGTTGTGCAGCAACAACTCTGGCTGTAGTAGGCTCTGTTCAGTATTGATGTTGAGAGGGAATAGGATTATTAGAATGTTAACTGGTAACCACGTAGACATTCTACATTGTGAATGCTTTACTGATGCGGTCACCCAGAGCTGCTTCGATAGCGGTCCTAAAGCAAAAAAACTGGTACTTGATATCTATGTTTTTTTAGAAAGCCTGCCTTTAAGCTCCTATGCTCCTATGCCTTAATGACGATGGCATTGTATTAGCATGAGATGCAACGACGGGAGAAAATAGTTTTGACCTATAGCATGAACGGCAACATTTGCCTAAAGCTTTTCAAATGATACAGGGTTCAGGCTACAGTATGGCTAAGTTTTTGTGCAAAGGGTGGGCACTAGACAACGAGGTCTCCGGCAGGCGTGAACAGTTCCTGGAGAGACGGGATAGAAAAATGCGCCGCATACCGTTTATATTCAGCCAACACCACAACGTTAAAGCACACAGCATGGAGTGGGCGCCGGTAGAGAATGTCCTATGTAATGAAGATATCATGTGCAGAATCTTTGAGCTACTTCCCTGTGCTCCCGACAAGGCAAACGTAGTTGTAACGTGCAAAGCGTGCGCGCGAATGTTCGCCCTACATTTGGAAGGACCGAAGTGGAATGCAGAATACAGTAGCCAGCTACGCACAGAGCACGAGTACGGGCTAACAGTTGTGTATCGTGGTAACATTGTAATCTCAAAGAAATGCAAATGCTATAGGGTTGTCACTCCAATTGCCAAAGCGATGCTACACAAGAGGCAGCATGCATTGAAACAAACTTCTCACTTAGAGGTCAGGAAGTGTCCTCCGGGACATATTTCTGCCCATGACTTCAAGACGGTTCCAGTTGAGAGGCGTATATGGTCAAAAAGGATCGTGAAAATGTTGATGTCCACGTCAAGCGACCAAGAAAATATGCGCAGTGCTCGTCGGGAACGATTAAATGGTCCTGCACTTCCTAGCCAGCTCTGAAATGTTCGCTCCTTTTTCCCCAGGCATTTACTTATGATCAAAGCTTACTTTGACGCCCTGTTTATGGTGGTCTATGTAACCTTTTTTGGGATTTGGCCTAATGTACGCCGTACTTTGTTGATTTCCGGCACCACCAAGGCCTCTGCCAGACCTAGCGTATTATTAAGACATCGTTAGAGGCAACCACTGATTAGACTTCTTCTGATAACTCATAAATCCAGACCCAAATGCTAAGGCGCCTACCATAAACATAAACGAGAAATCTGAAATGCACGAATATTCGCACAAACTCGCTACATATCCCATTTCCTTCGCCACAAGCATAAGCGATACGTTTTTCAGGAAATGGCCAGTTGCACCCGGCAAACTGGTTTCCTTCTCCGTATGGAACTACCACTGCCGTCAGCGCTGCACCAGTACAACCTGCAGGTAGCGTGCCCCTCACCATGGCAGATGCATACTTGGTTACCTCAATATATTTGAGGTCTACGGAACGCCACGTTTGCTTCACACTATATTGTGACAGCTCCGACTCTATACTGCTGAAGAATTGCGCACCCCAGTATAAATCTACAGGCTATCGAGGCACCGCGGTAGTACACCCCTAGACACATGCAAACAGCCTCCCCATTACTGCCGCACGGAACATGAAGAGCACTCAGAATCGTACTCAGCATTTCCAAATTACACACCGAAATAGTTGACGCGACATCAGAGAAGTACATGTTCCACTTCATAGCAAACAAGTCTGGTGAAACAATACTACACGTTTTAAAAATCGCGAGAAAAAAAAAACACAAAGAAACACACAATAAAATTAGAATTACGTAACTCTTAAAAGACCATACTTAAATTTGACAACTGCCTTGAGTTCCAATACAACACTTAGACGCAAATATCGCGCTAATAGAAATCCATAAACCTAATACTTCCATTGCATAATCCAAGATCGGAATAAAATACACACACATAGTCATAGAACGAAAACACATCAGCAAACACAGTTAGTCAGAACCGTCGCACTCACTCCATAACCACTCGTCGGAATCGTAATTAAGTCGATCTGCCGATACCTCTTGATCACGTAAGAAGTCTAGCTCTTCTTCCATAGTTACTTCATTATATACATCATAATAATGAACAGAATCACGTTCAATGAAAATTCGTCCCGCTCCGGATAGTAGATCAAGCAAACTTTGATAGTTGATAACACTGAACAATCGCCTGACCATTTCTGTAACTTCAGACCTTAATTTGCGTCGTTCTTCGGCTTTTGCGCTCGCTGAATCTGAAATCACATAGTGAAACAACTAAACGATACTTCCCATGTTCAAAATATTACTATGCCCCCTAAAACTATAACACATTTGAAACCAACAACGTATATTACCTGATGTCACGTTAGTCAAAATAGGTAGGCTCAGCACAGCATTTGCATTCCCAGATATGATGGAACTCAGCATTGTCAACGGTGGTTCACAGTGTACCATATTCATGTACACGGCTTCAGGCATAACGATGTTCAAACGTTCAAGAAAACGAGGAGCATGATCTATTATCATGTCAATTTCCCGCTGATATTCTCGAACTTGGTCATCCCATACTGTCATCTCCTCCAACTTTTTTTTAAGATGCAGTACAATTACCCAAAGAGAAAAAAAATGATTCCCCTGTTATTAGCAATAAACTATTAAAATAGGTAGGAAGATGCTACGTCCTATGGAAATGAACGTTTTTATATGTGATTGCAATAGTCTGAGAGGTAGGGGCAAATATTATAGCTTTTTCGAAATTCAAATTCCACTACTAAATTCAAATTGCATCACTCAGCATGCAAAGCCACATATGCAAACGGTTCACATAGTAGAGTCAATCTATTACACTTATTATTTTAATCTCTCACATTTTAATAAATGTGGGTAAATCATTGTGGGAGTGGAGGGAGTAGTAGTTCGGAGAGAGTAGTCTTTTTAATCGCCTAACAACATGTAATATATTGTTATCGTTATTGCTTGAGGCAGACTTACTTCGCAAATATAACCATCCATTTATATTCGTAAAATAGATGATGTATCGACGGTCAGTGAATTTTTTCTCCAAACAAAGGTGTATTAGACGATTATTTATAGATACCCCATATATCCGTCATTTGCCAATTTTAATATTTTGATTCAGGGAAAAAAAAAAGCACCCTCTATGGCAGGTTTACATACTGCAGGCCGTAAGCCTTCACTGTAACACCCCTGATTTTATAAAATAAATTAAGTTAAAGTTATAATCGTATTTATATTTTATTTACGATTTAACTCGTAATTTTTAAAATTATTATAAAACGAATTTATCGTTTAATCGTTTCAAACTCCTAAAATTCTATTT
This sequence comes from Agrostemma githago, assembly GCA_958450325.1. Classification (NCBI taxonomy): domain Eukaryota; kingdom Viridiplantae; phylum Streptophyta; class Magnoliopsida; order Caryophyllales; family Caryophyllaceae; genus Agrostemma; species Agrostemma githago. Next base: position 28,566,064 of record OY288245.1, read on the forward strand.
GACTCGGAAACTTTTCTTATTAAAACATAATTTTATTTATGTTTTGACCCATTTTATATATTTAATTTAATTCTTATCGAAAGTCTATTTCGACGATTTAAATTCTAAATTCTTTTTATTTAAGCTCCAATTTCTATTTTCGGCGCGAAGTTCATTTATTTTAAGTTTCGTCAAAATATCTATTTTCTTTTCTCGAGAAATCAATTTAATTCACTTTATCGAAGATTTATTATTTATCGAAAAATACTATTTCATCGTTTAATTATTTATTTGTCTCAACTTCGTTTTCGTCTCAAATAATTTATTTACTCATTTTATTTGACGGGTCGATTATTTGTTAATTTTATTAACTCGTTTTAATTCGATTCATGTCAACTTATCGTTACAGAATTCGTTTAATCCGTATTTCTAGCCCGAGCTGATTCAGCCCCTTTTCCCATTTCTTCCTTTTAACGTTTTGTTGCACTCCACCTATTCAGTTCACTTTCCTATGTTTAAGTTACGTTCACCCCCTTTACTCCTTGTTTAATTCCACCGCCTCATATGTTCATACCCTCATCATTCACTCCTCAGCTTATTCATTCCCCTTCATTGTATCCACCGCTTCATTCCTTGATGTTTCCTCTCCTTGCTCGCCTTTTCTTCTTCACACCTTTACCAGCCTCATCATCAATATTGTCGACTTGCCTCCTCCTTCCTTTATGCCATGGCAATCAGCACCTTTTCTCGATCTCCTCCATCGCTATCGATCCTCTGTTTCGCTACTGTTGTTGCTGCTACACTACTGTTGTTGCTGCTCCGTTTTGGTCTCGGTATCTGCGAGAGGCAACCTCTGTTTCCTCTGGTTCCTTCTTCTTCTTTTCGTCCTATTGTTTTCCCTTCCTTCTGTCCTTTTTCTCGTCATTCATCTCCCTGTTTTTCCCCGTTTCTGGTTTCTGCGGTCGTTGTCGTTGTTGTTTTATTGTTGCTGCACTCCACTTCTTCTTCTTCTTCCTTTTCTCCTCCTTCTTTTGCCGTTGCTACCGTTATTGTGACGCTGCCGCTACCGTTATTGTTGAAGTTGCTGCTACTGCCGCTATTTTATTGTTGTTGTTGTCGATCGCTGCTGCTGTCACATTTCTGCTGCCTCTGCTGCGTTTTTTCTGCTTCTGCCATTTTGTGCTGCTGTCGGTTATTGTTGTTATTGCTGTTGTCCGATTCGTGTTGGTGTTGCTACTGTTTCGACACACTACTTTTGATGCTAGTTGATTCTGTTGCAGGTCGTTTAGTGCCCTCTTCTTCTCTTCCTTCGTCTTCCTTGTTTCGTTCTCTTTTGTCGATTTGGGTCTGATTTCTGTTACGTTTGTGTTGTTGTCCGTTTGGTCTTCCTGCTGATCTTCCTCTTCTTCATTATTTCTTCTTCTTTTTCGTCCTTGATATGCTGCTGCTCGCTGCTTCTGATTTTCGTTCCTTCTTTTGCCTCTTCTCCTCCTGTGCTATTCGATGCTAATTGTGGATGTTGTTGTCGTCCTTGTTGCTGTTCTGTTCTCTGATCTTCTTCTCCTCCTTCTGTTCTGATTCTTCTTTTTCTTCTTTTTCTCTTCTCCTCCTTGTTGATGCGTGTGTGTCATTTCCATCTTGTGTTTTCGTGTTGATATCCTCGGTTTTCTGCCTCGTGTCGCTGCTGCTGTTTGATGCTGATATCGACGTACTGTTCAGGCTCAAGTCGGTGCTCGATGTCCGGTTCTAACGTGGGTGTATCTCTAGGATTCATGAAGACCCCAACTCGGACAAATGCTATATCGACTCGATCAGCGACTCAAGGTAAATTTAGGACGTTACTCGATTTTATATCGTATGTTTGAGTAGTAGTATGTAGTAAATATTTTTACTTCGGTTTTCCTAATTTTAGCTATTTATTATTTGCTAATTATACTAATTTTAAATCGTATGCCTTATAAATATTTTTATAACTTTCGATATCGTTTTATAAATCGTTAGTAATTTAATTATTTACAATCGTTATAATATTTTGTTTGTTATCGTGACACTAGTAATTAAATGATATCGATTTCATATTTTCGTCATATTTTGTTAATTTATAATTTTTAACTCAAAATTGTATTTTTGATACTATAATCGAGATTTGTATACTTGTTTAATAAATTAATTTCGTTTTACGACTTATATTAATAAATGAGAAAGTAGTCTATTTTGTTTTAAATATATTTTTAATAGAGACTATTTTCACTAATAATTTCTTATTTGTTCCGATTGACTATCTTTAGTAAATCCGTATTATTTATTAATTTGCTAAAAATAATTTGAAACCTTTGAAAAATTCATTTCATTTATAAAACTCGTTGACTCAATTAATTTTGATATCGTTTTTCTTAAAACATCTCTTTTCTGAAAATTTATAGTTTTAACTCGATTTCCTAATTATTTATAAAATACTATATATTAACTTATTATATTTTATTTATATTTTGAGTAACGAATTTAGAAATATAATAAAGTTACGATAACGACGATAATAATAAAATGTTAATTTCGATAGAAAAGCTATTTTTATACATTTCACTTATTTTAATAACTTACGTATTTTCTATAAGACTATTTCTATTTTAAGTAAGTTTCTAAAATTAGTAAGGTTTCTATTTTTGGAAAGTTTCCCTTTTAATATAAAATGTTTATTCATTTTTATCTTCATATCATTTATATTGATTATATTTACATTTGACTATCGATAATGGATTGTTTTGGAGTTATGGAATAAGGAAAAGTGTGGGTTTAGAGTAATATAGTCTGCGATGTACGTTTTTGCCATCAACTATAAAGCTGGTGTGTCTATGTTGAGACACATTGGTCGTTGAACTGAGCATGGTTTGTGTTCGGGAGTGTGTATATTTTGACCTTAAACTTAGATACCGCATCGTGTAAGTCGCTGTCGGATTGAACTAGATTACGGTTGGTGTCCAGGAGGGGTGTACATTACTTAAGCCAGGACCTCGCTGCACGCAGTCCTGTTATAGTTGAGTTGCCTAGTTAGAGACCGAAGTCTGATTTGTTTTGACTGAGTTCTCGAAGCTAGTTTAGTATTGTCCTAGTGAAAGTCTAGATTCTACATCAATCCTATCCATAACGCCAATTTTGAATATTTATATTATCGATTGATTTTGACTTGCAGGTTGGCAAGTGTTTTAAGTTTTCTCCGAAAACTTATTTTTATTGTATCGTTTTAATGTTTTCTCCTTTTAAATATTTTGATATAATAATGAACTTTTTTTCAAAATAATGCTCTTAAATAAACTTATTATCGTTTCGGGTCGGATTGAGAACTAATTAACAAAATGGGGCTCTAGGAGGTTCGGAGCGAGGGTCGTGTTTAGGCGGAGCGAACCCGCCATTAGAAATGGCGGGTTTTTGAAATAATAAATTTCCGAAAAAAAAAACCCTTAAACCCGCCATTGGGAATGGCGGGTTAATGAGAACTAAGACGCCACCCCTAATGGCGGGTTAAGTTGATTATTATTTTTTTTAATAAGGATAAAGTGATACAAATGTAGCAAATAATCAAGCGATCAATTGTAGTGTAGTGGTACAAGAGCCTAGTCTCTATCTAGAGATTCTGAGTTTGAACCTTCTCATTGGATATTTTTTACATTGTAAGTTACAAAATAATCAATTTGTTAACAAAGGGATTCGAACCTGTAACCTCTTGTCCAAGAAAGAAAGGTTTTACCACTGAACCAATATAAATTATTCGAGATTTTATATCATTAAAATTTACTTATCGGGGCTCTGAGAGGTTCGAATTGAGGATAGGCATGGGACGAAATAAACATGCCATTAGCAAATGGCGGGTATGTGAAATTCGGGAAAAAATATAAAAATTATTCGTATTACTCTTAAACCCGCCACTCCTAATGGTAAAGTTCGTATTACCATCAGATAAGTATAAAAATTTGTATTACTTTTATTTCCTTAAGAAATCAAGATAAGTAAAGTTTAATGATATTAAACATTAAATAATTAATATTGCTTTAGTGGTAGAACCTTTGTCCATTGCATACGTGGTCATAGGGTCGAATCCATTTGTTCACAAATTAATTATTTTGTAACTCACAATTTAAAAAATATATAATTGGGCTCACAAATTGATTCCATTTGTTCACAAATTTAAAAAATACTTTGTATACAATAAGAAGGTTCGAACCCAGAACCCCTAGATAGCAATTGGGCTCTTGTACCACTAGACTATAATTGATCACTTGATCATTTGTTACATTTATATCATCTTATCTTTGTTATAAAAAAAAATCACCTTAACCCGCCATTGGGAATGGCGTGTTAGTTCTCATTAACCCGCCATTCCCAATGAAGGGTTTAAGGGTTTTTTTTTCCGGAAATTTATTATTTCAATAACCCGCCATTTCTAATGGCGGGTTCGCTCCGCCTAAACACGACCCTCGCTCCGAACCTCCTAGAGCCCCATTTTGTTAATTAGTTTTTAATCCGACCCGAAACGATAATAAGTTTATTTAAGAGCATTATTTTGAAAAAAAGTTCTATAATAATACTATTATTTTTCCATATGATATAATTTGGCTGGGAGAACGTCCGAGTTACTCCCCACTGACGTGGCTGTTATGTTTATAACATGACAGGTATTTGCTGCTGGGTTTTGGGTGTGAGCTAGCAAGTAGCGTGGATCCTACTCTTTCTTCATTCACGATTTATGGAATTGTATAAACCTGTTTGGAGAATTTCTTTTTAGCCCTTTAGTAAAAAGAGGTCTTTGTATTGACTTATTATTTCTTTTAATAAGATATAGTTTGTCAGTGTGTTTTATTCCCAATTCTACAGTGTTTCCGTCACTGTATTGCGTTAGATTTTCTAGAGGATTACATTCACCCACATGGCAGGTCTACATAGTTACTTTTCAGGTGGCATGCGTTCCCACTTTCCCATCCATTGATCAGTCAATGGCATGTTTTCACCCCCAACGCTTTTTTTTGCTGTCTCATTCATCCCCCTAAACTTCCCACACTCTCTCGTTTTGTGTTCGTCTTACCCAAGCAACAATGAACCCGTACTGGCTTAATAAAATTCAAACTTCGACGTCACACACATTGCATGCTACCTAAAAAAATGCGCAAGTACACTAATACCAATGGATCATGCCACTCAATAAAGAACCGCCCGGCTAGAAACTGGCATTGAAATACCCTGGGTGTATGGGATATTAATTGCGCCATTAACCAACTAATCCCCTAATTAAAACCATACCTACCCACCAAACCCCACACCAAACAATTGTCACAGTCACATGCGCACACTTCCACCGTCCCTGCCTCAGACAATCTACTTGTAGACACCCGCATTTTGACTGCCACGTCTCTATGGTAGTCTCCGAAAAACACCCGATGATGATCGAACGCAAACGTGACTTGGTATATTCGGATTTGGACTCTGAATCAATAATATCCGACATGGACTTTTAGCGGAGTAAAAATCTCACAAAACAGACCTCAAATTCAGGCCTAGTGGGCCGTTCCGAGCAAAATAAGACTAATTTGGGCCAAAGCCGACACCAAAGATAAATCCCGTCTTTTGGCGACCGGGTCAAAACCCGGTCAAAGACGAAACCGTCTCATAAATCAGCCACATTCGTCCCCGAAAGCTGGCGCAAAAATCAAAATTCAAAAATAAAACAAACAAATCAATCAAGTCAAAACTTCCCTATTTTATCTCGCCTAATTGATCCACTCGGTCGAGTGGAGCGCCTTAAACTGGATAAGGCCCGTTTTGAAGGGCACTCGATCGAGTGCACTAGGGCCACTCAATCGAGTGCCCCTATGTCGAGGGATGAAGCCTATAAATACCACTTCACCCCCCATGCATTTTAAGAACTTTTTTGAGAGCTTTTACCCTACATTCACCCTACATTTTTCAGCCACAACTCATCTACACATAGAGCCTTAGGAACCCTAAGCAAACATACCAATCCCGAGTGTCCCTCGGAAACCGACGCAACACACACATACACACCACAACTCTCATACATCCTCGATACTCCCGAGCCCGTGCCGCTATTACGAGTCCATTTCCGAGGTCTTTACTAAGCATGTATGTTGAGGGTGTCCTAAACCCCATCTCAATCTCTTTTATCTCGCTTCGTTTTCATTTAATTCATCGTATTTTGTATTATAATCATATCGATCTAGTAACACTAACATTTTTGTACTTTTTATATTTTCATTTTTGTATCATTTTATCGTCACTAACGTTAATAATACCGTGTATACGTAAACTAGTATCAAAATTCGGTTTTAAATCCGTTTGACTACGATGTTTGCCAAAAATCCGTCTAATCCCTTTACGAGCAACAACGGAGGTGGAGCCCTTTCGAGGAGCCCCGCCCCAACGTACTCAAGGGCGTGATGCGATTGTAAACGGTCGTAGTTGAACGTATTTAATCCCATTTCCATAATTGGTACGAAACCCGTTGACGCGAAAACCGACATCACGTAATCCGAAAGGGTTAGTTTTGATTTCGTGACGTAGAGGGACATCTTTCGTTACTAATTCAAAATTTCTAATATAACGATAAACACTTTTCATAAACTCCGATAACGGTATTATAATCGTGCGTACACGATTATAGTACCGGAGGCCGAGTTAAGTACAAATCGTGCGATATTTGTATTTGATTCGGCCGATCATCGATTTCAAGTCATAAAACAAGGCGAGATATTCCTCGTACAGGGTCTACTCGACCGAGTACATATGCTACTCGATCGAGTAGCACCCATAAAAGTGGTCAGTAGCCACGTTAAATGTGCACTCGACCGAGTCACAGCACAACTCGGTCGAGTGGGTCCTGCAACCCGTAAACCCGAGGGGTTTGACCCACAATTCAAGCCCCGACCTTTTATCGACTTTAGTCATCATGTGCAAAGACTATCACGTAACTATCTTATTTTCAAAACCATGCACATCACGACACGTAGAACGACTTTGACCACCTTTTGACGTGATAAGTCGGGACAAGACTACGGGATATGAGATCGGGCTAGCAATATGCCACAGTCTCATATTTCCGTCCTTCGTTTAGTACACGACATAATGTGTATTTAATCGGGGTTAGTCCATCTACATATTTCGCGGTCTAGTTTACATACGGGTCCGTTTCTATCATTGTATTACTTCATTTATTTATTTTTACGTAATGTTGTATTGTGAATTCCGGGTTGTATTTCCGCCCGTGTAATCTGTACGTTATTTTTATTTACTTTCGAGCTTTGTCTATTTACTTGCTTTTACGCTTTATAAACGAACCTCGCATGCTAAATCATTTCGAAAAATAATAAGATGCATTAAATGACGTAGTTAACGCAAAACTCACATGTTTAGCTAAAAAACGCTGTTTGCATATCATTTAATCAATTTACTAGCGCGCGTACACGAACACGAACGGTGTCTTAGTAGAGGCCGCCATGTGCGGGCCGGGTTGGGTGTCCTTAGTGGGCTTCCCAACACGTACCCTCACCCCTTACTCAGAACCTTTGGTTTCCGGATGTCCGAAACCCTTGGCGCACGAGAGTCATTTTATATACGAAAGCTAGTGTAAACGGTATCGGTATAACAATGCAAAGGGACGAGCCCCATAAACTCTGAAATCGAAGTGGGCTTACTTTGTGTATAGCCCATGATGACATAGAGTGGGCTCGTATGGTTCCGAATAACCACAAAATTCGGTGGCGACTCCATTTTGACTTAAATTTCGAACCCGAGAACAATCTTACCACGAGATTCATTCGCCTACTCAAACCCGCGCTTCGCCGCGTCGGGGTGGACCTACGTCATGTCCACACTACTTCGCAGCAGATTGTTTTGACCTCCAGTGCAACACGGTACGCCAAGCAGTGGTGCCGGAAATCAAGAACAGTAGTCCCAGAAGTTTCTCCGCACCACATCAACTTTAGTGTAGTTTACAACTTAGAGTTCTATCAATAAAAGTTTATTGTGTTGTTTGTAATGTTTTTTTTCGACGTGTATTGCCTCATGGCTTCCTCACAAGTTACATTGCAATCTTTTGTGAAGCATAATTAAGGGGTGACCTGCTGTACACAAAACTTTGCAGTTCATGTGCAGTTACATCATACATGTACTATACCCTGATTCACTATTACGCGTCAAGTAATCTAACTAGATTTTGTTTCATGATTCCATAATGAACTTGACAATTTAGTTCTAATTGTACATGATCATATGTCATGACTAGGAAATACATGTAATTGAATTTAATAGTCAAAGACCTAAAATTTCAGAGAATATGGACCAAATAACACATAAACCAAATATCTAATTGTTAGCGCTTCTGCCTACTACAATTTTTCTGCTGGAGTGTATTTCACATAACTATTCGGCACCAACACACAAGAATAACAATAAGAATAATAATTGTGACGTTACAAGGAAACTGATTGCTACTAATAAAAGTGTGATAACATATTTACATATTACCTTCAGCGTAAACTTCCAATCCCTTTTTCACATGATCAAACTCCTCGACACTTTTTAAAAGTGCCAATTTTAATGCTATTTAAGAATTCAAGTTCAAGAAAGGAAGGATTGAACAAATAAAGCTCTTAGCAAAAGTGATTACACAATTTAATGAGGCCATTGGGAAGTTTTCCTTTGATTCCAGAGAGTGGCCTCAATCAAAATATCATACTATTTAGTTTAGTTTATAACTTCAATTTTTTTGGGTTTTCTTTTTATAATAGTGTCTTGCTTATAATTTAAAATTAGTTTACGACTTAGAGTTCTATCAATAAAAGTTTACTGTGTTGTTTGTACTGTTTTCTTTCTACATGTATTGCCTCCTGGCTGCGTCACAAGCTACATCGCAATATTTTGTGGAGCAAAATTAAGGGGGAGGCTGCTATACGCAAAACTCTGCAGTTCAAGTTACAGCATAAATGTACTATACCCTAATTCAGTATTCCATGTCAAGTCATTTAACTCGATTCTGTTTCATGATTCCATAATGAACCTGACAATTCGGTTCTAATTGTAAAACCATGATCACATGTCATGACTAGGAATTACATCTAATTGAATTAAATAGTCAAAAATCTACAATTTTGGAGTATATGGACCAAATAACACGTAGACCAAATATCTAATTGTTAGAGCTTCTGCCTACTACAATTTTTTCCAGGACTATATTTCACAGTACTATTTGCCAACATCACACAAGAATAACAATAAGAACAATAACGTTACAAGGAAACCGATTACTACTAATAAAAGCGTGATAACATATTTACATATTACCTTCAGCGTTAACTTTCAATCCCTTTTTGACATGATCAAACTACTCGACAATTTTTTTCGTGCCAATTTTAATGATATTTTAATTCAAGTTCAAAATAGGCAAGGAATGAACAGATCAAACTCTTAGAGAGAGTGATTCAACAATTAAATGAGGGTCCGGGGAAGTTTTCCTTTGATTCCAGACAATGACCTCGATCAAAATATCAAACTATTTGTACATATACTAAAAAAGTCTCCCTAGGGTTTCTGGTGGGAGAAGTCTACTCTAGGGTTTCCTAGTTGACTCCACACTTTTATGTGGGATTTACAATGCAATTTGCATCAAATTCATTAACAAATCGAGTAGGCGCTACGGACAAAATGAGTACTAGTGCAATCTCAAATCGAGATAAGGGAAAAGGAAAGATTGGTGAGGAAGAGGAATTGGTTTGGATCGAGAATACGAATGATGACAAATCGAAGGACGGAAATGTTCTACTGGGCAAGATCTGGACGTCGAAGGCGATTAATACACGTGTTGCGATTGAAACTATGACGAGAATATGGGCTACTAAAGGTAAGATTTCTGCAAACATCTTGGATGTCAAGGAACGTACGTTTATTTTTTAGTTCGAATTGGCTGAGGACATATCTCGAATCCTTGACGGGCAACCGTGGCATTTCGATAAATTCATTTGGTGTTTTAATGAACCATCGAAGGGAGGAAAACTGACTGACACACCGTTGTTCCATGTTCCGCTATGGGCAAGGATTTACGACCTACCCCTTAGCGGGAGGGCAAATATTGAGAACCTGAGGAGAATAGGGGGAAAATTGGGGTCGTTTCTAGGCTGGGACGAGAGTGCTAATCATGTCCTAGAAAGATCAGTCAGGCTGCGTATTCTCCATGACGTTCGCGAACCCTTGCGAAGAAGTCTTGAAATCCGGATGCATAAGGGACATATAGAGAGTTTCAACGTGAAATATGAGAAGTTACCCATCTTCTGCTATGGATGTGGTGTCCTCGGGCACGGGGAAAAGGACTGCGAGGAGGGTCCCTATGAGGATGATGAACTACTGTTTGGAGATGATTTACGAGCGTCACCATGGAGGCCTATACGCATGGAGGACAGAAACAAAGGGGGGCGGGGAGGAATCTACAACCAGCCATGGACAAAGAATTCAGAGATAGGGAGGATGAGGCAATTGGTAACCTAATAGCAAAATTGCAACAAATAGTAGTTCAGAAAAAGGGTCGGCTGAGGAACGAAAGTCTGGGGAGTGTCAGACTGCAAGGAGGAAATGAGTCTGTGGAACCAAGGAGGGGGGACGGGGTACAAGTGGGGCGAAGAGATTCAGGGAAGGCGAGGAATGTGGATGCAGGGCTGGAGGAGCAGATTGAATGGGGAATGGAAGTTGATGAGGGACAAGCATTACAGATAGTGGATGGACAGCAAGTAGTGAATAGTGATAACTTGAATGCCGATCACAACATGAGAGTGAGTGGTTCGAAGGGGGGAAAATGGAAGAGGATCGTGCGGGAAGGGAAAGAGGAAATTGGGGGGAAGGGTGGAGGCAGTACCAAAAGAGGGAGGGAGGAGGAGGAGGAGGAGGAGGAGGATGAGACCGAGAGGGGGAAACGAACGAAACAAATCATGGGTGTCAGTTCACCTGAGGCGGAGGTTGAGACAGCTCAACCCCGCCGGGCATTATGAATCTATTGAGCCTTAACTGCAGGGGGCTGGGCAACCCCACTGCAGTAGGCGGGCTTTATCACCTTCTACGGAAGGAGGCCCCTGCTATAGGTTTCCTTTGCGAGACAAAGCTTAGCAGTATGGAAGTTAGGGAGGTTAGGGAGCGCTTTAAAGACTACGATAGTGTAGAAGTGGATAGTGCGGGAAGAGCGGGGGGGTCTTGCTTTCATGTGGCGTAAGGAGATTGTGTGCACTTTTAGGTCTTCTTCTTTGCATCATATCGATTTCGATGTGAATATGGGAGGTCATGTGTGGAGAATTACGGGTTTTTACGGTTGGCCGAATGTGGGGGACCGTCACCTTTCATGGCAGCTCCTTAGGCTGCTCCGAGAGGACTTTGACGGCCCATGGCTATGCATGGGCGATTATAACGAAATTCTTTTTGCAAACGAGATGAAGGGTGGATCGAGGGCTCAGTGGCAAATGAATCAGTTCCGGGAGGCTATTGAAGATTGTGAACTTCGTGACCTTGATTATGAAGGATACGAATTTACATTTGACAATGGGCAGTGTGGCGAATCGAATCGACAAAGTAGGATTGATAGGGCTATGGGTAATGAGAAGTGGTTCGAACTGTTCCCTTATGCGAAGCTCGTCCATCTTACAAGAGAGTGGTCGGACCACGCCCCAATCAAAGTAGTGTTGCATGACCGTTACATAGGGGCGAGGAGGCAGAGAGTATTCAGATTCGAACATGTGTGGGTAGGGGAGAAGGGCTGTGAGGAAACTATTAAGGAGGCATGGGAGGGAGACGGAGTGGAGATTCTTGCGCGTTTACGGGCTTGCGGGGAGGCGTTAATGGCTTGGAAAGGTATTAGTATCGGGAAGCTTCTTAAGGAGATGCAGCGAAAGAGGAGGCGACTAGCTTGATTGGATGACGTTGACAGAACGAAGAGGAATGTGGAGGAAAGAAAGAAGCTGGTTAGGGAAATTTCTAGCCTGATGCAACAGGAGGAGATTTTCTGGAAGCAACGATCTCGTGCGCTATGGTTGAAGGAGGGCGACAAAAATACGAACTACTTTCATAGAAAGGCTTCGGCACGGAAGCAGCGAAACCGGATCACTTGTTTGATCGATGATGATGGAGTTACAAGGGAGGGGGAGGAACATTTGGAAAACACGGCAAGAGCTTATTTTGGGAAACTCTTTGAGGAAAGTCAACAGAGAGATTATGAACAGGTGCTTCAGGGCATTGAGGGACGTGTCACAGGACAAATGAACGAGCTTCTGAGGATGAATTATACTGAGCAGGAGATTTTGACGGCTTTAGATCAGATTCACCCTCTCAAGGCCCCGGGTCCGGATGGTATGAATGGTCTCTTTTACCAAACCTATTGGCATATAGTGGGGAAGGTAGTGGTCAGTACTGTCCTAGGCGTCCTGAGGGGAGAGTCTCTCCCCAATGGGTGTAACCTGACTTTTATTGTTTTAATCCCAAAAAAGAAGAATCCAAACTCGATGAGTGATTTTCGTCCAATCAGCCTGTGTAATGTTATATATAAGCTTGTCTCAAAAGTTTTGGCCAATAGGCTTAAAGTGTTCCTAAATGACATTGTCTCGGAAAACCAGAGTGCGTTCACTCCGGGTAGGATGATTTCGGACAACATTTTAATCGCCTTTGAAGCCTTCCATCATATGAAAAATACCCGGAGTGGAAATGGGCACATGGCGATTAAACTAGATATGGCTAAGGCTTATGATCGAGTGGAATGGGGTTTCCTCGAGAGGGTTTTGCTAAGAATGGGTTTCGATTCAGGATGGACTAATCGCGTAATGCATTGCGTGAGATCGGTGTCTTACAAGGTGCTTATGAATGGGAACCCAGGGAAGGAATTTCGACCGAGTCGGGGGATAAGGCAGGGAGATCCTCTATCTCCCTACCTATTTATTCTTTGCGCAGAAGTGCTTTCTAAAGGCGATACACGGAATCCGTATTGCCAGAGATGCGCCGACTATTTCCCATTTACTATTTGCGGACGATAGTCTTTTCTTTTGTCGGGCTAGTATAGGTGAAGCTCGGGAGATCAAGCAAGTGCTAAAGGAGTATGAGGAAGCCTCGGGACAAATGGTAAATTTCGACAAAACAACGGTTTCTTTCAGTAAATCCATACCACCGAACATTTGCGAGGAGGTAGCGCGGGAATTAGGGGTGACAAGAGTTGACTCTCCAGGTAACTACTTGGGGTTACCTATGGTGCTTGGGAAATCCAAACATGCTCTTAATAGCCTGCTAAGAGATAAACTGAACAAAAAACTCAATGGGTGGAGAGGTACGTTTTATCCAAGACGGGTAGGGAAATAATGATAAAGGCAGTGGCCCAATCTATTTCTACTTATGCGATGAGTGTGTTTAAACTGCCCACGAGTTTTTGCGAGGAGCTACGATCCATTGTCTCGAAATTTTGGTGGGGTGCGAAGGATGGAAAAAGGAAGATTTCGTGGGTGGCGTGGCATAATTTATGCAGGCCGAAGGACCGTGGAGGTATGGGATTCCGTGATTTCCAGAAATTCAACCTCGCGTTGCTGGGAAAACACGCATGGAACCTGACGATCGAACCGGGATCGCTCTTGGCCAGGCTGTTGCGAGCGAAGTATTACAATGGCCGGTCTTTCTTACAATCAAACCTCGGGCCGAATCCGAGTTATACTTGGAAAGGAATTTGGGAGGCCAAGTCGGTTGTGTTAAAAGGGGCGAGAAAGTGTGTGGGGAACGGGTTAAGCACGAATGTCTGGGAGGTTCCGTGGGTTCGAGGAGAGTGTAATATGAAGCTTGTCTCACCTTGCTCGGAGGCGAATAGAGGTATGCAGGTTTGGGAGCTAATGAGCATGGGAGGGAGGACGTGGAATGAGGCCAAAATCCGACAACTCTTTATCCCCTCTGAACAAGAGGCAATTTTGCAGGTACGCCTCAGTGATAAGCCGAATGAGGACCGATGGTGTTGGGACCCAGATAAGGCAGGGCTTTATACGGTCAGGTCAGCCTATCGTATCTTATGTGCAAGCAATTTGGACGATCAGGGGCCATCGGACGGAACAAAGAGTAAGTGGGTGTGGAGGAGTATTTGGCAGGCTAGTGCTTTGCCCCGAATAAAAACTTTCTTTTGGCAATTATGCCTGGACGCGCTGCCGACGAACGATAATCTTGCCAGGCGCTTACCTCAAAGAAGCCCGTTATGTCCTATATGTCTTTGTGAGAAGGAGACTAGTCTCCATCTTATAAAGGATTGTTGGTGGGGGGGAGGGGTATGGGATGGGTTGGGGGTGGAGATAAAGAAGGATGTTGGGCATGAGAGGGTGAGGGAGTGGGTGGAGGATATTTGGAGGGAGATGGAGGTAGAGGAGAGAGGGAGGGTGATGGCGGGGTGTTGGGCGATGTGGGAAGCGAGGAATAAATGGGTCTTTGAGGGGGTTCGGGTAAGAAGTGAGCGGGTTGTCAGGAGAGCAGGGGACATCTTGAAGGAGGTGAGGGAGACGGAGGAGGTGGCCAGGGAGTCGGAGGGGAACCCAGCGCAAGGAAGTGGAGGCGGAGGGGTGGTTGGATGGAGCAGGCCGAGGGAGGGAAGTTTCAAAATTAACTGTGACGCCAGTCTATGGGAGGGAGGTTTCGGTTTGGGTTACGCGTGCAGGTCTGAGGAAGGAATGTTTACATGGGGAGGAAGCGTTGGAAGGAAGGGAGGACGGGAAATACGAGAGGCCGAAGCAGAGGCCGTGCTAGCTGGAATGCAGGAGGCTCGCAAAAGGAGGCTAGGAAGGATCATTATGGAGACGGATTGCAGAGAGGTGGTGGAAGCCTTGAAAGCTGACTGTCGGGGAAGGAATGAGTTTCATCAAGTCTTGGAGGAGATCAGAGACTTATGTGTGGAGTTCGAGGAGGTTCGCTGGTCATATGTCCCAAGAAAACACAATGTAGTCGCACACGAGATGTCAAGATACTTCGCTGGACGTGTGGGATCTGAGTTATGGACCGACAACTTACCGGATTATCTTTCGAATCTCATCGATTTAGAAGCTAGTTCTACTATGTAATCCCGCTACTCGGGTACTCAAAAAAAAAAATATATATATATATATATCAAACTATTTAGTTCACTTTATAACTTCAAACCATTTTTCCTTTTTCCTTTTAATAGTGTTTTGACTATAATTTTAGTTTCGTATATGACTTAGAGTTCTATCAATAAAGGTTTATTTCGTTGTTCGTACTAATTTTTTTCTACATGTATTGCCCGATGCCTTCCTCACAAGTTACATCACAATGTTTTGTGAACCAGAATTAAGGGGTAGCCTGCTATACACAAAACTTTGCAGTTCATGTGCAGTTACATCATACATGTACTATACCCTAATTCAGTATTACAAGTCAAGTAATGTAACTAGATTCTGTTTCATGTTTCCATAATGAATTTCACAATTCAGTTCTAATTGTACAGCCATGATCAGATGCCATGACTAGGAATTACATCTAATTAAATTAGTTAATCGAAAACCTAAATATTATTTGATAAGACATCTAATTAGCAAAAAACCGCCTAAATTAATTCCGTTTCGATGCCGAATAATGAACCACAAAGCGAGTAAACGAGCTCCATCTCGACCCTTGGTTTCTGAAGCTCGACGAGCTGGAACTCGAGCCGAACCTCCCCGTTTTCTTTTAGCGTTCTATCTCGGTGGCCCATTTGGAACTGGAACTCGAGCCAAAGTCATAGAACCACATGGCATGCCCGCATCGCATTACGAAAAACACGGCCCAAACTGCTCCACTTGATCAAAAAAGAACAGATGTCAGCCCACAACAAAACGGTGCCCAAATTGCATATGTCACTCCTTACCTAGACCCTACTGACAGCCAGATTTGTACAGCAAATTTAAACACCTACTTACCCTAGACAAAGGCAAAAAAAAGAACTTTCCCTTTCATACACCCTCCATAGCAAGGGTTTCATCATCTTCAATTACACTGTGGCTCTACCGAAGATTGGTAACGAATTTTCGAACAACTACTCAGGTAACTATTCCACCGTACATCTGGTATGTCTTTTGCAACTGTTACTCTAAACTACATTTCGCCTGTTTTCTGTGCACCCCCTGTTTATTGTAGCCTGCCACACAGTCACTCCCTCTGTATGCTTTTCCAGTCCGGTAGTTACTATTATGCCATAGGGTCCTCCTACCGCTAATGTAACAACTTTATAGACTACTAGTCGTTCCAAAAGTGGAGTTCCCAGATCCCGTACTTTGAACTGTAACTGTAACTCACCTAAATGGTACTTCATACAAATAGCTCATATTAAAATTATTGTCAGGTCTACCTACATCGCTAATTCTGCCAATAATCAAGACGCTATAGTACAAAGAGTCATCAGGCCAAGATCAATATACGGCTAGATAATGCGTGCGTCTAAGACGCCGATAGGCACCCCCCAAATAATGGCCGAATGTCTTTCGAGTTTAAGAAAAGTACCCACCACAAGCCGCGCACCATAAACTACCATCTAGCATGGCTACTGCTGGGTATCACGGTCGTTTACGCCCCTATCTCTTAGTTCAAAGAGTGACAGTTTGGTTTGAGTGATGGAGCAGGGATTCTTTTAAATTAACCCTGATAGTTCAAATAAACTAACGAGCTGCTCTCCACGTTTCTATAGCGCAGACAAGCAAATGGAAAATCTACATGGTACTGAAGGTTTTGTTGCTGAGTATGCATATCCTGCGACATGTATTATCGATGACATGCCATACCACATACACTCCACCCGTACAGCTACGCAGTGCCACCTGATTCTCAAAGACAAGCTGAGGGGACTTGGATTTCCGGTTGCGCTTGTAGGACCCGTGGAAAGCCAGAAGCGGAACTTCTATCAGAAAGCTATTGTCCTGCAGTTTGAAGAAGGCGTGGACTATTTTTGGCATGCTTTAAAGCTTGCAAGCATGCTTGAAATACACGGGAGTGGCAAGGAAAACATCCCCGACCACACTGAATCCTTCGGAGGCATCCGACTATGGGCTGCAACACGAGAAGACACTGAATATCTGCGTGAAGATGTACAATATCGCTTCATCCGAACGGACATTAAGACATATGCAACCGCTGCAGCTTATAAAAAGGAAGACAAAGACTTTGACAGCGTACTGGATGCAATACTAACCTTATACCCAGACGAGCCACTGTACGCTGATGCCTGAAGCACGATCTTAGGAGCCACCCCCCCCCCCCCCCAAAAAAAAAACTTCAAACCTACGTAAGGAAGACGTTAATAATGGTCTGCAAATCCACATCAGTGGTGCGCCTCAGTCAATAAGGACCAACGGTCCTTCTTACTACCAATAATCACCATATAACACCTTCGCTGCCCTCTACTACTTTGTTCCCCGTTTCGAGCTGGCACTTATAAAACAAAGTTCGCTACCCTAATGTACGCCGTACTTATCGTACTACTCAGAAATAATTCGCTACCACCGTACGCACTCGCTTCCGACGTGTATTGGTACTTATGTATGCCAGTAGGTCTATGGGTTGCAACACTTGCAGATAGCCATATGTGCCACAAAATGTACACTATCGCTTTATTCCAGCTGCACTGAAGACAAACGCAGACGCAGAGGCATCCACTAACTATGGGGAGGAATTCGCTGAAATAATGTCGGAACTACTAAACTTGTACCCAGAACACTTCTCATTTAAAGATTGCTTTGGAAAATTACAACTTCATAAGATTTCATATCATGTTATAGACAGAATGAAAAATAAGAAACCCACATTATCATGCACCATAAACCAACGCAGTTACATACTCGTGGTACAAAAGACCAGTCGATAGACGCTTGCGTAGACTGGCAACATATTTTCGTAGAATGTAAATGCATACGCTGGGTTAGGTGGGAGCATTAATACCCTTACACATGCAACCGTGTACTTAACACCCCAATATTAACTCCGTGCAACCTCCTCACATGCAAAAACGCCACTGCTTAGTCCCTCATTTTCTTCTACCAACAAGACTGCGAGGATAGCAAGAACAAGCTCAATCCTCAGGACATTCGTAAGTTCTCCATCAATCTGACACCATTTGTTGTCCTCAATCTATTTAAAACTGCTTACAGTTATTAACATGACCAATTTATCATAGTATTAGTGTTTCTCTGACCTAGGCCAACTTAATAGGGGATTCGTCAACAATGGTGTGATCTGGGTTTTTGGTAGATTCGTTATTACCTATGTTACCAGATTCGCTATGAATCCCCTTTTACCGATTCGCGATTAGTAATTTTTAGTAATCGCCATGATAGAATTCGCGATTGTTTTGATGGGTAAATGTTGAATCTTTGAATGTGGGTTGTAAACTTGCC
Source organism: Agrostemma githago (assembly GCA_958450325.1). Taxonomy (NCBI): domain Eukaryota; kingdom Viridiplantae; phylum Streptophyta; class Magnoliopsida; order Caryophyllales; family Caryophyllaceae; genus Agrostemma; species Agrostemma githago. The sequence goes on from OY288245.1 coordinate 28,584,471, forward strand.
AAACGAGTCAACTAGGTCGAGCTCGGCTCGATTCAGCTCGGGTCTATAAGAATCGGGTCGGGTTCAAGTATGTTATTGTCAAATTTTCTTAGGGATGTCTGTTTGTATGTAGTAATAACATTCGGGTCGAACTGGGTTACGTCGAGTCAATTGGGATCGGGGGAAATCTAGCTAGAGCAAATGATTAAAATTATCGAGTTCAGCTACCCCAAACTTCGTTAAGATAAGACCTTTTAAGATAGAATGACAATATATAATGAAATTGCTACCCAGAAATTCTAATTCTAGGTTCGCCACCTTTCTATTTGGGATTACAGACTATGCTTGGGTCTTCGGTCGGGTTATTCGAGTTGGGTCATTGAGGTCAGGTGTAACTTGTAGTATTGCATGGCTTGGGTTTAAAAGTTGTTGTCTTGGGGTTTACTGTGTGTACTTTGTGAGGTGTTTTGGTCACTTGTTTAATGAATGTAGGAAAAACATGCTAATCAAGATTCCGTCCGCCTGTCTCAACTGATTCTTTACATTTACTTTGTTTTGTGACGAGTATTTTATCAAATCGTAGAAATCAAATCTTAGGTATGCCAATTGCCAATGCTTGTGCATATAGGCTTTGGGGATGGAAAGGTAATGACTTTATGGTGTTTTACAGTGATAGGGATGTTGGTTTGCAATTCACTAATGTAGTGAAAATTGTCGCGTGAACGCCTCGTTTCTAAACTGCCACCATAGGTCTAACTGTCCAGGGTTCTTCCATCCTATGATGGTTGGAAACTCGAGTTTACTCATGGGACAATTCATGGTATGAGACAATTGTTGTTATAGCCTTATGTACATTTCCTCAGAACGTTGTCGGCTCTTTTAACAGGTACCATAGCATGGCAGATACATCTGCAGTGGTTGGGTGTTCAACGCTGAAGCGGCCGACAGACTGGCAGCTAAATCAGAGTCAATCAGACGGAAGAAACAACGGCTGTCTTTTATCTACAATGACTTCCACGAAGTGCAGACTTACGGGACAGAAACGGCAGCCACCAAAGAAGTACTGTGCAGTGCAGATTTTATGGAGCACATCTTCACGAAATTGCAAAATCACAGTGACAAGGCTAATGTTGTCGTTGTTTGCAAAAGGTGGGCGCAGTTGTTTCTGATTCAGGCAAATGCACCAAGGCTAGATGTAGACTACAATAGAAGCTTGAGGACAGAGAATCGTAATGGTGTGGCAACACTTTACAGAGGTGACATAGCAATTTCAAAACGCTGCCGATGCTGGGAAACAAATAACGTCTATTCTAGGACAGTACTCCACGGTTTACAATCAGCATCAAGGAACAGGCCACACTTGCATGTTATTCGAACTAAGCGTAGAGACTGTGAGGAGCGCAGCTTCCGTCGCTACCCGTACCATGATTTTGATGGAGCATATGAAATTGGCTTAATGCTCCACAGTCGAAACAGCGTGATTCACCTGGACTAATAAGTTCAACTCTGTCCCAAAATGAATAGCATCATATGCTACGTAAGCTTCTTGCGCGGACTGGAATGCCACGACTGCGTAGTCATGTTAAGTCTCCTAATTCAGAGTCAGCTGTACTATGATTACTGGACTGAGGTCCACTAACAACTCTATTACTTGCCTGTCTTTATAGTTCTCCGAAGAAAATGCATTTGCTGCTCTCACGTAACCTCGGATGTCCAGCTACTCACAGCCTACTTTTTCACACCATTCCTGGTCTGCACGGCTTCTCTACTTTTTGCCTTAAAGATGTTGTTTCCCTATGATAATATCGCAGATGTAGCCCGAGAAGTTCTGTTTCTGCCTGCACCACTCAACTGCTGCATGGACAGACCCATTTGCATTACAAGCTTAGTGTAAAATTGTTATTGTTTGTAACGCAATAGACTGTCTGCTACCCATGCATTTCTATGTTGGTTCCAGTTTTCACTATGTTATCTATCCCTCTCTTGCGCCTTATTTACTGGTTATATTTTTCTGTAATAGTTTGGGGTTCGGTGGGTAGGTAAACTTTAAATTTGGGAATTAGTTAGTTGGGGGCGCAATTAGGAGTCCGGACCCACAGTTAGGATCGGACATCTCTAAACCTACTGTCAGTGGACTCGGGTCTCGTCTTACATTTCCTGGCAAATAATCCGTGTCAAATTTGACCAAATATGCCATAGCAAAACAAAGACGTGGTAGCAATTTCTCCATTTACAACGACCACTTTACAATATATGAAACCAGCAAAGGTCAGCATAATTAAATAACCCAGATCCTAACGCACAGTTTGCTTCCACCCGCTCATAGACCCTTCAACCTACAAAAAAAGAAGCCCTCCATCACAACACTGTCGTGCCAACCAGTAGCACCGGAATTCGGACCAACTAATTGCTGATACATTTCTGCACTTTACACAATACGTCTCATGCATTGTTCCCGCACGCCCATTTCTCTATATTTGCCCCGATTATTAGGCGCGCTATATGTTTCCGGTTGCTATACAGGTTGTTAACGGATCTAAAACTTCATCGCATTTATGTTCTGCTTACCACTGACTCCATATTAACGAAACATACCACTCAGACATTTTTCTCTAGGTCACCGTGCCACATTCACAAGATGCCTTCTTGGAACTCATGCAAATTACGTGTGGTCATTTCCAGGAAAGAACCTTCACCCTCATGGAAATTCTGCATGCTTCGGTCATTTCGGTGGCATGCATTTCCACTTTTCCTACTACTGACCAGTCAATGGCACAAGTTTCCAATGACCTCTATAAGTACACTACGAAGCAAATATTTTGAGCAGGTCGATAGGCATACAAAACCCAGCCAAAACATAAACTTATCGAATATCAAGTATCCCACACACTGAGAGGAATGAGCAGTTCAACCACCAAAAACATGGACAAGGGGAAAGGATTGATGTCTAGGAATAAAGAGGCAGAGGAGGAGGGGGCAGGGGATGATCAAAGCATACAAAAGAAAAAAAAAATGTGGCTTCCAGCGACCCATTAACGGAATACCTCTACCCTGCCCAATGCATCATTGAAAACATGCCATACGATGTTGACAAAAATGTCGTAACAAGTAGGAGTCTTGTCCCACTAAGGAACTGCCTACTTCGCCTAGGATACCCGGTATCAAAGGTTGAGGCAGTGTGGAGAGGCCCAGTTTTTCAGAAAGCAGACGTAGTGCATTTTCGGAGTGGGAGTGGAAATTATTTCAATGCCTTTAAGCTACAGTATGCCTTTGAGAAAAAGGGGAGAGGGAAGGACCAGTTTACGAGGCACTCCAACCCTACTGACGGCCCGTATCTCTGGGTAGGTACGAGGGCAGACCGAGATTATTTGCGAAAGAACCCTTACTATGACATGGTACCTATATCCCAAAAGGGTCTTGGTATTTCTGCCGCAGCTGCCCTAAACAAATGCCATTACGAAGAGGTCATGGAAACATTAAAGCAGCTCTATGCCTCATTTTACTAGGTCACCTAAGGTGCGATAGTGCCCGTATCTTAACGCATATCGATGGTCGACAATTAAGTTGTCAAACTTGCTTCCTGCTGTTTGCCAGTTGCTGTTATTTGTAGTTTCTCCATGTGTGTCGTTACATTGTAGTGACTACTGCTGTGACTTACTATCCTCCAGCAGTCATTTCCAACTGTTAAGAAATTAGTGTTGCGTCTTTAACTACGCTCTGTCGTCCCAGTTATGGTTCGGCATAGTTCAGATCTTCGGTCAACCTGGTTCATGCTTTGTTTACGTTTCACTTCTAATACAAAACTGCCCTCACAAAGCTGCGGGTACATAAAGAAACACCAACCCTCTAGCAAATAAGAAATGTGCACAATGCAGTAAATTGACTAACACCCAGTTGAAATATCCGAGACCACTACAAGAGTATTGGCCCTAAATTATTTAACACTACTCCACGGCCGATTATTTGACATAATTAAATAACGTACACTACCATCTGAATACAGACACACTTTGCATAATGAATTCCATTCAGTAGTGGTAGTTGAGAATGTAAAAGAGAACCTGTGTTCTGTGGTTGCTGAAGTTTCGTTTTTTACTGGAGTCTTGTTGTTACATCGTCGGTTATTGGATTCTGTTGCTGTCTTGCTGCCAGTACTCGCTTTCACTTTGGGGGAATCTCGAGATGGATCGTGTGATTGGTGGAATGGACCATTTGGGACCTTCTGTTTACGATTCTTTTCTTTACTGCCGACCACTTCACCCAGTAATTGAATAAGAAAGAATGGTCAAAATGGCACGGTGGATGCCATATCTCCTGAGACCAAGGTTGGGTATAGCCGGTGGGTTGTCGAGCCCCATTACTTACCAGGTGTCGGACGCCAGTGTCGAAAGGAAACAAAACATCCACAAGGAAAGACTTCCTCAAGGCTGCCTTGTAAATTTGAAGACAAGACTCGTCATCCGGCTGTGGAATATAAATTAACTGGCACAAACGACCTTGACAAATAAGAGTTACACTAGTAATATCAGGCCTGTTAGTGGCTCCAATTACAAAGACAGTCCTCTGACCAGACAAGCCATCCATTTAGGTGACGTCTTGGTTCTAAACTTACTGGCGTACTGGTCCCGTCCAAGGAAATGGCCATCACGCATGAATATAACACCAACGTAGATTGCTATTTACATCGCTTTTGCACATCTTGCAAATGACGACGCCCGTTCACAGAGCACTCATACAGCGGTTTTCTAGATCCTTCGGCCATATCTAACTTCCGAGACGTAGTGATAATCACAAGCCAATAAAAATATAAATGTGTGCATCCGTCAAGTCCCACTAGATTTCAGGCAACGGGCACAAGTTAGCCACACAATTCTGCAAACCCAAAAAAACAAAAGCCACCATCGAATCGCATACACCGATTGTACCTAACCATACGCGCGCATCGCGCGCGGTTTTCAACTAGTTTATAGGGAAAAAATGGAAAAATAAATAAATAAATAAAAGAAAGAGAAGTTGCACTCCAACAACTAAAAACGACCATTTTTCTCGGGCTCGGGTCGTGCCTAACCCATGGTTGTCAGCGTGCCGAACCAGACATACCCGGCCGTGCCCGTGCCAGGCACGGGCTTCTCACCCAATTCGCCATCGAGGCCCGACCCGAGACACGACGGGCTGTGCCCATACCAGACACGATTTTCCACTCGAGCTAGGCCGATCGTGTCCAAAAACCGTGTCGAACCTGGCCCGGATTGCCTGGTCTAACTGCACTCCATAACTATCCATACCTAAGGGTAAGATTATTGGTGAGTCTTGAGAGAGTCTTGTATCAAGACTCATGTGAGTCTTACCAATAATGTTGCAAAGTTTGAGCAAAGTCTTAAGATTTTTGATAGTTTTGAGGGAGTCTTAAGATTTTTGGTAGTCTTGAGAAGATTATTGGTAGTCTTGAGATGAGTCTTGTCTCAAGACTTGTGTGGGGTTTACCAATAATATACCAAAGTCTTAAGTTGAGTCTTGAATTTTTTTTTTTTTTGGTTAAAGGTAAGTATATATTAAATGGATAAAATAATTACAGCTTTACATTAACTGCCCAAGCAGTCTTGTAACAAAATTTCTATCCTTGATACTAAACTTTTGGTTACATCTGCTTTTGCAAAAAATTAAGAACTCCTTACTGATCCTAGCAGCCAACTTCTCGGGGTGTATGAGAACCCCTTCAACTCTTGCTATATTCCTTTGTATCCAAATATGATAATCGATCGAATTAATTAGCCCATTTTTTATAGCTCGCTGTAATTTGGTCCCTTTCATTCTCTTCCTCCCTTCATTCGTCATATCGATCTTGTGGACCGCTGAAATCCTCTCACCAACAGCACCAATAACCCGGTTAGCATAATCACATTCTCGAAACAAGTGTTGAATTGTTTCAGGGAATGCATCGCAACAAATGCAAATGTCATCCTCGGTAACTCCATACTTATGGAGCCTGTCTTTTAGATTCAGAGCCTTCTGTTGGATTAGCCACGCCACTATTCTATGCTTAGGGACCGACCATCTGGACCAAACTATTCCGCACCAGTCAGCTTTCTCACGTTTATTTCTTAGCCATTCATAAGCCTTCGCAACAGAAAAACCATTCACTTCTAATGCATTGTTGTTGTACGCCGGCTTCAGCAAATCACGAATTTGGCACACCTTCTTCCAGTACCAACACGAATCATGGCTAGGGCTATAATCGTCCCACTCCTTTCCCTTTAAATAAATTTGGTGAATCCATTGGACCCATAATCTATCTTGCTTACTAGTAATCCACCAAGCCATTTTTCCGATCGCCGCTTTATTCCAAATTGCACTCTGATTCAGATTCAGCCCCCCTTCTCGAACAGGAACGCAGGTCTTATCCCAAGAGACAAGAGGGACCCTACGATAATCAGCCTGCCAGTCCCAAAGAAAGTTCCTACAGATATTGTCTATCTGTTTCATCACAGCTGAAGGAAGGATCAAGATCATAGCCCAGTAGTTATGAAGGGTGGATAGGACACTCTTAATCAGTGTTAATCGACCCGCATATGAAAGTTTCTTAGCCCCAAGTCTCTTTATTCTCTCAACAATCTTGTTAACAATCGGTTGACAGTCTAGAATAGACAGCTTGGCCGTCTTAATGGGAACTCCCAAGTAGCGAAATGGGAGGGTGCCTTCAGTACAGCCTGAGACCGTGATAATGTCTGCCTTCAAATTCTCGTTAACTCCATTAAAATAGACACTAGACTTCCCCTTACTCATCCTTAACCCTGAAGATTCAGAAAAGGTAGAGAAGGTACGCAATAGAACCACCATGGACTGAACATCCCCTTTCGAGAACAGGAGTAAATCATCCGCAAACATGAGATTGGTTAGTCTTAAGCTCTTGCATAATGGATGAAATCGGAACGACATAGTACTAGTTGTATATTTCAGCAATCTAGTCAAATAGTCCATACAAATGGTGAACAGGAGAGGTGAGAGCGGGTCACCTTGTCTGAGCCCTCTTTTGCCTGGAAAGAAGCCGAAGTTGTTCCCATTCAGGTTCAAAGTGTAGGTGGCTGAAGTAACACATTGCATCACTAACTCGCTGAATCGTTGAGGAAAATTCAGATGAATCAACATCTGGTTCAGGAAGCTCCATTCAACCGTATCATAAGCTTTTTGGATGTCAATCTTGAACAAACATCGAGGAGACACACTTTTCCTGCTATACAGCCTGATAATATCCTGACAAATCAGGATGTTCTCGATGATGCTTCTTCCCTTAATGAAACCACCCTGAGCAGGTGAAATAATGTCAGGAAGTACCTCAGATAATCTTGAGCAGAGGACCTTTGAAATCGCTTTATAGATCACATTACAGCAGGCTATCGGTCTAAACTGCATCACGGACGTAGGTCTTTCAACCTTAGGAATGAGAGTGACAGTAGTGGTGTTAAGTTGTTTAAGCAGCATACCGGAATTGAAGAAATCCTCAATCGCTCCTGTAACATCATCACCCACGATATGCCACGTATCCTTGAAAAATTTGCTTGAATACTCATCCGGACCCGGTGCCTTTTCATCAGGTATGCTAAAGATGGCTTGCCTGATTTCTTCTTTTGACACTAGACGGTTAAGTATGTCATGGTGAATCTGGTTATAGACCTTACCTTGCGCAATAATTCTCTTCTTAACAGCAGTGGTATCAGTCTGATCGCCTAGTAATCGCTGATAAAATTCCAGAAACGAACGCTGTATCCCCTCTTGAGTATCATGGGTCACTCCTCGCTCATCCTGAATCTGATGCACCTCGTTTTTCGCTCTCCTAGATCTCAGAGTCCCATGAAAATAAGCGGTATTTTGATCTCCCTCCTTAATCCAAAGGCATTTAGCCTTTTGCTGCAGAAATTCTGACTGAGCATTCTCTAAGAACTGAAGCTCATTGTGGGCAGCTCTCTCCTGTTCCCTCAGTAACAAATCAGCAGGATTGAGCGCTACCTCTTTCTGAATCTGGGCAAGCTTCGCCTGGGCAATGTATGCTCTATTCTCAATGTCAGAGAACTGTACGTTGTTGAGATTCTTAAGCGGGCACTTCAGTCTTTGTAATTTCTTCACAAGGCAATATTGTTTCGTGCCTCTAATGCTACTTTGCCACTCATCCAAAACCAATTTATCAAATCCCTCAGCTTTACTCCACATATTATAGTATTTAAAGGATCTCTTGATATTGCTATGCTCCATATTCCTCCTGATAAGACACGGACAGTGGTCGAAAAGTCCCTCAGGCAAGAAGTGTGCCTTATAGCCTTCCTTATGGACCAGCCAATCTTGATTAACTAGACATCGATCCAACCTACTATAAACACTATCCTCCGGTTTTTGTTTGTTATTCCACGTATAAAATGCCCCTATAGCCGGACAGTCTATAAGCGCACAATCAGATATGCACTCTTGAAAGGGTTCCGCTTCAGCCAAAGAAAAATTCCCACCCAATCTCTCATCAGAGTTCAAGACGCAATTGAAATCACCCCCTACCAGCCACGACTCATTGATATTCACAGCTAGCCTTCTAAGGTCTGCCCAAAGAGACTCGCGCTCATGAACTCCATTGAACCCATATACCATCGTGACCCAAAACACATTTCCTGAGACAAGGTCCTTCACTTTGCAATGGATTAACTGATCAGTGCATAAGGAAGGCTGCACTTCACATTTATGATGATCCCAAAGAACCCATATTCTTCCTCTCTCATGCACATGGTTATTAGTAACAATGCTCCAATTAGTAAATATCGAATTCCTAACTCTATGTTGATTCACAGCTTTTATTTTGGTCTCTAATAATGCAAAAAAACCAACATTCCAACGAAGAAGCATCTTATTAACTTCCAACTGCTTCTTCACTTTATTCAATCCTCTAACATTCCAAAAACCCAAATTCATTGAGAGTTAAGGTTAACGACTATCTCCCCCTCCTTTGCAACACTACGTCTAGGACTGACAGCAGACTCATCTTCCATGTCTCCCAGGTGCCCAACTGTCAAGATCGGATCACTTGCTTTGTCAGGTCCATGTCTTCTTAAGGCAGGAAAATCATCTTGGCTATCCAACCTCGGACTGCCAGAATAGTTAATAATTCTTGCAGGTGGTTCGATCCCCTTAGATAACAGCAGGTTATCGGCACCAGAGTCAGGCTTGCTACCAGTGTTAGAACTCACAGAAATGCTAACATTAGCAGGTTTAGCAACAGGTTTTGGTCTCCAAACCTTAATCTTTGAAACTTCCTTTGTCTTAGGCAGACCTTTGCAGTCTTCTTTCTCGTGTCCCATCTTCTTACAGTGCAAGCAGTGCACTGGTTTCCAATCGTATTCAACTTGGATAGTAACCAAAGTCCCCTTCTCATCCAAAAATTGAACCGTAGAAGGTAACCTCTGGTCTATCTTGACCTCCACTAGAACTCTCGCAAAGCCCAGTCTAGAACGCGCAGCAGTGGACTCGTCTCGCTTTATGAATGTCCCAATTAACCCTGCAATCTTCGGCAAGGAGTCCCCCCAGCATTTCAATGGTAAATTATGAAATCTGACCCATGTAGGGAGTGAACTCACTTCTTCCTTTTTAAGCTCTATGTCCGGTAACCAGGGTCATTGAATTTTAAAGACTCGACTTAAGACTTTTGTGGGGTCATGACTCATATTGCATATTTCTCGACGTATTATCCAATAAACGGTTCGTAAAGTCTCACGTCTTTGTCTAATTGTCATTTTTGTTGTTCGACCCCTAATAAAATTATTAATTACGAAGTACATATTTAACTAATAAAACACATAATTATCCAATTTAATGTATGGAGTAATTACCTAATTAAACACTGAATCAAGTAATTTCACTTAATTAAGTAGTTAAATATTTATTTAACAAATAAAAATGCAATTAAGTAATTATACGTAATTAGCTAATTAAACACGAAATTAACTATTTTAATGTAGTCGTTATTTTGAAAAGGACAAAAAAGGATGACCGTTCGGCGACCAACGTTTATTTTTCTTTGCAAAATAACAATTTTTTTTTGCCAAAGAAATACAGTTGTCTCCTGGTCACCTTCCTTTAAGTGCACATGACGCTAGTTCATGTGCAGAGGTATTTAGTGACCTTGGAATAAACCTAAAAGCTAAACAATGAAAAGCAGTAGCCTCATAATAGATATCCTTAATAATAGCACCTATTTCATAATGGATCTTCGCTGCTCCTGTCAGCTGCCAGACCAGGTTCAGACAGTCTGTTTTTATTTTTATATGGAGAAGACCCTTAGACCTTGCATCCCTGATCGTCCCCAAGATTGCTTGAGCCTCAACTTGAAGGGGGGATTCAGCCAGAAATCTAGAGTGAGACTTACCCAATAGAGAATTATTCCCATTAAAACATATCCATCCCATGGCTGCATTGTCAATGGATTTCCAGCTTGCGTCCACTTCAAAGGAAACAATCTCATCATCTTCACAGGTACTATGTCCACGGATGACCAAACAGTCTTTAGAGTTTTTAAGTTCAACCCTTCTGTGATCTTCCCAATCTAGTTCATTCTTGTCCACTTCTGATCCACTCCCTTTTCCCTTTTTTCCCTTCCATTCCTGAGCTTCCACAAATTTCTTTCTCAACAACTCCATATTAGTGAGGAGTCCTTCAAATCTTTTCCAGAAACTCATCCAAGAATTATTCCAATCCTTGAAAATGATTCCATTTCTGAATTGCCAAATCGAGTATAAAGTGGTTATAAAATTGAAAAATCCCCTGTATTCATCATCTTGTTTTAAAAGATACTGAATCCAGCCGATAATCCATTCCTTAAACCCAACTCCAAAGGCCGACGACTCAACTCTGATTCCCAGAGGGCAAGTTGCCCAAAATCTGCGGGCCAACTGACAATCTCTGAAAAGATGTGTGGTAGTTTCAGTCTCTACACCGTCACAAGCAAAATCTTCAAAAGAGCAAAGCACGCATCCATTAAGTCCTTCTAATCCTCTTTTAGTCCTTTCAGCAGAAGTAGGGAGGGCATCTGTCAGCAACTTCCAAATGAAAATCTTCCATTTCTGAGGTCCCGGAATATTCCATAATACTTTACCAAAAAAATTAGGAAATCTATTCAAAATTTCCTTGTTTCTGGAAAGATTCTTGTGTAGTCCTACATCGTCTTTGCAAGCTTCTCTATACCCGCTTTTAGCACTATAAATACCATTTGGAGTTTTATTCCAAATAAGGGAACAAGGGAAAGGAGCACGCGGAATAGGGATTGCCATGATTCTGTTACACCAAGAGTCATCAAAAACCTTATTGAGTTTGGAATAATCCCAATATCCTTCATCTGTGAAGAACTTTTCCAATGTTAGCTCTGACCCATCAGCTTGTGAAGCTATCATATCCACCCCAGTTTTCATAGGGGTGAGCAAAACCGGATATCCGATCCGGTTTTGTAAACCGTATCGGATATCCGGTTTTAAAAACTAAAATTTTTCCGATCCGTATCCGATCCGGTTTTTCCGGATATCCGGTTTTTCCAGATATCCGGTTTCCGGATATCCGGTTTTTTCGGATATCCGGTTTTCGGATATCCGGTATCCGGTTTTATAATTTTCTTTTATTTTTCTTTTTTTTTTAAACAATTTTTTCATTTATAAGTAAGAGTAATTAATTGATTTTTAAGCAACGTTACATTTTATATAAATTGATATAATAAAAATGCATAAAAAAAACCTCAAAAAATGGTATATATGTCTTACGGTACTGTTATACTAACAAAATATTATGTTTCATTACATAATATCATAAATTTAGTAATAGTTTTGTTTTTTACCTTTGAAAATAATTGGTGAGTTTTGAATTCTTTATTGTATAATTAATATTAGGATTATAATTTTCATAATTTTTATTGTTTTTAAAAAATCGGATCGGAAACCGGATATCCGGTTTCAATTTTCCCTGATACGTATCCGCTATGGTTTTAAGGAAAACCGTATCGTATATCCGGTTATTCGTATCGGTTATTCGTATCGGATATCCGAAAATTCGTATAATTGAAAGCGTATACCGTATCGTATACGTATAATAAAACCGTATCGTATATTTTTGCTCACCCCTAAGTTTTCATCATAGGAATTCCACCATCAACCCATCTGTCTTGGAAAATTTTAATATTAGCAGAATTGATGGCACAAGAACTACCTAATCTCCAAGAAGCTCCATTGACTATAATCTTACTGCCCCACAGAATTCCTTTCCAACTGTTGGATTTAATTTTCCTTTTAAAAGAATCTCCATGCAACATCCAGTCCTTCAAATTGCCATAGATGCTGTTGAAGAATCTGCCAAATAAGCTATTCTCTTCGTGCAATATTTTCCAAGCATTTTTTGCCAGAAGATCAAGACTGATTGATGTGAACAGAATTCCGAAAACCCAATCCTCCCTCTGTCTTCCTTAGGGACAAAAACTTGTACGCTCGCCAATGAATAGTACGACCTGTTTTATTGCCTGCCCACCAGAAATTTGCCAGCAAAGAGTTCACTTTATTGGCCACACTTATCGGAATTTTGAAAACCGATAGAAAGAAACTCGAAAGGTTAGCAAGAACAGATTGTATTAAAGTCATCCTGCCAGCGGTTGACAGAAAGGTACCATTTCAGGAACCGATTCTGCAACGAACCTTCTCCACAATTAGCTCATTAATCTTTTTACCAGACCCCGAGCCAATAGAAGGAATACCAAGATAAATCCCCAAATCATCACATGGTTTAACATCAAACAGAAGTAAAGTCCTTTGAATAATTTGCAAAGTGGAATTAGGACTAAAGATCATTGAGGATTTTCCTTGATTTATCAACTGTCCAGATGATCTGTAAAATTTCTGAAGGAGTTTATAAAATCTGATAACGTTCTCCCAATCTCCTTTGATAAAAAATAAAGAATCATCCGCGAACAGAAGATGATTAATCTCCGGAGCATTTCTTGCAACACATATACCTCTGACACTCTCACTACCCGCGGAGAATCTCAGATTTCTAGAGAGCACTTCAAAGCATAAAACAAAAAGATAGGGTGAAAGGGGGTCACCCTGTCTTAACCCACATGAAGGCGTGAAGAAACGAAGTGGTTCTCCATTTAGTAGAATAGCATATGAAACCGTAGTAACACAACTCACGATGATCCGAATTAAACCATCAGGAAACCCAATACTGACAAGAACTCCCTTTAGAAAATTCCAATCCACCCTGTCATATGCTTTACTCATATCAGCCTTAAAGGCGATCAAACCCTTTTTCCCATGCTTCTTTTTCCGAATTGTAGAGATACACTCTTCCGCTATCAAAATATTATCGTTGATTGATCTTCCTGGAACAAAGGCGTTATGGAATTCTCCCACAATTCGCATCAAAGTATCCTTTAATCGATTCACAATGCACTTCGTTATAACTTTCATAATCACGTTACATAAACTAATGGGACGGTAGTGTTCCACCTTTTCCGGACAGCTCGTCTTTGGTATAAGGGTGATGAAGGTTTTGTTCATCTCCTTAAGAACAAAACCAGAGTGTAACGTAGCACACACCGCCTCACACACTTCATTCTTCGTGATCTTCCAGTTGTTCTTAAAGAACTCAGCAGGGATCCCATCAGGTCCTGGTGATTTAAAGGATCCTAATTGAAACACCGCTTTTCTCACCTCCTTTTTTGTATAAGATTTTGAAAGAACGATATGCTCCTCCTCCGTGATCCTAACCAGATTTGTCTCCAGAAAATCCGAATTTTCCGAGTAGAAATCATCGAAACCTGCCGTGTCCAGTCCCACTCTAAAAAGTCTTTTATAGTAGTCTAGGAAGGCCTCTCCTATCAAATGGTACTCATTCTTCCAAACTCCGTCCTTGTCTTTGATACTGTATATATAGTTTTTTCCGGTCCTTCCTTTAACGCAGTTGAAAAAGTATCTGGTACAAATATCTCCTTCCATGCCCCACTTGATCTTAGCTCGCTGCTTCCAATAACTAGAAGTTGCTTTTGCATATTCTTTCAATTTTTGGTGGTCCTCCTCATACTTCTCCGTCGAGCCTCCTTCAAAAATCCTCTCTAAGTCCTCGGAAAGAGTGACATCAAAATCAGTCCAATTCTTCTGCCATTCTCTTTTCTTATCTAACGACCATCTCATAAGTGTTCTTCTAATAGCCTCCAATCTTCTCATAAGACGAAAAGACTTGGAGCCATTCCAATGATTCTTCCACTCCACTTTGATGGAATTAACAACTTCTTCATGTTGGAGGCACCAGACCTCAAGCTTATAAGGTCTTCTTCTGACATCTCTAACAAGTTTTGAATCAAAAAAATAGGAGCATAATCAGAAATCTGAATAGGGTAATGTAGACCACCTGAGTTCGGAAAACTCAGAAGCCAGTCCTTTGAAGCATAAGCTTTATCGAGTCTTTCGTATACTCTATCCTTCCCATGTCTATTATTGCACCACGCAAAATAACAATTACGAGTACATTTTGATTCTATGAGAATCGTAAGTCAATAGCCTAAATCGATACACCTAAGACCATGTATGAAAAAACAATTATTAAAATATCGTAAATTAATATAAGTAAGGCATAATCAAAGTATCATAAATCATCCGGATCTATAATATGAACGAAGTCCAAAAGATGTCTACCCGTCTTTTTGTATATCAAACAAAACCAACAACAATAAAATAAAACAAGTTAAATTTTTAATTAAACTAAATAGTAAAGTTATAACGAGTAGTAATTTGTACCAAACAAGTAAATTTTTATTGTTTAATCACAAATTAAACCAAATTAATTTATTTTTTAACAAAAAATGGGTAAAGTGAGTCTGAACAGAGTCTGACTGATAATGTATAAAATCTAAGGTATAAATAAATATTAAAAATTAGTCGAAAGCTGAGGTGGCAGAATCTTAAAGAGAGTCTTGAGACTTTAGATAGTCTTGAGAATTTAGAGAATCTTGCTGACAATGTTACCATGTCGTTTATAACCCTAACCCTATGCCTATGACTCTATAGGCAGAGTGGGTGACAGCCTGCAGTGCTGTACATCTTTCATCTTCCTCCTCCTAATCAACCTATTCCTTCGAGAAAAAAAAAAATGAAAAAATTGAAATCAACCTATACCTCCTCCTAATATATCATCTTTATTTCCTCCTGGCTTATCATCTTCCTCCTCATCTTCCTCGAAAAAATTGAAAAGTTTCGTGGTGTTCGTCAGTGTAAACTCGAAAAGTCGAAACTCTGAAGATTTTCTCCTACTTCTGGTTCATTTCTTGGGCTCATCAGTTTAAACTCTTTGCCTTTTACGGAGTCAAGGTAATAGTATTTGTTTCGGATTGATTTTTGTTGTTTTCATGCTTGATTGAGCAATTTCTATTTCAAAATTCAGTTCGTTGGTGATGGTGAATTAGTCAGCGAACGAACTAATTCGTAAATCGGGCGAACTAGTTCGGAAATCGTGCCGGCGAACTGCGAATCTGGTAACACGATTAGTTGCCTCCTTAATTTACTACTCGTGACAACTTGACATTTTTTGTAGTTTTTAATTTATACTGAGATAAGTGTTGGGAAGCAATGTGAGAAAGTGATATCAACCTTTTTCCATGATACGGTGTAATTTCTTTGTTATTGTAAATTTTGTGAGGCATTCTTTCTGCAGCTTGTTTATGTATTCTTTTTCTTCCTATTAACAGATTGCAACCCATTTGGCCTGAAATTTTACAACTAAAGAAAAATGACCAAGAAGAAAAATTCACTGGTTTTCTTGGACGTTTGCATCGACGGAGATCCTCTTGAAAGGATGGTATTCGAGGTATTAACCTACTCTGAACCGATTATTTACTGGGCCCTGTTATCTGTGAAAAGCACAATGCTCTAATAACTCCCCAGTGGCCTTATTTCTTGCTGGGCTCGTAGAATTCTTCCATGCCCCAATGATTATTGTGTTTTGTTTTGCAGCTCTTTTCTGATGTGCCAAAGACGGCAGAGAATTTCCGTGCATTATGCACAGGTAAAATTTGGCTGACCTGGTTATTAACATTTTTGATACGTTATTAATTCCTCCTTGTTGTTTTGTTGTCATGTTTGGGGTGTGTGGGGTATTTGTCTGATTTAAGTGCGGTTTCACTTTCTGGACATAGATGGTTATTTTCACTTTGTTATTCCCATTTATTTCATTAATTACTTCTTGCTGAAGCAGGGAGATCACTGAATTGGTGTTTAGGTGGTTGTGCTGTGAGGTTATCCATGCGTCCATCTTCCTTCTCTTAATAGCAACACTTTTTTATCTGCTTATAGTGGAAAATGTACAGATTTGTCAGGAATGCAGATTCTGGATATCTGTTGTGCATCAATGGTGGGGTAACAGGTGTGAAACATTGTAAGATCCTTCAAACACCTGTGACAAATTGTTAGTCCAAATGTGAAAAAATACTTTGGGAAGAAAATATAGAGATAAAAAAAGAATCGTGCCTTTAAAACATATTAGTTGATGGACTCTGTAAGTTCATTTAATGATGTTATAAGGACATGGCCTTTCTAATTGTCATGTTTTTAGTAGAACTTTATAACAAAACGTTCGTCCAAACTTGAAAAAAGTACTCTGGGCGATAATAAATAGAGAATAAAAAAGGCTTACTTTGAGTCTTGTTTATTTATGTCCACTCTTTTTCAAGTTATAGAGGAAAAATGATTCCGTGTTACATTTGAATGGTTGGGTGTAATCCATCGTCTTGGTAGGTGGGTGACAAATTTCTTGTTATATCATCTGAAATTTTGAGTTTTCACTATGTAATATGACTAGCTCTGTTATCATGTTTTCCTTGTTTATTAATGTCTCTTATGTGTCATAAATGAGATGTAAGCTGCAATATTCTTTCAATTGTTACGGAGGATTTACTATACTGTTATCTGTGGTTCATCAGTCTTATTCTGTATTTTCTGCTGCCGCAGGCGAAAAAGGTGTTGGCCCAACACTAGGGAAGCCTCTGCACTACAAAGGAACTTTTTTCCATCGCATAATGAAGGGGTCCATGGCTCAGGTATGCTCCTATCCTCTAATCTGTATTTGATGAGGTTTTACTTTGTGCGCTAAACTTAGTTTCTGTCTGCATGACCTGGAAAATGTCTTAATGTTTCATTGGTCAGTTATCTCTTCTATGCTGTTGGATACAGGGCTGATGGTCTCACCTGTTTGTCTAAAGATTTAGTTCTGAGGTTGTACTTGCTATGTTATTGAGTGATCGTAATTAAGTAAAGAAATGTGCATCATATCTGTTTATGTTTTGATGTATGAAGATATGGTTCTTCTGCTGAATACTGATCATTGTTTTTTTCCTACAGGGTGGTGATTTACTTCGACAAGAAGGTATGCATAATTTTATCCTTGAAGTTTCTTCACTGAGAGAGCGGTTGCTTCTTACTGAATGTCTTTTGCAGAACTGGCCTAAGAAATTGTTGATACAGTATTGTAATGGTGATGTAACTTGTTGCCTGTAGCAATTTTAGGATGTGTGAGAGACTTAGGAGTCACCTTTTTGTATTCTGGTACTTCAGTTTTTGCGAATTTGGTGATTCTTTATTTTGGTTCATTCTCTGTTTTTGGCCTATTCTGCATTAGTGAGTTTTGTGTGAGTCCGTTGTATATGTATACCCCAATTCATTAACTCACTTCTTAAATGAGGTGTAACATGAAATTGACCCATTCAATACTATACATACAACAGCCTTGTAAGTTTTTGCCATCTAGCATTCAGGCTCTATGGAATAGCTGTTCTTTTTGTGGGCTGGTTCTACTGATTCATTTCTAGTTTCTTTTTCCGTGTCTTCTTTGTTCTCTATCATGTTTATTAATGAAATGACACATAAGCGTTCTTTTCATTGGCATGCATTAAAAAGTTGGAAATTAGGAGTTCTGGATTGAGAAAACTTATTTTCCCTTTCTAATTTGTTGGTTGCGGGCTTGTGGTAGTGCACATCTCTGGTTTGGTAACTTACCTTGCTGCATATCCCCTTGTTACTGTGTATAATAATCGTTTTCCGTTTTATTGTTTTGCAGGCTCAGCAGGTGAAAGTATATATGGCGATAAATTTCCTGGTAAGATTTTTTGGAGTTCTTTTGAATCGTTGTTAATTGTTCTTAATGGAAGAATCTTGTTGGTGCCGTGATTGTTATATTATATTGTTTGTTCTTTCGGTGACCTTATTGAACCTCATTGGTAACAGTGACTTTGTGTCTGCCTTAGGGTTCCCATTTTACTCTTTTCGCTAGTCATTGTAGGTGAAATACAATTTCCATGATTCTGGTGTGCATAATGTATAATTAGTTTGACCGGGTCTGTTGTCTTCTTTGGTCTTTTGGCCTTCCCTGTAAAGGTACTGAATGAATGTGTTGGACATGTTAGATTTTTGCCTGGTGTGATGCTGCACTGCAAGGCCTGTGGATTGAGGTGGGTTGGGAGAGCCTCTTTCCTTTTACAATCTCGTACTGTTGCTTTGAGTTTTCTATGTTGACCTCTAAATCAAATAAATTAAACGAGTCAATGATTTAATTTTCACGGTAGAGGTCTTTGGAGGCACCAGGAAAGGTCTCCCTATCCCATTAGGATTCAATCCCAGATCAAGCAGGTTGCGCTATTAGTGAAGTTACCCTATCTGTTAAAAATTGAGGTTAGATGTAGGATTAGCTTATTCATCTTGATTACTGGCAGAGCAACAAATACTTCAACATTTACTTGTTGGATACATTTGTAGTCACCAGGTAACATGATTGTAGTATAAAGGTAAGATTGTTGCAGATGATCTTTCTCGTTGTAATGGACGTTCAGTTGTGTAAATTGATTGTCATTTTTATATATTAATGTTCGAGTTATAGATGCTATGAAGATTTCTTGTTGTTTCATCTTTGTGTTTTCATCTAAGTCGGAGCTTGTTTTTCTTTCAGATGAGCTGCCAAAACTTAAGCATGATGGACCTGGTCTTTTATCTATGTCAATTTCTGATCGCAATACTCGTGGATCTATCTTCAATCTATTGTTTACGGCTAATCATAATCTTGACAGGTACTGTCTGAGTGTGCTCTTTGATTTGGTTCATTCTGAATATAGTATGTATATTGCTTCTTCCAGCAGAACGCTGCAGGATACAGTATTATAGTTTTAGACTCGTGATTTGATGGGAGAACGCGGTCTACTGAGCATGGTTGACCTATTTGGAGGCTTTAACCGGGTAAATGTCCTTTGAAGTTCCTTCAGAATATTGTCTCAGTATTTTATCTGTGCTGACAGGAAAAATGTAGTGTTTGGCAAGCTTGTGATTGGATTCGAGGTTTTGAAGAAAATAGAAAATGCTGGTGATGAAGACGGTCGACCAGCTGTCACAGTTAAAATTGTTAATTGCGGTGAAATTAGTGAGAGCGGTAATGAATATGCTTAGTAAAATTTGTTTGTATTCCTTTTATGAAAATAAGTTGCTAAGGGCTGTTCCTTTGTCATCTAATTCGTGGAAAGGTTTTTTCCTAGGTTAGAAAAAGAGGGTCTCAGGATTGCTTAAGCCTGAGGCTCCATGAGGCACTAGTTAAAATGCATTAGTGCGCCTAATAAATAAGGCGCACCCAGCGAGGGCATTACTATGCAATTACTATGCGCAGCAATAAGACACCAAGCGGAAGGCGATGTGCATGACTTTTTTCAGGATTTGGCCCGCACTCAAATTTGTATTTTCAAAATCAAGTTGTGAAAATGTATTCTGTTTTTCGATTCAAAATAGATCAAACTTGTAAAGCTGCGATTAATGGGAAAAGAAAGGCATACTCACAGAACTAGAATGGAAATTGGATCTGCGTAGTGTCAGGTCTTGACGGCTGCACCTTAATGCACAAGCCACCACATGGAATTTCGGCTTGTGGCTTAGTGAGCTGTGCATGCTTTTTTTATAAATAAAATATAATGAAGACTGACTAGTTCTGAGTATTGATTTTCTGTCCTTGGTTATCCTGAATTATGCTCGTGGACATGCAGATAAGAAGAAACTTGGTAAAAAGTTGGGAAAGCAAGCAAGCGTGGATGCTTATGGCCAGGATGCTAGACGCAAAGGGAAACATAAGAAATCTTCTAGGGATAGGAGAAAAAAGGGAAGAAAAGTTTATTCATCCGAGTCTGAGAGTTCCTCAGATAGTGAACTGGACAGTACAGATACTACTGATTCTGATTGTGACTCTGACTCTGATAGTGATGCATCATCTTCTGACATCAGCTCATCTAGTGATGATAGGCGTAAAAAGAGAAAGAGGTCACGACGAGACAAACATGGACGTAGGAAACGTAGAGATAGACGACGTGAGAAGAAACGCAAAAGGAACGACAAACGGTCAAGACGCAAGTCAAAAAGGTGAGACTATATTTTAGTAGTCAAATTGTTTATCATGTCCTAGTAAGATTTTGGTTGACCTCATCGGGTTCACCACTATATTTGCTTCTAGTTTATCGTGTATAAGTAGTTAAGTGCATTCTTGGTAGGTTGTACACTGCCCGAAAGTTATCCCTCCCACTCTTTACCTCTCCTTTCTTACAGTTCTTTCATGTCACTAGTTTTAGAAAGGAAAATGGTGCGCTGTCTTAACATCAACTTTTGAGCATAGACTCAAAAGTAGGGCTTAGATTCAAGAGGAATATCCTGTTGTATTGTAATAGGATCTATGAATATCTCCTTTGAGTAGCATAAAAAATTTATCCTCTATATTATCTACTTCCATTTCGTCCTATCTTTGTAGTATACTCTTTTTGCTAAATATTGTTAACTATCTTGTTGACGTCATGTTCTTCTATCAATTACTATCTCTTCTTTTTCTTTGAGAGGTCCCACTTCTAAAATGTATAAACAATACAGAAGAAAAAAACGCAGAGAAGTTGGACAGGCATATGCATAGATGCATAATAGATAAGTGGAAGACCATATAAAGGAAGTGAAACCTTTGAAAGACCAAAAAGGAGAAATGGGACCTTTTAAAGAGAAAGAGGGAGTAGTTTACTAAATATTGCTGGCATTGACTATGTAAACAATATTTTGACAAATTCTTTATGTTTTTTTTTCATGTATGAAGAGCACTGAATGATATAGATAGTGATAGCGGAACTGGGAGCAGCTCGGACGGTGAAATCAAAGCTAGGAAGATTAATCAGAAACATGATCTGAAGAAACCAGGTATAGTCAATTCTACTTTTGCCCCTTGATCCACAGAAACCAGCTACCAGCTCCTTCTGCACCCTTACTAGTTTTGGTTTTAGTGCTTTGAGTGTTCTCTTACAATTTTGAGCATATGCTACAAGTATTCTACTTTATGTTTATATGGTGGCTGATGCTGTCACATTGTTTTGGTTGAACATAATAGTATATAATGATATCAAAATGTTTGTTAGGGAACAAGAAATAGATGTACCTACCTGGTATTTAAATCTGTCTATTTTGAGCTGGGAATATTGTCCCCGCTCCGTCATGTCATGCATTTTTTCTCTTGCAGTGTCCGGTTTGCCGTTTGCCGTATATTTGGTACCTTATTCGCTTATTTTCTGGGTTATTGTGAATAAGTTGGTTAATATTGTAATCAATATATATATATATATATATATATATATATATATATATATATATATATATATATTTTAGGCTTTTTTCGAGCGATCTCATTGGTCCGTTCTATCAAGCCTCAATTAGGAAACTATCCTAAGTAAATAAAAAATCAATTAGAGAATCTTTTAATTATTATAATATATATTTAATTTATTATATTAATATGATGTTTTACAATTCTAAGGTAAAAACCTTTAGAGTTCATTTTTTAAAAACATTATCATAAAATAAATTATAAAAATGAAATATTTAGATTCGTGGTAAAAAATGCTTTCATTAGAGTATAAATTTCATATTATTTGTTTCACAATATGTGATGAATCTATTATATAATATCACAGTTGTAAAACTATCCCACATCGACAAATTATAATATGATGATGAAATACTATATTATAAATATGAGTAATCATTTGTTCTTTGATATCTATTAAAAGTCTTTTGAATCTTAAAAAGGTTTTTTAAGACTATAAACCTTAGTAATTATCCTACATGGAAAAATTATGATGAGGTGATAAAATTTTATATTATAAATAGAAGTAATCATTCGGTTTTAAATATCGACCAAGAAAAAATTTTAAATTATCCCACATCGAAAAATTATGATGGGGTTATGAAATTTTATATTATAAATAATAGTAATCATTCGTTTTTAAATATCGACAAAACAACTTTTGAGTCTTAAATTTTTTTTTAATATATAAGACTCCAAACATCCCACATTGAAAAATTATAGTGAGGTGATGAAATTATATATACTTCGTATTATAATCAAGAGTAATGTATGATGTATTTTTTTTTAATTTTAAAAAGAACTTTGAAATTATCCCACGTCGAAAAATTATAAAGTTTCATCAACCAAAAATCTTTTGAGTCTTAAAAAAGTTCTTTAAGACAATACATTAAAGTAAAAAAAATTATAATAAGATGATGAAATATTATATTCTAAATAAGACTAATAATAATTCTTTCTTAGACATCAACTAACTTAAGAATTCTCCCACATCGAAAAATTATGATAAGAGTAATCATTGTTTTTAAATATCAACCAACAATATTTTGAGTTTAAATTAAAAAGTTCTTAATAAGACTAAAAAGTTAAAATTATCCCACATCGAAACAATTAAAATAAGGTACGGTGATGATTCTATATTACAAATAAGAAGACTACAAATTTTAGTTAAATTATCCCACATCGATAAATTATAATAAGGTGATAGATTTCCATATTATAAATGAGACTAAAACTAAGACCATATAGTTAAAGTAAAATTATCCTACATCGAAAAATTAAGATAGGGTGATGGAATTCTATATATTATAAATAAGAGTAATCATTTATCAAAACTATATATACTCCAATAAGATGATCAAATTCGATTATATAAATAAAGAGTAATCGTCTATCATTTAACTTAGATATAAAAAAAACTCTCTTTAAGTCTTAAAAATAACACTTAATTAAGTAAATTATGATGACGTGATGAAATTTTATATCATAAATGAGCAACCTTTCGGTTTTAGATATCAACCAACGATCTTTTGAGTTTTAAAAAGCTTTTAAAAAGACTACAAACCTAAAATTATCCCACATCGAAAAAAAAAATAAGGTGATGCTTCTATGTTATAAATAAGAGAATTGTGCATTTTTCTGGGTCTTAAAAGCAGATATTAAGACTATAAACCTTGGATAAATTATCCTTATATCGAAAAATTATGATGAGGCGATGGAATCTTATATTATAAATAAGATTAATTTTTCGTTCTGTTATTTCCACATCGAAAATTTATAATAACATGATGACATTTTATATTATAAATAAGATGTACTATTTTGAGTTTTTAAAATGAGCTTTTAAGACAACAAACTTAGCTGAAATTAAGTTTGATTACTAATATCACGTGATCATCTTATTTATTGTAATGATATAAATTGATTAAGTTTCTTATTTAACGAATATACCGCATCAATGTAATTAAGCCAATTAACCCGTGCAACGCACGGGCTTTAATCTAGTATATATATATTTTAGGCTTTTTTCGAGCGATCTCATTGGTCCGTTTCATCAAACCTTAAATTAGGAAAGTATCATAAATAAAAAAAAATCAATCACAGAATCTTTTAATTATTATAATATATATATATATATATATATAATTTATCATATTAATGGGATGTTTTACAATTCTTAGTTACAAAACCTTTAGAGTTCATTTTTTAGAAACATTATCGTAAAATAAATTATAAAAATGAAATAATTAGATTCGTGGTAAAAAATGCTTTCATTAGAGTATAAATTTCATATTATTTGTTTCACATTATGTAATGAATTTATTACATATAACCGTTTTAAATTTATCCCACATCAACAAATTATAATATGATGATGAAATTCTATATTATAAATAAAGAGTAATGATTCGTTCTTTGATATCTACCAAAAGTCTTTTGAATCTCAAAAAGAGTTCCTAAGACTATAAACCTGAAGTAATTATCCTCCATCTTAGGATGAGGTGATGAAATTTTATATTATAAAGAAGAGTAATCATTCGATTTTAAATAAATATTGACCAAGAAAAGCATTTAAATGATCTCACAACGAAAATTTATGATGGGTGATGTAATTCTATATTATAAATAATGGTAATCATTCAATTTTAAATATCGATCAAAAAACTTTTAAGTATTACAAAAGTTTTTAATATATAAGACTAAAAACTTAAAATCATTTCACATTGAAAAATCATGATAAATCTTTTGAGTCTTAAAAAAGTTCTTTAAGACTATACACTTAAGTGAAAAATTATAATACGATGATGAAATTCTATATTATAAAATATAAATAAGACATAATAATTTTTCCTTAAACATCAACCAACTTAAGTAATTCGCTCACATCGAAAAATTATGATGAGATTATGAATTTCTACTAAATAAGAGTAATCATTATTTTTAAATATCAACCAATAATATTTTGATTTTAAAAAAGCCTTAATAAGACTACAAATTTAAAATTATCCCACATCAAAACAATTAAAATAAGGTACGGTGATGATTCTATATTATAAATAAGAAAATAAATTTTAGTTAAATTATCCCACATTGACAAATTATAATAAGACGACGAATTTCTATATCATAAATAAGATTAAGCTAATTATTTATTCTTAGATATCAATCAAAATCTTCTGAGTCTTAAAACCTCTTTAAGTTTATAAGGTTAAGTAAATTATTCCACATCGAAAAATTATACTCCCTATCTTTTGAGTTTTAAAAACCAACAATATTTTGAGTTTCAAAAAAAGGTCTTAATAAGACTATGAACTTAAAATTATCCCACATGGAAACAATTAAAATAAGATACGGTGATGATTCTATATTATAATGGGCGCACTTTTCCCCTCACCAAAAATTGGAAATGGGGCTAATTCAAGATGGAGGGAGCACTATTTTGCTAGAGGAACTGGTCTATCATCCTATAGGATTTGGTCTGCAGAAGGCTGAGATGCTGTTCATTGCTTGAGTCCCTGTTGTAGCTGTAGGTGCAAGTCTGGTATTGCTGCTTGGTTTATTGAATCTGTAGCTATCTCACTTAGCTGTCTTTGGTCATGTTACTGTACACAGTACAATTTTGTTACTTGTCAGAAAATGAATGTGTTGTTGGTGCTGCTGTATCCACTATATACTAAAGAAGAAACAAGGGGAACAAAATGTTTACTGTTACCGCCAAAAGTCACAATTAGTGGAACATCTTATAAGATAAGAGGTTCTACCTATCCAATTAATAAAAATAACTTAAATAAAAAAGGGTACATCATTTTAAAAAAACCAACATTAATTAAATTTATACTTCCTCCGGTTTTAATTTATCTTCTCATTTATTTTTGGCACAATAATTTTTGAATATAAAATGATAAATTTAAGAAATATTGAGGGTAAAATGGTAAGTGAGTGTAATAGGAAAGAATAAAGGTGTGAAGTATTGTAAATAGTAAGGGTAGTATGGTAAAAATTATGGACCAAAATGGAAAGAAACAAAATGAAAAGATAAAAGAAAGACGGACCAGAAAGGAATATGGGAAGATAAAAGAAAACCGGAGGAAGTACACCAATTGAACAATTTAAAGTTTCATGCAACATTGCATAAAACTGCAACATTAATCAAAGCAAAAAATCACATGAGAAAAATATACTATTTTTAATGCTGTAAGTATGAAATGCTACAATTTTTTTGAATATTTTATCTGAGGAAAAATTACCATTTATCACCTATTATGCTCCTACTTTTCAAAAACTACGGAGTACCACCTAATATGACATTTATTTTTACTTTTCAAATGCTACAATTTTTTTGAATATTTTATCTGAGGAAAAATTACCATTTATCACCTATTATGCTCCTACTTTTCAAAAACTACGGAGTACCACCTAATATGACATTTATTTATGGATTATTTAACAGAAATAATTTGAAACTATACCCGTTCTTATAATAATCTAAATTTCAATTAATCTCAGATCTGTGGGGAAAAAAGAGTATACTTTGTTATTTTCTGACCTACAACCCTACAACAAGTAAAATATGATGTGGCAAACATGTTTTCTTTTTTTTTTTTTTTTTTTTTTTTTTTTTTTAAAGCAATCATTAATACAGTTGACAAACCCATCTCACTTCCTCCATTCCACTTTACACCATCATCAACGCACAATTCGCATCTCTTCTCCAAGACCACCATCCAACTTACAAACCACCATATCCACCATCTCAAACACCAACACACTCATTCTCACAAGCTCACCGCTCCTCCCAACTCCACGACCGCCGCCGAACACACCCAATCGCATGACACACCCGACGACCGCCGATTAACATCAGATTTGTGGGGGAAAAAGAGAGTTTCACTGACAACCAATGAGTACAATGGAGTAGACAAGAGAAGTAGGTGAGGACCGAGGAGTCAGTGGGATTTCAGCGATTTTTGAGCAACATTGATGGCTGTGATGCTGCCAAGTTAGTATGAAAGTAGCGGCGATTTTAAGAACTTTTTGTTTGGCTTGTTATCTCTAACAATTTACCTCTTCACATATTAGCATTTTAAAATTCATGGAACAAAAATACTGGACAAGATTGTGTCTATAAAATTAAAAATGCCCTTTTTCTTTGCAAAAATAGCGTGGTTTGTCGCTTCGCACCCTCATATTGGTGTGCCTTGCCCTTGAATAACTAGGCTGTTTTGTACTCTGTACAACATATTTTTTCTTTTAACTCCATACTCAGTATTGGATGGATAATGCTTTGAATCTTGATACATTGTACTCCCTTCTTGAATAAGCCCCATATGGGTTTGACACAGTTTAAGAAAATATGAAAAAGTAAGAGGATAGTGTTGATATGGCATGTGATGAGAGAAATAGAGATGAAAATATTTCCTTAAGAGGAAATGGGGCTAACTCAAAAAAAATCTATAAAAGAATATGGGGCTTATTCAAGGAGGGAGTAGTTGGAGAAAACCGTCTTTTGATGGGGATGATGTTTCTGCATGGTTTTACTTTCAGAAAATTCTCTGATAATTTGAGTTCCTGCAGCTGAAAACCACTCTCTGTCCCTAGAGAATGTGGTCACAGTCGACAATCTTGAAACAATCGAAGGTTTTGAGAAATTTGACGAGTATATATTTCCAAAGGAAAATGGAGAGCAGCGAGTTAATGGCAGCGACAGAGATGCAAGGTCCGGTAGAAATGAAGATCGACAACCTGACGTGGTAGAGGACCACCCTGATAAATCTAGGTGACATAATCTTCCTTTTCAAATATCTACAATTATGTTAAACACCACCAATATATGCTGTTTTTTGTATTGAGAATTTGTTGATTGTTAGGAGCAGAAGTGCAAGTCCTAAAAGGTCCATGTCTAAGAGTATGAGTATTAGTCCAAGGAATAGGAGCAAGAGCAGAAGTGTAACTCCACATAGGAGTTTGAGCAGAAGCCCAAGTGCCAGTTTTAGTCCCCCTAAAGCTCTACCAAGAGGTCGTTCTGTAAGCAGAAGTCCATCGAGGAATGGCAGCAGAAGTCCGGTTAGGAGCTTGAGCAGGAGCCCAGCTAAGAGCCCTGCTAGGAGTTCGAGCAGGAGCCCAGCTAGGAGCCCAAGCAGGAGCCCACCAAGGAGCCGTTCACGAATGAAGGCCAGTGTAAGCCCCATTGAGTCCCCTCCTCGAAGAAGCCCCATAAAAATCAGCCCCAGTCCAGTACGATCTTCTCGTAGGAGTATGAGCCCTTTGCGATCTTCACATAGAAGCATAAGCCGTAGCTCGGGACGAGCACCATCTAAAAGAGTTGCTAGCCGTAGTCCTTTTAGGTCCCCTAGAAGGAGTTACCGGCGTCGTAGCTATTCTAGAACCCCTCCTCGCCGCAGGAGTTTGTCTAGAAGTGCTTCCCCTGATGGTTCTCCGAAACGTATACGAAGGGGGCGGGGATTCAGTGACAGATACTCTTTTGCTCGAAAATACCGGACCCCCACACCTGATCGTTATCGTTATGCTGGTCGTGATAGGTACTGCTGCGTGTCATTTTTTAGACCTGGCATTGTATATTTGTCTCGTGAAGTCTCAAATTGGTCACATTTTTTTGCCGTTGCAGATTTGCAAGTTAAATTGTGTGGTGAAATTCAATGTTCATATTTTCTTACATGTTCACAGATACTCAAGTCACAGGCGTTACTCTGATCGTTCCCCACGCCGCTACATAAGTCCTAGAAAATCTCCTCGAAGGTAATGAGATTAAGTTTTTATGTATTTAACAAATATTAATACAGATTCCCAATTCCAATCCCTGGTAAAGTTTGAGACCCAAAAGTCAATGGGCATTAGCAGGTCTATTTAAGGATTATTGTGGAACGACCTATATCTTTCAATTAACCTATAAAATTGAATCTATACTCAGTAACTGAAAAAATTGGTTGTTATTGTTCCTGTGGTAATGGTTCTGTGGCTTGTTGCAGATACAGGAGCAGGAGAAGCCAAACAAGGAGCCCGACTGTGTCACGAAGTCCTCCGTATCGCCGCCGCCGCAGCCCTAGCCGCAGTCGTTCTCCTGTGGCACCACCTAGATACCGTGCATCTCCTAGGATTAATAAGCGTGTTTCATCGTCTAGTCAGAGTCGAAGCAGGAGCGCGAGCCCAGCAGCATCTGGTTCGTCGAGGGGATCACTTCCAAAAAAGGCGACCACTAGGTCTCGGTCAAGGTCATCGTCGGTCAGCTCACCGGGTAAAAGAGGCCTAGTCTCGTATGGAGATGGTTCTGCGGAGGCCAGCCCTAGGTAGATCTTTTACTCATAAACATTCCGTGTGTTTGGGTATTGTGTTTTCTTCGTTCTGCTGTCATAAGAAAGATGGGTATGGACCTTCAGGGGATACCTTCGTTGTCTGAGAGATTACACTTGGGTTAAACCAATGGTGTTGTGTGTGTTATGTATCGTGGATTGAGTGTCAACTCTTATTTTTTACTCGTATTTTTTTGCCAGTTTGTTAACGTATTACCTTAGTTTCAACAATGCAGGTCGTTCATGCTATGGTGCTGTTTTTTTTCCTTTTTGTTTGGCTTGGGGTTGTGGGTGTTTGTGGTGTGGAGTCCTTTGAGGCATGGCCTAGTACATGGATATGCCTGGATTTCATTCATTGGGAAAACTATTGTACTGTCTGCCTTCAATTTATGGTATCCATACGAGCACTTATTATCTTGATGATAATTGTAATAATCAATTAAACAGTATATAATCTGTTTTTTTAGTGATAGTAATGTTCAAATTTTTAACGAAAAGTTCATGGAAATAATCTCTACTATCTTCTAGGGGTGTTAATGAGCCGAGCTGAGCACAAGCCTAGGTAGTAGGGCTCGAGCTCGGCTCGGAGTTCGACTCATTGCTTGGGTTGGGCTCCATCCAAGCAAGCCCGATATTTAAGTGGGATAAAAATGTCATTATTGGGATTGAACCCTAGTCATTTGATTCAAATAGGGACTAGAATCAACTCTCCCATCCTATCATTTTGACAATTTAGTCATGAATTTGTTTTTATATTAGAGTAAATTACAAATTACTCCCTTCAAATATTTGTTTAATAAAATTTTATTTCCTTATGTTTTTTTTTCTTTTAATATTCTACGCCCAAAAAGATGCAAAATTTCAAAATTTATTTGCAAATTACTATTCCGATGAGTTTATGATTTTATTGACCGAAATGCCATTAATTAATAGTACGCCCTCCCCCACCCCACCTCATCCTCATTTCGACTTTCATGATTCTTTTAGTCTCAATTCCAAGAGAATCCTAAATTCCCAAATCGAAAATTACCAAACCCAAAACTCGAGCATCCATTCATCAATCAATTGTGAGGATTTTTTTTACAGGTCTGCAGATTAAATGAGAGCATAAGGGAAGGGGAAAGAAGGGTAGGAAGAAGAAATAGACACTTTTGGTATAAAAAATAGGAAATAAGCAAAATAATCCAAACTCACCGGATTAACTTGTCGGAGTAGTGATTTGTAAGTAAATTTTGAAGTTTTGCATCTTTTTGGGTGTAAAATATAAAAAAAAAATTCATAAGGGAGTAAATTTTAATGAACCCATATTTGAAGGAAGTAATTTCTAATTTACTCTTTATATTACTACTAAGTTTGGGCATCGATACACCATCATAAAATTTTATACAAAGTATAGGCTATTTTGATGAAGGAAAAAAAAGTTGAACCATTTTATGGAATTTTAAAGAATAAAAACCCTTGTACGGATTATTATATTATATTTAATGTAGGTGAAAATTAGACTTCATTAAAAAAAAATACTCCGTATAAAAAGTAAATCATAGTACTTCAAAAAACATCGAGCTCACGAGCTTTTTGAGCAGAGCTAGGCCTTGCTCGGCTTCACTCGTATGAAATACGAGTCGAGCTCGAGCCGATTTCACACGACTCGAGCTTAACTACTCGCGAGCTGTCTCATCTCATTGCCACCCCTACTATCATCCTCAATAATTTTAACTACACTTTAACCTATAATAAACCAAACTATTGAGGTCTTGTTTTCAAAATAGACCCATTTAATTTTTGGCCTGTTACATCAGGCACAGAACGATGTGATGATGATCTAGCAGCAGCAACATCAACAACAACAACAATAATAATAATAATTAAGTAATAATAATATTTTTCCGTATTTGTAAAATATTTTTCAGTGATAATCTTAATTGCTAAATCATTTACGTATTTTACTACATTGTACACATTTTGTCATTTATTTTTCCGTATTTATTCTTCTTAAAACAAACCCCTCATTTCTCACTTTTCTTAAACGGTTGAACCTAACCAATCTAAGCAAAAAAATGCAATTATCAAACATAATTCGGACATGGAAAAACTAATTTCGATTTCGTTAATTATCTTCTTATTTTTAATTAAGGATGTTGGTGTGGTGATTGTAGGCGGCCCAGCGTGGAGAAGGGGCGTTTGTGATGGAGCGAGTCTGGGAAGGGAATCCGACGAGGGGACGACGGTCGGTTGGCAAAGTGTGGTGGTAGGCTGGGTGCGATCGAACATGGGGATGGGCTGGGGTTGGGCGTGAGGTTGGGTATGGGGATAGAGTAGGTTTCCTAAGTCAGGGTGGTGTAAGATGTGGGTGGTCATCGACGTCTTCAACCAGATTGGTGGTGAATTTGGGTGGGGTTTGGGGTTGTGGTTGATGGTGGGGATGGGGATGTCGTGAGATTTGGAGGGTGGGGATGGGGATTTTGCTGGGAGTTTTTTTATTTTTGTTTTTTTTTTTCTCTCTCAAGTGGAAGGGGCGAGGAATGAGAGGGATAAATACGGAAATTATGTGTACAACGTAGTAGTTTTCGTGTATGAAATAACACGTCACATAATAATAATATACTTTGCATTGATGATTAGAAGTATTCTACTCCCGCTCTATCCATTTTATAACTTCTACCTACTTTCTTTTTGAGTTGTTCATATTTAAACTTCATACTTGTAATATTTTCTCATAGTCCGATATTTATGGTTCATATACTTTCTAACCCCACATGTTCTCCAATCTTTCATTTTTCACGACGTATTATTTCTCTCCTTAATTTTTGCATCAAATGAGACCTGAAGTTTAAATATTGATATAGGTAGTAATCAACAATTCCACCATCTTCTGTGGCCTCCAACAAACCACCACCACCGCAAAGATTCCCGACCCACTAGACACCCTCCCCCACATTACTATCGTCGGACTACATACTCATTTTGAACACCACCGTACCCCGAGAAATCAAACACCCACCATAGAAAACCCTTCCTTCACCGCCGGAATCTCTCTCCATTACCCTCAAAAACACTTTCAGGGTATGGTTGCTGGTGAGAGACGATGCAAACGACAACACCACAATGATTTATTTGGGTGAAGAAGCGGAAGACGTGGGAAACTGACGAGGCAAGTGATTCAACGTCAATTTCGATCTGCTAGTGGTGGTGTGAAGGTGGTCGAAAGCAGGTGCGGCTGGACGAGTGCAAGGCGATTTGGGAGGCAACCCAGATGCATTTAATGGCCGCCTGCTGATGAGAGTGAGTTTCACCATAATAGTTAGGCTCATATTGTGGTTTTTTTGGTGTTAATTGGCTCGTTTTTACATTGTATTGATGTACTTGCTCGGTTTTGGTCATTCGTATATTATTCTTGCATTTCATGTCTTTTTGGTCTATTATGTAACCAATTGTGTGGGAGCTTGGTTGTAAATGCTTATAGTTCAGCTCGAGAAGATCTTTCGGGATTAAGAAGCAAGGAAAACTACTTGGGATTGAAGTTCGAGTCTCGAGTACAAGTTAAAAGTCATGAGACACTTATTTAGTAGAAGAATAAGAAGCGCGAAATCAAGGGCAAGCTTGGAAGAAAAAGAAGTGGAGAAGACAACCAGACCAGGGCCGCAGGCTGCGGTCCCATAGCGAAATGTGAATGCCTCGACCAATCATATATCGGATAGGACTAAGGAGTTATCGACGTAAGACTAGTCGTACGAGACGTTGCTCAAAGTCGTAAAGGAACATAACGATAGTAGATTAGAAACGATGTAATATATGTGGGTTTTGAGAAGATGATTATGTGATTGATTTAGCACGTATCGACTTAATATCGTGAATGTGACCCGGTGTAACCTTATATCGTCTTTCGATCCTCATTGGAGGCTAATAAGGGTCACTCAACCGAGTCATTGAAGGGACTCGATCGAGTGCCCTGGACAAAGACTCCCTGCCCATTTTTGAGGGGTCACTCGATCGAGTGGCCCTTAGACACTCGATTGAGTGCCCTCTGTAACGGGTGACAACTCGTTTTGCAACGACCCATTTTGTGAACCTATGATTCGAATCGAGACGTGTTTGAGCTAAATATAAATATTATGCAATTTATACTAGCTCGGTTTTCGATGACTCGTTATGCGCAACACTCGGTTATGAAACCGGTATCAAGCATTTAGAGTGAAATTTGTGAAATCGAAATTATATGAACTACAACGATCGATTCCCTCCGCATCACGATGTCGTTATCGATCCTTATGGACCATGTGACAATCGATTCGGCGTCAACGAGTTTCATGCTAATTCAAATGTCGATAACTCTTTTATGCGCGACGTTCGACTACGGAGTCGACATTGGGGATTTTAGAGTGATTTTTTGAAAATGACGTCTAATACGCTTGATAATGAACTACCGCGATCGCGTTATAATCTGACGATTATGCGTATGTCATAAGGCGCCCTAAAAGGCGGCGCGCCTCGAGGGGCGCCACCTCCAGTAAAACTCTTCAGAGGATTATAACGGACTGTAGATGGTGTTCAATCATCGAACGTACTCGATCGAATAAATCGATTCGTCATCAAGAAACTTAAGTCCTTTACATTTTGACGTCGTAATTTGGCTTTTAAGCCTACGACGATCGATTTAGCGTCATTGGACGTCGCTCGAATCGGTTTGAAAATAGTTTTGTTAAATAATAATATACGCGGTATTAATATATAAACAATATAAAAAAGCGATAATAAATGTCAGATTGTTAGATTGTTAGTAGCATGATAAATAAAAAAGTTAGATGCGAAAAGGAAATGTTAGTAGTTAGTAAACGAAAATTAAATATTAGTAGAATGATCAGTAAGAGTTAGTAATTAGCGATTAGTATGCAAAAATGAAAAGAGGAATAAAGATTAGAGAAGACGGGATTTGGTACACCCTTAACCTACATGTTAATGGTCTCGGAAAATGGGCTCGTTGAGTGTCGGCGTAGGCACGGGAGCGGTCGAGAATTTAGGGTGAGTTATGTGATTAGGGAGACGGTTTTCTCGGTTGTCGGGAGGCTTGGTCTCGGGATGGCTTTGTGTGTGTATGAGAGTAAAGAACTCAAAGTTGGTGGAAATGAGGGTTTGCAAAGTTGTGTAGAAGTTGTGAAATGATGAGCCAAGGGGGGTATTTATTGATTTTACCCCCCGGCTAGGGGTCACTCGATCGAGTGACCCTATGTGCATTTGATCGAGTGGCCTTGAAGAAAGGTGCCTGATGGTTTTTTGGTGGGTCACTCGATCGAGTGCCCCTAGGCGGGTGAGAGGATTTAGAAAAGTTGGGATTTTGTTTGAACCATTGATTTAGTTTTTTTTTGTCTTTGTTCATTTGTGTATTTAGACGCAGAGTGAGGCTGGTTACGTCTCGGGTTTCAACTTGGATCGAGTTTTGACTCGGTCGCAAAAGACGGTTTTGCCCCGGTGGCGGTTTTGGCTCAAAATAGCTTTGTTTTATTGGAAACGACCTACTGAGTCTGAATTTAAGGTCGGTTTTTAGAGATTTGTACTCCACTAAGTGCCCACGTCGAATACTATAGATTCTGAGTCCTGTATTCGAGCGTATTAAAGCATGTTTACGTTCGATCATCATCGGGTGTTTTGTTGGAGACTGCTATAGACACAAGCAGTCAAAATGCAGGTGTCTACTGAGCCCCCACTCCGATTGGGGCTTGGACAAGGCAAAAGTCAGAGTAGCCACCATGCCAATCGAGGATTACGACCTGACAGCTTTCCGGCCGGGTCGTTTATAGTCCATTAGACTCGCGTGAAGGGCTCGCCAGCCACAAGTAGAGGCCAGGGTCATACTTGTCTGATGACGATAGCTCCGTGGGGAGTTGGATTTGCATTTGAAGTCTTGGGTTTACCTGTATGCAGACACATAATATTTGAATGTAGCATTTAGGTGAGACACCGACTCGGTCCCGCTGGGGAGTAAAAATTTGATGTTTTGAAAATTTTGAAAATTTTATCAAGGAGGAATGCTCGGGATGACTCAATTCATGCATTGAGGCTTAGAAAGGTGTAGGAACATGGACCGGGCCTGCGCACACAAGCGCGTACTCTGAGGTGGCCCAAAGATCTAGCGCGAGTTCCCGTGCGCCTTAGGATTCAGATGCTCGGGCTCGGGCGGCCCGACTTTTGGATTTTTCTTTTTCGTGTTGCGATGTGGATTCCGAGGCCCTGTAGGGTTTTCATGCTTATATACAACCCTTTCTGCCCCGTATTATTTCATACTCGACTTTGCATGTTTCCCATAAAACCTTTCAGAGAAAACAAGTGATTTTGCTATGGGTATTGAGAATTTAACTGTGCTACTTCAGGCATGGTCCCAATGCTTTAGGGACGAGGAGAAGGTTCAACTGAATCAGATGAGAATTTCTGCCTTATTCCCGTTGCAGCGTCTCAAAGTAGATCCGCACTTCCTGGATGCTTGCCTGTTGTTTTGGGACACTACCCATCACGTTTTTGCGTTCCCTCGGAGGGAGGTATGTCCTCTCCCGAAAGAGATAGCTGCCGTGGGCGGTTGATGTCCTGCTGCCCGTCCTGCTGTTCTCTCGTTCTATCCTGACCCGAGGAGGAGGTTAAGAGAGTTTCTAGGTTTGTCTCATGCTGAGGCAGACCAAATGGTGCAGGGGAATTCTGTTTCCTTGTTCGACATGAATGCAAAGGACGTGAGAATCATTGTGTCCCACAGACGCAGGGCCTTTGCTTTCTTCATGCTGCATCGGTACGCCATTGAGGAGCGAATGGAAGCTGACCCCTGCATGGGTTAGATTCGGCTGATCGGTGTGGTCGACCAGATGAAGACAGGTCATAGCCCGGCTTGGTTGATAACCGGGGAGGTTTTTATGGGTCTTGACGCTCGGAAGGTTGACCCGGACCGACAATTGACGGACAGCATTCGTCATCTGCAAATATACGTCTCGCGATTTTTTTTTTTGCGAAATCCTGGTACAGAAGGGCACTCGAATCGATCGAGTCGACCTGACACTCGATCGAGTGCCCATGACGAGAGCCTCCCTGTCTTTTTTTAGGAGGGTCGCTCGATCGAGTCAACATGGCACTCGATCGAGTGCCCTCTGGCGAGCCTCATATTTGCTTGCAGAGACTTATAAGCTTTGTTCTGTCAGGTTTGGCTGTACAAGCGACTGTCAATCATGGAGTCTCCCCTGGACATGCTTAGATATCGTAGCAGTTCGGTCAGCTCGAGAAAAAGGTGTATAAGTCCGAGTCACGACATAAACCGGATTTACTGGTACGAGGAGCTCATATTCCATGGAGGTCTCTTGATCAGGTGGAATGTTGCCTGGTGGTTCCTCTCCAGATTGACTGGGCTAGCAAAGAGGGATCAGGCTCGGTACCTGGTGGTCCTGTCACTTGATTGGACCGTTCATATTTACCCGGACCGCAATCTGAGGCAGTTCGGTTGGACTCAGAGGATCCCTGAGAATGAGGCTATCATCAGCGTCCCGCTCCAATTGACGGACGCGATGTGCGATACATGGTTACAGCGGTGGCACACCCGTGTCATCTGAACCATACCCAACCCTTGCCATTCCGTTTGTGTTTCCGAGTCATATCGGAAGTGGAGTTCTGAAGAGTCAGAGGAGGCCCGCAAGGCCCTAAAGGTCGATGAGGCCTTCGAATTGGTTCGCCGGGAGACGGCGAAGGACAATAGGGGTGTCTACGATGAAGGAGAGACTCTTGCTACTTTGGTTTGACTAGAGTTGCGTCTTAAGTCAAAAACCAAGACTCGAGCTAAGGACGTCGGTGCTAGATGCGTGTGGGGGCGACTGAGCCCTCAGATTGACTTGGAGAAAAGGCTTGGGCCACGATTGGTGGCCAAAGACCGACTGGGCTCACGTGATAGGCTGCGCGAACATGTGAGGGCCCGACTCGGGCCGACTACTGTGACTGAGGATCCGCTCTCGAAGAAACTGGTCCGAGCCAAGGAGGTTCCTGTAGTGATTCAGGAGCGTTCGCCTCAATCTCGCCGTCAGTGTACGGCTAAGGATGCCAAGGATAAGGGTAAGGGTAAGATGCCCTGAATACCCGAGTCCTTATATTTATTATTTAAGTAGTAATACTATTTCTTTGTAGTGTTGTGTGTTTTTTTTTTCAATTTTGAATTTTTTGTAATTGAATTTCCCGAGTCTATCGGGGTTTTTAGTAATAATAAAAGAAGTTTATTAATTAAACCGTTCCTGTCTTTTTGCAATTGCAATGATTGTGCCCCTTTGAGGGGCTGCCTACGTATCCACAGTTAGTTGAATCAAACCGGACGTAGTTCAAACTTTGGATAATTTGCAATTTCGAAAATACACCAAGACTAATGGTTCGAGATGTACGCGACAGTAGGATAAATAATCCTAACTTATTGACTTGCTTTTTCAAAAAGTTTATGTTTATAAAGACAATTTTAATAAACTTTTGCAAATGACATTGAGAAAGGATCATGGGTAGTAACGTTTCAGCTAGTCTAGGTTGGTATGATTGGTGAATTCATTTCCGTCTAAATCTGTCAGCTTTATAGCACCACCTGATAGAATCTTCTTTACCAGATATGACCCGACCCAATTAGGTTTGAACTTCCCTCTCGGATGAACTGGTAGTAGAGCTCAAACGGATTTGAGGACTAAGTCCCCTTCTTTGATATTTCTTGGCCTGACTCTTTTGTCGAAGGTCCGTTGTATTCTTTTCTGGTAAACCTGAATATTATTGAGGGCGCGGGACCACCATTCATTCAGTAAAACTAGCGAGTCGTACTGTGGTTGGACCCAATCGGTTTCAGGTACTTGGCTTTCTAATAGAATTCTGAGGGATGGTACTTCCAACTCGATTGGTTGGACTGCCTCCATCCCGTAAGACAGAAAACAGGGCGTCGCACCGATTGCGGTGCAGATTGATGTTCGGTATCCCCATAAAGCGAAAGGTATCTTATCGGGCCATTCTTGGTAATTATCGGTTATCTTTTTGAGTATGGTGATGATTGTTTTATTGGCTGCTTCTACCGCTCTATTTGTTTGGAGACGGTATGGCGAGGATGTACGCCTCTGAATCTGGTATTTGGTTAGCAAGGCTGCCGTTTCGGCTTGGAAATGGGTCCCGTGATCACTGATGAATTCATGTGGGATCCTATACCGACATATGATTTTGTTTTGGATGAACTTGGCTACATGCTTGGTGTTCAAAATCCAATAGGACTCGGCCTCGACCTATTTGGAGAAGGAGTCGATGGCTACCAAAATGAAGGAATGCCCACCCGAACCGGAGGGGTTTACCTTTACGATTATGTCAATTTCCCATGTTAGAATGGCCACGGCGATGTCATAGTGTATAACAAAGACAACGACATGTGTTGTACGTTGGTGCAAATTTGACAGTTATGACAATGTTTGATGTACTGTTTGTAGTCGGTTTCCATATTATTCCAATAATATCCGAGTCTCATGATTTTTCGGACTAGCATTTGGACATTCATATGTGGACCGCATTCACCATCGTGTATCTCGACCATGACCTTTTCAGCTTTAATTTTGTCGACGCATAGGAGAAGAGCCCCTTGCGCCGTCTTTTTGTACAGTTGCCCGTCATCGGTATGGATAAACTGGGTAGCTAACCTTCATAAGGCTTTCTTGGCTCGACTGTCGGTTCCGGGAGGATATTCCCCCGTCGACATGTACGTTAAGACATCCTGATACTATGGTTGGGGATCAGCTATCTCAATGTCTTCGATGATGTGGATATATGCCGGTTTAGACCGTCTTTCGACGCAAATCGGCATACTACATTTACCTTTGAATAACAAATTTCCCCCCAATGATTTGCATGTTTATGATGAAAAAAATATTATTCCGACAAAAAGAAATCAAGTTTTCGAAGTTGACTCCGGACTCATGATTTCATTAATTTATTGATAATTGTATTTTACTTTCTGTTTTACATGTTTTTTATTGTTAGTTTTTTCGATATTATTTTTTCATTTTCTATATTGGTTTAATTATATATTTTATTTACTTTCAACTTTCTATCGTTTTTTATTTTATTAGTTTTTTCACCCTAATCGAATTTAATTTCTTCTTGCCTACTTCAGGTTTTACTTAAATTTAATTTTTTGTTAATTAAATTTTAATTTAAATGAATTAATTTAAATATCTTTCAAATACTTACATAACCATTTTTGAATTAGACAGTTGACGATAAATTATTTTTTGTTTTTCTCACTTGTAGTCTTTAATTATTAGAATTTCTTATATATGTAAATTATTTGATTTTCTCACTTATACATATCTTTTTTTTTGTAAAACAATTTTGACTGGTCATTACTCCTAGGTACGACTTTTGATCTCATTAAGCTTTCTTCTAAACCAAACAACTTGTAAGACAATTAGTTTACAAAAAGAATCATTGTTTTCGAAGTCAAAGTTAATTCCATAAAAAAATATTGATCGACTATAATTCTTAAATACGAGTTCAAAAACAACGATTTTTTTTTCACACTAAAAATATTGTAAGTAAATCAATAATTTGAAAAACATACAACGCTTGAAAATCGTGGTTAAGAGTCATGCTCGATCAATTTATTTTTACATTTTTTTTGTCTTCAAAAGAAGAGTATTACAAGTGAGAAAATAAATTACTTGAGCGGTAAATTTGAGAAGTCTCATAAAATATTAGATGTGTCAATGGTGGATGATCAATCACATACTTATTTTAATTAATATGTCATGTACGCCGCATTTTAACTAGTATGTATTTAAATTATTTAAATAAAAGTCCGCCTTTCAAAAGTCATATTTAAGATAATATTTTAATTAAAAAAATTATCAACTTAAGCGAAAACAATGACTTAAGAAATTATGATTAATTTAAAATCAACAAATTAGACAACAAAAGTTTCTTTTACTTGTATTTAATTAATTTTTTTTTTATTAAAACTAAATATAAAAATAACAAATAATTTTTCTAGAGTAATCAAATATTTTCAAACTTTATATTTTTATTTATTTCATATTATCTATAACTTTGAATTTTAATGAATTTGTAAGACCAAATTTCGACATTCAGCTTGACTTAAAAATAATTTGATTAAAGACTGAAGAATCATTAGTGTAGACACCTGCATTTTGCCTGCTCGTGTCTGTAGTAGTCTCCAACAAAATACCGATGATGATCGGACGTCAACATGCATACATACGCTCGAATACGGGCTCAGAATCAATAGTACCCAACATGGGCACTTAGTGGAGTACAAATCTCTCAAAAATGACCTCAAATCCAGACTCAATGGGTCATTTCCAATAAAATAAATCTACTTTAAGCCAAAACCGCCACCGGAGCCAAAACCGTCTTTGTCGACCGAGTCAAACCCGATCAAAGTTGAAACCCAAAATAAATCAAAGGAACCAAATAGCGTCCAAATACACAAATAAACCAAGTCAAACGAAATATAATTTTACCTCGAATAACCCGGATATCAATCCGTATTTTGAGCAACTTTCGATACACGCAATTTCAACTGCCTGAACCTAGACGTCTCAGAATTGAGTCGCCCCAAGTGAAGCGCCTAAATATCCGGGCGCTAGCCTTCATGCGCCTGAATTTCAAAGTCAGAACATTTCGCAAAACTCTATAAATACACCCTTATGCACACCATTTCAAGGGTCGACCTTTTTCATTTCTCATCTCCGAAAACCAAAGTGAGAAAGCTCTTCCTCTTTCACACATACTCAAAACCGTGACCAATACACCTTAACTCTTCTTATATACCTCGAATCGCTCCACGTGTCTACAATGATACTCCGCGTGCCCGTATTTCGAAGCATTTGACATGTAGGATGAGGGTGTCCAAACTCCATTTCTAATCCGATCCCTAATCTCGTTTATTTATCGTATTCTAACTATACTAACTTTTCATTATTGTACACTAACATTTAATTTCTCGCATCTAACATTTTATTTTTTCGTTCCTAACATCTAACTACTAACTTTTCGACATTAAAATACTCGTTCTATTACATCAAGTGCCCCTCTTTCCTGCTTCTTCAATTCCAGGTCCTGAGGGAACATAGCGAGTCTTTTCTGCAGATCAATAAGTTCTAGTTGTGCTATCTCATTATTCCTCTCTATATCTGAAAAGTGTTTCTTGTTTAGTCCTTTAAGAACCTGTTATAATCTCCGGAGCTTTTTAACCAAACAATACATCTTGGTTCCATCCACCTCCTAATTCTAGCTATTTGTCACCAACTGTGCAAAATCAGGTGCCTTACTCCACCTATTGTAGTACTTGAACACTCTTCTTTTAGGATTAAAGTCACCCTTAGGTCTGATCAAACAAGGCCAGTGGTCATATAATCCTTCAGGCATAAAATGAGCTTTGTAATTACCTCTTGCACTTAACCACTCTTGATTAAAGAAACACCTGTCTAACCTGCTGAATACTCTATGTTTAGGTCTTTGTTTATTGTTCCAAGTGTAAAATGCACCAATGGATGGGCTATCCATGAGATCACAATCATCAATGCATTCTTGGAATGGAATAGCTTCAGCTAAGCTAAACCTACCTCCCAGTCTTTCCTCCTCATTTAAAACACAATTGAAATCTCCCCTTATAATCCAAGCATCACTAATAGTACTAGAAATAGCTTTAAGATCAGCCCACAAAGACTCCTTCTCCTGAGTTTCATTAAATTCATATACCATAGTGACATTGAACCTCTGACCAGTGGCAATCTCTGTAGTGGATCATCTGTGCAGTACACATCAGCGAAGTCACCTCACATTGCTTGTGGTCCCACACAATCCATATCCTCCCCCTAGGGTGAGTATGAGCATTTGTGATAATGCTCCAATTATTAAACACACTAGACCCTGCCCTAGCTTGATTATTCACTTTTATTTTAGTCTCTAAAAGACCAAACAAACATACTTTATTATGTTGAAGAAACTTATTTATATCTTGCTGTTTCTTCACCTTATTCCTTCCTCGGACATTCCAAGAACCCATATTCATCATGGTAAACTGATTGAGATAGAGTCACCAATTACCTTGATTGGTTTTCCTATCAAAGCTTCCTTAAATATAGACTGCTCCCCTTGAGCTCTTATTTTACTGCTTTGTTGTATCCTCTCTCCCTCAAGATGCTGATCATTTCCTTTTTCAGCCTCTCTTGGTGAGTTGGTAACATATTTAATGATTTTCGCAGCAGGTTCTATACCTCCGATCCCATCTTAATTTGGCTTGGTTCCACAAGTTTCTGCTCAATTTGTCTCCATTCCTTCCTTATGACAGGTTGCTTAAGTTTAGGTGCAACCTCTTTTGCCTCCTGAGCAAAGTACAGGCTTCCAGTCATACTCCACCTACACCTTAATCAGATTACCATTCTCATCATTGAACTGCAATAGAGATGGAAATTCCTGTCCCACAGTAACCTTCATCAAAACTCTTGCAAATCCTATTCTAGTCTTTGTTGCAGTAGCTTCATCCTTCTTCACCATAGGTCCTATCAAACCTGCAATCTTCTCAAGACTTCCTCCCCAGAATTTTAAAGGGAGTTTGTGAATCCTTACCCAAGTTGGTAATACCTTCACATCTTCCTTCTCCAAGTCGATATCTGATTGCCACTACTTAATCACCATTGGCTTATTATCAAATAGATAATAACTTTCACTTAAAACGACCTTCTACATCTCTTCCTTCTGGAACCTTACCACAAAAACACCATTGGGATGAAAAGATATAGTGTCTATTTCATGCTGCTTTCGAATTCTTCTAAAAAATCCTTCCATAACTGCCCATGGTGGATTTGCCCCTACAACGAATCCGTAGACATTGCTAATCATAGCCGACCTTGAAGATGGAGATTTAGCCATGTTGCCGTGATCTCCTTCCTAATCGCCCGATGATCGCTTCTCTCACTAAGGTTTTTTCCACATTTAACCCTTAACAATATTAAGCTCGTACTTACTAAATGTAATTCATATATTAAGTGACAATCAGTTCTTGTATTAATGAAAGACTCACTTGAGTCGACGGTTTTAATTTTTACCATTTTTCATGACTTAATTATTTTCTACCTTGTTATTTAATGTCATTGGAAGAACCGGGTTGTTATACTGCTGAGGATGATAAATGTGTTTGCTATTGTTTCTTTTTGATAGTGGACGGGTACACGTCCTTCGGGTACTGAGAAATGTGTCTGGATTAACTCGATTTTGTCTTAAGCTGAAAGGTTAGGTGTGAGCCTTCAAGCGACACAATATTGAGGCGCCTGGACTCTAGTGCCACAGAAATTAGGCGCCTGCAATGAGGCGGTTAA
This sequence comes from Agrostemma githago, assembly GCA_958450325.1. NCBI lineage: Eukaryota > Viridiplantae > Streptophyta > Magnoliopsida > Caryophyllales > Caryophyllaceae > Agrostemma > Agrostemma githago. The sequence goes on from OY288245.1 coordinate 28,627,813, forward strand.
GATTTTGCTTTATCGACCCAGGATAAAAACGCGACTTGAAGGGCAATGGTTTAACTTGTTCGAAAACCCGACACCTCTTCCATCGCCCCACTTTCATTCTTTCGCCATTGTTACCGATTTCAAGCTCGATTTTTGCTCAATCTCGATAATATCGACCCCAAGTAAGTGTCCTTTACTCACTATTGTCGATTTGAACATGATTAGTATGATTTTGATTGATTTTTTTTGGTAAAGTGTAAGTAGTATTAAATCAATCAAAAAATGATGTACATGATGATATGGAAATGGCCTATAAAAGACTCATAAGCCAATTCCTATCATGTTTAATTAATCGATCTTTAAGCCATTCATTTATTCTAATACACATATCCGACTTAACTCGATGAAACAATAGAGAAGGTCTCAATAAACTTCCCTCCAACCTCCCATGATTCCTTTGCCACCAGAATGCTATACACTGCAGGCCACCCAACCCACCTCCTTTTACAGTCACCGTACCTGCAACATACAACACAGATGCAGCGAATCAGGAAGGATAAACCCAAGCCAGTCTTGCAGGAACTTGAGCAGCCTCTTGCTATACTCGCACTAGTAGAAAAGATGCTCCATAGTCTCTGATGCAGCTTCACACAAACAACAGGAGTCCGTAGTAGAAATACGAAGGCCATAGAGCTTAGCTCTAGTGTTCATTACTCCCCTACATGCCTGCCAATTAGTAAACTAGTGCTTAGGAATTGTCTTATTACACCAAACCAAACTTGCCCAACTCAGCTATGAGGATTTCTACGCAAAAACTCATACCCCGTAGAAATGGTTTATTGCTTGGCTCGACCATTCCATTGCCCAACCTGAAATTTCATTTTAAGAAGGTCTTACATCACATATCTTCTTCCAACCCCATGAGACCGATATACCTGGCTTATAATCACACCAGTCCTGCCCCTTCAAGTAGAATTTATGCCCACAATCTCTCCTTTTGCTCATAGTGATGCGAGCAAGCTCGATCTCGGCACAATTGTGCTAGGAACGAATAAGGCCCACAACGAGACCATGTCTCACTTGGGTTATTGAACCAAGCCCAATAAAGCTAGGCGTGTGCATGCTCACACACGTCCCAAATTAGCCCAAAGACCACGTGAGAATTTCAGCCAAGGATCACATGAAGGTACTACCAAGATAAGCAAGGATACTACCATGATATGAAAGGAAGATACTTGGGGATATGCATGATCCTTACTCCAAATACTCAAGCATAATCTTCTTATATTTAGCAACAAAAGGAAGTATTAACGAAGTTGATTTGATGCTGATTTCTTAAGGATATCCGTGAGATTCATTATCCATATAGATGGATATAATCTTCTTTAGTTAAGGAACACAAATAAAAATGATCTCGGAGTGATTACTTCGAGATATGCCTAGGATAATCTACAATATTCTCTAGATTAGTTGCTAGTATTTCTATGATTTAGTATCTAGTAGTATATTCGAGATTATATTCGTGTAAGGCTATAAAAGCCACATTTCCATAGCATTGTTCATCATTCAACGATTAAGCAATAATAAAATTTCATCAACGTTTTGATTTAAATCAATTCTTGTGTTTCTATTTTTAGAAAGTACTTCGAAATCACGTTGAGGAATTAGTTGACCAATCTCTACGTTATTAGTTTCGGATTCAAGGTCAAATTCAGGCTAAATATCTTTGGTTACGTTTATCTTTCATTTCATAACAAAATCAATATGTAATTCAAAGTATTTCCTTTCCTAAAATAGGCGTGTCACAAACGACCATATTTCGGAAGACCTTAACCTTGAACCAAGGTATTAACCTTAGTTCCCTCCAAAATCCACCTCATCACTCAAGGTTACATTAACCTTCGACCCAACTTCATTTCTTATTCTAAACCGCTTCCGCATTCGCATCAATTTGGTATCAGAGCCTATTTAGCGACATGGGAGATAACGATATCAACGACAACAATGTCAACAATGACGTGAATAAGATTGTCAATAATGGAGGGAGTAATGACGACAATCTTATCCAACAATTGCTCCGTGCCTTGCGCATTTTGCCCGAGAATAGACCAAGAGGAGGCGCTAGGAGATTCGTGGATGTGCCCAAGCCCTATGACGAATTCAAAGTCAGGGAGTTGCCTGAATTCGGGGGAGGGATAGATCCGGAAGAGTACTTGGACTGGGAGCATCAAAATCGAGTGGATGTTCGAATTCAAGGATGTCCCCGATGAGAAGCGTTGCAAGTAGAGCTGGCAAGCCTGACCGACCCGACTAACCCGACCCAAAACCCGAGTAAAATTGACCCGATCTGACCCGAAAATGTAGTGACATGACTCGACCCGACCCAACCCGATGATGACCCATAACTCGATACGACCCGCTTCAGGCCGACGGAACCGTAACCCGAAATGACTCGATAAATTATTTGACCTGACCAGACCCAACTCGACCGGAAAGTTGACCCGATCCAACAGCTGACCTGACCCAAAAATGACCCGACCCGACCCAAAAGCCGACCTTATGTGATCTAATAAAGATGAAAAAATAATGTTAAATTAAAATATTATTTAGTTTTTTTTCTCCAGATATTCTTAACCAAACATAGTTAAAAAAACAAAAAAATTAAATTTTAAATATTAAATAAAAATTGTTTCAAAATGTATTAATCACACCTAAGTCAACTCACTTATTATTGATCCGCCAAGATATGACCCGATCTGACCCAAACCCGACCCAAACTCGACCCGACCCATCCAATTTCTACTCCAATACATATTTTTATAAAATTCATCAATCATAGTATTTGCGGTTTTAATCTTCAATCACAACTAATTATTGTTACATATTGTTTCATATAAAATTAATCAGTGTCTACCAAAACTATTGAAAAATACAATGAAAATTGGAAATAATTTGTATCAGATGATATAGTCATATACTCCGTAGATAATAAACAATCAACTTCTTCTAATAAATGATAAATAATAAAAATAAAATAAAATAAACTAGCATGGTGGGTGCACAGGAAACCAGAGAAGCTATGGGTACACTGGGTTAACTATACTTATCTGAAAGGGAATGATTGGTAGAGCTACAGCTCCCCTACTGATGTAACATGGACATGGAAGATAAGATATATAAGATAAAGGAGGAGATTAAAACTCGTCCTCCAATTTGGAATACAGACTTGTTGCAGAAGTAGACATATGAGTGCCTTAGGATGTCAGTTCCAAAGGTATAATGGTCCTATCTTGTGTGGAATGAGTGGACTGTTTCTAAGCATAAATTTGTGAACTGGATGTATCAACATGAGGCTACAAACACAAAACCAAAACTGTACAGACTTGAAATTGTACAAGATGAGGACTGCTGTTTATTTAGGGCAAATAGTGAGACATTAGAGCACCTCTTTTTCACTTGTGCTTACAGCTCACACTTGCTAGGGTTAATTAATGCTTGGACCAAGCTGAATATCCCCACAAGTGGAGTTAATGCTTGGCGTTTGGCAAGAAGAGGGACTAAGCTAAGGGGGGATTGATTAATGGTGTAACCAATGCTACTGTTTATCACATATGGAACCAGGGGAATAAGGCAAGAGTTGAGCAAACCATTGTGAGACCTAGTGCTGTTCTGAGACAGATTAAGGAGGAATGCAGATTGAAAATGAGCACATCTTGTAAAAACCTAGTAGAGATAAGGATTGGATCAATAACTTGATGATGTAACGAAGGTTTTCCCTTCAACACTTTTGTTACTACTTAATACAATTTTTACATTTCACCCAAATAAATAAAAATAAACCGTATAATGAATTGATGGTTTAAACTAGACCAGACCTAACAAAACCTAGTATGACCCGAACATGACCCAATGTGATAATGACCCAAACCCGATAGTGACCCGACCCGGGAATGACCTGAACCCGACCAAAGCCCGACCCAAATCTGGATGACCCGACAGCTCAACCCGAATGATCCGACCCGACCCGAACCCGACACAAAAATTGACCCAACTAACCCGACCCATAAGCGACTCGAAACTGACCGGAATCCAGCCCAAAACTGACCCGAACCCGACCCGATGACAGTCATGACCTGATAATGACCCGACCCGAACCCGACTCGCCTATCCGATAGCCACCTTTAGTTGCAAGTATGATATCTTGAGGCTAACATAAAGTGCGTCTCTATGGTTTGAAAGTATGAAGACTAGGCAAGCACGGGAGGAAAAGCCTAAGATCCGGTCATGGGAGGAACTCAAAAATATGTTACGCAAGAGGTATGTTCCTAAAAGTTACAAAATCGAAGATAACCGAGTTGAAACAAGGGACCATGTCAATTAGTGTGTATATTGAGAAGTTTGAAAAGGCATCTTCAATGTGTTATTTAGAAGAACTCGAGGAACAAAAGATGGCTAGGTTTTGTAGGGGATTAAATCGTAACATAGCTGATGTGGTGGATTTACATCCTTATGCGTCGTTTGATTTATTATGTTCGTTATGTTTAAATGCAGAAGGTCAACAAAAACAACAAACTACCCCAACTACTAAAACGAACACTTGGACCCTTGTTTAACAAAAACGACAAATGGTGTAACGTGATCATTGACGGGGGAGTTGTACTAACGTCGCCTCACAAGACATGGTTAAGAAATTAACCCTAACCACCACACTAAATCCGGAGACCCTATACCTTATACTGGCTCGATGATAGGAACCAAGTAAAGGTAAAAACCAAGTCCGCGTTGGTTTTACGATGGGTCCTTACAAGGATGAGGTGGTTTGCGTTATTCCCATGGATAATGCTTGTCACGTGTTATTAGGCAGGCCATGACAATTTGATCGCAATGTTCTTCATAAAGGACGAAGCAACGGACATGAACTCATGGTGGATGGTCAGAAGGTCGTCATAAGGCCTATGGCGCAGACTCAGGTTTGACTTTGCGTGTTTCGGGATCGATTCGGAGCCCCGGTGCTGGAATTGACTCTAATTAGTGTCGACACGACCGTAATGACATGACTAAGACCGTCCTGATGTTGAATTAATTTTTCCGAGTAATTATTTGATCCGTTCTATAGAAAAACCATCTAAAGCATCATAAAATCGCGTAGTGTTACAGTCCGATCGTCATCGGGTGTTCGTTGGGCACTCTTGCAGTCACCAGGTTCAAATATGGGTGTCTACATAAACCCCAACTTTGAATGAGGCTTGGACAAGGCAAAAGGCAAAGTATAGCTGCCCAGGTTAATCGAGGATTACAACCTGGTGGCTGTCCACTCGGGTCGTTTTAAGTTCATTGGACTACGTACTAAGGCTCGTTAGCCAAGATTTAGAAATCATACCTGACCTCCTAGCCTGCGATCGTTTGCTGAAGTCTTTGCTCGGGTTTGCTTGTCTTGCTTTGGGTTTGCGGGGCTATTGCAATTGATTAGTGTTTCGGTCTTTGACATGGACCTTTTGCTTGAGTTTTTTTTCCAGATGACTTGATTTTGACTTAATCCCTTACCGGTCGTTATATTGAATTACGTTTATCCCTCTCGGGTGGCTGCGTTGATTTTAGATTTATCCGTATCGGGTGGCTGTGTTGATTTTAGATTTTATTCTTTGGAACAGAATCCTGTCTATCCCTGGACATTGTTTGAGATAGTTTCTGACCATCTCTGGCCTATTCTTTAGAACGGGTCTTCGTCCCTGGTCTTTTGCTCTCTTTGGGATAGTTTCTGACTATCCTTGGCCTTTGTAATATTTGGAATGGACCTTCGTTCATGGTCTTTCGGTCTCTTTGGGATAGTATCTGACTATCCCTGGCCTTTGTAATCTTTGGAACGAACCTTCGTTCCTGGTCTTTTGCTCTCTTTGGGATAGTTTCTGACTATCCTTGGCCTTTGTAATCTTTGAAAAGGACCTTCATTCCTGGTCTTTTGCTCTCTTTGGGATAGTTTATGACTATCCCTGGCCTATCGAATTGATGAGCGATTGTTTAGATTTGGTGATAGGTTTTTGCTTTTGATTTTTGCTGTGGTTGTTGTACAAACTCTTAACGAGTGTATGGCGGCATTTGCATTGCTTCTTGTGCATATACTCAATCGGGGGTTCATGGTTTCCCGCTGGGGATGCGAGTTGGTTGCCCTATATTGGGGATTTTCTAGGATAATCGATTCGCGCTTGAATTTTAGTATTTTGAGTTGATGGGTACCACTGGGGATTTTCACGGGTTTGCATAACGGGTTTTTTCGGCTTGTGAGATGCTCTACTGGGATAGTATATTCGGTTGCCATGGGTTTTAGTACGGGTTGTCGTACTAGCTGGGGATTTCATATGTCTTGCTTATTCCGCTGGGAGAGAGGTAGATTGATTATTCTGTTAGAGGGAGGCAGTAAGACTTGCCTAGTCTGCTGAGGAGTTAATTGCCCTGTCATTGTTTATTTTGTTAGTATGTGAATGTACGTCTCGCGGGTATCGAGAATTGTGTCTAGATTATCCCAATTTTTTTTGAATTGAAAGTTCAGGCGCGAGTTACAGGGCGACCTGAAAGGTAGGCGCCTTGCCCCTAGCTTCTTAATACTCGATCGCCTCCTCTGCTGCGCTTTGGAAATTAGACGCCCGCGTTGAGGCGGTCTGGATTTTGTTTAAAGGTCGTGATTGAACGGGGAAGGGTTTATTCGATCCAAAACTCAGACGTGCGGCCTTCTTCGCCTCAAGCTCATACTCTCGACTTGATCAACCGATTTCCGACTCGATTTCCATCATACTTGGTTATGACAACTCCGGGTAAATGTTCCTTACTCACCTATTGTCGATTGATGTGATTGCGGGTTGATTTTGTTTAAACCTTAGAAATCGATTTGGGTATTTTGGTTTTGCTATGATTCGATGCTTGTTCTTGCTCCTCTTGTTAAATTAGGGTATAATAGAGCTTTTTAGTGTAGTTATTTGTTTGAGGTGAAAGCTTGGAGATGCTTCAATAGCCTCCCATGGGTGAAAATCGAAGTGCTAGGGCTTAGGGGTTGATTTCCCAATTATTCCCGTATTCGACTCTTTTATCCTTGCTAGATTATTGCTTGTGGTTTTATGGGTAGCTTACATGTCGGTTTTCGTGAGTCGGAATGCACTTTAGGTCGTTCTGTGTGAGTTTGTGATGCTTACAACGGACCAAATGATACCGTAACGATGCCGAATTTTTCCGAAACCACTTTTATTTTGACTGGGGTCGAAAATGGGTCCTAGTGGGTTTTTCGGAATTATGATATTGCTTTCCGAAATTTTGAGCTTATTTTGACCTGTTTGGACTGTCCTGACCTGACCCGAGGTGCATTGTTTGCTTTGTTTTGCAGCTGGAGATGGTACCAGACGTCCTGAGGGAGTCCCTATAGTTGGTACTAGTGGTGAGGCAACCAGGTCGAGTTTTCTGACTCCCCGGGTGGCCTGCAAGAGGCGACGTAGCGCTCCTTTGCCTCGCCTTGAGCCTGGGGCCGTAGACGAGGCTGGTTTTGATAGGGTTACAAGGCGTACCTTGTCTGTGATGGTTGCTAGGAGGAAGCTTGTCCCTGAACCTATTGATGAGGACGAGGAGGCTGATTATGAGGATCCCGTTCGGGCTCGGGATTGGGACGGTCGGCAATTATTGGTCCATCCGGATTTACACGTGTCTAGACGTACTGTAACCGGCAAGGTAAGCACTTCGATTTTTTGCTCATGTTTTGACTTTGATTTGTGGTTGCTTAGTTTGTTTATACTTGTATTGCCGCGGTTTGCAGCCCCCAGGTCCGATGAGGACCTTCTCGGGCTTCACGACGTGCCTAGAGATCTAAGCTTAGAAGCTTAGCCCAGAGGCTAAGGAGGTAGTTTTGGGGACGGCTCTGGGCCCCTTATTCAGACATTGGATCCGGTTGATTAGTTGCAAGACCAAGTGCAACCTGATGTTGGTTAAATAGATGATAAATCGCTTTCATGACACGACCGCGACCTTCTACATGTCGTTTGGCAAGGTCGGCATGACTTTAGAGGATTTTGGAGTTATTGCGAGGTTACCTTGGGGTCCGGAGTTGATTGGACGGGCTCCAGAGGGCCCTAGTCTAGATATAGCTAAGGTTAGGAGCTCGATTGGGGACTATTTGGAGCTATCGACTTACAGCACCCCCATGCTTTGGTTAGTTCATACATCACCGACCACTACGAAAGGGTGGCGGTTTTATAGGGTCGAGTGACCAACACGACAATGCAGGATGCCCGTCTGTGGTTGTGGTACTTCCTACGATTGACCCACTTCTCGGATAAGGGCGAGAGGTTTAGTATTAGGATTTTGCCTTTCCTGGCTGATTTGAGTCAGCTGGGTCGTTTCGACTGGGTAACCGCAGCTTTTGCGAAGATGACTTACTGCCTACAGGTCATGGTGAGGCCACAGAGGGTGGACTCAGGCTCTGCTATACCCATTGTGGGTCCGAGTCTCACACTGGAGGTTAGTTTCTTTGAATTTGCATTTGGTTTCAGGATTTCGCTTGGTTTGGTTTTATTTTGTTGATGGTATCCCATGTTTTGTAGGCTTGGATCTACTCCTATTTCCCATGTTTGGCACCTAAGACGGTGCCCATTCGCCCGGCTAGGTTTCCGGCTGGGATCGAGTGGAGGTTGGCTCAGACCAAGACTACGACGAGCCACTACTCGACGGAGAACGTGCTGGTGAACCAGCTGTGTTTCGAGGATGTAAGTTTTTCCTTTTATTATTTGCTTTCTTAGGTAGCCCCCAAGGTTAGGAGTTTAAGATACATGTTTGGTTATTGTGGACATGACATAGGTCCACCCCGACGCGGCCACGCACGGGTTTGGGGAGGCGAATGAATCTCCATATGAGAATGGATCGAATTGAAATTTAGGTCGAAGTGGAGTCGCCACCGAACTTTGTGGGAGTTCGGGCCCGTTCGAACCCACTCCATATCTTAGTGGGCCATGCACAAAGTATAACCCATTCAGATGTCAGAGTATATTGGGCTCGTCCCTTTGCATTTGATACCGATACCGACATTATCGGATACCGTGTATTGAATGACTCTCGCGCGCCAACGGTTTCGGGCATCCGGAAACCGAGGTTCTGAGTAAGGGGTGAGGGTACGTGTTGGGAAGTCCACAAAGAACACCCAACCCCGCCCGCACATTAGCGGCCTCTACTAAGATATCGAATGACTTTTTAATACACGCGTTAGTAGAACGATGAAATGATATGCAAACATTGTTTTCCCTAAACATGCGAGAATTGAATGGGTTGCTAAGTCGATTTAATGCAACTAAAACTAACGTCATAGTTATATTTAGCATGCGAGGTTTATTTTAGTACAATAAAATAAACAACGGAGATAAAATCGACAAAGAAGGAAACAAACATGTTAGTAACGGTAAATAACGATAATAACGGTTTAAAACTAATATAGAATGATGAGACGAATATGATGCATGATTTTGAAAAGTAGTATGACACGTGATTGATTTGACACGTGTTGACCGAAGTCATCAAAAATATTTTATCGGGACTTAAAGAATATTAAAAGACTCGCGGTTTTGAAAACCATCGATCTATTAGGCCGCGTAGAAATATAATGTGATTTATACTCGACCTGAATCTCTCGACACTCGCCATATTCTATGTTCGATTATGAGATCGATATCGAATATCTAGAGTATGTCTAAAAACAGATGTTTGAAGAATTGTTGTTAATTAAATTAAGACAGAATAATTAATTTTATGTCGCGGTTTTCAGGGAACCGCGCGACCCGCGCGAGAGGGGCGCGACTCGCACGGCCACGCGACTCGCACGAGGCATGTGCGACTTGCGTGACGGCCTGTTCCCGTTCCCGATTTTGCGTTACTCATTGTATCCGATGCTCGGTTATAGGACCGATACCGAATACTTAGAGTAATTTTGAAAATATGATTTTGTAAGTCGTTTAAATCGGATTAAAATGATACGACTAATCTCCGCGTTTATAGTGTCGTATTAATTTCATTGAATTAGGTGACAACTATTTTAGCATCAACGAAAATCGTATTAGTCGGATTTTTTGACTAGATCGTTTAAATTCGACATCCAATTATTAAATTGGTATCGAATCTAGTGGATCGACACTTGAATTAAAAAAAAAGACTCGACTTGATTCCCTCCGCATCCCGACATCATAATAAGTCCTTGCGGATTGTGTGATGTCGGATCCGCATCAACGAGTTTCGACTTTAACTAAAAAAAAAGATGCCTTATTTGAGAAAATAGTTTCGAAATTGATAAAGATGCGATGAATGATGATGATAACGACACGAATAAAAAAAAACGTGACTAGTAACGCAACGAAATAAAAATTGATTATTGATGTTGACTTGCTTAAACAATCAAACATTCGGGGTGTCGGGATAAACGACCGTCAACATCGGGTGCGTTACCCTCGTAATATTAGGATTTTCTTATCCCGTCATCCCTCGTGTTCGACACGAATTAGCAAGTAATTTAATGTTTTCTATTAGAGATTATTACCGATATTAGAGACGCGACGATAAAAAAAAAAAACGGAAAAAGACGACAACGACGACGACGCGCAGACGACACGAGGAAAGAAAGGATAAGAGAAAAGAACGGGATTTTTCACCCTCAACCTACATGTTTCTTGTCTCGGATGAAACTCGTTTCGTTGTGGCTTTAGCACGGGAGTTTCGAGGTTTATGGAGGTTGAGTTATGGTGGTTTATGGTTCCTAGATTGCTAGGGTTTAGGATGGTAATTAGGATGTAGAATTGATTAGAGTTGTCTTAGGGTTTGCCTTAGGGTTTTTAAAGTTGTGTAAAAGATGTCTAGAGTTGTAAAAAGGATGTGTGTAGTTAGGGTTTTAATTGTATGGAAGAGGGTGTATATATAGGCAATTGCTCCCCCTCCTTGTCTAGGGTTATCGGGTGCCCTGATGGACTCAATCGAGTGGCCCACCTGAAAGAGGACCGCGGGTCTCTTCTCGGAAACGGCTTTGACCCGGTTTTAACCCGGTCGCTAAAAGACGGTTTTTTTTTCCGGTGTCGGTTTTGACCCAAATTAGTCTTATTTGATTGGAAATGACCCGATGGGCCTGAATTTGTGGCCAATTTTGTGAGATTTGTACTCAGTAAAAAGTCCAAGACGAAAACTAATGGTTTCGAGCCCATATCCGAGCGCGTAGAAATATGTTTGCGTCCGATCATCATCGGATGTTTTTTGGGAATCACTATAGACACCTAGCAGCCAAATGTGGGTGTCTACAGAGCCCCCACTCTGACTGAGGCTTGGACAAGGCGAAAGTCCGAGTAGCTGCTAGGCCAATCGAGGATTAAGACCTGGCAGGCTTTCGGTCGGGTCGCTTATAGTCCGTTGGACTTGCGTGAAGAGCTCGCCAGCCATAAGATAGAAGTCATACCTGAGCTGATGATGATAACTCCCTGGGGAATTTGGACTTGTCGTGTAAGTCCCGGGTGCGCCTATATGTGGGCCCATCTCGTAAAAAATGCCGCCTTAGGCTTTCCGCTGGGGAGATATGTGAGTTGCGCGGGCCTGTTTCTGAAGCCTTGAGTCGTACCTGTATAAGTTACATAAAGTTTTGCATGCAGCACGTAGGTAAAAATATGACTCACGCTGGGGAATAAAAATTGAATTTTTCGATTTTTGAAATCAAAGTTCTGAAAACAATTCATGTGCTAGGAGATAAGTTTTTAAAATTGAAAAGGATAGAAAAGAAATCTGCAGTTTAAATAGGCTGAGATTTGACCTTGTCGAAAAGGATTTTCTCAAATGGATAAGTTTTGCAAATTTTAAAGCAAGAATTTGAAAAGAGAGGCCTATCGACAGACTCGACTCTGGACGTGACCGAACGAGTTGACAGACACGAGTAGACTCTCGAAGGGTTGGACCATGACTTGGTAGGGGGGTGGGCCACCTAACAAGACTCTTAAGTTGCTCTATTCCGTAGCATAGGCGAGTTGCAACATGGTCGTACATCGAAATGGGAAGGATGCGTTGTAGGGGAATTGCAATAGTCTGTAATGAGACTGTTGTAGTCTAGTGCTCTTCTGGATTTTTAGGGTACATTCCCAAAGTGGGTATTGCTTCGAGTCCTGACAGATTCTCGTCTTCGACTAAGCCGAGTACTAGGACACACTATAGAAAGGAGGCTAGATTTTGAAAGTATTTGGATTATGTGAGTGGATGGAGAACTTCTGCCTAGGAGAAGCCTCCAGGACGACAAAGCTAGCTGTTGAGAACATGACAGTGTCGTGCTCGGAATGATGGCGCTTTTTGAATGTGTGTCAATGTAGATGGTTGTGTCTCTGTTGAAAGGCTGCCTACGTATTCACGTGTAGTGAAATCAAACCAAGTCGTAGTTCAGTGGATTGGAAGATATATTATGGTGCCTAGTCTAATAGGACTTTGTGTGTAACTAGCCATAACAATGGTGCAGGCTAGGTGCATTCCCAATGATGTATTGATCAAAGGGCTAGAATGGTTAGGATATTGATCCTGTGACAGTGAGCGTTCTCCGGGATAGCCCCCAGAGGTGGTGTGAACTATTTGGGCATGTTCTATGCCGACCGCGGGTTGAGTTCCCGTGTTTGGGGTTGGTAACTGGTTTGGATGAGAAAAATTGGGATGGGATTTGACGAGTTTTGCTCTCGGGTCTTTGATGAGTTTTGATCTCGGGTCTTTGACGAGTTTTGATCTCGGGTCTTTGTATGGTGATTGTGAATTTTGTTATGTCGTGTTGTGTTGTGTTGTACTTGTTGTGCAAGGGGGAAGTCGAGTAAAAATGGCTCGAACTTTGATCGGGATAGGTTTTGATGATGCGGGATCTGGTTTTCATGTTTGGCCCTAAAGGTTAGGGGTATCCTATGGAGCTTGAATCCTCAAAATTCCGGGTTGTCTCTAGCCTAGGTCTCGGGAAGGTCTTGAGGGTTGTAATGTGGGAAGGTGAGTGTGGTGTTAACTGACCAGCTTGATTGTCATTCCTTTATTGGATGGTATGGATTTTGATAATTTTGAATTGACCGTTTCACTTGAGTTGACCGTTAACTACGGTCATGGGTTTTCTGAATTTTTTTAGTTGGTTGATTTCTTAGCCCCGGTCATGGGATTCTTCGTTTGGATTGACCGCTTAACCTCGGTCATGGGTACCTTTTTCTTTTTTTTTGATAATGGCCTGCCTTTTGTTTTGGCCTTTTGCTTCTTTCATGGACTTTTTTTTGTCCAGTTTTTCTTTTTTTCTAGGACTTTTTTTTTTCGTCCATTTTTTTTTTTCAAACTAACACCTGAGGTGGGGATCGATCAGTCTTATTGGAGGGGTGTTTATTGTGGGAAATGGGCTTGCCTCCCATCTTGAACCCAAACTAGGAGACTACCTAGATTTGTCATAGGATTCGATACCGCTCCTGCTAAGGGTAGTTTTGTGGCTTTCTATGTCAGACATGGAACAGGTAAAGGAAAACATGGGTCTCAATTTCCTGCAGTCATTATAGATGTGCCTATAGTCAAGTGTATGTGCTCACAGTGTACGATGTTGTTCATCATGTTCTCTGAAACACATAAGGAAAGTATATATGAGAAAGAATATTGAAAGCTGATTTTATTGAATTTTTAAAAAGAGGACATAATACATTTGACTCTGACTCTGACTTTGACTTTGGAAGAAATAGCACATCCTAGACTCGGACTCAGACTCAGACTTAAATCAAATCCGGACTCTCGGATGATGTTGTCATTAGTCGTCGGCTTCTAAGGACTCGAGTTGATGTCCAGTATAGCCTTCAGTAGAAGCTTCGCCCAGATCTTCATTATGTCGAAGATCGTCTTCAATCCTAATGCCCATTTCGGTAAGCACCGCAAAGTCTGAAATGCCGGCATACCTAAGATGGACGCGGTAGGAAGGTAGGAGGTTGTTGATGAACGCCTCCACTAGTGTCTTCTCGTTGGGCTTGTTTACCAACTTCACACTTTCGGCCCTCCACCTTTGAAGGTACTTGGTGAAACCTTCTTTGGGCTCTTGGGCCATAACCTCCAGAGTACGCATCGTAGTCTGGATCTCGGTATTATCAGCATAATTCTGAGCAAACTCCGTTGCCACGTCATCCCAAGTCGGGTATTTCTTGGAATCGAGCCTGTAGTACCAGGCTTTGGAGTGCTTTTCGAGGGAAGAAGCGAACAAGTGTTTGAACATGGTGGACTTCACCCCCTCGACAGCCATAAATTCTTTGAAAGCCCGGATGTGGTGGACCGGGTCTTCAGTACCCTCAAACATCAGTATTCCCGTGAGGTTGAGGTTAGCAAGTGGCTTGTCATTCAGAGGCGAGCAGGAACGAGCATTCTCCGTATGGATCGAGTTGCTTGTTGACAAGTGGACCTGTTCTTCGAGCTTGCGAACAACGCTGATTAGTTCAGCTATGGGCCCAGTGGGCTCAGATCCAGCAACAAGAGTCCCTTTCTCCACGACACTCAGGCGGGTGGCAAGGGTTGTTTGGTCATTCACGATAGCCGTCAATCGGGTCTCGATCTTAACCAGCGCGGCTTTCAGTTCGTCCAAGGTTTCTTGCATCTTGCGTTGGCTTCTGGTTATGGGTGGCCTGTCTGTAAGAATACCGCGGAATCAGAAAATTTGCTTCGGAACTCAAATTCACCAAGGCATAGGAAATAGCGCGGGAGGAGAGACGACTTCAGTTTGACTCGGGTTAGACTCTCCTAAGACAATGTGTAGGGTACGATTCTCGGAGTGATCGTGATTAATCGCTCCGTCGGAGAATAGCCACCAAGTGAGGCTAAGGACTTAGATAGGACTCAGATGGTGTGACATCTAAGTGACTCTAAAGTGGGGTACGTGAGACAACACGTGTAAGACATGACCCTTAGAGCAATCGTGATTGATCACCCTGCTGAAGGGTAGCCCCTAAGCGGGATTGAAAATTTTGTTAAGACTCAAGCGTTGGACGAGTGACCCTTAGACGTAAGGACCACAAACCTTTTGTTATAGGGCTATGCCCTGTAAAAGGTTGACTCGGAAAAGACACCTAGACGGGTGACTTGTGAAAGAAGAGCCTCCCTCAGAATTCGGCATGTGGGCCAAGTCCTGTTCGAAGTAAGGTACATGTGAGACATTCACCAGACTTTAGACTCGAGTGTGTAAACGAGCCTTCCTTTGGAGGAGTATGTCCTACGTAGGTGGGCTATGCCTTAGTCAAACAAGGCGGACTGGGATAGGGAGGAAACCCGTGATGTAGGATCGACGGAGTTTCGAAGCTAAAGACCTTCGACGACTTATGACAAGACCCGACACTGCTAAATACGGGAAGTCCTAAGAAGAGGAAAGTTTTTTTTGAAAAGGGATTTTTAAGAAAATCCGAAAAAACTCGGTGGATGGCCCGATTTTTTCGAAAGTCGGAAAAGTGTATCGAGTCGCAGTTTTGAAGTTTCAAAAATGTCTTTGAGTTTTGAAATGGGCAGCATTCCGGCTCTAAATAGGCTATTTTGAGTAAAATCATAAGTCCTAAATTCGGTATGCTTCCCGGGTTTTGAAATTGGATATTTTGAATTTTGAAAATTTGAATATCGAAAAAAAGAATTTCCGACGATTTGAAAATTGAAGATGAGATCCCAAAGATTTGAAAATCGAAAACGGCATCTCGAAGATTTGAAAATTGAAAAGGGCATCTCGGAATTTTGAAAATTGAAATTGAATTTTTGAAAATTCGAAAATCGAATGGTGGATCGGAAATTCGAATTTTGAAATGGGCAGCATGCCGGCTAGAAAATAGTCTTGTTTTGAGTCAAATCTTAAGTCTAAATTTCGACAGTTTTCTGAGTTTTTGAAAGTTGAATATTTTTGAAAAAGTTTTTTTTTTTTTTTGAAAAAGACGGTTTTTGAAAAACGACCTTAGAAACCAAGTACCATATAGTCATGCAAGCATAATAACGACGCTATGTATGCTCTACACTAAGTCTCAGTCGGTCTATATAGGGTCTATACCAGTGCACACAGTCTATCCGAGAATCGGGATGGACTTCCTAAGTCGAGTTGAGCTTAGAACATGCCGCGAAACTCATACGAATCGACTATGAACACCTTTGACATATCCATGTTGGAGTATATCACGGAATAGTGGGACGTCGGTCACCAGTACCGGCCCGGGAAAAAATAGGGTTATGCATGAACCGTAAAACTAAAACGCGTATTGTACTAGTCAAACGATTTCTATTCGAGTCTCACAAAGAACACCCAACCCCTCCCGCACATTAGCGGCCTCCACTAAGATATCGAATGACGTTTTAATACACGCGTTAGTAGAACGATGAAATGATATGCAAACATTGTTTTCCCTAAACATGCGAGAATTGAATGGGTTGCTAAGTCGATTTAATGCAACTAAAACTAACGTCATAGTTATATTTAGCATGCGAGGTTTATTTTAGTACAATAAAATAAACAACGGAGATAAAATCGACAAAGATGGAAACAAACATGTTAGTAACGGTAAATAACGATAATAATGGTTTATAACTAATATAGAATGATGAGACGAAATATGATGCATGATTTTGAAAAGTAGTATGACACGTAATTGATTTGACACGTGTTGATCGAAGTCATCAAAAATATTTTATCGGGACTTAAAGAATATTAAAAGACTCGCGGTTTTGAAAACCATCGATCTATTAGGCCGCGTAGAAATATAATGTGATTTATACTCGACCTGAATCTCTCGACACTCGCCATATTCTATGCTTGATTATGAGATCGATATTGAATATCTAGAGTATGTCTAAAAAAAGATGTTTGAAGAATTGCTGTTAATTAAATTATGACGGAATAATTAATTTTATGTCGCGGTTTTCAGGGAACGGCGCGACCCGCGCGAGAGGAGCCCGACTCGCACGGCCACGCGACTCGCACGAGGCATGTGCGACTCGCGTGACGGCCTGCTCCCATTCCCGATTTTGCGTTACTCATTGTATCTGATGCTCGGTTATAGGACCGATACCGAATACTTAAAGTAATTTTGAAAATATGATTTTGTAAGTCGTTTAAATCGGACTAAAACGATACAACTAATCTCCGCGTTTATAGTGTCGTATTAATTCCATTGAATTAGGTGACAACTATTTTAGCATCAACGAAAATCGTATTAGTCGGATTTGTTGACTAGATCGTTTAAATTCGACATCCAACTATTAAATTGGTATCGAATCTAGTGGATCGACACTTGAATTAAAAAAAAAGACTCGACTTGATTCCCTCCGCATCCCGACATCATAATAAATCCTTGCGGATTGTGTGATGTCGGATCCGCATCAACGGGTTTCGACCTTAACTAAAAAAAAGATGCCTTACTTGAGAAAATAGTTTCGAAATTGATAAAGATGCAATGAATGATGATGATAACGACACGAATAAAACAAACGTGACTAGTAACGCAACGAAATAAAAAACGATTATTGATGTTGACTTGCTTCAACAATCAAACATTCGGGGTTTCGGGATAAACGACCGTCAACATCGGGTGCGTTACCCTCGTAATATTCGGATTTTCTTATCCCGTCATCCCTCGTGTTCGACACGAATTAGCAAGTAATTTAATGTTTTATATTAGAGATTATTACCGATATTAGAGACGCGACGATAAAATAAAAAAATGGAAAAAAACGACAACGACGCGCGGACGACACGAGGAAAGAAAGGAGAAGGGAAAAGAACGAGATTTTGCACCCTCAACCTACATGTTTCTTGTCTCGGATGGAACTCATTTCGTTGTGGCTTTAGCACGGGAGTTTCGAGGTTTATGGAGGTTGAGTTATGGTGGTTTATGGTTCCTAGATTGCTAGGGTTTAGGATGGTAATTAGGATGTAGAACTGATTAGAGTTGTCTTAGGGTTTGCCTTAGGGTTTTTAAAGTTGTGTAAAAGATGTCTAGAGTTGTAAAAAGGATGTGTGTAGTTAGGGTTTTAATTGTATGCAAGATGGTGTATATATAGGCAATTGCTCTCCCTCCTTGTGATGGTAGGGATTTGTCGTGTGTCCTAACCAACAATAAATAAACAACTACACCTAACACGTAGATAGGGTAAGTCGGGTCGAATCCACGGGGACGGTAAGAGGCGTCTAGACTAAGGTCACCTAAATACGAGACTAGGTCAACGAACTAAGCTAAACAAAACAATGATAAAAAGGGAAGAAGGCTAAGACTACGACTAAGGTACCGAAGAAATCAAAAAGAAGGAAAACTAGGGTTAGGTCGGGTTCATGGACGCAACAAAGACAAAAAAGGGGAAAACGGGGTTACTAGCATGCTTTCGAGGCCTAGGTTCCGCCGATCGGGCTCTCGCTACGTAATCGGCCTAGGGGTCGTCCTCACCGGGCTTTCGCTACGTAATGGGGCGACCAAACCAACCAACTAAACACATACATACAAGAGAAGATGCAAGAAAAACAAGGATTGATCGTCTCTAGTCTCACAAGCATTTCATCGAACATGTGGAGTGCAAGGTTAATGGGAAACAACAAAAACAACATCTAGTACCACCCATCTCACCCTAATCAACCACAATCACACCCAATCCCCCTAATAACCCTAGAAAGAGTCTACTCAACCATATCTATGCTAAAACTAACACTAACATGAGAAATCAACACAAACAACAAAACATGCATGCATAATGAAACTAGTTAAACAATGGGCAATGAACAATATAATGAACAAAGATTCAAACTTTAATGATAAAACAAGATTAAGAGAAGGGAAAACAAGATTATACCTACTAATAAGAGGAAGAAAGATTCAAACTTGCATTAATGAGAAAAACACAAAACAAACAACCAAGGTTGTCAATCTTGGATGGATCTTGAAGAATTCCCTTAATACAAGAGCTAAACTAAGATTAACGATAAACTAAAGACTAATCTACACTAATCTATGCTAATCTATGCTAAAGTAGCCTAGGGTTTAATGGGTAATGAAGGATATAACATAAGAATACAAGAGGAAGGGTATATATAGGGTTACAAGAGGAAAGGAGAAGAAACAACGAAGCGCGGGTCTGAACTGGGCTCATCCTGGTCGGGATGAGGTGGTCCCGGTCGGGATGAACTCATCCCGGTCGGGATGGACCCAGGACAGAAGCTATCGCATTTGTGCACCTCATCCCGGACGTGATGAGGTCCTTCCCGTCGGGGATGAGTCTTGTAGGCCTCCAATATGATCTTTAAGGTCCCTCCTTGCCTCTCATGGATTTCTCATCGATTCTCGGGACTCAGGATCGAGCCTAAGGGGCTCGGGATCGAATCCAAGGCATCGAGTGATCGTTCCTTCTCTTCGTTGGCTCCAAAAGTGTATGAAACGAGTCAGAATCGTTCCAATTCTTCATGAATGGTCCCGGGAACCTAAAACGAACTAAAGGAAGCATAAGTAACCCAAAAACCGTTCCCAAGGAGCGATTCCACAAGGAAAATGGGACCAAAACACAACAAATTAGGCACTACAAACTACACTTATCAACTCCCCCACACTTAACCCTTACTCGCCCTCGAGTAAGCACATACTAACTACTAAACTAGCCGAGTGGGTATTAGCGCACCCTACGCCCTTTCAACTCACGCGAGTACACTTAGAGGAAAAGTGTACTCCGCAAGGCAAGTAAGGTCTTGCGACAAAACTGTGGATGCAACCGGACACAAAACACATAGACAAACAAACATACAAACAAACAAATAATCGGTTGCACCCAAAAGAAAACAAATACCGCTTCCCTCAAACAAGCGGTGAATGAAACACCAGTTTAGGACTCAAGGCAAGTAACAACGTTCCCAAGCTAATTGTACAAATCGAAATGAACTAAACCCTAATAGTATGACGACAAAGCAATAAAAACGTTGATAACTTACCTAGGTCCTCCTAACCTTCTAAGAACGTACTACGGGACGATCGGCGGGATGGAAAAAGGGATGAACCACGGTGTTAGTCGACACTGTAGGTAAGTGATACCCCGCCCCCTTTAGCGATGAGCCAAGAGGGTCGTCCCATGTTCAAAACCGCGCAACTAGTCCAAGTAAAAAGGTGGAAATATTTGCAAAGTGAGGGAAGACCGACCATTACCGCTATCATCCTTCCTAGGGACTCGGTCCTTTGGTAGGCTCTTCACGCTAATAGTCGGTAAAAGGCTTATTTTTGTGGGGTTAAGATCTTTTTGTGAGACGATTTTCTTTTTGGCATTTTTCTTTCTTTTGCATTTTTGCTATGTTTGTTGCCATGCCATTTCCTTTTCATCTTTTCTATTTTCTTTTTGGCTTTTTGTGCCTTTTCTTTTTTCTTCAATCTACTCTTACTTTCATTTTCTTTTCTTTGCCCTTTTGGCTTGATTTGAGTGATAGGCATTTCTATGCAACTAAGAAAGATGATTTCAACAAATTGCAAATTTATTTGGTGGATATGTGTGGAAGGTAGGGGAATGGGTAAGTCGGGACGGCGCCTTCCCTTCAAACCCACAAAAAGGGGAGAAACCTGAACTAATCAAACAATTTCGAACACGGTCGCCTAAGGGACGAGACTCGGCAACCAAGGTCTTTTCACACCGTGGGTGGTCATAATGGTCAAAATGCAAATCCCGTAGTAAATCCCTAGTAAGCTAGGTGGACTCGAGGTAAAGGATCAACGAAATCATTGATTTAGGGTCATTCTACTAGACTATAGTCCAAGACTCGATTTACATTACTAGAAAGGGAAAGTAGACGCTCGCCCACTAGCCTCTAAACCGGGTTTTCGAAAACCTTTTTACACACAAGACACAACTACACACACAAAACAAAGACACGACGAAAACGAAAGAAAAAGAGACAACAGGCAACAAAATAAAACAAAACAAAACAAGCACAAAAACAAAACAAACACCACCCCGAACTTCCAAACAACTCACCAAAACAACCACAAACTTTACAAAGCTCCACCCGAGCACACAACATCACAAACCTCCTCCAAACTTCACAAGAAATAGAGAAGAGAAAGGGATGAAAAGATGTTACCGGATGTCTTGAAAGCTCTCCGAAGCTAGCGGTGATTAAGCAACATATAAGGAAAAAGGGAGGCAAACACGCACAACAAAACAAATATACGACATAATGATACAAAAGGAAAACACACAAAAGAAAATCTTTTTGATTTTTGCGAAATGTTTTCAAATTTTTAGGGTTTTTTTAAAGATTTTTCGAAAAACTACAAAAATAAAACTAACTATGATAGAATATCGCTCCCCCACACTTAAACCAAGCAATGTCCTCATGCTCGATCGTAGTGTATGGAGAGCCTAAAGAAAAGAAAAGAAACTATGAAAATAAAGCTAAAAATCAAAAAGAAAGCGGAGAAGAGGGTAGAATGTGTCCGGCCGGGGTGTAGTCAAGTCACCATGGGCCGAGACGAGAAAAGATATGGATGGGGGAAGAAATAAAAAGAAGGAAATAAAAGGAAATGGGAGGGGAGGACTAGGTGTAATCAAGTCACCTAGCCCGGATTCCGCCTAAATCCTAAAAAAAAGGGTGAAAACCTTGTAAAATTTGGATTTTGAAAAGGACTCTCGATGTAGTCACGTCATCGAGAGTCGGGAGCAATGACTAACAAGGCCTCGAAGGCCACCATGACACCATGACACAAAAGTGTACAAGGGGAAGGGAACAAACACAAAGGAAAAGAAGCGATAAAAGACGGAAAAGAAAGGATAGTTGCCGTACCAATAGGTTAGCAACTCACTCGCTCCATCGTCTCATAGATCAATATAGGCACTTTGCTTGTCTTCATCATTGTCATCCCGCTTCGAACATGATAATAACGCATGGATGAGGTAGTAATGGTATGAGGGGGTGGGATTTGATGTGAGACTCGGTGTAAAGTGAAGAGAGAATGAGGTGAGTGTATGTATATGAAGTGTAGGGGTCATATGATATAGGCAAGGATAGGTAGGGAGGTTGGGAGGGGGTATACAATGGTTGGGTGGGCTCAAATGTCGAAGAAGGGGCATAAAGGGGGGTAGGGGACCATCCCGGTCGGGATGGATGGTCCCGGTCGGGAAGCCCTCGTCCCGGTCGGGATGGCTCCTCAGAAAACCCAAATTCTTGCACCCTCATCTCGATCGGGATGGCTCCTTCCCGGTCAGGAAGCTCTCTTCTCGGTCGGGAAGAGTCTTCTAACTCTCCAAAAGCCCAAAAGCTTATCCAAAGCTTCAAAAACCGACTCCCTAGCTCAAAATCCAAGCTCTATCCACAACCATTCCTCTCTTGGATTCACCTTCACTTCACACCTAACAAACAAGCTCAAGGCATTCATCAAAATCCCTCCCTCACATCACTCATCAAAATACCAAAATTACAAGGATCCCACAAAAACAAACAAATCCTAGAAACAAAATCATAAAAAAACACAATTACAAACACAAAAACTAAAGAGAAGAGAGAAAGGGGAATATACAACATGACGGTTCTTTAGGAACTCCGTCAAACCGAGGATGGTGGACTCTCATTCTTTAACCATAGCCCTCAAGGGCATGGAGGAGCAAGTCGAACGCACGACCGACATCATAAAGACGGCTCAAAGAGTGCTCGAGCCAAGCTATCCTCCACGGCCTCCAAGGTGGAGGCAAGAAGTAGTCCTCAAAAGACCCGACATCATCTCTCGTGTTGTCTCCGGGGTCTATCCATCCTACCAGCTTTACCGACCTCTTCCTCCCTAGGCACCGCCTCCAATCACTAGCAAGCTTCAAGTCTTCATCATGAGGCACAAAAAACGGCTTTGGCCCCATTTCCATGTTGCACATCCCCACACCTTTCTCAAGTTGTGGTTCCCCATCTTCATCACTTGTCCCCACATCATCTTGGAGGATAGAATTGAAACTTCTACCGGCGGTTTCAATCTCTTCCAAACCATTGCTTGGTGTACTAGCAAGGAGCTCTTGATGTTTTTCCATATTATCGCACAAGGGCAACTTGAGGCTATCAATTTCACCTAACAACTTCACAAATTCCACCAACCCATCCAACTCACTATCCTCCTCCAATTCTTTACCGACATTGCCTTCACCAAGGGTCATATCCTCATTCATCTCTTCTTGGGTGGACGATTGAGGTTCTTCAAAGCAAGTTTCACTTCCAAAAGGGACTTCATCGGCGGCTTCATGATTAGGTTGCTCCTATTGCTCAAGCGAGCACCCATCATCAAGTTGTGACGTTCGGGCTAAAAACATTGCGGTTTTAACCACTAACGCATTCATTCGAGCGTCCGTCGCCTCGGTTTCCCTTTGACATTGGGCCATGAGTTCCTCTTGGTTCTTTTGCAATTGAATGGCCATTTCTTGGTTGCTCGTTTGCAATTGAAGAATCGATTGATACAACTCCAAGTTTGGCGATTGGTGGTCATTGGGGTTTTGTAATGCTCCTTGAAAATCTTGACGATATCCAAGGAGTGGGGCATCATATTGTTGGTAGCGAGGTTGAGGTGATTGGTAGTATTGTGGGTTATGGGGTTCATATTGTGGTTGAGGTGAAGGGTAATGTGGTGGGTTTTGGGGAAATTGGCTTCCATATGGTGAATCTTGATTAAACATGGTGGGTTCACATTGATTGCTAGAGTAATAGCCACCATGATCATATGATTGATAAACATTCACTTGTTGGTAGCCGTTTCCATATCCTTGAAGCTCATACCCACTAGTGTCTTGATTATCCCAAGAAGCTTGATAGTAATTAGGGGTCATCATGTCATAGCTTTGATCCATAGAGGGATAAGAGTAGCTCATATTGGCTCCTAAGTGTGGGGAGTTTAGATCAAACCTCATGCTCGCTCGAAATCTTGGCTTGTACCCGGTTGGAAACCTCTCAATCTAGAAACTGTCCGTTTATGCGGCTCTGAGTTGTAAAGAAGAGGATGACGACCACCTCTAGGCAAAAACTGTGGACTAGGAGCAAACGTGAGAAGTCTAGTGCTTTTTGGGCACTAGACAAGAGAGAAATAAACTTCACACACAAGAAGCAAAGGAACAAAAAAAAAGAAAAACACAAAAACAAAGACAAAGTCAAGTAAATAGGCAAACAAGGTCTAAACTAGCACCGTCCCCGACAACGGCGCCAAATTGATGGTAGGGATTTGTCGTGGGCCCTAACCAACAATAAATAACCAACTACACCTAACACGTAGATAGGGTAAGTCGGGTCGAATCCACGGGGACGGTAAGAGGCGTCTAGACTAAGGTCACCTAAATACGAGACTAGATCAACGAACTAAGCTAAACAAAACAATGATAAGAAGGGAAGAAGGCTAAGACTACGACTAAGGTACCGTAGAAATCAAAATGAAGGAAAACTAGGGTTAGGTCGGGTTCATGGATGCAACGAAGACAAAAAGGGGGAAAAACGGGGTTACTAGCATGCTTTCGAGGCCTAGGTTCCGCCGATCGGGCTCTCGCTACGTAATCGGCCTAGGGGTCGTCCTCACCGGGCTCTCGCTACGTAATGGGGCGACCAAACCAACCAACTAAACACATACATACAAGAGAAGATGCAAGAAAAACAAGGATTGATCGTCTCTAGTCTCACAAGCATTTCATCGAACATGTGGAGTGCAAGGTTAATGGGAAACATCAAAAACAACATCTAGTACCACCCATCTCACCCTAATCAACCAGAATCACACCCAATCCCCCTAATAACCCTAGAAAGAGTCTACTCAACCATATCTATGCTAAAACTAACACTAACAAGAGAAATCAACACAAACAACAAAACATGCATGCATAATGAAACTAGTGAAACAATGGGCAATGAACAATATAATGAACAAAGATTCAAACTTTAATGATAAAACAAGATTAAGAGAAGGGAAAAGAAGATTATACCTACTAATAAGAGGAAGAAAGATTCAAACTTGCATTAATGAGAAAAACCCAAAAGAAACAACCAAGGTTGTCAATCTTGGATGGATCTTGAAGAATTCCCTTAATACAAGAGCTAAACTAAGATTAACGATAAACTAAAGACAAACTACACTAATCTATGCTAATCTATGCTAAATTAGCCTAGGGTTTAATGGGTAATGAAGGATATAACATAAGAATACAAGAGGAAGGGTATATATAGTGTTACAAGAGGAAAGGAGAAAAAACAATGAAGCGCGGGTCTGAACTGGGCTCATCCCGGTCGGGATGAGGTGGTCCCGGTCGGGATGAACTCATCCCGGTCGGGATGGACCCAGGACAGAAGCTATCGCATTTGTGCACCTCATCCCGGACGGGATGAGGTCCTTCCCGTCGGGGATGAGTCTTGTAGGCCTCCAATATGATCTTTAAGGTCCCTCCTTGCCTCTCATGGGTTTCTCATCAATTCTCGGGACTCGGGATCGAGCCTAAGGGGCTCGGGAATGGGTCCCAAGGTCTCGGGATCGAATCCAAGGCATCGAGTGATCGTTCCTTCTCTTCGTTGGCTCCAAAAGTGTATGAAATGAGTCGGAATCGTTCCAATTCTTCATGAATGGTCCCGGGAACCTAAAACGAACTAAAGGAAGCATAAGTAACCCAAAAACCATTCCCAAGGAGCGATTCCACAAGGAAAACGGGACCAAAACACAACAAATTAGGCACTACAAACTACACTTATCACCTTGTCTAGGGTTACTCGATCGGGTGCCCTGATGGACTCGATCCAGTGGCCCACCTGAAAGAGGACCGCGGGTCTCTTCTCGGAAATGGCTTTGACTCGGTTTTAACCCGGTCGCTAAAAGACGGTTTTATTTCCGGTGTCGGTTTTGACCCAAATTTGTCTTATTTGATTGGAAATGACCCGCTGGGCCTGAATCTGAGGTCAGTTTTGTGAGATTTGTACTCCGTAAAAAGCCCAAGCCGAAAACTAATGGTTTCGAGCCCACATCCGAGCGCGTATAAACATGTTTGCGTCCGATCATCATCGGGTGCTTTTTGGGAATCGCTATAGACACCTAGCGGCCAAATGTGGGTGTCTACAGTTATGAAGTTCATGGCCCGTCCTTGGGCCAAATATGAGGGTCTTCTCGGGTACGTGGGGGTAGAGTTGTGGCCGAGGGGTTACATGTGGATGCTCCTACCTGCGGTGTTTAGGCCTTCGACTACTACTGAGGCCTGCAAGGATAGGGACAGTGAAGGAAGCAAGGAGTTAGTAGTGCCTGCTGTCTTCTACGTATCTCACGTCTGCAGCGGCTAGCTTGCCACCGCATTGTGGTAAGTATTCAGTTTTTGTTTGCTTTTGTCTCATGGGTTTTGGTCTGTTTGTGTTTTCAACGATTTGTTTTTCCTTCAGCTAGTCGACCCGGCTGATGCCATTCAGCCCCCAGACTTCCCTCTGACATTGCTTAGGGTGGATGCGGCCAGGGTGACCTTTACTGAGCCTTTTCCTCTTTGCTCTGCGGAGGAGATGAAGGCCGGGATGGAGTGGCGCGACCGGGTGTCCCGGGTAAGTTTTGGAATTTCCGTTTGAAGTTGGTTTTGAGGGTCAGGCTTTGTTGGTTAGGACTCTGGGAGGTAGGGACAGGCCCCTAGAATCCCGACTTAATGCTTAAAAAAAACAAAATACTTATTATTGCGGACGCTCGCCCACATCGCCGCCCGCACGCACCTGCACGGGACCGGTTGCGGTGGTTGCCCACACTGCATGTCGTCGGCACGGTCGTCGCATTCCGGGGCCTATCCGATCTAGCGGTAGGGGCGATGTGTCGGACCTCGATTTGGTTGACGATTTGAATTGTACTTGACGGACGTGGGGACATCTGTATTTCCTATGGAATCGATCTAGACATGGTTGTAAATGTTTAAAGGCCAATATGTATGATCTGATGACCTTTTTAGTAAACCGAATTTCTTGCCGATTTGTGGAATCGCCACCGAGTAATTTTGGGATACTTGGAATCCGTTAAAGTCAACTTTAACCCTTAGTCGGCTCAAAATTGAGTGACATGGGGACCTAAAGATAATGACTTGTACCCTTAAGCATTCCATGTCTAGAATGACTCTCATTGCCAATGGTCTTGGGCATCCGGAAACCGTAGATTCTAAGTAAGGGGTGAGTGTATGTATTGGGAAACCAACGTCCAATAAATGTCAACACCCAATCCCGCCCGCACATAGCGGCCTCTACTAATCAATCGGTGGACTGATAACTTCGTTCCTTAATTATGGCGGAAGTACGATAACATCCGTTGTTTTAACCCTATGCCTTGGCTATGTTGGTTATTTAAGGACAAGTAAGTTGCTTTTACATTCTTTGCATGCGATTTCACGAGACATGCAGGCCATGAAAAGATGCACGTAGGAGAGTAGAGAGTACTAGATATTATTCGTATAAGCAAATCAGTTTGAACGTGATAATACGGATATTAGTCGTTCTCATGGTGTACCTTACCTTGTATTCTGCTTAAGATGCGTCGGTTCGGTATTAATAAAGATGCATCTAACCACGTGTGAGGGGTGAGCATCAGGATTAATATGGAACCCGAGCAACACTTGTTCAGTTTTAGTTTGTTTACGTATTGAATTTTGTGTTAGGTGATTTAGCATGCGTTTATGATCATAAAAGTGATAAATCATACGAAAGCGGTAAATGCGGAATGTAAGTAAAACACATTGTGAGGAGTTGCACCATTAGAGTGTACACTAAACGAGACACTATGCGTAGATGGTTGAGAATGGATCTCATGGCTACTCAGGTTTAGTTAAGGTGTTTTAGTGCTTATGGTTGAAGTTGTGGACGTGACGTATGTTTACGACGCGGCGTGGATTTAGTATCCATATGATTCGGACTTGACGTCATCAAAGTGTATAATTAAAAGTATGGTATGTAAAGTTGTGTTTAGATGACAACCTAGTGACGATACGACTTCTAGTGGCGGATCCTCCTAGCTTTCTTGCGGCAATTCCGGCAGAGCTTCGCTATGGGGGTTGGAGTCGACTAGTCACCACGGGTGCCCTTTTTCGTTCGTATCAAGTCAATAACTTGAGGAACTACGAAGAGTAGTGTTGATTCGTAGACACGAATCGATGAGAAAATGGTCAAGTGGATCGTGCCTAATGTCGGTGTTCGACGCTAAAGAAGTGCAAAGGCTCGTAGAGAGGGAGGCAGATATGGGAATTCTGAATTGTGTCGAAATGAGCGGAAAATGGTGTATTTATAGTTTTTCTCACAGTTCATATCGAGGTCTCCGGCGCCTGATGGCGTGCGACCTAGGATTAGGGCGCCTGAGGTGAGGCGGTGTAGTTCTAAGGCGCTCGGAGGGAGGCTGTCGAAATATGGAAGATCTGATTTGAATACTTTCCAAAGCGAAGATTATACGTGATCTTTGTTTCTAGGGCGTTAAGAGTTTTTCCCTTGACCTAGCGCCCTTGTGCCAATAGGCCTTGGGCGCGCGTCTCGAGGCTTGCCCGGGCCGACGCGATGACTCGGCTTTGACTTTGCGTGTTTCGGGACTGATTCAGAGCCCCAATGCCAAAATTGAATCTATTTAGTGTCAACGCGACCGTAATGACAAGACTAAGACCGTCTTGATGTCGAATTAATTTTTTTCCGACTAATTATTTGATCCGTTCTATAGAAAAGCCATCTAAAACATCGTAAAATTGCGTCGTATTGCAGTCTGATCGTCAACGGGTGTTCGTTGGACACTCTTGCACCCACCAGGTCCAAATCTGGGTGTCTGCAGAAGCCCCTACTTTACTGAGGCTTGGACAAGGCGAAAGTCAAAGTATAGCCGCCCAGGTCAATCGAGGATTGCGACCTGGTGGCTGTCTGCTCGGGTCGTTTTAAGTTCGTCGGACTACGAACTAAGGCTCGTCAGCCAAGGTTTAGAAATATTACCTGACCTCCTCGCCTGCGGTCATTTGCTGACGTCTTGGCTCGGGTTTGCCTGTCGTGCTTTGGGTTTGCGGGGCTATTGCAATTGATTAGTGTTTCAGAACAATTAGGGAATGAAGCTATCGACCCACTGATTGATTAGTAGAGGCCACTACGTGTGGGCGGGATTGGGTATTGACGTCTATCGGCCGCTGGCTTCCCAATACGTACCCTCGCCCCTTACTCAGAATCTACAGTTTCCGGATGCCCAAGACCATTGACAATGAGAGTTATTCTAGACATGGAACGCTTAAGGGTACAAGTCTTTATCTTTAGGTCCCAATGTCACTCAAATTTGAGCCGACTAAGGGTTAAAGTTGACTTGAAAGGTTTCCGAGTTCCCAAAATTACTCGGTGGCGACTCCACAAATCGGCAATGAATTTGGTTCACTAAAAAGGTCATCTTATTAGCCTTTAAACATTTACAACCACGTCTTGATCGATTCCAAAGGAAACACGGATGTCCCCACATCCATCTAGTACAATTCAAATCGTCAACCAAATCGAGGTCCGACACATCACCCCGTACGCGAGATCAGATCGACCCCAATGACGGGCCGCGTGGGTGGCCGCCGCAACCGGGTCCTGCAAGGGTGCTCGCGGGGCGAGCGTCCACGGTTTGGTGAATTTGCTGGGGATTTGGAAACAAGTTTCCAGCGGTGGTGTTACTCGAACGAGGTCAGTGAAGCTCATTTCCTAGTTTCTTTTTTGTGGACCCTATAGGTTTTGGCCCTAAAAAGCGCACCCTATCCAATTTTAGGACCAATCTACCTTCTCGCGGTAAGATTCCCAGACTAGACACGCGAGGAGATCCTCGATTGACGTTCCGGCCGCATTGCGGAATGTAAGTAAAATACAATGTTACTATCAAACATATGTATACCTGTGATGAACTCATTTCGTATATATATATATATATATATATATATATATATATATATATATATATATATATATATATATATATATATATATATATATATATATATATATATATATATATATATATATATATATATATATATATATATATATATATATATATATATATATATATATATATATATATATATATATATATATATATATATATATATATATTTAACCCCAACTTTTCCTTTATTTTGGTTCGTTTTATGTGTCCTAGGAGTTGTTTTTCTATCTTTTTATTCTTCTTTGTTATCGGGTATTTTGTTTACGTTTTGTAGGAAACGAAACAAATGAAGGCGATTGTGCTATATTTTGGGCACTGACGAGAGTCGAACCATGAAATCTACAAGAAAGAAGTGACAAAAGTTAGAGGATACTAAGTGAATACTTGAGGAAGGACGTGAAGTGAAGAAACAATAAGAAACGACAAAGAAATAAGTTGGAAAGCTCAAACAAATGCAAATCGAGAAGAAAGAACGATCGCGAAAACAAGGGTCAACTTCAAACGTGAATATCTTGAGTTCTATAACTCTGTTTGAGCTGATTTTTTGTGGAGCTGGAAAGCTCTTTGTCTTAGCTTTCCAACGGTATATCACACGTCCAAATCCGATAAGTAACGAAGAAACAACAATCATTTCAAATTCGTCGCGCAGTGCAGAGGAACCCGAACCTAAGATCGAAAGCCTGGTAAGTGTAGACTTACAAGTAACTAGGTAGGATAATCTGGTAAGTTGCGAGAGCCCGTCAGAATCTATCCTAAGGTTGACGTAAGATCCGAGAGGCCGTGTCTTTGCCCTAAATAATTGTGATTAATTGATTGAATGATTAATTAACTTGACCCAATTTAATTACATAGTGAACCGGAAGACCCTAGATCCCTTTAATATTGTTAGATCCTTTTATTTACATAATCATATTAGTTTAGATCAAACTCATATACAACCCGGAATTTAAATAGTTTAAAATCGATTATTAGATAATTAGCGATTTTCATCCGTCTCTCTGTGGTTCGACCCTTACTTACTGCTAGCTACATGTTAGTTGTTCGTTAGGATTATTTTCATTAAGGTGATACGACTTTAGCCTTATCAACCTGTTTGAAGGACTACTTCGTGCATTGCCTGAGTATGGAACCTAACTACAAAGACTCCATCGGGAAGGAAATATATGGAATGGACTTGGTGATGTTTCCATATGCGTTTGATGTATCCCTAAAAAATTTGCAATGGGGGATTGGCCCCAAGCACAAGGCCATATAAGGAAAACTTCCAATATTCCAGTTCATCTTCGACATCATCATCAGTACGTTGAAGCAAGTCACAGGTGCCTCTTCCACTATATCAATAATTTTACGTCCATGTCTATCATACCAGTCCTCCATCTCCTTAGCAGGTTCCTCCTGATCATTAAATTGCGAGGGATCAATCATGCTATTACTTCTCAAGTCATGCATGTTGTAGGGAGGAACCCCTAAAATAGTATGCATAGTTCAATGTTTGGTAGCCAAGTCCACGTTCGGTCCATTTGGTGCATTATATTTGGTATGTCCACATTGCCGTCGTTCCTTACTACCCATGCCTTTGCTCTTGGTGATGTTACGTAGTTTAGAGGGAGAGACATCCATAGCCAGAGTGCACAAGATTGCTTTGTAGCCGCGAAACAAGTCGCCTAGGTTGCCATGAATAGAGATCTTTCAATTTTTAGGGTTCAGTCTTATGTTGTATCGGCGTAAGCGCTTGAAGAACTTTTCGAGAGCATTGAATGTCCCTCTTGGCTTTATGATTAATATCATAGTGCATCATGTCATGTAAAAGTGTAGTTGCGGTTCGTTGATAAGTTGCTCCTACGTTTTTAAGTCCAAAGGGCATGACAGAGTAGCAATATGTCCCTCACTTTGGGAACGAGGACTATGTTAGCCACCTAGTCAGAATACTCGGAAACTTGAATGAACCCAACTTTGAATTGTTTGTTTACCTCTTCTTTAACCTTGAGGGCCCACTCAGGTCCCAGACGACGTAGTTTTTGTTTTATCGGTTTAAATCCTGGCTTAATCAGGATACGGTGGTCGACTATGTCTTGGTCTATACCGGGCATGCCCTTGTAGGACCATGCGAATACGTCTTTGTAATGCGTAAGGAGGTCGATGAATTGTTTTCTCTCAGTGGGATCTAAGGCGGTCCCTACTTTGACGTTCTGGATCTTTAAAGGGGTTCCTACATTTATGAATTCGGTGTCCTCGATTACTGGTGTCCCCAATTCTTTTGTTTTTTTCTAATTATCTCAAGGTTTTGGGCGAGAGGAGTGTCTTATTCTGATCGTTTGTGTTTAGATCGTAATCGATAATGGCATTGCATGTTAGGCGTGATGAATCTTAAATAAATGTATTTGTATTATTGTTCAAATCAAGCATTTGTCGAGGCATGTAATGGAAAAGAAATAATTGCATTTATTGGTAGACTCTAAGGAGTACTTCTTAGATAGAACTAAGGAGGTCGGGACATGCCCCAAGACCTCCGACTCGACTTGTAAATAGTATATATTAATAGTAATACTAATGCTATGTCTTGACCATATGACGACTCAGACTCTGACTCAGAACCAGGTCCGCATGCCTCGGATGCTTAAGCTTTCTCCAGGAAATGTTATTTTTGTAATGGTACTTTGGTCCTGTGTCGTTGTTGGGTATGCATTGGTGGTGATGGCTACTGATGTGACGACACGTCGGTGTCTACCAAGCATACACGGATAGTGGGTATCTTAATAGAAGGAAATGTCCCGGTATCCAGCAAGTCCTGGATAATATTGTGTTTCAGCCTGTAAAAGTTCTTTGTATCGTTTCCATTACCTTGATGGTATAGGCAATAAGCATCAGGATCCTAGCTCTTGTCCCGTTTCTCTATCGATGGGTCAGGAGTAGGGAACAGAAGTGATAACAACCATTTGTCGTTGGCAATTCGCATGGCATCGACATAGGTCATTCCGATGTCAGTGAGGCGTATTAGAGGTTGTCATTCGTTTTCGCACGAAGCGGGCGGGCTTCAAGGCCCTTTTCCCTTTGATATGGACATGTATTAGGAGGCATCTTGCTTGATCAATGGTAGTGGATTCTGGTCTGGGTAGTACCTTTTCCAATTCCTCTAGACGGATTAGTATGCCATCGCATTGGGCAAACATTTGTGTTACGGAGGTTTGGAGGTCATGTACCAGATTGAGTAAGGTGCTACATGAATTATCGTTGTTGTTGTCGTTGCTGCTAGGATATAAGCTTAACCAGCAGAATATGATTGGAGATGAGTGACGAACCCGCCAGACGACACTTAAAGGGACTCAAAAATGGATGTCTTTGTAAAATACGACTCGATAATGTGGACACTGCGACCCGCGCGCGTGCACCTACGTGTGAAATCCGCTGCGACCACCCACACGGTCCCTGGGGTCAGTCAGATCCTGCGTTCGGAGTGATGTGTCGGACCTCGATATGGTTGAAAATTTGTGGGTTGTACTAGATAGATGTATGGGCGCATCTATGTTTCCATTGAAATCAATCGAGATGTGGTTGTAAATGTTAAAACGCCGGAACATTTGTTCTGGCGACCGTTTATTGGACCCGAATTCGCGATGTGATTTTGGAATCTCCATCGAACAATTATGGGGTTCGGACGTCGTTCAAGTCAACTTTAATCCTTAGTCGGCTGAAAGTTAAGTGACATGGGGAGCTATACATAAAGACTTGTACCCTTAAGTAGTTC
Organism: Agrostemma githago; assembly: GCA_958450325.1. NCBI lineage: Eukaryota > Viridiplantae > Streptophyta > Magnoliopsida > Caryophyllales > Caryophyllaceae > Agrostemma > Agrostemma githago. Next base: position 28,661,428 of record OY288245.1, read on the forward strand.
ATGTTTGTAATGACTCTCGTTACCAATGGTTTTGGATATCCAGAAAACCGTAGTTTCTGATTAAGGAGTGAGGGTACGTATTGGGAAGTCAATATCGTTTGACTATCGACAACCAATCCCGCCCGCACGTAGCAGCCTCTACTAGTCAATGGATGTCGGATGCTTCTCGTTCTAATGTGGTGAAAAACTGTAACAACCAATTGTTGTAAACGCTATGCCTTTGCTATGTCGGTTGATTTAAGAACAAGTGTATTGTTGTTGAAGTAAGCAGTTTAACATTCTTTGCATTCGAGAAATGCAATAAGACGTGACAAGCATGCCATGTTAAGGTGCACATAGGAGAGTAGAGAGTACTAGTTATTATACGTATTAGCAAATCAGTTTTAACGTGATAATACGGATATTAGTCGGATATCGTCGTATACCTTACCTGGTATTCTGCTTAAAGTGCGTCTATACAACATTAGACGGTCAAGAATTCTCGAACTATACCAACATGGACTAACTTAAACGCTATTACTCTTAGCTTCCTAGTTTCACATCCTAATCTCTAAAACTAAGGTGAAAACCCACGTAAAACACTCTAAACATCTCGCATCGATACTTGGCATAACGAGTCTAAAGCACAAAAGCATCGGATACAACAAATATTCCGCCATGCATGGGAGGGGGTTGGCCGTCGAGTGTTCGCCAAAGGAACATGATGTATAGTCCTCCGTCTCCAAGACATTTTCAAATCCCTAGGAGCATCTTCTCCCACGGAAGGGAATTGACAAGATTAGTGACAACCTCAGGAATGGGTAGTGCCCCATCCATTTGGCGCATTAACCTATCCAGATAAATATAGACACTCAAGGAAAAAAATTGCATAGTACGAGCCCATGATGAGAACGGGAGCCCGATATACTTCTTAATATGCCACCACGGGATAGTCCATCTAACGGCAATCCCTCCATCAGCATGCAGACGAGAGAACCACTCGTCTTCGGTATGATTGAAATTCCATAACGGTACTACACTCCGCGTAGCAAGCCTCTTACAGTTATTACCCTCGATAAGCCGAGGTGGCTAGATTAGATGTAGTCTCTCCTGTAACCAAACCTACACAGTACAACACTACATCATCACAACTTCGCACTAAGGCAAGTTTCGAATAAACAAAAACATAGCAACATGACATACCTACAAAATGGTTTTAGAACCGCGAAAGGGAGCGCGGTGAATTCGCGCGCGTGTGTTGAGAACCATTACAAGCTCACCCAAAATATGCCAAGAGGGCGATCACCCATGCTCCATCTCCATTACGACATCTAGAACACGAGGGTTACCCCAACCAACATGTACCGATGCATCCTCAAAAATATAATAACATGTTATCGCAATGATAAGAGCGCGTTTGCGAGCTAGAGGTGAGATATAGTAAGTGTCCTCCCGTGAGAACTCCTTGACGAGAAGCTTTAAGTTAATACCACATTCTCCAAAGAAAACATCAGCCTCCTCCGGTAAATAAATATACAAAAAATGAAGAAACCGCTCTGCGGGAACGTCACCTTGTACTGGAATGCAAAGGTGAAACACATGTCACCCTCCAATCGCGTCTATCTCCTCGGGAAGAGGACACACATCACCCCTCGGGAATGCAAAACATGGTAGTTAGCATTCGAAAAGCGCGAACATGCAAACAAAAAGTCATCTTGCACTTTAATTTGCTTTAGCGAAATAATAGCGAACAAAACATCGTCTAACAAATCTTCAAGTTCACCTTTCTTGAAATAATTCTTGCACTCGGTCAAAAGAAGGCCGAAACCCGACATGACTCGGGAAACCAAACAAGAGCTATCAAGACACTTTGGGTATTAATTATGTCTAAAAGGATCACCCATAACCCGTATATATAGCTACAATGGCATCGTAATTTGAAAATTACGGAAAATTTTCATAACTGAGAACCATGCCTCCCCGGGTGAGGCGGTTGAGAATCGGGTCACCCGGGACAAGGCACCTGAGTTTTAGGCAGCAGGCGTGCTGGCGCCCGAACTCCAGGTCACCAGCTGCACCCCACCTCATCACGATACTATTCCATAGTCTAAGGCGTTAGGAATGACCTCCTAAAATCGGTAATCAACTTGTCTAAAGCTCGAATACACGTCACAAGCACCATGCAAGAACGAAAGGTCCCTCATAGGCAGCAGATCGATCCGTTTTCGTCCCCCCAATCCACCGGACATAGACGTTGTTTATTTTTCTTTTTGGGGGTAAGCTACCCCACCTAGGCGTGTTATAGCCCTTTGCGACACTGTCAAGACACATTTGTAGCCCTATACGACATTATCAATAAAGTATAAAAAGTGATCCAACATTTTTTTTTTCATTTTACTCCACTTTAAACACAAGCGTCATACACATCTCTAGCATTGCACACACTCGGTCAAAAAATTTTTAATCACAAAACACTTTATACATGTTTTGCACATTTCGAGTCAAATTTTTTAATCGACGTACTACTTGATCCAATTCCCCGCTCAAACTAACAAATTTTTAAACATCCCGAAAATTATTTTCGTGCTCCTATACAATCCTAATGCATTTAAAACACTTTAAATCACAGCTAAACCATAAGCAAATCAACCTTGGAGTGTCTACGTGTTATCTAAGATAATATTTCGGGAGCACAACAAAACAAGGCGATCAAGCGCAAGAAGGTTCAATAAAATACAAGCATACAAATCCAATACACAACCGATTTACAAACTAAGGAGTACCCCTAGAGGCTACAGATACAGCCAATACAAGCTCACCGATGTTATCATCTAAACCTACATTCTCCAGATCAAAATTAGGAGACCTCGTACCGTCATCTACTGAGCGAGCCATACCTGCCAGCATATCCACGGTAACCTTCTCCGTACTAGGAACACCTCTGGAAGGATCAACGTCCATAGTAACACCAGTGGCCTGATCCTCAGTCACAACCTCTCACTCTACCTCTGCCGTAGCCTCGCCCTGCGCCGAAGTCTCACCCTGAGACCGAGCCAACTGTTCCCTCAACCTAGAAATCTCGTCATGCCGAGACCGCAATGTCAGGATAATGCTGAGTTCGGCCGCCTCGACCTCAGCCACCCGCGCCCCCAACTACGCTACCATGTCGGGAACGTCCTGCAAAAGATATAGCTATCCCTTAAGAAAAGACAGAGCAACTAGCCTAAAAAACCACCCACCGAAACAATACTTAGCGATCGAGGTCCCGACGTATCACGAGCCGAGGCAGCAGCCCTCCCCGGTGTGTATGCCCAAAAGCAGTTGATAGCCTGACACAACTGCTGATTGGTAGCCGACGAAACCTGAGCAACAAAACAAAAAGAGTTAGCCGACAAAACCTAACCCGACTTCAAAATAAAACCACAAAACTTACCCGGTACACCCGTTCGCGCCACTCCATCCCGGCCTCCATCTATTTCGCAGAGCAATATGAAAGAGGCTCGGTAAAAGCCACCCCGGCCGCATTCATCCTAAGTAGTTTCAGAGGAAATATGGGGGCTAAACGACATCTGTAGGGTCGGCCAACTAGAACAAAAAACAAAACACGATTCAAAACACAAACAAACCCAAAACCACAAAAAGCAAACAAATAATGACCAGATACTTACCACGATGTGGTGGCATGCCAACCGATGGTAGACGCGAGACATGTACGAGGCACCAGGCACCAGTAACGCCTCACCTCCCTCACCATCCCTATCCTCGCAAGCATCAACAGTGGTTGGAGGCCTAAACATGGTCCGGGGAGGGTCAACCTGCACCCTAAACTCGTCATAGAGGCACTGGCGCACCTACCTCTCATCCATATACCACACCGGGCGAAATAGCGCCGGGAGGAGCATCCTTCTGTTGCTTCTCGGCCTCGACTATGCCCTCACATACCTGAGCAAACTCTCGTAGTTGGCCCAAGGACAGCCCACAAAATGCAAAATCGAACATACATTACATCTCAAAAACTCCTAACCTTGGAGGCTACCTAAGAAAGCAAATAAAGGGAAAAAATAACATCCTCGAGACGTAACTGGTTTACCAGCATGTTCTCCGTTGTGTAGTGGCTCGTAGTAGTTTTGGTCTGAGCTAATCTCCACTCGATCTCTGCTGAAACACCCCACATTGATTGAAGATGTTCTATTCATGAGCTTAAATGACTAGTGCTTAAAGGGATAAAAAGTACTACTCTTATCAACAAAGTGCACTTTCTTTTCTGGTCGTCCATGCAAAATAACTCTGCAGTTAACCGTGCTTGGCTTGGAGTAGTCTAAGGATGGTTGACCTCCTGGGAAGGTTTCCAGGATGCACTTGAGTGAAGTCAAAATGCACTTGAAAGGACTCGTGTTGGTCTGTGGGACCAATACAAAGCATGATGAGCAACTACGACTAACATTTCCGGTCCTAGTTTGGGCTGGGGTGTTACAAATGGTATCAAAAGAACCCTGTGCGATCGTGTGTTTGGCACCTAGCGGGGGTGGATTCTAGGCCAGCGGTTATGCTGCCAGGCGCAACAAAGACGTTTCATTCTTTAAGTGGGAGTGATTGAAACACCCCGTGTTAATTGAAGAGGTCCTATTTATGAGGCTTTCTTAAAGGGATTTAAAGTACTTCTTATATCAATAAAGTACACTTTTTTTTTCTGGTTTGCCCATGATAAGAACTCCGCAGTTAAGCGTGCTTGAATGGGATTAGTCTTAGGATGGCCTGGGTGACCTCCTGGGAAGGATTCCTGGATGCGCATGGGAAAAAACCAAGTAAAATTCAAAAAACCTAATGGGAGTTAAGTAACTTACCTCCAGCACGAGACCTGGACCCACAATGGGTATGGCCGAGTCTGAAGCCACCCACTGAGGCCTCACCATGGCCTGCAAGAAGCGGGTTATCTCCGTAAAATCTACCGTCGCCCAGTCAAAATGTCCTAGCTGATTCAAGTCAGCCAGGGAAGGCAAAATCCTAGTACTAAACCTCTTGCCCTTATCCGAGAAGTGAGTCGAGCCTTGGAAATATCACAATCATATACGGGCGTCCTACACCGCCATGTTGGGCGCTCGACCCTCTAAAACCGCCACCCTCTCAAAGTGGTCGGTGATATAGGAGCTAACCCAAGCATGGGGCATACTATAAGCCGAAGGCTTCAAACAATCCCCGATCCAACCCTTAACCTCGACACTATCTAGTCTAGGGCCCTCCGGCACCCAACTGATCGACTCAGGAGCCCAAGGCAATCCCGTAATTAACCCAAAATCCTCCAAAGTCATGCCGACCTCGCCGAACGATATATGAAATGTCGAGGTCGTGTCATGAAAGCGATCTATCATTGCCCTAACTATCATTAGGTTGAACTTGGTTTTACAACCTTTCAACCGAACCCAATGTCCGATTAAGGGACCCAAGGCCGTCCCCATAACCACCACCTTAGCTTCGGGGCTAAGCTACTGAGAAAATATCTTCAAACACGTCGTAAAGCCCGAGAAGGTCCTCATCGGACCTGGGGGCTGCAAACCGCAACGATGCAAGTAAAAAAAACATCATGAGTACAAATCGAAGTCAAATACAAGCCAATAACAAAAATCAAGGTACTCACCTTGCCCTTTACAGTACGGCTAGACACGTGTAAATTGCCGACCGTCCCAACCCCGAGCCTAAACGGGATCCTCATAAGCGGCTTCCTTAGCCTCATCAACAGACCTAGGGACGTGCTTCCTCCTTTGAGCTATCACCGGCAAGGTCCACCTCGTGACTTTATTAAAATTGGCTTCATTCACCACACCGAGCTCAGGTCGAGGCCAAGGAGCACTCCGATGCCTCCTGCGGGCCACCCGGGGAGTCAATGAACTCGAACCGGTAGCCTTGCTACTAGTACCAACTATGGGGATCTCATCAGGACGTCCCGTACCATCTCCAGGTGAAAAACAAAATGAAAACAATGCACTTCGAGTCAGGTCAAGACAACCCAAACAGGTCAAAATAAGCTCAAAATTTCTAAGCAAGATATCAAAATTCCGAAAAGCCCACTAGCACCGGTCACAATAAAAGTGGTTTCCGGAAAATCAAGCATCAATACGATCTCATTTAGTTCGTCGTAAGTATCACAAACTCACACAAAGTGACCTAGAATGCATTTCAGGCCACGAAAATTGACATACAAGCTACCCACAACGTCGCAAGCAGAAATCTAGCAAGATTACAAGAGCCAAGTTCAGGAATAACCGGGATATCGGTTCCTCAACCCTAACATCTCGAATTTCACCCATGGGAGGCCATTAAAGGACCTTCAAGCTTTCACTTCAAGCAAATAACTACACCTATGATTTATATACTACTCTAATTTGAAAAGGGAACTAATAACAAGCATCAAAATCTAGCAAAATCAAAATACCCAAAACGAGTTCTAGGGTTTACGCAATTTTAACCCAAAAACCACATCAATGAAGTGCAAATCGACAATAAGAGAGAAAGGAACACTTACCCGAGGTCGACATAATCAAGTATATCGAAAATCGAGTTTGAAATCGATTGACCGAGTCGAGAGCTTGGGATTGGGGCGATAAGAGTCGCGCGTCTTGAATTTCGAACAAATGAACTTTGCTCCCTTCCATTCACAACTTTAAGCGAATTCGGAAAATATAATCTAGACCGCCTCAGAGCGGGCGCCCAACTTCTGGGGCGATGTAGGCCAGGCGCCTCAATACTTGGTCGTTCGACAACAGGCGCTTGGCTCTGTAACATAAGACAAAGTCGGATTAATCCAGGAATAGTTCTCAGTACCTGGACGACATACATTCGTACACTAGTTGTAACACCCCGAATTTTCTAAAATTATTTTGTGTTCGTAATTTGATCTCGTTCAATACTTAATCTCTACATTTATTTCTAAACTCGAATTTCTAATTTCAACTGAAGTTAATATTTATTTAAGTGTCGTTAAACATTTATTATTAATATTTTTTTTTCATCGAGAAACCAATTTAAATTATTCTCATCAAAAGCTGTTATTATTATTTCTCCGGGAAATAATATTTCTTCGCAAATATTTATTTTATTAAATCTCGAGATACGTTTTCTATATCCTCTAACTATTTTTATCTTGAAACTTAGTTGTTTATTTCGGACTCGAGAAATATTTATTAATACGTTATTTTAATTGGCCCAATTACTTTTCCCTTGGTCGATTTTTACGAGATAACTCATGATTTGACTTTTGACCGGATTCATCCTCTTACCTTCCTTTTTGTTTAACGTAATTACCCCCTTCCTCTCCTTCACTACCAAATTCGTCCCCTTATCACCATTTCTGAACAACCCACCTGCATCATCACGTTCATCATCTTCCATCTTCATTTCCATCGTCTCCTCCATCCTTCTCCAACAATCAGTCTTTATCTCGCAACTCACCTCTGTCGCCCCTGTTCTACCGGCAGCACTATCCTTTCATGGTGACTGTGTTTAGATGCTGCTGTTGTCTTTTGTAGCATGATTTTGTGAGGGTAATTCCTTTTCCCCTTCTACTTTTGTCATCCTCCTTGTGCACTGCTACTGTAGGTGTTGATCTGTGTTCTTGTCCTTCTTCCTCTGATGTTCGTTTTGTCATGTTTCTGTTTCCCATGTCGTTCTGTCACTTTTTTTAGATGCTTCTGTTGGGCATTGCTTATTACTACTGTTGTGCGTTGTGTGTTGTTGGTGTTGTCGTTTCTAATTGTTGTTGTCATGTCGTTCTGTTGCTAATGTCGCTGTCCGTTTGTTGCTGTTTACTTTCCGCCTTCTATCAACTCATCCTCTGTCCTTCCATTTTCGTGATTCTTCTTCTTCTTCTTCTTCTTCTTCTTCTTCTGTGATTATGTCCCTGTTGTTGTTGTTGTTGTTGTTATAGTACGTTAATGCTATTGCCGTTGGTACGTGTTTATTGTTGTTCTGAAGTTCGCTGCTGCATTGCTCTCATCGATGGTCGTGTCTTTTATCTTGCCCTGATTCCTTTCGTTGTTGCTGCTGCATTTTGCTACGTTTCCTTCTTCATCCCCTTGGTTCGATTACTGTCACTGCTCGATGGCTGTTTGTTGCCTTGTGTTGTGCTGCTACGGTGTCATAGTCGCTGTTGTCACTTTTCTTCCTCGATGCTATATGTTCCTCTTCTTCTTAATGGTATTTGATATTGCTGCTATATGCGTTGTCCTGCTGCTGTTTTCGTGAGTGGGCAGATTATGAAGTCTCTTATTTTCGTGCCTGATTGATTTTACTTCTGATATTCTACTTTCGCATCTGCTGTTTATCGTGCCCTTATTCTACGATCATCTTTTAGTTCGTTTCTTCAAATCGTGTTTAATTGCTCCGTTTCCTTCCCTATATTCTTTTCCAAATTTCCTTAATTCTAATTCCTTTATTTCCATTTCCCTATGTCTCGAGTGCCGTTAGAGCCTTAAAGATTTACCGAAGAACAAGTGTTCAAGACGACTCTGGAGTTCGTGAGTGGAGTTTGGACTATTAGACGGACAAATGCTTTGAAGTTATCAATTTTACTCAAGGTAACTTTAGGACGTTACTCGGTATTATATCGTATGTTTGAGTAGTAGTATGTAGTAAATATTTTACTTTTGACTTTCTAATTTCTAGCTATGTATTATTTGCTAAAAGTATAATTTTAAATCGTATGCCTTAACAATATTTTACAACTTTCGATATCGTTTTATGAACCGGTAGTAATTTTATTATTTATGATCATTATAATACTTTGTTTGTTATCGTGACACTAGTAACTAAATAACATCGATTTCATATTTCGTCATATTTCGTTAATTTATAATTTTAACTCAAAATCGTATTCTTATATTATAATCAAGATTTGTATACTTGTTCAATAAATTAATTTTGTTTTACAACTTCTATTAATAAATGAGAAAATAGTTCTTTTTGTCTGCATTACATTTTTAGTCGAGACTATTTTCACAAATAATTTCTTATTTGTTTAAAATTGACTATTTTTTAGTAAAATCTGTATTATTTATCCATAAAAGCTATTTGCTAAAAATAATTTGAAACCTTTGTAAAATATCGTTTCATTTATAAAACTTGTTGACTCATTTGATTTTGATATCATTGTCTTAAAACATCTATTTTCTAAAGTTTAACGTTCTAACTCGACTTCCCAAATATTTGTAAAAGAATATCGATTAACTTATTATATTTGATTCATATTTTTTGTAATGAATTTAGAAAAATATTAAGTTACGATAACGACGATATAAATAGTACGTTTGTTTGCTAGAAATGTTGTTTCGGTACGTTGTGGACATGGCAAAGTCCACCCCGACGCGGCCACGCGCGGGTTTGGGTAGGCGAATGAATCTCATGGTAAGATTGATTTCGGGTCGAAATTTAAATCGAAATAGGAGTCGCCACCGAACTTTGTGGGAGTTCGGACCAGTTCGAACGCACTCTACACTTAGGCGTATCGTGCCCAAAGCACGACCCACTTTAGTACAAGAGCTTATGGGGGTTCGTCCTTTTGCATGATGATACCGATGCCGAGTTATCGGGTATCATGTATCGAATGACTCTCGTTCGCAAACAGTTTTGGACATCCGGAAATCAAAGGTTCTGAGTAATGGGTGAGGGTACGTGTTGGGAAGCCCACGAAGGACACCCAACCCCACCCGCACTTAGCGGCCTCTACTAGGATATCGTTTGCTTTTCATGTACGTACGTTAGTAAGATGGTTAAATGTTATGCAAATATTGTTTTACGATACATAAATATAGTATGTTTTGCTACGTCATTTAATGCATCTCAAATATGTCGAAGTTATGTTTAGCATGCGATGTTCACTTAGAAAACGGTAAATGACAAACATCGAAAATAAATTATAAATTACAAATTGCACGGCAGAATACAACCCGAAATTCACAATACAGTGAGCAAAAATATAAAACTAGCGAGTTAGAAACAGTGACGCAGATAATAAACGTACTCGTAAGTGAATCATAAATTGAAACCGTAAACCGGATATTGGACAAACTATAATCAATTACGTATTGCGTTACGTATTAACTAGAGGACAGAGGCTCAAACGCATGAAAGACTGCAGCTTGGAACTCGAGCGCCTAAAGCGAGGCGGCCTGATATTCCGACACCTAAGCTAAGGCGTCCGGACAGGCTGGGTTCGGGACCGAAGCGTGATGCTAGCTTGACCACGAAGCCTCAATATCTCGCCCAGACTCCTCCTTGGGAAGTCTGGCTGTCTCACTGTGTCGTATACCGAATCCGATTAGGAAGTCGTTGGTATAAGAGTTACATGGTGAGACATTCGCTCGAAGTCGTAAAAGAACAAAAATAAATGCGAAATGTAGATTTAAAAAGGAAACGCGCATTTGATTAACGCGTGTTAATATTGCTCCCTAAGTGAAATGTGAATAATTGTCGACTACGTTGGAAGTCTAAGACATTTTGTGGACATGACGTAGGTCCACCCCGACGCGGCCACGCGCGGGTTTGGGTAGGCGAATGAATCTCGTGGTAAGATTGTTCTCGGGTTCGAAATTTAAGTCAAAATGGAGTCGCCACCGAATTTTGTGGTTATTCGGAACCATACGAGCCCACTCTATGTCGTCATGGGCTACACACAAAGTAAGCCCACTTCGATTTCAGATTTTATGGGGCTCGTCCCTTTGCATTGTTATATCGATACCGTTTACACCGGCTTTCGTATATAAAATGACTCTCGTGCGCCAAGGGTTTCGGACATCCGGAAACCAAAGATTCCAAGTAAGGGGTGAGGGTACGTGTTGGGAAGCCCACTAAGGACACCCAACCCCGCCCGCACATGGCGGCCTCTACTAAGACATCGTTCGTGTTCGTGTACGCGCGCTAGTAAAATAATTAAATGATATGCAAACAGCGTTTTCGGGCTAAGCATGTGAATAGTATGTAAACTACGTCATTTAATGCATCTTGATTATGGTCAAAATGATTTAGCATGCGAGGTTCATTTATAAAGCGATAAGCAAGTAAATAAATAAAGCTCGAAAGGAAATAAATAACGTACAAGTTACACGGGCGGAAATACAACCCGGAATTCACAATACAACGATACATAAAAATAATAAACGAAATAATAAAAGGCGATATAATGATAGAAACGGACCCGTATGTAAACTAGACCGCGAAATGTGTAGATGGACTAACCCCGATTAAATGTACATTATGTTGTACATCAAACGAAGGACGGAAACATGGGACTGTGGCGTATTGCTATCCCGATCCCACGTCCCGTAGTCTTGTCCCGACTTATCACTTCGAAGGAGATCGATAAAAGTCGTTCTACGTGTCGTGACGTGCATAGGTTTTGAAAATAGGAGGATCACGTGATGGTCTTTACACGTGATGACTAAAGTCGTAAAAAGTCGAGCCTCGAAATGTGTGTCGAAGCTCTCGATTTTCTGGGTTACAGGACCCACTCGATCGAGTCGTGGTCTGACTCGGTCGAGTGCGTCCTTTACGTAGCTATTGCCCAGTTTTTTGGGTGCTACTCGATCGAGTAGCCTATGTACTCGGTCAAGTAGCCCCTGTACGAGTGATAACTCGTTTCTTTTCATGTTTTAAAATCGATGGTTGGCCAAATCAAATACAAATATCGCACGATTTGTATTTAACTTGGCCTCCGGTACTATAATCGTGTATGTACGATTATAGTACCGTTACCGGAGTTTTATGAAAACGTTATTGTTACACTAGAAAATTTGAATTAATGACGAAATGCATCCCTCTACGTCACGACATCGGAACTAACCCTTTCGGATTATGTGATGTCAGTTTTCGTGTCAACGGGTTCCGCACTAATTGTATAAATGGAATCAAATGCGTTAAACTATGACCGATTGCGATCACGTCACGCCCTTGAGTACATTGGGGCGGGGCTCCTCGAAAGGGCTCCACCTCCGTCGTTGCTTGTAAAGGGATTAGACGGACTTTAGGCAATTATCATAGTCAAACGTTTTTGAAACCGAATTTTGATACTAGAGTATATATACGCGGTATAATGACGTTAGTAATAAAAAGACAAAACGAAAATGTGCAAATATGAAAGTGTTAGTGTTAGTGTCACTAGATCGATATGATTACAATACAAAATGCGATAAAATAAATAAAAATGAGACGAGATAGTAGAGATCGAGATGGGGTTTAGGACACCCTCAACATACATGCTAGGTATAGGCCTCGGAAATGGACTCGTAAATAGCGACGGGACGCCGGAGTATCGAGGATGTACGCGAGTTATGGTGTGTATGTGTGTGTATGTGTGTCGTCGGTTCTTGAGGGACGAAGGACTCGGTATTTTGGCTAGTATTGCTTAGGGTTGAAGCGTAGTGTGATATAGGGTGTAGGGTGTAAATGGAGGGCAAATGTAGGTTGATCAAACTTGTGAAATGAATGGGGTTGAGGGGGTATTTATAGGCATTACCCCACGACATAAGGGCACTCGATCGAGTGGCCCTAGTGCACTCGAACGAGTGCCCTTGCAAACGGGCCAAACCCGGTTTTTGGCGCTCCACTCGACCGAGTGGGTCAATCCACTCGATCGAGTGGATCAATTAGGCGAGATAAAATAGGAAGGATTATCCTTGATTGATTTGTTTGTTTTATTGAATTCTGATTTTGTGCACCAGTTTTCGAGAATGAATATGGCTGATTTGTGAGACGGTTTCGTCTTTGACCGGGTTTTGACCCGGTCGCCAAAAGACGGGATTTATTTTTGGTGTCGTTTTTGGCCCAAATTAGTCTTATTTTGCTCGGGACGACCCACTGGGCCTGAATTTGAGGTCTGTTTTGTGATATTTCTACTCCGCTAAAAGTCCATGTCGGATATTATGAATTCCGAGCCCAAATCCAAGTATACCAAGTCACGTTTGCGTCCGATCATCATCGGGTGTTTTTCGGAGACTACCATAGACACGTGGCGGTCAAAATGCGGGTGTCTACAGAGTCCCCACTCTGACTGAGGCTTGGACAAGGCGAAAGTCAGAGTAGCTACCAAGCCCGTTAAGACCTGGTAGACTTCCGGTCGGGTCGTTTATAGTCCGTTACACTTGCGTGAAGGGCTCGCCAGCCATAAGCAGAGGGTCATACCTGTCCTGATGATGGTGGCTTCGTGGGGAGTCAGACTGGTAGCATGAGTCCTGGGTGCGCCTATATGTGGGCCCATCCCGTACCATTCCGGGGAAAATGCCGCCTCGGGCTTTCCGCTGGGGAGTTATGTGAGCTGTACGGGCTTGCTTTTGAAGCCTTGAATCGTACCTGAGCTGATGATGATGGCTCCGTGGGGAGTAAAACCTGCCTTTTGGGGCGTAGGTGTACCCGTATGCTGACACATCACGTCTGGGATGTAGCATTCCGAGGAAAAGTTGACTCTGTTGGGGAATTTGACAGTTCCGCGGAGACTTGCTTCTGAAGTCTGGAGTGTACCTTTATGCTGACACATAACAACTTGTATGTAACACATAGACAAAACACTGACTCGTGCTGGGGAGACAAGATAATGAATTTTTGAAAATGCCACGATTTTGAAAGAAAAATTGTCACAATTTTTTTATTTTTTTTTATCACAGAAACTTCTTAGAAATTCCTAGGAAAGCTCAGGACGGCTTGACTCCTATTCCGGGTTCTCTGTTTGAAATCAGGCCTGCGCGCGCATAGGGCCCAGCTTGCTGAGGAGGCAAGGTAGTTAGGTTTACAGTTAGGTTTTCCCATTATAAATATGAGAATCCCTGGTTCAACTTTTTGCATCTTAACTCAAATTCTCCTTCCCTTTCTCAAAATCTTTTAGACTTTCAAGAAAGCTAGAAACCTCTGCCATGGGTATCAATCACTTGACCGCCATGCTGCCCCCTTGGTCCTAATACTTTCGGGACGAGGAAAAGGTTCGGCTGACCCAGATGGGGATCGTCAGCCTATTCCCTCTTCAGCGTTTGATTATTGACTCGCATTTCTTGGATGCCTGTCTGACGTTTTGGGATACTACCCATCACGTCTTTGCGTTTCCACGGGGAGAGATATGCCCTCTTCCTGAGGAAATCGCATCCATAGGCGGTTGGGGTACAGTTGTTCCGCCAGCTACTCCCTCGTTCTACCCGGATCCAAGGAGGAGGTTGCGGGAGTTCTTGGGTCTGTCTCATGCTGAGACAAATCGAATGGTGCGGGGAGATACCGTTTCCCTATTTGACCTGGCTGATAAGTTCATTAATCCCCGGGATGTGAGGGCCACCCCTGCTTACAGGCATAGGGCATTCGCCTTTTGCATGCTGCACTGTTATGTTTTCGAAGGGCTGATGGAACTTGACTCGTGCATGGGTCAAATCAGGCTGATTGGAGTGGTTAACCAGATGGAGATTGGTCATAGCCCTGCTTGGCTAGCCACTGGGGAAATCATCATGGGTCTGGATGCTAGACGGCTTGACCCAACCCGACGGCTGACGGGAAGTACCCGTCTCTTGCAGGTATACTTCTCGCGTTTTTTTTTCACGCGAAATCCTTGAAGTTTGTAAGTCACTCGATCGAGTGAAACTCACAACGAGCTACTGCCTGTTTTTGGAGGGCTTACTCGATCGAGTCAGCTGCTGTACTCGATCGAGTGGGCTGTAGCGGACCACTCTGTTGCTTACGACACTTGTTATACTCTTCAGATATGGTTGTCGGAGCGGCTGTCAATCATAGAGCCCCCTCCGAGCATTCCCAATTATCGGAGCAGCCAGATTAGCTCCCGAAGGCGGCGGATAAGCTCGAGTCATCAGATAAACCGAGCTTACTGGGATGAGGAGCTGGTGTTCCATGGGGGTCCTTTGATCAGGTGGACCGTCGCTTGGTGGTTCCTTTCGAAGTTGACTGGATTGGCCAAGAGAGACCAAGCTCGATACCTGGTGATTCTGTCCCTAGACTGGACAGTTCAACTTTACTCGGATCGTCTCCTGAGGCAGTTCGGTTTGTCTCAGCGTATCCCTGAGACTGAAGCCATTATCAGCGTCTCGCTCCAATTGACGGACGCTATGTGCGACACCTGGTTGCAAAGATGGTTCACTCGTCCTACATGGACTATTCCCAGCCCTTGCCAATCCGCTTGGGTGTCACGGGCTTACCAGAAATTGACTTCTGAGGAGTCCGAGGAAGCTCGTAAGGCCTTGAAGCTTGATGAGGCCTTTGAATTGGTTCATCGCGAGACGGCGAATGACAACATGGACTTCTTCACCGGGGAAGATATTCCTGAAGCTACAGTCCGGAAAGAATCGGGTCTTAAGTCACAAACTAAGACTCGATCTAAGGAGGTCGGTTCTAGCAGCACTCGGGGGCAGACTGACTTGGAGAGACGCCTCGGGCCAAGGCTGGTGGCCCGGGACCGACTAGGTCCGCGTGACAGGCTCCCTGAGCCCGTGAGGGCCCGACTTGGGCCTATTGAAGTGATAGAGGATTCGGGCTCAAACAAACGAGCCCGAGCTAGAGGGGTTCCTGTGGTGATTCGGGAACGCTCCCCTCCGCGTCGTCGCCAGTGGACGGCTAAGGAGGCCAAGGACAAGGGGAAGGGCAAGATGCCCTGAATGCCGAGTCCTTTAGCTTTATTATTATTTAAGTATTATTACTATTTTTGTCGTGTGCTTTTTTGTATTATTTTTTTGGATTCCTGCATTTTGTAATTTCCCGAGTTTATCGGGGGTGTTTTTTTTTGAATTAATAAAGGAAGCTTATTATTAAACTGCTCCTGTCTTTTTTCGATTGCATTGGTTGTACCCTTTTGAGGGGTTGCCTACGTATCTGCGATTAGCAGAATCAAACCAAACGTAGTTCAGGCTTAGTAAATTTGCAATCTCGAATTACACCAAGACTATTGGTTCAAGATGTTTGCGACAGTAGAATAAGTAATTCTAGCTCATTGACTTGCTTTTTGTAAGAAAAATGATTTTGATAAATTTTGCTAATGACATTGAGAAGTGGCTAAGGGTAGTAACGCTTCAGCTGGTCCAGGTTGGTTGGGTTGACAAACTCATTCCCGTCTAGGTCCGTCAGCATCACTGCTCCCCCTGATAGGATCTTATTCACCAGATACGGCCCAGCCCAATTGGGTTTGAATTTTCCCCTCGGGTCAACTGGTAGTAGAGCTCGAACTGACTTAAGGACTAGATCGCCTTCTTTAATGTTTCTGGGCCTTACTCTCTTGTTGAAGGCCCGTTGGATCCTCTTCTGGTAGATTTGGATATTATTGAGGGCACGAGATCGTCGTTCGTCTACTAGAACCAACGAGTCATACCGTGCTCGAACCCAGTCAGCTTCGGGTACTTGACTTTCTAGCAGAATTCTGAGGGATGGTACCTCTAACTCAACTGGCTGGACTGCCTCCATCCCATAGGTTAGGTAATACGGCGTTGCCCCGGTTGCGGTGCGAATTGACGTCCGGTACCCCCATAGGGAAAAAGGTATTTTGTCGGGCCAGTCCCGGTAATTATCAGCCATCTCTTTGAGTATGGTGACAATTGTTTTATTGGCCGCCTCCACGGCTCCATTAGTTTGGGGACGATAAGGCGAGGAAGTATGCCTTTGGATTTTATACTTGGTCAGTAGGGCCGCAGTCTCGGCTTGAAAATGAGTCCCGTGATCACTGATAAATTCGTGCGGAATCCCATACTGGCATATTATCTTGTTCTGGATAAACTTGGTGACATGCTTAGCATTGAGAATGCGATATGATTCAGCTTCGACCCATTTAGTGAAATAGTCGATAGCTACCAAAATAAAGCAGTGCCCACCAGTACCAGAGGGATTTATTTTCCCGATTATGTCGATACCCCACGTCGAGAATGGCCAGGGTGACGTCATGGTATAAAGCAGTGATGACGGCATATGTTGCACGTTGCTGAAGATTTGACAATTATGACAATGTTTGACATACGACCGGCAGTCGGCTTCCATGGTATTCCAGTAATAACCGAGCCTCATGATTTTTCGGACCAGCATGTGGGCATTCATGTGTGGACCGTTCTCGCCATCATGTACTTCGGCCATAACTTTCTTGGCCTTAAATTTGTCAACACAAAGGAGAAGAGCCCCCTGTGCTGTCTTTTTGTACAGTTGTCCGTCATCGGTACGGATGAACTGGCTGGCTAGCCTTCGTAAGGCTTTCTTGGCTCGACCTTCCGCCCCGGGAGGATACTCTCCGTTTGTCAGGTACGTTAACACGGCTTGATACCATGGTTCGGGATCAGTTATCTCAATGTCTTCGATGTCGTGAATGTACGCCGGCTCGGACCGTCTTTCGACGCAAATTGGCATACTGGTCACGTGGTTGGGAATGTTTAGTAAATATGCTAATTTTGAGAGTGCATCTGCAAACTGATTCTCTTCTCGGGGCAGGTATATGTACTCTACCCTTTGGAATTGTTTCTCGAGATCCCTTACTCGTGCCTGGTAGGCCACGAGATTAGCATTCCGACTCTTCCATTTTTGGAGTGCTTGGTTAATGACCAAGGATGAGTCACCATGCACCCGGAGATTTGTGGTCCCTAGGTTGGCGGCGGCTTGTAGCCCATAAATGCATGCTTCGTATTCTGCTGCATTATTGGTAACATCAAAGTCCAGTTTGATGGAGATGGGAGTGTGTTCCCCTTTTGGTGAAATTAGGAGGATCCCAACTCCGAACCCTCGAAAATTGGATGCTCCATCGAAGTATAAATCCCATGTTTCAGCATCGGTATGGAAAATATCTTCGTCTGGGAAGGATCAGGTGTCGGTGTGTCCTTCTTCGCTCACTGGGCTGTCGGCGAGAAATTCAGCTACTACCCGCCCCTTAATGGCCTTTAATGGTACAAATTTCAGGTCGAATTATGACAACATTAGGGTCCATCTAGAAATTCGGCCATTGAGAATGGGTTTCTCGAAGAGGTATTTGATGGGATCCATCTTGGATAGCACATGGACCTCGTAGTTGAGCATATAGTGTCGGAGCTTCTTAGTAGCCCAAACCAGAGCCAAACACGTCTTTTCGAGCATGGTATATTTGCACTCATACTCTAAAAACTTCTTGCTGATGTAGTAGATAGCTCGTTCTTCGGAGTCAACCGTCTGAGCCAGCATAGCCCCTATGGCTGTCTCAGTCGTCGTTAGGTATAACGACAGAGGCAAACCGGGTTAAGGTGGCATTATGACCGGCGGAGCAGACAGAATTTCCTTGATCTTGTCGAAAGAAGCTTGGCACTTGTCATCCCATAGTACCCGTTCTCCCACTTTCAGTTTCTTGAAAATTGGTTCACACACCATGGTTAGGTTGGAAATGAACCGACTGATATATTGGACTTTCCCGAGAAATCCCCTTATTTCTTTTTCGGTTTTGGGAGGTTGCATCTCGGTAATGGCTTTGATTTTAGCTGGGTCGACTTCGATACCTCGTTGGCTAACGATATGACCCAGTAATTTGCCTGATGTTACCCCGAAACTGCATTTTTGAGGGTTTAGCCTCATGTTATACTTGCGTAGCCGGGTGAAGAATTTTCTTAGGGCGGTGATGTGACCGTCCCGTTCTTTAGATTTGACGATCATGTCGTCTACATAAACTTCTACCTCTTTATGCACCATGTCGTGTAATAAAGTGGTAGCGGTCCTTTGGTACGTGGCTCCGGCATTAATGAGACCGAATGGCATGACGGTGTAGCAGTAAGTACCCCAAGGTGTTGTGAAGGTAGTTTTACTCATGTCTTCTTCCGCCATCTTGATCTGATTGTACCCGACATACCCGTCCATGAATGATAGAAGGGCATGATCGACCGTGTTATCTACCAGTATGTCGATATGTGGTAACGGAAAATTATCTTTTGGGCTCGCCTTGTTGAGATCCCGAAAATCAACACATACCCGCACCTTACTGTCCTTTATAGAAACCGGCACGATGTTTGCCACCCAGTCCGGATACTCGGACACTTGTATAAAGCCATCTTTGAACTGTTTGTCGATTTCCTCTCTTACCTTGAGAGACCACTCGGGCCTCATTCGGCGAAGTTTCTGCTTGACCGGTTTACACCCGTCTTTGATTGGTATGTGGTGCTCGGCTATTTCCCGGTCTATCCCCGGCATGTCCTTGTAGGACCATGCGAAGACATCCTTGAACTCTTGGAGGAGGTTTATGAACTGTTGTTTCTCCTCGGGATTTAGGGATAACCCTATCTTAAGTGTCTGAGGCTCTAAGGTTGTTTCCACATTTATGGACTCGGTTTCTTCGATCACCGGGTTCCGGGACTCCCTTTGCTCTAGTTGCTCGATCAGATGCGGAGGTAGGGGTACCTGTTCGTCAGGTTTCTCAATGCCATAGCATAAAATATTTTTAAAAGCAGAATTTGAAAGAGACAAGTCGTAAGCAGAACGGTTCTTATTATTGATTGAAAATTTGGAAAACAGCTCAAAGAGAGCAGCCATCTGATCATTGGTCAGTGGCGGAATTGGTAAGGCACTCGGGACAGACCCCGAAGTGCCAGCAGCAGGAATGATAAAGGGGAGAGGGGTTACAGGAGTGACTCTAGCACCGACTTCCCTAGACTCGACCTCAGACTCTGACTCAGACTCCGACTCAGACTCGGACTCAGACTCAGACTCAGGCATGTCTCCCTCTCCGGTGACCAGCTTGTAGATTCTTCCCTGACTGTCAGTCCACTTGACAGTCCTCCTCCAGGCCCTGTTTCCTGTCTCGGAACCAACATCCGAGATCAGCTTGGTCGGGTCAAACCTGTTGCTGCGGAGAATCAGTTTGACCAGGTCTTCTTTTGGAGTTGGGGCTATGGTGTCTTCCCCGAAAAGTAACCCCAGCGCGGGCTCAGCATCAGCTCCATCGGATTGGATGAGGGCGAACACATCATCCGGAATATAGTTGCAGTCCCGGGCCAAGTGGGTCCCGAGCTGCACGGCATTGGGTTGGTATAGACCAACATGAATAGCCCCAAATACCGGTGTGACAAAGTAGTCAGCCAACCGTGGGCTGTAAGGGCTCAAGTGGATACCCTTAATAATGTTGCAGGCCTTTTCAATTCCTGTTCGGACAACATTGTCGGGAGTAATGGCATAACCGAGACCAAAGTGAGACTCTTCGTCTTTGAGGACTTCGATGATCTTCCCATCTGGAAGATCGGGTCGAGAAGTAGCCCCCGGAAAGTATCCCAGGTTTTGGAGCATCGTGTCGATACTCGTAGTGAAGTAAGGCCTAAAGAGGTACTCTTCCTCGATCATCCCCACAAAATCGAACTCCCAGAGGTCCTTGCGTCCCGTGGCGTTACAGCTAGCCACAGTCATTGGTGTTGCCTCTAAAGTAATGACATCGTTAAGCAGAGGCATTTTAATCTTTCGGTGGAGGGTGGAGGACACCGCCTTGACCGCGTGGAACCAAGGCCTACCTAGGAGCAGGTTGAACGATGAGGTGACATCGATCACCTGGAATTCGAGCTCCTTCTCTATCGGGCCGGTTATGATGGTCAGTTTCACGGCCCCAGCTACCGACTTTGGGCTCCCATCAAAGGCTTGGATGGTCTGAGCAGTCGGGATGTAATCGGCCTCGGTAATGCCGAGGGCTTTGGCGGTCCTTAGAGGAAGGACATTTACAGCGGACCCATCATCAACCAGGGTCATAGGGAGGTATTTCCCTCGGCAAACCACCGTAATGTGGAGGGCCAGGTTATGGGAAGCCCCAAATGGCGGTAGGTCGGCTTCGGAGAAAGTGATCATTGGGCCTCCTTCCTTAGCTTTGCCCTTCAGGTGGGGCAGAATCGTGGCTACCATCTCAGCAGGGGTAACTAAAGAGTCAACCTTAATTTGATCGAGGGCCTTTGTAAGTGCCTCTCGATGCTCCTGCGAGCTAACTAGGAGTTGCCATATAGTGAGGTCAACTCGGGTCTTCTTCAGCTGCTTCACGAGAGCCGTTTCAGCAGTTGGCTCTTCAGAGGCGACTTCCGTCCTGAGTGGCTCAATGACGGTGGTCGGGATAGGGTCGTCCCTAGAGCTAGTGGCTTGATAAAGACGACCAAGGTGGTTACTGGCTAAGACTCGGGATTTGGTCTTTCGGATCTCCTCAGAGGTGTTGGGGACAGCTTCCCCTTTGGCGAGGTAGACGTCATCCTCGTCGTCGAACCAGATCCCGTTCACTTGCGGGACAAATGGAGAGATAAGGAGAGAGCAGTCAATCACCTCCCCGGTAAAGATGGCGTGGGAGCTGAAAGGGTTCTCCTTGTTGCTAGGCTTATCTCCGTGTAGCGGGATTTTACCGCTTTCGTTCAAGTCCTGGATCAAGTGCTTCAGCTTCCAGCACTTCTCGGTATCATGCCCATTGCCTCGGTGGTACTGGCAATAGGCTTGAGCATTGTAGTTCTTGGAGCGTCGCTCGACCGGAACTTCAGGAGTTGGGCCTATCGGTTGGATTAGGCCTTTTGAGTATAGCCTTTTTGTAAGGCATAAGTATAGGTAGTACCTATATCAGTGAAAACCCGAGGTGGGGTGTTCTTCTTGGACGGGGCATCTAGTAGATTAACCGCGTCAAAAATGCTGCGGGTTGCAGCTTGGGGCTTGGTAGTGGAGGAAGAAGCCCCTTGGTAACCCTTGGCAGCGGCCTTAGTGAGGCCTTCCAGTCTTAGGTCATCTTCGATCCTCATACCCATTTCAGTAAGGGTGGTGAAATTGGGTATGACGGCGTACCGGAGGTGAACCCGGTAGGAGGGGAGGAGGTTCTTGACAAAAGCCTCCACCAAATTCTTCTCACTGGGCTTATCGACCAGTTTCACGCTCTCGGCCCTCCATCGTTGAAGGTATTTGGTAAAACCCTCTTTCGGCTCTTGGGCCATGACCTCCAGAGAACGCATTGTGGTTTGGATCTCGGTGTTGTCAGCATAGTTCCGAGCGAACTCGGTGGCCACATCATCCCAAGTAGGGTATTTCTTCGGGTCTAGCCTGTAGTACCAGGCCCGTGGGTGCTTTTTAAGAGACGCAGCAAAAAGGTTCTTGAACATGGAGGAATCCTCTCCCTTGATGGCCATAAACTCTTTGAAGGCCCGTACATGTAGTAACGGGTCTTCGGTTCCCTCGAACATGGGCAAACCCGTGAGATTCAGGTTTGCGGGCAGCTTGTCACTCACCGAGGAGTATTCCCGACTATTCTCCCGATGGATATTGTTACTCCCAGTCAAATGAACTTGCTCTTCCAATCGGCGAACCGAGTTAACCAGTTCAGCTAGAGGTTCCGTAACCCCAGTATTTGGCGTCCTGTGCTCCACTGCAGCCAAACGAGTGACGATAGCAACTTGACCAACCCTCATTTCATTCAGTTGGGCTTCGATGTCGGCCTGTTTGTCGATCATGGTGTCCACAGAGGTTTTCAGACTGCTCAAAGTAGCTTCCATCCTGCGGGTGTGTCTGGTTGCCGGCGGCCTGTCTGTAAGAACACCGCGTAATCAGATACCGAACCCAGATCTTGGAATTATAGAAAAAAGTACATCCCGAGCGATCCAAAAGAAAAGGACTGGGTGGAAAAGACTCGAGAAAGACGCCTAGACGGATGACTCGTAGGTGGCATGACTTCCTTAGGATTTTGGCCTAGTGGGCCTAGTCCCGTTCGAAGGAAGGTCCACGTGAGATTACTCCCCAGACTTTTGACTCGAGTGTATAGACGGACTTTCCTTTGCAGGGGTATGCCCTACGCGGGTTGGTCGTGCCTTGACAAATAAGGCGGACTCGGGAAAGGGGGGAAACTCGTGATGTAAGATCGACGGAGTTTCGACGCTATAAACCTTCTACATACTATGCAAAGACCTGACACACGGATAGACGGTAGGTCCTATAATAGGAAAGATTTATTTTAGGAAAGTTGGAGGTTTGAAGTTTGAATATGTAAAGGGTGAATTTCCGAGAGTTCGAAAATGGAAAGCGGAATTTCGAAGACCAAGATTAGAATTTTGAAGAAAATTCAGAAAATCAAAACGGTGTCGGAAATTCGAGAGTTAAAACGGACAACATGCCGACTAAAGAAAAGGATATTTTGAGTCAAATCGTTAATCCTAAATTTCGGCGGCATTACGAGTTTTTGAAAGTTCGATATTTTAGAAAAGATGAGTCCCGAAATGGGCAGTATTTTGGGTTTTTCAAATTTGGTCGTTTTGAAAAGACGGGTCCCGAAATGGACAGTATTTCGGGTTTTTCGAAAAGTGGGTATTTTTGGAAAGATGCAATTTTGAAATGACGGTTTTTGAAAAATGACACGGAAACCAAGTAGCACGTAGTCAAACAAGCATTATAACGACGCTTATGTATGCATTACGCTAAGTCTCGGTCGGTCAAAATAGGGTCTATACCAACAACGATGGCTTTCTCGTAAATCAGGACAGACTCCCTAAGCCGAGTTGGTCTTAGGACATGCCGCAAAACCCATACGAGTTCCACCATCGATGTCTTTAGCGCACCCATGTAGGAATGCACCGCGGTATAGTGGGACGTCGGTCACAAGTAACTGGCCCGGGCAAATTTGGGTTATGCATGAATCATTAAACTAATGTGCGTACACTAATATTCGAACGATTTCTCTTTGAGTCTCACCCTGGGAACCCCGATGACATGTGGTACATCAGGTATCCCAGCGGAGTCGCCAAATTGTGGACATGACGTAGGTCCACCCCGACGCGGCCACGCGCGGGTTTGGGTAGGCGAATGAATCTCGTGGTAAGATTGTTCTCGGGTTCGAAATTTAAGTCAAAATTGAGTCGCCACCGAATTTTGTGGTTATTCGGAACCATACGAGCCCACTCTATGTCGTCATGGGCTACACACAAAGTAAGCCCACTTCGATTTCAGAGTTTATGGGGCTCGTCCCTTTGCATTGTTATATCGATACCATTTACACCGGCTTTCGTATATAAAATGACTTTCGTGCGCCAAGGGTTTCGGACATCCGGAAACCAAAGGTTCTGAGTAAGGGGTGAGGGTACGTGTTGGGAAGCCCACTAAGGACACCCAACCCCGCCCGCACATGGCGGCCTCTACTAAGACATCGTTCGTGTTCGTGTACGCGCGCTAGTAAAATAATTAAATGATATGCAAACAGCGTTTTCGGGCTAAGCATGTGAATAGTATGTGAACTACGTCATTTAATGCATCTTGATTATGGTCGAAATGATTTAGCATGCGAGGTTCATTTATAAAGCGATAAGCAAGTAAATAAATAAAGCTCGAAAGGAAATAAATAACGTACAAGTTACACGGGCGGAAATACAACCCGGAATTCACAATACAACGATACATAAAAATAATAAACGAAATAATAAAAGGCGATATAATGATAGAAACGAACCCGTATGTAAACTAGACCGCGAAATGTGTAGATGGACTAACCCCGATTAAATGTACATTATGTTGTACATCAAACGAAGGACGGAAACATGGGACTGTGGCGTATTGCTATCCCGATCCCACGTCCCGTAGTCTTGTCCCGACTTATCACTTCGAAGGAGATCGATCAAAGTCGTTCTACGTGTCGTGACGTGCATAGGTTTTGAAAATAGGAGGATCACGTGATGGTCTTTACACGTGATGACTAAAGTCGTAAAAAGTCGAGCCTCGAAATGTGTGTCGAAGCTCTCGATTTTCTGGGTTACAGGACCCACTCGATCGAGTCGTGGCCTGACTCGGTCGAGTGCGTCCTTTACGTAGCTATTGCCCAGTTTTTTGGGTGCTACTCGATCGAGTAGCCTATGTACTCGGTCAAGTAGCCCCTGTACGAGTGATAACTCGTTTCTTTTCATGTTTTAAAATCGATGGTTGGCCAAATCAAATACAAATATCGCACGATTTGTATTTAACTTGGCCTCCGATACTATAATCGTGTATGTACGATTATAGTACCGTTACCGGAGTTTTATGAAAACGTTATTGTTACACTAGAAAATTTGAATTAATGACGAAATGCATCCCTCTACGTCACGACATCGGAACTAACCCTTTCGGATTATGTGATGTCAGTTTTCGTGTCAACGGGTTCCGCACTAATTGTATAAATGGAATCAAATGCGTTAAACTATGACCGATTGCGATCACGTCACGCCCTTGAGTACATTGGGGCGGGGCTCCTCGAAAGGGCTCCACCTCCGTCGTTGCTTGTAAAGGGATTATACGGACTTTAGGCAATTATCATAGTCAAACGTTTTTGAAACCGAATTTTGATACTAGAGTATATATACGCGGTATAATGACGTTAGTAATAAAAAGACAAAACGAAAATGTGCAAATATGAAAGTGTTAGTGTTAGTGTCACTAGATCGATATGATTACAATACAAAATGCGATAAAATAAATAAAAATGAGACGAGATAGTAGAGATCGAGATGGGGTTTAGGACACCCTCAACATACATGCTAGGTATAGGCCTCGGAAATGGACTCGTAAATAGCGACGGGACGCCGGAGTATCGAGGATGTACGCGAGTTATGGTGTGTATGTGTGTGTATGTGTGTCGTCGGTTCTTGAGGGACGACGGACTCGGTATTTTGGCTAGTATTGCTTAGGGTTGAAGCGTAGTGTGATATAGGGTGTAGGGTGTAAATGGAGGGCAAATGTAGGTTGATCAAACTTGTGAAATGAATGGGGTTGAGGGGGTATTTATAGGCATTACCCCACGACATAA
Source organism: Agrostemma githago (assembly GCA_958450325.1). NCBI lineage: Eukaryota > Viridiplantae > Streptophyta > Magnoliopsida > Caryophyllales > Caryophyllaceae > Agrostemma > Agrostemma githago. The sequence goes on from OY288245.1 coordinate 28,687,121, forward strand.
GGGCACTCGATCGAGTGGCCCTAGTGCACTCGATCGAGTGCCCTTGCAAACGGGCCAAACCCGGTTTTTGGCGCTCCACTCGACCGAGTGGGTCAATCCACTCGATCGAGTGGATCAATTAGGCGAGATAAAATAGGAAGGATTATCCTTGATTGATTTGTTTGTTTTATTGAATTCTGATTTTGTGCGCCAGTTTTCGAGAATGAATATGGCTGATTTGTGAGACAGTTTCGTCTTTGACCGGGTTTTGACCCGGTTGCCAAAAGACGGGATTTATTTTTGGTGTCGGTTTTGGCCTAAATTAGTCTTATTTTGCTCGGGACGACTCACTGAGCCTGAATTTGAGGTCTGTTTTGCGAGATTTCTACTCCGCTAAAAGTCCATGTCGGATATTATGAATTCCGAGCCCAAATCCGAGTATACCAAGTCACGTTTGCGTCCGATCATCGGGTGTTTTTCGGAGACTACCATAGACATCTGGCGGTCAAAATGCGGGTGTCTACACATTTCATTTCGGCCATAATCGGGTACTTGTCCTTAAACGATTCAATTTTATGATAAATCCAACATATCGACTTGATACGAATATCGGAGCCCTTCGTATCGCGATGTCGTTATCGGGACCCATAGACCGCACGACTCTCGGAGTGACGTCACTGGGTTTCGTACCATTTTGATTATCGACGGCTCTTTTACGTGCTATATTTGACTACGGAGTCAACATCGGGCGCTTAGAGTGATATTTGAAAATGATATCGAATACACTCGATAATGAATTATTGCGATCACGCTCTAACCCGAAGGATCAGGCGCACGCTAAGGCGCCCTGACCCTCAGGCGCCTGGGGCGGCGCGCCTCAAAATATGGGCGCCACCTCCGGTGCGGCCTGTTCACAGGTTATACGGACTTGAGGCAACGTTAAATTATCGAATGTACTCGATTCGATTTTGAAATTAGTTTCTTTTAATCATAATATACGCGGTATGTACTATGAACGAAAATGTAAATGATCGTTTTAGGGAGTTGACTCACCCTAGACAACCAATTACGCAGGGTAGCAAGATAAGCGACCCTCGACGCGAGTGCAATACTCTTCTGTCCGTGTTTCCTTATCTCGTCACCCTTTTTATTCGATACGTTAAAGGTGAGTATTTTATAGTCGGAAGTTAGTAGTTAATTGTTAGGAAAGGAAAAGTAAAAATTAGGTGCGAAGTGTAAATGTTAGTTATACAAGAAATTAAAAGTTAATAATGTTAGTAGTTAGTATATAAACATTTAAAAGAGTTAGACAATGAAAACAGGATTGGTACACCCTCAACCTACATGTCAATAGTCTCGGAAAACGAGATCGTGGAGTATCGTCGTAGACACAGGAGGGTTCGAGTATGTAGATGAGTTAGGGTGTGTATATGAGTTGATGATGCTCTCGGTTTTCTCAGAATTAGGTTTCGAGAAATGAAAATGTGACCCCCAAAACAATGGATGTGAGGTTGTATTTATAAGGTTTTGCGAAATGCTTTGACTCAGGATTCGGACGCCCGAAGGCTTGCGACTCAGTACTGGGGCGCCCCCCTTGAGGCAGCTCAGTTCTAGGACGCCTGGATGCGAGCAATTGAAGTCGCACGTATCGGAAGTTGCTCAAAATACGGATTGATATCCGTGTTATTCGAGATATGATTATTTTCCGTTTGACTTTGATTGATTGTGTACTTGGACGCTATTTTGCTCCTTTTGTTTTCGGGTTTCGACTTTGACCGGGTTTTGACTCGGTCGCAAAAGATGGTTTTCCCCCGGTGGTGGTTTTGGCTTAAATTAGCTTTATTTGATTGGAAACGGTCCACTGAGGGTGGATATGAGGTCAGTTTTGAGAGATTTGTACTCCGCTAAGTGCCCATCACGGATACTATTGATTCCGAGATTGTATTCGAGCGTATTGGTGCATGTTAACGTCCGATCATCATCAAGTGTTTTGTTGGAGACTGCTATAGACACTAGCAGGCAAAATGCGGGTGTCTACATACGTTTAACTTATTTTAACAGTTCGCACATTTTCTATAAAATACTTCTATTTTAAGTAAGTTTCTAAAATTAGAAATTATTTATTTAAGGAAAGTTTCCTTTTAATATAAAATGTTTATTTATTTTATCTTCCGCAAAAGTGTTAATTAACCCCCTTAATTTTGGACAATTGTGAGATTAAACCACATGGGTTTCAAATGTTTTATTTAGGTCCCATACCTTTGAGTAGAAGTGAAATTTGATTCAATTATTATTCTCAACATAAATTATAATCCCTCCGTTTCATTGAAAGCTTCAACTTTTCCTTTTTCGTAAATTTCTTTGATAGCTTCCACTTTATTTTTTGGTATAACTATTTACTCTTACCTAGGTGGTCCACCTACTTTACACCCTCTCTACTTTTGAATATTTTATTATTATTCTTAAAAAATGTGTCATTTTGTATGTGGAATCTTTCAATGAAACGGAGGGAGTATAATTAAATCATGTTATATATTAACTCAATGTGCACTGAATAATTATTTATATTCTAAAAGCAATTAAATAATTTATTAACATAATTTTTATAACTTTTTTTTAATAATTTTAATATACTCCGTAATTTAGAGACCGAAGTTTAATTTGTTTGCACTAAGTTCTCGAAGCTAGTTTTTAGTATTCTTCCAGTGAAAGTCTAGCCTTCTACATTGATCAATTCCATAACGCCATTTTTGAATATTATTATTATTATCGATTGATTTTAATTGCAGGTTGGCAAATGCTTTATGTTTATCCGAAAACATATTTTTATTATATCATTTTGTTGTTTTTCATTTTAATATATTTTGATATATTAATACTATTATTTTTCATATAATATAAAATGGCTAGGAGAACGTCCGAGTTACTCTCCACTGATGTGGCTATTATGTTTATAACATGACAGGTATTTGATGTTGGGTTTTGGGTGTGCACTAGCGAGTGGCGTGGGTCCTACTCTTTCTTCATTCATGCTGACTTATGGTTTGTATAACCCTGTTTGGAGAATTTTCTTTTAGACCTTTTGTAAAAAGTGGCCTTTGTATTGACTTACCATTTCTTTTAGTAAGATATAGTTTGTCAGTGTGTTTTAATCCCATCTCTATAGTGTTTCCGCCAGTTTATTGCGTTAGAATTTTTTGGGGATTACACTAGCCAAACCAACAATGAAAATCAAATTTACTTCCCCCCAATGGAGTACATAAGTCAATTAACCCCTCCCCAGCGAGATAGGCAAGACATAATAAACCCTAGCCGGTATAACAAACCGTATTAAGACCCATAGTAACCAACTGTACTATCCATTCCAAAAAGACGTCCCGTAAGCCGGCACAAACCGTTACGCGAACCAACGCAGACCCCCAGCGGCACCCATCAGGCCCAAAATATCAAGTTCAAGTAGCGAATCCTTCAACAAAATCCCCAGCAAATCCCCAATCCAAAACAACCAAACTTACATCCCCAACAAGAGACCACGACCCACTGACTAATTACAAAAGGGCAAGAAGCAATACAAATCAATCACCTACTTACCCGAATTTATACAAGCACTCGATATATGCAAGTCCGGGAACAGACAGGAATATGTTCCAAAGAATATAATACACAAAGCCCAGAGATAGTCAGAACCTATCTCAAAGAATACAAAATGCAAAGTCAAGGAACATATAGGAATCTGTTTCAAAGAATACAATGTGCAAAGTCCGGAGATAGTCAGAATCTACCTCAAAGAATACAATATGCAAAGTCCAAGAACAGACAGGAATCTGTTCCAAAAAATACAATATGAAAGTCGAGAGATAGTCAGAATCTATCTCAAAGAAAACAATATGCAAAGTCCAGGAACAAATAGGAATCTGTTCCAAAGAATACAATGTGCAAAAGTCGAGAGATAGTCAGAATCTATCTCAATGAATACAATATGCAAAAGTCCAGGAGTAGAGATGGATCTATTCCAAAGAGCACAATATGCAAAGGCCAGAGATAGTCATAATCTATCTCAAAGAGTACGAAATGTAAAGTCCAGGGACAGATAGGAATTTGTTCCAAAGAATACAATGTACAACGACAGCCACCCGAAAGAGATTATACAATCTACAACAACAGCCACCCGAAAGGGATTTACACAACACAAAGACAACTACCCACAAGGGATTAACACAATTCAATGCAGCCACCCGCAAGGGATTAAGTGAAAACCAAGTCACCCGAGAAACTTATCACAAGGTATCTATCCCAAAGAACAAAGCGTCAATTAAACCCTGCAAACCCAAATCAAGACAAACAAATCCATACCAAAGCTTCAGCAAACAACCGTATGCGAGGAGGTCATATATGATTTCTAAACCTTGGTTGACGAGCCTTACTACGTAGTCCAACGGACTTAAAACGACCCAAGCGGACAGCCACCAGGTCGTAATCCTTAATTGACCTGGGCGGCAATACTTTGACTTTCGCCTTGTCCAAGCCTCAGTCAAAGTTGGAGCTTCTGTAGACACCCAGACTTGGACCTGGTGGCTGCAGCAGTGTGCACGACACAATTTTACGATGATTTAGACGATTTTTCTATAGAATTGATCAAATAACTACTCAGAAAAATTATATTAACATCAAGACGGTCTTAGTCGTGTCATTACGGTCACGTTGACACTAATTAGAGTCAATTATGACACCGGGGCTCCGAATCGGTCCCAAAATACGCAAAGTCAAACCCGAGTCAGCGTCACGTCGAGTGGAGCCTCGAGACGCGCGTCTGAGGCACAACGGAACACGCGCTAGGGAAAAGGTCAGAGCATTAACAAATAAAGAAACTCCTAAGATTACGTATAATCTCCATTTTGGAAAATTTTCAAGTCGGATCTTCAAAGTCTAGATCGCCTCCACTCTGGCGCCTCAATTCTGAACTGCCTGGTGTGAGGCATCCCAAAACTGGGTCGCACGGCATCTGGCGCCTGAAATCTCGATTTGAACTACGAGAAAAACTATAAATACCCCCTATCTCTGTTCATAATCAACACATAATTCAGAATTCACAATTCATCCTCTCCTCTTTACGAGCTCCACACAACTTGCAGCTCCTCTTTATCTTCGCACTTTGACATAGGCACGATCCACTCGATCGTTTTCTCTTCGATCTGTACTCCACGAATCAACACTACTCTTCTTAGTTCCTCGAGATACTGACTCGACAAGAACGAAAAAGGGCACCGGTGTTGACCTGTTGACTTGACTCGCCGCAGCGAAGCTCTGCTGGAATCGCCGTAGGAAGCTAGAAAGATCAGCCTGTAGAAGTCGGATCGTCACTAGGTTGTCGTCAAAACATAACTTTACATATCACACTTTCAATTATGCATTTCGATAAAATCGGGTCCGACACATGTGGATACGAACTCCACGATGCGTTGTAAACATACGTAACATCCACAACTTCAACCTCAAGTACTAAAAGACCTAAATCGAATTTGAGTAATCATCAGATCTGTTCTCGATCGTCTACACATCGTATCTCGTTTAGTGTATACTCCGAGGGTCCAATTCCTCATATAATGTGATTTACTTACATTTCGCATTTACAACTTTCGTATGATTTGTTGCTTTTATGACCATAATCGCATGCTAAATCACCTAACACGAAATTCAAAACGTAAACAAGGTAAAATTGAACAAGCGGTGATCCAGTCCCATATTAATCTCGATGCTCACCCCTCACACATGGTTCGATGCATTCTCATTAATACCGAACCGACGCACCTTAAGCAGAATGAAAGGTAAGGTATACCACGAAAATGACTAATATTCGTATTATCATGTTAACTGATTTGCTAATACGAATACTATCTAGTACTCTCTACTCTTCTACGTGCATCTTTTCATGGCCTTCTTGTCACGTGACATCGCATGCAAAGAATGTGAAAACACCTACATTGACAACAAATCTTACTTGTCTTTAAACAACCGACGTCGCAAAGGCATAGGGTACACACAATTGATGTTATCGCATTTCCGCCAAAAACTAGGAACGAGGTTATCAGCCGATCAATTGATTAGTAGAGGCCGCTACGTGCGGGCGGGATTGGGTGTTAATGTGTAGCGGACCTTGGCTTCCCAATACGTACCCTCACCCCTTACTCAGAATCTAAGGTTTCCGGATGTTCGAAACCATTGGCAATGAGAGTCATTCGAGACATAGAATGCTTAAGGGTAAAAATCTCTATCTTTAGATCCCCATGTCATTCAGCTTTGATCCGGCAAAGGGTTAAAGTGGACTTGAATGGTTTTCGAGTATCCCAAAATTACTCGTTGGTGACTCCACAAATCGTCAACGAATTAAGTTCACTAAAAAGGTCATCAAACCAAACATATTCTCCTTTAAACATTTACAACCACGTCTCGATCGATTTAACGAAAACATAGATGTCCCCACATCTATCTAGTACAACTCAAATCATCAATCAAATCGAGGTCCGACAATTTTCCCCGAACGCGAGATCGGATCAGCCCTGACCCTAAGTGTCCGACGGGCCGTGTTGGTGGCCGCTGTGACAGTCCCTGCGTGGGTGCGCGCGGGCAGTAGTGTGGCAGCATCCACAATCATGAGCCTTTCTTTTTCCTGCTTCCTTAAGTTAGCATCCTAAGGATTATTATCTAAACTCTTCTCCAATTCATTGAGTTTAATTTGAGCTATTTTAGTGTTCCTCAAAACACCGACTCCTGTTGTTGCCTTTAAGCAGCTATTTCAATCTTTGCATTTTTTTGACAAGACAATACATATTAGTTCCAACAATAGGCTTAATCCAACTGCTTGCAATTAATTGTTACCACCTGTGCAAAGTTAGGTGCCCTACTTCACATATTATAGTACTTGAATGATCTCGTTTTAGGATGAAATCCCCCTTCAGGTCTAATCAAGCATGGACAATGATCAAAAAGACCCTCGGGCATAAAATGGGCTTTTAAGTTCCTCTAGAACTCAACCAATCCTAGTTGACTAGACATCGATCCAATCTACTGAACACTCTATCCTTAGGTTTTTGCTTGTTGTTCCAGGTATAATATGCCCCTATGGATGGACTATCCATGAGAGCACAATAATCAATGCATCCTTTAAAAGGAATGGCTTCAGCCATGCTGAATCTTCCTCCAAGAATTTCCTCCTCATTTAGAACACAATTAGATCAACACAAACATCATGCCCCTTGTCCCACGAGTAGAGCAGAAGGTCGGCAGGTCGCAAGGGTTTGTCGTTATCGTCGCAGAGGCCAATCTCCACCTCCCTGCCTGTAGAGATCCCCATCCGGAAGCAAATATCCAATAGTGTGTCATGGACAAGGTTATGGTGATGTTTAATTCCCATAGTACCACCACACGAAACCGCATGATCACCAAAAATATCCTCTCTGAAGGACCCTGGAGCAGGAAGAGCAAGGCCCGGAAAGCGGAAACAAAGGGACTCCTAGGCGGTAACTAAGCACACTACGATATGTCCGACCGTTCATGGTTTGCCCAAGCCCAGTAATAGGGACATCCCTCAACCAATCAGAAAAATGATCACCCTGCTAAGATTTCCACAAAGCAACCCGTCGAGGAGTTAAGGAGAAAATAGATTCTGCTGCTGTAGCAATCCTCGTGAAAGATATATCTGCCAATTTATTCATAAGTTTTGGGGTAGCGATCTCAGAGGGGTTACTCAAGAAGTCGGAACCGGTAGCCTCAACAAACCCACTCAAGGCAGACTCAAAGGCAAATGCAGCAGGCGCGTTATTATTATTATTATTATTATTATTGTTGTTGTTGTTGTTGTTGTTGTTGTTGTTGTTGTTGTTGTTGTTGTTGTTGTTGTTGTTGTTGTTGTTGTTGTTGTTGTTGTTGTTGTTGTTGTTGTTGTTGTTGTTGTTGTTGTTACTACTACTACTACTATTGTTGCTAGTACTCACGTTTGGTCGTTACTCGGGTCGGCCAAGACACGACTCAAAGCCATTATAATATATAACGGGTTGGTCTTATTTTATAATTTACTTAGGTTGGTTAGGCTAAGGTTTTTCTTTAATTTTTTTGGTTGTTCTTATATATCCATAGGATATTCTCAAGTTCTTAAAAGTAGAACAATCTCGGGACATTTCGAGATTTGGTTCACTATTGGCTTTAACTCCAAAACCAGATAATATCAAAATTCCTTAAAAACGATATAACATGTTTTTTTGAGAAATGTTGGTTATGGACTTGTTATCGCATGAATCTAATGAAATAAATGTTGTCCTAATTTCCATAAAATTTAAAAATATTTATTTGTTTTGATCTCATTAGGTTTATCTGGACTTTCACTCGTATATCTTCCATTATCAATCGTATCAAAATTCATGGTTCTCATGGAACCTCAATATCTATCATCGAAAGGGTTGATCTCCTAGGGTTGCCTAGTTCTTTCAGTGATAAGATCTTAAGGTTAATCCAAAAGTCTTGTATTGATTTCTATAAATTTTTTAAATTTTTTAAAATTTTCAATTATTTCCTTGTTTCTTGATTCCTTGATAGGTAGGTTATTCCGAAACTTCAAATTGACAGTATGTGGGTTTTGAAGTGTCCATCATCAATATGACACTCAAGGTGGTAATATTATTATCCATCATCCAAAATAGAAATAAATCACCAAAAATACAATTTTCCTAGGGATTCCAAAAATTATTGTTTATAAATCAATCAATCCTGAATTTTCTAGAGATCGGCTAAGGCCTGTTCACAATCTATTCCTCGAAATAGCTTTTAAAGTCAATAAAGGAAATCCTCAAAATAATTTGATCAATGATCACAATCAATACCTCTTTCGAACACATAATTCCACATATACAAGGTAATGACATCTCGAACATCTCTCGACCTCAAAGGTATTCTAACTTCGTTATAACAGGGTGGTTAAGATTTTGGATGGAAAACAACGGGCTATGTTTCACGATAGGTTACTGCTCAAAGAGGATCATGCGTACGACACACACTGATAACTTGACTTAAAATTTCAAGTCCTAAATGTATTCTAAGGTTGGCAAGTGGTCAGACAAAACAATAACAATAACTGGGTTAACGACGCTTCAGTCGAAGGTTGTCACGTTGATCTCGTAGGTCTTCCTTGATGATATGGTCCTTGATCAGGTTTCTTGACTCTATGCTTCTTGATGATTTCCTTCTGGATCAACTTTGAATAGGTTTATCATATTAAGAGTCTTCCTTCTATACGATCCTGGTGAAGTCGTTCTCTTGCTCCTAGTAGACCCAACGTTACATCTACTCGTATAAGTACTAAATTGTCAGGTCAAAGGTTGATAATAATATTCTAGTCGGTTGGGTTAACTCGATCGAAGATACGTAGAAAAGTTCAATGAAAGTATGTAGGTATAGTTGATCACAGAAGTGGGATCAAGGTTCACACTAGAACGTATATGAATAGAAGTGGTAAGTGAAACAAAAAATTGTCATTGGGTTCGTCACATAAAAGAGGTAAGGGATGTGACATCCTCAATGAGGAATGATCGTGTTGAATTGTCAATAGAACATTATTCCAACTGACCAAGGAATTTATCGTCCGATTGAAGGAATGGGAAAATAATTTAAGTTTATAGACACTACAACAAATTGACACTTGCGCCACGAATTATGCCACAGAAATTTGTTATTTGTGGCTAAATTTTACCTAGCCACGGGAAAAGTTTGATTCACTACTTGGGAAAAAAAATATGCCACGTGAACATTTTTCCCGTAGCAAAAATTCACTTGCGCCACGAATTTTATTAAAGTCGTGGCCAATAATCACTCTTGCCACGAAAGATGCCACACCCGTGGAAAAAATATATTTAGCCACGAATTTGTTTAGTGGCAAATATTATTTAGCTACGACATAATTAACATCCATGGCGAAATTATTTTTTAGACACAGATTTAATAAACGCATGTGGCTAATGGTTCTCCAAACTTTAATCAAATTACTTTCAAGTTAAGCCGAGTGTCAAATATTGATCTTAAAAAATTCATTAAAATTCAAAGTTAAAGATAATATGAAGAAAAAAAAATATTAAATTTGAAAATATTTTATTAATAAAAAAAATTGGTATTATTTTATTTAGTTTTAATAAAACAAATTGATTTTTTGTAAAATTAAATAAGAGAAAACTTTTGTTGTCTAATTTTTTGATTTTTTACTAATCATCATTTTTAAAGTAATTGATTTCTCTTAATTTGACAATATGTTTTATTAAAATTCTATAATCTTAAATATGATTTTTGAAGGACAACTAACATTTACATAGTGTAATATATGCTAGCTATAATGCGGCGTACATAGCATATCAAGTAAAATAAGTATGTGACTGGACCAACGCTCCCAACTCCAATTCCAAGAAAACTTCTCTCTAAAAAGTAGAGAGAGAAGCCAAGTTTCTTTCCTTCCTTCTCCTCGAAGGAAAGCTTCCCCACTCGTCTAGATTGGTGAATGTAGGATTTTTTAATAATTGAAAATCCTTTTTCCTGTTCTTGTCTTAGTTAATCGTTTTCTCGTGTGATTGATATTTGTGGAAGATTGGGGTTCCTCTTGCCAATCAGAGTGTCTAGAATCAGGTGTTTTTGTGGGTCTCAAGAGTGGTCTTGGGAACAGTTAATGTTCCTCAATCATTTCTACTGTTGGGGTGTGATTGGGGGAGTTATTGGAAGGGTGGCTGTAAAAAAAGCCTGCAAGAGTGTTTTCTTTCTACTGGGTAAGTCGTTTGGTTTCTCAAGGTTTGCTTTTTCATTGCATGCAAGGTTGATTAGTATTTAAGGACAAGATGAAGAGAAAGGGTATCACATCCGATCATAAGAATTATTACCACGAAACAAAATCTAGAAGTAGAAACACTTCTAAGCAAAAGCGGAGGACAAAGCCCAGAATTAATAGGTTAGCAGCTATGAATGGAGAGGCGTATAATCTGGTTAATGGAGAAGTGGAGAGACAACATGCAAACCAAAATGGAAGACATGAAAATGAGTTTATTTTTCAGAATGGTAATATTGATTTGGTCCAGATTTCTTCCTCGTCCTCTTCGGGGAATAGCAGCAGCTCTAGCGAGGGTCTAGGAATGCGAAGAAGGAGGAGACCTAAGGGAAAACTTCCAAATGGAAACGTGAATAGGCAGCATCTTATTGGTGATCATGGCGACCTGGGAGAGTTCGAGGATGACGACGAACCAGGGAACTTCAACATTCCGGAACAACCACCAGGAATGGGTTTAGATAAAGAGTTCGGTCACGAGTGGAGGCTCCCTAGAGCTGGGGCAATACTCACTATGAACCCAGAAGTCATTAGAGACAGTGAGGAGATCTTTAGCAAGTGTGTGCTGGGATTCATGGTCGATTATCGAGAGTTTGATGCATTTACTATCAATCTGGATGTCGAAGGAAAATGGACTACTAGAGGTATTGTTACTGTCTTTAAAATGGATGATTTATTCATTTTTTACTGTGACAATGAAAGAGATAGGCAGGATATCATCTATAGAAGTGTGGCCTCGTTCTTCTGGGGATTGATGGTTTTTAGGGAATGGGAGAGACAAATGGTACCTCGAACAGTTCGATTCCCTATGGCTAATCTCTGGGTTAGGGTTGTGGGATTGCCTTTTGAATTTATTAATAATGAAGTAGGGAATGTTATTGGTAGAATTTTGGGACAACACTTTTGGGTTGAGCCTATGGATATCTTTCTAGTCAATGACTTTATTAGAATTAGAGCTACTATAATGCTCGATGAACCCCTTATCCCAGGATTCTTCCTGGCTTGTGATGACGGTATGTTATTATGGGTTCAGTTTAAATACGAGGAAATATTCAAGTACCGTGTGAGATGTGGTAAGATAGGTCACAAAGCGACTAGATGTGCTGCGACCCCTAGACAGGTTTCAACACGCATTGATTCTGTGCTTCGAAGGGAAGTTCGTTAAAGGTTCGTTATTTTCCAAGCAGAAACAAACCATGCTATGTTTAATTTAGATATGCGAGCTACTCCTAGTCGGGCCGAGTATGCTACTTCTCGGATTAGGTTAGTCCAAGGCAATCTAGGAGCGTTTCAAGAGATACTTTTGGAGGATAGATTAGTTAATTTTGAACTGGGTAATACTCCGGGGGGGAGAGTTGTGGCGGGAATGAGATATACCCCAAACAATATCCCCTTTGCTGGTGTTGTTCTTTACCCTTTAGACCAAAGGAATAGACAAAAGAGAGGTAATGGAGATGGTAATAACAGGGAGGGGATTAATGACCATATGGATTAGGACGAAGACATTGGAAATGCTAATAGGGAACACCCTCCTCCCATGGGTGATATTGCAAGACGACTTTTGGTAGAGGGACCCCATGGGATGGGCGGGGTCATGGGGGATCCTAATCATGCTCCTCACGGTTTCCATTATGAGGACCAGTATGTTAGGGCAATGAACATCGAGGAGAATTTTAACACCAACAATCCGGACTGGATCAGGTAGGAAGAGATAAGAAGAAGGGTGGAAGCGGATGTCCCTAGAGCGTTGAATACTGATGATGATGAGGGTCTTGCTCAAACATTGTTTTCACCAACAGGTTTCCCTATAGTGATTCATGAATCACAAGTTGATGAGCCTGATAACCATGATGAGCCTGATAACCATGGGGGGCGGGATGATAATAATGGCAATAACGACAATAACGATCAAGGACAGCAGGAAGGAGACATTGGAGATAATACAGGAGGAAATATAGACACAATGGGGGGGATGAGGGATGAGGGAGACGAAGGTAATGCTGGGGTTGAGAGACCAGTGCCTAAACAGAACTTTGATGAAGATGAACAGGGAAGAGAAGATCTGATGAAGGATAGAGAAGCAGATGAGGAAATTAGAGAAGAAGAAGAACCACAACAAGTACCAATGAAGATTTGAAGAGAGGAGACTAGAGAAGTGGATATGACGGATGGAGATTTTGATAACACTAATTTGGAGAATTCTTCACAAGAGGAAGATACAAAGAGCCCAGATCTGGTTAAAGAAGGGTACGATGCTGATGCAATTCTACTTGAAGATCTACTGCAAGGAGGACCTTTTAGGGGGAATGAATACGTGGTAGCTGAGACTCAATCACCCAACATAGTTCAATCAACCCTTGCTTTGGATTCGCTGGACAGGAATAGTATTGGACCTGGGTTTTTATCAACTCAACTGAATTTAGGAGAAGCCAGCCAATCGGAGGGGAATGTTTCTTTAGGCAATTTGCTGAATCCAGACAGGAAGAGGAAGGCCTTTTCTGAGCCTGGATGGAGGCAGGGCTGGGAGGAAGAATCGGTGGAAGTGGATGAATATTTGTCTGATGGGAATAGTGCTAGGACTAAGAGATGATGTAGGGGTAAAGAGGGCTCCGTGTTTTGGGCCGCGGGTGCTGGATCAAGGGTTCCGCTTTCTTCAGGTGCTAGTTTGGGCTTTGCGGAGGTTGGGCCTGACCAATATCCTCATCCAGAATGATGGGTCTTTCGTGGAATTGTAGGGGATTATCGGATCCGCTCAACCCTACAATTCCTAAAATTAGATCGCTATTATCTAGTAATAATTATTATTTCGAGTTTATTTTTCTCTCGGAAACTAAGTGTCCTAGTAGTGTAGTCAATAAATTTTGTAGACCCTTCGGGTCTGTCCGGTTTGTGGGTTTTGACGCTAGAGGTTCTAGCGGGGGTCTGTATGTTGGTTGGCGAGGTGAGTCTTTTTTCTCGCCTGTTTTTTCATGCCCCAACTTTATCATTTTATTATCAAATATTATTAGTGGTTATCCTTGTTACTTGGTGCTAGTCTATGGTGAACCAGATGTTTGCAAAAGAGAGGAAGTGTGGGAGGCGTTAGGGGATTGGATTAGAACTTTCCAATTTCCTTACTTGCTTATAGGAGATTCAATCAAGTCGATCAACTGGAGGATAAGCTAAGTAAATCTAATAGAAGGATCCCGGGATTGGAATCGTTCTGCTTATGGAAAGTGCAACATGGATTAATCGACCTGCCGGTCAAAGGTCTGCGGTTCACTTGGTGTAACAACAGAAAAGGGAATGACATAGTGTTTGAACGAATTGATAAAGCCTATGTATCCAATGACTGGTTTCAGTATTTCCCGGATTTCGGAGTCACTCATCTTCCAATTCAACTGTCTGATCATGCCCCAATAATTTTTAGTTCTTCGCTAACTCGAGACAAAAGGGGAAGACCTTATAAAATGGAGGTTTGGAGTCTGAATTGTGAAGATGTGATTGAGCTTATTAAGAGGAATTGGAAGTGGAGTACCAAGGGATCGAAAGGATTTACGGTGATTAGAAATTTGGAAAGGACTAAGAAGATCCTTATGAAATGGGCCCTCGATAAGAAACGGGAATGGGGTAAGCAGTGGGATGATTTCGATTCAGACCTTTCTATGGCTCTTGAGAAGAATTTTTGAGGAGAAGGCGAATCCGAGTATGATAGATCTCATGAAAAACTCAAGGAGTTTTCTAAGGCGTTCGCTCTTTACTGGAGACAAAGAGTGAAGATTAAATGGGCCGATGAAGGAGACATTTGTTCTAAGTATTTTTTTCAATTGTGTAAAAGGTCGTTGTAATCGAAACATCATCATGAGTATCAAGCGTCAGGATGATTCATGGACTACAGATTTGAAGGATATTGGGGAAGAATTTAAAGTTTACTTTAAAAGGCTGTTCAGGGCGGATGAAAATAGAGTGTAAGCTATGACCAATATTCCCATAGGTGTAGTGTTTTTTTCTCTGTCCTGGAAGACAATATTACGGTGGAGGATAAGGAAATGCTGGATAAAAAGTTTACTCCTAAAGAGGTAAGAGCAGCAGTGTTTCAAATGGGGGATTTCAAATCGCCAGGCCCGGACGGAGTTCCGGTTGAGTTTTATAAGAAGTGTTGGAAATTTATTAAAAATGATGTGACAGAGGCGGTGTGTGCTTGTCTTAATTCTGGATGGGTTTTGAGAGAAATGAATAAGACTTTCATTACTCTTATTCCGAAGCTGAACTGTCCTGAAAAGGTCGAACATTATCGACCTATTAGCCTCTGTAATGTTATTATGAAAATCATCATGAAATGTATTGCCAACAGGATGATGAATCTTATCACCAAGATTATAGGGAAGTTCGAAAATGCCTTTGTGCCTAACAAATCTATCCTGGATAACATTCTCATTGCAGATGAATGTATGCACAAACTGAACTCCAACAAGAAAGGACGAATTGGAGAGATCGCTTTCAAAGCTGATATGAGCAAGGCGTACGACAGGGTTGATTGGAATTTTTTAAAAAGTGCTTTGCTTTGGTTTGGTTTTCCGGTACGATTTGTTGAGCTAATTATGAGCTGTGTAACTACGATTTCTTATGCGGTTCTTATCAATGGTGTACCTCTGGACTTTTTCAAACCGACTTGTGGGCTAAGACAAGGTGACCCACTCTCTCCTTACTTATTCGTTATTTGTACTGAAGTCCTTTCTTGGCAACTGGTTTACAGTGAAACATCGAAGAAGATCCAGGGAATCAAAATTGCAAAGAATGTTCCAGCCATCTCTCACCTTTTTTTTTTTTTTTGCAGATGACTCGTTATTCTTTCTCAAAGGTGATTTAGTGAACATAACTAATTTTCAGAAGTTGCTGGATAAGTATTGTCAACTATCTGGGCAGATAATAAATAAGGAAAAGTCTGCAATGGTCTTTAGTCTGAATTGCAGGTTACGAGAAATCAGATTTTGTTTAAAGAAATTTCATCTTACCCCATGTTCTAATCTGGGTAAATACCTGGGCATCCCTGACATTAGCAACACTGGTTCAAGGAGCATCACCCAATGAATCTTTAATCAGATTATTCAAAGGATTGGATCATGGAACGGGATTTTTCTGTCTCCAGCTGGGCGACTAGCGTTGATTCATTCGGTTCTTGCCACCCTTTCCTGTTTCTTTCTATCGGCTTTTAAAATTCTGATAAGTGTGGCTAATAAGATTAATGCTTTATTAGCACATTTTTGGTGGGCGGGCAAGAATACGGGGAAAACGGTCCACTGGAGATCGATCAATTATTTGAGACTTCCAAAAAATTTGGGAGGTCTTGGGATCAGAAATACGGGTTGGATGAATCAGGCTCTTCTAGCCAAAAACGCCTGCAGAATCATTAGTAATGAGGATCTTCTTATTAGCCAGGTGTTTAATGGGAAATACGGAAGAATTAGAAATCAGCAGGAATTTGCCAAGAGCAGAACCAAAAGGAATAGTTCAAGGGCGTGGAAGGGAATTTGTAGAGGGAGAGAAATTCTAAACCTTGGGCTGGGATGGAAGGTAGGGGCAGGTGATAGCGGTGATCGTAATTGTATTAACATTTTCCAAGATAGATGGGTTAACGGCAGTATTCCAGTTCCTAAAACTGGAGTGAATTTAGAAGATCAGCATCTGAATGCTGGCCAATGGAAGGTTGAGGACCTAATTACTAGGGACAATGGCTGGGACTCTGAAAGGCTTAACGCAGTTTTCGATAAAGGGTCGTGTACGAAAATCCAAGCTATTCCAATTGATCTCACGTCTTAGGGTACTCGATGCTTTTGGACAAAAACTGGATCCGGAAATTATACGGTTAAGAGCGGGTACTATGAAATGTTTCAGTTGGATAAAGAGCTTCACAAGTGTAGTGAGATGGCATCGCGCGACATTCAGAAAGTCCCGGAATTCTATAGAAAGGTGTTGTGGAAAATTCAGGGACCTGCTTCTTGAAAAATCTTTATCTGGAAGATTTCGTCGAATTCGCTTCCTGTTGGAGCGGAAAGGGCAAGAAGGAAACTACAGGGATCCCACTATTGTGCGTTGTGTTTTTTCGGAAGGAGATGAGGACTCTCTAGTGAATGCTTGTTTCACGCTTAAAACACTATCTCATCTGTTTAGAGATTGCGCTGTTAGTAGATCGTTGTGGCAAACAACCCACTTTTACGAGGGTGTTCTGGCAGACAATAAATTGGAGTTTAGTAGCTGGGTTACTATTAATTTTAAGAATCTTTTTGCTAAGGATGATCAAGGACTCGAGATTCTATAGTTTATCAATGTTCTTTACACCATATGGCTGTTTAGGAATGATGTCATCTTCAAGGGAGAAGATAAGAAGGGATCTACTCTTATAGCCAGATATGTGAGAACTCTGCACTGGGTTACTGACATGTGGGAAGATTTGAAGAAAAGGGCTGATAGAGAAAAGGATCCTCGTGATAACAACTGCATTTCTTATAAGGAAAAGCTACGAACCAACATTAGAAGATCAAGGAAGATGTGGCTGATTTGTGCAGGATCAGGTAATCCTCTCTGTGACACTAGGATGATTAATGTGGATGCTGGGTGGAAGAGTCTGGGATTCGCTGCTGTAGGATGGGCTCTAAAAGGACTGGACGATGAATGTACAATCACGGGAACTGAAGAGTTCTTAGCAGAATCGGCAATACAAGCGGAAGCGATAGCAGCTTTGAAGGCCATCAGGTGGGCAAGGAAGAAAGGAATTATGCATTTATCTGTAAGGACGAATTGCCTTCAACTAATGTACTAGCTTTTGGATATTGAGGAGGTGCATCACAGTATCCATGACTTGCTTCCACTTATTCTCGAGGAGGCCGCTCTGTTTCACTATTTAGCTATTTCTTTCGTTCCTCGAAATCTTAACACTGAGGCACATGATTTAGCGGTAGGTATCGCTATTTCGTAGGTGTTAAGGTGGGTCTTTTCCGATGGCAAAAAAAAAGTATGTGATTGATCATCCATCATTGAGATGTCTAATTTTATTTAAGACTCTTTCATTTCTACCGCTTAATTAATTAATTTTTTCACATGTAATATACTTCATTTTAAGAGAAAAAAAACTTAAAAATAAAGAGACTGAAGATGATTTTTTTTCCAAATTATTGATTTTCTTACAATATTTTCAGTGTGAAAAAAACCGCTTTATTAAACTCGTATTTAATAATTCTAATCGGTCTATATTTTTATATGGAATTAACTTTGACTGCGAAAACAATAACTATTTTTGGTAAATTAATTGTCGTTCAAGTTGTTTGGTTTGGAAGAAAGATTAATGTATTAGAAAGTCGTGCCTAAGTTCAATAACCAGTCAAAAAAATGTTTCAAAAAAAAAGAGGTATAAGTGAGAAAATCAAATAATTAACAAATACAAGTAAGAAAATCTAATAATTAAGGACTAATAGTGAGAAAATCCAAAATTAATTTAACATCAACTGTTTAATTCAATAACTGTTCTGTAATATTATTTGGAAGATATTTTAAAAAATGAATTTAAAATAATGAAAAATAAAATTCGGGTAAGAGGAAACTCAATGAGGATAAAAAACTGATGAAATAAAATAACGACCGATAACTAAAAGAAAATAACATATCGAAAGAACTAGCAATAAAAGAACGTGGAAAATAGAAACTAAAATAGAAATACAGATAAATTAATGAAATCGTGAGTCCGAAAATCAACTTCGAATTTTTTTTTCCGGAATAATAATGTTTTAATCATAATATTTAAATCATGGGTGAAAAAAATTTAATTACTCAAAAGTAAATGTAGTTTCTGAAAAAAAAATCACTTTAAAAGAATTCAAACAAATGATTATGTCAATAAAGTTCAATTTCATTTCTGGTAGCTGGCTATAAGAACTCCACAGTTAAGCGTACTTGAGGGAGAGTAGTGTTAAGATGGGTGACTTCCTGGGAAGGCTCTTCGATGCGTGTGGTGAAATTAAATAATATTGGAATGACTCAGCTATAAAGCTAGTAGCCGTTCTAGATGTAACTACTATAGGGGGTATAGAATTCTTACGGTTATTAATTTATTTAATTTATTATATATTTGTCACCGGAAAAACTGTTTCGCCACAAACATATATTTTGTCACCGGAATAAATGTTTCGCCACAAACATAATTAGCCACGGGATAATCCGTGGCAAAAAATTAAGTCTAGCCACAGGAGACTCCGTGGCAATAAAATCAATACTTGCCACGCTTTTTTTTTCCCGTAGCTATTTGTTTGCCACGACCACTGCGCCATGGATGGTCTTTCCGTGCCAAAGTACTTTAGCCACGAAAATTTAACACTTTTGCCACAAATTCAGCCGTGGCCCAAGTGCTCATTTGTAGTAGTGAGAAGACAACTTCTAGCTAAATTTGTTTTTCAAATGAATAAGCAAGGTAAGAATCGAGATGGATACGAGATGGATGTACTCCTCAATGAGAAGGATAGAAGTAATATTGAGTTTTCAAATAACATATGGGGTTTCATGTAATAGGTAAAGTAGAATTCAAGACCAAAAGGTCAGAGTTGAAAATTTGCATAGGTTTTGTCATGGTACGAAATTGGGCTAAGAAGTGTTACCACGACTCTAGATAATCAATAGAATAGGAAAATATAGGATCATAATGTGAACATCAATGATCCATGAAAGGCTTCGCTTAAGGACTAAATGGAAAGAGTATTCCACACGAAAATTGGATGGATAATTGATATGGAGTGATTTAACTGATATTGGAGATAACACATCATCAATCAAGAACCACGTTAGATTTGGTCACCCATGTCTCTATCTTTAGTAATTTCGTCATTCTACATTCCTTTCAAGTAGGTCCTCAAAATGTTTTTTTGTTCCTCCAGTTGTTTCTCTAACCTCTATATTCAGAAGTTTGGTTCCTTAAACTTTTAGGATACTATTCCTCAAATATTTCATAAGAGTATCTCTCACGTAAGACTATATCTCCAATGTTGTATGAATGCCCTTTGTTTGTTCAAGTCTATTG
This sequence comes from Agrostemma githago, assembly GCA_958450325.1. NCBI lineage: Eukaryota > Viridiplantae > Streptophyta > Magnoliopsida > Caryophyllales > Caryophyllaceae > Agrostemma > Agrostemma githago. Next base: position 28,706,992 of record OY288245.1, read on the forward strand.
ATCAACTTAATTCTGTCAGTCAACTATCTGATAACCACTAAGGTAGGTCCACTGGTGTTTCCATTCATCGTGGATTTTCTCTAGATGTTATACTAATTCATATCCATAGTTGGATCTACTTGATCCATTGAGTCTTTATCATGTTTCATTTATATCCTTGAATTTAAAGATTATGATTAACAATTCTCATTATAAGTCTACTCAACTCAAAATGTCAGTCCTCAAATAATCAAGGTTCTCCTTTCCAGTTTTCTCAATTAACTTCGATTTACAATTCTAAATCTATTCATGATTAAACTAAGAGTTCCATAGATTCATTCACTTGGAACTATGTATCTTATCATTAGTATACAAGTTTCATTCTTCAACGACTTTTCCTAAAATTCTCTTACTCCTCAAAACTACTACTGTAGCTATTTTACATTCTATCTTTTAGTGTTCTTTGTAGTTTCTTTGTCCCCAATATATTTGCATACCAGTCAAAACTCTCTTATTAATACAATTAGTTAATAATCCACAAAACTCGTCTATTAACAAACTTAATCCTCAAAAACATTCAAACAAAAGGGTTCTAAATTCAACCAAAATCTGTATGACTTAGTTTCTCATCAAGTACTAATTAGTTAAATGTATTTGGGTTAGACTTCCATAATTCTCATTCTTTCTTATCCTTCCTTAGCGACTTCTCATTTTGTTTTAGGATTCTTCTTATTTGTAGGCCATTTGTGGCATGCGGGAAGGGCTCGTGCAGCTGCAGCTGGATTTGAAAAAGGAATTGATCGTGATTTTGAACCTGTTCTTTCGATGACCCCTCTTAATTGAGAAAATAAATTCAATGTTTTAATGTTTTAAAATACATTTTCTTACATCATACATATTGGAATCCGGCCATACATAAAAAGTATTTTTGTTTAACTTAGTTAGAGATTTCTTTCATTTAGTTAAAATTTTCTGGCTCGGCCATCTCACCTAGCCGAGCCAGAAAATTTATTATTTCGTAGTCTGGTAAAAAAAAAAGTCTCTTGAACGATCAAAAGGAGAGAGAGGGATTCGAATCACAACTTTAAATCTTCCAATCTTCTGTTATTCTTTACTATCCTCAAGTTACAATCTCTAAGCCTCTCAATCGTTGCTTAAAGTTAATAATCCTCAAGATAATTGAATCCAAGATCCACACTTAAAAACATTAGTTGGTTCTCATCTTTTTCCAACCTCTTGTCCTTCTAAAAATCAATATGTTCCTATGTCCAATAATTACAGGTTAACTAAAAGGGTAAAGATTGGGTGAACCTACTGTGGTTGGTTTGGAAGGATATTGGATACTTCAAGTACTCCCTCCTATTCCAAGTATTCCTCCCCATTTTTTTTGGGTGGGAAACCAAGGAGGGAGTAAATAATAATAAATTTTGGAGTTAAAGTAAGAGAGATGAATAGAAAGTGGGGTATAAAGTGAAAAGGTGTTGAGTTTAGGTGTGGAGGCCGGAAAAGAATAAAGAATTGAAGGAAGAATAAAGAGTGATTATAATTATATACAAAAAAGAAAAGTGGGAAGAAAACCAAACTAAACTCCAAATGGAAAGTGGGAGGAATACTTGGAATAGGAGGGGGTACATTATAGTGGTGACAATATTTGGTATAACTATGTCCATTCTGAGCGGTTAAAGGGTTCATTGTGCTTCCACTGCGCGCTCTGATAAGTTGTAACCATGGTTCATTGAAGACGTAGAAATGTATTTAGGAAATGGGTTGAAAGAATAAATATTTAAGAATTTCGAATTGGGTTGATGAGAATAATAACTGGGAGTATTGAAGTTTATCTCCATAGTCAACGATTGTGACAACTTGGAAAGAGGAAATGGTAACAAGGTAGGAATAAAAGACGATGGATATGTATGATGTTAGCATACATGCAGTTTGATGGCAATCTAAAAGAATAGGAAGCAAGCTGAAGAAATAAAAAGGAAATAAGTTAGAACGGTAAATATGAAAGGTTCCATCAAATAGGAATATTTCAGACTAAGTTTAGCTGAGCCATAATATACGGAGGTGAAATAAGCGAAATGGTTCTTGTCTGACTCAGGATGAGTAGTCAGGCCTAAGAACTTGTTCAAGAAGGGATCGAAGTGAGTTTAGAAACAAAAGAGAAGAAATCAGTTGAGGTTAAAACTTCTTTAGAAAAGATTAGAAGTTTGTTCATGGATGGTTCAAGGGTTAGGCTTTAAATGACTTTTGTCTATGCATCCTGATATAGGTTCAAATGTAGGATCTGATTGATGAACAATTTAACCAAAAATAATAATAATATTGAAAGAGTAAAAGGTGTTCATCGATTTATGAAGTTATGGATGTTAGGCATGAAGGAAAGCTTTGTATGTGAAGTTTAAGAATTTGGATGGAAGGATTAAAGATAGTTCGGAATTGAACTCAGATCGTTGCTTGGTTAGACGAAGAAAGTGGGGGCAAAGGTAGAAAGTAGATAAAGAATTAGAAAAAGGAATCATATGTGGTTGATGGCGTTACTGGGAAATGAATATAAGAAAGAATGCTTCATTTCTCTGAATACAAGTTATGCTAACAATTGATCTCCGATGTACGTGTTATTTAAGTAACTAGAGTCTCGGTCAGGTCTAAGTCGACACCTAAATAGGACTCAAGGACTACTATCTTACATACTTCTGCACTTGATCTTCTTGTATGTTACATCTTGTCCGCATAACTTCACTCGATACATCAACATGATCCAACTTGATTTTGCTACTATAGTTGATTTGGAAGATGCGTTTATTTTTGGTGGCAATGATGTTCTACCTGTCTTGAGCTGTCGATGGTTGCAATTGCTTTGTCTTGATCATCGCGTTGATCACAAGTAAATTAGAATTAGCCAATTGGCTAAGGTTAGACAATCACTGTACATATAACTATTCAGATAGCATATGAAAACAAGCGAGGGGCCAAAACCTAAATCGAATGGAATGGGAAATCCTTAGTAGTTCTATCCATCTAATCATTCTACCCAAGTATATTATTTGATACTAGGAATATTCTAGTGAATCTCTCATTTAGTGATCTTAGAAGTTCTTCGAGTTTTAGACACATCAGACACTCTAGACACGTGTCATGAGATCCATGCGCGTTCCCTCGATAGGCGATGTAAATATGCCTCGCACGTAGTTACATACGATCTCAAGGTTGCTCTGATACAAAAATGTAACAACCCGGTTCTTCTAATGACATTAATTAACAAGGCGGAAAATAATGAAGTCGTAAAAAGGGTTAACGATAAAAACCGTGTACTCATAGGGAGTCTTTTACTGATAAATGAACCGTTGTTAAAATACAACAACTGGAAACCGAATTACAAATTTCTAAATACAATAGTGTGACAAAATTTGTGTTACAGGATTTATAGTTTGACACTCTCATCTACTAAGATGTATATCTTGCACTCATGAATGCCCCCATGTCCAGTCTTGAGGGTTCGTCAACCTGAATGCGTATTTAAATATACATGTCCCACTTAGTGGGAGTAACCTAACCGTCCTTCTAATACGGTCCGAATAATCAATGTAATACAATCTTTAGGTTATCTAATTAACAGATAAGCAGGCATGTCACATTACTAGTCGACATATATACAATGTGAGATACACATGAAGTGAGTTCAGTTTAACATGTGAACATAACGGCATGTGAAACAACCATGCGATATTAATTACGATAAAGAATACCTTATGTGAATAGCATGTGAAAAGCAAGACGGTAAAATCACCTAACACGGAATTCAAAACGTAAACAAACTAAAACTGAACAAAGCGGTGGTCGGGTTCCATATTAATCCCGATGCTCACCACACGTGGTTCGATGCATCCCTATTAATATCGAACCGACGCACCTTAAACAGAATACCGTGTTAGGTATACCACGAGAATGACAAATACCCGTATTATCGCGTTAAATCTAATTTGTTAATACGTATAATACTTAGTACTCTCTATTCTCAAACATGAATCTTTTCATGGCCTGCCTGTCACGTGAAATCGCATGCAAAGAATGTAAACACAACTACTTCAACGACAATAAACTCACTTGTGCCTAAACAACCGACATAGCAAAGTGTGGACATGACGTAGGTCCACCCCGACGCGGCCACGCGCGGGTTTGGGTAGGCGAATGCACCTCCATATGAGAATGGATCGAATTGAAATTTAAGTAGAAATGGAGTCGCCACCGAATTTTATGGTTATTCGGAACCGTTCGAGCCCACTCTATATCGCTATGGACCATACACAAAGTATGGCCCATTTTGGTTTTAGAGTTTATTGGGCTCGTCCCTTTGCATTGCGATACCGATACCATCTATACCGGTAATCGTGTAAAGAATGACTCTCGTGCGCCAACGGTTTCGGGCATCCGGAAACCGAGGTTCTGAGTAAGGGGTGAGGGTACATGTTGGGAAGCCCACTAAGGACACCCAACCCCACCCGCACATAGCGGCCTCTACTAAGACATCGTTTGACTTTCTAATATGCGCGCTAGTAATCCGGTGAAATGATATGCAAACAGCGTTTTTGGCTAAGCATGCGAATTAAATGTGAGCTACGTCATTTTAATGCATCTAATTTATTGTCGAAGTGATTTAGCATGCGAGGGTTCATTTAAAAACTGTAAAACGTAAATAAATAAAGCAAAGCAATAATAAATCGGTTACAAATTACACGGGCAGAATACAACCCGGAATTCACAATACAACGATCAATAAAAGTAAAACAATCGAAATATATATAGTTGAAATGGCAAGCAATAATTATAAAAGAACCCGTGTATAAACTAGACCGCGAATTGTGTAAATGGACCGACTTCAATTAAACACATATTATTTTATGTATTAATCGAAGGACGGAGATATGAGACCTAGGCGTAGTGCTAGCCCGATCTCAAATCCCGATGCCTTGTCCCAACTTATCATGTCGATAAATTGGAGCCTAAATTAATTATACGTCGAATACGACTACGGAGTCGTCAACGCAAGATTAATGGTGAGACCGTCGATCAAAGTTGCTTATGTGTCGTGATATGTGTGAGTTTTGAAGAAAGGAGGGTCACTTGATTGTCTTTAAACGTGATGACTAGAGTCATAAAAAGACGAGGCTCGAAATGTGTGTCGAGGCTCTCGGTTTTCTGGGTTACAGGACCCACTCGACCGAGTCGTGGGCTGACTCGGTCGAGTGCGTCTTTAAACGTGGTTACTGCCCAGTTTTTTGGGTGCTACTCGATCGAGTAGCCTATGTACTCGGTCGAGTAGCCCCTGTACGAGTTGTGACTCGTTTATTATTTGGATTTAAAATCGATGATTTGCCAAATCAAATACAAATATCGCACGATTTGTATTCAACTTGGTTTCCGATACTATAATCGTGTATGCATACGATTATAATACCGTTATCGGAATTTTATAAAAACATTGTCGTTAGATCAAAAATTTGATTGGTGACGAAATTGTGTCCCTCTACGTCACGACATCAATATTAATCCTTACGGATTGCGTGATGTCGATTTTCGTGTCAATGGGTTCCACACCAATCTTAAAAATGGATGTATGCGCGTTCAACTACGAATGATCATAACCGCATTATTAAACGGATCTTAAAAATGACCATCGTAGTCAAACGTGCTTGGATCCGTGTTTTGAAATTATTATATAGAAATATATATATACATACATGGTACATAATATTATAATAAAATGTACATTAAGATAATTAAATGCAAAAAAGAAAAAAGTTAGGGTTAGTAATCATGTCGTTACTATCGACTAAATATAATATTACAAGCATAGATATAAGTGTACATAAAAAAGGAACGAGAAAAAGAATGGAGAAGGAGAAGTCGGTGTTGAATCGTCACACCCTCAACCTACATGTTCTTGCTTCTCGGAATACAGTTCGTCAAACGGCGGCAATGGCACGGGAACGTCGAGATACGTAGGAGGAGTTGATGGTGTGTATGTATGGCTCGGTTTGTGTGGGATTTTTACGAGTTTGTGCTCTCGGGAAAGATGCATAAGTATGATGATGCCTAAGGGTTGAACTATGGCTGGAATGTGGTGTAAATTGAGTGCAAAGTTGGCCGAAATTGAGGGTTGAAAGTTGTTCCAAATAAAGTTGTGTAATGTTTGGGGTATTTATAGGGAACCCACGACACAGGGTCACTCGACCGAGTGGCCCTAGTGCACTCGGTCGAGTGCCCTCGTGAATGAACCTGGACCGGTTTTTTGAGGCTCCACTCGATCGAGTGGGTCAATCCACTCGACCGAGTGGATCAATCAGGTCGCAAAATTTTAGGCGTGATTGGCCTTGATTGCTCTTGATTGATTTTAATTGATTTTTGATTGATTTTGAATTGATTTGGCTGATTTTGAACTTGGCGCGAATTTCGAGAATGTATCAGGTCGTTTTGTGTGTCGTGTTCGTCTTGACCGGGTTTTGACCCGGTCGCTAAAAGACGGGAATTATTTTTGGTGTCGGTTTTGACCCAAATTAGTCTTATTTTGCTCGGAACGACCCACTGAGCCTGAATTTGAGGTTGGTTTTGTGAGATTTGTATCCCGTTAAAGGCCCATGCCGGACATTACTGATTTCGAGCCCGTATCTGAGCGCGTTAGAGCACGTTAGCGTCCGATCATCATCGGGTGTTTTTTGGAAACTGCTATAGACACCTGGCGGTCAAAATTTGGGTGTCTACAGAGCCCCCACTCTGACTGAGGCTTGGACAAGGCGAAAGTCAGAGTAGCTACCAAGTCAATTAAGACCTGGTAGACTTCCGGTCGGGTCGTTTATTGTCCATTAGACTTGCGTGAAAGGGCTCGCCAGCCATAGGATAGAAATCATACCTGAGCTTGATGATGATACCTCCGTGGGGAATCGGACTTGTCGCGTAAGTTCTGGGTGCGCCTATATGTGGGCCTATCCCGTACCATTCCGGGGAAAATGCCGCCTCGGGCTTCCGTTGGGGAGATTTAGAGGGTTGCATGATAAGTGTCATTTGTAGTGCCTATTTCCTAGTGTTTTGGTCCAATTTTCCTTGTAGAATCGCTCCTTGGGAGCGGTTTAGGGGCTTCTTATGCTTCTTTTAGTTCGTTTCAGGTTTCCGAGACCAATTTGGAAGAGTTGGAGCGATTCCGACTCGATACATACACATTTTGGAGCCAACGGAGTAGAGGAACGATGACTCGATGCCTTGGAATCGACACCGAGACCTCGGAATCCAATCCCGAGCCTCCGAGACCCAATCCTGAGTCCCGAGAATCGACGAGAAACCCATGAGAGGCAAGGAGGGACCAAAGAGCTCTTAAGGGACGCCTACAAATACCCATCCTGTTCGGGATGGCCTCATCCCGTTCGGGATGAAGGGAGCATGAAGCACGACTACTGTGAGCCCATCCCGATCGGGAAGGTCCTTCCCGACCGGGAAGGATGGCCCATCCCGATCGGGACCAAGCCTTCCCGACCGGGAAGGGTCAGTTACAGCCTGCATTGTTTCCTTTCTTCTCCTTTCCACTTGTAACCCTATATATACCCCCCTCTTGTATTAAGACACCATCTTATCTGAGGTTATGTTAGATCCCAAAAAAACCCTAGACTACTTTAGGTTAGATTAGATTAGATTAGTGTAGATTAGTCGGTAATTAGTAGTTAATCTTAGTTTAAGCTTGTAATATTGGATCTCTTGAAGAATCCATCCAAGATTGACAACCCTGGTGGATGAATTTGGGTTATCTTCTATGCAAGTGTTCTCCTTTTCATTCTCTTACTAGTTTGGTATAATCCTCTTCTCGTTTACTCTTTAATCTAGTTTTATTCATCCAAGTTTTTATCTTTATTATTGTTTGTTCATTGTTATCATTAGTTTGTTGATGTTTGTTTTGTTTCTTTGATGATTCCTCTTGTTAGTGTTAATTTTAGATTAGATATGTTAGAGTAGTGTTCTTGCTAGGGTTAGTAGGGTGATTAGGGTGTTAATTGGGTGATTAAGAGATTGTTGGAGATGTTGGTGGAAGATTTGGGTTTCCTCTTGTTTGATGCACATCACATGTTTGTGGAATTGCTTGAATGACTAAGTATGTACGAATGCTTGTTTTTCTTGCCTTTCTTTTTTGGGTGTTAGTTGTTGTGGGTTCGGTCCCCTCACTAAGTTGCGAGAGCCCGGTGAGGACGACCCCTAGGCCGGTCTAAGTAGCGAGAGCCCGGATTCGACCTAGGACCATAGCGCACTAGAACCCCGTTTGTCGTGTGTGTCGCCGAGATGGGTTTTAGGTGTAACCTCTAGGTGAGTCTAAGTTGCGAGAGCCCACACCAACCTAGATTACCCTACTACCTCCTTCACTCTAGTCCTCCCTTGACCATTCCGTTACCCCTTTGACCCCGACCTAATCCTAGCCCGTTTTCCTTAGTTGTTTTCTCCGGCACCTTAGTTGTAGTCTAGTTTTCTCCCCTCTCTACCATTCCTAGATTAGCTTAGCTCGTTGACTTAGTCTATTATTTAGGCGACCTTAATCTAGGCTATACATTACCGTCCCCGTGGATTCGACCCGACTTGCCCTATCTACCGTAGGAATAGCCGGTTATATTATTGACGGTTGGGATTCCACGACAAATCCTTACCATCAATTTGGCGCCGTTGCCGGGGACGGTGCTAGTTTGGACTTTGTTTTCCTAGTTACTTGACTTAGTCTTTGTGTTCGTGTTTTTCTTTTTTTTTTTTCTTTTTGTTACTTTGCTTCTTGTGCGTGTGTGGTTTATTTCTCTCTTGTCTAGTGCCCAAAAGCACTAGACTTCTCACGTTTGTTCTTAGTCTACAGTTTGTGCTTAGAGGTGGTGATTATCTTCTTCTTGCAACTCAGAGCCGCTTAAACGGATGGTTGCTAGGATGAGTGGTTTCCAACCGGGTATGGACTACGATTTTCGGGCAAGCATGGGGTTTGATATAAACTCCACACACATGGAAGCCGATATGAGCTACCACTCTTCTTCCATGAACCAAAGCTATGACATGACGTCCCCCTACCATAATCAATCTTCTTGGGGTAATCAAGACGGGGATGATTTTCAAGATTATGGAAATGGCTACCAACAAGTGAATGACTATCACTCCTACGATCATGGTGGCTATTACTCGAGTTATGATTGTGAACCCACCATGTTCAATCAAGATTCACCATATGGAAGCCAATACCCCCAAGACCCACAATATTACCCTCCACCCCAACCACAATATGAACCCTATGACCCACAATACTACCAATCACCCCAACCTAGCTACCAACAATATGATGCCCCACCCCTTGGGCATCATCAAGATTATCAAGGAGCTTTACAAGACCCCAATGACCACCAATCGTCAAACCTAGAGTTACATCAATCGATGCTTCAAATGCAAAGGAGCCTTCAAGAAACGGCCATTCAATTGCGAAAACAACAAGAGGAATTAATGGCCCAAATTCGAAGGGGAAACGAGGCGAGGAATGCTCAACTAAATGCATTAGCGGTTCAAACCGTAATGTCTTTATCCCGAGCATCATATTTAGATGGAGGATGCCCACTTGAGAGAGAGGAGCAACCTAATTACGAAGCCGCCGATGTAGTTCCCTTTGAAAGAGAGATTTGCTTTGAAGAACCTCAATCGTCTACCAAAAAAGAGACGAATGAGAAGATGACTCTTGGTGAAGGCAACATTGGTGAAGAATTGAAGGAGGATAGTGGGTTGGATGAGTTGGTGGAATTTGTAGAGTTGTTGGGTGAGTTTGTTAGCCTCGAGTTGCCCTTGTGCGATAATTTGGACAAGCATCAAGAGCCCCTTGCTAGTACACCGAGAGATGGTTTGGAAGAGATTGACACCGCCGGTAGAAGTTTCGATCCTCTCCTCCATGATGATGTGGGGCCGAGTGATGAAGATGGGGAACCACAACTTGAGGCAAGTGTGGGGGTGTGCAACGAGGAAGTGAGGCCAAAACCGATTTTTGTGCCTTGTTTCTTAGAGATGAAGCTTGCTTGTGATTGGAGGCAATGCTTAGGGAAGAAGAGATCGGTGAAGCTCGTAGGATGGATAGACCCTGGAGACAACTTTGAAGACGATGTCGGGTCTTGGGAATCCTACTTCTTGCCTCCTCCTTGGAGGCCGTGGAAGTCGGTTAAGCTCGAGCGCTTCTTGGGCCTTCACTACGATGTCGGTAGCGCGTTCGACTAGCTCCTCCATGCCCTTGAGGGCTACGGTTGAAGAAGATTCCACCATCCTAGGTTTGACGGAGTTCCTAAAAGAACCGTCATGTTATATATTCCCCTCCTCTCTTCTTTAGAGTACTTGTGCTTGTATTTGTGATTTTTGTTTCTTGAACTCTTTTGTTTTTGTGGGATTCTTGTAATTGTTTTTGGTATTTTGATGAGCGATGTGAGGGAGTGAATTTGATGTGTACTTTGAGTTTATTATGATAGGTGAAGTGAAGGTGACTCCTAGAAAGGAGTAGTTGATGATGGAGTTTGGTTTGCGAGCGAGGAAGTCGGTTTTTGAAGCTTATGATAAGCTTTTGGGCTTGGGGAAGCAAAGAAGACTCATCCCGACCGGGAAGAGGGCTTCCCGACTGGGAAGGATGAGGAATCCCGACCGGGAAGGAGCCATCCCGATCGGGATGAAGGTGCAGAAATTCAGACTTACTGGAGTGTGTTCCCGACCGGGACGAGAGCTTCCCGATCGGGAAGGGTTTATCAACCCGATCGGGACCATCCATCCCGACCGGGATGGTCCCCTTTGACTCCACCCATCCATTATACCCCCTCCCAACCTCCCTACTCCTCCTTACTCCTATCATATGACCCGTACACCTCACTTTACACACCGAGATCCACATCAAATCCCACCCCCTACCATTACTACCCCAACCATGCGGTTTTATCAAGCTTGAAGGAGGATGACAACGAAGACAACAAGCAAGCGCCTATATTGATCATTGAGACGATGGAGCAAGTGAGTTGCTAACCGGTCGGTACGGCAACTATCCTTTCTTTTCCGTCTTTTATTGCTTGTTTTTCTCTTGTTTGCCCCCTTCCCCTTGAGTCATGGTACCTTGGTGGCCTTCGAGGCCTCGGTAGTTGTTGCTCCCGACTCTCGATGATGTGACTACATCGAGAGTCATTTCAAAATCCAAAATTTTACAAGATTTTCACTTTCTTTTTTGAGGATTTAGTCGGATTTAGGCGGAATCCGGGCTAGGTGACTTGATTACACCTAGCCCTCCCCTCCCATTTCCTTTTATTTCCTTCTTTTTATTTTCTTCCCCCTTCCATATCTTTTTCTCGTCTCGGCCCATGGTGACTTGACTACACCCCGGCCGGGCACCTTCTACCATTTTCTTCACTTTATTTTTGATTTTTAGCTTTATTTTCGTAGTTTCTTTTCTTTTTCTTTTGTCTCTCCGCACCCTACGATCGAGCATGAGGACATGGCTCGATTTAAGTGTGGGGGAGCGATATTCTAGTATAGCTTAGTTTATTTTCTTAGTTTTTCGAAAAATCTTGAAAAAAATCCAAAAAATTTGAAATTTTTTCGCAAAAATCAAAAAGATTTTTCTTTAGTGTGTTTTCCCTTTCTGTCCTTGTGTCGTGTTTTTGTCGTATTGTGCGTGTTTGCCTCCCTCTTTCCTTATAGGTTGCTTAAATCACCAATAGCTTTGGAGAGCTTGCAAGACATCCGGTAACATTTTTATCCCTTCTCTTCTTTGTCTCTTGCGGAGTTCGGAGAAGATTGTGATGTTGTGTGCTCGGGTGGAGCTTTGTAAAGTTGTGGTTGATTTGGTGGCTTGTTTGGATGATCGGGGTGGTGTTTGTGTTGTGTTGTGTTCGTTTTGTGTTGTTTGTGTTTTGTTTCTTTTGCTTCTTTTTCTTTCGTTTTCGTTGAGTCTTTGTTTTGTGTGCGTAGTTGTGTCTTGTGTGTAAACGGTTTTCGAAAACCCGGTTTAGAGGCTAGAGTGCGAGTGTTTACTTTCCCTTTCTAGTAGTGTAAATCGAGTCTTGGACTTTAGTCTAGTAGAATGACCCTAAATCAATGAGTTCGTTGGTCCTTTACCTTGAGTCCACCTAGCTTACTAGGGATTTACTGCGGGATTTGCACTTTTGACCATTATGACCACCCACGGTGTGAAAAGGCCTTGGTTACCGAGTCTCGTTCCCTAGGTGACCGTGTTTAGGATTGTTTTGATTAGTCCAAGTTCTCCACTTTTTGTGGGTTTGAAAGGAAGAGCCCGTCCCGACTTACCCATTCACCTACCTCCTACACATTTCCACACAATAAGTTGCAAATTGTTGATTTCTACCTTTCTTGTTATACAATCAAAATGCCAAAAATGCCAAATCTTGCCAAAAGGGCAAAGAAAAGAAAAAGAAAGAAAAAAATGAAAGAAAGAAAAGAAATGAAGAAAAAGAAAAGGCACAAAAGCCAAAAAGAAAATAGAAAAGAAGAAAAAGAATGGCATGGCAAAACAAATCAAATTGTCGAAAAGAAAGAAAATGCCAAAAGAATACCCGTCTCACAAAAAGAAATCCCCACAAAAATAAGCCTTTTTCCGACTTTTGCCGTGAAGAGCCTACCAAAGGACCGAGTCCCGAGGAAGGATGATAGCGGCATTAGTCAGTCTTCCCTCATTTTACATATTTCCATCTTTTTACTTGGACTAGTTAGGCGGTTTTGGACATGGGACGACCCTCTTGGCTCACGCTAAAGGGGGCGGGGTCTCACTTACCTACAGTGTCGACTAACACCGTGGTTCTTCACTTTCCACTCCGCCGATCGTCCCGTAGTACGTTTTTAGAAAGTTAGGAGGACCTAGGTAAGTTACCAACGTTTTTGTTGCTTTATCGTCGTACTATTAGGGTTTAGTTCACCTTGGTTTGTATTGCTAGCTTGGGAACGTTGTCCCTTACCTCGAGTCCTAAACCGGTGTTTTATTCACCGCTTTTTGAGGGAAGCGGTATTTGTTTTTCTTTTGGGTGCAACCGATTATGTGTTTGTTTGTTTGTGTGTTTTGTGTCCGGTTGCATCCACAGTTTTGTCGTAAGACCCAACTTGCCTTGCGGAGTGCACTTTTTCTCTAAGTGCACTCGCGTGAGTTGAAGGGGCGTAGGGTGCGCTAATACCCACTCGGATAGTTTAGTAGTAGTTTGTGCTTACTCGAGGGTGAGTAAGGGTTAAGTGTGGGGGAGTGGATAAGTGTCATTTGTAGTGCTTATTTCGTAGTGTTTTGGTCCCATTTTCCTTGTAGAATCGCTCCTTGGGAGCGGTTTAGGGGCTTCTTATGCTTCCTTTAGTTCGTTTCAGGTTCCCGAGACCGATTTGGAAGAGTTGGAGCGATTCCGACTCGATACATACACATTTTGGAGCCAACGGAGTAGAGGAACGATGACTCGATGCCTTGGAATCGACCCCGAGACCTCGGAATCAAATCCCGAGCGTCCGAGACCCGATCCCGAGTCCCGAGAATCGACGAGAAGCCAATGAGAGGCAAGGAGGGACCAAAGAGCTCTTAAGGGAGGCCTACAAAGACCCATCCCGTTCGGGAAGGCCTCATACCGTTCGGGATGAAAGGGAGCATGAAGAACGGCTACTGTGAGCCCATCCCGATCGGGAAGGATGGCCCATCCCGATCGGGACCAAGCCTTCCCGACCGGGAAGGGTCAGTTACAGCCCGCATTGTTTCCTTTCTTCTCCTTTCCACTTGTAACCCTATATATACCCCCCTCTTGTATTAAGACACCATCTTATCTGATGTTATGTTAGATCCCAAAAAAACCCTAGACTACTTTAGGTTATATTAGATTAGATTAGTGTAGATTAGTCGGTAATTAGTAGTTAATCTTAGTTTAAGCTTGTAATATTGGATCTCTTGAAGAATCCGTCCAAGATTGACAACCTTGGTGGATGAATTTGGGTTATCTTCTATGCAAGTGTTCTCCTTTTCATTCTCTTACTAGTTTGGTATAATCCTCTTCTCGTTTACTCTTTAATCTAGTTTTATTCATCCATGTTTGTATCTTTATTATTGTTTGTTCATTGTTATCATTAGTTTGTTGATGTTTGTTTTGTTTCTTTGATGATTCCTCTTGTTAGTGTTAATTTTAGATTAGATATGTTAGAGTAGTGTTCTTGCTAGGGTTAGTATGGTGATTAGGGTGTTAATTGGGTGATTAAGAGATTGTTGGAGATGTTGGTGGAAGATTTGGGTTTCCTCTTGTTTGATGCACATCACATGTTTGTGGAATTGCTTGAATGACTAAGTATGTACGAATGCTTGTTTTTCTTGCCTTTCTTTTGTGGGTGTTAGTTGTTGTGGGTTCGGTCCCCTCACTAAGTTGCGAGAGCCCGGTGAGGACGACCCCTAGGCCGGTCTAAGTAGCGAGAGCCCGGATTCGACCTAGGACCATAGCGCACTAGAACCCCGTTTGTCGTGTGTGTCGCCGAGATGGGTTTTAGGTGGAACCTCTAGGTGAGTCTAAGTTGCGAGAGCCCAGACCAACCTAGATTACCCTACTACCTCCTTCACTCTAGTCCTCCCTTGACCATTCCGTTACCCCTTTGACCCCGACCTAATCCTAGCCCGTTTTCCTTAGTTGTTTTCTCCGGCACCTTAGTTGTAGTCTTGTTTTCTCCCCTCTCTACCATTCCTAGATTAGCTTGGCTCGTTGACTTAGTCTAGTATTTAGGCGACCTTAGTCTAGGCTATACATTACCGTCCCCGTGGATTCGACCCGACTTGCCCTATCTACCGTAGGAATAGCCGGTTATATTATTGACGGTTGGGATTCCACGACAAATCCTTACCATCATTTCATGTCTCTGTTTGAGTCGTACCTGTATAAGTCACATAAAATGTATGCAACACGTAGATAGTAATAATGACTCGCGCTGGGGAATAAAAATTTAGATGACTGAAAATTTTTTGAAAATTTTTAGAATGTATATATATTTTTGACAGACTGCTCGGGATGACTAATTTCCTGCGCCTGTGGGGGAGAGTCATGGATTGGGCCTGTACGTCTAGGCCCGCTTGGGCCAAGGAGGCACAGTTGCAAGGGATGCGCCAGGGTTTTGGTGTTATAAATACATCACCCTGGTTCCCTTCTTTGTCACAACTCTCAAAAGCTTCATCTTCTCCTCGAAATAAAACTTTATCTCTCTCAAGAAATTTCATCATGGTCATTGATCGTCTGATCGACATGCTGCAAGACTGGGCCCATCGTTTTAGGGATGCGAGCAAGGTAGCTTTAAGGCTGTCAGGCATATTCCAATTGTTCACGTTCCGTCAGATGCACGTGGACCGTCATTTCCTCGATGCCTGTCTGACCTTCTGGGACCACGTTTTTGCCTTCCCTCGGGGCGAGATCTGTCCTCTCCCTGAGGAAATTGCCGCTATAGGAGGGTGGAACCCACTGCTCCGTCCTGCTGTCCCTTTCTCAGTTCGTGACCCCAGGAGGAAATTACGGGAGTTTTTGGGGCTATCCTATGCTGAAGTATCCCGCATGCTTGAAGGGGATACCGTTTCTCTGCTTACCTTAGCTGAGAAGTTCATGAACCCGTACGACATCCGGGTTACGCCCATTCATAGCTATAGGGCGTTCGCCTTCTGTATGCTGCACGTGTATGCCTTTGAAGGCCATATGGACCTGCTGTCTTGTATGGGTAGCGTTCGTCTTCTCGTCATTGCTGACCTTATGGAGACGGAGTGTAGTCCCGCATTGTTGATCACGGGGGATATCATTCAGGGTTTGGACAACCGAAAGAGGGATGAGGAAGCCCGTTTTACTGGGAGCACCCGTCTGCTGCAGGTATATCGCTTTTCCATTGATTTTTTTCGATTTTATTATTATTATTATTATTATTATTATTATTATTATTATTATTATTATTATTATTATTATTATTATTATTATTATTATTATTATTATTATTATTATTATTATTATTATTATTATTATTATTATTATTATTATTATTTTTGCGATATACTGCTATAGGGGGCACTCGACCGAGTCACCTTGGCACTCGATCGAGTGCCCTCGTTAAGGGGTTTACTGCCTCGTTTTAAGGGTGTCACTCGATCGAGTGACCCCGGCACTCGATCGAGCGCCTTCTGGCGAACCTCCGAACCGTTCTGATGAATGTTGTGTTCTTTTCAGCTTTGGCTATTTGAGAGGTTGTCAAAGATCGAGCCTCCTCCCAACCCGAGACAATGTTGGTTTAACCAGGTGATGACAAGGAGACGGCCTACCGACTCGTCCTGCCTCATTTCCCAGAAATATTGGGAGGAAGAATTAACATTCCATCGTGGTCCGTTGATACGATGGGTGGTTCCATGGTGGCCGATTTATGCTTGGACGGGTTTGGCGCCCGGAGACAAGGCGCGCTATCAGGTGATTTTGTCCCTTAGCCAGACGGTTCACCTCAATCCTGACCGCATACTCAGGCAGTATGGGTGGACTCAGCCATCCCGGAGAACGAGGCAGTTGTAAGTGCACCTACCCAGCTGACCGACATTATGTGCGACACCTAGATCCAGAGGTGGTACACTCGAGTTACTTGGTCCGTTCCCAAGTCGCTCCATTCTACCTGGGTGTCTTATTCCTACGAAAGGTGGACCAAAGCCGAGACTGCCGAAGCTCGTGCTGCTCTAAAGGTCGATGAGGCCTTCGACCTGCTTCGGCGCGAGAAGATCAAGGATATTAGAGACTTCTTTGCTGAAGGGGAGACTATAGCCCCGATAGTCCGTCTAACGCCAGGTCAGAGGAAAGGAGCAAGGACTCGGGCTAGGGGGTCCGATGCTAGAGGTGCACGGGGGGAAGTGAGCCCCCAGACAAATTTGGAGAGGAGACCAGGGGCCGGGTCTTCAGTCCAGGACCGACTTGGTCCTAAGGACAGGTTGCCAGAGCATATACGTGCTCGACTTGGGCCCGTGACAATAGCTGGAGATCCTCTGTCGAAAAAGAGGACTCGAGCCAAGGAGGTTCCCGTGGTCATCCTGGAACGCTCCTCCCCACCCCGGTGACCTTGGGCTCCACGAGACCCGAAGGGCAAGGGCAAGGGCAAGATGCCCGGATACTAGTCTCCGTTATTATTATTTAGATATTATTACTACTTTTGTTGTGTTTTTTTTTTCGTGGCTTTTTGTAATTTTGAAATACCGAGTTTATCGGTGTTTTTTTTTGGAATAATAAAAGTATTATTTTAGTGAAACCGTTTCTGTCTTTTTCGTTATTGCGGTGGTTGTGCCCTTTTGAGGGGCTGCCTACGTATCCACAGTTAGTGGAATCAAACCAAACGTAGTTCGGGCGTAGATTTTTTGCAATTTCGAAATACATCAAGACTATGAGTTCGAGATGTGCGACAGTAGGATAAATAATCCTAACTTATTGACTTGCTTACAAATTTTGAAAAAGATGTTTTTAAATAATTTTTGCAAATGACATTTGAGATAAGGTTTAGGGGTAGTAGCGCTTCAGCTGGTCTAGGTTGGTTGGGTTGACAAATTCGTTCCCGTCCAGGTCCGTCAGCATTACGGCTCCTCTTGATAGAATCTTCTTGACTAGGTATGGCCCAGCCCAATTGGGTTTGAACTTTCCTCTTGGGTCAACCGGTAGTAAGGCACGAACCGATTTTAGGACCAAATCCCCTTCCTTGATATTTCTGGGCCTAACTCTTTTGTTAAAGGCCCGTTTGATTCTCTTTTGATATATTTGGATGTTATTGAGAGCCCGCGACCGTCGTTTGTCCAAGAGAATTAACGAGTCATATCGAGCTTGGACCCAATCCGCTTCGGGCACTTGGCTTTCTAGTAGAATTCTGAGAGACGGTATTTCCAATTTGACCGGCTGGACTGCCTCCATGCCATACGTTAAATAATAGGGAGTTGCCCCGGTTGCAGTTCGGATCGACGTCCGGTACCCCCACAGGGCAAAGGGTATTTTGTCGGGTCAGTCCCGATAATTATCAGCCATCTTTTTAAGTATGGTGACAATTGTCTTATTAGCAGCTTCTACCGCTCCATTTGTTTGGGGATGGTACGGCGAAGATGTATGCCTCTGGATTTTGTATTTTGCTAGCAAAGTAGCAGTTTCGGCTTGGAAGTTGGTCATGTGATCACTGATAAACTCATGTGGGATCCCATATCGGCATATGATTTTATTCTGGATAAACTTGGCTACGTGCTTGGCGTTCAAGACACGGTATGATTCGGATTCGGCTTCGACCCATTTGGTGAAATAGTCGATAGCTACCAAAATAAAACAGTGACCTCCCGTCCCGGAAGGGTTTACTTTCCCAATTATGTCAATCCCCCACGTCGAAAATGGCCATGGCGAGGTCATGGTGTACAGTAGAGACGACGGCATGTGTTGAACATTACCGAAAATTTGACAATTATGGCAGTGTTTGACATATGATTGACAGTCGGTTTCCATACTGTTCCAGTAGTATCCGAGCCTGATGATTTTTCGGGCTAGCATATGGGCGTTCATATGCGGACCGTTTTCACCGTCGTGTACTTCAGCCATCACTTTTTCGGCCTGTGTTTTGTCGATACATAGGAGTAAAGCTCCCTGTGCCGTCTTTTTGTATAATTGACTGTCGTCCGTACGAACGAATTGTGTGGCCAGTCTTCGCAGGGCCTTCTTGGCCCGATTTTCAGTTCCCGGGGGATATTCTCCCGTTGTCAAATAAATTAGGACAGCCAGATACCAAGGTTCTGGATCGGTGATCTCAATATCTTGAATGGCGTTGACATACGCCGGCTCAGACCGTCTTTCGACACAGATTGTCATACTGGGCATATGTTCCGGGATGTTTAGTAAGGATGCCATTTTGGAAAGTGCGTCCGCGAACTGATTTTCTTCACGTGGGAGATAGATATATTCTACCTTCTGGAATTGTTTCTCTAGAACCCTTACTCGTGCTTGGTAAGCCACGAGATTGGCGTTCCGAGTTTTCCATTTTTGAAGGGCTTGATTGATGACTAGGGACGAGTCCCCGTGAACCCGGAGATTTGTAATTCCCAAATCAGCAGCCGCTTGCAACCCGTGGATGCATGCTTCATACTCGGCCGCGTTATTAGTCACATCAAAATCCAGTTTGAAGGATAACGGGGTGTGTTCCCCTTGTGGTGATATAAGGAGAATTCCGACCCCGAACCCTCGAAAGTTGGATGCTCCATCGAAATACAGATCCCAAGTTTCGGTGTCAGTATGGAATATGTCTTCGTCAGGAAAGGCCCAAGTATCGGTATGGTCTTCTTCAGATATCGGGCTGTCGGCGAGGAACTCGGCTACCACCCGGCCTTTGATGGCTTTTAATGGTACAAACTTGAGGTCAAACTCAGCTAGCATTAAAGTCCATCTGGACATTCTTCCATTAAGAATGAGCTTTTCGAACAAGTATTTGATCGGATCCATTTTGGACAGGACATGTACCTCGTGACTGAGCATGTAGTGTCGTAGCTTTTTAGTGGCCCAAACCAGAGCTAGGCATGTTTTCTCGAGCATTGTATATTTGCATTCATATTCTAGGAACTTTTTACTGATGTAGTAAATAGCCCTTTCTTATGAATCGACTGTCTGGGCCAGCATAGCCCCCATGGCTGTCTCAGTCGTTGTTAGGTATAACGACAGAGGCAAACCGGGTTGAGGTGGCATTAATACCGGCGGAGCAGACAGAATCTCTTTGATTCTGTCAAAAGCCGTCTGACATTTATCATCCCATAGTACATGTTCCCCTATCTTCAGCTTCTTGAAAATGGGCTCACATACCATGGTTAGCTTTGAGATAAACCGGCTGATGTATTGAACTTTCCCGAGAAACCCCCTTATTTCTTTTTCGTTCTAAGGTGGTTGCATCTTGGTGATAATGCCGTCTTGCAAGGGCATTTTGATCTTCCGGTGAAGAGTAGAAGACACCGCCTTTACAGCATGAATCCAAGGCCTTCCTAGGAGTAGATTGAAAGAGGAGGTGACATCAATCACCTGGAATTCTAGCTTTTTTTCAATTGGACCCGTTGTAATTGCTAATTTAACGGCCCCAGAAACCGCCTTTGGGCTTCCATCGAAAGCTTGGATAGTGTGGGCGGTTGGTATGTAGTCGGCCTCGGTGATGCCGAGGGCTTGGGCAGTCCTTAAAGGGAGGACATTCACAGCAGACTCGTCGTCGACTAGGGTCATTGGTAGGTACTTACCCCGGCAAATTACCGTGATATATTGGGCCAGATTGTGAGAGGCCTCAAATGGTGGTAAGTCGGCATCTGAGAAGGTGACTACTGGGCCTTCTTCTTTGGACTTGCCCTTGAGGTAGGGCAGAATGGTGGCTACCATTTTAGTAGGGGTAACCTGGGAGTCGACCTTGATCTGATCGAGAGCCTTAGTAAGTGCCTCTCGGTGTTCTTGTGAGCTAACCAAGAGTTGCCATATAGTGAGGTCAACTCGGGTTCTCTTCAATTGTTAGACAAGAGCCGTATCGGTATTTGGCTCTTCAATGGCCTCTTCCGTCCTGGCAAGTTCAGTGACGGTTGCCGGGACTAAGATGTCCTTGGAGCTAGTGGCTGAATAAAGACGACCGGCGGTGGGGAGGTGGTTACTGGCTAAGGCCTTGGACTTAGCCCTCCGAATTTCTTCGGGAGTGATAGGGACAGTTTCCCCTTTGGTGAGGTACACATCTTCCTCATCATCGAACCAGATTCCATTGATTTATGGGATGAAAGGAGAGATAAGGTGAGAACAGTCGATCACCTCACCGGTGAAGATAGCATGAGAGCTAAAGGGGTTGTCCTTGTTGCTTGGCTTGTCCCCGGGTAACGGTATTTTCCCGCTCTCAATTAAATCCTGAATTAGATGCTTCAGCTTCCAACATTTCTCGGTATCATGCCCATTGCCCCGATGATATTGGCAATAGGCTTGGGCATTGTAGCCTTTGGAGCGTTTTTGAACTGGGACTTCAGGAGTTGGGCCTATCGGTTGGACCAGGCCCTTGGAAGATAGCCTTTGTAAGGCATATGTATAGGTAGTCCCTATATCAGTGAATACCCTAGGAGGAGTAGTTCTTTTGGATGAGGCATCCAAGAGATTAACCGTGTCGAAGATACTTCGGGTTGCGGCCGGATTCTTGGTAGTGGATGAGGCCCCTTGATATCCCTTGCTAGGGGCCTTAGTCAGGCTCTCTAGTCTTAGATCGTCTTCAATTCTCATGCCCATTTCAGTAAGGGTGGTGAAATTGGGGATGATAGCATACCGGAGGTGGACCCGGTAGGAAGGGAGGAGGTTCTTGACTAAAGCCTCCACTAAAGTCTTTTCACTGGGCTTATCGACCAGTTTCACACTTTCGGCCCTCCAACGTTGGAGGTATTTGGTAAAGCCCTCTTTAGGTTCTTGGGCCATAACCTCTAGAGACCGCATTGTGGTCTGGATCTCGGTGTTGTCAGCATAGTTCCGAGCAAATTCCGTAGCCACATCATCCCATGTCAAGAACTTCTTGGGATCTAGCCTGTAGTACCAGGCCTTTGGGTGTTTCTCCAGAGATGCAGCGAAGTGGTTTCTGAACATGGATGAGTCTACTCCCTTAATAGCCATGAACTCCTTGAAGGCCCGTACATGTAGTAACGGGTCTTCAGTCCCTTCGAACATGGGTAAGCCCGTGAGATTTAGGTTTGCGGGCAGTTTGTCACTTACCGGAGAGTACTCCCGACTATTTTCCCGGTGAATATTGTTACTTCCAGTTAGGTGGACTTGTTCTTCCAATCGGCGAACCGAGCTAACTAGTTCAGCTAGGGGTTCCGTGACCCCGGTATTTGGAGTCCTTTGCTCCACTGCAGCTAAACGAGCAACGATAGCCACTTGACCGGCCCTCATTTCTGTCACTTGGGCCTCAATATCGGCCTGTTTGTTGACCATGGTGTCCACAGAGGTCTTCAGACTGTTCACAGTAGCTTCCATTCTGCGGGTGTGTCTGGTTGCCGGTGGCCTGTTTGTAAGAACACCGCGTAATCAGAAACTGAACCCAGACCTTGAAACCAAAATAGTACATCCCGAGCAGGGAAAAGACTAAAACGACTTGAAAGAGACTCTTAGACGAGTGACTCGTGGATGACGGGCTTTCCTTAGGATTCGACGGGTGGGCCGAATCCTGTTTGAAGGAAGGTCGACGTGAGACGTCCCCAAACTTTGGACTCAAATGTGTAGACGGGCCCTCCTTTGTAGGAGTATGTCCTACGTAGGTGGGCCTTGCCTTAGTCTAATAAGGCGGACTGGGATAGGGAGGAAACTCGTGATGTAAGATCGACAGAGTTTCGACGCTAGAGACCTCGACTACTTACGACATGAACCGACACTGCTAAATACGGGAAGGTCCTAAGGGGGAGGAAAGTTTTGAAAAGGAATATTTTTGGAAAGTCCGAGAAAGCTCGGGGAAAGGCCCGATTTTTTTCAAGAAAATCGGAAAGTACATCGGGCCTCGATTTTCAAAGTTCGAAAATATTTTCGAGTTTTGAATTGGGCAGCATACCGGCTAGAAAGTGGGCTATTTTGTAGTAAAATCATAAGTCCTAAATTCGGTATGTATCCCGGGTTTTGAAATTTGAATATATTTTGAAAAGATGCATTTTTGAAAATGACGGTTTTTGAAAGACGACACGGAAACCAAGTAGCACATAGTCACGCAAGCATAATAACGACGCCATGTATGCTTTACACTAAGTTTCGGTCGGTCTATAGAGGGTCTATACCAGTGCTCATAGTCTAGACGAGAAACGGGACAGACTTCCTAAGTCGAGTTGAGCTTAGAACATGCCGCAAAGGCCATACGAATCGACTATGAACACCTTTAACGTATCCAAGGCGGAATACATCGTGGTATAGTGGGACGTCGGTCACCAGTACCGCCCGGGAAAAATAGGGGTTATGCATGAACTGTAAAAGTAAAACGCATATTGTATTTGTCAAACGATTTCTATTCGAGTCTCACCCTGAGGATGCCGATGGTTAGGCACTCATCGGTTAATCCCCAGCGGAGTCGCCAAATTTTGGACATGACGTAGGTCCACCCCGACGCGGCCACGCACGGGTTTGGGTAGGCAAATGCACCTCCATATGAGAATGGATCGAATTGAAATTTAAGTCGAAATGGAGTCGCCACCGAATTTTATGGTTATTCGGAACCGTTCGAGCCCACTCTATATCGCTATGGACCATACACAAAGTATGGCCCATTTCGGTTTTAGAGTTTATTGGGCTCGTCCCTTTGCATTGCGATACCGATACCATCTATACCGGTAATCGTGTAAAGAATGACTCTCGTGCGCCAACGGTTTCGGGCATCCGGAAACCGAGGTTCTGAGTAAGGGGTGAGGGTACGTGTTGGAAAGCCCACTAAGGACACCCAACCCCGCCCGCACTTAGCGGCCTCTACTAAGACATCGTTTGACTTTCTAATATGCGCGCTAGTAATCCGGTGAAATGATATGCAAACAGCGTTTTTGGCTAAGCATGCGAATTAAATGTGAGCTACGTCATTTTAATGCATCTAATTTATTATCGAAGTGATTTAGCATGCGAGGGTTCATTTATAAACGGTAAAACGTAAATAAATAAAGCAAAGCAATAATAAATCGGTTACAAATTACACGGGCGGAATACAACCCGGAATTCACAATACAACGAGCAATAAAAGTAAAACAATCAAAATATATATAGTTGAAATGGCAAGCAATAATTATAAACAGACCCGTGTATAAACTAATCCGCGAATTGTGTAAATGGACCGACTTCAATTAAACACATATTATTTTATGTATTAATCGAAGGACGGAGATATGAGACCTAGGCGTAGTGCTAGCCCGATCTCAAATCCCGATGCCTTGTCCCAACTTATCATGTCGATAAATTGGAGCCTAAATTAATTATACGTCGAATACGACTACGGAGTTGTCAACGCAAGATTAATGGTGAGACCGTCGATCAAAGTTGCTTATGTGTCGTGATATGTGTGAGTTTTGAAGAAAGGAGGGTCACGTGATTGTCTTTACACGTGATGACTAGAGTCATAAAAAGACGAGGCTCGAAATGTGTGTCGAGGCTCTCGGTTTTCTGGGTTACAGGACCCACTCGACCGAGTCGTGGGCTGACTCGGTCGAGTGCGTCTTTAAACGTGGTTACTGCCCAGTTTTTTGGGTGCTACTCGATCGAGTAGCCTATGTACTCGGTCGAGTAGCCCCTGTACGAGTTGTGACTCGTTTATTTTTTGGATTTAAAATTGATGATTTGCCAAATCAAATACAAATATCGCACGATTTGTATTCAACTTGGTTTCCGATACTATAATCGTGTATGCATACGATTATAATACCGTTATCGGAATTTTATAACAACGTTGTCGTTAGATCAAAAATTTGATTGGTGACGAAATTGTGTCCCTCTATGTCACGACATCAATATTAATACTTACGGATTGCGTGATGTCGATTTTCGTGTCAATGGGTTCCACACCAATCTTAAAAATGGATGTATGCGCGTTCAACTACGAATGATCATAACCGCATTATTAAACGGATCTTAAAAATGACCATCGTAGTCAAACGTGCTTGGATCCGAGTTTTGAAATTATTATATAGAAATATATATATATATATACATACACGGTACATAATATTATAATAAAATGTACATAAAGATAATTAAATGCAAAAAAGTAAAAAGTTAGGGTTAGTAATCATGTCGTTACTATCGACTAAATATAATATTACAAGCATAAATATAAATGTACAAAAAAAAGGAACGAGAAAAACAATGGAGAAGGAGAAGTCGGTGTTGAATCGTCACACCCTCAACCTACATATTTTTGTTTCTCGGAATACGGTTCGTCAAACAGCGGCAATGGCACGGGAACGTCGAGATACGTAGGAGGAGTTGATGGTGTGTATGTATGGCTCGGTTTGTGTGGGATTTTTACGAGTTTGTGCTCTCGGGAAAGATGCGTAAGTATGATGATGCCTAAGGGTGGAACTATGGCTGAAATGTGGTGTAAATTGAGTGCAAAGTTGGCTGAAATTGAGGGTTGAAAGTTGTTCCAAAGTTGTGTAATGCTTGGGGTATTTATAGGGAACCCATGACACAGGGTCACTCGACCGAGTGGCCCTAGTGCACTCGGTCGAGTGCCCTCGTGAATGAACCTGGACCGGTTTTTTGAGGCTCCACTCGATCGAGTGGGTCAATCCACTCGACCGAGTGGATCAATCAGGTCACAAAATTTTAGCCGTGATTGGCCTTGATTGCTCTTGATTGATTTTAATTGATTTTGGATTGATTTGGCTGATTTTGAACTTGGCGCGAATTTTGAGAATGTATCAGGTCGTTTTGTGTGTCGTGTTCGTCTTGACCGGGTTTTGACCCGGTCGCTAAAAGACGGGAATTATTTTTGGTGTCGGTTTTGACCCAAATTAGTCTTATTTTGCTCGGAACGACCCACTGGGCCGGAATTTGAGGTTGGTTTTGTGTGATTTGTATCCTGTTAAAGGCCCATTCCGGACATTACTGATTTCGAGCCCGTATCTGAGCGCGTTATAGCACCTTAGCGTCCGATCATCATCGGGTGTTTTTTGGAAACTGCTATAGACACCTGGCGGTTAAAATTTTAAATATTTACAACAACATCTCGATCAATTCTAATGGAAACACGGGTGTTGCATCCGTCTAGTACTACCCGAATTGTCAACCAAATTGAGGTCCGAAACATCGCCCCGTACGCGAGGTCGGACCGGCCCCCAAGAGGAGTCCGCGTGGGTGTCCGCTGCGACAAATCAGAGGTCCCGCGTGGGCGTGTGTGGGGCGCTGGGCGGTGCAGACGGGCGTCCACAGTTTGGTGACTCCGTTGGGGAATTGGAAACAAGTTAGCGGTGGTCTAAGTCGAACAAGGTTGGTGAAGCTCATTTCCTAGTCTCTTTTTTGTGGTCACTACAGGTTTTGGCCCTAAAAAGCTTACTCTAACCGATATTAGGAGGAATCGACCTCTTCGAGGTAACATCCTTTCGGACACGCGGAGAGACTCTCGGTTTACATTCCGGCCATCTAAGGTAGCCATGCATTCCGTGGATGTATCAAACGAGTGGTGTTGAGCGAACTGTATGACACTCACCTCCCCCGGTGAAACTATCGTCACCTAAGCAAAGACTACTCGTGGATGGTAGCCTACCCTAACCTACCTGTGTTTGCATCCAGCATGAGTGTATGCATTCCTAGTTATGTGTAGCGTGTTTGATATCCCGATTAAACATTAAAATTCGGATTCAACCACGACAACATATTCTACCGCACCCAACTCAGTTTTAAGAAAAGAACATCTTCTTTTCAAAATCACCTTTTTAAGCATCGTTGCTCTGGTCAAAAGTAAACTTGTTTTCTAACTTGTTTCTAAAAAAAACACTCTTAGCTCCGTCACCATGGCCAATTTTACACTCATCACTTTCAAAAGACACTTTAAGCACCATTACTTTGGCCAAAATGAAACTCGTCGTTTCCAAACAACAACGACATACCGTTATTATTACCAATATCCCAACTACTGGGATCGAGTGCCTATACGGTTTCATTTTGCTTTCAAAACATTCGCACACATAAACACACCATTTGTAACACCCGCTATTTTCCTAGCATTTTTATTCTTCCGTTATGACATCGTTATAACTCTATCACATTTTGGCTTATGTGTCATCATTTTTCCAAGCTTATCTTCAATTTTGAGTTTAATGATATTATTTTTATTTTAAAAGATTTTAATTCTTTTACATCTATTTATTTGATTTTCTTCGTAAGCTAATTAATTTTCCGCGAGGAATTCTATTTCTCTTTGAATTGACGTTTTAAAACACGGATTTAAATTACTCTTTTTCCTAAAAATGTTTAAATACATTTATATAATATTTTCAAGTAGTAAATGTTTTTTATTTACGAAAATTTAGCCATTAATGATTCTATTACGAAGCTTTGCGAATAATTATTTTCTTACGCGAGGTTTACTCGAATTGCTTTAAAATATCTTTAACTATTTTACGATTCTTATTTTTATCAACTTATAAATCATTTGAGACATTTTTCTCATATTTTGGACCGACAAAGCTTCTTGTCACAATTTAACTACGTTTTACTAACACGTTTCATTTTATCACTTTAAACCGTAAACATAAGATTCTTTTCTTGTCATTGAATTGAGGCTTTAATACTCAAACTTTTCTTTCCTTCCCTTATCCTTTTTGGCCGGTCAATCTATGCTAATAAGCACTTTGGATTCTTTATCCACCTTAATTCCATTTATGCTCATTTAACTTTAGTAACCTCCTCCTCCATTACATTCATTTGTGCATTTACAAAAATTGTTGTTACACCTTTTTTTTCCTCTCTTTTGGCCGAGCACTTTCTACCTCCTTCCTAGGCAGATTTTTGTTTAATTCGAGTCCTAATCATCTCATATTCATCGTCGAATCAATCCTCTTTCCAATTCCTTCGTTAAGGTAATAATCGATGTCGTTTTCGATCATTATTTACCTTGATTTTAATCTTTTCTCATGGTATTTTTCTACCATGATTTTTACATATTGTAGGGTTCGTGGAAGATCCCGAAGCTGACGAGTATATTATCGATTCAGACTGGATTAGAGGTAACGTCAATGTTACTTGGTATTTCGTGTTTTCAATTGTGTAATTGCATGTATTTATTTTATATTTCATTTTTGACAATATATGTATGTCATATAATCTGGAAAATTATTAAAAGTTGAAAATTTGCATGTTTTTGTATTTTTATCGCTTTTACGAGATTAACGATTAAATTGTTGAATTAGTTTGTAAAATCGTAATATTCGACCTAAACTTGTAATATACGTTTATATTCTGTAAAAATGAGGTTTTTGATGATTTTTAATAATTTAGTATTTTTATGATATTTTTGTTACCGATTATTGAATTATTACCATTTACGAACAAAAACGATTAAAAGCCGATTATTAGTTCTAGTACTTGAACATTTTATTTTAATCTGATTTTTGACGTGGTGAAACTTTCTGATGAAATAGAATTTTATGATTTTTTTCATCATTTCTCGGAATTGTTAAGTGAATGAATTAATTAATCACTTTAAATCATCGTTTATCGTTAAAACCGCGTTTGTCGTTTAAATTCTCGATTTCTGGTCCTATGATTAAAGCTGAAAAAATATGATTATGATGATTTCATAATAAAATGTAACTTTATGGTTTTTAGTGCTTTAATAAAATGTTAGGAATGATAAGTTTTATTAATGGAATCGTTAATTGTGAAAACGGGTTTAAAAGACGGTTTTAACGGGATTTATTAAGTCTGGAATTTTTGGAAATCTGGAAAAAAATAGTAGTTTCTGGAAAATAATAATTTTTAAGTTTAATAATAATTTTTGGATATTAATACCTAAATCGTTTTGTAATTACTCTTTTTATTAATCGTTATTGTCGAGATTAGACGATTAACGAGAAAACCCTTTAAAAACCGAGTCTAAGTGTTCTGGAAAATTTTCTTTTCTGGAAAAAATGTACATAAATATATTTTAGTTATTTTGCGTAATTTTTGTACTATTTATTGAAGTCTTTAATTAATAGTAGCGATTTTTGGACAAATTACAATTTATCGTTAAAAGACTTCGTCTTACCTAAAAGAATTATTTTTCCAGCAATTTTGAAAATGTTTAAATCTGAAACATTAAGAGTTAAATAATTCCTTAACATACTATAAATATATTCATTCGTTTAGTTAAATAAAAGACGTTAAAAATTTTAATTTAACATTTGCCGTAAAATCCTATTTTTAATCGTGTTGTCGAAACTAATAGTAATTAGGTAATTTTAGCTTTGTAACTTTTGAAAAACACCTTGATTAGTAGTATTAAAATGCTTAAGACATTTTTAATCATTTCATAACACTTGTACGATATTTTAATAATGTCATAAACCCGATTTTTCTCGTTTTA
The DNA here is from genome assembly GCA_958450325.1 of Agrostemma githago. Taxonomy (NCBI): domain Eukaryota; kingdom Viridiplantae; phylum Streptophyta; class Magnoliopsida; order Caryophyllales; family Caryophyllaceae; genus Agrostemma; species Agrostemma githago. The sequence goes on from OY288245.1 coordinate 28,736,050, forward strand.
GAAACTAATATCGTTAAGGCCGAAAGTATTAGTTTTATAAATCTATATCGTTTACTAAAAATGTTGAATTAGTATAAACTAATATTTTCGCTATTTTGATATGATGCTATTTTTAGTAAAGTTTCTAAAAATATAAGTTTCCTAAAATAGAAAGTTTCCTCTTTTTTGGAAAGTGATCCTTTTCCTTTTGTTCTCTTATTATTTATAATGATTATATCTTTTGAATATCGATAATGACCTTGTTTTGGAGTTATGGAATAAGGACAAGTGTGGGTTTAGAGTAATATAGTCTGGGATGTACGTTTTGCCATCAACTGTAAGGCTGGTGTGTCTTTATGGGGCACATTGGTTGTTGAACTGAGCATGGTTTGTGTTCAGGAGGGTGTATGTGATGAACGCAGTTCATATGCATATTTATTCTCATTTTATCCTCCGTTTTTACCTATTTTGCATGGCTTAGGAATGGTTTTGATAGCTTTTATCCGTAGTTTGTTATGCCGGGTATATGGTTTATGTTTTGACAGGAAACATAGCAAAAGACGGAGTAAAGAGTTACTAATGAAGAAAACAAGACAAAACGAGCAAGAATGCAAGTGACGAAGGTTTGATACCGAACCGGTCGGTTTGATGTTGAACCGATCGGTTCGAATGTGAACCGATCGGTTCGAATGTGAACCGGTCGGTTCGTTCTTGTACCGAGCGGTTCGCGAAGCGTCAGTTGGACTTTCCTATTTTCTGAAGAATCTGTATCTAGCTTCAATTAGAATCTTACGGGATTATTTTATTAAACTATGTTATATTTCCTAATTAGTCCCATTGTAATAAGTATAAATACCCTTCTTAGGGTTAGGTTTTATGACTGCTTCTTTTTCCTCATTCAAAATCTTTAGTTTTAGTTTTATTATTAAGCATCAGAATCTGTAAGCGTGTAGCGGTACTCTTACCATCTAATTACTATTCATTTTTTCGGTTCTTCGTAATCGGTATTTTTTTCCTTTCCCTTATTTTCGTTTTGTTCTCTATTATGCTTAATTATTTTGTTGTTTGATCTTTCACCATGAGTAGCTAATTTATTCTTCTAGGGTTGAAGGGGATCTATATTAATTGAATTTGGGATGTTGGTTTAATTAAATGTTTGATTCATATGTTATTGCCTTACTACTTGTTTTGTATTGTCGTTTGATTAGTTCGAGACGTTGAACTAGTTAAATGTTTAGGAACTCAAACCTAAGATCGAAAGCCTGGTAAGGGTAGACTTACAAGTAAATGGGTAGGATAATTAGGTAAGTTGCGGGAGCCCGTCAGAATCTATCCTAAGGTTGACATAAGATCCGAAAGGCCGTGTCTTTGCCCTGAATAATTGTGATTGATTGATTGAATGATTAATTAACTTTACCCAATTTAATTGCATAGTGAATCGTAAGACCCTAGATCTCTTTTTATATTGTTAGAACCCTTAATTTACATTACTGCAATAGTTTAGAAAAACAAATCAAAACAACCGGAATTAGAATAGTTTAGAATCGCCTATAGATAATCTGCAATATTCATCCATCTCTCTGTGGTTCGACCTTACTTGTTACTAGCTATTTGTTAGTCATTTGTTAGGTTTATTTTGATATAGGTTATACGACTTTAGCCTTACCAATTTTGGCGCCGTTGTCGGGGAGACAGTTTTGTTTTATTGCTTTTCATTTGTCTTAGATTCTCCTCGTCTCAGGGAATCCCCAAATTCCTTGAGACAGTTTCTCACTTCTTTATTGTAGTTTCTTGCTTATGCCCAGGGGTTCCCGTTCAGAATTATATCCGTTTGATCCTGAACCAGAGAAGACCCTCCGTAAGCGACGAAATTTATTTAAGGAAATCGTAGAAACATCAAATCTTTCAATTTTGGAAGATCTACACCAGGAATTCATCGCGGAATATAAGTCCTAAGAAGAGGACACTCCCGCTCTTGATACTTCACCACCTCTCCGTCTACTACCACCCCCGCTAGTCAAGATGCCTAAACTTGCTAGTCACTCCGAGCCAGAACAGGCTGCTCTTTCAAAGTTGGTCAAACACCCAACTGCTACTAATGGCATCTTTGAGATCCGTCCCGCTTTCATTACCTTGGTCGAGAAGAATCAGTTTGGAGGCAATGCCAAGGAAGATCCCGCTAAACACATGAGAATTTTTACTGACTATTGCTCTACTATTCCCCTTCCTGCAGGAGTTACTCAGGAGCAAGTCATGGAGATGCTTTTCATGTTCTCTCTACGTGATGCGGCCAGAGAATGGATCACTGATATCGACAAAGTCTCAGCTGGAATCAATGACTGGAATTCCCTTGCATTGGCCTTCCACAAACATTATTATCCGCCCCAGAAGACGAATATGCTAAGAAGTCAGATTACTAATTTTCGTCAAACACCTCATGAGAATATTCATGAGGCATGGGAAAGATTCAAGAAACTGGTCAAAGAATGTCCTCATAACGGGTTTGAAGAATGGTTCCTTTGTAATCAATTCTATAATGGCTTATACGACGATTGTCGTAATACTCCTTATTCAGCTTGTAACGGGAGGTTCCAGTCTAATGTTGATGATGATAAGGCATGGCAGACTATTGAGGATATGGCATCTCACCATGCACGATGGGGAAATCCACGCGGCAATACCCTTGGTAATGGTAACGAGACTGACTCTGCAATCGCTAATCAATTAGTTGTTTTGACTAAGCGATTCGATTCCTATGAAGCATCTAACTCAGATAAAGGAATGCATCGAGTGCATGCTATGACCCAAGAAATAGTTTGCGATGATTGTGGTGTATCAGGACATCATGCTCACGAATGCATGGGAACGCAAGAACAAGTTAATGCTTATCAATCATTCCAACGGAATCAGAACTTGCCTTACATGAATCAACCTGGCTATAACCGTGCCTTATTATCTTATGCAAGTCAGAATGTGTTGAATCCTACAACACCTCCACCCCGCAATCCACCATATGTGCCTCCTCACGGTCTAATGCAAGGAAATCAACAGAATTCCCAAAGACCTCAAGGCGAAAACATAATTCAGAACAATCAACAGCAGTTTCCACCATTTCTTGCATTAGAGGCTCAAGCTCACCAACACTCTGTTGAAATAGCCGAACTGAGGAACATGATGACCCAATTTCAGACAGGTCATAAGATGCTCGAGAAACAAGTTACTCAGTTAGCTAATTCTCAAGCTACACGTCAACCAGGAACTTTGCCACCTCAGGGAAATCCACCTCAAGGTAATCAACCTCATGGGAATGAACATAGTAATGCTATTACCCTAAGGAGTGGAACAGCTTACGAGGGTCTGAAGATGCCGGAACCAGAAAACGAGGTTGGGAAGGAAACAAGAAATGAAGTTAAGAAAGATGTGGGAAACGATGAGCAAACCGGTCGGGATAATAACGAACCGACCGGTACAGAATCGAACCGACCGGTTCACCATCAAACCGATCGGTTCGTCTATCGGAGCAGCCTAATTCTTCTATTGCCCAAGACGTGAAGCTCCCATTCCCAGGTCGTCAGCGCAACAGCAAGATCGACGGTCAATTCAGTAAGTTTATGGATGTCGTGAAGAATCTTCAGGTAACCGTTCCGTTTACTGAGTTAATTACTCAAGTACCTGCATATGCTAAATTTATGAAAGACATACTTACTAGGAAGCGTTCTTTTAATGAGGTTGAGACGATTGCTTTTACGGGGGAGTACAGTGCACTCCTTCAAAATAAATCACCTCCAAAACTTAAGGATCCTGGTAGTTTCTCTATCCCATGCACTATAGGTACTCATGTTGTAGATAATGCACTGTGTGATCTTGGGGCTAGTGTTAGTGTAATGCCTTATTCTATCTGCGAGAAGTTAGATATGGGAGGTTTGAAGTGTACTAGTATCACACTTCAAATGGCTGATCGATCAGTCCGTAGACCTTTAGATGTCTTAGAAGACGTCCCGGTTAAGGTAGGGAAGTTCTTTTTTCCTGTCGACTTTGTTGTCTTAGACATCGTTGAGGATACGCACATCCCTATTATTCTAGGTCGTCCATTCCTTCACATCGCAGGCGCGATTATTGATGTCAAAAACGGTAGTTTAACACTTGAGGTCGGGGAAGACAAAGTCACATTTAATGTAAATAAAGCTTTAAAAGCCCTGTAACTGATGAGTCATGCTATTGTTTAGACACCTTGGATTCGGTCGATGACATTATTGAGTCCACTTTACTCGGATCCTTGACAAAGAATCCCTTGGAGTTACTAATGTGTGAATCGAGTTATACAGGTGATGGAGGAATTTGGAAAGCTGAGGTAGATGACATAGAAGCACTTGTATGTGCAGGAGATCCGAAGGAAGCTGAGACGGTCGAACCCGTCAACCTTGATTTGTCTTATTCTTGTTCGGTCGAGGTACAGAAACCTGAACTTAAACCGTTACCCACGAATCTCAGGTATGCTTTTCTCGATGAGGGTGAGCTAAACCCGGTTATAGTAAGTAATTCTTTGACTGAGTCTGAACTGACTAATTTATTAACTATTTTGAGAAAACATAAGAAGGCATTGGGGTATAGTTTAAGTGATTTAAAAGGTATTTTTTCCCGACTTTTGCATGCATCACATTCATCTTGAAGATGGTCATAGACCGTCTATCCAGGGTCAGCGTAGAGTGAACCCGAATATGCAGGAAGTTGTTAAAACAGAAGTTATGAAACTTCTAGATGCCAGTATTATATATGCTATATCCGACTCTAAATGGGCCTGTCCGGTTCAAGTGGTGCCTAAGAAAGGAGGCACCACGGTAGTAAAGAATGATAGGAATGGACTAATTCCTACTAGAATTGTTACAGTATGGCGCATGTGCATTGATTATAGGAAATTAAATTTCGCCCCTAAAAAAGACCATTACCCACTTCCATTCATTGATCAAATGTTAGAAAAATTAGCTCGTCATAAGTATTTTTGTTATCTAGATGGTAACCGCTGTTTTTTTCAAATCCCCATTCATCCCGAGGACCAAGAAAAAACCAACTTTACTTGTCCTTATGGTACCTTCGCATATCGTAAGATGCCTTTTGGATTATGTAATGCCCCAGCCACTTTTCAGAGATGCATGATTAGTATCTTTTCTAATTTCATTGAATCAATTATGGAAGTATTTATGGACGATTTCAGTGTGTATGGTTCTGACTTTGATTCTCGTTTGCTGAATTTGTCTAAAGTTTTAGGTCGCTGTGAGGAAGTTGACTTGGTGCTTAATTGGTAAAAGTGTCACTTTATGGTCAACGAGGGAGTAGTGCTTGGTCATTTAGTTTCTTATAAAGGCATTCAAGTCGACCGGGCAAAAACTCAAGTGATAGAGCAATTGCCTCCTCCTACTAATGTTTAGGGGGTTAGAAGCTTCCTTGTTCATGCGGGATTTTATGGCCGCTTTATCAAGGACTTCTCTAAAATTGCTAAACCACTTACCCAACTCCTTCTTAAGGATGCCCCTTTTTGCTTTACTGATGCATGTCGTGAATCTTTTGACAGGATTAAGGAGGCATTAATCTCAGCACCCATTATTTGATCGCCGGATTGGAATCTACCTTTCGAGATTATGTGTGATGCAAGCAACTATACCGTAGGAGCAGTTTTGGGTCAGAGAAAAGATAAAGTTTTACATGCTATTTACTATGCTAGTAAGACTTTAGATGAAGCTCAGGTCAATTACGCGACGACGGAAAAGGAGTTATTAGCCATCATATATGCCCTCGATAAATTCCGAACTTATCTCATAGGTTCTAAGGTGATTATTTATACTGACCATGCCGCATTAAAATACCTCTTAGCAAAAAAGGAAGCAAAGCCCAGATTAATTCGTTGGATCTTACTACTCCAAGAATTTGATCTAGAGATTCGGGATAAGAAGGGAGCCGAGAATGTTGTAGCTGATCATCTAGCACGGCTTAGAATCGATGAAGACGGATTGATCCTACCAATTGATGATTCTTTTCCCGACGATTCCTTACTCACAATCACCCTTGCCGAGTTAACTACCAACGAGCCATGGTATGCTGATTTTGCTAACTTTTTGGTTGGTGGTTATTTCCCTCCTAATTGTACTTATCAACAAAAGAAGAAATTCTTATCTGATGTGAGGAGGTATTATTGGGATGATCCTTACCTATTTCGAGAATGCGCGGATGGAATTTTTCGGAAGTGCGTACCCGATTGGGAAATTAGAGGTGTTTTGGAAGGTTGTCATTCTTCTCCTTATGGGGGTCATCATGGTCCGTCTCGCACCGTTGCTAAGGTATTACAATACGGATTCTATTGGCCGACTTTATTTAAAGATGCACAAAGATTTATCCTTGCTTGTGATGCATGCCAACGATCCAGAAATATTTCTAGACGACATGAGATGCCACAAACCGGTATATTAGAGGTCGAGATTTTCGACGTATGGGGAATCGATTATCAAGGTCTGTTTCCCTCTTCTTTTGGTAACCGGTATATTCTAGTTGCAGTGGATTATGTATCTAAATGGGTTGAGGCGGTAGCTTGTCCTACAAACGATGCTAAGGTGGTCATAAATCTCTTTAAGAAAATAATTTTTCCTAGGTTCGGGGTTCCTCGAGCCATTATTAGTGATGGAGGTTCACACATCCACGAAAAGAGATTGGATATTTTGCTACGCAAATATGGTGTTATGCAACGTACCGGATTGGCTTATCATCCTCAAACAAGTGGTCAAGTGGAGGTATCTAATCGAGAAATTAAGTCAATTCTCGAAAAGGTAGTTTCTAAATCTAGAAATGATTGGAGTGCCAAGCTAGACGATGCATTATGGGCCTATCGCACCGCATACAAGACACCCATTGGTACATCTCCTTATCGATTAGTCTATGGTAAGGCATGTCATCTTCCCGTTGAGTTAGAATATAAAGCTTTTTGGGCAGTGAAAGAGCTTAATTTTGACCCGACTCTGAGTGGGGAGAAGCGGTTGCTCCAATTGAATAAATTGGACGAATTCCGTCTAAGTGCTTATGAAAGTTCTCTATAAGGATCGCACGAAGAAGTGGCATGATAAACGTATTCTCCCGAAGCAATTTAAGGAGGGTGATAAAGTTTTGCTACACAATTCTCGTCTTCGCATATTCCCGGGTAAATTAAGATCTAGATGGTCCGGTCCGTACACCGTCACCAATGTCAGAAAATCTGGAGCAATTGAAGTGCAGAATGAATCGGGAGAGGTATTTATGGCCAATGGACACCGAATAAAGCTATATAATGAAGATGCAGTCGTGGGTAATATCAATTTGATTTACCTACAATCTCCTTCCTTTTGAAGTACTTTCGGTCGAGCGGGACTGTAAAAACCAGCGCTTCTCGGGAGGCAACTCGTGTGTATAACTTCTGTAATTTCCCTTTTTCTGTCGTGTGTTAGAATTTTAATTTTAATTTTTTTTTGAGTGAAAGTAAGAGAGGGTACCGATGTTCGTTGCGAGAAAAATTTGCAGGTACGACAGGTGAACCGCTCGGTACAAGAGGAAACCGAGCGGTACGAAGATGAACCGGTCGGTTCAAAAACGAACCGGTTGGTATGGTATCAAACCGAGCGGTTCGATTTTGAACCAATCGGTTCGCTTGGCGGGCCTCTTGTCCGGATTACTTATACACCTCTACCCCTCCACACATCCCCCATTCCCTCATTTCACTCTCTCTCACTAAACCTTTCCCTTCCCTCTCTACAACAAAAAACCCCCATAAAATTACTCTACCACATTAAACATCATCTTCCTCCCACCTTACCTTCACCCATCACCTCTACCACTCTTCCTCATCTACAGCCATGGTGTTCGGAAGGAAAAGGCGAAACGTCAACCGCCGGTCAGATTCTCCATCGGAATCATCGCATGCAACGGAATCATCGGAGGCTCCGTCGTCACCACCAGAATTCCCACCGGTATCCGGGTATGAGCATATTATTTTTGAGTCGGCAAGGCAGCGAGAACTCTTCCTTGTAATAGCCGCCAAACCGGTAACACATACTTGTTTTCTTAGTCATGCTCTACTGCGTCGATGTGGTCTCAATGAGTCGATGGAGCAATTTTTTGATGGCATTGGTATAGGTGGTCTGTTTAATATGAATTTACCCACCTACAATGACTTAACCTTTGAATTTTTTAGCAGTTTTCAGTACAATGATTCTACTGCTACATTGACATTTAGGTTACTGAATCAGACTCATACCATTCCAATCCGACTATTTAGGGATGCCTTTGGCTTGGATTCTGGTGATGTTTTGAGTGCTCCCGATTCTTTTAATCATCAGATGCTTTGGGACTGTCTTACAGGTCAAGTTTTGCCACCCCGATTTAAGCGTGTCCCGTGTCAGGCCATTCAGCACCCTGTAATTCGGATTTGGCAAAGATTTGTTTTTGGGTCAATTTTTGGTCGTTTCGAACATGGTGCCGTGACGAAAACTGAAATTGAGATGATCGGGATGGCCCTTAATGTTCAATCCCAACCTTTATTTGATCTGGATATTTCTGCTCTTGTTATGACATTTTGGTTTAATTGTTACTAAAGTAGGTCGCTTGAAATCTATTAATGGTGGAGGATTGGTGACTCATCTTGCCCGGACCCTACTACGAGATGTTTTTGATGAGATAAACTGGGTGCCTATTTCAACGGAAACTGTGTATACTGCTAGTAATTTTCCTGCTGGTTGGTTTTCGGTGAACGATGCTAATAAATATTTACGGCACTTTGCCCCGGGTCAATCTCGTGCTCTTCCCGATCCTTCTCTACTAGAGCTCTGGCAGCATCCATCGGTCGATGACGATATCCAACCTCCTGCTGCACCTAGTTACTTACTTACCGTTACCCCCGGAGCTACTCCACGGGGTAACCGAGGTCGTTCCACTTTCGAACAAGGTGAAGGTTCAGGTTCTCGTCAAGCACCTCAGTTTCAGGCATCTCGTCCGCAGGCTCCTTCTCCGCCCTATCAGAGGCCATTTGTCCCACCTACAGGTGCCTATTATCAGCCTCAGCCGGGTTATACGGAGATGTTTCATTTTATGCGGTTGATGTATGTCGACCAACAACGAGCCTATTTTCCACACCTCAGACAGCTTTAGCAGCAAGGTCAGCTACAACCGACCGATCACTTACCCACCTGGTTCGGTCCTGACGGTTCGTTTTGAGGAACTACCAGTCCACCTCCTTTTGGTCAGTCCAACTTCGGGGTGCAGTATGACTATGATCACGGTGTCAGCTACTATGGACATGATGATACCTATTCCTGCCATGATGCTTATTTACATGGAGGCACTACTTTCGTTGATGAGACTCGACATGGTGGTCGTGAGTTCGTGGATCTTGTGTCTAGTCCGGAGGCAGCTGATGATGATTATGACATTGATGGTTATGAGTCCAATTCCTAGTCCCTTGGTTGCTGGTTTGGGGGGACTTATCTGCAGTACATATATTGTCGGTACCTTCTCTTATCCTTTCGTCTTACCTCCATTCTTATACTTTTTGTCCTAATTCTTGCATATTGGTTCACAATGAGGACATTGTGTGATTTGGTTTGGGGGGATGTCTGGTGTGTGTTTATTTTGTGTTATTTCTATTTTATTTTTTTTTTAAAAAAAAATAACGTTTTTACTTAATTTTTTTTTCATTTTTCGTGTGTTTTGTATGTTTTTAGTATAAAGTCGTGTCGGCAATGAGGACATTGCATTTGTCGCATGCTTTTCCCTAGTTCTTTTGCTCTTTCTTGTGAATGACACTATTTCCCATTATTTGAGTTCAGTATTTCTTAGATCTTGTCGCCAGTTATGTTTTGAATGCCAAATGAGTAAATTGACCTGTTGTCGAGTAAGCTACTTATATTGTGAGACTTAGAGCCCTAAACTGATGACATTCACGATCAGTTTCATATAGGTTGAGAGTACTACTCCTTATGAGACATGTAACATCAAATTGCGTAAGCATGACATTCGTCTCTTAAATACCTGTATGCATTCAGTTTGTGATTGTGACACATGTAGAAGAGGCACTCCCTTTCTTTTATCTTATTCCCATGAACTTCACATAGCCATAATTTTGACCTGTTTTGACCCGTTTATTAACTACATGCCATATTTGCCTACCCTAGTCAAGCTAGTTTGGTTAATTAGAAGGAATTGTTTTTTTTTTCGGAAGAAATTTGGTACTATGTCATGTTGATTGAGGAAGGGAATTGAAAAAAAAAATATAATAATAATGAATGAATTGAAAAAAAAATCAATGAAAAGAAAAGAAAAAGAAAAGAGATAGTTGAAAAGAAAAAAAAAATGAAGTGAAACAAGAAAAGGAATGTGTTTTTGCTATGAGAAAAGAACTAATTTATATATTTTCGTAGTTGATTCGTGCGAAGTCGGTTATGAAAAGATTGAAAAAAAAGGGGATGCTTGGTACTACTTATAATTCCTTTGATTGAAATTGGTTAAGGATGGAATGTGTATACGGTTGGTTATGGTTGAAATTGCCCCTTCTTACCCGATTACCCTCACTTTATCCATATGTAAGTCCTCGGCATGTGTTTTGGCCCGATTGAATGTATATGTACGTGTGGACATGACATAGATCCACCCCGACGCGGCCACGTGCGGGTTTGGGGAGGCGAATGAATCTCCATATGAGATGGTCAAATTGAAATTTAAATCGAAGTAGGAGTCGCCACCGAATTTTGTGGTTATTCGGAACCATTCGAGCCCACTCTATGTCGTGTCACGACATAGAGTGGGCTCAAATGGTTCCGAATAACCACAAAATTCGGTGGCGACTCCTACTTCGATTTAAATTTCAATTTGACCATCTCATATGGAGATTCATTCGCCTCCCCAAACCCGCGCGTGGCCGCGTCGGGGTGGACCTATGTCATGTCCACAATTTGGCGACCTCGTTGGGGAAGAAACGATGATTTTTGACTGATTTTTGGAAAGAATATTTTTTGAAAATTTTAGAAAATGCCGAAAATTTTGAAAAAAAAATTGGAAATAGGAATGCTTGGGATGACTTGATTCCTAACCGGATTCTGACACGGACTCCTGAAATCTTCTGGTTAGGCCTGTATGCCTAGATGAAGTAGGGAACATCATAAAAATTTCTACTCCAGGGGTGACTAGGAAAAGGGATTTCTCTATTATAAATAGAGAGTTCTTGCCCTTAATCTTCTCATATTCCAACCCAAATATTTTCTTCTATCTTAGAATTCCTTTAGACTTTCAAGACAAAAACAAAACTTTCTGATATGGGTATCGAACATCTGACCGCGATGCTTCATGCGTGGGCCCCGAATTTTCGAGACGAAGATAAGGTTCAACTAACTCAAATGGGAATTGTGGCTTTATTCCCGCTTCAGCGACTCAGAGTGGATGGACATTTTTTGGACGCTTGCTTAACCTTTTGGGATACTACCCACCATGTTTTTGCTTTTCCCCGGGGAGAAATATGTCCCCTTCCTGAAGAGATTGCAGCCGTAGGAGGTTGGTGTCCCAATGCTCATCCTGCTATTCCTCATTTTTACCCTGACCTAAGGAGAAGACTGAGGGATTTTTTTGGGTTGTCTCATGCTGAGACAGCTCGTATGGTAAAGGGAAATTCTGTTTCCCTGTTTGACTTGGCCGACAAATTCATGGATCCAAATGGTGCCAGAATTTCTTCTATCCATAGGCGTAGGGCTTTTGCCTTTTGTATGCTGCATCGACACGCCTTCGAAGGTCGGATGGATGCTGGCTCATGTCTAGGCGAAATCAAGCTGATCAGCATAGTCGATCAGATGGAGGCAGGTCACAGCCCAGCCTGGCTAATAACTGGGGAGATTATTATGGGCCTTGACGCTAGGAAACTTGACCCGGATCGGCAATTAACGGGCAGTATTCGTCTTCTGCAGGTATTGGACCTTTTTTTCTTCGAAAATTTTCCTTCTTTTTTTTCGAAATTTTCCGAATTTTTTTTTATTTCCGATTTTTTTTTTGAATTTCCGAAAAAATATTATGATTTATTTTTTTTCGAATTTTTTTATTTTTTTTCGAAAGTTTTTGACTTTTCGAAGTTTTTGCAGATCTGGTTATCCGAGCGCCTGTCGATTATAGAGCCCCCGGTGAGCATATCCAGATATCGAAGCTATCAAATTAGCTCACGGTCCCGATGAATAAGCTCGAGTCATCACATAAATCGGACTATTGGGATGAAGAGCTAAGATTCCATGGTGGGCCCTTGATTAGGTGGAACGTGATCTGGTGGTTCCTCTCGAAGATGACGGGATTAGCTAAAAGACATAAAGCCTGTTACCTGGTGATCTTGTCTTTGGACTGGACCGTCCATATTTACCCAGATCGTCTTTTAAGGCAGTTCGGTTCGTTCCAGCAGATCCCCGAAACTGAAGCAATCATTAGCGTTTCGCTCCAATTGACGGACACTATGTGTGACACGTGGTTACAACGCTGGTTTACCCGTGTCATATGGACTATACCTTGCCCTTGTCAGACTGCTTGGGTTTCCGAATCATATCGCAAGTGGACTTCTGAAGAATCTGAAGAGGCTCGTAAAGCTTTAAAGACTGATGAGGCTTTTGACTTGGCCCGTAGAGAATCAGTAAAAGACAATAGATGGTTCTTTGATGAAGAGGAAACTCCAACTACTCTTGTCGGGCCGGAGTCGGGTTCTAAGTCAAAAACTAAGACTCGAGCTAAAGAGATCGGTGCTAGCGACTTGGAGAGAAGGCTCGGACCAAAACTAGCGGTCCGAGACAGACTGGGGCCGCTGGACCGTTTACCCGAGAGGGTAAGGGCCCGGCTAGGGCCGACCGAGGTGACCGGGGAATCAAGTTTGAAGAAACGGGCCCGGGTTAAGGAGGTTCCCTTGGTGATTCGGGAGCGTTCACCTCCGCGTCGACGCCGGTGGACCGAAAAAGAAACTAAGGACAAGGGAAAGGGAAAAATGCCTTAGATTTTTTTATTATGTAAATATTAGTACTATTTATGTGTGTTTTTTTTTTGGATTTTGTGTAATTGATTTTTTTTTTAAATAAAGGAAGTTTATTAAAAACTGTTCCTGTTTTTCGATTGCAGTGGTTGTGCCCTTTTGAGAGGCTGCCTACGTATCCACAAATAGCGGAATCAAACCAAACGTAGTTCAGACTTAATTTGCAATTTCGAAATACATCAAGACTATTGGTTCAAGATGTTTATAACAGTAGAATAAGTAATTCTAACTTTTGACTTGTCTTTAAAAGTTTATTTTGAAAAGATGTTTTTTTTTATTATTTAAACTTTTGCAAATGACATTGAGAGGAAAGGGTTAAGGGTAGTAACGCTTCAGCTGGTCCAGGTTAGTTGGGTTGACAAACTCATTCCCGTCCAGATCTGTTAGCATCACCGCTCCGCCTGATAGAATCTTTTTACCAAATATGGTCCGGCCCAGTTAGGTTTGAATTTTCCCCTTCTGTCTACTGGTAATAAAGCTCGAACAGACTTGAGAACCAAATCTCCTTCTTTGATGTTCCTGGGCCTCACCCTTTTATTGAAGGCCCATTGGATCCTTTTCTGATAAATCTGTATATTGTTGAGGGCACGAGATCGTAGTTCGTCTAAAAGGACTAGCGAGTCATATCGTGCTCGGACCCAATCGGCTTCGGGTACTTGACTTTCGAGCAGGATTCTGAGTGACGACACCTCTAACTCAACAGGTTGGACCGCTTCCATCCCGTAGATAAGGTAATACGGTGTTGCCCCGGTCGCAGTACGAATCGAGGTCCGATATCTCCAAAGTGCAAAGGGTATCTTGTCGGGCCAGTCCCGATAATTGTCAGCCATCTTTTTTAGTATGGTGACAATAGTCATATTAGCCGCTTCCACCGCTCCATTGGTTTGAGGTCTGTAGGGTGAAGACGTATGCCTTTGGATCTTGTACTTGGCTAGCAAGGCTGCCGTTTCGGCTTGAAAATGGGTCCCGTGGTCACTGATGAATTCATGAGGGATCCCATACCGGCATATTATCCTATTTTGGATAAATTTGGCAACATGGCTGGCGTTGAGAATACGATAAGATTCCGCCTCGACCCATTTGGTGAAGTAGTCGATTGCAACCAAAATAAAGCAGTGTCCTCCGGTTCCCGAGGGGTTTATCTTTCCGATTATATCGATTCCCCAGGTTGAAAATGGCCAGGGTGACGTCATGGTGTACAGCAGGGATGGCGGCATATGCTGCACATTAGCGAAAATCTGGCAATTATGGCAATGTCTGACATATAGCTGGCAATCGGTTTCCATGCTGTTCCAGTAATATCCGAGTCTCATGATCTTCCGGACTATGATGAACTCATTTTGTATACATATAACCCCAACTTTCCTTTATTTTGGTTCATTTTATGTATCCTAGGAGTTGTCTTTCTAGCTTTTCATCCTTCTTTGTTATGCCAGGTATTTTGTTTACGTTTTGTAGGAAACGAAACAAATGAAGGCGATTGTGCTATATTTTGGGCAATGACGAGAGTCGAGCCATGAAATCTACAAGAAAGAAGTGATAAAAGTTAGAGGATATTAAGTGAATACTTGGAGAAGGACGTGAGTGAAGAAACAATAAAAAAAGACAAAGAAATAAGTTGGAAAGCTCAAACAAATGCAAATAGAGATGAAAGAACGATTGCTAAAACAAGGGTCAACTTCAAACCTGAATATATTCCGTTATACCACTCGATTTGAGCCGATTCAGATGGCGTTGGAAAGCTCTTTCTCTTAGCTTTCCAACGGTATATCACACGTCCAGTTCCGATAAGTAACGAAGAAACAGCTAGCATTTCAAATTCATCGCGCAGTGCAGAGGAACCCGAACCGCTCGGGATGAACCCAAACCGCTCGGTTCAGACCCAAACCGATCGGTTTGAAGCTGTTTCGCGGGATTTTCAGTTATTAGACTTCGTAACTTACCATAACTCTTATCTTACGTAATATTCTTAGCTTGTTATTTTTTCCTTATTATTTAGGAAAGGAGAAGATGTTAGACTCCTTCTTATTAGTATATATACCCTCCTTGGGGTTAGATTTATTAACACTTTTTCTCACTTTCTCATTCAGTAGTTTAGTTTACACTTTCATATTCGGTAGTTTAGTTTAGGATTTTTATTAGTATTAGAATTATTCTAGTTTGTAATCCTACCTTTAGATCGTTAATCTTTCAGCTCTATGTAATTGGTATTTTTCTCTTTTCTCTTAGTTTCATATTATCTTTTATTATGCTTAATTTCTTTATTGCTTTATGTTTTAGTATGAGTAGCTAATTTATTTATCTAGGGTTGAAGGGGATATATGTTAATTGAATTGGGGATGTTGGATTGATTATTTGTTTAATTGTTCATTCATATGTTATTGCCTTACTACTTGTCTTGTATTACTGTTTGATTAGTTTGAGACGTTGAACTAGTCGAATGTTTAGGAACTCGAACCTAAGATCGAAAGCCTGGTAAGGGTAGACTTACAAGTAAGTGGGTAGGATAATCTGGTAAGTTGCGAGAGCCCGCAGAATCTATCCTAAGGTTGACATAAAATCCAAAAGGCCGTGTCTTTGCCCTAAATAACTGTGATTGATTGATTGAATGATTAATTAACTTTACCCAATTTAATTACAAAGTGAACTGTAAGACCCTAGATCCTTCTAATATTGTTAGAACCTCTTCATTTATATCATTGCAGTAGTTTAGAAAAATAATTCAAGCAACCCGGAATTTAAATAGTTTAGAATCGATTATTAGATAATTAGCGATTTTCATCCGTCTCTTTGTGGATTCGACCCTTACTTACTGCTAGCTACCTGTTAGTTGTTCGTTAGGATTATTTTGATTAAGGTGATACGACTTTAACCTTATCAATTTTGGCGCCGTTGCCGGGGAGACGGTTTTGTATTATTGCTTATTATTTGTTTTGGGTTCTAGATTATTTTGTATTTATTTATTTATTTTTATTTCGTATATAATTTTTTTTTATTTGTCTCACAATTATGACTATCTTCTACTTTCCTCAATTTAATCATGAGTCACTGCATACTTATTGGGATAGACTTGAGTCTTTTATTTATCAAAGTGGCTATCATGTTGATATTTGGGAGATGTGTCATATGATTTATGACGGTGTGGATGATGAGAGACGGGCTAATATTGAGGCAAATTGTGATGGGATGTTTAATTATATGCCTTATGAGGAGCGATGGGAACTCCTTAAATGTTTAGCCCGAAACAGCGCTGAGTCAGAGAAGAGGTGGATTGCTTTCATGGCGGACTGTAAGGTGATATTGCAAAAATTAACGGCTACTCTACGTGAGTCAAATTTGAGAGCTGATCCTGCACCATCATCAGCTGACTTTGTTATGAGTACGTACGTTGCACATGTTAGAGAGGATATTGACCTATTTGATGACGATGATGATGAGCCTTTGATTTTTGCTTTGAAAGTCCATTCTCCGGTCATTGAATTTGATTTTGTTATGTCTGAAAATTTAATGATTCAATCTTTGACGGAAAAACCTGAGGTTTTGAGCATTTTTAATGAGCCTATTTGTGATTCAATTGGTCACTCTCTTTTTCAGCCAACCGAGCTTTCTTCCGAGACCGTACCTAATTCATGCATTAATGCTTCTGATGCAGTAGATGAAGTTATTGATTATTTTGAAAAAGGATCCTTCCCGGAGGATTTTTTAGAGGATTTGATGTGTTTTGAGAATTGTGCAGGAGAATCAAACCCTTGGGAAGCCGAGGTAGATGCTTTAGAAGCGGCACTCAATCATCCAGGAACCCTCGAAACAGAAAATCTTGAGGTATATGGGATTGTGGATACACTCGTTGAGGTAATAAATCATTCTCATCCACTTGAACTTCCTCATTGCTTCGATGCTAGTACAGATATTCCTCCGGTCTCGCATGAATTAATTGTGAAAAATAATGTTGTTGATTTGAGAGGTATTAAGTTGTCTAACATACCCGATAATTTATGTTATTATTTTCCACCATTTGTTGACGGCTGGGATTATATGTCAAGGACTTATCAAAGTTTTCAAAGGAAGTATGACAAGCTGAGACGGTCTTCGACATTGATTTTATATGATTTCTTTACTATATTTTGGTGCTACTTATGCTTCTGTTTAGCACATGCGCAGACATTTGATCTACTCCTGCGAGCCTTGAACTGCAATGATTTTAATACTGATGGTTATGAGGCTGATCCATATCCCCCATGTTTGTTGTTGGTTTGGGGGGAAATTATTTGCAGCATATATTGTCGGTACTACCTTTCTCTTTTCTCTCTTATTTTATTTTATTTTTTATTTTTTATTTTTTTATTTTATTTTTCGTTTTTTTTGTCTTCCTCTACCCATTATATTTTTGTCCTATTTTATTTCTCTTGGTTCACAATGAGGACATTGTGTAATTTGGTTTGGGGGGATATTTTGTGTTTAGCGTATTTTTCTTTTGGGTGTGTTTTAATTTTCAAAAAAAAAACATTTTTTTTATTTTTCCGTTTTTTTTCGTGTGTTTTAGTATAGAGTCGTGTCGGCGATGAGGACATTGCATTTATCACATGTTTTTCCCTAGTTCTTTGCTCTTTCTTGTGAATGACACTATTTCCCGTTATTTGAGTTTAGTATTTCTTAGATCTTGTCGCCGGTTATGTTTTGAATGCCAAATGAGTAAATTGACCTGTTGTCGAGTAAGCTACTTATATTGTGAGACTTAGAGCCTTAAACTGATGACATCTATGATCAGTTTCATATAGGTTGAGAGTAGTACTCCTTATGAGACATGTAATATCAAATTGCATAAGCATGACATTCGTCTCTTAAATACCTGTATGCATTCGGTTTGTGATTTTAGCACATGTAGAAGAGGCACTCCCTTTCTTTTATCTTATTCCCATGAACTTCACATAGCCATAATTTGACCTGTTTTGACCCGTTTATTAACTACATGCCATATTTGCCTACCCTAGTCAAGCTAGTTTGGTTAATTAGACGGAATTGTTTTTTATCGGGTGAAATTTGGTACTATGTCTTGGAGAAGAAAAAAAAAATGATGAATGAATTGAAAAAAAAAATCAATGAAAGAAAAGAAAAAAAAAAAGGAGATAGTTGAAAAAAAAAGAAAAAAAAGTGAAACAAGAAGAGGAATTTGTTTTTGCTTTGAGAAAAGAATTGATCTCTCTGTTTTCATAGTTGTTGGTGCGAAGCCGGTCATGAAAAGTTGAAAATAAGGTGCTTGGTACTACTTGTAATTCCTTTGATTGAAGTTGGTTAAGAATGGAATGAGTTTAGTTTGGTTACGGTTGTACTAGCTTGACTTTTACCTCCACATATCCAAATCGTTTTGCCCCTTCTTACCCGATTAGCCTCACTTTATACCATATGTAAGTCCTCGGCATGTGTCTTGGTTCGATTGAATGTGTATGTACGGTTGGTAGAGATTGGTATCATGTTAGATTGCATGCATGTTCTTATAAGTCGCAGTTAGGTGTGTGTTTTGTCTTTCCGATTCTACATAAACTCACAGATTGCCCTTATTGAGTGATGAGTGTAAACCGTAAGGAATCTCGACATAGAAGGTTGTGCAAGATTAAAAGTTTGGCATTTGAATATTGATTAGAACTTGATTTTTTAAATTCTTTTACTCTTTATCTTTTTGCTAATGAATTCGTTTCTTTAGCCTAGGTGTCATTCGCTTGTTGGAGTATTCGATGCTGGGATTCGTGTTGGTAATTAGTTCGGAGCCATTGTTTTAAGTCTTGTCCATACTCTTTGTTGATTGTTTTGCTTAGGGACAAGCAAATGTTTGGTTTGGGGGGATTTGATGAACTCATTTTGTATACATATTTAACCCCAACTTTCCTTTATTTTGGTTCATTTTATGTATCCTAGGAGTTGTTTTTCTAGCTTTTCATCCTTCTTTGTTATGCCGGGTATTTTGTTTACGTTTTGTAGGAAACGAAACAAATGAAGGCGATTGTGCTATATTTTGGGCAATGACGAGAGTCGAGCCATGAAATCTACAAGGAAGAAGTGATAAAAGTTAGAGGATATTAATTGAATACTTGGAGAAGGACGTGAGTGAAGAAACAATAAGAAAAGACAATGAAATAAGTTGGAAAGCTCAAACAAATGCAAATCGAGATGAAAGAACGATCGCTAAAACAAGGGTCAACTTCAAACGTGAATATATTGATTTCTACACCTCCAATTGAGCTGATTCAGATGGCGTTGGAAAGCTATTTCTCTTAGCTTTCCAACGGTATATCACACGTCCATTTCCGATAAGTAACGAAGAAAAAGCAAGCATTTCAAATTCATCGCGCAGTGCAGAGGAACCCGAACCGCTCGGTTCAGACCCAAACCGATCGGTTTGAAGCTGTTTTGCGGGATTTTCAGTTATTAGACTTCGTAAATTACCATAACTCTTATCTTACATAATATTCTTAGCTTGTTATTTTTTCCTTATTATTTAGGAAAGGAGAAGATGTTAGACTCCTTATTAGTATATATACCCTCCTTGGGGTTAGATTTATTAACACTTTTTCTCACTTTCTCATTCAGTAGTTTAGTTTACACTTTCATATTCGGTAGTTTAGTTTAGACTTTTTATTAGTATTAGAATTATTCTAGTTTGTAATCCTACCTTTAGATGGTTAATCTTTCAGCTCTACGTAATTGGTATTTTTCTCTTTTCTCTTAGTTTCATATTATATTTTATTATGCTTAATTTCTTTATTGCTTTATGTTTTAGTATGAGTAGCTAATTTATTTATCTAGGGTTGAAGGGGATCTATGTTAATTGAATTGGGGATGTTGGATTGATTATTTGTTTAATTGTTCATTCATATGTTATTGCCTTACTACTTGTCTTGTATTATTGTTTGATTAGTTTGAGACGTTGAACTAGTCGAATGTTTAGGAACCCGAACCTAAGATCGAGAGCCTGGTAAGGGTAGACTTACAAGTAAGTGGGTAGGATAATCTGGTAAGTTGCGAGAGCCCGTCAGAATCTATCCTAAGGTTAACATAAGATCCAAAAGGCTGTGTCTTTGCCCTAAATAACTGTGATTGATTGATTGAATGATTAATTAACTTTACCCAATTTAATTACATAGTGAACTGTAAGACCCTAGATCCTTCTAATATTGTTAGAACCTCTTCATTTATATTATTGCAGTAGTTTAGAAAAATAATTCAAGCAACCCGGAATTTAAATAGTTTAGAATCGATTATTAGATAATTAGCGATTTTCATCCATCTCTCTGTGGATTCGACCCTTACTTACTGCTAGCTACATGTTAGTTGTTCGTTAGGATTATTTTGATTAAGGTGATATGACTTTAGCCTTATCAGACTAGCATCTGGGCGTTCATGTGAGGACCACACTCGCCGTCATGTACTTCGGCCATGACCTTTTCGGCGTTACTCTTATCGACACATAAAAGGAGAGCCCCCTGCGGTGTCTTCTTGTAAAGTTGTCCATTGTCGGTATGGACGAACTGGGTCGCTAACCTACGTAGGGCCTTTTTGGCTCGATTGTCGGCCCCGGGTGGATACTCCCCGGTTGTCAAGTATGCTAGGATAGCCTTATACCACGGCTCGGGATCGGGTATCTCGATATCTTCGATGTCGTGGATATATGCTGGCTCAGATCATCTTTCGACGCAGATTGGCATGCTGGTCACGTGATCGGGAATGTTTAGTAAAGATGCCAGTTTTGAAAGTGCATCTGCGAACAGATTTTCTTCCCGAGGTAGGTATATATACTCTACCTTTTGGAATTGTTTCTCGAGACCCCTTACTCGTGCCTGGTAGGCCACGAGGTTAGCATTTGGGGTTTTCCATTTTTGGAGTGCTTGGTTAATGACTAGAGATGAGTCGCCGTGTACTCGGAGGTTTGTGATCCCTAAATCGGCGGCGGCTTGTAGCCCGTGGATACATGCTTTATATTCTGCGGCGTTATTGGTGACGTCAAAGTCCAATTTGATAGACACGGGAGTATGTTCCCCTCTTGGCGAGATTAGGAGAATCCCGACTCCAAATCCTCGGAAGTTGGATGCCCCGTCGAAGTATAGATCCCACGTCTCGGTGTCAGTATGGAAAATATCTTCATCCGGGAAGGACCAAGTGTCGGTGTGCCCTTCTTCGGTTATGGGACTGTCGGCGAGAAACTCGACTACTATTCGGCCTTTGATGGCTTTCAACGGTACGAACTTTAGATCGAATTCTGCCAGCATCAGGGTCCATCTCGATATCCTGCCGTTGAGAATGGACTTTTTGAAGAGGTACTTGATCGGATCCATTCTTGACAGTACTTGTACCTCATAACTGAGCATGTAATGTCGGAGCTTCTTAGTGGCCCAGACCAAGGCTAAACACGTCTTTTCAAGCATGGTGTACTTACACTCGTACTCTAAAAACTTTTTACTGATGTAGTGTATAGCCCGTTCTTCGGAGTTGACCGTTTGAGCTAGCATAGCCCCCATGGCTGTCTCTGTCGTGGTTAGGTACAGCGACAAAGGCAAACCGAGTTGAGGTGGCATCAGGACCGGCGGTGAAGACAGGATTTCTTTGATTCTGTCAAAGGCTGCTTGACACTTGTCGTCCCATAGTAACCGTTCCCCTATTTTCAGCTTCTTGAAGATCGGTTCACACACCATGGTTAGCTTTGAAATGAATCTGCTGATGTATTGGACTTTTCCGAGGAACCCTCTTATCTCCTTTTCGGTTTTTGGAGGTTGCATCTCGGTGATGGCCTTGACTTTAGCTGGATCGACTTCGATACCGCGTTGGCTGATGATATGACCCAGTAATTTGCCAGATGTTACCCCGAAACTGCATTTATGAGGATTTAACTTCATGTTGTATTTGCGTAATCGGGTGAAAAATTTTCTCAGGGCGGTGATGTGACCGTCCCTGTTTTTGGATTTGACGATCACATCGTCTACGTAAACTTCCACTTCTTTATGCATCATGTCATGTAATAAAGTTGTGGCGGTTCGTTGATAGGTGGCCCCGGCATTAATGAGACCAAATGGCATAACTGTATAGCAATAAGTACCCCAAGGTGTAATGAAGGTGGTCTTATCCATATCTTCCTCTGCCATTTTTATTTGATTGTACCCGGCATACCCGTCCATGAATGATAGAAGGGCATGATCAGCTGTGTTATCCACCAGTATATCAACGTGTGGTAACGGGAAATCGTCTTTCGGGCTCGCCTTGTTAAGATCCCGAAAGTCTACATAGACATGTACCTTACCGTCTTTTTTAGGGACCGGCACGATATTCGCAACCCAATCTGGATACTCGGAAACTCTTATGAACCCAGCCTTGAATTGTTTGTCGACTTCCTCCTTGACCTTGAGGGACCATTCGGCCCTCATGCGTCGGAGTTTCTGTTTAACCGGCTTGAACCCTTCCTTGATCGGTATATGGTGCTCGGCTATTTCGCGGTCTATCCCCGGCATGTCCTTGTAGGACCATGCGAAGATGTCTTTGAATTCTTGAAGAAGATTGATGAACTGTTGTTTTTCCTCGGGATCTAGAGATAACCCTATCTTAAGCATCTGAGGCTGTAAGGTTGTTCCCACGTTGATGGATTCGGTTTCTTCGATTACCGGATTGCGGGATTCCCTTTGCTCTAGCTGCTCGATCAGGTGTGGAGGTAAGGATACCTGTTCGTCAGGTTTCTCAATGTCATTGCACAGAATATTTTGAAAATTAAGGAAATTTTGAAAATGAGACAAGTCGTAAGCAGAACGGTTGTTATTAATCATAAATTGAGAAAATAGCTAGATAAGAGCTGCCATCTAATCGCTAGTCAGTGGCGGGATAGGTAGGGTGCCCGGGACAGACTCCGAAGCACCAGGAAAAGCTAAAGGGAGAGGGGGAGTTACAGGACTGACCCTAGCACCGGACTCACTAGATTCGATCTCGGACTCTGACTCGGACTCCGACTCGGACTCAGACTCGGATTCTGGCATCTCTCCTTCCCCTGTGATCAGCTTGAAAGTCATTCCTTGACTGTCAGTCCACTTGACAGTCTTCCTCCAGTCTCTCTTCCCTGTCCCGGATCCGGCGTCCGAGATCAGCTTGGATGGATCAAAGGTGCGGCTGCGGAGAATGAGACTGACGAGTTCTTCCTTCGACGTCGGGGCTGCGAGCTCCTCTCCAAAAAGTAGCCCCAGTGCGGGCTCAGCATTCTTACCATCTTCGGATCGACTGAGGGCGAAGATGTCGTCTGGTATGTAGTTGCAGACCTGGGCCAAGTGGGTCCCAGGGCGCGTGGTTGTGGGCCGGTATAGGCCTGTTTGGACGGACTCGAACACCGGTGTAACGAAGATGACTTTGCCGGCTCCGGTTTGACCCATGTTTTCTGGGGTTAGGGTGTAACCCGGACCGGTTTGAATCCTCCCGTTATCCAGAACTTCGAGGATTTTTCTTGCAGGGAGATCGGGCCTTGATGTAGCCCCCGGTAGAAAGCCCAGATTTTGCAACATCCGGTCAATGCTAACCGTAAAGTAGGGTCAGAAAAGGTATTCTTCGTTGATGACCCCTATGAAGTCTAACCCCCAAAGATCGGTGCAGCCCGAGGTGTTGCAGTTGGCCACAGTCATAGGCGTGGCTTCTAGAGTGATGACAGTATCGTGCAAAGGTAGCTTAATCTTCCGATGCAGAGTGGAGGATACAGCCCTGGTCGCATGGATCCAGGGTCTTCCTAAAAGAAGGTTAAAGGAAGAAGTCACGTCGATCACTTGAAATTCGAGCTCCTTCTGAATCGGGCCTATTATGATAGTAAGCTTTACGGCCCCGACTACTGACTTTGGACTTCCGTCGAAAGCCTGGATGATTTGAGCTGTAGGAATGTAGTCGGCCTCAGTGATGCCGAGGGCTTTAGCGGTCCTCAAGGGGAGGACGTTGACTGCGAACTCGTCGTCGATTAGGGTCATGGGCAGATATTTTCCACGGCAGATTACCGTGATGTAGAGGGCCATGTTGTGGGTTAGTCCAAATGGTGGTAGATCAGCATTGGAGAAGGTAATAAGTGGGCCTTCTTTTTTAGCTTTCCCCTTTAGGTGGGGAAGAACCGTGGCTACCATTTCAGCTGGAGTAGCCATAGAGTCGATTTTGACCTGATCGAGGGCCTTAGTGACTGCCTCCCGATGTTCCTGAGGGCTAACTATGAGTTGCCATATAGAGAGGTCAACTCGAGTCCTGCTCAGCTGCTTCACAAGAGCCTTTTCAGTAGTCGGCTCCTCCGGGGCGACCTCCACTCTAGGTGGCGGCTCGGTGACGATGAGGGTGTGACTGCTGGTTAAGGCCTTGGACTTAACCTTCTGGATCTCCTCGGGCGTGATGGGGACAGCTTCCCCTTTGGTGAGATAGACGTCGTCTTCGTCGTCGTACCAGATCCCGTTTATTTGTGGGACAAACGGGGAAATGAGATGTGAACAGTCCACGACCTCCCCGGAGAAGATGGCGTGAGTGGCCAACGGGTTGTCCTTGTTGCTGGGCTTGCCTCCAGGTAAGGGGATCTTCCCACTTTCGATGAGGTCTTGGATGAGGTGCTTTAGCTTCCAGCATTTCTCGGTATCGTGTCCCTTGCCCCGATGGTACTGGCAGTAGGCTTGGATGTCGTAGGACTTGGAGCGACGCTCGACTGGAAGCTCAGGTGTTGGGCCTATCGGGTTGATCAGGCCTTTCGATGAGTGCCTTTGTAAGGCATTTGCATAGGTGGTGCCTATGTCAGTGAATACCCGGGGTGTGGTATTCTTCTTGGACGGGGTATCAAGTAGATTTACCTTGTCAAAAATGCTACGAGTAGCAGCGGCAGATGTGGGCTTGCTTGTCGACGAGCTGGCCCCTTGGTATCCCTTGGTGGAGGCCTTAGTGAGGCTTTCCAACCTTAGATCATCCTCGATTCTCGTTCCCATCTCGGTTAGGACCGCGAAGCTAGGTATGATGGCGTACCGGAGATGGATCCGGTAGGCGGGCAGGAGATTCTTGACAAAGGCTTCAACTAGGACTTTTTCACTGGGCTTATCGACTAGTTTGACACTTTCAGCCCTCCAGCGTTGAAGATATTTCGTGAATCCTTCCTTAGGTTCCTGGGCCATTACTTCCAGGGTGCGCATCGTGGTCTGGATTTCCGTGTTGTCGGCGTAGTTCCGAGCGAATTTCGTTGCCACGTCATCCCAAGACTTGTACTTCTTGGAATCGAGCCTATATAACCAGGCTATTGGGTGCTTCTCGAGGGAGGAGGCAAACAAATGCTTGAACATGTTTGACTTAACTCCCTTCAGGGCCATAAACTCTTTAAAGGCCCGGATATGTAATACCGGGTCTTCGGTTCCGTCGAACATCGGGAGGCCTGTCAGGTTGAGATTGGCAGGCAATTCGTCGGTTAGGGGTGCATAGGCCCGAGCATTCTCCGTATGGATCGAGTTGTGGGTCGACAAATGGACCTGCTCTTGCAGCTTGAGGACTGCGCTAGTAAATTCGGCTAAAGGCCCCTTGGTTTCGTCTTCACCACTCGGCCTATCCTGTTCCATGGCGCTAACCCGGGTAACGATGGCGATTTGGTCTCCCCTCATCTGGTTCAGTTGGTCTTGGATCTTGGCCAACGAGGCGGTCAGTTGACCAATGGAGTCCTTAGTCATGGTTCGGGTGTGAGGTGGCCTGTCTGTAAGAACACCGTGTAATCAGAATCGGACCCAGATCGAAAGGTGCATCCCGAGCAAGAAGAGGCAAAGACTAGACTCGGAAAATGACTAAAAAACCGACTCCTAGACGGGTGACTCATGGACGGTGGGCTTTCTTTAGGATTTTGGCGGAGTGGGCCTAGTCCCACGTGAAGAAAGACCTACGTGTGAGCTAATCACCAGACTTTGGACTCGATTGTGTAAGTGGGCTTCCCTATTTAGGAGTTTGTCCTACGTAGGTGGGCCGTGCCTTGACAAATAAGGCGGACTTGGGATGGGGTAGAAACTCGTGATGTAAGATCGACGGAGTTTCGACGCTATAGACTCTAACAACTTACGACATGACCCGACACTACTAAATACGGGAAGTCCTAAGAAGAAGAAAGTTTTGAAAAGAGGATTTGGATTTGAAAACCGAACAAAGTCGGATAGGATGGCCCGATTTTTTTTTGAAAATCGAAAAAAAGGTTCATCGGGCCGAGATTTCGAAATTTTTGGAAAGTTTGGACAGCATACCGGCTAAAAATAGGCTATTTTGAGTCAAAATCATAAGTCCTAAATTCGGTAGCTTTCCGGGTTTGAAAAAATGGATAGTTTTCGAAAAAGATGCAAGTTTTTGAAAACGACGGTTTTTGAAAAGACGAGACACGGATCAAGTAGCATGTAGTCACGGAAACAGTATAATGACGCCATGTATGCTCTTAGTCTAAGTCTCGGTCGGTCGAATAGGGTCTATACCAACGACGATAGCTTTCTCGCAAATCAGGACGGTCTTCCTAAGCCGAGTTGGTCTTAGAACCTGCTGTAAAACCCATGCGAGTTCCGCCATCGAAGTTATTAGTGCGCCCGTTTAGGAACGCACCGTGGTATAGTGGGACGTCGGTCACAAGTAACCGGCCCGGGAAAGAATGGGTTATGCATGAACCATTGAACTAAAACGTGTACATTACTATTCGAACGATTTCTTTTCGAGTCTCACCCTGAGGATGCCGATGGTAAGTGACTCATCAGTTGATCCCCAGCGGAGTCGCCAAATTGTGGACATGACATAGGTCCACCCCGACGCGGCCACGCACGGGTTTGGGGAGGCGAATGAATCTCCATATGAGATGGTCAAATTGAAATTTAAATCGAAGTAGGAGTCGCCACCGAACTTTGTGGGAGTTCGGGCCCGTTCGAACCCACTCTATGTCGTAGTGGGCCGTGTACAAAATACGGCCCATTTCCGATTTCAGAGTTTATTGGGTTCGTCCCTTTGCATTTGATACTGATACCGACATTATCGGATATCGTGTATTGAATGACTCTCGTTGTCAATGGATTCGGACATCCGGAAACCATGGTTCTGAGTAAGGGGTGAGGGTACGTGTTGGGAAGTTCACTAAGAACACCCAACCCCGCCCGCACTTAGCGGCCTTTACTAAGATATCGTTCGTTTTTGGTGTACGCGCGTTAGTTTGACGGTTGAATGATATGCAAACATTATTTTCCTAAGCATGTGAGAAAAATAAATAAATGGGTTGCTAAGTCGTTTAATGCATATTAAACTAATAACGTCAAAGTTGTTTTAGCATGCGAAGTTCGTTTTAGTCTAATAAAACAATAAAAACAAATAAATTGCTACAAACACGAGAAAACGAGTTAGTAATGTTTGAATAAATCGAATAAAGATGTAAATAAATAATATGCATGATTTTAGAAAAGATTTATGACACGTGATGGATTAACACGTGTTGATCGAAGTCAAAAAAAGTATTTATCGAAATATGTCGCGAAAGTCGCTTTTTATGTAAGATCCGAAAAGAATAAAAAATAGAAAAGCGAGGAAACTAAAAAAAAGGACCCGGCTATCCAGGCCTCCGCGCGAGTCGCCTGACAGGCGCGCGACTCGCGTGGGGGTCTCTCTGGTTTTTTTATTTTGTCGAAAACCGCTAATTTTTATAAATCGCGTACAAATATGGATTAATTTATACCCGATTTTTATTTTCGATATTCGTCGTATTCGATATCCGATTATGAAATCGATATCGAATAGTCGGAATGCCTTTAGAAAAGGTTTTAAAAAAAGTTTGTTTTGAAAGAAAAGAGAAAAAAGAATTTGAACGAAAAAAGATGTTAATTCTCTCCGCATTAAAATCGTTGTATTTTGTTTAAAAGGATGTAACGATTTTTTAGCATCAACGAGATTTAATTAATTTAGTTCTCGTTAAATACGATATTCGATTAGAGAATCGATATCGTATTTTAAGAACGTTATATAAAAAAATAGTTTTCGTAGTATCGATTATTAGAAAAATATGCGACCTCGACCCATATCAAAAAAAAACGACACGACCGACGATGTAAGAGAAAAAAAAGACGTGAGAAAGGTGGAGAGAAAGAGAAGAATCAGGTTTGATTTACACCCTCAACCTACATGCTTTGTTTTCTCGGATAAGAGCTCGTCGGAAATTGGTTTAAACTTGGGAGCGTCGAGATGATGTGGGATGAGTTTGGGTGTCGGTTTGGTCGTGTGATGTGACGGGTTTCGGCCGGCGTGTGGGTCGGATTTGTCGGGTTGATTTGGACGGTATTTCGGTGCTTGTATGAACGATAGATGTGTGTCGAGGTTGACGAATAATTCTAGATTAATTCTGAATTTTTGATGATTGGTAATGGATGTATTGTGTGTGTCGCGAGGGTCCTATTTATAGGAGTGGAGGTAGCCTTGCTTGTACGGCAAGAAATACCGATTAGGATAGAAAACGTAAGAAGTCGAGAGGAACGTAAATTCCGTTGCTTGGTGAAGAAGCAATGAATCTCGGCTGGTTGGTGGAGTGTTTCGGCTGTTTTGGATATCTCGGCCGAGTGTTTGAGCTCGTTCGGTGAATTATTTTGGTTTTCGGATAGAATTCCTACTTGAGATCGAATTCTACCCTTGAATGGATTTGTTTAATATTTTCGAAGCTGATTTTTTGTAGTGTTGGTGACCGAATCAGCCACGTGAGATGTCACGGCTGACTCACGTGTCTCGAGAATATTTTTGACCGGGTTTTGACTCGGTCAATAAAAGACGGTTTTACCCCTGGTGCCGGTTTCGAGCCAAATTAGTCTTATTTGACTCGAAACGACCCACTAGGCCTGGATTTGAGGTCGGTTTTGTAAGATTTGTACTCCCTAATAAGCCTAAACCAAATGTCCATGATTTCGAGCCCATATCCGAGACCATTAAAGCACGTTCGCGTCCGATCATCATCGGCTGTTTGGCGGGAACTACTATAGACACCTGGCGGTCAAAATGCGGGTGTCTACAGTACGGTTGGTGGATATTGGTATCATGTTAGATTGCTTGCATGTTCTCGTAAGTCGCAGTTAGGTGAGTGATTTGTCTTTCCGATTTTACATAAACTCACAATATTGCCCTTGTTTGAGTGCTGAGTGTATACCGCGAGGAATCTCGACATAGATGGTTGTGCAAAATTGAAAATTTGGCATTTGAATATTGATTGGGACTTGATTTTTGGAATTCTTTTACTCTCCTTTTTGCTATAGAATTTGTTTCTTTAGCCTTTGTGTCATTTGCTTGTTAGAGTGTTAGATTTGGGATGGTGCGTGTTGACGAAGTTTGCTCTGAGCCACCTTTTTATGTTGTGCAATGTGAGTTTGCTTGGGGACAAGCAAAGGTTCGTTTGGGGGGATTTGATAAACGCAGTTCATATGCATATTTATTCTCATTTTATCCTCCGTTTTTACCGATTTTGCATGGCTTAGGAATGGTTTTGATAGCTTTTATCCATAGTTTGTTATGCCGGTATATGGTTTATGTTTTGACAGGAAACATAGCAAAAGACAGAGTAAAGAGTTACTAATGAAGAAAACAAGACAAAACGGGCAAGAATGCAAGTGACGAAGGCCGAACCGGTCGGTTTGATACCGAACCGGTCGGATTGATACCGAACCGGTCGGTTTGATGTTGAACCGATCGGTTCGAATGTGAACCGGTCGGTTCGTTCTTGTACCGAGCGGTTTGCGACGCGTCAATTGGACTTTCCTATTTTCTGAAGAATCCGTATCTAGCTTCAATTAGAATCATACGGGATTATTTTATTAAACTATGTTATATTTCCTAATTAGTCCCATTGTAATAAGTATAAATACCCTTCTTAGTGTTAGGTTTTATGACTGCTTCTTTTTCCTCATTCAAAAACTTTAGTTCTAGTTTTATTATTAAGCATCAAAATCTGCAAGCGTGTAGCGGTACTCTTTAGCATCTAATTACTATTCAATCTTTCAGTTCTTCGTAATCGGTATTTTTTTCCTTTCCCTTATTTTCGTTTTGTTCTCTATTATGCTTAATTATTTTGTTGTTTCATCTTTCACCATGCGTAGCTAATTTATTCTTCTAGGGTTGAAGGGGATCTATGTTCATTGAATTGGGGATGTTGGTTTAATTAATTGTTTGATTGATTATTCATATGTTATTGCCTTACTACTTGTTTTGTATCGTTTTTTGATTAGTTCGAGACGTTGAACTAGTTAAATGTTTGGGAACCCAAACCTAAGATCGAAAGCCTGGTAAGGGTAGACTTACAAGTAAGTGGGTAGAATAATCTGGTAAGTTGCGAGAGCCCGTCAGAATCTATCCTAAGGTTGACATAAGATCCGAAGGGCCGTGTCTTTGCCCTGAATAATTGTGATTGATTGTTTGAATGATTAATTAAGTTTACCCAATTTAATTGCATAGTGAACCGTAAGACCCTAGATCTCTTTTAATATTGTTAGAACCCTTAATTTACATTACTGCAATAGTTTAGAAAAACAAATCAAAACAACCGGAATTAGAATAGTTTAGAATCGACTATAGATCATCTGTAATATTCATCCATCTCTCTGTGGTTCGACCCTTACTTGCTACTAGCTATTTGTTAGTCGTTTGTTAGGTTTATTTTGATATAGGTGATACGAATTTAGCCTTATCAGTATGTTTACCTTAAACTTAGATATCGCATCGTATAAGTCGCGTCGGGTTGAACTGGATATGGTTTGTATCCAGGAGGGTGTGCACTACTTAAACCAGGACCTCGCTGCACGCAGTCCTGTTATAGTTGAGTTGCCTAGTTAGAGACTGGATTCTGTTATGAGTTAAGTCTACAGTTCTCGAAGCTAGTTTCTAGTATTGTCCTAGTGAAAGTCTAGATTCTACATTAACCCTATCCATAACGCCACATTGATTACTTTATTTATTATCGATATAAATTGGTTCCAGGTTGACAAATATTTTTATTTTTCTTCGGAAACCCATTTTATTACTTTGATTTACGCTGAAAGCTTATTTTTAATATGCTGTTTTACTGTTTTCCATTTTTACTATTTTTTTTTCTATAGTAGTAATTACAAATTTAAAATCATGTTATACGGCTGGGAGAACATTGACGTTGCTCCCCACTGATTGTGGCTGTTATGTTTAACATAGCTGGTATACTTGTTTACGGGTGTGGGCTAGCGGGCAATTTGGATCCTGCTCATTTTTTTTTAATAATTATGTCTTGTGGATGTTTAAACCTCTTTCTTTTGGATTGTATAATTTTTGGCCATTTTATTTTGGGCCTAATGTTTGGACTTACCGTTTTAATTTTATTAAGACATAGTTACAACGTGTTTTAATCCCGACTCTACAGTGTTTCCGCCACTGTACCGCGTTAGATTTCTAGGGGATTACAGTTGGTATCAGAGCATCATTTCTCCCAACGCTTACACATGAAATTAGGGAAAATACCAGTAAATTATTTAAACAGTAAATAAAAATATTGTTAGAAATGGGTAGAAACAAAGGACTTAACTGTTAAGATTATTTGTTCCTGAACTCGATGACGACTAGCATTGATTATATGTTGTTATTTGTGAACTTCAAGATGGCTGGGAGGGGCAACCGAAACAACCGAAACAACAACAACGATGATCAAGGAGGATTCGAGGCACTGGCTGACTCGATACGCAACATAGCGCAGACCATGAACGAGATGAACAACCGGAACCACCAGAGACCCTTTAGCTTCTCTCACGCAACTGAAGGAATGGCCAAAAGCAAGCTGAATTTTTATGACGGCTTCGTGGACCCTGAAATCATGAACCGTTGGTTTCGACTAATGGAACGGCAACTCGGGATTTACTTCGCCCTCGAGGACCAGAAGGTAGTGGGCTTGGCTGTGCTGTACCTGTTAGACGAAGCGGAGCGATGGTGGACCCAGGTTGACCCGACTACACTTCAAACTCCAGGATTCAACTGGACTCCTGGCGAATCCAGTAAATTAAACATTAGGCTCAAAATAAAATGGCCGAAAATTAAACAATCCAAAAGAAAGGGGTTTAAACATCCACAAGACATAATTATTAAAAAGAAAATGAGCAGGATCCAAATTGCCCGCTAGCCCACACCCGCAAACAAGTATACCTGCCATGTTAAACATAACAGCCACAATCAGTGGGGAGCAACGTCAACGTTCTCCCAGCCGTATAACATGATTTTAAAACTGTAATTACTACTATAGAAAAAAAATAGTAAAAATGGAAAACAGTAAAACAGCATATTAAAATGGGTTTCCGAAGAAACATAAAAATATTTGCCAACCTGCAACCAATTTATATCGATAATGAATAAAATAATCAATGTGGCGTTATGGATAGGGTTAATGTAGAATCTAGACTTTCACTAGGACCATACTAGTAACTAGCTTCGAGAACTGTAGACTTAACTCATAACAGAATCCAATCTCTAACTAGGCAACTCAACTATAACAGAACAGCGTGCAGCGAGGTCCTGGTTTAAGTAGTGCACACCCCTCCTGGATACAAACCATATCCAGTTCAACCCGACGCGACTTATACGATGCGATATCTAAGTTTAAGGTAAACATACACCCTCCTGAACACAAACTATGCTCAGTTGAACAACCAATGTGCCCCATAAAGACACACCAGCTTTACAGTTGATGGCAAAACATACATCTCAAACTATATTACTCTAAACCCACACTTGTCCTTATTCAATAACTCCAAAACAAGGTCATTACCGATATTCAAAAGATATAATCATTATAAATAATAAGAGAACAAAAGGAAAAGGATAACTTTCTAAAAGAGAAAACGTTCTATTTTAGGAAAACTCTTTTTTTAGAAATTATACTAAAAATAGCATCATATCAAAATAGCGAAAATATTAGTTTATACTAATTCAACATTTTTAGTAAACAATATAGATTTATAAAAATAATACTTTCGGCCCTAACGATATGAATTTCTAAAACGAGAACAATCGGGTTTATGACATCATTAAAATATCGTACAAGTGTTATGAAATGATTAAAAATGTCTTAAGCATTTTAATACTACTAATCAAGGTGTTTTCAAAAGTTACAAAGCTAAAATTCCCTAATTATTATTAGTTTCGACAACACGACGTGGTGGCGGTTAGTTTGGAGTAAATGGAGTGACCCGAAGCACAGTTTCATTTCTTGGCTGGTGTATCGGGGGGCTTTGAATACTAGACTGAAACTGGAAAGATGGGGAGTAGCGGACTCGGACCGCTGTTTCTTGTGCGAGGAGCAACCGGAAAGCATTAATCACTTGTTTTTTGGTTGTGATTAAAGCAAGAGAGTCATGGACATCCTAGGTGTTTGGGTGTCGAGATCAATACCGGGGAATGGAGGTTTGCTATGGGCGAGACATGCTAGAGGATCAAGGCTACAATGCAATATAATTCGGGCTATGATTACTGCAGCAATCTACCGTATTTGGAGGCAACGTAATTTGTGTAGATTAGAGGGTTCGGTGCCTTTGCCACGAGTCACGGCTAATATGATAAAGAAAGATGTCACAAATAGAGTAATGTGTAAGATTAAATACCCTATTCTTCCTAAGGACGCTAGATGGTTGCATACATTGATGTAATCATTTGGTGTTTTTTGTAGTTGGTTACACATTCTTTATATATATACTTACCTTTCATAAAAAAAAAAAAAAAACACGATTAAAAATAGGATTTTACGGCAAATGTTAAATTAAATCTTTTAACGTCTTTTAATTAACTAAAAGAATGAATATATTTAGAGTATGTTAAGGGATGATTTAACTCTTAAAGTTTCAGATTTAAACCTTTTCAAAATTGCTGGAAAAATAATTCCTTTAGGTAAGACGAAGCCTTTTAACGATAAATCGTAATTTGTCCAAAAATCGCTACTATTAATTAAAGACTTCAATAAATAGTACAAAAATTACGCA
This sequence comes from Agrostemma githago, assembly GCA_958450325.1. Classification (NCBI taxonomy): domain Eukaryota; kingdom Viridiplantae; phylum Streptophyta; class Magnoliopsida; order Caryophyllales; family Caryophyllaceae; genus Agrostemma; species Agrostemma githago. The sequence continues at coordinate 28,770,070 of OY288245.1, forward strand.
AAATAACTAAAACATATTTATGGAAATTCTGGCCAGAAAATAAAATTTTCCAGAATACTTAGGCTCGGTTTTTAAAGGGTTTTCTTGTTAATCGTCTAATCTCGACAATAACGATTAATAAAAATAGTAATTACAAAACGATTTACGTATTAATATCCAAAAATTATTATTAAACTTTTAAAATTATTATTTTTCAGAAACTACTATTTTTTCCAGATTTCAAAAAATTCCAGATTTAATAAATCCCGTTAAAACCGTCTTTAAACCCGTTTTCACAATTATCGATTCCATTAATAAAACTTATCGTTCCTAACATTTTATTAAAGCACTAAAAATCATAAAGTTAAATTTTATTATGAAATCATTAGAATCATATTTTTTTTCCAGATTTAATCATAGGATCAGAAATCGAGAATTTAAACGACAAACGCGGTTTTAACGATAAACGATGATTTAAAGTGATTAATTAATTCATCCACTTAACAATTCCTAAAAATTATGAAAACAAAAACAAAATTCTATTTCATCAGAAAGTTTCAACATGTCAAAAATCAGATTAAAATAAAATGTTTAAGTACTAGAACTAAAAATCGGCTTTTAATCGTTTTTGTTCGTAAACGGTAATAATTCAATAATCGGTAACTAAAACATCAGAAAAATACTAAATTATTAAAAATCATCAAAAACCTCATTTTTACAGAATATAAACATATATTACAACTTTAGGCCGAATATTACGATTTTACGAACTAATTCAACAATTTAATCGTTAATCTCGTAAAAGCGATAAAAATACCGAAACATGCAAATTTTCAACTTTTAAATTTTTTCCAGATTCTTGGCATTATTACGTCGGGACAGACTGGGCTTTTCCTAAACACAAGCTGATTGCGTGGATGCAGCAACATCAGGCATTGAATATAAAAGACACGCTGTATAAGAGGGGAATCGTGGCTGACAACTTGTGTTGCATCTGCGATGCTGAGCTGGAAACAATGCATCATCTCTTTAACGACTGTGAGTACAGCAAGAAGCTCATAGCTGAAGTTAAGAAGATATGCGGCTGAACGTGTAGCATTGAGCTTAATGAGAACGGGAGAAAGCATCTTAAGGGATCGAAACTACAAAGAGCTATTAAGAACGGCATAATTAACGCATTAATCTATCACATTTGGAACAAAAGAAACAAATGCAGGATGGAGCACCAATTGATTAAACCGGAAATTCTAGCGGATTTAGTTTCCAAAGAGTTTAAGACTTTTTGTAGAAATAAGAAAGTTTACAAATTAGGCACGAGAGATTCCAACTTTATTACTAGCCTTACGAGGCCTATGTAAATGCCATGATGTCACTTCCATCGATATGCACTGCCACTTCCATTCTGGAACAGGGAGCGGTTGAAGGAAACCTCCAGGCTTCTTGTGCTCGAACTTCACTTCCTGACATGTTAAGCACTTACTCACAAACTCTGCGATGTCTTCTCTCATATGAGGCCATCAGAAATGGACCTTCAAATCCCGATACATCTTGTCACCACCAGGATGAATAGAGTACCTCGTCTTATGTGCTTCGGTTAGAACTTGCTTTCTCACTTTAGCATCACTAGGGACAACCCAGCGGTTCTTAAACTTCAGTGCGCCATTGGAATTCATAGAAAAATCTAGAGCCTTACCAAGATTCATTTTCTCTCGGATACCGGCTACAAAAGGATCTTCCAACTGCTTCTCACGAATCTCTCGGAAAAGAGTTGGTTCAGCAACAAGGGCATTGAGGTGACCATCATAACCTTCGTCAACCACATCAATAAACATCTTGGCAAAATCTCGGGCCAACTCCTCAGATAAGCCAGAACACGGAGTTAAGGAATGGAGGGTTCTTCTGCTAAGGGCATCACCAACCACGTTAGCTTTTCCCTCACAATACACCATTTCAAGGTCATAGTCATTCACTAACTCGATCCAACGTCACTGTCTCGCATTCAGATCTTTCTGCGTGAAGAGATAACGCAGACTCTTGTGGTCAGTGTGAACCTTGCATCTTACTCCATACAAATAATGCCTCCACACTTTCAAGGCATGCACCACAGCTGCTAACTCCAAGTCGTGGGCAGGGTAATTCACCTCATGAACTTTCAACTGTCTCGAGGCATAAGCGATCACCTTACCACTTTGCATAAGGACACAACCCAAACCATTCTTTTAAGCGTCACAATATACATCGAAACCAACGCCTTCTCAGGTAGGGTCAGGATAGGAGCAGAAGTTAGCCTTCTCTTGAGCTCAGAAAAAGCATCATCACAGGCTTGACTCCAAAAAAATTTACTCTCTTTCTTGAGTCACTAGTACAAAAACTACATTTGGCTAGTAGAAAAGGCTACGGTTTCAATTAATAGCCATAGCAAAAAATTCATATGGAAATAGGATTTACAAATGGCTACGGTTGTTGGAAAAAAACCGTAGCCAAATATAAAAGGTTTTGGTTGAAATATTAAACCGTAGCCAAAGGTGGTTTTAAATGGCAACGGTTCTATACAAGAACCGTAGCTAAAGATAAAAGGCTTCAATTGAATGTCTAAGCCGTAGCCAAAAGTATTTAATAATTGTACACGAAACCATAATCCTTTATGTTTCCACCAAATGGAGCATGTATTACAAAGGCCCCGACCCGCCCACTTCCATATACTTGGTCCATTTCCTTCATTCTTATCCTCATTCCATATACTTGCACACCCTAATTCCCAATTAAAACAATTAACGCACACCCTAAGCTAATTCTTTTTCATTAACCAACGCACACCAACCATCTCATCCACCGTATTCCAAACACCCTACCCACAACCACTGGATCATCTTCGGATCCACCCCCTAACCACAATCTCCACATCATCGCACACTTCTCCGCCCTACTTTGCGCCTCACTACAGCCTATTTCCTTGACCACTCCTGCTTCTTCACTCGGGTGTTTGTTCGTCTGCTCAGGTTATTAACCAAGTCCCTTCATTCACCCTATTTTCTTTTCTGTTTGTTTAAATCTTCTGTTGTACTTTGTGATTACATTAGATTGGATGTATAATTTTATTTGATTGTCATTCTTTTCTTTTAAATTTGTTTTCATGATAAGATTTTTACGGTGAATGATTTGATATTTTATTCTTTCTATGTCTTTCAGCTACAATTTCTTCTTAGATACTCCATATCATTCATCTACTAGTTTTTTCATTCACAAGATAGAACGAATTGATATTACGAAAAGAAAGAACAAGCATCAATGTATCGTCTTTTATTAGAAAACTAGGAAGATTGTAAATCTACTTCAAACATACCAATATTATGAAACTCCGTACTTCCTAGCATTTTGAGACGGTGAGTCCTTTGTTTTTTTTTTGTCAACTTTGCTGAAAGTTATTTTGTTGAAGGATATTTGAGTATTTTTGTCAATTTTTTTTTGACACTTTTTGTTTCTGCCTCTTGGATTAGATTAGGTATAGGGTTACTAAAACATAAAGGAGTGAATATTAGAGCATTGAAGAACTGACACAGGCAAATCTTAAGAGGGCTTTTTATCTTCATAGCCATGATCCACCAGTTGTCTATAAATACCTTTAGTATGATAATATATTTATTAGTGGTAATCAAGGGGAAGTTAAGATTGGTGGCCTTGGCTTGGCTGTAAATTTGTAAAACTACAAAAATCTCATATTGCTCATTTTGCTGGTATGCTCTTTCTTAGATAACATTGTACTGATTTTTTTTTGTTGAGCTCTTTCGATGATTATTGACCTGCAGGTTGCTATATCACTCCTAAAAAGGTTTTCATTTGTATTAGAGTACGAGTATTAGTTACTGGATTTCATATACTTTTCCATTTGCTGCATAATAATTGAAGAGATTAAAAAGTGTGGTGATGGTAAATCAATAAATAAATCTAGTAAATGTGGAGCAACATTATCATGTCTTAGTATCAGGAATGTGGAACTTTTTCATACACTACAGCTTCACATTTACTATTGATACTAAAATCGTAACTGTTATCAGTTCCACATAAACTGTTTCGAGTTGTTTTACTGTGCATAGTAACTGATAAATCTTTTCTTACCTATTTTGTCCCACATTTAACCCGATTTGTTAGAATTTAGACGCTTTGTGTTTATTTCGCTTATTAGTCGAGTCTAGTGTAATTAGTGTCATTTTACTATATTTCTCGAGAATTGGTACTGCTTTGTTAATTCTATAGTACTTTTTAAGTACCGAGGTATGTTTGACACATCTTCACCTTCTTTTTAAAGCGGACTAATGTTGAGGAGCTTTACTAGTAGAGATAAGAACTAAAAACTCCTATATTCATTTTCAGCCCATTACATATAGACTATGACACAAATTTACTTTTTAGGATTCAATCAAGCATAGGCCACTTAAATCTGGTGAGATGGATTAGTTGTATGTTGCTTCTATAATCTTATGTTTAAGAGACCAAGACCTGCTGAAGATTTTTATTGCTCGGAATCTTATGACGTCTGCAACTGGTTCAGTGAATCTAGGTTGGATATTTTGTGTTTAATCATTTTTTGTGTGCAATTTCACAACTAGAGGACATCGTAGTATTTTGGGTTATTTGGTTATTTGTGTTTCACCTATATCATACAGACTTACATGGAAAATATACCAGGGAGTTCAACTGCAAATGAGCTAAAGATATTACTGATATTCTTTTTATATGCGATGGACAGAATTATGAAATAAGTGTATACTCAGGATTATTCTGGAACCTATATTGATTATGTTTACATGGTATCTAACATGCATGTGTTGTATGAACCACGTCATAAAGCTTACCATTCACGGATTTCCAAAAATAAGTTAGTTCATTTGGTACTTTCTGTCATTATGGTCAACTGCTCACATTTTCATTGTCTAGTAAAAATGAGAGAGCGCATTTCAATTAAGTTGGACAAGCTAGTGTTCAGAGGTTTGAAATATTGAAATGCCTGCTGCTAGCTCTAATTAATGTCTTGAGCACAATAATCAGCCATTCAGGTATGTAGATTTCTAATATTGATTTTCCTAACGATCTCAGTTCAATAACTTTAATTACCTCGTATTTGTTTGTTGGATGACTTAGTCACTTTATATATTCCAAAGAAAACACTTTGACACATGTTACTCAGTTTGAATGTGTGTCATTACATAACACATATATTCAGGTTGGCTTTTCACTAGACTTATTGTTAACTACTTCCCCTTCAAAAAAGTACCTCATTAAATAGTGATTCGTTTGCAGGCATGGGAGACCAAATGAAAGATGACATTCAGTTGCTGGAGCACAACAAACTGTTTTTTTAACAATGATATATAACTCAAAGTTATGATCTAGTTGACGATGGCAGAATAGTGGAATGCATGTTATTATTGAAGATACTAAGGCAATTTGTTTTATGTATTTTGTTAGTTTTCAGTGGATACAATTTGATGGTGTTGTTTTGGATAATGTAGAAATAGTTTTGTTGGTTAGTAATATTACTCTTCATAAGTAATACGGAATATAAAGTATTTGGTTCTTTTTCAGGTGGTTATCGTTTTGGTAGCTAGCTATTTTGTAGGTGGTATCGTTTTGAATAATGCAGAGATTTTTTTTGGTGGTTTCTAATATTATTTCATTTGGAATTATTGGATTTTTTTTGATTTTTTAACTAAGATATGGCTTCGGTTATTTATTAAGAGCCGAAGCCTTTAATGTAATTTTAGCTTCGGTTATAGTAATCCACCGAAGCCTTTTATCAATTATTGGATTCGGTTCCTACAGACAACTGAAACCCAAAAAAACTTTTGGCTACGGTTAATCTCATCAACCGAAGCCTTTTACGAGCTTTTGGCTTCGGTTCATAACCGAAGCCACAATTCATAGACTTAATGCTACGCCTTGATTTACAACGCCTATATGACCGAAGCCATATGTCCTTTTTAACCGAAGCCACAAGTGATTTTTGTACTAGTGAGTAATTGAGTCATAGGCCGAGCTATCTTATAAAAATCTTGCACAAACCTTCGATATTAGCCAGCAAGACCTAGGAAACTTCGGATCTTGCCAACATCTTTGGGACTTGCCCAGCTCTCGATAGCTGAAATCTTAGCAAGGTCAACTGTAATACCTTCTTTGTGATAACATGACCCAGAAAAGCTACCTCGGAAAGCCATAACTCACACTTGGAAAACTTATCATACCACTTTTGTTCTCGTAGAATGCCAAGAATAATCTTGAGATGTTCTGCATGCTCAACTTCCGACTTGGAATAAATCAGGATGTCATCAATAAATACAACAACACACTGATCCAAATACTCCCTGAAAGTTTTGTTCATCTGATCCATAAAAACAGTAGGAGCATTGGTTAGTCCAAAAGGCATGACTTTGAATTCATAATGTCCATACCTCGAACTGAAAGCCATCTTCGGAATATCTGATTCTCGGATGGGAATTTGGTGGTATCCAGACCTTAGATCGATCTTGGAAAACACAAAAGCACCCTTAAGTTGATCAAAGAGATCATCAATTCTGGGCAAAGGATATTTGTTCTTGATCGTAACCTTGTTGAGTACACGATAATCAATACATAGGCGCATCGAACCGTCTTTCTTCTTGACAAAAAGAACAGGAGCGCCCCAAGGGGAAGAACTTGGACGAATGAAATCTTTCTCAATCATTTCATCCAATTGCTTGCGCAACTCTTGCAACTCAGCAGGAGCCATTCTGTAAGGTGCTTTGGCGATCGGGCCAGTACCATGCACGAGTTCAACAGTGAATTCCACATCTCTTTCAGGTGGAATACCTGGCAACTCCTCGGGAAATACATCTGCATAGTCACACACTATACGTACTTCCTCGAGTTTAGGGAGTTCAGCGGTTACAGTTATCGTAAATAAAAATGCTTGGCAACCTTTACGAGGAGTGGGAGTAGTAACAGCGCCAGCTGCAATAGCGATGTTGGTTGTTGTTTTCTTCGGGCAGTAGGTAAAGCGGTGCCCCACTTCTCCACAGTGGAAACAGGTAACAGGGTTTCCTTCACAAGTCAATCCCGGATGATAAGCCTTCTCCTTGGGCCATTACAAGTGATGGTAGTTTCTTACAAACTGATCCGGCAACTGAACTAAAAACTCGATTAGGATACGCTAGAATCATGGTGGAATTACAGGTGGATCAATTCTTCCCAAAAGTTCTCCGATTTCTAGATGAGAAGCAACAGGTGATTGAAGTGGATATTGAATACGAGTGGAAACCTGTGACATGTACGAAATGCAAGAAGATAGGACATGAACAAATCAAGTGCAGGGCTGAGAACAAACAAAAGGGTATGCCAGTGCAACACCAAAAATTAGTCCAGAAAGTTTGGAAATGTGTGGAACACCCTACGTCCAAACTGTCGAGTGAGCGAATGGAGGGGACAACTAAGCAAAGGGAGTCTAGTTCGATTCCAAGAGAGGAACATGAAATCAGAATTCCTGTTAACAACTTCATCCAAGGTAACTCACAATCTCCGCAACTGAATAAGGAGTCCTATATGACTGTACTGTCCTCTTCAGGAAGGAATTCACATAGGACTGAGGGCGACTTAAACAGCCCATCAATCAATGATTAAGTGGGGATTTTGGAATATCCGGGGAATGAATAAAAGTAAGAAGCAAGTTCAGATAAATAAGTTTCTTACTCAGAATAATGTAGCGTTGTTTGGGCTACTAGAAACCAAAATTAAGCAAAAGAATGTCAATAAGGTGATTAATTCTTTCAAATATTGGAGTATTTCGACTAATACATCCAATCACCCGGGAGGTCGGATTTGGGTCCTCTGGCAGCCGCACTTATTTGATGTTCAATTTATGGAGTATGATACACAATACATACATGTGAGAGTTACATCCAAGATGCAGCAAAATAGCTTTCTTACTACTTTTGTTTATGCCTATAATGGCATATATGAACGAAAATCCCTCTGGAATAACTTAAAAAGGATTGCACAAGCGTCTTCCTCTCCTTGGGCCATTGGAGGGGATTTCAACTGTGTTCTCCATCATAATGAAAGAGTAGGCGGATCTTTTTCTACGGCAGAGGCAGATCCTTTTAAGCATTGCATAAATCATTGTGAGATGATCCATAGTCCTGAAATAGGGGCCCTATACACTTGGAACAATAAACAACAACCTGAAGATCGAGTGTATAGTAGGCTTGACAGATTGTTAGTGAACCAGGACTGGTTGAATTGCTTCCCTGATGCTATAGCAAACTTTCTTCCTGAAGGACCATTCGATCACACACCTTGCCTGATCCAGGATAATACCCATATTGAAAGAAGACCCAAATCGTTTAAATTCTTCAATATGTGGACCAAATCTCCTAACTTTAATGACATTTGAAAAATGGATGGCAAGGTCATATCAGTGGTACTAATTCCTACAGACTGGTGAAAAAACTCAAGGCACTGAAGCCAGCATTGAAGTCACTTAATAAGGCCCAATTTACAAACATAGAGCAGAATTCTGATTTAGCTTATACTAAGCTGATGCATATACAGCAGCAATTGGGTATTCAGCCTAATAACATAGATTTAATTCAGCAGGAATGCGAAATCAGGGATACCTACAACCAATTAGAAGAAGCTCGGATGGATTTCATGAAACAAAAAGCTAAGGTGACATGGAGTGTGGAAGGAGATACCAACTCGACATTCTTTCATGGAATGCTGAAATCCACAAGGAGGAAAAACCAAGTCTTACAAATTGAAGATCAGAACGGAATTTTACATACTAATAATGCAGGTATACAAGGCAGCTTCACAAGGTTCTATGAAGAGTTACTTGGAAAGAGTGAGGCCACTGTACGAATCAATAAGAAAGTCGTCGCTATGGGCAATAAATGTGATCAACATCATAAGGAAATTTTAATTGCACCAGTAACTAAGGAAGAGATTAAAGACACTATTTTTAACGTCCCAAACGATAAAGCACCGGGTCCGGACGGATATTCGAGTCATTTCTTCAAACATAGCTGGGTTGTTGTGGGTCAAGACGTGATTGCGGCTGTCAAGGAATTCTTCATAAATGGTAAGCTTCTTAAGCAATTGAATGCTACCAACATTACTCTGATCCCGAAGGTACCTTGTCCTACTTTTTTTTGGGTGAAATGTAAGTGATTATATTCATCCAAAAAATATACAATGAGAGCATATACTGTACAATCGTATATCAAGACAGGAAAAAAAGACCAAAATTACAACATAACAAACTGTAAGCATCCCAAGCCGTGAGGCCTAGCAGTCGTAGCCAATTCCACGAAGGTAATTACGGTCTTCCTGAGTTATATCATCTGCATCCTGTATCTTAATTCAACTTTTAGTCTCCGATATGATTTGCCTCGCCACCCTTTCCGGTCTAGAAATAATTCCTTCTACTCGAGCTTTGTTGCGTTGATTCCATACGTGATAATAAGAAGCCATCAGAGTACAAGCTTTTGCCTTCCATTGTATCGAACCATCAGCAGTATCAATGGATTGATCCATGTTTGGCATCCATCCAGTACTATCTGCTATGATCCTCAGCACTCTTTTACTATAAGCACAATCAAAGAAAAGGTGAATGTCCGTTTCTTCATCAGCATAGCATAACCAGCAGCGGTCATCATCACAACATCCAAACTTGCGAAGCTTCGAATTTGTATTGATCCCCTTATGAACAATAATCCACGCAATTAGGCTGTGTTTCTGAATGTTCCAAGTATTCCAAACCGTAGTCGTCCAAGCGGGTCTTGCCGGTTGTGGGCATAGCCATTTATACCCGCTTCTAGTCGAATATCCCTTCTCATCCAGGAGCCATTTCCCATTATCAAATCCGGCCTTCAATCTGTCCTTATCCTTGCAGATCATCTTCCATCCCCAAGATGCATCTTTGGGCGGGCAATAGTCATGCCAGGACCCCGTTTTTATATATAAAGTCGAGACCCATTTTATCTATAAGCTGTCCCTCTTCGCATATATCCAGCTAACGAGCTTCCCAATGGTCGCAATGTTACCTTCACCTGTTTTTTTTATACCCAGTCCACCCATATCTTTAGGAGAGGTAACAGTTTCCCAAGCAACAAGAGGCACCCTCCTATAATCCGCACTTCCGTCCCATAAATAATTTCTACATATGGCCTCAATTCTTTTGATTACGTGTTTCGGAAGAAGAAAAATGCTTGCCCAATAACTGTGGAGTGTATTGAGCACGGAGTTAATTAACGTAACCCGACCAGCGTAGGACAATTTGCGAGCCCCGATACTTCTAATACGAGCAATGATTTTCTCCGTGAGAACATTGCATTCTGTCCTACTTATTTTGCCAGGCTGCACCGGCACCCCCAGGTATCGAAATGGCAAATCCCCTTTTTTTATGCGTGTGACCTGCCAAATATCCTCAATAACCTGCTTTTGAACACCACAGTAATAAGCCTCCGACTTATCCTTATTCACTTTAAGACCCGAGGTTTGAGAGAATGTGGATAGTGCACGCATAAGTAGCATTATAGAAGCAACTTCACCTTTACAGAACATAAGAAGATCATCCGCAAAAATTAGGTGTGTGAGTTTCAGTTCCTTACATTGGGGATGGTATCGAAAAGGCCAATACGAGGTGGCGTAGGCAATAGTCCTTGAAAAATACTCCATACACAGGGTGAATATGAGTGGTGATATGGGATCTCCCTGTCGAAGACCACGCTTGCCTTTGAAAAAACCAAACGGGCTTCCATTGAGCACAATAGAGTAAGAGGTGGTAGTAATGCATTCCATAACCAAATTAGTAAACTTATCAGGGAAGTTTAGCTTCTTCATCATGTCCTCCACAAAGGCCCACTCGATGGAATCATAAGCCTTCTGAATATCTAGCTTAAACATACATCTCGAAGTGGCATTCTTCCTCTTGTACATCTTTACCAGGTCTTGACATATTAGGACGTTTTCGATAATCAATCGCCCCTTAATGAACGCCCCCTGATTGCGGTGGACTATATGTGGTAGAACAGCATTCAATCTGTTACACAGAAGCTTCGAAATGACCTTATATATCACATTACAACACGCAATCGGTCTAAATTGTGACACATTTTCCGGACGATCAGTTTTGGGAATAAGTGTGATATTCGTGGCATTGATTTGTTTCAGCAGCTTTCCATGTTGGAAGAAATCCTTTACCGCCCCACTAATATCTTCACCCACTATTCCCCAAGCATCCTTGTAAAACGAACTCGAGTACCCATCCGGGCCTGGGGCTTTATCCCCCGGAATACTAAAAACCGCTCTTTGAATCTCCTCATTACTGACAGGCGCAAGAAGCGAGATATGATGTGAACTATTGCATATAGGGCCTTGAGCTATAATAGAATCCCGTACAGGCTGCACTTGCTTCGTATGACCCAACAGTTCCTGATAATAAGTCAAAAACGCATTTTGTATACTGTCAGTTTCAGTGCAGTCATTACCTGTAGCATCTTTAATGTGATTTATCTTGTTTCTATTCATTCGTTGCCTAATCACTTGGTGGAAGTACTTTGTATTTGAGTCACCTTCTTCCAACCATTTCGCTTGTCCTACTTCTGTTAAACAGTTTAGGCCTATAGTGTGCTGTAATGTTGTGTATAAATGCATATCAAAGATTATGTGCAAAAGGCTCGCTTATGTTCTTCCACATCTGATTTCAGCTACTCAGGGCGGATTTGTCAAAAGGCGAAGCATTATCGAGAATATACTTATTTGTCAGGATATTGTGAATCTTTATAAGAGGAAGGCTGTATCCCCGAGATGTCTGTTTAAAATCGACCTCCAAAAAGCGTATGATTCTATTGAGTGGGAATGCTTATTTCAGATGATGAAGGAGCTACATTTTCCTGAACATATCTGCAATTTGGTTCGGGAATGTGTGTCTACTGTAACATATTCTTTAAGCCTTAATGGGGAGCTGTTTGGGTGGTTCAAGGGGAATAGAGGATTGAGACAAGGGGACCCGTTATCTCCTCTTTTATTCACCATATGTATGGAATATCAATCTCGATTACTCAATGTTACCACCTCGACGATGAAGTTCAAGTTCCACCCGCTTTGCAAGCAAATGAAACTAAGCAGTCTGATGTTCGCGGATGATATTCTCTTATTTTCTAAAGGGGATATCGACTCTATTTTGGTGAATCTTAGAACTTTTTCTACGTTTTCTAATGCTTCAGGATTACAAATGACAAGGGCAAATCTAGTGTTTTTTTCAATGGCGTTAAGAGCGAAATTCAGCAGGAGGTCTCTTACATCTCGGGATGTGCTGAAGGTACCCTTCCTTTTAGGTATCTCGGAATACCTATCAAACCCGGGAAATTAAGCATTAATGATTGTTAGCCTATTTTTGACAATATGTTGGACAGGATAATGAGGCTGGGCACGAGAAAACTTTCTTACGCCGGGCGTTTGATTCTCGTTAAGTCGATATTTAGAACGCTACACTCATATTGGTCTGCTATGTTCGTCTTGCCCAAAGGAATTATTGTAAAGATTGAGGCTATATGTAGAAATTTTCTTTGGGACAGTGGAGCCAATTTTACTAAGACCCCTACTGTTTCATGGGAAAAAATCTGCAAGGACAAAAAGAAAGGCGGTCTGGGACTGAAAGTGGAGAGCATTTGGAACAAGGCTCTTATCGGGAAATTGGTTTGGTGGGCTTTCAACTGTCCAACCAAATTATGGGTTCAATGGGTGCATTGTAACTATCTCAAAGGAACATCCCGGACAAATTACTCTCCTCCAGCTGATTCGAATTGGACTTGGAAGAAGATTTGCAGTATAAAGAACTTGCTACAGCCCGCGTATGATAACGATGAATGGAATGAAAGATCGGGCAAGATGTATACTGTTGCAAAAGGCTACAATTGGATGGTGTTGGCGACTCCAGATGTGAATTGGAGCCATTTTATTTGGAGCAAATGGATAGTACCCAAACACAGCTTTGTGTCCTGGTTATACTACAACAATGGCCTCAACACCAAAGATAAATTACATAGACTAAACATCAGTATGGACTTGGATTGCTGTCTGTGCGCGCAAGGGGTGGAATCGTCTCATCACCTTTTCTTCTCTTACTCGTACAGTACACGCATAATCCAGGGGCTTCAGACGTGGACAGGGACGGGTATATCGATGAGCAATGACCAGCCCTGGAGAAAACACAGAAGGTACTCTAGACTTAGAGTGGGGATTCTAAACGGAATTATTTGTGCTGCTATTTATCACATCTGGATACAAAGGAATAGGAGCATAATGGAGCAAGTTATGATTCGACCAGAAAGATGCATCCAAAACACAATAAAAGACACGAGATTAAGAATAAAACAACAACTCAAAGGAAAGATCTCTAGTACAGATAGAAAGTGGAAAGATAAAATTATGTAATCTTGTTGAGGCCATCACTCGGGTGGTTCTCAATTTTGTTTGGCTGGATAGCTTTGGTTGTAATTATTTGATATCTTTATTATATTTACATTTTAACCAAAAAAAAGGAAGTTTTTTTTATTTACGAAAATTTAGCCATTAATGATTCTATTACGAAGCTTCGCGAATAATTATTTTCTTACGCGAGGTTTACTCGATTTGCTTTAAAATATCTTTAACTATTTTACGATTCTTATTTTTATCAACTTATAAATCATTTGAGACATTTTCCTCATATTTTGGACCGACAAAGTTTCTTGTCGCAATTTAACTACGTTTTACTAACACGTTTCATTTTATCACTTTAAACCGTAAACCTAAGATTCTTTTCTTGTCATTGAATTGAGGCTTTAATACTCAAAATTTTCATTCCTTCCCTTATCCTTTTTGGCCGGTCAACCTATGCTGATAAACACTTTTGATTCTTCATCCACCTTAATTCCATTTACGCTCATTTAACTTTAGTAACCTCGTCCTCCCTTACATTCATGTGTGCATTTACAAAAATTGTTGTTACAACATCTTTTTTTTTCCTTCCTTTTGACTGAGCACTTTCTCCCTCCTCCCTAGGAAGATTTTTGTTTAATTCGAGTCCTAATCGTCTCATATTCATCGTCGAATCAATCCTCTTTCCAATTCCTTCCTTAAGGAAATAATTGATGTCGTTTTCGATCATTATTTACCTTGATTTTTAGCTTTACTCATGATATTTTTCTGCCATGAGTTTTACATATTGTAGGGTTCGTGGACGATCCTGAAGCTGACGAGTATATTATCGATTCAGACTTGGATTAGAGGTAACGTCGATGTTACTCGGTATTTCGTGTTTTTAATTGTGTAATTGCATGTATATATTTTATATTTCATTTTTGATAATATATGTATGTCATATAATCTGGAAAATTTTTAAAAGTTGAAAATTTGCATGTTTCGGTATTTTTGTCGCTTTTACGAGATTAACGATTAAATTGTTGAATTAGTTTGTAAAAATGTAATATTCGGCCTAAACTTTTAATATATGTTTATATTCTGTAAAAATGAGGTTTTTGATGATTTTTAATAATTTAGTATTTTCTGATATTTTAGTTACCGATTATTGAATTATTACCGTTTACGAACAAAAACGATTAAAAGCCGATTTTTAGTTCTAGTACTTAAACATTTTATTTTAATCTGATTTTTGACGTAGTGAAACTTTCTGATGAAATAGAAGTTTTTGATTTTTTTCATCATTTTTCGGAATTGTTAAGTGGATGAAGTAATTAATCACTTTAAATCATCGTTTATCATTAAAACCGCGTTTGTCGTTTAAATTCTCGATTTCTGGTCGTATGATTAAATCTGGAAAAATATGATTCTGATGATTTCATAATAAAATGTAACTTTATGATTTTTAGTGCTTTAATAAAATGTTAGGAACGATAAGTTTTATTAATGGAATCGTTAATTGTGAAAACGGGTTTAAAAGACGGTTTTAACGGGATTTATTAAATCTGGAATTTTTGGAAATCTGGAAAAAAATAGTAGTTTCTGGAAAATAATAATTTTTAAGTTTAATAATAATTTTTGGATATTAATACGTAAATCGTTTTGTAATTACTCTTTTTACTAATCGTTATTGTCGAGATTAGACAACTAACGAGAAAACCCTTTAAAAACCGAGTCTAAGTATTCTGGAAAATTTTCTTTTCTGGACAGAATGTCCATAGATATATTTTAGTTATTTTGCGTACTTTTTGTACTATTTATTGAAGTCTTTAATTAATAGTAGCGATTTTTGGACAAATTACGATTTATCGTTAAAAGGCTTCGTCTTACCTAAAAGAATTATTTTTCCAGCAATTTTGAAAAGGTTTAAATCTGAAACTTTAAGATTTAAATCATCCCTTAACATACTCTAAATATATTCATTCGTTTAGTTAAATAAAAGACGTTAAAAGATTTAATTTAACATTTGCCGTAAAATCCTATTTTTAATCGTGTTGTCGAAACTAATAGTAATTAGGGAATTTTAGCTTTTTAACTTTTGAAAAACACCTTGATTAGTAGTATTAAAATGCTTAAGACATTTTTAATCATTTCATAACACTTGTACGATATTTTAATAATGTCATAAACCCGATTGTTCCCGTTTTTGAAATTAATATCGTTAAGGCGGAAAGTATTAGTTTTATAAATCTATATCGTTTACTAAAAATGTTGAATTAATAAAAGCTAATGTTTTCGCTATTTTTATATGATGCTATTTTTAGTAAAGTATCTAAAAATAGAAGTTTCCTAAAATAGAAAGTTTCCTCTTTTGGAAAGTGATCCTTTTCCTTTTGTTCTCTTATTATTTATAATGATTATATCTTTTGAATATCGATAATGACCTTGTTTTGGAGTTATGGAATAAGGACAAATGTGGGTTTAGAGTAATATAGTCTGGGATGTACGTTTTGCCATCAACTGTAAGGCTGGTGTGTCTCTATGGGGCACATTGGTTGTTGAACTGAGCATGGTTTGTGTTCAGGAGGGTGTATGTTTACCTTAAACTTAGATATCGCATCGTATAAGTCGCGTCGGGTTGAACTGGATATGGTTTGTATCCAGGAGGGGTGTGCACTACTTAAACCAGGAACTCGTTGCACGCCGTCCTGTTATAATTGAGTTGCCTAGTTAGAGTCTGGATTCTGTTATGAGTTAAGTCTACAGTTCTCGAAGCTAGTTTCTAGTCTAGTGAAAGTCTAGATTCTACATTAACCCTATCCATAACGCCACATTGATTACTTTATTTATTATCGATATAAATTGGTTGTAGGTTGGCAAATATTTTTATGTTTCTTCGGAAACCCATTTTATAACTTTGATTTACGCTGAAAGCTTTTTTTTAATATGCTGTTTTACTGTTTTACTGTTTTACTATTTTTTTCTATAGTAGTAATTACAGATTTAAAATTATGTTATACGGCTGGGAGAACGTTGACGTTGCTCCCCACTGATTGTGGCTGTTATGTTTAACATGGCAGGTATACTTGTGTGCGGGTGTGGGCTAGCGGGCAATTTGGATCCTGCTCATTTTCTTTTTAATAATTATGTCTTGTGGATGTTTAAACCCCTTTCTTTTGGATTGTTTAATTTTCGGCCATTTTATTTTGGGCCTAATGTTTGGACTTACCGTTTTAATTTTATTAAGACATAGTTACAGCGTGTTTTAATCCCGACTCTACAGTGTTTCCGCCACTGTATCGCGTTATATTTCTAGGGGATTACACCATTACTACCGCCAAATTCCCGACCAATGGGACCAAGGCAAATAAAACGGTTACATTTCTCAAAACACTTTTTAGCACATACCGTTAACATGCCGAAACTTCAATTAATGAAGTTAAGGAACCCTAAAACGGTTATACCCACGGAACGTTTGTTTTATACAACACCATCACCACCATCAAAATTCCAGTCAATGGAATCGACGAGTGCGGTCGCACCTTTTAAAAAGTTTGTCTAAAAACCGTTTCACCACCTAAATTCTGCAATAAGGATTTGGTCACACTAACCAAAGCTCCGTCATAGCCACCACGTTCTCTCACGAACACCGTCTACACCACGAACTTCAAACTCCTAATTAATAGTAGTCCCGATAAAATCACAACGCCATAATTTTTCGAAACCGGTTGTTTCAGAACCACGTTTCTTTTACAAAATCACAACTGACACTTTTTCTATCGTCGAATCCTCGACACTCGCATAGCAACACTTCCGACACACCACAAGCGATGTCACTAAACCATAGCCATACCGGTTTTACAAAAAAATCTCACTCTCAAAAAAGAAAAGTTTGTTTTCAAAACCCATCCGTTTTCGAAAACATCAAAACTCTTTGATTCCGAGCCGAGATCGAGATCAATTAATTACGTCGTACAATCGTGTGATTAACTGTCTGTGTTAGTTACTAAGGTCACCTCCATTCGGGGTCTTACATTTTGGGTCGTCTCGTCCTGAGAAGTCCTCTTCTTTAAATCTCACTCCCGAGATTTATGTCAAGTCGTCTCGTTCTTGAGATACAAGTCTATTAGGGGCTTTGCCGAATACACCGAAAGTCTAAAGCACCTGAGTCCCTTATTCGATCAGCGCAAACACGCGCAAATCATGGGTCTCATTTCCGTGTCGCTCAACTACGAGCATTCCTCGAGTCTTTAAGTCACCCGGTAGATTCATCCTGACCTCCGACATTTTCTTACAGAATCACTCCCCAACATGTCCCTAGATCCAAGAGTCATTGAAAACATCTGCAATGATGTCAATACCCTAACCGAAGTTCACGATGTCTGCACTTCGATAAACTGTCTGACCTCCTTCGTTCGTCACATCCATAACGCCTCAGTTTCCTCGAAAGTAGGGGCACAGAGAGCGAAGCAAATGCCATTTCAGGCGATTACCATACCCAAGAACTTATCCCAAGTACGTCATCCCAATGCTCCGCACGGGCAAAACCTCCTAAGGCCAAAACTGAAATAACCTCGAGGCCGCACAAGGCCCTATCTGACGAGGCACGAACGCCGCAGAAAAAGTTTACCAAAATCATTTCATCCTACACAAAAACTCTCAAGCACCTAGTCGATCAAGGGTTACTCTTACCCATGGGTTCCGCTCCGGCCCCACCAATCGACAAGCGAAGCAAAATTGGAGTCCTAATGCGTACTGTCTATTCCATGAAGGTAATGGGCACGATACTGAGGCATGCTTTACATTAAAGCACGTCATCTAAAACATGATCGAAGAAGGAACATTCTCTCCCGCGAAACTTCAAAAAGCAAACTTAACCTTCAGTGTCATCGAGGGAGAAATAGTGACATCGGTAGTCGTCACAAGTTATTTCACACCCCTCAATGATTCACCAACGGAAACCAGCCCTAAACACCCATCAAGGGGCGCGTCTCTAGCTATATAAGGATCTAAGACCCAGGGGACAATCATGGTCCCAAGGTCAGGTCAGTGTCACAATATGGTCAAGTAATAACGGTCGAATCGAGACAAAAAGTTCTCCTAGGGGCAGTGAGTCCGGTCTTAGCTACATTCTAAGTTTGTTTTTGGGCCTATACTTGAATATAATAATAAATGTCTTTTCTTTTTTGCAAATCGATTCAGGAGGTGCGAGGGGACCTGTCCTCCACCTGCCCAAAAACATATCTCGGGCACATAGCCCATTTATTATCAATAAAAACTTTTTTTCCTTCACAACGCGCCTCGACAATCGTTTGATTTATAATAATGCACTTCCTTGCTTAAAACTCGATACTATGCCATTTATTGATAGCAGTCAATCAAACCATAAGGGCTACAACTAATGGCCCACCTAACTTCACCCTAAAAAGCGATCAGGCACAACTATTCTAAACCCAACCCATAATCGACTTCCTAGCCGAAAACCCAACATAGGAAACCCACACAACCAATAACCGATTGGTGACCACACACCCATGTCAGTCAAACTAGACTTCCCAGTAACCAATAACGTAGCCGAATACGAAGCTTGCCTAATAGGGCTAAAAGCTGCCGCAGCACTAGGGATTAAAAATCTTAGAGTTCACGGAGATTCATCCTTAGTAGTCAACCAAGCCACATGCATTTGGAAGGTCTATGCGAAAGCCTAGCTCCATACCAAACCAAAATAGAGACAATATCCCGAGAGTTCACCGAGACCAACTTCATACATACCCCGCGAGGAAAGTCAACTCGCTGACGCCCTATCCAAGCTATCCTTACTAATAAACATGCACGACAACCTTTTCTCTATACTTATCTGCGTAGAGAGAAGTGAGCAACCCGCCTACATCCACAACATCGAAACCAATGACACCGCTGAAGAACCTTGGTACAAAGTGATCCTAGACTTGAAAACCAAAGGATAACACCGACCTAACACAAACACCAAAAACAAACGTGCCCTAAGAATACAAGCCGCCGACTACGTCCTAAACCAAGGATTACTATACAAACATACCCACAAGGAGTGATCCTTAGATGCATAAACAAAACCCAATCCGAAAAAGTCATGGAAGAAATACATGACGGGGAATGCGGACCCCACATGAGCGCACACCTATTAGCCCGAAAGATAATGAGATTGGGCTATTACTGGATCACCCTAGAAGCAGACTGTCGACGTCATCTCCGTCACTGTCACAACTGTCAAATATTTGCCAACATCCAACACCTACCACCATACCCACTCCACACAACAACAACACCCTGGCCCTTCTCTACCTAGGGAATAGACATCATAGGAAAGGTACACCCATCCGGAACCGGCGGACACTGTTTTATACTTGATGGTAAGGATTTGTCACATCCCTAACCGTCAAAAAACTACCGATTACACCTAGTGGGTAGCTAGGGCAAGTCGGGATCGTATCCACGAGGACGGTAAGGCAAAGTTTAGACTATGTCTACCTAAAACAAGACTAGGTCACCAAAACAAACACAAAGAAACAATAATTGGAAGACTATGAAGGAGGAGGAGTAAGAACTAGACTAACACTAGAGAATAACTAAACAATGAAACTAATGGAACGAAGACTAACTAAGAGGGTGAACTCAAATATGGAAAGAAGTGGGGTAGGTCGGGTTCATATGAGTAGAAGGGTAATTGGGGTGATCAAGGGTATAGGTGTCTCCTAGTCACTAGAGTCGGTCCGGGCTCTCGCAACTTAGACCGATGTCAAGGTGGGTCCGGGCTCTCGCAACTTAGACCCTAGTCCGCGCTCTCGCGACTAAACTATTCTCAACATTTCCGCATCATAGACAAACGATGAGAAGATGAACACAAGTATGGGAAGCATGGCCACTACAACTCACACAAGCATATCAACAAATACATAGAGTGCCCACAATGTGACTAACAACAAAGATTCACCCTTTTCCCTTAATCAACCCTAATCATCCATAATCTACCCCTAATTCCCCTACTAACCCCACAAGTAATCTACTCACTCATTATCAATGAAAAACTAACAATAATAAGAGAAAGCAACTTGAACATCCCAACATCCATAATGAACAATAACAATAACAATAAACAAAATATAAAGATTCAAACTTGATTAACAAACTAAGAACAAGAGTAAATAAGAGAAGAAGATTATACCAACAAACAATGGATGGAAAAGAAGGGAACTTGTATTAATAAGAAACCCAAATAAAATCCCAAGGTTGTCAAGCTTGGAACAATCTTCAAGAATCCCCTTAATCCAAGAACTAATTACAATGATTAACTACAGATTAAAGAGAGAATTAAACTAATGAGAGTAGCACTAATCTAGGGTTTTGAATGTTAATGGAGGCTTAAACTCGTCTAGGGTATGATAAGATGGTGTCTTAATACAAGAGGGGGGTATATATATAGGGTTACAAGTGGAAAGGAATTGAAAGAAACAAGGCGGAGCTGTAACTGACCCTTCCCGGTCGGGAAGGCTTGGTCCCGATCGGGATGGGCCATCCTTCCCGGTCGGGAAGGACCTTCCCGATCGGGATGGGCTCACAGTAGCCGCGCTTCATGTTCACTTCATCCCGAACGGGATGAGGCCATCCCGAACGGGATGGGTCTTTGTAGGCCTCCCTTAAGAGCTCTTTGGTCCCTCCTTGCCTCTCATGGGTTTCTCGTCGATTCTCGAGACTCGGGATCGGGTCTCGGAGGCTCGGGATTGGGTCCCGAGGTCTCGGGGTCGATTCCAAGGCATCGAGTCATCGTTCCTCTACTCCGTTGGCTCCAAAATGTGTATGTATCGAGTCGGAATCGCTCCAACTCTTCCAAATCGGTCTCGGGAACCTGAAACGAACTAAAGGAAGCATAAGAAACCCCTAAACCGCTCCCAATGAGCGATTCTACAAGGAAAATGGGACCGAAACACAACAAAATAGGCACTACAAACTACACTTATCAACTCCCCCACACTTAACCCTTACTCGCCCTCGAGTAAGCACACACTAAATACTAAACTAGCCGAGTGGGTATTAGCGCACCCTACGCCCTTTCAACTCACGCGAATACACTTAGAGGAAAAGTGCACTCCGCAAGGCAAGTCGGGTCTTGCGACAAAACTGTGGATGCAACCGGACACAAGACATAAAAACAAACAAGCACATAAACAAACAAACAAACACAGGGTTGCACCCAAAGAAAAACAAATACTGCCTCAAAAAGCGGTGAAAGAAGCACCGGTTTAGGACTCGAGGTAAGTGACAACGTTCCCAAGCTAGCAATACCCACCAAGGTGGACTAAACCCTAATAGTATGACGATAAAGCAACAAAAACGTTGGTAACTTACCTAGGTCCTCCTAACTTTCTAAAGACGCACTACGGGACGATCGGCGAAGTGGAAAAGTGAAGAACCACGGTGTTAGTCGACACTGTAGGTGAGTGAGACCCCGCCCCCTTTAGCGTGAGCCAAGAGGGTCATCCCATGTCTAAAACCGCCTAACTAGTCCAAGTAAAAAGGTGGAAAACATGCAAAATGAGGGAAGACCGACTAATGCCGCTATCATCCTTCCTCGGGACTCGGTCCTTTGGTAGGCTCTTCACGGCAAAAGTCGGAGAAAGGCTTATTTTTGTGAGGATTTCTTTTTGTGAGACGGGTTTTCTTTTGGCATTTTCTTTCTTTTCGACATATTTGCTTTGCTTTGCCATGCCATTTCTATTTCTTCTTTTCTATTTTCTTTTTGGCTTTTGTGCCTTTTCTTTTTCTTCATTTCTTTTCTTTCTTTCATTTTTTTTTTCTTTCTTTTTCTTTTCTTTGCCGTTTTGGCAAGATTTGGCATTTTGGCATTTTGATTGTATAACAAGAAAGGTAGCAATCAACAATTTGCAATTTATTGTGTGGAGATGTGTAGGAGGTAGGTGAATGGGTAAGTCGGGACGGAGCCTTCCCTTCAAACCCACAAAAAGTGGAGAACTTGGACTAATCAAACGATCCTAAACACGGTCACCTAGGGGACGAGACTCGGTAACCAAGGCCTTTCACACCGTGGGTGGTCATAATGGTCAAAAGTGCAAATCCCGTAGTAAATTCCTAGTAAGCTAGGTGGACTCAAGGTAAAGGACCAACTAATTCATTGATTTAAGATCATTCTACTAGATTAAAGTCCAAGACTCGATTTACACTACTAGAAAGGGAAAATAGATACTCACACACTAACCTCTAAACAGGGTTTTCGAAAACCATTTACACACAAAACTCAACAAACATAACACATAACAAATACTCAACGAAAACGAAAGAAAAAGAAGCAAAAGCAACAAAACAAGAACAACACAAAACAAAAACATACATAACACAAACACCACCCCTAGCTTCCAAATGAGCAACCAACCAACATCAAACTTTACAAAGCTCCTCCCAAGCACACCTCATCACAATCTCCTCCAAATTCCGCAAGAGACAAAGAAGGAAAAAGGGATAGAAGTTGTTACCGGACATCTTGAAAGCTTTCCAAAGCCATCGGTGGTTTAAGCAACCTATAAGGAAAAGGGGGGCAAACACACGCAACAAAACAAATATACAAGACGATGACACAAAAGAAAAACACACAAAAAGAAAATCTTGTTTTGATTTTTGTGAAAAAATTTCAAATTTTTAGGGGTTTTAAAGATTTTTCGAAAAACTACAAAAATAAAGCTAACTATGCTAGGATATCGCTCCCCCACACTTAAACCGAGCAATGTCCTCATATGCTCAATTGTAGTGTGCGGAGAGACAAAAGAAAAAGAAAAGAAACTACGAAAATAAAGCTAAAAATCAAAAATAAAGTGAAGAAATTGGTAGAATGTGTCCGGCCGGGGTGTAGTCAAGTCACCATGGGCCGAGACAAGAAAAGATATGGATGGGGGAAGAAATAAAAAGAAGGAAATAAAAGGAAATGGGAGGGGAGGGCTAGGTGTAATCAAGTCACCTAGCCCGGATTCCGCCTAAATCCGACTAAATCCTCAAAAAGAAAGAGTGAAAAACTTGTAAAATTGGATTAATCGATTGACTTTCAACGCAATCACGTCATCGGGAGTCGGGAGCAACCATACTACGGCCTCGAAGGCCACTACGATACCCTGACTCAAGGGAAGGGGGCAAACAACGAAAAACAAGCGATAAAAAGACGGAAAAGGAAGGATAGTTACCCAACCCGAGTGGCTAGTAACTCACTTGCTGCATCGTCTCAATGATCATTAGAGGCTCGTCGCTTATCGTCTTGGATGCCATCTCGCTTCACACTTGAAAAGAACTCACGGTAGAGGTAGCGATGGTCCAAGGGGATGAAAATTTATGTGGATTTCAGTGTAAGGTGAGGTGTACGGGTCATATGATAGGAGTAAGGAGGATTAGGGAGGTTGGGAGGGGGTATAATGGATGGGTGGAGTCAAACGCCTAAGAAAAGGCTCAAAAGGGTGAAAGGGGACCATCCCGGTCGGGATGGATGGTCCCGATCGGGTTGATAAACCCTTCCCGATCGGGAAGCTCTCGTCCCGGTCGAGAATGCACTCCAGTGAGTCCGAATTTCTGCACCTTCATCCCGATCGGGATGGCTCCTTCCCGGTCGGGATTCCTCATCCTTCCCGGTCGGGATTCCTCATCCTTCCCGGTCGGGAAGCCCTCTTCTCGGTCGGGATGAGTCTTCTTGGCCTTTCCCAAACCCAAAAGCTTATCATAAGCTTCAGAAAACGACTTCCTCGCTCGCAAACCAAACTCCATCATCGACCTTTCCTTTCACCTATCAACAAAGCTCAACACACATTAAATTCTCTCCCTCACTACGCTCATCAATCAATCCAAATAACAAGAATATCACAAGAAACAAGCTAACTACAAGAAAGAGATATATACAATAAGACGGTTCTTGTGGAACTCCGTCAAACCAAGGTGGTGCTTTCTTCAATCTTTTTCAACAACCATGACCAATTCCATCTCCATCAAGGGCACGTAAGAACAAGTCGAAGGCCCTAGCAAAGTCTTCAATCAAGCATGTCATATAACCGACCACATCCCAAGACTCCTCATGGCCTTGCCTTGACGTTCCCGGGGCATCCTGATCTTCCAAGTTCAACGGCTTGAACTTGTACTTTTGGTCTTTCGGGATATACCCAAACGTCCACCGGTCTTCATATGGCTCCAAGGGAGGCTCATCCTTCTCCTTGCTTTTCAACTTGTCATCAAGCCCATGATTTGGGCACTCATCTTCCTCCAAATCGGAGTCATCATCATCAAGTACATAAGAGTACTTCTCCAAGCTTTGCCCCGGTTCACCCCTAGATCGATGTCTTTCTTGGCGTGGATCATATTGCATGTCTCACCGCTAGTAGGCGAAGTGTTGCCTTGGAGGTCGAACACTATCTTTTCCTCGCCTAACTCAAATGTGATCCTACCGTTCTTCACATCGATCATGGCACCCGCGGTGTGTAGAAATGGGCGCCCAAGGATGATGGGAGTGTTGGCATCTTCCGGCATATCGAGCACGATGAAGTCAACTGGAATGAAGAACTTCCCAATTCTTACCGGCACATCCTCTAGCATCCCTAATGGTCGATTGAGAGATTTATCGGCCATTTAGAGTGTAATGGACGTACATTTCAACTCCTTCATCCCGAGTCGGCAACAAATAGAGTAGAGAATGATGCTCACACTCGCGCCCAAGTCACATAATGCATTCTTGATCATGAAATTGCCTATGGTGCAAGGGATCGAGAAACTACCCGGGTCCTTCAACTTCGGAAGTGTGGAACCTTGAATAAGCTCACTCACCACCATCGTGAACGCTACCGTCTCTTCCTTGTCTATGGACCTCTTCCTAGCCAAGATTTCTTTCATGAATTTACCATATGCCGGGATTTGGGTAAGTAACTCGGTAAACGGGACACTAACATCCAATTTCTTCACAATGCTAAGGAACTTGTCGTATTGAGTGTCCACCCTAGTCTTCATTTGCCTTGATGGGAAAGGCAACTTGATTTGGTACTTGGTTTTCTCAATTGGGGTGGACTCTTCAAAGGACACTTTCCTTTTTCCCTTGTCTTTCTCTTAAAGTGGGGGAGGGTTGTCTTCTTGGGGTTTCTCGACCTCCCATAAGACTTGCTCCTCAATTAGATTATCAAAGCTTGACTCTTCTTGATTTGGAGATGCCATTTCCATTGTCGGTTCTTGCGTTGGCTCTTGCTCATTAGGATGTGGAGGGGAGTCATAAGAGGTACCTCTCATTGTGGTGATAGCATTTACATGCTCAAATGTCGGTGTTTCACCTTGAGAAGGTAGTTGCCCCTTTTGTCTTGAGGAGCTCCCCGAAGCAAGTTGAGATACTTGAGTTTCAAGCATCTTCATACGAGCATCTCTTACCGCATTTTCCCCTTGAATATAAGTGAAGAGCTCATGATGGTTTCTTGATATGTCCATTTGACTTTGTTGCATATCTTGATTGCTCCTTTGTATTTCAATCAAAGTCTTTTGAATGTCGAAATCCCGAGGTGGGGATGATGGATTATGTGGAGTATCGGTGATGGCGAGAGGTATGCCATAATCATGAGTAGGAGACCGGCTCCTAGGCTTGCTTTGTTGTTGATTACCTTGTGTAGCTTGTTGTTGACGGTTCCCTTGGAACCCATGAGAATTGCCTTGATTAAGGCCTTGGTTGTGGTTTTGTTGTCTTTGAAAGTTTTGGTTTCCTTGGAAACCGCCTTAATTGAAGTTCCCTTGTTGGAACCCTTGATTGTTGTTGTGAAAGGTACCTTGGTTATTTTGCTTGAAGTTGTTGAAGGGTCTTGGGTTAGCCGCATAACCTTGGTAACCTTGGTTGTTGTTCCTTAAGGGAGGTGGAACATAGGGACGATGTTGTTGTTGATGTTGAAGTGCTTGTTGTTGAGGGACTTGATTGGAAGCTTGGTATTGATTAGAGTAGGAGGCACCTTGCTTGAACATTTGAAAGGCGTTCACTTGCTCAATACTTCCTCTACAATTCATAGGATCATGACCAACGATTCCACAAGTATCACACATCCTAAAATAAGGTAAAGGAGGTGCAAACCCCAAAGCATTCACTTCTTGAATCGGTTGATGGTGAGAGGAACTAGAGCCTTGGACTTGGTTGAGGTGGCTTTGGAGCTTCTTGTCAATAGTCTCCATGTGTGTTTTCAATTGAGCTCCAAGGTCAATGCTTAACTTGGTGATAGCATCAACCTCATGCATGCCTCCTCGATGTGCCTTCCTAGGCGTAGAGTATTGCGAATTATGCACCGCCATCTCTTCGATTCTCGCCCAAGTTTGGTCGTCATCGACCTCGGTAAACCTACCATTGGAGCCCATGTTAAGAATAGCTCTTGAGTCCTCATAAAGACCGTTCCAAAATTGTTGAACCAAGAACCATTGTGAGAGTCCATGATGGGGGCACGATCTTACCAAAGACTTAAACCGCTCCCAAGCTTCATATAGGCTCTCTTCATCCCTTTGTTGTAACCCGGTGATGGAGGCCCTAAGCAAATTCATCTTTTCCGGAGGGTAAAACTTTTGGTAGAACGCCAAGGCAAGCTTTTTCCAAGTATCGATCCCCATGGTTGCCTTATCGAGACTCTTGATCCATTGCTTCGCTTTTCCAATAAGAGAAAACGGGAAAAGTACCCAACAAATTTGATCTTGAGTAACCCCGGTTTGAGATATAGCGTCACAATAATCGGAGAAAGTCTCCATGTGTTGGTGCGGGTCTTCGGTGGGCAACCCACTAAATTGGTTCCTCTCCACAAGTTGGATAAAATGAGTCTTCGCCACAAAATTCCCGGTATAAGTATCCGGTAATGCACTCGGTCCCGGCAAGATATCCTCGGTGAATGTGGAGTGAGAGGAAAACTTAGGCATTCTTGGATATAAGGGAGAAGATGGTGGTGTAGACGGTGTTGATGTAGATGAAGAGGGGGAACTAGGAGAAGAAGAATCACCAAAAGGATTTACGAAATTCCCTTCGGCCGTCTCTCGATGTGGATTGTTCAAGTCGGCTCCTTGGGCTTGCCCTTGATGAGTATTGCTTGCACTCGGTTGAGAGATCCTAACCCGATTAATCGTCCGTTGGCGAAAGGCTCGAAAGAGTCTCTCCGTCTCTGGATTAAAGAGATAGAAGTCGCCTCCCCTCCTAGGCATACACTAAACACTAGAACAAACGTGAGAACACCTAGTGCTTTATGGGCACTAGGCAACGACAATAAACAAGCACAACTAGAGACAAAGAGAAAAGAAAGCTAAGAAAAGAAGAAAGACTAGAAAATATTCACAAAAGAAGATGGGAGAGCACAAAAAAGGGTAACTAAGTCTAGAAATAAGCAAACTAACTCTAAACAATGCACCGTCCCCAGCAACGGCGCCAAATTGATGGTAAGGATTTGTCACGTCCCTAACCGTCAATAAACTACCGATTACACCTAGTGGGTAGCTAGGGCAAGTCGGGATCGTATCCACGAGGACGGTAAGGCGAAGTTTAGACTATGTCTACCTAAAACAAGACTAGGTCACCAAAACAAACACAAAGAAACAATAATTGGAAGACTATGAAGGAGGAGGAGTAAGAACTAGACTAACACTAGAGAATAACTAAACAATGAAACTAATGGAACGAAGACTAACTAAGAGGGTGAACTCAAATATGGAAAGAAGTGGGGTAGGTCGGGTTCATAGGAGTAGAAGGGTAATTGGGGTGATCAAGGGTATAGGTGTCTCCTAGTCACTAGAGTCGGTCCGGGCTCTCGCAACTTAGACCGATGTCAAGGTGGGTCCGGGCTCTCACAACTTAGACCCTAGTCCACGCTCTCGCGACTAAACTATTCTCAACATTTCCGCATCATAGACAAACAATGAGAAGATGAACACAAGTATGGGAAGCATGGCCACTACAACTCACACAAGCATATCAACAAACACATAGAGTGCCCACAATGTGACTAACAACAAAGATTCACCCTTTTCCCTTAATCAACCCTAATCATCCATAATCTACCCCTAATCCCCCTACTAACCCCACAAGTAATCTACTCACTCATTATCAATGAAAAACTAAAAATAATAAGAGAAAGCAACTTGAACATCCCAACATCCATAATGAACAATAACAATAACAATAAACAAAATATAAAGATTCAAACTTGATTAACAAACTAAGAACAAGAGTAAATAAGAGAAGAAGATTATACCAACAAACAATGGATGAAAAAGAAGAGAACTTGTATTAATAAGAAACCCAAATAAAATCCCAAGGTTGTCAAACTTGGAACAATCTTCAAGAATCCCGTTAATCCAAGAACTAATTACAATGATTAACTAAAGATTAAAGAGAGAATTAAACTAATGAGAGTAGCACTAATCTAGGGTTTTGAATGTTAATGGAGGCTTAAACTCGTCTAGGGTATGATAAGATGGTGTCTTAATACAAGAGGGGGGTATATATATAGGGTTACAAGTGGAAAGGAATTGAAAGAAACAAGGCGGAGCTGCAACTGACCCTTCCCGGTCGGGAAGGCTTGGTCCCGATCGGGATGGGCCATCCTTCCCGGTCGGGAAGGACCTTCCCGATCGGGATGGGCGCACAGTAGCCGCGCTTCATGTTCACTTCATCCCGAACGGGATGAGGCCATCCCGAACGGGATGGGTCTTTGTAGGCCTCCCTTAAGAGCTCTTTGGTCCCTCCTTGCCTCTCATGGGTTTCTCGTCGATTCTCGGGACTCGGGATCGGGTCTCGGAGGCTCGGGATTGGGTCCCGAGGTCTCGGGGTCGATTCCAAGGCATCGTGTCATCGTTCCTCTACTCCATTGGCTCCAAAATGTGTATGTATTGAGTCGGAATCGCTCCAACTCTTCCAAATCGGTCTCGGGAACCTGAAACGAACTAAAGGAAGCATAAGAAACCCCTAAACCGCTCCCAAGGAGCGATTCTACAAGGAAAATGGGACCGAAACACAACAAAATAGACACTACAAACTACACTTATCAATACTAGTGGTCGTTGATTACTTTACCAAATGGGTAGAAGCAGCCTCATACAGCATACTAACCTCCAAACAAGTAGTCAAGTTCCTATAAAACAACATCATCTACTGCTACGGCATACGACAAGAAATCATCAGTGATCAGGGGGGCTCACTTTAGGGCCGACACCCAAAGACTCCTAGACAAATACAAAATCCAACGACACAAATCGTCACACTACAGAGCTCAAAAAAACGGGGCTGCAGAAGCAGCAAACAAAACCTTCGTCACAATCTTTAAGAAAATGATAGACAACTACCGAGATTGGCCCAACAAGATATGTAATCCCCTAGAAAATCTAACGCGATACAGTGGCGGAAACACTGTAGAGTCGGGATTAAAAACACACTGTAACTATGTCTTAGTAAAATTAAAATGGTAAAGTCAAACAATAGGCCTTAAATAAAATGGCTAAAATTTAAAACAATCCACAAAAGGGGTTTCAACAATTCATAAGACATAATTATCAAAATAAACAAGCAGGATCCACACTACTCGCTAGCCCACACCCAGAACACGTATACCTGCCATGTTAAAGCATAACAGCAACAATCAGTGGGGAGCAACGCCAACGTTCTCTCAGCCGTATAACAGGATTTTAAAACTGTAATTACTACTATAAAAAAAATAGTAAAAATGGAAAACAGTAAAATAGCATATTAAAATAAGCTTTCAGCGCAAAACCAAAATATTAAAATGGGTTTCCGAAGAAACATAAAATTTTTGCCAACCTGCAACCAAATTATATCGATAATAATAAAAAATATTCAAAATGGCGTTATGGATATTAGATTAGTGTGCACAAGGCTAGACTTTCACTAGGATAATACTGGAAACTAGCTTCGAGAACTGTAGACTTAACTCATAACAGAATCCAGTCTCTAACTAGGCAACTCAACTATAACAGGACTGCGTGCAGCGATGTCCTGGTTTAAGTAGTATACACCCCTCCTGGACACCAAATTTATCAAGTTCAACTGACGGCGACTAACACGATGCGATATCTAGCTTAAGGGAATAATGCACACTCTCCTGAACACAAACCATGCTCATTTCAACAACCAAATGTGCCTCAAATGGGCGCACCGGCTTTATAGCTGATGGCAAAAACGTACATCCTAGACTGTATTACTCTAACCCCACACTTATCCTTATTCCATAACTCCAAAACAAATCCATTATCGATATTCAAAAGATATAATCATTGTAATAATAAGAGAACAAAAGGGAAAAAGGATCACTTTCCAAAAGAGGAAACATTCTATTTTAGAAAACTTCTATTTTTAGAAACTTTACTAAAAATAGCATCATATCAAAATAGCGAAAATATTAGTTTATACTAATACAACATTTTTAGTAAACGATATAGATTTATAAAACTAATACTTTCGGCCTTAATAATATTAATTGTTAAAGTGAGAACATTTGGGTTTATGAAAGTATTAAAATATGGTACAAGTGTTACAAAATCATTAAAAATGTCTTAAATAGCTTAATACTACTAATTAGGGTGTTTTCAAAAGTTTATAAAATTAAAATTCCCTAATTATTATTAGTATCGACAATACAATAATAAATAGCATTTTACGGCAAATGTCAATTTAAATCTTTTAAAGTCTTTTATTTAATTAAACCATTGAATATATTTGGAGTATGTTAAGGGATGATTTAACTCTTAAAGTTTCAGAATCAAATATTTTTAAAATGGCTGGAAAAATAATTCTTTTAGGTTAGACAAGGCATTTTAACGATAAATCACAATTTGTCCAAAAATCAAAACTTATTAATTAAAGACTTTAATAAATAGTACAAAAATTATGTAAAATAGGTAAAATATATTTATGGACATTCTGTTTAGAAAAGAAAATTTTCCAGAATCCCAAAACTCGGTTTTTAAAGCGTTTTCTTGTGAATCGTCTACTCTCGACAATAATAAAAATAGTAATTACAAAACGATTTAAGTATTAATGTCCAAAAATTATTACTCCCTCCGTCCACTATTTATCGCCCCACTCCATGAATATATGTGAGGAGTATTTTAATGGAGTGGGGCGATAAATAGTGGACGGAGGGAGTATTAAACTTAAAAATCATGATTTTCCAGAAACCACTAATTTCCCAGATTTCCAAAACTTCCAGATTTTAACAAATCCTGTCAAAACCGTCCTTAAAACACTTTTTCACAATTAACGATTCCATTAATAAAACTTATTGTTCCTAACATTTTATTAAAGCACTAAAAATCATAAAGTTACATTTTATTATGAAATCATCAGAATCATATTTTTTTTCTAGATTTAATCATAGGACCAGAAATCGAGAATTTAAACGACAAACGCGGTTTTAACGATAAACAATGATTTAAAGTGATTAATTAATTCATCCACTTAACAATTCCGAAAAATTATGAAAAAATTCATTAACTTCTATTTCATCAGAATGTTTCACCACGTCAAAAATCAGATTAAAATAAGATGTTTAGGTACTAGAACTAAAAATCGACTTTTAATCGTTTTAGTCCGTAAACGGTAATAATTCAATAATTGATAACTAAAATATCAGAAAAATATTAAATTACTAAAAATCATCAAAAACATTATTTTAACAGAATATAAAAATATATTACATTTTTAGGCCAAATATTACGATTTTACAAATTAATATGACGATTTAATCGCTAATCTCGTAAAAGCGATAAAAATACCGAAACATGCAAATTTTCAAATTTTACAAATTTTATAGATTATATGACATACATATATTGTCAAAAATAAAATATAAAAAATATACATGCAATTACACCTATAAAATCATGCAATAACGAGTAACATCGACGTTACCTCTAATCCAAATCTGAATCAATAATATATTCGTCGGCCTCGGGATCGTCTATAAATCCTTCAAAACACGAAAATCATGGTATAAAAATACCATGAGAAAAACTAAGAAAATCAAGGTGAATAACGATCGAAAACAACATCGATTATTACCTTAACGGAAGGATCGGAATAAGGATTAATTTGACGATGAAAATGAGACAATTATGGCTTGAATTGAAGCAAGAATATGCCTTGAGGGGCTGCTGATGACACGGCCAAAAGAAGGAGAAGAAACGGATTTTTTTTGTTTAAGTGTAGAAATGAATATAAGAAAAAATGGATGGTTTCATATGTTGAATAATATTAATATTTGATGAAAACAAGGTGAAACTAGACTAAAATATCCAGCCAAAATAAAAAGAATGGAGCATGAAGAGTTTGTAAATCATAATCAATTAAAGAGAAAAAATATCTTTTTACTTAAAGTTTAAACATAAAGTGTTATGTACATAAAAGTTGTAATCAAATGTGTGACTACATGGTGTTACGGTCCAAAAGAGTCTCTTTTTAGTTGTAGGTTGATAAAAATAAGGATCGTAAATTTTTTAAAAGCATTTCAAAGCAATTCGAGTAAACCTCGCGTTAGAAAATAATTATTTACGAAACTTCGTAATAAAATCATTAAAGGCTAAATTTTCGTAAATAAAAACATTTCTTAGTTTGAAATATTATATAAATGTGTTTACACATTTTTAGGAAAAGAAATAACTTAAATCCGAGCTTAAAACGTTAATCGTAGAGAAATAGAATTTCTCGCGAATAAATAAATTGTTTACGATAAAAATCAAATAAATATGTTTAAAATAAGTAGAATCTTTTAAAATAAAAATAAATATTATTTGACTCAGAAATAAAAATAAAGCTTGGAAAAATGATGAAACAGAATGCCGAAACATGATAGAGTTATAATGAAGTCATAGCGGAAATGATAAAAATGCTAGGAAAATAGCGGGTGTTACAAGATACCCTTTGCATTATGGGGATACCAAACCTTCTACCAAACTCCCACCGGAGCCACACCTGACCCGATTTCATTTTACAGCGTTGTTTTGATCGGTCTATATATGATGCAAGTTCATTTTGCAGCGTTGTTTTGATCTGTCCATATCTCGAGTTATACTTGAAATTTTGTAGTCATTCAAAATGGAGGAGATAGATTTCGAGCTTATCTTTCCAATGACTACTCGTGAAGGTTCATTGAACAAGTATTGACGAAGTTATGTCCCAAACAAGTCAGATGTGCATTGAAAAGCGCTGCTGTTAATTTCTTTGATGAAATTGTTTCTTTTGCCTCGACTTTCTTTAAGGCTTTCAATAAATTCTCGTGGAGAAGATCTGCTATTTTCAAGTCCGTTTAATCACGACTACTCGAGCAAATAAGGGCCTTGCATCTGATTTGGGGCATGGAAAGTAGGTTGATTGTGTTCTCACTTATTCATTGTATCTAGCTATTTAGTTCTAGCCTAGTTCATTTCCCTTTCTTTCTTTTTGTCACTCCTATTATGAGGCTTGACTTTGCTGGTTAGCCTTATCTTTGGGTTGAGTTGTAGGTCATAAATAGCCAAGTACTTGATGAATAAATAATTAAATCTTTATAAAAAAAAAATAGAGTTAAGCTTTGCTTTCCTTTTTGTCTTTGTAGTTCACAAAACAAAGTATTAGAGTAAGTCGCGTTACAAGCTCTATACTCGCTATTTCAATCGAGTGTTTTAATTAGCAGATCTTACGACCCGTGAAACCTTTGTAGCTATAACCCTTAACAGATCGAGGGGGCTCGATCAAACCAAGCCTCTCTTGTAGCCAAACCTGCACGAGCCACGAAACAACGTCAAACTTTCGAACTAAGGCATGTTTCGAAAAAGGAAAGTAGTACCCAGACATACCTGCCAAATGATCCTAGAACCCCGAAAGGGAGCACAATATATCCGCCACGAGCGTCAAGACACGTGATAAGCTCACCTAGAATAAGCAAAGAGGGCGATAGCCCGTGTTCCATCCCCATTACAACATCCAAAACCCAAGGACTACCCCTACGTTCATGCACCAACGCGTTCTCAAAAAGATAATAGTATGCCACTGCGATATTAATAGCCCGTTTACAAGCCAAAGGAAAAATATCACGAGAGCCTTGATGTGAGAATGTCCTAACAAGCAACTTTAGTTCAGTACCACCTTCCCCAAAGAAAACCTTAGCTTCCTCCAGCAAGGGAATGTCCAAAAAATGACGAAATTGTTCCACGAGAATATCATTTTCAAGGGGTATACAGGGTCGACCCAAACACCATCCACCTATAGCATCTAGCTCCTCGGGAAGGGGACAAACATTACCTCCCGAAAAAGCAAAAACATGGTTCTTAACATCCCAAAAACTAGAACATGCCAACAAGAAGGCATCTTGCACTTTAACCCGCTTTAGCGCGGTAAACATAGACAAACCATCACCTGGACAAACCTCAAGGTCACATTTCCTAAGACGACCCATCCACTCGGGTAAGAGACTCCCAAAACCTGACATGACTCAAAATAATACAAAGAAGTTATAAAGAACTATGGGTGATCTAGTATGTCTAAAAGAAGTGCCCATAGGCCGCATATATAGCCTTAATCCCACAACAATTAGGAAATTACGAAAAATTTCAATAACCGAGAATCGGGCCGCCTGAATCCAGGCGCTTCAAGACCGGGCCGCCAGAGCCCAAGCGGCCCAGAATTGAGTCACCCAGGCGTCGAAGCCCTGGGTCATCAGCCTCCTGGCATCCGAATTCCATGCTCTCAGCCATGCTTTACTCCATCAGCTATCACTTGACAACCCCGGACGTCAGGAACGACCTTCTGAAGTCGTTACACCCCTTTCTAGAAGCCCAAATGTCCGCGCAAGAATGACATGTCCACATGGACGATAAATTACGTCCATCGTATCCACCGGACTTAGACGTTTTTTTATTTTGTTGTTAGGGGGATAAGCTACCCCACCTAGGCGTGTTGTAGCCTCGAATGGCATCGTCAATTCGTGTCTGTAGCCCAGTACGACATTATCATTAAGGTATAAAAAGTGGTCTACTTCTTATTTCAAAAGTGGTCTGACCTTTTTCTTTTTTACCTTATTTTGAACATGAATGTCGAGAGAATCACACTTGTCTCCCAACACCGAGCACGTACTCGGTCGAAACACTTTAGCTACAAAGCATTTCTTACATTTTTTCACGTCTCGAGTCAAACATTTTAATTTACTTACTACTTGATTCAACTCCCGGCTCAAACTAACGCATTTCAAAAATTCCAAAAAACATTCTCGTACTCTCATGCAATCCTAATGCATCTAAGATATCCTAAGCTACAAGGAAACCACAAACAAACCAAACCTGAAGTGATTACTTGTCATCTAAGTCAGCATTTCAAAAGATAAACAAAATGCAAGAATAACAAATTAGTTGAAAATACTAAAAGTCTAAAATATACAAACTATACAAAAACCAAACACAAATCGAGTTTACAAACTAGTGAGGACCCCTTGAGGCTGCACCTACAGCCAACACATACTCGCCGATGTCGTCATCCAGATCAAGGATATTAGACTCAGTACCATCCATACCCGACAACATATCCAGGGTAGCTGTCTCAAGCACTCCTCCAACATCCTCGGTAGCGCCCGTAGGAAGACCCTCAGGCTCAGCCTTAGTCTCTCTTTCCTCCCTCAGCTACGAACCTAGCCTCACCCTGCGCCGAGGTGTTATCATGAGTCTGAGCCAACTGCTCCTTAAGCTTGACAATCTCATTATCCCGAGATTGCAGGAGTTGCAGCAACTTGGCCTCATTCGTCTCGAGCTCGGTCACCCGAGTCTCCAGCTGCCTCACCATATCCGGAACATCCTTCAAGTACACCTATACTTGAGGAAAAGACGCAACCAGCCTAGAAAACCAACCCTAGAAAACATATACTTACCGATCGAGGTCCTGAAGTATCACGGGAAAAGGCAGCAGCCGCCCTCGACCCATAGGCCCGGAAGCAGTTGGCAGCCTGCCACAACCGCTGATGGGAAACCGACGAAACCTGAAAGATAAAACCGAACAAATTAGTCAAACAAAACCTAACCCTCAAAAGCCGAGTTCAAGGTAGGTACCAAAACATACCCGGTACACACGGTCACGCCACTCCGTCCCAGACTCCATCCCCACTACTACAAAATTATTAGTTTCTTGACGCTTTAAGCTGGACACTTTTATAAGTGTCCACCCTTCCCTTTATCAAATTTTCTTTGTCTACCCTTTAATGTGTCGAGAATTATTATATATTTAATATAATAATGCATAAACAAATTAAAACCTAGCTCCAAATGTATTGAGAGTCATAGAACTGAGCGCGGTGAATGAAGCATATTTTATCCCGCTTAATTATACCAAAAACGAAATTATAATCAAATCACCGCCCTAATCAAAATAAACGAAATCCCCAAATTAAACTTAATCATTTCTTGATTATATATGTGCGCTGCTTCCTCCTTGATCGATCACCTTCATGATTATTTATCACGGCGTCGAATCCTCCAAAATCGGAATATAAGTTCATTGCTACTCCAATTTCACCTTACATGATTTAAATTTGAGGTATGATTTGTTGTTTCAATTACTTGATAGAATTTGTTCCAACTTTTTCTCCAATTTCGACTGCTTCCTTCTTCGCCGCTTCCTGCTTCTCCAAGTTCGTTTGTGATCTGAAATTTAGGGTTTCTTGGTCTCTTCTGTTCTACGATTGGATATAATTTTCAATTAGATAATGGTCATCTTTTTTCCAGTGATTTTGTTAAGGTTGGATGGAAATAGTCTAGAAATGATTGGTTCTTGTATGATCACATGATTCGGTCTTTTTCCTATGGCTTTTTGCTTAGTTATTTTTTATGTAATCAGTCTAGTTTGAATCTTTTGTTCCGTGCTTATTTGTTTCTAATCGGATGTTAATGGGAATTTTATGATTCGTGATGCGCTTTCTTAGTTCTATCTCGTTAAGTTTGAGCATATATTTTTAGTTAGAGATATTCTATTTCGTTCCAACTTAGGATCGTTGTGCGGAATTTCTATTTCGCTTGTCTGTATCGAATTCTACCCATTTATCACTGTTTCTCCACTTCCTTTTTGTTGTGGCTTTGTTCACTTGTTTTTTCTATCCATTTATAACTGTTTCTCCCCGTTACTTTCCTCCCTTGTTTTTTTTACAATCATGAATGGGGATTAACTAGATAGCATATAGATTAACTACCCTTATCCTATGGGGGAAGGATGGGAAATTAGGAATAATGACACATTTTGTGTGGGTCTTGCCTTTTGATTTGTTTTCCTTTCACTTGGGGTTGCTTCCTTTCTGTAGGGATAATCTCGCAGTTGACTACACTTGAGCACAAATTCCACGTTATTATGAAATGTCAGCTGGTAATATATAGTTTTTCTTAAAGAAGAATCAATAATGTTATTAGCCTCGGCTCCATATTTATGATCACTCTCATACTTTTCCTTTATATTAACGTGGCTTACACATGAACTTGAGACCAATATCCTATTTTCGTTTTATCAAATGAGCCACGCGGACATTGAAGTAAGATACTGGGGGGGGGGGGTTGAACTTGGGAGTTCAAGGCTATGAAATCATCGGCTCGTTTACACCCCTAGTAGTACGAACATAGTACCTTTTACACTCAATTTATACACGAGTTAAGCTAGCTTTCTATTCTCGAAAAATGTTTAGTAGTAGCATTATGTACATGTTCAATTGTGTACATCTTAGAAGTTAGAAGTTCTTGGAGAGAATTAATATTGTGAAATATTGTATGACATTCATTATACATACGTACATACTTTCCACCAAACCAAACCAAATGGAAAATTAAGTAGCTACAATACGGCCATACCATATGTTAGTATATGTTCAGTATAATACCAAGTAGAGCAGTAGTATTCAAAAATCATAATAACATGGGGGGTGGCAACCTATTACATGGAGAAATAGATAGTAGAAACAAATAACAAGGAGAAAAAGGGGGGCGGTGTGCCCATTTTGTTTGCAAAATGGTACGCCATTTCCTGTCTTGTTTCTTCTTCCTCTATATTGGGGCATGCCTTTTGTCTCCCCTCACATTTTACAAACCGAGTACTCTCACATAACCACCTATTGGTTAAGACTTAAGACGGGTTTATATACAACCGTACCCTTCTCATTTAATTTAACACCGCAATGTAAAGTAGTAACATAATTGATCATGTTACTATTTTTGATGCAGAATTTACTGAACTAGCATGCATGCATGTTGAAAGGAGAGTAGTTGTAGTAGTAGTAGTAGTCTTTTTGCTTCTTTGAGGTATGTAAAGTTTCAAGGTCCACTAATCAGACTACCACATTACCTAAAAGTAATTGCACTGTTGAAAAGCATGCTAACTTGATTAACTACACCCTTGCTTCTTGCGAATTCAAGTTAAACATTGCCATTGTGTACCCGTCTTACTTAATAGGGAACCCAATCATCTTACTATTCGAGTATAATAATACCGGAAATGATATTTCCTCCATCTCGTTCTTTCATTTGTTTGTCTTTGATTAAAATACTCATAACAATAAATATAAAAGACAAACAAATGAATAAAACGGAGGAGGAGCTGTAGTTACAGACTTACCGTGAAAAGAGAAAATAAATTCTCAATACATGCATTGACTATACTCATTTATATATGTAATATACTAGTCCTTAATTTCAAGACTTGATATGCAGGGAAGTTGCTACAAGGAGCCTGCAAATTAGCTGGATTATTTGGTCAATATTCTCATTTTATGTTGTGTGACCAATGATTTTGATTCGATCAAATCAACATGATTTAGTCAAACGTTTGCTTATACTACCATTCAGCATTGGATTTCTGAGGCATGTAGAAGGGTAAGTGCCCGCATAATCTCATCTTTACTCTATAAAACTGGTTGTTTCCTCCCTCCGATTCACGAGTAGTTACATTTTCTTTGTTTAAAATATGACTATACATGACTTGCTTGTCAAATTTATATTTTGCTGTGTGAAGTTGTTCTTACAAGTTTACTAATATTGCAGACCATACCAGAGCTCTCCTCATACAGAATTTGATTCCGCAAATAGCCTTAAGGTTAGTTATTACGTTAAATTTAATACTCGAAATAGTTGTCAATTTTATGACGTTTCAAGTGGAAGACGCTTGTCTGAAGTAGTCGGTGATGCCATTAATAGTGTAAGCTTGTTTTTTGAGATATTACTTACCTCTTTACAATAGGAAGTACGCATATGTTGACCGTCAACCAAACCAAGGAACGAACCCAACAGCAGAGGTTCTGTCCATGATAAAACATAATCGCAACTTGATTGAGCTTATTGCTAGGTATGTTCCTTTTTTTCTTCTTCTGTTTTGAATCGGATCCCCTTCATATAATAACCTTGATTTCTATTGAATATCTACGTTATACTATTCTATAGTCTATATATAGTGTGTTTGGATTAGTAGATAATCAATCCAATTTATAAATGTGAATCTGAGCCTACACGAAATGTCACCAATTCAGATTGTTTCGGGTGATGAACTGATACAAGTGCTTATACATATCATCATCATCAGATGTCATGTCAAGCGTGTAGCGGTTGCCATTCTTGTTTCTGGGGCTACCCACATGTTCTCATTATTTCCCCCATCTCATCTGCCAGCTACAAGTTTGCGTGGAATGTAGAACTTATGTATTAGTTATGCTGGTTTACTTTCTTAGTCATTCTCGTTCAATCTTTTTGGTGTGTTCATTGCTAAGCTTGCTAATTCTGATATGTAACTCTCCTACAATCACATATTTAGGTACATTTCATGGATGAGCAGTCTCATATCCCAATGGAATTTGACAAAGTAAAGATTAATCTCATGTTTATGGAAATTGAAAAGAGTTTGATAGTTTAAATGTTTTTTGGTCATATTTAACTTTTATTTTTTTCGTTTTTCATTGCCTAAATAGATAATAGCAGCAACCTTAGAAACTTGATGGCCAGGTATATATTTGTGGTGTAGACTGACCAACGTAGAGTAGAACTGGGAGGACATGTGATGGCCAGGTATATAGGTTGGTTACAAGGTTGTTTTTTCGACTGGCTCCTTTTGAGTCTCCTGCAATACTCAAACTATCACGCAGACTACAGGCTGTGCCGAGTTGAAGCTGATTGATGACCCGAAAGGTATGGTGTAGACAGTGCACTTTTCTACCTTGTTTCTTGCATAATTTGATTGATATTTATCAGAACCAGTTATCTTTATTTTCTTGGAAAGTTAGCATTTTTTTATACAGTATATATTATTATGTTGGCAAATACAATTGGTATTGCTGGTGTTGGTGTAATTTATTTCTCTAATATGCATTTACATTTTCTACCTATTTATGGTTCATTATATGGTCTATTCGGTTTCCCTTGTTATATTTTTTTACCACTACAGGACCAACACAAAAAGGGAGATGATGACGGAATTGATGGATGACAAAATCGATTCACTGTTTTTGAACTTTGACATTAAATTCAATGTTTTTTTGGAGGAAAACACGTACCTTTTTAAATAATACTGTAGTGTTTTAGTATTTTTTTTATTTTACCTTGGATTGCGAAATATATGATTGGATGGAGATTATTCTAGGTATTCGTCTTATGAAACTCTATTTATTGATTGCGAAATATATATATGATTGGAGATTATTCTAATTAAGTGTTTGTTTTCAAAACGACCAACTCGATCTTTGTGTATTATTGATATCAATTCTGTAAATGTGGGGTTGCGCTTTTTAGACAACATAAATATGTAATCGCAAGCAGTAGTCAGTTGTTGAAAATATATAATTACTATTATATTCTTTATGATAAGATTTTTGACGCTTTTACGATATCAAAGTGTCGATAACTGAATTTTATATTATTATTTCTCGACTCTTTTAATAGTAGAAAGTCTCGCGCTTTGTAAAAAATTTGTCCGGGAAAAAAAACCGCGACATAAAAAAGCGTCGAGGTTGCATATTTTAGTGTACCACGTAGTGACGCAAAAAAGCGTCTTGAATAAAATATTCAACGTTTTAATACGTCGAGAATGACGACATAAAAATGCGTCGAGAATTCCCGACGCCCAAAATCTCCACGCTTTCTGGAAGTGTCGAGAATTAAATTTGCGACACTTTAAAACGTCGAGAACCCACCTTTAAAGCGTCAAGAAACCAAGGGTTTTGAAGTAGTGCCCCTCAGCGGAACGCGGAGGAAGAGGCTCTGTAAAAGTTATCCCAGCCATATCGACCCTGAGCATTGTCAAGCGAAAGTATGGG
Source organism: Agrostemma githago (assembly GCA_958450325.1). NCBI lineage: Eukaryota > Viridiplantae > Streptophyta > Magnoliopsida > Caryophyllales > Caryophyllaceae > Agrostemma > Agrostemma githago. Next base: position 28,811,796 of record OY288245.1, read on the forward strand.
GGCTGAACAACATCAGTGAGAGGAAAAGAAAACCGTTCAAAATGCGGGCGAACACTAAACCATAGAAAAAAACAAACAATAAAACAAGGAACCGAGTACTCACCACGAGACGGTGGCAAGCTAGCCGCTGGCAGACATAAGACAGATAGAAGGCACTAGGCACCAGTAGTGCGTCGCCTCCCTCTCCATCCTTCATCTGCGGTGGTCGGTGGTCTAAACATAGTCCGGGGAGGATCAATCGGCACCCTGAACTCGTCATATAAACACTGACGCACCAACCTCCCGCCCTGATACCACAGCGGGCAAAACAACGTAGGAAGAAGCATAATCCTGTAGCTCCTAGGCCTCAACTCTGCCCTCACGTACTCGGGCAGACCCTCATAATCGGCCTAAGGACTGACCACGAACTTCATAAATAAACAGACATTTCAATAATCCTAAACTTGGGGTCTACTAGGGAAAACAAACCGTAAGAAGGAAACTTACATCCTCGAGGCGCACCTGGTTCACCAGCACATTCTCCGACGATTAGTGACTCGTCGTGCTCTTAGTCTGAGCCTACCTCCATTCAATTCCCGCCGGAAACCTAACCGGACGAGCAGGCACCGTCTTGGGCGCCAAGCGAGGAAAGTAGGAATAGATCCAAGCCTGCAAAGCCTTAAAACCTAGTCAGCAAAACTAAACCGAAGTAAGTAAATTCCTGAAACCGAGTGCAAGAACTAACCTCCAGTACGAGACCTGGACCCACGATGGGTAAAGCCGAGCCAAAGTCCATGCTCTGCGGCCTCACTATGACCTGTAGGCAGCTGGTCATCTCCACGAAAGCCGAGGTCACCCAATTGAAACGTCCCAACAGATCTAAATCAGCCAGGAAAGGTAAAATCCTAGTACTAAACCTCTCGCCCTTATCCGAGAAGTGGGTCGACCCTAGAATGTACCACAACTGCAGACAGGCATCCTACTCCGGCGTGTTGGACACTCGACCCTCTTGCACAGCCACCCTCTCGAAGTGGTTGGTAATGTACGAGCTCACCAGAGCATGGGGCGCACTGTATCCTCACGCTCTAAACAGTCCCCGATCCATCCCTTGACCTCGTCACTATCTAACCTAGGGCCCTCAGGAGCCCACCTAATCATCTCAAGACCCCAGAGCCAACCCTAATAATCCCGAATTCCTCCAAAGTCATCCCGACCTCCCCAAATGACATATGGAATGTCGAGGTCTTATCATGAAAGCGATCTACTATCACTCTAGTTACCATAAGGTTGCACTTGGTTTTGCAACCTACTAATCGGACTCAGTGCCCGACCACGGGGCCTAAAGCCGTCCCCGCGATAATCTCCTGCGAGGCTGAGCTTCTGAGAATAAATCTCCAAGCACGTAGTAAAACCAGAGAAGGTCCTCATCGGACCCGGGGACTGTAAACCGAGACAATACAAGCATAAACAAACCGAACTAGTTCAAACTAAAATTAAAGCCTAAACCAATAAGCACGAGTTAAGGTACTCACCTTGCCGTTCACGACACGGCTAGAAACGTGCAAATCGGGACGAAAAAATAGTTGATGACCATTCTAATCCCGAGATCAAGGAGGATCATCGTAAACAACCTCCTTACCCTCGTTGATAGGATCCGGGACATGGGTCCTCCTGGCAACCGTCATCAAAGGTAGGCTGCGCCTCGTGACCCTATCAAAACCAACCTCATCCAAAGCTCGCTGTTCTCAAAGCTGCGAATGAAGACTCTGTCGCAGCTTACGAACCACCCGGGGAGTCAGCAAGCTTGACTTGGCGGCCTCTCCGCTAGTACCAGTCGTAGGAGCCCCCTCGGGACGCTCAATGTCATCTCTAGCTACAAAACAAAATAAAAATACGCCTCGAGTCAGGTCAAAGCAGCCCAAAGCTTCATGTCATGTCATGTCATGCCCAAAGCCCAAAGCACCCATAGGAAGCCATTAAAGCACCTTCAAGCTTCATGTCATGTTAGTAACTACCCTATCAAGCTCTATTCTACCCTAATTCAACAGTGGGACCAAGAGCAAACATCTAAACATAGCAAAAACAAAATACCCAAATCAATTTTTAGGGTTTTAGCAAAATAGACCCACAACCAACCTAACTAAGCACATATCGACGACGAGTGAGTAAGGAACACTTACCCGAGCTCAACATGATTGAATATGATGGAAATCGAGACGAAAATCGGTTGAACAAAGTGGAAAATGCGAAATTGGGGCGGAAGATGGCTCGCGTTTCGTTATTGAGACGAAATGAAATCGCCTCTTTCCTTCACTGACTTGAAACGAACATGACCCTCAAAATCTCAGGTGCCCCACGTCAAGCGTCCCTATATTGGGCTGCTGGGGGCTAGGCGACTGAGAATTAAGGCGCCCCAAGCCAGCGCTTGACTGTTCAGCCCAAAGCAAAGGCAGAAACAACTCGAACGACATGGCATCCGGCAGCCGCAAGACGCACCCTCCTATACTAAGCGAAACAAGCAGGATTGGGACAGTTTATTACCCCCAACTGATAAACCAAGCCCCAAAACCTCCTTTAATCGAAATCAACCGAAATGAGACCACTCATACCGAAACGCATGACAGTCCTGGCATGATATTGTAGACACCCGCATTTTGACCGCCAGGTGTCTATGGCAGTTTTCAAAAATCACCCGATGATGATCGGACGCTAACATGTCTCTATGCGCTCGGATACGGGCTCAAATCCATTAATCGTTGGCTAACACACTTACGGAGTACAAATCTCACCAAACAGACCTCAAATCCAGGCCCAGTGGATCATTCCGAGTCAAACAAGACTAATTTGGGTCGAAACCGACACCGGGAATAAAACCGACTTTTAGCGACCGGATTAAAACCCGGTCAAAGCCGTTTCCGAGTAGCTCACCCACGGTCCGCCTCCAAACGGGCCATCAAATCAAGTCCGTCAAGCCACAAAACCCTAGACACCAAGGTGCCCTAGCTTTGCCTATATAAGCAACTTCATGCAACACAATTACACAACTTCTCACAACCCTAAAAACCCTAGTACACTCTAGGACAATCATCTACACATCACAAAAAAAACCCTAGCAATCTACACCCTACACACATACATACTACATCGTCTACAAACCCTAGAAAAACCCTAGGAAATCGACCTTAGCAAAACCCTAAACCTAGTTTTAGGAAATTCAACCCGAGCCACCACAACTTAGCCTCCATACACCTCGAAGACTCCCGTGCCATAACCACGTTTACGAGCCTTAATCCGAGACAGAAACATGTAGATTGAGGGTGACAAACCTCCTTCTTCTTTCTTTTCGTTTCCTTTTTCCTTTTTTTCGTTCTTTTCGTTATTATTATTATTTTTTTTTTTTTGGGAAAGTGTAAGTATTATATATAAGAAGAATCAAATATACATTTAATTGCCCATCAATCTAGAGATGAAATTCTCGTCTCTAGCATTGAGTTTGCCTTTCTGAACCGTATTGAAATAACAATTAAGCTCCTTAATTATGTTCCTACAAACTATATGTGGCTGAATCAGCACACCATCCACTCTACATTTGTTTCTCTGTTCCCATATGTTGTATATGGTTGCATTGATCGCACTATTGGTCATAGCTCGCTGCATTTTGCTTCCTTTCAATCTGTCTCACCATTCATTAGTGTTCCTCCTGTTAAGGTCCTGCCCAATCCATGTTGCTATACTCATCAGTATTCTCCTACTGTACTCACATTCCCAAAATAGATGATCGATTCTCTCTTCCTGCATACTACAGATAACGCATAAATCAGTTTGAGTCACATTCCCAAAATAAATCAGTTATTATTATTATTATTATTATTATTATTATTATTATTACCGTATTATTATTATTATTATTATTATTATTATTATTATTACGTATTATTATTATTATTATTATTATTATTATTATTATTATTACGTATTATTATTATTATTATTATTATTATTATTATTATTATTATTATTATTATTATTATTATTATTATTGCATCTTAGTTATCGCGCATTCATCTTTTTCAAGCAATTATTAATAAGGGTCGAAACCCGTTGACACGGATCCGACATCACAATCTCTAGGGATTTATCGATGTCGGAGAAGTCGAGGGAATCAAGTCTTTTTATTTATTTAATCAAAGAGTCAATCTTTCCAAATCGCATTAAATCAATTTAAGGCAATTTTCGTTGATGCTAAAATAATTGTCAAAACAATTCGTTAGAATTATGACATTATTAATGCGGAGGAAATTTAATCACAACAATCAATTTAAAACGATTTTCGATACAAACACGATTTTGGCAAACAAATCGGCCTCGAACAGGTGCCACTCGACCGAGTGCTTCAGTCACTCGATCGAGTGACACCCTAAAATCGAGACAGAATGCTAAATATGACCACCACTCGATCGAGTCTCACAGTGACTCGGTCGAGTGGCCACGTACTCGACCGAGTCGGCCAATGACTCGGCCGAGTATGGTCTGTAACGCAAACAGAATCAGTTTTTATAGGTCTACTCGATCGAGTCCATCGACCACTCGATCGAGTAGCCTCATAACGACTCAAAACACAAGTCGTACATTGTTCTATCTTTTCAAACTCGATAGTATTTTACGACTTAGGTCAACATATGCATAATCAATCATATGTATACTATCTTTTCAAATCGTGCATCCCCATATTTGCATCTTTTTCAATTCAATTCAATTTTGCACAAAACGTTATTATTCGTTATATTATTATATCATTACTAACGCGTTTGTTGTTTCTCTTGTTAATTTAATTTTGTTCGTTTATTATACTAAATGAACCCGCATGCTAAAATACAACTTGGACGTTAATTTTAGTTGCATTAAATTGACTTAGAAACCCTTTCAATTACATTCGCATGTTTAGGGAAAATAAATCTTTGCATATCATTTTTCCCGTTTTACTAGCACGCGTATTAGAAAGTCATTCGAGTTCTTAGTAGAGGCCGCTAATGTGCGGGCGGGGTTGGGTGTCCTTTGTGGGCTTCCCAACACGTACCCTCACCCCTTACTCAGAACCTCGGTTTCCGGATGCCCGAAACCGTTGGCAAACGAGAGTCATTCAATATACGATTAACCGCTCAAGTCGGCATCTATATCGATATGCAAAGGGACGAGCCCAATAAACTCTGACATCGGAAATGGGCCGTATTTTGTATACGGCCCACTACGACATAGAGTGGGCTCGAACGGTTCCGAATAACCATAAAATTCGGTGGCGATTTCACAAAGACCTAAATTTCAATTCGATCCTTCTCATATGGAGATTCATTCGCCTACCCAAACCCGCGCGTGGCCGCGTCGGGGTGGACCTATGTCATGTCCACAATTTGGCGACTCCGCTGGGGATTAACTGATGCGTGACTTACCATCGGCATCCTCAGGGTGAGACTCGAATAGAAATCGTTTGACAAATACAATACGCGTTTTAGTTCTACGGTTCATGCATAACCCATATTTTCCCGGGCAGGTACTCGCGACCGACGTCCCACTATACCGTTGATGTACTCCAATATGGATATGTCAAAAGGTGTCCATAGTCGATTCGAGTGGGTTTCGCGGCATGTTCTAAGATCAACTCGACTTAGGAAGTCCGTCCCGATCAACGTCTAGACTATGTACACTGGTATAGACCCCCTATAGACCGACCGAGACTTAGTATAGAGCATACATGGCGTCGTTATAATGCTTGTGTGACTACGTGCTACTTGGTTTCCGAGTCGTTTTCAAAAAACCGTCAACTTTTCAAAATTGCATCCTTTCAAACTATTCAATTTCAAAACCCGGGACACATACCGAATTTAGGACTTATGATTTTACTCAAAATAGCCTATTTTCTAGACGGTATGCTGCCCAATTCAAAACTCGAAAAGCATTTCGAACTTTCAAAACCCGTGGCCCAATACCCTCTTCGTTTTTTCGAAAATTGGCCCCTCAACCGAGTTTTCTCGGACCCTTTCCAAAAACAATCAATTTTCAAAACCTTCCTCTCCTTAGGACTTCCCGTATTTAGCAGTGTCGGGTCGCGTCTTAAGTTGTCAAGGTCTTTAGCGTCGAAACTCCGTCGATCTTACATCACGAGTTTCTTCCCTATCCCGGTTCGCCTTATTAGACTAAGGCAAGGCCCACCTACGTAGGACAAACTCCTACAAAGGAGGGCCCGTTTGCACAATCGAGTCAACCTTCCTTCGGACAGGACTAGGCCCACATAGCCGAATCCTAGGGAAGGCCCATCTTGCACAAGTCACCAATCCAAGTGTTTTTTCCGAGTCAACCTTTTACAAGGCATAGCCTTATAACAAAAGGTTCACGGTCCTTACGTCTAAGGGTCACTCGTCCGACACTTGAGTCTTAACAAAATTATCGATCCCACTCCGGGCTACCCCTTAGCAGGGCGATCGATCACGGTTGCTCTAAGGGTCATGTCTTACACGTGTCTCACATACTCCACTTTCGAGTCACTTAGATGCCACACCATCTGAGTCCTTAGTCTCACTTGGGGGCTATTCTCCGACGGAATGACTAATCACAGTCACTCCGAGAATCGTACCCTACACATTTGTCTTAGGAGGGTCTATCCCGAGTCAAACATGGTCGCCCCATTTTCGAACTCACCCTTCTGCAGTTCGAGTCTAATTTACGATCGTTACTTCGTCTAGGTCAACATTCAAGTATCCCGGTCCGAGAGTTTTTGTCGACTCGTCACCCCGGGCCATGTCTAGTTTGACTCTTGTACTTGCGCAAAGCCGAGTTTAGGCGAGTCGTGGCACCCGTCGTTCTCTCCAATCAAAGACTTTACCAAAAAAAACAACCAACCGAACATCCGAGTCCGGATTAGATTCGAGTCTAAGTCTGAGTCCGAGTCTAGGATACCCTACATCCTCATTTCCAAATCAGAGTCAGAGTATTTTGCATTCTGTCCTTTTTTTTTTTTTTTTTTTTTTTTTTTTTTTTTAAATTCAATAAAATCAGCTTTCAATATTCTTTCTCATATACACTTTCCTTATGTGTTTCCGAGAACATGATGAACACCATCATACACTGTGAGCACATGCACGTGACTATTATAGGCACATCTATAATGACTGCAGGAAACCGAGCCCGTGTTTTCCTTTTACCTATTCCATGTCTGGTATAGAAAAGTCACATAACTACCCTTAGCAGGAGCATATCGAATCCTATGACAAATCTGGGTAGTCTTCTAGTTTGGGTCTAAGATGGGAGGCAAGCCCATTTCCCACAACAAACACCCATCCGATAAGATCAACCGATCCCTACCTTTGGTGTTAGTCTGACCAAATTAAAAAAAAACCCATGACCGGGGCTGAGAGGTCAACCAAAATAAAAAAAAACCCATGACCGGGGCTGAGAGGTCAACCAACATTCAAAAAAACCCATGACCGGGGCTGAGAGGTCAACCAAAATCCAAAAACCCATGACCGGGGTTGAGAGGTCAACCAAAATCCAAAAACCCATGACCGGGGCTGAGAGGTCAATCAAAAGTAAAAAAAAAAAAAAAAAAAAGGGCCAAAGCAAAAAAAAAGGCCATCAAAAAAACTGGACACAAAAAAAAATCGAAAGTCCATGAAAAAAAAAACAAAAGGCCAAAACAAAAAAAAGCAGGCCATCATCAAAAAATTCAGAATACCCATGACCGTGATCAACGGTCAATTCAAGTGAAAGCCCCACGACCAGGGTACGGTCAAAATTATCAAAACCCCATGACCGTAAGGTCGATCAAAAAATCAAATAATCAAATACTCAAGTGAAAATCCTTTGACCGGGGTACGGTCAAATTCAAAATTATCCATGCCATCCAAAAGGGGAGTGACAATCAAGCTGGTCAGATAACACCACACTCAGCCTTCCCACATTACAACCCTCGAGACCTCCCCGAGACCCAGGCTAGAGACAGCCCGAAATTTTGAGGATTCAAGCACCATAGGATACCCCTAACCATTAGGGCCAGACATGGAAACCAGATCCCGCATTATCAAAACCTATCCCGATCAAAGTTCGAGCCATTTTACTCGACTTTCCCTTTACATAACAAAATTCACAATCACCATACAAAGACCCGAGAGCAAAACTCGTCAAATCCCCGAGAGCAAAACTCGTCAAATCCCCGAGAGCAAAACTCGTCAAATCCCCGAGAGCAAAACTCGTCAAAGACCCGAGAGCAAAACTCGTCAAATCCCCGAGAGCAAAACTCGTCAAATCCCCGAGAGCAAAACTCGTTAAAATCCCGTCCCAATTCTTCCCATCCAAACCAGTTACCAACCCCGAACACGGGAACTCAACCTGCAGTCGGCATAGAACATGCCCAAATAGTTCACACCACCTCTGGGGGCTACCCCGGAGAACGCTCACAGTCACAGGATTAATATCCTAACCATTCAAGCCCTTTGATCAAGACATCACTGGGAATGCACCTAGTCCACACCGTCATTATGGCTAGTTACACACAAAGTCCTATTAGACTAGGCACCATAATACATCTTTCGATCCACTGAACTACGGCTTGGTTTGATTTCACCACACGTGAATACGTAGGCAGCCTTTCAACAGAGGCACAACCACCCACATTGACACACATTCAAAAAGCGTCATTATTCCGGTCATGACACCATCGTGTTCTCAATAGCTAGCTTTGTTGTCCCGGGGGCTTCTCTTAGACAGAAGACCTCCATCCACTCACAAAATCCAGATGAATCCAACAAAAAATCTAGCCTCCTTTCTGTAGTGTGTCCTAGTACTCGGCTCAGTCGAAGACAAAAATCTGTCAGGACTCGAGGCAATACCCACTTTGGAAATGTATCCTAAAATAGGAAATCCAGAAGGGCACCAGACTAAAACAGTCTCATTACGGACTAATGCGGTCCCCCTATAGCATATCTATCCCATTTCGATGTACGACCGTGTTGCCACTCGCCTAGGCTACGGGAAGACGCAACATAAGAGTCTTGTAGGGTGGCCCACACCCCTACCGAATCACGGTCCAACCTTTAGAGAGTCCAGTCCGTGTCAGTCAACTCGTCCTGTCGTATCCAGAGTCGAGTCTGTCGGTAGGTCCCTCTCTTATGATTCCACTTTGAAATTTGCAAAATTTAGCCATTTGAAAAAAGATCTTTTTCGACAAGGTCAGATTTCAGTCTATTTATACTGCGAATTTCTTTTCTATCCCTTTCCATTTTGAAAACCTAGCTCGCGATTGCTTTCAGGATTTCAAATTCAAAATTCGAGTTTTCAAAAAAAAAAAAAAATTCAAAATCATTTTCCCCAGCACGAGTCATTTTACCACCTACGTGTTGCATGCATTCTATGTGACTCATACAGGTACGACTCAAACAGGGACATGCAAGTCATCAAATCTCCCCAGCAGCATTTTCCGGGATAGCAAGGGATGGGCCAACACACAGGCACACCCAGGGCTTACGCGACAAGCCCGAATTCCCCACGGAGCACAATCATCCAGCGCAGGTATGATCTCTGTCTTATGGTTGGCGAGCCCTTCACGCGAGTCTAATGGACTATAAACGACCCGACCGGAAGTCTACCAGGTCTTAACAGGCTTGGTAGCTACTCTGACTTTCGCCTTGTCCAAGCCTCAGTCAGAGTGGGGGCTCTGTAGACACCCGCATTTTGACCGCCAGGTGTCTATGGCAGTTTCCAAAAATCACCCGATGATGATCGGACGCTAACATGTCTCTATGCGCTCGGATACGGGCTCAAATCCATTAATCGTTGGCTAACACACTTACGGAGTACAAATCTCACCAAACAAACCTCAAATCCAGGCCCAGTGGATCATTCCGAGTCAAACAAGACTAATTTGGGTCGAAACCGACACCGGGAATAAAACCGACTTTTAGCGACCGGATTAAAACCCGGTCAAAGCCGTTTCCGTGTAGCTCACCCACGGTCCACCTCCAAACGGGCCATCAAATCAAGTCCATCAAGGCACAAAACCCTAGACACCAAGGTGCCCTAGCTTTGCCTATATAAGCAACTCCATGCAACACAATTACACAACTTCTCACAACCCTAAAAACCCTAGTACACTCTAGGACAATCATCTACACATCACAAAAAACCCTAGCAATCTACACCCTACACACATACATAATACATTGTCTACAAACCCTAGAAAAACCCTAGGAAATCGACCTTAGCAAACCCTAAACCTAATTTTAGGAAATTCAACCCGAGCCACCACAACTTAGCCTCCATACACCTCGAAGACTCCCGTGCCATAACCACGTTTACGAGCCTTAATCCGAGACAGAAACATGTAGGTTGAGGGTGACAAACCTCCTTCTTCTTTCTTTTCGTTTCCTTTTTCCTTTTTTTCGTTCTTTTCGTTATTATTATTATTATTATTATTATTATTATTATTATTATTATTATTATTATTACCGTATTATTATTATTATTATTATTATTATTACGTATTATATTATTATTATTATTATTATTATTATTATTATTATTATTACTACGTATTATTATTATTATTATTATTATTATTATTATTATTGCATCTTAGTTATCGCGCATTCATCTTTTTCAAGCAATTATTAATAAAGGTCGAAACCCGTTGACACGGATCCGACATCACAATCTCTAGGGATTTATCGAGAAGTCGAGGGAATCAAGTCTTTTTATTTATTTAATCAAAGAGTCAATCTTTCCAAATCGCATTAAATCAATTTAAGGCAATTTTCGTTGATGCTAAAATAATTGTCAAAACAATTCGTTAGAATTATGACATTATTAATGCGGAGGAAATTTAATCACAACAATCAATTTAAAACGATTTTCGATACAAACACGATTTTGGCAAACAAATCGGCCTCGAACAGGTGCCACTCGACCGAGTGCTTCAGTCACTTGATTGAGTGACACCCTAAAATCGAGACAGAATGCTAAATATGACCACCACTCGATCGAGTCTCACAGTGACTCGGTCGAGTGGCCACGTACTCGACCGAGTCGGCCAATGACTCGGCCGAGTATGGTCTGTAACGCAAACAGAATCAGTTTTTATAGGTCTACTCGATCGAGTCCATCGACCACTCGATCGAGTAGCCTCATAACGACTAAAAACACAAGTCGTACATTGTTCTATCTTTTCAAACTCGATAGTATTTTACGACTTAGGTCAACATATGCATAATCAATCATATGTATACTATCTTTTCAAATCGTGCATCCCCATATTTGCATCTTTTTCAATTCAATTCAATTTTGCACAAACCGTTATTATTCGTTATATTATTATATCATTACTAACGCGTTTGTTGTTTCTCTTGTTAATTTAATTTTGTTCGTTTATTATACTAAATGAACCCGCATGCTAAAATACAACTTGGACGTTAATTTTAGTTGCATTAAATTGACTTAGAAACCCTTTCAATTACATTCGCATGTTTAGGGAAAATAAATCTTTGCATATCATTTTTCCCGTTTTACTAGCACGCGTATTAGAAAGTCATTCGAGTTCTTAGTAGAGGCCGCTAATGTGCGGGCGGGGTTGGGTGTCCTTTGTGGGCTTCCCAACACGTACCCTCACCCCTTACTCAGAACCTCGGTTTCCGGATGCCTGAAACCGTTGGCAAACGAGAGTCATTCAATATACGATTAACCGCTCAAGTCGGCATCTATATCGATATGCAAAGGGACGAGCCCAATAAACTCTGACATCGGAAATGGGCCGTATTTTGTATACGGCCCACTACGACATAGAGTGGGCTCGAACGGTTCCGAATAACCATAAAATTCGGTGGCGACTCCACAAAGACCTAAATTTCAATTCGATCCTTCTCATATGGAGATTCATTCGCCTACCCAAACCCGCGCGTGGCCGCGTCGGGGTGGACCTATGTCATGTCCACAGATATCTGAACAAAACAAACTCAATTTAATCCCCAAATATTCTAAAGACAAACGACTCAAATCCCGCAAACCTAACGATTCCTAAAGCATTCTGAAGGTAAATTTTAAACCCGTGAGTCTAAAGAATCCCAAACCATTCTGAAGGTAAATTTTTAACCCGTGAGCCTAACGAATCGCAAAGCTTTCTGATGGTAATTCAAGTCAAGTCAATTCAATTCAGTTCAATTCAATTCAATTCAAGTCAATTCAATTCAATTCAACTCAATTCAATTCAATTCAATTCAAGTCAATTCGAGCCAATTCAATTCAATTCAAGTAAATTCAAATCAATTCAAGTCAATGCAACGTTCAACTCAATTCAATTCAAGTCAATTCAATTCAATTCAATCCAACTCAATTCAATTCAATTCAAGTAAATTCAATTCAATTCAAGTCAATTCAATTCAATTCAAGTCAATTCAATTCAATTCAATCCAACTCAATTCAATTCAATTCAATCCAACTCAATTCAATTCAATTCAATCCAACTCGATTCAATTCAATTCAATTTTAAATGAGTCCCTGTAGCACTCAATTCAATTCAATTCAATTTTAAATAAGTCCTAAAGCACTTAGAACAATCAAATCTACCCGAAACGAGTCCCTAAGCATTCAATTCACCACAGAGGAATACCTAAAGCAAACCCAAAATCAACACAACCATCTGCCAAGGATATTAAAACCAGAACTAAGACACCAATAAAAGACTTAAGCAAAAAGCCCGTGTTAAAGACCGAAGTTACTAAAACAACAAACCTAAGACAAGCTAGTAAGCCCGGACCCGAGCTTCGACGAGCAACCGCAGGCAAAGATGTCAGGTATGATTTCTAAGCCTTGGCTAACAAGCCGTCAATACGTATTCTAACAGACTTAAAACGATCCAAACGGATAGCCACCACTACAACAAAATAACTCTTTCGTGGGGATTATTTAGGTATTTCGTGGCGATTGTATTCGACGCGAACTATTTTCCCATCGATTGTGTATTCGAGGTTGTAGGCGGCGTTGCCATTGTCTTTTGTGACGAAAAATCTATTCGCTGGGTTAGCTTCATAAAATCAACGCGAAAGGGGATGAGGTTTAATGGCGATTTTTGTGTCGATTATTATTGATGCGATAAATAATTTGATCTTCCCTCTAATAAGAATTGCAACGATTGTATCGACACGGTAAGTACTATTAAATGTTAACTATTTACATTTGTATCAAATGTATTCGACGCGATATGTATTACCAATTGTAATCATACACAAAGTAGTAAATTTGCTATCGATTTCATTCGATACAAAATATTATCTCTACCTATCAAATGTTGTGTGAAGATAAAAACAAAGGACACTTGAAAACGCATGTAACTTTTATATTACTCATAAATCATAAAATTTATGTTTCTAACATCGACTACATTAAATTAATAAAAATAACCGCAAACAATCATTTGGAAACCAAAAAAAATTAATTCGTCTTCAGCGACCAAAGAAAAGCTTAAATCCATGTATTCCATCTCAAGTAAAGTAGTCACACCTCAAAAAACTGCAATATACAAAGATAAATATATACCATGTTAATCCGGATTTTTATTAGTTTATGACGTGCAAGTAAAACAATCAAATACGTATATTTATGTGTTTATACTCACGGGTTTATGTATACTCCCTGACACGTAACAAAATGTCATCTCATTGAGGCATTCTCATAATGAAGAGGGGTATTTGCAAGTATATCCTTAACAATCCATACTTAATTAAACAAAGTAAACAATTAAAATTGAGCTTTATCCTAGCATGAAAACAAATCTCTGCTAATTCTAACATTTATAAATGTACACTCATACATTACAAACATGGACATAACCTATGTAAAATGAAGGATAAACAACTTTGTATGCCTAAAAAACCATTACGACCATATTTACTCGTTAATATTGAATTAAATCAAATTTAAGTACATAAATATAATCAAAGGCACATGTCAAACCCTTTTAATTTTGTACGTCTTAAAGGCAAGGGATCAAAATTAAAAGAATTGGCGTTATTGGACAATAATTAGAAAATTAATCTTCAATCAACAAGCAACATATTCACAAGTGGTTGAACTGCATAAATGAAAAAATAGGATGCGTCTAAGCTTAGCTCACCTTTGGACCAAGTTTACTTGAGTTCATTGGATGCATCACGTTATTCTGATGTAATGCTCAAGTAAATTCTCATCATTCTAAGTATTATTGTCATGTGTAGGAGTTGAAGTTTTGTGACTAAGTCCTTTCTCGAATCCCCTTCCATCATAATGCTCGTTATGAAGTGGGGATTCCTTCTATGGACTAACAGATCTTTTAGAAGACTTTCTAGAAGACCGATGTTCATCATCATGAGGGGACATCTTTCTAAGACTGTGAGACCTCTGGGAGGACATGTATCTCCTTTCATCATGTTGTGTGGCATCCCTTGGGCTCCGGGATCCAAGCCCTCTACTGTAATCCCTTTCATCCTGAGATTTTTTTTTGGGCTCAGTGACTTGACCTGAAATCTCTATCACCACGTGGAGTATGGGACCTAGCTGACCTGTCTCTGTCCGAGCGATGTGAAGGTAAAGGAGAAACAGACTTGAAACACAATGTTCTGGTGAGAATATACAAAATTAAACAACGAAAGGAGAATGGTTAAGACAAAACAGAAAATTTGCAAATACTTCCAATTTTATGAAATCCAATAACTAACCTGACCTCTCTGAAGTAACACAGACTGTTAGGATTAATGACTAGCAATTGTTGTATTCGAGACTCGAGTTGAATGTCGAACTAGGTGCGGTAATAAGATGATGTATTTTGTTAGAATCTGGTTTGTCCCACATCTAAAGAATAGTGGGAAGTGGTAGTTTTTTTATGTATAAATAGAAAAGTTGTCCCACATCGATAGATTAACTAAGTGGAGGTGATTCTTTTTATATAAATAGAGGTCATCCTTCCACCTTAGTAATCAACCCAAAATTGGAGTCTCTTAAGCATTGTCTTAGAGAGTGTTCCTTCGAGTTGTACTATTATCTTCACAGTAGTGAATATTGTACGTTCTCCCTGTCGGTGTGGACATGACCAGTGATTTTGATGGTGAACCACGTAATTCCGTGTCTTAGTTTAAATATTCTTTGTTTGTTGTTTTATTCTTCTCGCTTAGTCAACAAACCGTTGGTAACGGGACGCCTCCATTACAACAAACTGATATCAGAGCTCCAGTTTCTGCTTCCGCTGAGTTAGGCGTTATTTGGGTCTGTTTATTTTTGGGAGAAGATGTCCGGAGCAACAGTATTAAACGTTGATAAGTTCACCGGGAGTAATAGTTTTGGGTTGTGGCAGTTGAAGATGAGAGCTTTGCTGAGACAGCAAGGCGTCTGGTCTGTTCTGTCAAAGGCAAAAGAAAAATCACAAGATAAGGCGAAGACAGAAGCAGAGGTGGCCTTGGAGGAGAAGGCGCATTCTTTAATTTTGTTGTGTTTATCTGATGATGTGATTATTGAGGTTGCCGATGAAGAAACTGCTGTTGGTTTGTGGTTGAAGTTGGAGTCCTTGTACATGACAAAGACTCTAACCAACAAGTTGCTTCTAAATCAGCGTTTGTTCGGTCTTCGTATGTAGGAAGGTACGTCTCTGAAGGAACATCTATACTAACTTAACTCTATTTTACTTGATTTGCGTAATATAGATGTTAAGATAGATGATGAGGATGCTGCCTACACTACTACAAAACATCAAATAGACAACTGATTTTTTTGCAATAGACAACTGACTTACAACAGTTGAGTAGTTTGGAGTTGTATATTAGTCTAAGCATAGACATCTGTTTTCCAACAGTTGTCTATTCATTAATAGAAAACTGTTTTCTAAAATAACAGTTGTCTATTTTGCGTATAAACAACTGAGGATTTAGAACATTAGTTGTCTATTGCTTGTATAGACAACTGAGGTTTTAGAACATTAGATGTCTATTAAAGTGCCAACAACAAAAAAAAACAAAAAAAACTATTTTCACATACTGAGAACTTTAATTTTATTAATAAGAAATACATTTAATCCCCAATACATCTCTTTTCATATTTGCAATATACACAGAGCTAACTACGAATCTATTGTACACGGTGTAGAATATACACAAGTGATCAACTTTTCTCACAATTTTCGAGGAAGAGAAAATGCTAAATCGAGAATAAGTACAAATGGATATTTTAGTAATCAAGTAAAATCAATATCACTCTTTGATCCTCACTGTACCGTGATGGCAAGTAGCCTTTTTGGATAGTTCCCATCTCGGACTCCATGAGTGATCCGACAACGGACTGACTTTACCGGTACTCCTCGTGAACAAACAACCTATAAGTAGTCCAAAAGCGGAGACCTGTCACCACCAATAATGACTTAGTCGTCAATTTCCTAACCACTGTCACTTTAATCAAGTTAAAGAAGGATTAACAAGACTGAATGTATAGAATCTTAGTTGTGATACCAAACGAAGTGACTTCCTTCCTTCTTTGTTTATCACGGTTACTCCTACAGTTGGATAAATTTATCATATGAAATGAAAGAATGAACTGAATAAGGGATTAAATTTTTGATGATAACCTGAAGAAGACCATATATTACAGCCCCCGTGCTAGAGAAGAAATGCATGTGCAGATGTTATTAGCTTCGTCAGATTCGGAAAGAAGTATTGTTCTCGTTCTAAACTTCAAATTATTAATTGTTAATTCATTGATTACTTCCTATATACCCTGTATGTGATAAAAGAAAGAGTAATTTAAAAATTAGTCCCTTTTAAAATATCAATTTTAAAATTTACTCCCTTTTGAAATTTTTGTTAAAAATAACTCCCAAAATCTATCAAAAGTTCAAAAATTGCTCCCAAATTTTTTTTTAGGACGAAAATACCCTTGGCTAGAGTATGAGGTGAAGTAATGTGGCATAAAAAAAGTTAGGGGCATTTACGTCCAAAAATTATATTTTGAAGCAACTTTTGAACTTTTGATAGATTTTGGGAGTTATTTTTAACAAAAATTTCAAAAGGGAGTAAATTTTAAAAGTGGTATCTTTAAAGGGAGTAATTTTTAATTTACTCAAGAAAGAAATTCATGGTTATAATGTAGTAAAAGTAACAGATTTTAATCGAATGCTCAAATTAATCAATCAAATCAAATAAATCAGAAATAGTACACTTGAAAATAGAAGAAATGATAAAAATGTTGGTGACTTACATCGTAATCAGCGAATAAAATTCGACTAAAGCATAATGATAGAAGAATCAAACGCGCGACAATAGCTCAAGTAATGAATAATAACTTCATTAGAAGACGAAAATTGACGAAGTTAGAATCAACCACAACTCAAATGACATAAAACAATTAGATTTTCAAAACTGTAGCTGGAATTGAAGCAGGATTTGTTAGGGACTCTTATCTATAACCATTTCTTGATTGTTTTAAATGAAGAACCTGGTGTTTTAAAGCATTAAATAAATCAACAGCAAGCAAGTCAACTTTTACGTATTATCAACAAAATTAACTCTACTGACATATAACCGAAAGATTAGGTAAATTGGATCTCATTATTACGAAAAATAATCAATCAAAGATGGAGGAAGAGGGAGTAAGCACATACTTAGGTTTTCAGAAGGTATAAGGCCGAAGAATTGATTGTTCATAACATTTTTGCAGATTAAAAATAAATTACAAATTGAACGATGACATGAATTGACAGTAACTTACCGATCTGTAAAAGGAAGGCCTTGTAAAACATCGAAGATTCCCTTGAGTTCATTATCCCGCAATAATTTGCAATAGTCTTTAATAATCAGTACTCACTATACGACCAAACGACCCGAACTGATCCACATTTGAAATGTATGCTAAAAGTGTAGTTAGAATGACCGGAACTCCTAATGACTCCACCTCAGTTTGGTAGGTGTACTCACAATGTCGTCAGAGATGACAAATTTCCCATTGATGCTAGCAAGCTAGGGGTCACTTAAGTTATTTCCCGACAGATCCCTACGACATACAGAGTATTAGGATTTAAATAATCAGGGGTAAAAAAACACTTTGACAGGAAAGCCTTTTATTAATTGTGTATCTAATTTTCACCTGATAGAAGAGTTTGAGGAGGATAGGGAAGCCAATGATCAAATTAAGCAAACTGTTAGTCTGGCATTTGCCCATAACCTCCATTTGAAATCTCAGAGTAACCTGTTACAAACATTGAATAAAAATTGCCGGTTCAGTGAAAAACTATATCCTATTATTCACAGGAATGCTGAAAGAATCTCATAATCGATAGTTTTGAATAAAAAAATACTGAATTAGCGATTTTGTTCAGTAAAAATCACAGGAATGCTGAAACAATCCCAGAGTCGACAGTTGATACTTGGTACCTCTTCTTTCTGAGCATTCTTATACTCTTCCATGGCCTTATCATGTTCGAGCTTCAGTTCTGCTGCTCTGTCCAGATACGACTTCTTCTCCTACATAGTAAACACGGTAATTAACATCAACAACGGAAATCGTTAACTAAGTTTAAAAATCAGATTAAGTTAAGGTTGATGCGGCAAATTATACATTCACGTGTAACTCCAGAGAAACATCAATTAAAGTCGCACAAATCAATAGAAAAACATCACTCGATAAAAAGTAATCAAGAATCATCAACCGATTCAGCTAATATGCTAGAATAAGTTGCAAACTCCATCTGTGTAATTCATGTTCATTATAAACAATCAAATTAATACTAGGGTTCTTCAGTTCTATAGAATAACATGAAATTAAACAACCTATAACATACTTGAAGTTCCTTGCTCAAAACAGACCACAAGACTTACATAATAATTGAATAAACAAAAACCAAACACAGAAGCACGACAATGGTAGACGAGGAGAAGAAAGAAGGAAATAACAATAGAAGAGGAGAAGAAAGAAGGAAATACCAGACGGAAACAACAGTAGAACGACAATCAGAACGAAATAATTAATAGTAGCACGACAATGGCAGGTCGCGAAACATTGACAGAGGCACGACAATGGCAGGTCGTAAAACAATGGCAAGACGAAAGAAGGAAGGGAACGGCGAATGGAAAAAGGGCGTCGGAGGGAGATTTAGGGTTGATGTGTCGGGGGAATGATTTTTTTGATTTTTCCTTTGAGGTGATCTAGGGTTGATGTATCGGGGGGAATGATTCAATTGATTTGGGGGAATGACTCACGTTTTCCCATTTTAAAGTGTTTCACTGGCAATCGCTTATCTTAATTCAATTGTTCTACACTCCTACTATAACAAGTTAATTACTCCATAACATCGAGTAACTATTCCGTGACTCCGTCTTATACTAATTTAAATATTTAGATAGGTTGAATTGAGAAGAGTTAGATAGGTTGAGAAAGTGATATGGGTTGGGTAAATGGGTTCAGAAAGTGATATGGGTTGAGAAAATGATATGGGTTGAATTACACTTATTATTAGAGAAAGTGATATGGGTTGGGTAGTAACAACCAATTTTTAGTGGTCATGAAAATTAGAATAGACAACTGAGCTTAATTAAAACAGTTGTATAATATATAGACAACTGTTTTTATAAAACTCAGTTGTCTATTATCAGATAAAGACATCTGTTTCTCAAACAAAACAGTTGTCTATATATTATACATCAGTTGTTAAGAATATCTGATGTCTATTAGGAGTTGTCTATTTGATGTTTTGTAGTAGTGCTAGATTTTGTTAGTTTCTTTGCCAAATTCGTTTTAGACTTTTGTTAAATCATTTGTGGTTGGTAAAGATACTTTGACCCTGGAGGAAGTGAGGTCAGCGCTTCACACTAGGTTGCGCCGAGTAGCGTCGGGTAATGTTGTAGACAGTAGTCTTATGGGACATGTTGTGAAGTCGGAGGGACCTAGTAAGGGTAAGACCAAGTCTAGGAAATCTCGGAAAGATGTCTGCAATTATTGTAAGGAACCTGGTCATTGGAAAGACAAGTGTCCTATGTTGAAGGATGCTGGTGTTTCTGCTGTTGCACATAAAGGTGCCGAGTGCGACTCCGAGGAAGATTATGTTCTCGTTGTTGATGTTGTTCCACGTCCTTTGGATAGTTGGATTCTAGACACGGGGTGCGTTTTCCATGTGTCTTGTTAGGGAATGGTTCGAGTCTTACGAAGGTTCACATGGGGATAGTGTTACCATGGATGACGGGTCCATTTGTGAGATTGTGGGAGTTGGGACTATTCGGGTTAAAACACATGATGGTGTTGTTGTCTTCGTAGAGGGTGTCAGGCATGTTCCAAAGTTGAAGAGAAATCTTGTGTCACTTGGGATGCTAGTTGATCAGGGCTATCGTTTTCAAGGTGATGGTGGAACTTTGTGCGTTGGTGGAGGTTCGTTGGCTACTTGGAGAGGTGTTAGGGAAGGAGCACTTTATGTCCTTCGTGGTACTGTTTTGACCGTTGGTGCATCGAGTAGCCGTTCGTCTGGCTCTCTTGGGTCTAAGTTGGGGCATACGCGACTTAGATGTTTGGGCGATACGTCGAGGCACATCCAGTTTGGTTCACTCGATGATCATATGGATAATTTGGGGTTAGTAGGCTTGTGTGAGTATGTTAGTGTTGATGGTAAGGTGGAGTTTTCGCCTATACGGGTCGAACTACAAGATTCTGAAGACAAGTTATTGAACGTTGTTTCTGCGCCTCAATTAGGCGGTTTGCGCCCCGCGTGATGGGCGATTTGGGGCTCCAGGTGGAGCTGTGTTGGGCTCTTGAAAGAGAGCCGTTGGGACCTCGGGTGGGGTCATTTGGAACTTCGACGGGAGTTCATTATTTTGTGTTCTTTGGAGTTGTTGGGTTAGACTTGTTAGTCTAGCATTTGCACCTGATGATGGAGGTGATTTGGGCTCGCTTAGAACGTTGGTTTTGATTGTTTCGACTTGAGTTGTTGTGCCTTGGTGTGGGCAAATTTTTGTGGTGTCATGACACCGTTGTTGACTCAAGTGAGACGTTGTTTTGTTTATGGCGTTGTGTCCTTTTGAGCAATTCGGTACGACGGTACATTTGGCCATTTGACGGCAGGATTTTGCCGTCAATCCTACCAAACAAGTAAAACCAACTATTCCTAATTGGGTAGATAGGGCAAGTCGGGTCGAATCCACAAGGACGAGGTGTTGGACTAAGATGTGCTAAGGTCTAAGACTAGGTTCAAGGCAAACTAAACTAGGCGATGGCTAAGGTAGACTAAAGATTAAGCTAAACAAGTAATTAATGACTAATGGAAGCAAATAAATCAACAATAAGGAAACTAGGGCTAGGTCGGGTTCATGGATGCCAAAGAGACCAAAAGGGGAAAAACGGGGTTACTAGCATGCTTTCGTAACCTAGGTTCCGATCGGGCTCTCACTACTTAAACGGCCTAGGGGTCTCCTCACCACGCTCTCGCTACTAATGGGAGAACCAAACCTATCAACCACACAAGAACATGCAAGAGAACAAGCAAGAAAAACAAGGAATGATCATCTCAAGTCTCACAAGCATTTCATCAAACACGTGGAGTGCAAGGCAAATGGAAATCAACAAAAACAACAACTAGTACCACCCATCTCACCCTAATCATCCCTAATCACACCCAATCCCCCTACTAACCCTAGGGGATAACTACTCACTCATATTCAAGATGACAACCACAACACACATCACAAAACAAGCATAACAATGGAGGTTCATGATATGAGATTGAGTATTATCAAACAAGAACATAAACAAGAGAAAACTAAAGTAAAGAAGATTAAAGAGAAGAGAAATAATACCAAACACAAATGAAAGGCAAAAGATTGAATCTAGTATAAAATAAACCCAAGAAGTATCTTCAATGTTGTGAATAGAGAAAAATTCTTCAATAGATCTTCAATTACACAAGAATTAACTAGGATTAAACTAAGATTAACAAAAGATTAAGGAAAGATTAAAGAGAAACGAAGCTAATCTACACTAATATCTATCTAGGGTTTAGTCTAATGTACTATGCTTAAGACAATACAAGAGGGGGGTTTATATAGGGTTGTAAGAATAAGGGGAATGAAGTGTTGAAGCGCGGGAAGAAACAGGGGGCTCACGGCCATGATGAGGGGGCTCACGGCCATGAGCCACCCCCGTCATGGCCATGGGTCACGGCCATGAGCTGCTGCTGTAGCTCGCTTCCTCTCTTCCTTGCCTCCCGACTCACTACACGGCTATGTAGGCTTTTGACACGGCCATGTAGGCCCCTACTTGCTCCTCCTAGGCTTCTTATCGATTCTCGGTGATCGGGAATGGGCTCCAAGGGACTCGGGATCGAGTCTAAGCCACCGAGTCATCGTCGTTTCTCTTCATTGGCTCCATATGCGTCAGAAACGAGTCGGAATCGTTCCATTTCTCCAAGATAGGCCAAAGGAACCTAAAACAAGATAGAAGAAGCGTAAGTAGCCTCGAAACCGCTTTAAAGAGCGATTCCACAAGAGAAACCGGGACCAAAAACAAGAAATAAACACTACAAAACACACTTATCAACTCCCCCACACTTAACCCTTACTCGCCCTCGAGTAAGCACGAACTAACTAACTAACTAAGACGAATTTAACTACTAGCCGAGCGGGTATTAGCGCACTAAATGCCCCTTTCAACTTACGCGAGAACACTTAGAGGAAAAGTGCTCTCCGCAAGGCAAGTGAGGTCTTGCGACAAAACTGTGGACACAACCGAACACGAAAACACACAAACATACAAACAAACAAACAATCGGTTGCATCCAAGAAGAAACAAATACCGCATTCCTCAACAAAGCGGTGAAAGAACCACCGGTTAAGGACTTAAGGCAAGTGACAACGTTCCCAAGCTAATAACACAAATCGAAATGGACAAAACCCCAATAGTATGACAACAAAGCAATAAAAACGTTGGTAACTTACCTAGGTCCTCCTAATAACCTTCTAAGAACATACTACGGGATGATAGGCGGGATTGAAAAAGGATGAACCACGGAGTTAGTCGACACTGTAGGTAAGTGAAACCCCGTCCCCTTTAGCAATGAGCCAAGAGGGTCGTCCCATGCTCGAAAATCGCCCCACTAGCCCAAGTAAAAAGGTGGATATAGTTGCAAAATGAGGGAAGACCGACCATTACCGCTATCATCCTTCCTCAGCACTCGGTCATTTGGTAGGCTCTTCACGATAACGATCGGTAAAAGACTTATTTTTGAGGGGTGAGAATTCTTTTTGTGAGATGATTTTCTTTGGTATTTTTCTTTTGCATTTTGCTTTTGAGTTGCTATGCCATTTTTTTTTTCTTTTATATTTTCTTTTTGATTTGTTGTGCCTTTTATTTTTCTTCTTTCTTTTCTTTCTTTCTTTTTCTTTTTCTTTCTCTTTTTGACTTGGTTTGCCTTTTGGATATATCTTGTATTGTAGGCATTCAATCACAGCCAAGTAAGAAACTTCAACAAATTGCAACTTATTTGTGAGATATGGGTAGAAGGTAGGGAAAAAGGGGGAAACTTGGACTAATCAAACAATTTCGAACAACGTCACCTAAGAGACAGGACTCGGGAACCATGGCCTTTTCACTCTGTGGGTGGTCAAAATGGTCAAAATGCAAATCCCGTAGTAAATCCCTAGTAGACTAGGTGGATTCAAGGTAAAGGACCAGCGAAACTATTGATTTAAAGTCTTTCGACTAGACTAAAGTTCAAGAATCGACTCATATTACTAGAAAGGAAAAGTAAACACTTGCGCACTAGCCTCAAAATCGGGTTTTCGAAAACCTTTTATTACACAAGACACAAACTTAGACAAGACAAAACAAGGACGCAACAAAAACAAAAGAAAATGAGACAAACACAACAAAACCAAACAAAACAAACAAACAAACACACAAAATAAACAAACACCACCCCGAAAAATCCAAACAAGCCACCAATCAACCACGAATTTCAAAAAGCTCCACCCGAGCATACACCATCACAAAACATCCTCCAAACTCCACAAAAGGAGAAAAGGAGAAAGAAATGAAGGGATATTATCGGATGTCTTGAGCTTCCCGAAACTTATCGACGATCACGCAACCTACAAGGAAAATCTGGGGAGCAAAACACACACAACACAACAAATATACGACACAAAGACTCAAAAGAAAACTACACAATAGAAAATCTTTTTGGTTTTTTTTTATGAAAATTTTCAAATTTTAGGAATTTTTAAGATTTTTTCGAAAAAATTACGAAAATATAACTAAACTAGACTAGGATATAGCTAGTTACGATCGGGCTCTCGCTACTTAAACGACCTAGAGGTCTCCTCACCACGCTCTCGCTACTAATGGGAGAACCAAACCTATGAACCACATAAGAACATGCAAGAGAACAAGTAAGAAAAACAAGGAATGATCATCTCAAGTCTCACAAGCATTTCATCAAACATGTGGAGTGCAAGGCAAATGGGTATCAATAAAAACAACAACTAGTACCACCCATCTCATCACCCTAATCATCCCTAATCACACCCAATCACCCTACTAACCCTAGGGAATAACTACTCACTCATATTCAAGATGACGACCACAACACACATCCCAAAACAAGCGTAACAATGGAGGTTCATGGTATGACATTGAGTATTATCAAACAAGAACATAAACAAGAGAAAACTAAAGTAAAGAAGATTAAAGAGAAGAGAAATTATACGAAACACAAATGAAAGGCAAAAGATTGAATCTTGTATAAAATCAACCCAAGAAGTATCTTCAATGTTGTCAATAGAGAAAAATTCTTCAATAGATCTTCAATTACACAAAAACTAACTAGGATTAAACTAAGATTAACAAAAGATTAAGGAAAGATTAAAGAGAAACTAAGCTAATCTACATTAATGTCTATCTAGGGTTTAGACTAATGTAGTATGCTTAAAAAAATACAAGAGGGGGGTATATATAGGGTTGTAAGAATAAGGGGAATGAAGTGTTGAAGCGCGAGAAGAAACAGGGGGCTCACGGCCATGTTGAGGGGGCTCACGGCCATGATCCACCTCCGTCATGGCAATGATGGTCATGGGTCATGGCCATGAGCTGCTGTTGTAGCTCGCTTCCTCTCTTCCTTGCTTCCCGACTCACTACACGGCTATGTAGGCTTCTGACACGACCATGTAGGCCCCTACTTGCTCCTCCTAGGCTTCTTATCGACTCTCGGTGCTCAGAAATTGGCTCCAAGGGACTCGGGATCGAGTCTAAGCCACCGAGTCATCGTCGCTTCTCTTCATTGGCTCCATATGCGTTGGAAACGAGTCGGAATCGTTCCATTTCTCCAAGATAGGCCAAAGGAACCTAAAACAAGCTAGAAGAAGCGTAAGTAGCCTCGAAACCCCTCTAAAGAGCGATTCCATAAGAGAAACCGGGACCAAACACGAGAAATAAACACTACAAAACACACTTATCACCATATTTTGAAGGAGAGTTTTGTTTTGGAGTCTTTTTTGCATTTGTTTCGGAACACCTTTCCATCATTTGTGACGTTGGTATATATCTCATACATTTTTTTTTCGCGTTTGGTAGTGATCTCGCTACGTTTGGCCATGTTGGTATGATGATATGTTTGGTGCTTAATACATTGGTAGTTTCAGCTTGCTACATTTGGTACTTGGCACATTTTGGTCACGTTGGCACACTTGATTCATTTGTCCGTTTTGTTTGTTGAGTTTAAGTCAATGTGGAGACTACTGGGACAGGTGGTGACTTGAGAATCGACAATTGGAAGCTGATTTTATTGCATAATTTTGGAGCTTGGTTCGTGTTGGACAATTCAAGTCAAGGTGGAGATTGTTAGGATTAATGAATAGCAATTGTCATATTCGAGACTCGGGTTGAATGTCGAACTAGGTGCGGTAATTAGATGATGTATTTTGTTAGAATGTGGTTTGTCCCACATCTAAAGAATAGTGGGAAGTGGTAGTTTTTCTATGTATAAATAGAAAAGTTGTTCCACATCGATAGATTAACTAAGTGGAGGTGATTCTTTTTATATAAATAGAGGTCATCCTTCCACCTTAGTAATCAACCCAAAATTGGAGTCTCTTAAGCATTGTCTTAGAGAGGGTTCCTCCGAGTTGTACTATTATCTCCACAGTAGTGAATATTGTACGTTCTCCCTGTCGGTGTGGACGTGACCAGTGATTTTGCTGGTGAACCACGTAATTCCGTCTCTCAGTTTAAATATTGTTTTTTCTTTTTTTTGTTCTTCTCGCTTAGTCAACAAACTGTTGGTAACGGGATGCCTCCGTTACAACACAGCCATTACAAAATCACAAAAGATTGAAAAAAAATGTCACATTTTGGTCACCACTTAAATGTCCATAAACCATATAAAACAAACAGGCTCTTTACCTGCACCTTTACCGAGCAAAATATTAATCTTTCATCGATAAAGTGACTAAGCATTATTTGATGAATTGGCCAGGTTCATTTGCATCCTGTACAAAACAATTTTGTTCGTGCAACTTTCTAAAACGTCAAACTATCATTTCTTGATATTCTCATCAAATCTTCCTGCTAAAATCTTTTGAATTGACATCCTTCTTTGAAGATGATTTCTTTCTTTCAGCCAACTATAAGCTTTAAATTTCTTTCTTAACTGGATAGTAGAGAAATAAACATAAGAAATGCAAAGAAAAATCCCATGAGAGGTGCAAAGTGTACCGAGGCAACGACGTGTAAAGGGCAAGAACGCATGCGCTTTATGTACTAGGCACCCTTAACTTAACTGCCAAATTTGTATTTCCCAAATAAATATTTAGGCGTCGCTGTCTTTTTTTGGAGTTTGTATGTTGACTTGCATGTAAAGAAGTAAAATTTGAGAATGATGGGGAAACGAAATGACAAAACTAAGATGCGAAGGCGCCTCTTTTCAAATTAAGCATAGACGCACTAGATCCCATCTCATAGTTTCAGTAAGTCCTTTTTACACAAAAAAACACCAGGAGAATGCAATTTAAAGTAACCCTCTTTCATGAACATGAAAGCATTAATAAACTAAGAAACCAGGTTCATTCCCCCACATACTGTATTAGCTAGGACAGAGTGAAATGTCTCCCGATAAAGCAATACCGCAATGGTAGGTGAACAGAAGATGAAACGGAACAAAAGAGATCACCAGACAAAAGAAAGGATGTTGCGGAAAATAATCCAAATCATGAAGTAAGACAGATGTAGCATCTTTTTTTTTTGGTGAAATGTGAGATAATTCATTCATAAAAAAAGTGGAGTTACAAGCATATTCACAACAACTCAAGATATGAACAACTCATCAAAAAAGAGGCCTAGAGGAAAATCAACAATTATAGCCTAGGTTCCTGAGGTATTTAATGTCGTCACTAGTAACGGAGTCAGTCGACTTGATTTTAACTCTACCCCTTGCATACGCATCAATCCTGGACGCTAGAGTAGCAGGGTGATAGACCTTTCCTTCGTACAGTGCCATATTGCATTGATTCCAAATCATGTAATAGCAGGCTGCGTATCATAGAGGTGAAGTTTGAGAGGTTCACTCTAGGGAGTAGAGCATTCTCTAACAATCTCTGACTTCAACTATGAAGATACGGTATGGTCTTACAGATATGTGAAGCACTGAAAAAATGCATATGATCTATTTTAAACATCACCTTTCCGGCTTTCCAAACACTGTTTGAGAAGAAAAAAAATTCACTTTTACCCGATTTCAGATATACAGCTCAACATAGTCACCATGCATGTACCGATAAGAAGATATTGTGGCTTCCCTCTATTAAATTGGACGATGTAATGGCGGAAAGTCACCAAAGTCATTAGCTATCGAAGAATCACTTAAGGATTAATCCGACGGAATACCGAAAGACACATTAACAAGAAAGTACTACAATACCTAAATAGTTAAAGGTCAAAGCAGAATGAAAAATACACAATAAGAACTGAAGATAAATAAAGTATAAATGCTTCAACAATCTGGAAAACGAAAGAGGTACGAATTCAGCTAGTATGGAGAGCAATTATGTGCAATACTTATCAATTGGTGGTAAAGCTCATCAGAATGAGAATAAACAGTCACAAATGTAATTATCAAAACACCTTGAGTCACGTCTTCTTCTATCAGGTGACCTTGAGTAGGCTGCAGCACAAGGAAACAAAAAAACATTTTACCAAATAAATTGACATCCAATGAATACTACTTATAAAATCATAGCTTATGAGGAGTTTCCAGAAAAGATGACAGATTTTGTAGACTAACAACGATGTCGATGTCTCGAAGACCTTGACGGAGTTCTTGTTCTTCCTTCAAATTTGCCACTGCATAAAAAATTTACTGGGTTAGAGGCCATACAACATTGCAACAACAAATACTAGTGGACATCGCCAATAAAAAGCAGACCAATTATTATGATCCTCAAAGTAGCAAAACAACAAGAGAAGCTCAAACATAGATGGCAAAACAGCACACCTGGTATTCCCAATTTTCCGCATTTCCCAGGGAGTCTTGCGATTTTCCTCAGCATATGCAATGCAGATCTCCAATTGCACCATAAATTAACCTAAATCAAATTCCTAGCCAGAATTCCCAAATCAATAGAAACCTAATATGTAAACGGACATATTTTCACTTTGTGAATTCCATCCCTAATTAATTTTAGAATAAGGGAAGGAATGTGGATAAAATGAGAACAAATATCATTTTATATAGGATTAATCAAAAAAACAGAATTTTAAAGTACAAAAAATGTGTTAAAACGTACGAAGAGGAACGACGCTAATAGGCAACTGCAGCAGACGACAAATGATCTGTTCTGGTGATGGAGGTTTGCGACAGATGCTGGTGAGCGTACTGGTGGAGATGGAGGCTGGACAAGAAGGAGATTTCTTGGGTATTTTTTAGGAGGAAATTAAGTTTTTCTACTCCCTCCCATCCATTCAGTTCTTTACACTTACTATAAATGGACAATCCAATCAATTCTTTACATTCCTCTTTTGGCAAAAGACTTTATCTTATAATCCCCATATCCTTCCTCTATTTACACAAAATGTCACTACTTTTTTCTTACTTTAAGTTTGGTGGACCCATAACACCACTTGATTTACCTATATTACCGTTACTTTTACCACTTTTCTTAAAAGTGATGAAAAAACCAATGTCAAGCATTGAATGGATGGGAGGGAGTATATCCCTAGCAGCGTAAGTGATTTCTAAGTTACGAGTACTTTTTTCAAGTGGGTTTATTAGGATCGGTCTAACCCATCATTTAGTTAAGTTTATTAGTATCGATTATAATTTGTTAGGGTAAATGGTTAAATATAGAGAGGAATTGTGTATATTTATGTTGATTTTTTAATTGCCATGAAATAATCGCCATGAAAAGCCTATTTTGTTGTAGTACAGGTCGTAATCCTCGATTAACCTGGGTGGCTATACTTTGACTTTCGCGTTGTCCAAGACTCAGTCAAAGTCGGGGCTTCTGTAGACACCCAGATTATGAACTGGTGGCCGTAGGGGTGCCCGACAAACACCCGATGACGATCGGACTGCAACCCGATTCGAAATTACGATGTTTAGGTAGTTTTTCTATAGAACGGATCAAATAAGTACTCGGAAAAATTAAAACAACATCAAAATGGTCTTGGAAAGTTTCAGAATCGGATCTTCGAAATTCCGGGCGCTTTAAACCAGGCGTCTCAATCATCATGCTCATGGCACCAGGCGACTCAGTTTTGGTGCGCAAGAGGTCAAGCGTCCAAAGAGTCAATTTGAACTGCGCGAACAACTATAAATACCCCCCTCATTTCGCTCATCCGACACCAACTCGAATTCGTGAACTCTTTCTCTCACAATTTGCTCTCCCCCTCTTTATCTTTAACTTCGGTGTCACTCCGACTCTAGTACGATCCACTCGATCGTTGTCCCGTCACGTAAATCGACGCTACTCCTCGTCGTTCCTCGAGCACCCAACTCGATTTGAACAAAGAGGAGCACCTGTGCTTGACTAGCCACCCTCAAGTACCGTAGCGAAGCTCTGCCGGATTCACCGCAGGACAAACTAGGAGGATCTGCCTTAAAGACGTATCGTCACTGGGTTGTCATCTAAAAAAAACTTTACGTACCGTCTTTTTATTATGCACTTCGATTATGTCGAGTCCGACTAGTATGGACGCTAGGTCCATGGCACGTTATAAACATACGTAACATCCTCAACTTCAACTATAAGCACAAAAACACCCTAACTAAACCCGAGTAGTTCTGAGATCTGTTCTCAACCATCTACGCATCTTGTCTCGTTTAGTGTACACTCCGAGCGTGCAACTCCTCACTACATGATTTACTTACATTTCGTATTTACCGCTTTCGTATGATTTACTGCTTTTATGACTTTATAATCGCATGACCTAACACGAAATTCAAAACGTAAACAAGCTATATTTCAACAAAGCGGTGGTCGGGTTCCATATTAATCCCGATGCTCACCACACGTGGTTAGATGTATCCCTATTAATATCGAACTGACGCACCTTAAGCAGAATACCAGGTAAGGTATACCACAAGAATGACTAATATCTGTATTATCGTGTTAAATGTGATTTGCTAATACGTATAATACTTAGTACTCTCTACTCTCCAACGTACATCTTTTCATGGCCTGTCTGTCACGTGAAATTGCATGCAAAGAATGTGAACACAACTACTTCGACGACTATAAACTTACTTTCCCTAAAGAACAGATATTGCAAAGACATAGGGTTAAACAACGGATGTTACCACACTTCCGCCACAATTAAGGAACAAAGTTATCAGCCCACTGATTGATTAGTAGAAGTCGCTATGTGCGGGCGGGATTGGGTGTCGATGTCTATCGGACATTGGCTTCCCAATACGTACCCTCACCCCTTACTCAGAATTGACGATTTCCGGATGTCCGAAACCATTGGCAATGAGAGTCATTACAGGCATGGAGTGCTTAAGGGTACAAGTCTTTATCTTTAAATCCCACACCAGAAAACTTTGAGCCGGCTATGGTCGAAGTTGACTTGAACGGTTTCCGAGTCCCCATAATTGATTCCGTGGCAACGCCACAAATCGGCAACGAATTCGGTTCACTAAATAGCTCGTCTTACAAAGCATATAGGCCTTTAAACATTTACAACCACATCTCGATCGATTCTAACGGAAATATGGGTGTTCGCATCCGTCTAGTACTACCCGAATCGTCAACCAAATCGAGGTCCGATACATCACCCTGCACTACAAGTAAATCAGCCCCGGGCGTCCACCTGATGGGCTTCCTGGGCATATGGACGCTAACATGGCGTCTGAAAAAACAAGCATCTACTATCAGACGCCAAACTTGGCGTCCGACAGAAGCGGGAAAGGAAAAAATTCAGGCAGACGGGCGTCCACTAGCGGACGCCATCTACGCCTTAATGGCGTCCACTAGCGGACGCCAAAAGGGTCAGGATGACGTCCACTAATGGACGCCAGGTGTGGTCTCAGAATTTTTTTCGGGCGTCCACTGTCGGACGCCTTTTTGCCCAACTCGCTTCAAGTATTAGCCGACCCTCCCTCTCCTCCTTCATTCTCCATTTTTTTTCACTCTCTAACTTCTCTCTACCTAACAAAACCGCGGCTCTCTTCCTCTTTTCCCTTCATTTTCCCTTCTTCTTCCTAATTTAAGCTATGTTTATTTTATTTTAATTAGTTCTTATTTTTGAATTTTATCAGTTATTATTGGTAGTTTCAAAGTTAATATTGTTTAGGTCTGAATTGAGTTGAATTGTTTGTTTACCCATTAGTTTAGCCCAATTTCGATTAGGTAGATTAGTTTTGCCCGTTATCTCAATTTTGATTAGGGTTTGATGAATTTGGTTGAATTGGGATTAAATTTATTAATTAGGATTTGAGTAATTTGTGATTAAATTGGGGAAATTAAGTTAGGGAAATTAAGTCTGAGTAATTTATAATTTTTTGACTAATTTGTGATTAGTTTAGGTCTCAATTGAGTTGCACTGTTTGTTTGTCCATTAGTTTAGCCCAATTTTGATTAGGTAGATTAGTTTTGCCCATTAGCCTAATTTTGATTACGGTTAAACTGGGATTAAATTGATGAATTACGGTTTGAGTAAATTGGGATTAAATTGTGATTACATTTGTGATTAAATTTGGTGATTAATTTGTTATATATATATATATATATATATATATATATATTTCATTGAGTTTGATGTTTGTAATATCTGTATTATTTCAAATTATTTAAGTTATTATTAGTAGTTAGATAGTTAATTTTGATTAGGTAGATTGTTGATGTAAGCTTAGGGTAAGAGGTGTTAATGTTGTGATGAATTTGTGAGAATTTGATAAATTGGGTTTAGTTTGAGTAATTTGTTAATATAAATACGTTAAGGTCAATTCTAAATTAATAAGACATTTGGGTTTACTTTGATGAATTTGTGATTAAGTTAAGGAAATTCAGTTATGGAAATTAAGTTACGAAAATTAAGTTTAAGTTAAATGGTGATTAAATTTGGGTTTAGTTAGTCCTAAATTAAGTTCGGGAAATTAAACTTTAATTTGTTATATATATTTTTTCTACATAGAAAATGAAGAGAATTAAACGGAAATGGATGTATGAGGGAAGACTTGATATGAAGAGACGTCCCACCGTCGAATTGTTAAGGGGTGTTGAATCATTTGTCGACGTTGCAAAAAAGTCACTAGACTATGCATCGAGGAGGGAAGTTAGGTGTCCATGTACTAAATGCAAGAACCTAAAATTTTTTGAGGTCATTGTGGTTAAGGAGCATGTCATCTGTAATGGTTTTTCACCCAATTATTATCGTTGGATTTGTCATGGTGAAGCCTCTCAGTCCGAGGAACCCGAGAACCGACAAAATGAGGGGGCTTGAGAGGTATGATAGTTGACGTTGTGGAGTGTAACTTGTTCAACAACGATAATACATATAGGAATGACGACTCACCTAACCCATGAGGCTCACCTAACCCACAAGACTCACCTAACCCCCACGAGCAAAGGCTTTTTTCAAGATGTTGAAGGCTTCGGAGAAACCGTTATATGGAGGGTGCGATGTGACTTTGCTAGAATTCGCATCTATGGTAGTTAGCCTTAAATGTGAGTTCAACCTATCCTTTGCTTGTGTCGATGGTGTTGCTGCCATGTTTGAGAGAGTCATCCTAAAAGATAATATCATGACCCGAACTTTCTACACAACCAAAAAAGTTGTGAAAGGTCTTCAACTCCCGCATGAAAAGATTGATGCTATGCTTGTCCAGATGGATGCATGTTATTTTGGAAGGACGATGCGATGCTTGATGAATGTAGGAGATGTGGTAAGGGTAGGTATAAGACTGTTCAGGGGGATATTGTTTTGCTGGGTATAAAAGGCTAAAGCGGTGTTAGGGGTAAGAAACTGATCCCAATCAGTTAGCTTACGTACTTCCTTATTGCACCTAGACTTCAAAAATTGTTTGCCACAAGAACCATAGCGGAGTAAATGAGGTGGCACAAGAAGGACATTAAGGTACCAGGGAAGATATATCATCCGAGTGACGGTGAGGAGTGGAAGCGTTTCGATAGATTACATCCCCACTTTGCGTTAGAACCCCAAAATGTAAGGCTTGGGTTGTGTACTGATGGTTTTACACGTTTTGGCTAATTTGGTAAGTCGTACTCTTGGTAAGGCTTGGTTTTGCGCGAGTGCTAATTGAAGTTACTTTCGGACAACATCTCCCTGAGTTTGTGCAGTTCAAAGATGAAATGGGGAACCTGCTTAAGATTAAGGTTGAGTACGACTGGAAACCCACGCTCTGCGAAAAGTGTAAGAAAATGGGGCATGAAAAAAAAGAATGTAAAGCGCAAGGGAATAAACCAGTCGAGAGGAAACAGATGGTGTGGAAAAGGGTAGAAAAAATGGTTGAAAAACCAGTATCACAGGTGCAGAAGGATCAAAGCGACAACATTGAACCAGCTGCAACTGTTATTAACTACCCGGATCTACCTAAGAAGGGGATTGTGCAGGCGAAGGGGTTGACTACTGGTGAGACTAGCAAGATGGAGAGTGGGACGGGGGAGAAGGGGCTTGAGCAGAGCATTTCTGTGAGAGCCAAGACTTGTGCTACTCACATTGAAGAGAGTACTAGTCCCTCGTTCATACAGATACTAACAAGGAAGCAGGCCTCTCATGGAGGTAATAAGGTATCCCCCAATACTAACACTAACCCATGAAGCTTTGTTTTTGGAATGTGAGGGGGATGAATAGGTTGGAGAAACAGTGTGATTTAAATAGATTTTTAGAACTGAATAATGTTGGCCTGTTTGGTTTACTAGAGACCAAGATTAAGCCTTAGAATGTGAATAAGGTGGTGAGCAATAGTTTCAATAAGTGGAGTATCTCCACAAACAGTCATATGAATCAGCGAGGACGTATTTGGGTTGTCTGGGATCATAAACAGTGTGTGGTACAATTTCTCAAATACACAGCTCAACTGATACACTGTTCAGTCCAGGACATTGTGGGGAATGTGAATTTTCATATCACATTTGTGTATGCATACAATGTGATAGCGGATAGAGAGGAATTGTGGAGTGATCTAAATCAGATTGGATGCAATACTCACGGAGCTTAGATTGTGATGGGAGATTTTAACTGTGTTCTTACTCCTGAGGAAAGATTGGGTGGGAGTTTTAATCCCAATGAAGCCTATCCATTTCAGAACTGTATTAATCAATGTGAGTTAATGGATTGTCCGGCGACCGGTGCGTTCTATACTTGGAATAACAAACAACCCCCAGAAGATAGAGTATATAGTAGATTGAATAGAGTGCTTATTAACCAAGAATGGGCTGCTGTTTTAGAGGATTTTAGGGCTCATTATCTGCCGGAAGGTTTGTATGATTATAGCCCTTGTGTTATTAGGAGAGTAGGAGGGCATGCGAGGCATCATAGAGCATTCAAGTACTAAAATATGTGGAGCCAGTCTCCTGAGTTTATCCCCACTGTGGCGTCGTCTTGGAATAAAAGGAGGTCGAGGGGACGAAGATGTTCAGACTTGTTTCAAAGCTTAAAAGACTTAAAAAACCTCTGAAACAGTTGGACAAGGATAAATTCGCTGCTATTGAGCAGCAGACGGACCTGGCGCAGGTAAAATTACTCGACATTCAGAAAGCTTTATGTACTAATGTGGGTAATCATGACCTGATCAAGGCAGAAATCGAGGCA
The DNA here is from genome assembly GCA_958450325.1 of Agrostemma githago. NCBI lineage: Eukaryota > Viridiplantae > Streptophyta > Magnoliopsida > Caryophyllales > Caryophyllaceae > Agrostemma > Agrostemma githago. Next base: position 28,847,064 of record OY288245.1, read on the forward strand.
ACTGAGACTTTCAGGCGGTTGGACAAGGCGAGAATGTGTTTCCTTCGCCAAAAGACCAAATTACATTGGCTCAAACAAGGGGATGCTAACACAGCTGCGTTTCATGGGTCGCTTAAGGCTAGGCGAGCAAAGAACATGGTGAATCAGATTGAGGACAACCAAGGTATCTTACATTCGAATGCAGATTCAATCCAAGAGGCCTTTTTATCTTATTACAAAAGTCTTTTGGGAGAACGAAAGACTACTACCAAGGTTGTGGAGCATATTATGAATTTGGGTCCTAAATGTAATGCTGCTCATTGGGACATACTCAACACGCCGGTCACCAGGGAAGAAATACGGGACACGATGTTTAGTATTCCGAATGATAAGGCCCCAGGACCTGACGGATATTCAAGCAAATTCTTCAAGGACGCTTGGGACATAGTGGGAGATGAGGTATGCACTGCTATATTGGACTTTTTCGAGTCTGGGCGAATGTTGAAACAACTTAACACCACGGCTATTACTCTTATTCCCAAAATCGAGAGACCGGTTTCGGTTCGTTAATTTCGACCGATAGCGTGCTGCAACACAGTATACAAATGCATTTCGAAGATACTTTGCACCAGACTAGCGAAAGTGCTTCCCGACATCATCTCGCCTGTTGAAGGAGGATTTGTTCGAAGACGAAGCATAGTAGAAAATATCCTCATATGCCAAGACCTTGTCCGATTATATTCGAGGAAAGCCGTTTCCCCGAGATGCATGATTAAAATGGATATGCAGAAGGCGTATGACACGGTTGAATGGGATTTTTTTAGACCAAATGCTACAGCACCTGAACATTCCTTACTCGATTCGCATTCTGCTGATGCAATGTGTCTCCACGGCTTCGTTATCGCTTAACCTTAATGGAGATACATTCGTTTTTTTCCAGGGTAAAGGAGGTTTGAGGTAGGGAGATCTATTATCCCCGTTATTGTTCACAATATGTATGGAGTACCTAACGAGACTGCTAAAGTATACCACGGAGTCTTTGGATTTCAGGTACCACCCACAATGTAAGCAATTGAAGCTTGTGAACCTCATGTTTGCTGATGACCTTTTATTATTCAGTAAAGGGGATATAGCATCTATGATGGTGCTTCTGCGAACCTTTGCGACGTTTTCTCAGGCGTCTGGTCTCCAACTTAGTATAGGGAAATTGAATATCTACTTTAATGGAGTGAAGAAGGAGGTTCAGCAGGATATCCTAGTTGTTTCGGGCTGTAAAGCCGGGACTCTCCCGTTCAAATATTTGGGTGTGCCCATCAAAGCTTCGAGACTCACGATCCAAGACAGTCAGCCGTTGGTGCATAATATTACTAACGAATAAGACGGCTGGGGGCTAGAGAATTGTCTTATGCGGGTAGATTCTTGATTAAATCTGTCCTATCCACTCTCCATAACTATTAGGCAAGCATTTTCCTGCTCCCGACTGGGATCATCAAACAGATTGAAGGGATATGCCGGACCTATCTTTGGGAAGGTGGAACTACGTATACAAGGTCTCCGCTGGTTGCTTGGAAGAAAATTTGTTTGCCTTATAAAGAGGGTGGGCTGAACCTGATCCAATGTTCCAATTGGAACAAAGCAGCGATAGGTAAAATGGTTTGGTGGGTTGCGAATGATCCGAACAGGCTGTGGGTGTCGTGGGTACATTCGGTCTACTTGAAAGGACATACTTGGATGCAGTATGAACCGCCGGCGAATGTGGGATGGGGATGGAGACGGATTTGCCAGGTTAAAGAAAAACTCAAAAGTGGCTTCGAAGGAGGAGAATGAAATGAAATCAAGTAGTATACGACAACCAAGGGTTATAATTGGATCAGAGATAGGGAGACAGAAGTGGATTGGTATAGGCTAGTGTGGAATAAATGGACTATACCGAAACGTAGAATTATTGCGTGGATGTACCAGCACGATGCAATGAACGTGAAGGCCAAACTTTTTGGTCTTAACTTGACCACTGACGATCTTTGTTGTGTTTGCCGCGAGAAACCGGAAGATAGGAGTCATCTGTTTTGGGATTGTGAATATAGCAGCAAAGTGTTGAAGAGCGTGGGGGATTGGTTGGAACACGACTTCACCAAGACTCTCACTAACGTGCAGTGAGATGGGATGAAAGGCAGCCGACTACAACGAGCAGTGATTAATAGTGTGATGAATGCTTCCATTTACTATATTTGGGAGCAAAGAAACAAATGTAGGATGGAAGTATTTTTACTTAGACCTCTAGTAGTTAGTATGAGCATTATTAAAGAACTGAAAATGTATTTTAATAGTGTTCAGAAAGGGAAACTCTCCAATAGAGATGATAAATTCATCTCTAGAATGATGGACACATAATGTATATTTGATTGATTCTTTGATTAATATACACCTTACAATTTCCCAAAAACAATATCGCCTACGTCCTTGCTTGTGTTTGAAGGAGCCTTTCATCTTCCTATCTCTTATTGTCCCTGGACCCAAAAACCCGAAAAATCATTTGGATGTTTACGTGCAACCTGTTATTGAGGAATTGAAACAACTGTGGGAAGTAGGGGTGGAAACTTATGATATCTCTTTGAGACAAAAACTTCAGTTGAAAGCAGCTCTGTTGTGGACTATAAACAACTTCCCCGCGTATGGTATGCTCTCGAGGTGGTCTACTGCGGGTCAGAAAGCATGTCCGTGTTGTATGGATGAGAGCAAAGCTTTTTATCTTCCAAATTCTAGTAAAATTAGTTGGTTTGACTTTCATAGACAGTTCCTACCAGAAGGTCACCCATATACAAAGAACAAGAAGGCGTTCAAGAAAGGTGAGATTGTGCTTGACGACGCACCTGATCGACTCTCAAGAGATAAAATATGGGTGTTGATTTCTGAGTACCCGTCCACTGTTGACGGAACCGAGCAGGAGTTCAAAGACCTGAAAAATCTGAAAAATTGTTGATTTAAACGTAGAATATTCTTTGACCTACCATATTGGAGTACTTTGTTACTTCGTCACAATTTAGATGTGATGCATATAGAGAAAAACTTCTTTGAGTAGTTGATTCACACTGTGATGAATGTGGAGGAGAAGAGTTGTGACACTACAGGCTCCAGGCGAGATCTGAAATTTTTTTGTGACCGCCCTCAACTGCACATAAAATGGGATGGATCCAATAACTGAGAGCCTTGTTTAGCCTTGACAAGGCTCAGAGAAAGGCGTTGTTGGAGTGGGTAGAGAAGTTGAAGTTCTTGATGGGTACGCCTCCGACTTCAGACGTTGTGTTGATCTTACGAATCTAAAGCTGCAAGGGTTAAAGAGTCATGATTGTCACGTCTTCATGGAGAGGTTACTTCTGGTGTCACTAAAGCATCTTTTGCCACCGACGGTGTGGAGTATCTCAGTTTTTCCGAGATTTGTATTCTTCTACAATATCAATTGAGGACATGACTCGGCTGGAGGATCAAATTCCACAGATACTGTGGAAACATGAAATGATCTTCCCACCGTCGTTCTTTAATTCCATGGAGCATCTACCTGTCCACTTGCCCTACGAGGCTAAGGTTGGAGGACCTGTCCAGTATAGATGGATGTACCCATTTGAAAGGTACATAAATTTTAGTAACATCATTTATAAATTTAATTTAAACATAGCTAATTTTTATTAATTGAAGTGCATAACTTGTGTATTTAGGTTCCTTAATCATTTGAAGAAGAAAATTGGTAACAAGGCTAGGGTAGAGGGTTCTATTTGTATTGCATATTTGACAGAAGAGATTGCAAACTTCTGCTCCCTCTACTTCGAGAAAGATGTCCAAACAAAAGTCAAGAACCTGAACCTAGAACAGTCGGTGTCAATTGATCCTACTATACCCGAGTTTTTTCAAAAGAAGGACGATGAAGGAACTTCATCTGTTGAGGGTTCTAAGGCGCTAGATGAGAAAGAGTACAACCAAGCTCACCTTTACCTACTTTCTTCTTGTGAGATCTTAGAGCCTTATGAGAAGCAATTTGTAACTGAATATGTCGCTGCAAACCCTGACATGAACGTTATTGACGTTTGGAGTAAGCATGAGGAACATTTTCCTAAGTGGCTCAAGGATCATGTAGTTGCCTTAGACATACATGATGATTTGGTTAGAAGTTTGGCATACGGTCCAGTGCGACTAGTTAAAACCTTGAACCGGTACTCGGTGAATGGGTTTAATTTTCACACATTCAACTACGAGAAGAACAAGGCTAGATGCAATTTTGGTGTGAGTGTGTCATCTCTTGATGGCGATGAGTACTATGGTATTTTAGAGGATATTTTCGAGTTGTGTTACGATGGTAAAGAACGAGGGTATAGAGCTGTGATATTCAAATGTGAGTGGAAAGAAAGCTCACTGAACGGGACCCGAGTGCATGAACGTTACAAGATTGTGGAAGTTAATCACACTAGGAAATACCAAATTTTATAAATCATTATGTGATGGTTATGGGAATAGGGGGCGTGCTTACTGTCTGCTCATTTTGCAGATTTAAACCTGATATAATGGCTGAGTCATCATCCTGTCTCGCAGGGTGTGTTTGATTTCCATCAGTCAATCCTCCTTCTTGTGGTCTTCTCATCAGGGTCGGAAACTGAGTGTCATTCATAGTTGGCACTGTTTGTTTCACCTGGGGTTGGATTGGTTTCCACACTTTGACAGGCTGTTGTTTTTTCCTAACAGTTGGCTTCTTTCTACAGTTGTCTGTAGCATGTCCCAACCCGTTACAGTGAGTGCATTTTATCTTTCTCCATTCAAACTCCACTCTTATCTGTTGGATTTCTCCACATTCATCTTTGAATCTGACCATATCAGGCAATTTTTGATTAACCTTGATCTCCACTAAAACTCTAGCAAGTCCGAGTCGCTTCTTCTCTGTAGTGGCTTGGTCAGCTTTAATAAACTTACCTGTGAGGCCGGCAATGGATGGGAGGCATTTCCCCCAAAACGTAAGAGGAAGTTCATGTAGTCTAACCCAAGATGGGACTGCCTGCACATCCTCCTTCATAAGATTCGTTTCTTGCGTCCACGGTCTAACAATGAGTGGTTTATTGTCAAACATATGATATCCTTCGATAAGCACCTTCCTCTTATCAGTTATATTCTTGAACCGTACTAGGAAAATCCCATTTGGTAAAAATGAAACATTATCAACACCATACTTACCCCAGATCCTGTTGACGTATCCTTGGATGACCTCCCATGGAGGATTGGCCCCCAATACGTAACAGTATACTGCGTTCTTCCAATAGTTGATTTCATCAATAACATCCTCGTCTGAGAATTGAAGGAGGATCTCCTCCTCATTGTTTGTCGTTTTAGGCTCAATATCTAACAGACTAGCGTTTTGTTTCACCTGATTTTCCTGCTGTAAGTTAGTCTTTTTCTTTCCTCGTTGCGTTATCCAGATGCTACTCTCAACCAATTCATCATCTTCAAAGTCCAATCCAGGGATTCCCATGATCTCATGCATTGGCTTTGTTCGTTGTATGTCATCTTCATCTGGCCCTTTCTTATCCCTCAAGCTTGGTGAACCTGCGTCCTTATTATATGATTCCTTCATTCTTTGCAAAGAAGTTCGTTGCTTACTCTTTATCTTACTCGCTGAATTCCTTGCCATTGTCGTGGATTAGCAGCTGTGAATTTGCTTCGATCATCCACAGTTCGCAGCAAATCGCTCATTAGGGTTTTTTGCTCATTAGGGTTTTTCCTTTTTAACTTCAATCTTTTACTGTATTAACTAATATATTAGTATCTTCATATTTCAGGGGAAGCGTTGGAGAGGTGGTCGCGTACCATGACAGCGTGGATTTCAAGGTAAGGTCAGACAGGGGTAAGAAAAACAAGATGAAGAACTGTGAACTGGAGGGGAAGGCGAACCCGACACATCATCGGGGTTCTCAGTCTTCGTACCGTTGTGCCATGAAGGTTTGTTTTTTTATTAATATCATATTATTACTTAAATTCATATAAACTATGTTCGCATAATATTCACCTAACGTTCATATTCATTTAATAGATACAAGCTGAACGCGGGAGGATGCCAACCGCGTTCGAGTTTTTACTGGACATGAACGGGAAGAACGATGATGAAGGGACGACTCGGTTTGTCACGAGAAAAGATCAGGCGATCTGGGTGACTACTAACTATTTCGAATAAATCAACTTTGTCTAATCTTTAGGTGGTAGATAACTATCATTAATGATTCCATCTAATAACTTGAATTGAAATCATTGTTGTGTACGCAGGATGCCTACAATAATGAGCACACGAACCCCGACACCGCTCCTGATCCTACCCAGGCCGACCCGAATCAAACTTTTTTCAAGGTCGTCTCGGGGTACAAGAAAGGGAGTGTGTACGGTGTAGGGAATGCGCACGGGATGTACTTCACACCTCCGCCACCGCGTCTCGGCACCTCTTCACATATGGAGTACATGCCGGCAGGATATCAGCGGCCCGCCCCGGAGAAGGAGCAGATGAAGGAACAACTGGCACAACAACAAGAGCAAATCAAGAAGATGCAGGAACAGATGAACATGTTTCAGGCCATGTTTGCGAGATGCAACCGAGATCGTCTCCCATCCCCTCCGGACGATAGAGACCCCTTTAACGGGGATGGTGGTAACTCTGGTGCTGCAGCTAGCTTCACAGTTAAATGATTATTTTTGTTGTTGGTTGTAACTGGATTTATGGATGATGTATCTTCAAACTAGTTTAGATTTGTGTACCTTCAAACCATATGTTAAAACTTTTTTATATGAATGTTTTTTTAGCAGAAATGTGTCGGGAGATGAAGTGTTTTGGTTGATTGAGAGTGAATAAAGTTGAGGTATTGTGGATGGTCGACAGTTGTGGTTGGTTGAGAGTTGTGGATGTTGTTTATTTTGCAGGTTTTGGCTAGACATCAACCGAATGAATACGGCTTTGCATTAGCATACATGGCGTCCAATAACAAACGCCATCTCAGACGCGAAATGAAGCTAAAATCAACGAAAAGTGGCAGATATTCAGGGTAGCTGGCGTCTGACCGTGGACACCAGGTGCCCCTGAATGGCGTCCACTATCGGAAGCCAACCCAAACATATGGCATCTGACTGTGGACGCCATTCAGGGGCACCTGGCGTCCACACTCAGACGCCACACCTGGCGTCCACTGTCAGACGCCCGTTTTTTTGGAGTCCAACAGTGGACGCCTGCTTTAAAAATAGGCGACCGGTCGTGGCTTCCACTTTCTGGTGTCCGTTTATGGACGCCCGTCCCCATATAGCGTCCACTGATGCAAGCCATTATGTAGACGCACGAGAGCTCTATTCTTGTAGTGCCGTACGCGAGATCGGACCGGCCCCTGACGGGAAGGGGCCGCTTGGGTGCCCTCCGCGACAAACCCTAGGTCCCGCGCGAACGCGCGCAAGGCGTTGGGCGTCCACAGGTTTGTACGTCAAGGAAAGAATGGGATTTGTTTCGTCCTTCCATTCCTGTTTCTGACGAAGTATCTTTAGAGAGGTTCCTTCATTTCTTGGACATTCCATTGACGAAGGAGGTCGAGGCCTTCCTTGGCGAAGGTGGTATTAATTTCGAGTATCTTCTTACGGTGTTTTCGCATAGATATACTCACGGAATTTTAGCCTTAGCGCACAGGCATGCCTACAGTATTGCTATATTGTGCGTATATATGTTAGAAGATGCTTCGGTTCATGATGGGTGGGGAAATCCTCGTGTTATTGATGTTATCATGGATATGGGGCATGGGAGATCACTGTCTTGGCTCATTCTTGGCGAGTTCATAATGGGGCTAGATATGAGCACACGGGTTTGTTTGTAACACCCCGGCCCAAACTAGGACCGGAAATGTTAGTCGAGGTAGCTTACCAGGCTCTGTACTGATCCCAAAGACCAACACGAGTCCTTTCTGGCGCATTATCACCTCACTCAGCGCATCCTGAAGAACTTCCCAGGAGGTTACCCATCCTAAGATTACTCCAACTCAAGCACGCTTAACTGTGAAGTTTTTTTTCATGAGTGACCAGAAAACAAAGTGCACCGTGTTGATATGAATAGTACTTTCAATCTTTTTATGGATTAGTCATTTAAGCTCATAAATAGGTCATCTTAAATCAATGTAGAGTGTTTAAATCACTCCCACTTGAAGAACGCAACGTCCTCGTTGCGCCTGGCAGCATAACCGCTAACCCAGGATCCACCCTGCTACGTGCCAAACACATGGTCGCAGGCTTTCTCTGATACCACTCCTAACACCCCGGCCCAAACTTGGACCAAAAATGTTAGTCACAGTAGCCCACCAGGCTCTGTACTGGTCCCATAGACCAACACGAGTCCTTTCGGGCACATTTTGACCTCAATCATGCGCATCCTAGAGACCTTTCCAGGAGGTCACACATTCTAAGATTACTCTCACTTAAACACGCTTAACTGTGGAGTTATTTCACATGAATGACCATAAAAGAAAGTGCACTTTGTTGATATAAGTAGCAGTTTCAATCCTTTTAAGGATTAGTCATTATTTAAGCTCATAAATAGGACATTTTCGATCAATATGGGGTGTTTCATTGTTTTTCTCCGTTCTGCGGCTGTAGTGATTTCTACATGTATGCCTTTGCATCGTGTGGCGTGTTTTAGCTTGTCGGGGAATTACTCAGGTTTAGAAATAATTTGGGTCTAAGGGGTTCGGGCACCGGCCTTCCAACGTTTGACTTTGGTACTTTTTTTGCTTGCTTTGTTGTAGGTGTGGTTGGAAGAGAGACTTCGGCTTGTTGAAACTCCTCCGGCTATTGAAAATTACATCTGCTGGGGGTTTACTATGCGCTCTTTGGTTCGCGTACCAGAATTCAAAGGCATTGAGAAGGAATGGAACGCTTGTCTGCGGGCTAACAACGTGATTATTATCACGTGGACCATTCCATGGTGGCATATCAATAGATACATCGGTCTTCCGACATCATCGTTATCTTTTACTATGCGAATTCTATCTTTAAACTCGTGTGTTTATATTCATCCGGACAGGTTGATACGCCGGATGGGCACGGTGCAGACTATCCCTAAAGCTTATACTGTTGCTATTGATTCCCATCCCTAGGCTGGGGACATGCTAAAGGATTTTGAGCTGAATTGGATACTCCGGAAAATTGTTACCGTTCCAGGCACGCGCACTCGATGAATTTCCCCTTCTTATAGCCAGTGGCGGCTTTGCAAGGATCCAGCGGAACGGAAAAAGCTAAGGAGTGCAGAATCGTTGGAGCTTAAGAATAAGGACGACTTCCGGGCTAACAAAGTCAAGAGTCCGGCCAAAGACAGTGGAACTGGCTCGAGTACTATCAATTCATCGAAGTGGGGCAAGAAAGGCAAGACCCATATTAAAGATAAAGACATGGAATATGTGTAGGATGAGCTGCGCCCACGATTATCTAAGCATGTGTCTGTTTGCATTCAAGAGCCTCGAGATGAGGGGCAGAAGAAGGCACACCCGATGGATGGAAAAGATAGACGAGTAGGGTCGAGCTGTTTAGTATTATGTATTATTATGTAAATATTTTGTGTTGTACTAGTATTAGTTTTTTTTGTGGTGTTTGTTGTGTTTTTCGATAATGGTTTTTTTTATGTACCCCGATAAGGGGTGTGGATGTAATGGCCTCGAAAAAGGCTCGATATTGCTTGACTTGATTATATGAGAAGCACAATTTTTTTTATGGTGGCTCGCAACTCGATTCTTCATTTTGCCCGAAGAGCCCTTTCGGGTTTTCACTCCGTCCTCATCTCGCCATTTTTTTTTGTTAATTTTTTTTAGTGTGCTTCGTCATTTTGATCACTTCGTTTGTCGGAATATATGAGGGATCCCGACTTCGCACAATTCGACCGGAGTCGATTTGTTGTTTTGGTTGCTCCCCAAAAGGGGTTGCCTATGTATCCTCCGTGAAACGCAATCAAACCATGATCGTAGTTTGGATAGTGCAAGGGATTTTAATGCTTTAGATTCGTCATGCCAATTATCGATTTTGGATTTTAGTGTGTGTTTTCTAGGGCGGTAATCTAAGGGTAGTACCATTTGAGTTGATCCATGTTGGTAGGTGTTGAGAAATCTTGTCCGTCCAAATCGGCGATTATTTTTTTCGATAAAATGTGATTTTTATATAAAAAAATCTAGTCATTTAGAACAGTAACCAAGCTAGTTACAAGATAGGTTTTCAATAACTAAAACAAATTAATCAACATCCAATTATCCCACAATTAGTGACTAGTTCCAGTTGAAATTCTGATCAGGCATCTTGGACTGGCAACTTGCTTTCACAACAGTCTTTATTTGGGTTGAGACCTTCTCCGGTCTTAGCAGTGTCTCCTTCATCCTAGCTTTGTTTCTTTGTCCCCAAATATAGTAGTAACAGGCTACCAAAATCATGGCATCAAGCCCCCATTTTGGGGATTGTCTTTTGATGTGAGTTGGAATGAACTTAGAGTAATCTGTTTCGTGAGTAGTATGCGCTGAATTGAACAAGGATGAACAACGAAATAGGTAGGAACTATCCGTGGGATAGCTTGGCTGACTACCATAGGGTTCCTTTGGTGGTCTGGAATAAGATTTGTGTGCCATATGATGAAGGGGGCCTGAATATTACCCAAACTAAGCACTGGAATATGGCTGCGTTGGGAAACTGGAGTGCTGGGTGTCCAGTGATGCCAATAGGTTATGGTTCAACGGATCAAACACACCTATCGGAAAGGGCAACATTGGGTTGACTATAGACCGACAACTGACAGTTCATGGAGTTGGAAGAAAATTTGTAGAGCGAGAATGAAGCTTCAACCGTGATATGTTAATGAGGAATGGCAAGTTCAAGGACCAAGATGCTTTACGATAACTAAAGCATATAATTGGTCACGAGAGAAAGGCGCTAATGTCACCTGACATCGATTCATTTGGAGCAGGTGGACTTTACCAAAGCACAGTGTAGTGGTATGGATGCATCAACATCAAGCGTTTAATACAAAATCAAAACTGGCGCAGCTGCAGATGAGTAACGATAAGGACTGCTGCTTTTGTGCAGGTGCGGAAGAGACTTTGGGGCATCTGTTTTGCTTATGCAAGTACAACAAAGTAGTCTGCACTGGTGCTACTGAGTGGGTTAAGATGCAACCACAAGGAGTCATCACAAATGAATGGAGGAATCGCATAAGGGGGACCAAACTTTAACGAGCATTTCGTAATGTTGTCTTGAATGCGGTTATATATTATATTGGGCAACAAAGGAACAAAAGTTGTATGGAAGGAAGTGTATTACGACCTGAAAATGTGATTAAGGGAATTAGAACGGAGCTAGGATTGTATTTTAGTTCCAAATTCTAACATAATATGAGTGATAAAGACAAAAACATTATCACTAGTCTCATTTAGGCTTTGTATGTTGTACAAATTGTTACTTGATTAATATACTTACCTTTTACCAAAAAAAAAGAACAACGAAACAGAAATGTGTAAGTTATTGTATTTTCTAGTAAAAATGTAACCAAAGGATAGTATGCAAGGTAAGATAGACCTATACCTCAACAATGCGGGTGCTAATTTAAACAACTCGATTGAAATAGAGAGTATAGTAACTCGACTTACTATAAGACTTTGTCTCGTAAACAACAAGGACGTGAACGAAAGCAAAGCTTTACTCAGATTTGTTTGATGAAATTTGAATGCTTGATTCATCAAATGCTTGGCTATTTATAGCCTACAAACTCGACCTAAGACGAGGCTAACCAGCAAAGGCAAGCCTCGTAAGTGGGTGATAATATAACAAAGAATAGGAAATGAACTTGGCTACTGTTTCAGTATGAGTAATGCATATGCAACAGAGATCATCATTATTGCATCCAAATCTTTGCCATTTTGTCCTTAGTGTTCATATCATTCATCATGGCAAGCCAAGCAGTGATTGAATGTTTGGGAATGTTTCAACTGTTCCACAGTATGGGAGGCTAAGCTTTAGGATTGCCTTTGTTTCTCATGCAGTCATAGCCCTCCATAATTGTGAAGTAATTAAGCATGAGAACTAGCCCTCCTTGACTTCCCAAGTGTTCTTTCAGGCCCAGTTATCTCCTGCCTTAGGGGTGTAAGTGTCGCAATTCTTTCCTTTCAGATAAACTTGGTTCACCCATCTAATCCAGAGCTTATACGGTGACTGTAAACCCACTCAGCCAGTTTCCAATTGTTGCTTCATTCCAGACTCCTAATTTCTTTATCCCCAACCCACCTTCAGCTTTGGTAATAGTAACTTTATCCCAGGCAACAAGTGGAATCCTTTGATATTCAGAATGACCTGTCCAAAGGAAGTTTCTACATATGGCCTCCACCTTTTTTGTGATGCTGACAGGCAACAGAAAGATGGAAGACCAGTAACAGTGAAGGGAGTTCAAAACAACATTTATCCGGGTTATCCTACCTGCATAAGAGAGCTTTTTGGCTCCTATACTCCTTACTCTTGCCACCATCTTGTTAGTTGGATTTTTACACTCATCTTTTGGATAGTTTGCCAAGCTTTAATGGTACATCTAAGTACCTAAAAGGCATAGTCCCCTCAGTAAAACCAATAACACATAGGATGTCATGTTGCAGCTCTTCAGTCATACCATTGAGGGGACGTTTGGTTGATCAAATTTCGGTATAAGGTATGAGTTTGGAATGATCTAACCTCATACCTTGTGTTTGTTTGCGAAAAATAAAAAAACATTTTTTATACCCACACCTCAAACCCATAAGGTATGGGTTTCCCAATACCAAACTCTCTCCTTGGGTATGAGATTGATACCCATGGGAATCAATTTAACAAAAAAAATTATACTTGTTTGAAATGTTATAAAACAAAATACATCCGATTAAAGTATAATATACATGACTTTAATTAAATTATTAAAAAGTAAATATTTCAAATGTCTTTTTTCAAGATTATTAACACAAGTCAAGTATTAACCCGATACCAATTAGAATCGAAACAAACACAAGGTATGAAGAATCAAGTTCCAACCCCATACCACCTTGGTATGATTCCTCATTTCAAATCCATATGAAACACCCCACATTGATTGAAGATGTCCTATTTATGAGCTTAAATGACTAGTGCTTAAAAGGATTGAAAGTACTACTCATATCAACAAAGTGCACTTTCTTTTCTATTCATCCATGTAAAAGAACTCCACAGTTAAGCGTGCTTGAGTGGGAGTACTCTAAGGATGGGTGACCTCCTGGGAAGGTTTTCTGGATGCGCATGAGTCAGGACAAAATGCGCTGGAAAGGTGTAATCCCCTAGAAATTCTAACGCAATACAGTGGCGGAAACACTGTAGAAGTGGGATTATAACACACTGTAGCTATGTCTTGATTAAATAAAAATGGTAAGTCAATACATAAGCCATAAAATAAAAAATGGCTACAAAAATAAATAAATAAATAAAATCCATAAAAAGGGTTTTAACAATCCATAATACAGTGATCTGATTAAAACAAGCAGGATCCATAACTGCTCGCTAGCCCACCCGAAGGAAAACACATATACCTGCCATGTTAAAAACATAACAGCCACAATCAGTAGGGAGCAACGCCAACGTTCTCCCAGCCGTATAACAGGATTCTAAAACTGTAATTACTATTATAGAAAAATAGTAAAAATGGAAAATAGTAAAACAGCATATTAAAAATAAGCTTTCAGTGAAAAATTTCACGTAACGAAACAATATAAATAAAATGAGTTTTCCGAAGAAGACATAAAACATTTGCCAACCTGCAAATGAAAATATATCGATAATAATTAAAATATTCAAAATGGCGTTATGGATAGGAGTAATGTAGACGGCTAGACTTTCACTAGGAGAATACTAAAAACTAGCTTCGAGAACTTAGTTCAAACAAATCAAACTTCGGTCTCTAACTAGGCTACTCAACTATAATAGAGCGGCGACTTATAAATGCGTGGCCCTAGTTTAAGACAATGCACACCCCTCCTGGGATTACCTGTCACCCAGTTCAACTTATGACGGCGACTTACTGCGAGGCCTAAGCTTAAGGTCAAAATGTACACAACTCCCGGGATACCTGTCACCCGGTTCAACAACCAATGTACCGATTCCTGATACACTAGCCTTATAGTTGATGGCAAAACCGTAAACCCTAGAATATATTACTCTAACCTCACACTTGTCCTTATTCCATAACTCCAAAACAAAGCCATTATCGATATTCAAAAGATATAATCAATATAAATAATATGAGGATAAAAGAAGTAAACATTTATATTCTAAAAGAGGAAACTTTCTATTTTAGGAAACTTCTATTTTTAGAAACTTTACTAAAAATAGCATTATATCAAAATAGTGAAAATATTAGTTTATACTAATTTGACATTTTAGTAAACGATATAGATTTATAAAAACTAGTACTTTCGGCCTTAACGATATTACTTATCAAAGTGAGAGTATTTAGATTTATGAAATTATTGAAAAACCATACAAGTGTTTACAAAATAATTAAAAATGTCTTAAACACTTTAGTACTACTAATTAGGGTGTTTCCAAAATTTATAAAACTAAAATTCCCTAATTATTATTAGTTACGACAATACGATTATAAATAGGATTTTACGGCAAAAGGTCAAATTAAATCTTTAACGTCTTTTATTTAATTAAACCAATGAATATATTTAGAGTATGTTAAGGGATGATTTAACTCTTAAAGTTTCAGATTTAAATATTTTCAAAATTTCTGGAAAAATAATTCTTTTATGTAAGACGAAGAATTTTAACGATAAAGCACAATTTGTCCGAAAATCCATAATTATTAATTAAAGACTTTTAATAAATAGTATAAAAATTACGTAAAATAGTTAAAACATATTTATGGACATTCTGTCCAGAAAATAAAATTTTCCAGAATCATAAAACTCGGTTTTTAAAGCGTTTTCCCGTTAATCGTCTAATCTCGACAATAACGATTAATAAAAATAGTAATTACAAAACGATTTAAGTATTAATATCCAAAAATTATTATTAAACTTAAAAATCATGATTTTCCAGAATATAAATTTTTCAGATTTTTCCAAAATTCCAACAAAACCGTCATTTAAACCCGTTTTCACAATTAACGATTTCATTAATAAACTTATCGTTCCTAACATTTTATTAAGGCACTAAAAATCATAAAAATATATATTAATATGAAATCATCAGAATCACATTTTTTTCCAGATTCAAACCAAAGGCCAGAATTCGAGAATTTAAACAACAAACACGGTTTTAATGATAAACGATGATTTAAAGTGATTAATTAATTCATCCACTTAACAATTCCGAAAATTTATGAAAACATTCAGAAAATTCTATTTCACCAGAAAGTTTCACCACGCCAAAAATCAGATTAAAATAAAATGTTTAGGTACTAGAACTAAAAATCGGCTTTTAATCGTTTTTGTCCGTAAACGGTAATAATTCAATAATCGATATTTAAAATATAAGAAAAATCCTAAATTATTATAAATCATCAAAAATATCAATTTTACAGAATATAAACATATATTACATGTTTAGGCCGAATATTATGATTTTACAAATTAATATGACGATTTAATCGTTAATCTCGTAAAAGCTATAAAAATACCGAAACATGCAAATTTTCAACTTTTGAAAATTTTCCAGATTTTGTGACATACATATATTGTCAAAATAAAATATAAAAATATATACATGCAAATACACAATTAAAATCATGAAATACCGAGTAACATCGACGTTACCTCGACTCCAAGTCTGAATCGATAATATATTCCTCGGCTTCGGGATCATTCAAAAATCCTTCAACACATGAAAAACATGGTGGAAAAATACCATGAGAAAACTAAGAAAATGAAGGCAAATATCGATCGAAAACAACATCGATTATTACCTTAACGAAGGGATCGGAGTGACGATTAATTTGGAGATGAAAATGAGACGATCAAGACTCACTTTGAGACAAAATTTGGCTAGAAAAGCTGCTGGAAAATCTCAGCCAAGAGAGACAAAGGGAGGAAATGTTTAATTTTTTGTAAAAAGAATGATAAGAAAGTGGATGGTTTTCTAAAGCATAAATGATAAGTAAATTTTGATGAAAACTATGTCATAATACATGCACAATTCAGCCAAAATGAGAGAGGAAGGGAGTGTGAAGAGTTTGTGTTTAAGGCCAAAAATAAATGGGTGAGAAAAAAAATATCTAAGGCTTAAACATCATAAAATTAAATGTGTAATAAAATGTGTAGTAAGGGGTGTGACAAGGGTTGTCACGGTCCAACATGTGAGAAAAGGTTCCAAAATAATTGTAAGTTGATAAAAAGAAGAATCGTAAAATTATTAAAGGTATTTCAAAGCAATTCAAGTAAACTGCGCGTCCGAAAATAATTAATTACGAAACTTCGTAATAAAATCATTAAATGATAGATTTTCATAAATAAAAAATATTTTCTTAGTTAGAAATATTATATAAACGTATTTGGGCCCTTTTAGAAAAATAAATAACCCAAATTCAAGCTTAAAATGATAGTTCGTATAAAATGAGATTCTTTGTGAGTTAAATAAATAGTTTGCGACGAAAATTTAATAAATAGATTTATTAAAGGAAAATAAAATATTTAAAATATTTTAATGAAAATAAATAATATTTGACTCGAAAATATTATGAAGTTTGAAAATGAAGGATACTGAAGGCAGAAAAAACTCACAGAGTCATGACGGAGTCATAACAGAATAGATAACGCCTAGAAAATTAGCGGGTGTTACAAAAGGACTCATGTTGGTCTGTGGGACCTGTACAGAGCCTCGTGACCTACCACGACTAATATTTCCAGCCTTAGTTTTAGACACCCAGATTTGGACCTGGTGGCTGCATGAGTGCCCAACAAACACCCGATGATAATTGGACTACAACGCGACGCGGCCGGGTTTGCGATGTTTTAGATAGTTTTTCTATAGAACGGATCAAATAATTACTCAGGAAAATTAATTTAACATCAAGGCAGCCTTAGTCGCATCATTACGGTCGCATAGACACTTATTAGAGTCAATTCTGACACCAGGACCCCGAGTTGGTCCCGAAACACGAACCGAGTCAGCACCGCGTTAAGCGAACCTCGGGACGCACACCCGAGGCCCACTCGGCACAACCGCGTTAGGTTAAGGAGGGGTAAAGCTTAATTCCCAAGTCACGTATAATACGTATGAGTCTTGGTTTTGGAAAGTATCAAAATCGTATCTTTAAAATCCCAAGCGCCACACCTTGCGCGCCTTAGGCTTCTCACGCCGAAACCCAGGTGCCTGAGTTCTGGTGCGCCTGGACTTAGGTGTCCATTCGGGTGACGAGAGCCGAAAACACCTATAAATACCCCCCTCCACCCCCTTCATTCGACACAACAAACATTCTCTCTCCCCTTTTCACTCGTTAAGAGTTTCTCGCTAAGGGCTCGCACTCCGACACCCGAGGCAAACGATCCACTCGATCGTAGTTCCGATATAGCGAAATCGACGCTACTCCTCACCTTCAAGCACTCCACTCAATCCCGAGGTGCCTGTGTTCGACTAACTACTCCTTGTCTAGTAACGGAATTCTGCCGGATTAGCCGCAGAACCCACAAATAGTAGCGGAGCTCTGCCGGATTAGTTGCAAGAAGGTCCGACGGTAACGGAACTCTGCCGAAATCAGAGGGCAAGCAAGGAGGATCCGCCTTTCAAAGTCGAATCGTCACTAGTTTCTCATCTAAACAAAACTTTACATTTTTGTACTTTTAATATGCACTACGATAATGTCAAACGTGGACACTAGGTCCATTACACATACTAAAATATGTGACGTCTCAACTTCAACCATAAACACTAAAATACTCTAAATAGACCCGAGTAGATCTGTTCTCAATTATCTATGCATCGTGTCCCGTTTAGCATATACTCCGAGGGTGCAACTCCTCACTACGTGATTTACTTACATTCGCATTTACAATTTTCGTATGATTTATTGCTTTTATGACCTTATAATCGCATGCTAAATCACCTAGCACAAAATTCAAAACGTAAATAAGCTAAAACTGAATAAAGCGATGGTCGGGTTCCGTATTAGTCTTAGTTCTCATCTTACATGATTCGACGCATCCCCATTAATACTAAACCGACGTATCTTAAGCAGAATATCGGTTAAGGTATACCACGAGAATGACTGATATCCGTATTATCACGTTAAAATTGATTTGCTAATACGTACTCTATAACACTAGTATTCTCTATTCTCCTACGTGCATCTTTTCAGGCCTCCCTGTCATGTGAAATCGCATGCAAAGAATGTAAACACAATTACTTCGACGATAAAACTTACTTGTTATTAAACAACCGACATAGCTAAATATAGGGTTAAAACAATGGATGTTACAGGACTTTCGCTACAACAAGGAAACAAAGTTATCAGTCCACCGATTGATTAGTAGAGGCCGCTACGTGTGTGCGGAATTAGGTGCCGATGTCCAGCGGACCTTGGCTTCACAATACGTACCCTCACCCCTTACTCATAATCAACGATTTCCAAATGTCCGAAACCATTGGCAATGAGAGTCATTCCAGGCATGGTGTGATTAAGGATACAAGTCTTTATCTTTAGGTCTCATGCCCCTCAGCTTTCAGCCGGCTAAGTATCAAAGTTGACTTGAACGGTTTCCGAGTCCCCATAATTGACTCGGTGGCGACTCCACAAATCGGCAACGAATTCAGTTCACTTAAAATGGTTGCCTTACCAAACATATCGGCCTTTAAACATTTACAACCACGATTTGATCGATTCCAACGGAAACACGGGTGCCCGCACCCGTCTAGTACAACTTTGAATCGTCATCCGAATCGAGGTCTGACACTTCGCCCCGAACTTGAGATCGCACCGACCCCCGACCGGGAGGGGGGCGCGTGGGTGGCTGCCGCGATTGAAAACTGGGTCAGTTCCACGCAGGCGCGCGCGGGGCGCTGCGCGGTGCGGACGGACGTCCACTGTTTAACGACTCTGCTGGGGATTTGGAAACAAGTTTCTAGCAGTGGTGTGACTTGAACGAGGTCGATGAAGCTCATTTCCTTGTTCCTAGTTGTGGTCACTACAGGGTTTGGCCCTAAAAAGCCCACCCTAACCGATATCATGACCAATCGATCTCTTCGCGGTAAGATCCTTATGGACACGCGGAGAGATCCTCAGTTGACGCTCCGGCCGCCTAACGTGCTTCCCACGGATATACTAAGCGAATGGTCTAAACAGACGTTACGACACTCACCTCCCCAGGTGACTTTTCGTCACCTAAGCAAGGGCTATTCGTGGGCGGTAGCCTACCCTAGCCTTCCCGTGTCTGCATCCTGCATGAGTGTACGCATTCCTAGTTATATGTAACATGTTTGAACAACCCAAATAAGACACTAAAATCTTGATTCAACCACGACAACATATTAAACCGCACCCAACTCCGTTTTCAAAACAGCCTTTTTCAGCGCCGATGCTCTGTCTGAATTTAAACTATTTTCGAAAACGATATTCTAAGCACCGTCATCACGATAAATTATACACTCACTACTTTAAAAAAAAAAAAAAAACTTTTTGAGCGTCGTCAACTTGGCCAAAGTAAAACTCGTAGTTTTCCAACAACAAAGAGGGCCGCTAAAAAATGCCAAATTCCCAATCAATGGGACCGAGGCGCCTAAAGCGGTTACATTTTATTTTTTGCACATACTGTTGACATGACCAAATCTTCAATTAATGAAGTCAAGGAATCTGAAACGGTTACATTCACAAAACACTTTTACACGCCGTCACCACCACCGAAATTCTAATCAATAAGATGGACAAATACGGTCACACATTTTAAAATCTTTCTAAAATAAAAACATTTTCACTACCAAAACTTTGCAATAAAGATTTAGTCACATTTTCAAAAACACTGTCACCAGACATCACGTTCTGTCACGAACACCACTTACACCACGGATATCGAACCGACTAATTAATAGTAATTTCGACAAAAGCACAATGTCGCCATTTTCAAAACCTGTTCCTTTAGAACCGCGCCTTTTCGCAAAATCATCATTTACACCTTCGCTACCATCGAATTCTCGACACACATTTACCAACATGTTTTCAGGTCACCAATGATGTCACCACACCATCGTCACCCCAATGTTACAAACCCATTTTTTTCAGAAGAAAAGGTTATATTTTTCAAAAAGCTCTATCGTAAAAAAAAATGCATCAAAACTCTTTGATTCCGAGCCGGGATAGCGATCAATTTCTTACGTCGTACAACCATGTGCTTAACTGTCTTTATTAGTTACTAGGGTTGCCTCTACTCGAGGTCTTACATTTTGGGTCGTCTCGTCTAGAGAAAGTCCTCTTTAAATCTCACCTCCGAGATTTGTGTCAAATCGTCTCGCTCTAAAGACATAGCTCCACTAGGCGCTCCGCCGAATACACCGAGAGTCTAAGCACCTGAGTTCCTAATCTGATGATCGCAAACACGCGCGAATCAGGGGTTCCATTTCCGCGTCGCTCGGTCAAGAGCATTCCTCGAGTCTCTAAGTCATCCGATGGATCCTTCCTGACCCCCGACATTATCTTGTAGAAATCATTCTCCAACATGTCTTCAGAACCAGGAGTAATCGAAAACCTCTGCCTCGACGTCAATACCCTCACCGAAGTGGTCCATGATATCCGTACATCAATAGATCGCCTGACTAGCTTCATCTGTCATATTGACGGTCGCCTCAACTTCCTCGAAAGCGGAGGCACAAAGAGCGAAGTAAATGCCAGTTCGATCAATTACCATACTCACACCCCGAGCGGGTCACCCCGGCACCCCATACGGGCAAAATCACCTGAGATCAACAAAGAAATAACCTCAACATCCCACAAAATGCTACCTAGTAAACCAATAACATCCCAAAAGAGTTTACCAAAATCAGCTCGACGTACACTGAAACTCTGAAACACCTAATAGATCAGGGATTACTCAAGCCTCTATGTCCCACCCAGACCCACCAGTTGGTAAGCGGAGCAAAACTTGGAACCCTAACATGTACTGTCTCTTCCATCAAGGAAATGGGCACGACACTGAGGCATGTTTCACATTGAAACATGTCATCCAGAACTTAATCGAAGCAGAACATTCTCCCCTGCAAAGCGGCAAAAGGCAGACTTCACCTTCTCAGTCGCCGAGGGGGAGATAGTAACGTCGGTGATCGTCACGAGTCACTTCAAACCCCTCAACGAACCGCCCCTAAGGACCACCTCCAAACGCCGCTCAAGAGGGACGTCCTCGGAATATTATGACAGGCGCTGAGACCCGAAGAGCATGTGGGATCAATTCTGCGATGTGACCGGGTTAGAGTAGTCGCCCCTTTAGAAGTGTAGCCGATCCTAAGTCAGAGTCTGGTTCATTTTAGGGCCTAGACTAAATAATAATAGTCAACTTTTTTTATTGAGTCCCGAAGGCGGGAGGGGACCTGTCCTCTGCCTCCCTTATCAAATAATGTCATGGGCACGTAGCCCGTCTATTTATATCAATAAAGTCACTTTAAGTTTACAAACATACCTCGAGGATCGCTCGACTTTTTTTAATAACTTACTTTATCGCTTGAAACTCGATACTAAGGCATTTATCGATAACAATTAACTAAAGCACAAGGGCTGCAACAAACGGCCCACTTAACTCCACCCTATAAAGAAGACTGTGAAAAACTAACCCAGTTTCAACCCACAACTGACCCCCTAACCAATCAACAATAAGTCTAAAACAAGTAAGTGATCATAAGAACTAGACTTCCCCATTACTATCAACACAGCCGAATACGAAACTTGGCTAATAGAACTAAAACCCGTCGTAACTCTAGAAGTTAAGAACCTTAGAGTACACGGAGATTCATCCCTAGTGGTTAACCAAGCCACGGGCACCTGGAAGGTTTATAGCAAAAGCCTAACCCCATACCAAACCAAAGTAGAAACAATATTGATGGTAAGGATTTGTCACGTCCCTAGCCAATCAATATAAAACCAACTAACCTAGTGAGTAACTAGGGTAAGTCGGGATCATATCCACGAGGACGGTATATCAAGGTTTAGACTATGTCGGCCTACAACGAGACTAGATTACCAAACAAACACAAAGAAGATGAAAAGGAAAACTATGATGGAGGAGAAGAGATATGACTAAGCTAATGATCGAACTAATAAATAAACTAAAAGAACGATGGCTAACTAAGAGGATTAACACAAATATGGAAAGAAGTGGGGTAGGTCGGGTTCATAGGAGTAGAAGGATAATTGGGGTGATCAAGGGTATAGGCGTCTCCTAATCGCTAGAGTGGGTCCGGGCTCTCGCAACTTAGACCGATGTCAAGGTGGGTCCGGGCTCTCGCAACTTAGACCCTAGTCCGCGCTCTCGCGACTAAACTATTCTCAACATTTCCACAAAATAAGCAATCAATGAGAAGATGAACACAAGCATGGGAAGCGTGGCCACTACAACTCATACAAGCATATCAACAAACACATAGAGTGCCTACAATGTGACTAACAACAAAGATATAACCTTTTCCCCTTAATCAACCCTAATCATCTATAATCTACCCCTAATCCCCCTACTAACCCCACAAAGAAACTACTCACTCATTATCAATGAGAAACTAACATTCACAAAAGAAAACAAACTCACAAACAAAACATCCATTATGAACAATGAGAACAATAATAAGAACAATATAAAAAGATTGAAACTAGATTGAATAAACAAGGATTAGAGTAGAGAAAGGTTATACCAACACTAAGGAGATGAAAAGATGCAATCTTGTATAAATAAGAACCCAAATAAAACCCAAGGTTGTCAATCTTGGAGAATTCTTCAAGTATCCTCTTAATACAAGAACTAATTACAATAATTAACTAAGGATTAACTAAGATTAAGGGAAGATTAAAGCTAATGAGTGAGAGTAAATCTAGGGTTTTGGAGGCTTAAACTAATCTAGGGTAAGATAAGATGTCTTAAAATTACAAGAAGGGGTACAAGAATGAAGGAGAAGAAAGAAAAAGAGTCGTGCAGCAACATCACGGTCCCGACCGGGACGGATCATCCCGATCGGGACGGCCCTGTCATCCCGGCCGGGACGGGATGGTCCCGACCGGGATGGGCTCACAGCAGCCCTCTTAATGTAGCACCCCATCCCGAACGGGATGAGGCCATCCCGAACGGGATGGGTCTTGTATGCCTTCCTTAAACGCTCTTTTGTCCTTCCTTGCCTCTCATGGGCTTCCCACCGATTCTCGGGACTCGAGGGATCGGGTCTTGGAGGCTCGAGATTGGGTCCCAAGGTTTCGGGGTCGATTCCAAGGCCTCGAGTCATCGTTCCTTTATCTCGTTGGCTCCAAAATGTGTATGTATTGAGTCGGAATCGCTCCAACTCTTCCAAGTCGGTCTCGGGAACCTGAAACGAACTAATGGAAGCATAAGAAGCCCATGAATCGCTCCAAAGGAGCGATTCCACAAGGAAAAAGGGACCAAAACACAACAAATAGGCACTACAAACTACACTTATCAAATATCCCGGGATTTCACCAAAATTGACTTCATACACATACCCCGCGAAGAAAATCAATTCGCTAACGCCTTATCCAAACTAGCCTCATTAATAAACATACCTGACCATCTTTTCTCTATGCCTATCTACGTAGAGAGAAGCGAACGACCGGCCTACATCGATAACCTTGAAACCTACGATACCCCCGAAGAACCATGGTACAAAGCGATCCTAGACTTTAAAGTCAATGGTTCATACCCACCCGACACAAACACCAAAAACAAAATATTCTTAAGAATACAAGCCATCCATTACGTCCTGAACCAAGGGCTACTCTACAAACGAACACCACGAAGAGTCCTCCTTAGGTGCATAAATATGTAGACATTCAGATTTGGACCTGGTGGCTGCAGGAGTGCCGAACAAACCCCTAATGATGATAGGACTGCAACACGACACGGGTTCGCGAAGTTTTAAATAGTTTTTCTATAGAACAGATCAAATAATTACTCGGAAAAATTAAAAGAACATCAAGGCAGTCTTAGTCGTGTCATTGCGGTCGCATAGACACTAATTATAGTCAATTCCGACACCGAGACTCCGAATCGATCCCGAAACACGAACCGAGTCATCACCGCGCCAAGCGAAACTCGGGATGCACACCCGAGGCCCACTAAACACCACGGCGCAAGGTCAAAGCGGGGAAGACTTAATCCCCAAGCATTGTATTATACGCTCACCTCTCGTTTTGGAAAGTATCAAAATCGCATCTTCAAAATCTCGAGCGCCTCACCTTGCACGCTTGAGTCTCCACAAGCCTAAACCCAGGCACTTGATTTCTGGTGCGCCAGGACTCAGGCGTCCATCCAGGCGACGAGAGTCGAAATAACCTATAAATACCCCCCTTCACCCCCTCATTTCGACACACAACACTTCTCAATTCCCTTCTCTCTTTGACTAGTTAAGAGTATCTCGCTTGGGCTCGCACTCGGACACCCATAGCAAACGATCCACTCGATCGTTGTCCCGAAAGCAAAATTGACGCTACTCCTCACCTTCGAGCACTCCACTCAATACCGAGGTGCCTGTGATCGACTAGCTACACCGAGTCTAGCGAATTTCTGCCGAATTAGCGGTAGAACTAATAAGTAGTAGCGGAGCTCTGCCGGAATAGCTGCAAGAAGGGCCAACGGTAACGGAACTCTGCCGAAATCACCAGGCAAGCTAGGAGGATCTGCCTTTGAAGTCGAATCGTTACTAGGTTGTCGTCTAAACAAAACTTTACATTCTCGCACCTTTATTATTATGCACTACGATAATACCAAATGTGGACGCTAAGTCCGCGACACTTACTAAAATACGTAACGTCCCAACTTCAATCATAAACAATAAAACTGTAACACCCGCTATTTTCCTAGCATTTTTATTCTTCCGTTATGACATCGTTATAACTCTATCACATTTTGGCTTATGTGTCATCATTTTTCCAAGCTTATCTTCAGTTTTGAGTTTAATGATATTTATTTTTGTTTTAAAAGATTTTAATTCTTTTACATCTATTTATTTGATTTTCTCCGTAAGCTAATTAATTTTCCGCGAGGAATTCTATTTCTCTTTGAATTGACGTTTAAAAACTCGGATTTAAGTTACTCTTTTTCCTAAAAATGTTTAAATACATTTATATAATATTTTCAAGTAGTAAATATTTTTGTTTACGAAAATTTAGCCATTAATGATTTTATTACGAAGCTTCACGAATAATTATTTTCTTACGCGAGGTTTACTCGAATTGCTTTAAAATGTCTTTAATTATTTTACGATTCTTATTTTTATCAACTTATAAATAATTTGAGACCTTTTCCTAATATTTTGGACCGACAAAACTTCTTGTCGCAATTTAATTACGTTTTACTAACACGTTTCATTTTATCACTTTAAACCGTAAACATAAGATTCTTTTCTTTTCATTAAATTGAGGCTTTACTACTCAAAGCTCTTCCTACTCCCTCTCTTCTACTCTTGGCCGACCAACTTTGGGGCGAGGTTCACTTTGGATCCTTCATTTTGGAGGCTTTAATTTCATTCATACTCTTTAAAGTGTAGTAACCTCCATCTCCTCCTTTACTCTACATTCATTTTTGCATTAACAAAAAGTTACTACAACATCTTCCTCATCATCCCTTGGCCGTGATACTCCTCATCTTCTCTTGGCTGATTTTTGTTCAATTCGAGTCCTAATCGTCTCATTTTTAGCGTCAAATTAATCCTCTTTTCAATTCCTTCGTTAAGGTAATAATCGATGTCGTTTTCGATCATTATTTACCTTGAATTTTTAGCTTTTCTCATGGTATTTTTCTGCCATGATTTTTACATATTGTAGGATTCGTGGACGACCCCGAAGCTGACAAGTATATTTACGACTCAGACTTGGATTAGAGCTAACGTCGATGTTACTCGGTATGTTGTGTTTTTAATTGTGTAATTGCATGTATAATTTTATATTACATTTTTGACAATATATGTATGTCATATAATCTGGAAAATTTTTAAAAGTTGATAATTTGCATGTTTCGGTATTTTTATCGCTTTTACGAGATTAACGATTAAATTGTTATATTAGTTTGTGAAATCATAATATTCGGCCTAAACTAGTAATATATGATTATATTCTGTAAAAAAGTGGTTTTTGATGATTTTTAATAATTTTTCTGTAAAAGCCGATTTTTAGTTCTAGTACTTAAATATTTTATTTTAATCTAATTTTTGACGTGGTGAAACTTTATGATGAAATAGAATTATCTGAATTTTTTCATAATTTTTCAGAATTGTTAAGTGGATGAATTAATTAATCACTTTAAATCATCGTTTATCGTTAAAGCCGCGCTTGTCGTTTAAATTCTCGATTTCTGGTTCTATGATTAAATCTGGAAAAAAATATGATTCTGATGATTTCATAATAAAATGTAACTTTATGATTTTAGTGCTTTAATAAATGTTAGGAACGATAAATTTTATTAATGGAATCGTTAATTGTGAAAACGGGTTTAAAAGACGGTTTTAACGGGATTTATTAAATCTGGAAAAATAGTAGTTTCTGGAAAATAATAATTTTTAAGTTTAATAATAAATTTTGGATATTAATACGTAAATCATTTTGTAATTACTTTTTTTATTAATCGTTATTGTCGGGATTAGACGATTAACGAGAAAACGCATTAAAAACCTAGTTTTAATATTCCGGAAAATTTTACTTTCTGGACAGAATGTCCATAAATATGTTTTAACTATTTTACGTAATTTTTGTACTATTTATTAAGGTCTTTAATTAATAGTAATAATTTTTGGACAAATTACGATTTATCGTTAAAATGCTCCGTCTTACCTAAAAGAATTATTTTTCCAGCAATTTTGAAAATATTTAAATCTAAAACTTTAAGAGTTAAATCATCCATTAACATACTCTAAATATATTCATTGGTTTAATTAAATAAAAGACGTTAAAAGATTTAATTTAACATTTGCCGTAAAATCCTATTTTTAATCGTGTTGTCGAAACTAATAATAATTAGGGAATTTCAGCTTTGTAACTTTTGAAAACACCCTGATTAGTAGTATTAAAATTCTTAAGACATTTTTAATCATTTCATAACACTTGTACGATATTTTAATAATGTCATAAACCCGATTGTTCTCGTTTTAGAAATTAATATCGTTAAGGCCGAAAGTATTAGTTTTATAAATCTATATCGTTTATTAAAAATGTTGAATTAATATAAACTTATATTTTCGCTATTTTGATATGATGCTATTTTTAGTAAAGTTTCAAAAAAAAAATAGAGGTTTTCTAAAATAGAAGTTTCTTAAAATAGAAAGTTTCCTCTTTTAGAATATTATGATTACTCCTTTTATCTCCATATTGTTTACAATGATTATATCTTTTAAGTATCGATAATGACCCTGTTTTGGAGTTATGGAATAAGGACAAGTGTGGATTTAGAGTAATATAGTCTGGGATGTACGTTTTGCCATCAACTGTAAGGCTAGTGTGTCTTTATGGGGCGCATTGGTTGTTGAACTGAGCATGGTTTGTGTTCAGGAGAGTGTATATTTACCTTAACTTAGATATCGCATCGTATAAGTCGTGTCGGGTTGAACTGGATATGGTTTGTATCCATGAGAGGTGTGCACTACTTAAACCAGGACCTCGCTAGACGCAGTCTTGTTATAGTTGAGTTGCCTAGTTAGAGACTGGATTATGTTATGAGTTAAGTCTACAGTTCTCGAAGCTAGTTTCTAGTATTATCCTAGTGAAAGTCTAGATTCTACATTAACCCTATCCATAACGCCACATTGATTATTTTATTTATTATCGATATAAATTGGTTGCAGGTTGGCAAATATTTTTTATGTTTCTTCGGAAACCCATTTTATTGTTTTGATTTACGCTGAAAGCTTATTTTTAATATGCTGTTTTACTGTTTTTTCCATTTTTACTATTTTCCTATAGTAGTAATTACAGTTTTAAAATCATGTTATACGGCTGGGAGAGCGTTGACGTTGCTCCCCACTGATTGTGGCTGTTATGTTTAACATGGAAGGTATACTTGTTTACGGGTGTGGGCTAGCGGGCAATTTGGATCCTGCTCAATTTCTTTTAATAAATTATGTCATGTGGATGTTAAACCCCTTTGTTTTGGATTGTTTAAATTTTGGTCATTTTTATTTTAGGCCTATTGTTTGACTTTACCGTTTTAATTTTTATAAGACATAGTTACAGCGTGTTTTAATCCCAACTCTACAGTGTTTCCGCCACTGTATCTCGTTAGAATTTCTAGGGGATTACAGTTGGTATCAGAGCATCATTGCTCCCAACGCTTACACCTGAAATTAGGGAAAATACAAGTAAATTATTTAAATAGTAAATAAAAATATTGTTAGATATGGGTAGAAACAAATAAGGACTTAACTGCTAAGATTATATGTTCCTGAACTCGATGATTAGCATTGATTATATGTTGTTAACTGTAATCTTCAAGATGACCGGGAGGAACAACCGAAACAACAACAACAACAACAACAATGATCAGGGAGGTATTGAAGAACTGGCTGGCACGCTACGCAACATAGCGCAGGCCATGAACGAGATGAACAACCGAAACCACCAGAGACCCTTTAGCTTCTCTCACGCAGCTGAAGGAATGGCCAAGAGCAGGCTGGATTTTTATGACGGCACCGTGGACCGTGAAGTCATGAACCGTTGGTTTAGACTGATGGAACGGCAGTTCGGAATTTACTCCGCCCCCGAGGATCAGAAGGTGGGCTTGGCGGTTCTGTACCTGTCAGACGATGCGGACCGATGGTGGGCCCAGGTTGGCCCAACTACACTTCAAACTCCAGGATTCAACTGGACTCAGTTCAAGCCCCTCCTAGAGCAAAGATTCTATCCTGAGGAGCTGAGGCGTCAGAGGATGACTGAATTCAGCTCTCTACGCCAGGGCACCATGTCTGTGGAAGCCTACACTACTCGGTTCGAGTTCCTGGCGAATTATGGTGGAGACCTGCTACCCAATGAGAATTCCCGAACTTTCTTTTATCGAGGAGGACTTCGAGCCGATATCACCCTCAACATTCCTCGGAGTCTCACAACAGTTAATGAGCTCTATAATGCTGCGCTTTACGCAGAGTCTTCAATTGAGCGGGTGAAATCTATGAACCCATCATCTGGTTATAAACGACCTTTTTCCCATTCTGGGAATAACTCTTCATCTTCTTCAAAGAAGTTCAACTCTGGAGGTTTGGATTATTTTTCCTTTCTCTTCTTTTATCTTCTTTTCTTCTAAAAGTTCTGACTCTACTGTATGATGTTACAGGTAGTGGTTACAAGAAAAACAATTTCAACTCGAAGCCCAACAACAAGAAGGATTCTACCTGTTTCAAATGCAAGAAGGCTTATCATCCTGGTTTGACTACTTGTGAGGGAAACCCTGTTACCTGTTTCCACTGTGGAGAAGTGGGGCACCGCTCTACCTACTGCCCGAAGAAAACAACAACCAACACCGCTATTGTTGTTGGCGCTGTTACTACTCCCGCTCGCTCCTCGTAAAGGGCGTATCTTTCTGATGAGCCATGCCGACGCTGAGGCTAATCCTGATGTGGTTACGGGTACGTTTCTGATTTCTGGTGTTAGTGCTTATATACTATTTGATACTGGCGCTTCTACATCTTTCATATCTTCTATTCTGGCATCAAAATTATCCTTAACCCCCTGTCAAGCTGAACCAATAGCTATTACCCTTCCTTCTGGAGAAGTTGTTGATTGTTCCAAGGCTTATCATTCTGGAGAAGTTATTGATTGTTCCAAGGCTTAAGAATGTACCTATTCTCTTCGCTGGTACTATTCGTCCTTCCACTCTACTTGAGTTCCCTCTCGCTGAGTTCGATGTTATTTTGGGAATGGAGTGGTTAGCTCAGTATGATGCAAGGTTTCAGTGTCGAGATCAGAATATTTTTCTGAAGACTCCCGAAGGTGTCCGAGTGTCTTATCGTGGCGGTCGAAGACAAAAGGGTATCAAAATTATTTCTGCCACGAAGGCTATCAGAATGCAGAGAAAAGGTTGCCAAGCATTTTTATGTACGGTTACTGTAGCTGTTGATCTCCCTAAATTCGAGGAAGTGCGCAGTGTGTGATTATGCAGATGTATTTCCAGAGGAGTTACCAGGTATTCCACCCGAACGAGATGTGGAATTCACTATTGAACTCGTGCCTGGTACTGGCCCGATCGCCAAAGCACCTTACAGAATGGCTCCCGCTGAGTTGCAAGAGCTACGCAAGCAATTGGATGAAATGATTGAGAAGGATTTCATTCATCCAAGTTCTTCCCCTTGAGGCGCTCCTATACTTTTTGTCAAGAAGAAAGACGGTTCAATGCGCCTGTGTATTGATTATCGTGATCTCAACAAGGTTACGATCAAGAACAAATATCCTTTGCCCAGAATTGATGATCTCTTTTATCAACTTAAGGGTGCTTCTGTGTTTTCCATGATCGATCTAAGATCTGGATACCATCAAATCCCCGCCCGTGAATCAGATATTCCGAAGACGGCTTTCAGTTCAAGGTATGGACATTATGAATTCGAAGTCATGCCTTTTGGACTAACCAATGCTCCTGTTGTTTTTATGGACCAGATGAACAGAACTTTCAGGGAGTATTTGGATCAATGTGTTGTTGTCTTTATTGATGACATCCTGATTTATTCCAAGTCGGAAGTCGAGCATGCAGAACATATCAAGATTAATCTTGGCATTCTACGAGAACAAAAGTGGTATGCTAAGTTTTCCAAGTGTGAGTTCTGGCTTTCCGAGGTAGCTTTTCTGGGTCATGTAATCACAAAGGAAGGTATTAAAGTTGACCCAGCTAAGATTTCAGCTATCAAGAGCTGGGCAAGTCCCAAAGATGTTGGCAAGATCCGAAGTTTCCTAGGTCTTGCTGGCTATTATCGAAGGTTTGTGCATGATTTCTCTAAGATAGCACGGCCTATGACTCAGTTACTCAAGAAAGAGATTAAATTCTTGTGGAGTCAAGCCTGTGATGATGCTTTTTCTGAGCTCAAGAGAAGGCTAACTTCTACTCCTATCCTGACCCTACCTGAAGAAGGCGTTGGTTTCGATGTATATTGTGATGCTTCAAATAATGGTTTGGGTTGTGTCCTTATGTAGAGTGGTAAGGTGACCGCTTATGCCTCGAGACAGTTAAAAGTTCATGAGGTGAATTACCCTACCCAGGACTTGGAGTTAGCAGCTGTGGTGCATGCCTTGAAAGTGTGGAGGCATTATTTGTATGGAGTAAGATGCAAGGTTCACACTGACCATAAGAGTCTGCGTTATCTCTTCAGGCACAAAGATCTGAATGCGAGACAGAGACGTTGGATCGAGTTGGTGAATGAGTATGACCTTGAATTGGTGTATTGTGAGGGAAAAGCTAACGTGGTTGCTGATGCCCTTAGCAGAAAAACCCTTCATTCCTTAACTCCGTGTTCTGGCTTATCTGAGGAGTTGGCCCGAGATTTTGCCAAGATGTCTATGGATGTGGTTGACGAAGGTTATGAGGGTCGCCTCAATGCCCTTGTTGCTGAACCAACTCTTTTCCGAGAGATTCGTGAGAAGCAGTTGGAAGATCCTTTTGTAGCCGGTATCCGAGAGAAGATGAATCTTGGTAAGGATCTAGATTTCTCTGTGGATTCCAGTGGCGCACTGAAGTTTAAGAACCGCTGGGTTGTCCCTAGTGATGCTGAAGTGAGAAAGCAAGTTCTAACCAAGGCACATAAGACGAGGTACTCTATTCATCCAGGTGGTGACAAGATGTATCGGGATTTGAAGCTCCATTTCTGGTGGCCTCATATGAGAGAGGACATCGCAGAATTTGTGAGTAAGTGCTTAACATGTCAGCAAGTGAAGTTCGAGCACAAGAAGCCTGGAGGTTTGCTTCAACTGCTTCCTACCCCAGAATGGAAGTGGCATGCAGTGCATATCGATGGATTTTGTGATGGCATTACCGAGAACCGTAAATGGAAGAAACGGTATTTGGGTTGTGGTGGATCGCTTGACCAAGTGTGCACGATTCATCCCTATTTGTGACACTTGGAGTCTAGAGAAGCTCGCAAAGGTTAATCTTGCCGAGATTGTCTGTCCTCATGGCGTACCGCTCAAGATTGTTTCAGATCGGGATCCGAGATTCTGCTCTAAATTCTGGAAGGCATTGCAAGATGCTTTGGGAAGCAAATTATTGATGAGTATCGCTTTCCATGCGGCTACTGATGGACAGTCCGAGAGAACAATCCAAACTTTGGAGGATATGTTACGGGCTTGTGCTTTGGATTTCCAAGAGAGTTGGATCCGACATCTTCCGCTGGTAGAGTTTTCCTTTAACAACAGCTACCATGCCTCTATTAAGATGTCCCCGTTCGAGGCACTATATGGTCGTAAGTGCCTTAGCCCCGTCTGTTGGGATGTTCCCGGTGAAGTGAAGATTTTGGGTCCGGATCTGTTGGCTCAGACTATTGATGTTGTGAATGTTGTCCGAGCTAGGATGAAGTCTGCCCAGGATCGACAGAAGTCGTATGCAGATGTCCGTCGCCGACCTTTAGAGTTTTCAGTTGGTGATCTTGTGTTCCTGAAGGTATCACCTATGAAAGGGGTGAAACATTTCGGGATTAAGGGCAAGCTCAGCCTTAAGTTCGTTGGTCCATACCCTGTGGTCGAGAAAGTGGGCGAAGTTGCTTATAAGCTGGAATTGCCTGCTTCCATGGGTGAAGTTCACGATGTCTTTCATGTTTCTCAACTGAGGAAATATGTTAGTGACCCCGAGCACTTGTTAGAACCCGTGATTGTGAACCTCGAACCAAATCTGACTTATGAAGAAAGGTCGGTGAATATTACTGATCGCCGTGAGAGGCGCTTAAGGAACAAAGTTGTACCCCTGGTAAAAGTTCTGTGGCGCTGTAATCGGTTTGAGGAAGAAACGTGGGAAACAGAGTCTTCGATGCGAGCTAAGCATCCTCATCTCTTCGAGTAAGGTAAACCTCGATTTCCTTTCTGCTTATTCTCAGTTTTGAGGACGAAACTTTCTTTTAGTGGGGAGGATTGTAACACCCTCTATTTTCCTAGCATTTTTATTCTTCCGTTATGACATCGTTATAACTCTATCACATTTTGGCTTATGTGTCATCATTTTTCCAAGCTTATCTTCAATTTTGAGTTTAATGATATTTATTTTTATTTTAAAAGATTTTAATTCTTTTACATCTATTTATTTGATTTTCTTCGTAAGCTAATTAATTTTCCGCGAGGAATTCTATTTCTCTTTGAATTGACGTTTTAAAACTCGGATTTAAGTTACTCTTTTTCCTAAAAATGTTTAAATACATTTATATAATATTTTCAAGTAGTAAATATTTTTATTTACGAAAATTTAGCCATTAATGATTTTATTACGAAGCTTCACGAATAATTATTTTCTTACGCGAGGTTTACTCGAATTGCTTTAAAATGTCTTTAATTATTTTACGATTCTTATTTTTATCAACTTATAAATAATTTGAGACCTTTTCCTAATATTTTGGACTGTCAAAACTTCTTGTCGCAATTTAATTACGTTTTACTAACACGTTTCATTTTATCACTTTAAACCGTAAACATAAGATTCTTTTCTTTTCATTAAATTGAGGCTTTACTACTCAAAGCTCTTCCTACTCCCTCTCTTCTACTCTTGGCCGACCAACTTTGGGGCGAGGTTCACTTTGGATCCTTCATTTTGGAGGCTTTAATTTCATTCATACTCTTTAAAGTGTAGTAACATCCATCTCCTCCTTTACTCTACATTCAAATTTGCATTAAAAAAAAAATTAATACAACATCTTCCTCATCATCCCTTGGCCGTGATACTCCTCATCTTCTCTTGGCTGATTATTGTTCAATTCGAGTCCTAATCGTCTCATTTTTAGCGTCAAATTAATTCGCTTTCCAATTCCTTCGTTAAGGTAATAATCGATGTCGTTTTCGATCATTATTTACCTTGAATTTTTAGATTTTCTCACGGTATTTTTCTGCCATGATTTTTACATATTGTGGGATTCATGGACGACCCCGAAGCTGACGAGTATATTATCGACTCAGACTTGGATTAGAGGTAACGTCGATGTTACTCGGTATTTCGTGTTTTTAATTGTGTAATTGCATGTATATTTTTATATTACATTTTTGACAATATATGTATGTCATAAAATCTGGAAAATTTTTAAAAGTTGATAATTTGCATGTTTCGGTATTTTTATCGCTTTTACGAGATTAACGATTAAATTGTTATATTAGTTTGTAAAATCGTAATATTCGGCCTAAACTTGTAATATATGATTATATTCTGTAAAAAAGAGGTTTTTGATTATTTTTAATAATTTAGTATTTTTCTGATATTTTAGGTACCGATTATTGAATTATTACCGTTTACGAACAAAAACGATTAAAACCGATTTTTAGATCTAGTACTTAAATATTTTATTTTAATCTAATTTTTGACTTGGTGACACATTCTGATGAAATAGAATTATCTGAACTTTTTCATAATTTTTCGGAATTGTTAAGTGGATGAATTAATTAATCACTTTAAATAATCATCGTTTATCGTTAAAACCGCGCTTGTCGTTTATATTCTCGATTTCTGGTTCTATGATTAATCTGGAAAAAAAATGATTCTGATGATTTCATAATAAAATGTAACTTTATGATTTCAGTGCTTTAATAAAATGTTAGGAACGATAAGTTTTATTAATGGAATCGTTAATTGTGAAAACGAGTTTAAAAGACGGTTTTAACGGGATTTATTAAATCTGGAATTTTTGGAAATCTGGAAAAATAGTAGTTTCTGGAAAATAATAATTTTTAAGTTTAATAATAAATTTTGGATATTATTACGTAAATCGTTTTGTAATTACTATTTTTATTAATCGTTATTGTCCGGATTAGACGATTAACGAGAAAACGCTTTAAAAACCGAGTTTTAATATTTTGGAAAATTTTACTTTCTGGATAGATTGTCCATAAATATGTTTTAACTATTTTACGTAATTTTTGTACTATTTATTAAGGTCTTTAATTAATAGTATTAATTTTTGGACAAATTACAATTTATCGTTAAAATGCTCCGTCTTACCTAAAAGAATTATTTTTCCAGCAATTTTGAAAATATTTAAATCTGAAACATTAAAAGTTAAATCATCCCTTAACATACTCTAAATATATTCATTGGTTTAATTAAATAAAAGACGTTAAAAGATTTAATTTAACATTTGCCGTAAAATCCTATTTTTAATCGTGCTGTCGAAACTAATAATAATTAGAAAATTTTAGCTTTGTAACTTTTGAAAACACCCTGATTAGTAGTATTAAAATGCTTAAGACATTTTTAATCTTTTCATAACACTTGTACGATATTTTAATAATGTCATAAACCCGATTGTTCTCGTTTCAGAAATTAATATCGTTAAGGCCGAAAGTATTAGTTTTATAAATCTATATCGCTTACTAAAACTGTTGAATTAATATAAACTTATATTTTCGCTATTTTGATATGATGCTATTTTTAGTAAAGTTTCTAAAAATAGAAGTTTCCTAAAATAGAAAGGTTCCTATTTTAGAATATTATGATTACTCCTTTTATCTCCATATTGTTTACAATGATTATATCTTTTAAGCATTGATAATGACCCTGTTTTGGAGTTTTGGAATAAGGACAAGTGTGGATTTAGAGTAATATAGTCTGGGATGTACGTTTTGCCATCAACTGTAAGGCTGGTGTGTCTTTATGGGGCGCATTGGTTGTTGAACTGAGCATGGTTTGTGTTCAGGAGAGTGTATATTTACCTTAACTTAGATATCGCATCGTATAAGTCGTGTTGGGTTGAACTGGATATGGTTTGTATCCATGAGAGGTGTGCACTACTTAAACCAGGACCTCGCTGGACGCAGTCCTGTTATAGTTGAGTTGCCTAGTTAGAGACTGGATTCTGTTATGAGTTAAGTCTACAGTTCTCGAAGCTAGTTTCTAGTATTATCCTAGTGAAAGTCTAGATTCTACATTAACCCTATCCATAACGCCACATTGATTATTTTTTATTTATTATCGATATAAATTGGTTGCAGGTTGGCAAATATTTTTTATGTTTCTTCGGAAACCCATTTTATTGTTTTGATTTACGCTGAAAGCTTATTTTTAATATGCTGTTTTACTGTTTTTCCATTTTTACTATTTTCCTATAGTAGTAATTAAAGTTTTAAAATCATGTTATACGACTGGGAGAGCGTTGATGTTGCTCCCCACTGATTGTGGCTGTTATATTAAACATGGCAGGTATACTTGTTTACGGGTGTGGGCTATTGGGCAATTTGGATCCTGCTCAATTTCTTTTAATAAATTATGTCTTGTGGATGTTAAACCCCTTTGTTTTGGATTGTTTAAATTTTGGCCATTTTTATTTTAGGCCTATTGTTTGACTTTACCGTTTTAATTTTTATAAGACGTAGTTACAACGTGTTTTAATCCCGACTCTACAGTGTTTCCGCCACTGTATCGCGTTAGAATTTCTAGGGGATTACAAAAACACTCTAAATAGACCCGAGTAGTTTCGAGATCCGTCCTCAACTATCTATGCATCGATTCCCGTTTAGCGTATACTCCGAGGGTGCAACTCCTCACTATGTGATTTACTTTCATTCGCATTTACAGTTTTTCGTATAATTTATCGCTTTTATGACCTTACAATCGCATGCTAAATCACCTAACACGAAAATCAAAACGTAAATAAGCTAAAACCGAACAAAGTGATGGTCGGGTTCCGTATTAGTCCCGGTGCTCACCTTATACGGTTCGACGCATACCTAATAATGCCAGACCAACGCATCTTAAAAAGAATACCAGGTAAGGTATACCACGAGAACGACTAATATCCGTATTATCACGTTAAAATTGACTTGCTAATACTTATAATATTAGTACCCTATACTCTCCTATGTGCATCTTTTCATGGCCTGCTTGTCATGTGAAATCGCATGCAAACAATGTAAACACAATTACTTCGACGACAAAACCTACTTGTCCTTAAACAACCGACATAGCAAAAGGTATAGGGTTAAAACAACGGATGTTACAGTACTTCCGCCACAACTAGGAAACGAAGTTATCAGCCCACCGATTGATTAGTAGTGGCCGCTATTGTGCGGGCGGGATTGGGTGTCGATGTCTATCTGACGTTGACTTCTCAATACGTACCCTCACCCCTTACTCAGAATCGACAATTTTCGGATGTGCGAAACCATTGGTAATGAAAGTCATTCCAGGCATGGAGTGCTTAAGGGTACAAGTCTTTATCTTTAGGTCCCGTGCCACTCAGCTTTGAGCCGACTAAGGATCCAAGTTGACTTGAACGATTTCCGAGTCCCTATAATTGACTCGGTGACGACTCCACAATTCGGCAACGAATTCAGTGCACTAAAAAGGTCGCCTTACCAAACATATTGGCCTTTAAACATTTACATGCAACCACGACTCGATCGATTCCAGCGGAAACACGGGTGCCCGCACCCGTCTAGTACAAGTGTGAATCGTCATCCGTATCGAGGTCAGACACAATCGCCCCGAACGCAAGATCTGACCGGCTCCCGACCGGGAGGGGGCCACGTGGGTGGCCGCCGCAATTGAAAAACCGGGTCGGTCCTGCGCCGGGCGGTGCGGACGGACGTCCACAGTTTGGCGACTCCGCTGGGGATTTGGAAACAAGTTTCCAGCGGTGGTGTAACTTGAACGAGGTCGGTGAAGCTCATTTCCTAGTTCCTAGTTGTGGTCACTACAGGTTTTGGCCCCAAAAAGCCCACCCTAACCGATATCAGGACCAAACGACCTCTTCGTAGTAAGATCCTTATGGACGCGCGAAGAGATCCCCAGTTGACGCTCCAGCCGCCTAAACACTTACCCCGCGGATAAACCAAACGAGTAGTTCTGAGCAGACGGTACGACACTCATCTCCCCAAGATGATATGTCAACACCTAAGCAAAGGCTATTCGTGGGCGGTAGCCTACCCTAACCTTCTCGTGTCTGCATCCTGCATGAGTGTACGCATTCCTAGTTATGTGTAGCGTGTTTGAATAACCCAAATAAAACACTAAATTCTGGATTCAACCACGACAACATATTCAACCGCACCCAACTTCGTTTTCAAAAAAAGAAATCTCTTCATTTCATAACAACCTTTTGAGCATCGATACTCCGGTCAAATCATGGTTATCTTCGGAAAAAAAAACACGTCTTAAATGCTGTCATCCTGGCAAATTTTACATTCACTACTTTAAAAAAAAATCTTTTTTAACACCATCACCTTGACCAAAGCAAAACTCGTAGTTTTCCGAAAACAACGAGGACCACTAATAAATGCCAAATTCGCAATCAATGAGACCGAGGCACCTAAAGCGGTTACATAACGTTTCATTCATGAATCCGAAGTCAAGGAATTAACATAACCAAAGCTTCAATTAATGAAGTCAAGGAATCCGAAACGGTTTCATTCACAAAACATTTTTACACGCCGTCATCACCCTCGAAATTCTAATCAATAAGATGGACGAATATGGCCACACATTTTAAAAGTTTTCTAAAAACACTTTCACTACCTAAATTCCGTAATAAAAATTTAGTCACATTTTCAAAAGCACCGTTATGAGACATCATGTTCTTTCACGAGCGCTGTCTACGCCACAAATATCAAACTACATGATCAATAGTAGTTTCGAGAAAAGCACAATGTCGCTATTTTCAAAACTGGTTCCTTTAGAACCACGCCTTTTTTGCAAAATCATCATTTACGCCTTCGCTATCATCGAATTCTCGACACACATATAGCAACACGTTTTCACGTCACCAACGATGTCACTACACCATCGTCACCCCAATTTTACAAATCCTCCCTTTCGAAAGAAAAGACTTCCTTTTCAAAAGCTCGATCGTTTTAAAAAAAAAACATCAAAACTCTTTCATCCTGAGCCGGGATCGCGATCAACTTCTTACGTCGTACAACCATGTGATTAACTGTCTGTGTTAGTTACTAGGGTCACCTCTACTCGAAGTCTTACATTTTGGGTCGTCTCATCTCGAGAAATCCTCTTCTTTAAATCTCACCCTCAAGATTTATGTCAAATCATCTCGTTCTGGAGACAGAAGTCTATTAGGCGCTTCGCCGAATACACGGAGCGTCTAAAGCACCCGAGTCCCTAATTTGATGACCGCAAACACATGTAAATCAAGGGTCTTGTTTCCGTGTCGCTCAACTACGAGCCTCCCTTGAGTCTTTAAGCCGTCTGGTAGATCCGTTCTCATTAATACCACCCATTCCGCAGTCATGTCAGGAGATTAAAGCGTAGACACAAGTAACCATTGTGGGAATAACGCCGAACAATCCGGGAATAACACCGTAGGAACCCTAGCCAACATGATCCGAGACCTACAGGCCACCATCATTACCATGAACGCATCCGTAAACAGCATCGATTCCCGCCTAGGCCACTTGGAAGATAAGGCCAATGATGAATACCATAACCGGATCCTCAACGAGGTTCTTTTAACCTCCACGCCGCTAGGTGGTGCTCCTGCCGGAGTCACCCCTAATGACCCCGTTACGCCACCTCAAGACCACATCTTACAGTCTGCCATGAGTCGCACAGAATTCCTTGAAAACCAAATGCGCCTAAACCAAGGCAACAATGTTCATCTCGAAAATCACCGATAATTTGAAATGGTGAACGACCAGCTACCATAAAACTTTTCCTTAGCCAAGATACCGAAGTTCAAAGGAACTGAGGATACCTTCAACCATATTCGGGCCTTTAAGGATTACATGGCCATTAAGGGGGTCAAGCCTAGGCTCTTCACTAGGATATTCCCTTTATCCCTAGGGGACACGCCGCGATCTTGGTTTTATTTGCTCGATCCCAAAAAGATATCCACTTGGGACGATATCTCCATAGAATTCGCAAAACAATACGCGGACAATTTCGAAACACAAGTCACCATCCGAAGCCTCGAGGTCCTTTCCCAAAACGAGAAGGAAGGGTTCTCCAAATTTCTGACTAGGTAGAGAATGGTCAATTAGTAAACTGCCCCGACGAGGCCACCTTAGTAGAGAAATTTGTCGATAACCTCAGACCCCCTTACGCCTCTCACCTTAGGTACCAAAATATCCACACCTTCAAGGAACCGTCTACCTTCGGAATACGCCTAGAAGACGATATGAAGAAGGGAGTGTTCTCCAAAATAATGGGGAAGGGCTATCAAGGACCAATTACATCCATGGGAACCCGCTCCTACCGGTCATCCGGGAATAACAAAACCGAAGAAGTACACCTAGTCGAACCAACCACCCGAAGAAGAACAAGCTTTACCCCTAGAACATTCTCCAAACTAGGCATCACATACGCCGATGCTCTAAAAAGGTTAACCGAGCAAGGGAAGCTCGAACCCATAGGCCCTACCCCAGAACCGTCCGCGGCCAGAAAAGGGAAGTCCTGGGATGCCATTAAGTATTCCCATTACTACCATGGCAATGGGCATGATACCGAATCTTGCTTTCGACTCAAACATGTCATACAAGACATGATCGAAAACGGGACGATTCCTCTCCCTCCACCCGAGAAACAAAACAATACCACAAACCCCTTTAGCGTTCATGCTGTCTTTCATGACACCATCGATTGTTCCCACCTTGACTCTATAGAGGAGAATGTCCTTAATATCGAGGAAGTTCCCGACAACCCATGGGCACCCGTCAAGACGAGCAAATCTGTGTCCGAGTCAGAGTCTAGTTTGTTTTAGGGCCTAGACCTAATAATGTATTAAATGTCTTTTTATTTTTCGCATCAAGTAAAGAGGTACGAGGGGACCTGTCCTCCACCTCCCCGAAAACAATATCTCTGGCACATAGCCCACTTATTACTATAAATAAAAAGAAATAAACTTTTCTTCCTTTATAATGTGCCTCGACAATCGCTTGATTTAATAATGTACTTCCTTGCTTACAACTCGGTACTATGCCATTTATCGATAACAATCAAGCATACCTCGAAACAACGAGGAATTACAAGGACTGAGATCCCGTGTTCGTTTCTTTTACCTATTCCATGTTTGGTACAGAAAGTCACATAATTACCCCTTAGAACTAGGGAGGGCAACGGATCCGAGATCCGATCCGGATCCGCAAGATCCGGTCCGCACGGATCGGATATGGATCCTAAATTTTGAGATCCGTTGGATATGGATCCGGATCCGGATCCGCTATCTTTAAACGGATCTGGATCTGGATCTTAATAAGTAAATCCGGATCCGGATCCGCAAATCCATTTTATTAAAAAATTAACAATAATAAAAAGCTTAGTACTTTAATTTGTGTTTTTTTGGTTATTTCAAAAACTTTTTTCTTTTAGGTTATTAATACGGAGTATTTGATTATGAATCTTTATATTCGATTTTATTTATAAATTATGAAAACTAATATGGTCGCAAATACGTATTAATTAATTTTTTTTGTAGAATTTAAGTAAGAAATTGGATCCGCGGATCGGATCCGGATCCGGTCCAGATCCGGCGGATCTGGATCTGGATCTACATTTTTGGGATCCGTCGGATCCGGACCGGATCCGGATCCGCTACTAGGGGTGCGGATCCGGATCTAGAGCCATGCGGATCCGGATCTAGGGCCATGCGGATCCGGTCCGTTGCCATCCCTACTTAGAACGAGCACTACTGATTCCTATGACGAATCTAGATAATCTCTTAGCTTGTGATCAAAGACGGAAGGCAAACCCATTTCCCACAATAAATATCCCTCAAATAAAGACCAACCAATTCCTACCATAGGTGCTAGTCTGACAAAAAGAAGAAAAAGTATGAAATCGCCAAAAGGTGCCAAAGAAAAGATGAAACTAAGGCCAACCTAAACCGGCCCAATTCAATGATCAAGGTCAAACTCAACGTTCAAAATGAAACCCCCAATCATTCAACTGGACTTTATGTGCAAAGTCCGAACAAAAAGCAAAAAAAAAGAAAGAAAAAGAAAAAATGAACAGACCGGTCAGCTAGAACCAAATATTAGCCTCCATACATTACAACCCTTAAGACCTTCCCGAGACACTCGTTAGGAGATAGTCCGGAATTTTGAGGATTCAAGATCAATAGGATAATCTCAACCGTTAGGGCCAGACATGGAAATCAGATCCCACGTAATTTACATCCCACCCGATTGAAGTTTGAGTCAGTTTTACACAGCTTCCCCTTTCCTACCACATTACGAAACCTTAGCCCATAGCCCTAACTCCACAAAAATCAAGCTCCAGATTTTGATCTATCGAAACCACTTACTACCTAGCTCCACATTCCAAAACCATCCAAGCCAGTCACCCTGATCCAAACACGGTATCTCGGTAATTGTCACTGATGGGCGGGATTTGCCATGGATCCCGCCACCAAATAATAACCAGCTAACCTAACTAGGTAGCTAGGGCAAGTCGGGTCGATCCACAGGGACGGAAAGAGGTGTCTAGACTAATGGATGCTACGGTCTAGGACTAGGTTCGAGACAAGCTAATCTAGGGGGAGGCTAAGGACTAGGCTAAGGTCTAAAACAAGGGAAAGGGAGACAAAACAAGTAACTAATGACTAAGGGAAGCAAGGATAACGATAAGAAGGAAAACTAGGGTTAGGTCGGGTTCATGGATGCAAAGGAGACAAAAAGGGGAAAAACGGGGTTACTAGCATGCTTTCGTAGCCTAGGTTCCGCCGATCGGACTCTCGCTACGTAATCGGCCTAGGGGTCGTCCTCACCGGGCTCTCGCTACGTAATGAGGGAACCAAACCAACCAACCAAACACACATACAA
Source organism: Agrostemma githago (assembly GCA_958450325.1). Taxonomy (NCBI): domain Eukaryota; kingdom Viridiplantae; phylum Streptophyta; class Magnoliopsida; order Caryophyllales; family Caryophyllaceae; genus Agrostemma; species Agrostemma githago. The sequence goes on from OY288245.1 coordinate 28,890,160, forward strand.
GAGAAGATGCAAGAAAAACAAGAATTGATCATCTCTAGTCTCACAAGCATTTCATCGAACATGTGGAGTGCAAGGTAAATGGGAAACAACAAAAACAACATCTAGTACCATCCATCTCACCCTAATCATCCACAATCACATCCAATCCCCCTAATAACCCTAGCAAGAGTCTACTCAAACATGTCTAAGCTAAAACTAACACTAACAAGATAAACCAAAACAAGAACAAGAGCATACATATGTAAAACTAACAAGGATGATGAACAAAACAATAAACAAGATATAAAGATTGAAACTTGAATAATAAAACAAAGATTAAGAGAAAGGAAAAGAGATTCTACCATACTACAAGATGAAAGCAAGAATGAAAACTTGTATAAAAGAGAAAACCCAAAACAATCTTCCAAAGTTGTCAATCTTGGTTGAATCTTGAAGAATTCCCTTAATACAAGGATTAAACTAAGATTAACGATTAACTAAGAACTAATCTATACTAATCTATGCTAATCTATGCTAAACTATGCTAGGGTTTTGTGGGTAATGAATAACATCCCATAAGAATACAAGAGGAAGGGTATATATAGGGTTACAATGAGTAAGGAGAAGAAAAGATGAAGAGCGGGTCTGAACTGGGCTCATCCCGGTCGGGATGAGGTGGTCCCGGTCGGGATGAACTCATCCCGGTCGGGATCAAGCATAACACCGGGCTGTGTTATCAATAACACCAGGTTGTGTTATTGCTCTTCCCGGTCGGGATGAACTCATCCCGGTCGGGATGGACCCAGGACAGAAGCTATCGCATTTGTGCACCTCATCCCGGACGGGATGAGGTCCTTCCCGTCGGGGATGAGTCTTGTAGGCCTCCAATATGATCTTTAAGGTCCCTCCTTGCCTCTCATGGGTTTCTCGGGACTCGGGATCAAGCCTAAGGGGCTCGGGAATGGGTCCCAAGGTCTCAGGATCGAATCCAAGGCATCGAGTGTGATGGGAAGGATTTGTCGTGGAATCCCAACCGTCAATAAAATAACCGGCTATTCCTACGTTAGATAGGGCAAGTCGGGTCGAATCCACGGGGACGGTAATGTAAAGCCTAGACTAAGGTCGCCTAAATACGGTACTAAGTCAACGACCTAAACTAAGGTGATGAGAAGGAGAGAAGGCTAGACTAAGACTAAGGCTAAGGAGAAAGCAAACAAGGAAAACGGGCTAGGATTAGGTCGGGGTCAAAGGGGTAACGGAATGGTCAAGGGATAACTAGAGCGAAGGAGGTAGTAGGGTAGTCTAGGTTGGTCCGGGCTCTCGCAACTTAGACCCACCTAGAGGTTCCACCTAGAACCCATCTCGGCGACACACATGACAAACGGGGTTACTAGCGCGCTATGGTGGCCTAGGTCGCATCCGGGCTCTCGCTACTTAGACCAACCTAGGGGTCGTCCTCACCGGGCTCTCGCAACTTAGTGAGGGAACCGAACCCACAAACAAACTATCACCCACAAGAGAAAGGCAAGAAAAACAAGCATTCGCAACTACTTAGTCATTCAAGCATTTCAACAAACATGTGATGTGCACCAAACCAAGAGGAAACCCAAATCTTCCACCAACATCTCCAACAAACCCTTAATCACCCAATTAGCACCCTAATCACCCTACTAACCCTAGCAAGAACACTACTCTAACATATCTAAAGGAGATACTAACAAAAACAAGATAAACCAACACAAACAACAAAACATATATAAAGAAACTAGCAAATACAATAAACAACAATCAAAGATTAAAACTTGGATGAACAAACAAGATTAAAGAGTAAAAAGATGAGAAGATTATACCATACTAGTGAAGAGGAAAGATTGAAACTTGCATTAATGAAGAAAACCCAAAACAAACACCCAAGGTTGTCAATCTTGAATGGATCTTGAAGAATTCCCTTAATACAAGACTAAACTAGGATTAACTACTAATTACCGACTAATCTATACTAATCTAATCTAATCTAACCTAAAGTAGTCTAGGGTTTAAGGTCTAATAAAGTGCATAACATTAATAAAACAAGGGAAGAGTATATATAGGGTTACAAGTGGAAAGGAGAAGAAAGAAAGGAGTGCGGCCTGAATTGGACTCATCCCGTTCGGGATGAGTTGGTCCCGTTCGGGATGGACCCTTCACAGAACACCTCTCTTTTGTGCACCTCAACCGGTTCCGGTTGAGCTCAACCGGAACCGGTTGAGCCTTGTAGGCCTCCTTTAAGCTTCTTTCGGTCCCTCCTTGCTTCTCATGGGTTTCTCATCGATTCTCGGGACTCGGAATCGGGTCTCGGAGGCTCGGGAATCGGGATCGGGTCTCGGAGGCTCAGGACTCAGGATCGGGTCTCGGAGGCTCGGGATTGGGTCCCAAGGTCTCGGGGTCGATTCCAAGGCATCGAGTCATCGTTCCTTTACTCCGTTGGCTCCAAAATGTGTATGTATCGAGTCGGAATCGCTCCTACTCTTCCAAATCGGTCTCGGGAACCTGAAACGAACTAAAGGAAGCATAAGAAGCCCATTAACCGCTCCCAAGGAGCGATTCCACAAGGAAAATGGGACCAAAACACTACGAAATAGGCACTACAAACTACTCTTATCAACTCCCCCACACTTAACCCTTACTCGCCCTCGAGTAAGCACATACTAAATACTAAACTAGCCGAGTGGGTATTAGCGCACCCTACGCCCCTTCAACTCACGCGAGTGCACTCAGAGGAAAAGTGCACTCCGCAAGGCAAGTCGGGTCTTGCGACAAAACTGTGGATGCAACCGGACACCAAACACATAGGCTAACAAACACACAAACACAAGGTTGCACCCAAAGAAAAACAAATACCGCTTCCCTCTAAAAGCGGTGAATGAAACATCGGTTTAGGACTCGAGGTAAGTGACAACGTTCCCAAGCTAGCAATACAAACCAAGGTGAACTAAACCCTAATAGTATGACGATCAAGCAATAAAAACGTTGGTAACTTACCTAGCTAGGTCCTCCTAACTTTCTAAAAACGTACTACGGGACGATCGGCGGAGTGGAAAAGTGAAGAACCACGGTGTTAGTCGAAACTATAGGTAAGTGAGACCCCGCCTCATTTAGCGTGAGCCAAGAGGGTCGTCCCGTGTCCAAAACCGCCTAACTAGTCCAAGTAAAAAGGTGGAAAACATGCAAATTGAGGGAAGACCGACTAATGCCGCTATCATCCTTCCTAGGGACTCGGTCCTTTGGTAGGCTCTTCACGGCAAAAGTCGGAAAAAGGCTTATTTTTGTGGGGATTTCTTTTTTGTGAGACGGGTTTTCTTTTGGCATTTTTCTTTCTTTTTGACATTTTGCTTTGTTTGTTGCCATGCCATTTCTTTTTCTTCTTTTCTATTTTCTTTTGGCTTTTGTGCCTTTTCTTTTTCTTCATTCTTTTCTTTCTTTCATTCTTTTTTTCTTTCTTTTCTTTTCTTTGCCCTTTTTGGCAAGATTTGACTTTTTGGCATTTTCATTGTATAACAAGAAAGGTAGAAATCAACAAATTGCATTTTATTGTGTGGATATGTGTAGGAGGTAGGGTAATGGGTAAGTCGGGGTTGCGCATTCCCTTTCAAACCCACAAAAAGTGGAGAACTTGGACTAATCAAACAATTCTAAACACGGTCACCTAGGGGACGAGACTCGGTAACCAAGGCCTTTTCACACCGTGGGTGGTCATAATGGTCAAAATGCAAATCCCGTAGTAAATTCCTAGTAAGCTAGGTGGACTCAAGGTAAAGGACCAACGAATTCATTGATTTAGGGTCATTCTACTAGATTAAAGTCCAAGACTCGGTTTACACTACTAGGAAGGGAAAATAGACACTCACACACTAACCTCTAAACCGAGTTTTCGAAAACCATTTACACATAAGACTCAACAAACATAACACGTTACAAGGACTCAACGAGAATGAAAGGAAAAGAAACAAAAGGCAACAAAATAAAACAAAACAAGACAAAAACACAAACAAAGCACACACCACCCCGAAATTCCTAAACAAGTCATCAAATCCACCACAAGTATGTACAAGCTCCACCCGAGCACACCACATCACAATCTTCTCCAAACTCCGCAAGAGACAAAGAAGGAAAAGGGATAGAAGATGTTACCGGACATCATGAAAGCTCTCCAAAATTAGCGGTGATTCAAGCAACCTATAAGGACAAAGGGAGGCAAACACACAACAAAACAAATACACGACAAAAAGACACAAAAGGAAAACACACAAAAGAAAAATCTTTTTGATTTTTTTGTGAAGTTTTTTTCAAATTTTTAGGATTTTTTCAAGATTTTTTTCGAAAAAAACTAAGAAAATAAAACTAACTATGCTAGAATATCGCTCCCCCACACTTAAATCGAGCCATGTCCTCATGCTCGATCGTAGGGTGCGGAGAGACAAAAGAAAAAGAAAAGAAACTACGGAAATAAAGCTAAAAATCAAAAAGAAAAGTGGAGAAAAGGGTAGAAGGTGTCCGGCCGGGGCGTAGTCAAGTCACCATGGGCCGAGACGAGAAAAAGATATGGATGGGGGAAGAAATAAAAGAAGGAAATGAAAGGAAATGGGAGGGGAGGGCTAGGTGTAATCAAGTCACCTAGCCCGAATTCCGCCTAAATCCGACTAAATCCTCAAAAAGAAAGAGTGAAAAACTTGTAAAATTTGGATTTGAAAATGACTCTCGATGTAGTCACATCATCGAGAGTCGGGAGCAACATATACCAAGGCCTCGAAGGCCACCATGACTCCATGACACAAAAGTGTACAAGGGGTAGGGAACAAACACAAAGGAAAACAAGCTATAAAAGACGGAAAAGAAAGGATAGTTGCCGTACCAATAGGTTAGCAACTCACTCGCTCCATCGTCTCATAGATCAATGCAAGCACATAGCTAGTCTTCATCATTGCTATCCCGCTTCAAACTTGATAGAACCGCATGGTAGAGGTAGTAATGGTGCGAGGGTGTGGGATTTGATGTGAATATCGGTCTAAAGTGAGGAGGAAATGAGGTTAAGGTATGTAAATGAGGTACATGGGTGGTATGATATGAGAAAGGAAGGTAGGGAGGTTAGGTGGGGGTATACAATGGTTGGGTGGGCTTAAATGTCGAAGAAGAAGCATCAAAAAGGAGTAGGGGATCATCCCGGTCGGGATGGACGATCCTGGTCGGGTTGATAAACCCTTCCTGGTCGGGAAGCCTCCTTCCCGATCGGGATGACACTCCATTGGACTCGATTTTTGGCACCCTCATCCCGATCGGGACGGCCCCATCCCGGTCGGGACGACACACTCTTCCCGGTCGGGAAGGGTCTTCATGACTCCCATGACCCCAAAAACCGACTGCCTTACTCACGATCCAAGCTCTATCACTAACCACTCCTTTCTAGGAGTCACCTTTACTTCACCTCTCACAATAAATTCAAAGTACACATCAAATTCACTCCCTCACATCGCTCATCAAAATACCAAATCAATTACAAGAGATTCACAAAACAACAAAAATCAAGAGAAAAATCACACAAATACAAACACAAGTACTCTAAAGAGGAGAAGGGGAATATACAACATGACGGTTCTTTAGGAACTCCGTCAAACCTAGGATGGTGGACTCTTCTTCAACCGTAGCCCTCAAGAGCATGGAGGAGCAAGTCGAACGCGCTACCGACATCATAGTGAAGGACCAAGAAGCGGTCGAGGTTAGCCGACCTCCACGGCCTCCAAGGAGGAGGCAAGAAGTAGGAATCCCAAGACCCAAAATCATCTTCAAAGTTGTCTCCGGGGTCTATCCATCCTACGAGCTTCACCGACCTCTTCCTCCCTAAGCATTGCCTCCAATCACAAGCAAGCTTCATCTCCAAGAAACAAGGCACAAAAAGCGGTTTTGGCCCCATTTCCTTGTTGCACACCCCCACACTTTCCTCAAGTTGTGGTTCCCCATCTTCATCATTTGTCCCTACATCATCATGGAGGAGAGAATCGAAACTTCTACCGGCGGTTTCAATCTCTTCCAAACCATCTCTCGGTGTACTAGCAAGGGGCTCTTGATGCTTGTCCAAATTATCGCACAAGGGCAACTCGAGGCTAACAATCTCACCCAACATCCTCACAAATTCCACCAAATCATCCAACTCACTATCCTCCTCCAATTCTTCACCAACGTTGCCTTCACCAAGGGTCATATCCTCATTTGTCTCTTTTTGGGTAGACGATTGAGGTTCTTCAAAGCAAATTTCTCCTCCAAAGGGAACTACGTTGGCGGCTTCGTGATTAGGTTGCTCCTCTTTCTCAAGTGGGCACCCTTCATCTAATTGTGATGTTCGGGATAAAAACATTACGGTTTGAACCGATAATGCATTTAATCGAGCATCCCTCTCCTCGTTTGCCCTTCGAATTTGGACCCATAATTCATTTTGTTGTTTTTGAATTTGAGTGGCCATTTCTTGGTTGCTCTTTTGCAATTGAAGAAGCGATTGAAACTCCTCCATGTCGGGCAATTGGTGATCATTGGGGTCTTGTAAAGCTCCTTGATAATCTTGATGATGCCCAAGGGGTGGGGCATCATATTGTTGGTAGTGAGGTTGAGGTGATTGGTAGTATTGTGGGTCATGGGGTTCATATTGTGGTTGGGGTGTAGGGTAATGTGGTGGGTTTTGGGGAAATTGGCTTCCATACGGTGAATCTTGATTGAACATGGTGGGTTCCAATCATAGCTCGAGTAATAGCCACCATGGTCGTAGGAGTGATAGTCATTCACTTGTTGGTAGCCATATCCATATTCTTGAGGATCATACCTGTCTTGATTACCCCAAGAAGCTTGATTATGGTAGGGGGACGTCATGTCATACCCATGGTTCATAGAAGAAGAGGGGTAGCTCATATCCGCTTCCATGTGTGGGGAGTTTAGATCAAACCCCATGCTCGCTCAAAAATCGTAGCTCATACCCGGTTGGAAACCACTCATTCTAGCAACCGTCCGTTAAAGCGGCTCTAAGTTGCAAGAAGAACATAGTCACCACCTCTAAGCACAAACTGTAGACTAAGAACAAACGTGAGAAGTCTAGTGCTTTTTGGGCACTAGACAAGAGAGAAATAAACCACACACACACAAGAAGCAAAGTAACAAAAAGAAAAAAGAAAAACACAAACACAAAGACTAAGTCAAGTAACTAGGAAAACAAAGTCCAAACTAGCACCGTTCCCGGCAACGGCGCCAAATTGATGGGAAGGATTTGTCGTGGAATCCCAACCGTCAATAAAATAACCTGCTATTCCTACGGTAGATAGGGCAAGTCGGGTCGAATCCATAGGGACGGTAATGTAAAGCCTAGACTAAGGTCGCCTAAATACGGGACTAAGTCAACGACCTAAACTAAGGTGATGAGAAGGAGAGAAGGCTAGACTAAGACTAAGGCTAAGGAGAAAGCAAACAAGGAAAACGGGCTAGGATTAGGTCGGGGTCAAAGGGGTAACGGAATGGTCAAGGGATAACTAGAGCGAAGGAGGTAGTAGGGTAGTCTAGGTTGGTCCGGGCTCTCGCAACTTAGACCCACCTAGAGGTTCCACCTAGAACCCATCTCGGCGACACACATGACAAACGGGGTTACAGCGCGCTATGGTGGCCTAGGTCGCATCCGGGCTCTCGCTACTTAGACCGACCTAGGGGTCGTCCTCACCGGGCTCTCGCAACTTAGTGAGGGAACCGAACCCACAAACAAACTATCACCCACAAGAGAAAGGCAAGAAAAACAAGCATTCGCAACTACTTAGTCATTCAAGCATTTCAACAAACATGTGATGTGCACCAAACCAAGAGGAAACCCCAATCTTCCACCAACATCTCCAACAAACCCTTAATCACCCAATTAGCACCCTAATCACCCTACTAACCCTAGCAAGAACACTACTCTAACATATCTAAAGGAGATACTAACAAAAACAAGATAAAACAACACAAACAACAAAACATATATAAAGAAACTAGCAAATACAATAAACAACAATCAAAGATTAAAACTTGGATGAACAAACAAGATTAAAGAGTAAAAAGATGAGAAGATTATACCATACTAGTGAAGAGGAAAGATTGAAACTTGCATTAATGAAGAAAACCCAAAACAAACACCCAAGGTTGTCAATCTTGAATGGATCTTGAAGAATTCCCTTAATACAAGACTAAACTAGGATTAACTACTAATTACCGACTAATCTATACTAATCTAATCTAATCTAACCTAAAGTAGTCTAGGGTTTAAGGTCTAATGAAGTGCATAACATTAACAAAACAAGGGAAGAGTATAAATAGGGTTACAAGGGGAAAGGAGAAGAAAGAAAGGAGTGCGGCCTGAATTGGGCTCATCCCGTTCGGGATGAGTTGGTCCCGTTCAGGATGGACCCTTCACAGAACACCTCTCTTTTGTGCACCTCAACCGGTTCCGGTTGAGCCTTGTAGGCCTCCTTTAAGCTTCTTTCGGTCCCTCCTTGCTTCTCATGGGTTTCTCATCAATTCTCGGGACTCGGGATCGGGTCTCGGAGGCTCGGGATTGGGTCCCAAGGTCTCGGGGTCGATTCCAAGGCATCGAGTCATCGTTCCTTTACTCCGTTGGCTCCAAAATGTGTGAGTATCGAGTCGGATTCGCTCCAATTCTTCATAAATGGTCTCGGGAACCTAAAACGAACTAAAGGAAGCATAAGTAACCCATAAACCGCTCCCAAGGAGCGATTCCACAAGAAAAACGGGACCAAAACACAGCAAATTAGGCACTACAAACTACACTTATCAACTCCCCCACACTTAACCCTTACTCGCCCTCGAGTAAGCACATACTAACTACTAAACTAGCCAAGCGGGTTTTAGCGCACCCTACGCCCTTTCAACTCACACGAGTACACTTAGAGGAAAAGTGTACTCCGCAAGGCAAGTAAGGTCTTGCGATAAAACTGTGGACGCAACCGGATACGAGAACTCACAAACAAAAAAAAATACAAACAAACACATAATCGGTTACACCCAAGAAGAAACAAATACCGCTTCCCTCTACAAAGCGGTGAAAGAAGCACCGGTTTAGGACTCAAAGCAAGTGACAACGTTCCCAAGCTAATTATACAAACCGAAATGAACTAGACCCTAATAGTATGACAACAAAGAATAAAAACGTTGGTAACTTACCTAGGTCCTTCTAACCTTCTAAGAACGTACTACGGGACGATCGGCGGGATGGAAAAAGGATGAACCACGGTGTTAGTCGACATTGTAGGTAAGTGAGACCCCGCCCCCTTTAGCGATGAGCCAAGAGGGTCGTCCCATGTTCTAAACCGCCCAACTAGTCCAAGTAAAAAGGTGGATATTATCGCAAAATGAGGGAAGACCGACTATTACTGCTATTATCCTTCCTAGGGACTCGGTCCTTTGGTAGGCTCTTCACGGTAATAGTCGGTAAAAGACTTATTTTTGAGATGTGAGGATTCTTTTTGTGAGACGGTTTTCTTTTGGCATTTTTCTTTCTTTTGCATTTTTTTGCTTTGTGTGTTTCCATGCCATTTCTTTTTCTTCTTTTCTATTTTCTTTTTCTTGGCTTTTTGTGTCTTTTCTTTTTCTTCAATCCTTTCTTTCTTTCTTTTTCTTTCTTTTTCTTTTCTTTGCCTTTTTGGCTTGATTTGAGTTGTAGGCATTTCTTTTTGCAACAAGAAAGAGAGATTTCAACAAATTGCAACTTTTTTGTGTGGATATGTGTAGGAGGTAGGGAAATGGGTATGTCGGGACGACGTCTTCCCTTCATACTCACAAAAAGGGGAGAACTTGGACTAGTCAAACAATCCCAAACATGGTCACCTAAGGGACGGGACTCGGCAACCAAGGCCTTTTCACACCGTGGGTGGTCATAGTGGTCAAAATGCAAACCCCGTAGTAAATCCCTAGTAAGCTAGGTGGACTCAAGGTAAAGGACCAACGAAACTATTGATTTAGGGTCATTCTACTAGACTAAAGTCCAAGACTCGATTCATACTACTAGAAAGGGAAAGTAAACGCTTGCACACTGGCCTCTAAACCACGTTTTCGAAAACCTTTTTACACATTAGACACAACTACACACACAAAACAAAGACTCGATTAAACGAAAGAAAAAGATACAAAAGACCACAAACCAAGACAAAATAAAACAAACGCATAAATAAAACGAACACCACCCCGAACTTCCAAACAAGCCACCAAATCAACCACAAATATGCACAAAGCTCAACCTGAGCACACAACATCACAATCTCCTCCAAAGTCCACAAGAGACAAAGAGGAAAAAGGGATAAAAGATGTTACCGGATGTCTATTAAGCTCTCCAAAGCTAACGGTGATTAAGCAACCTATAAGGAAAAAGGGAGGCAAAACACGCACAACATAACAAATATACGACACAACGACACAAAAGAAAATCTTTTTGATCTTTGTGAAATTTTTTCAAATTTTTAGGGATTTTAAAGATTTTTCGAAGAAACTACGAAAATAAAACTAACTATACTAGAATATCGCTCCCCCACACTTAAACCGAGCAATGTTCTCATGCTCGATCGTAGTGTATGGAGACACAAAAGAAAAGAAAAGAAACTACGAAAATTAAGCTAAAAATCAAAAAGAAAAGTGAAGAAAGGGTAGAATGTGTCCGGCCGGGGTGTAGTCAAGTCACCATGGGCCGAGACAAGAAAAGATATGGATGGGGGAAGAAATAAAAAGAAGGAAATAAAAGGAAACGGGGGGGTGGACTAGGTGTAATCAAGTCACCTAGCCTGGATTCCGCCTAAATCCGACTAAATCCCAAAAAGTGAAAAGTAAAGTGAAAAGGCTTGTAAAATAGGATTTTAAAATGACTCCCGACGTAATCACGTCATCGAGAGTCGGGAGCAATTACTACCAAGGCCCCGAGGGCCACCATGACACAAAAGTGTATAAGGGGAAGGGGACCAACAAAGGAAGACAATCGATTAAAAACGGAAAAGAAAGGATAGTTGCCGTACCCATCGGTTAGCAACTCACTCGCTCCATCGTGTCATAGTTCAATATCGGCACATAGCTTGTTTTCGTCATTGCTATTCCTCTTCAATCTTGATAGGCCCGCATGGTTGAAGTATTAAGCTTGCAATGGTAGAAGGGAGTGGGATTTGATGGGAAAGTCGGTGTGTAGTGAAGATAAGGTGAGTTGAGGGTATGTATATGGAGTGTAGGGGTCATATGATATGTGCAAGGATAGGTAGGGAGGTTGGGAGGGGGTATAACATGGTTGGGTGGGCTCGAATGTCGAAGAAGAGGCAAAAGGTGGAGCAAGGGACCATCCCGGTCGGGATGGACTTCTTCCCGGTCGGGAAGACTCCTTCCCGGTCGAGACGAACTTGGTCCCGGTCGGGATCACACTCCATAAGATCCAATTTTATGCACACTCATCCCGATCGGGATGACATCCTTCCCGGTCGGGGTGCTCTCTTCCCGGTCGGGAAGACTCTTCTAACCCATCATTCCTTGGTAGCTTCACCCACATGTCCACCAATACATCGAGACATAGAATCTCGTCCCCAAAAGCTTGTCAAAAGCTTCAAAAACCGACTCTCATGCCCAAATCCAAGCTTCTATCATCAACTACTCTCTCAAGACTTCATCTTCACTATAACCTATCAAATGGACTCAATAAACACCATCGAAATCCCTCCCTCACATCGCTCATCAAAATACCGAATTACAAGAATTCCACAAAAGCTAACAAATCCTAGAAACCAAACTATCCAAACAAACATATACAAAAACAAAAACAAAAGAAAAGGAAAAAAAACATATTTACATGATACTCTCACCATTTACTCCTCCATAGCCATCAAGGGCTCGAAGGAGTAAGTCAAATGCCCTAGCAACATCTTCATTGAAGCTCACATGGCCGAGCCTAGCTACTTTCAAGAGCTTCCAAGTTGGAGGCAAGAAGCGATCATCTTCATTATGCTCGGGGTTTTCGTGATCTTCCGGGTCTTCCAAACCAACATAGCAACGACTCTTATGACCATCCGGTAGGTATAGTAGTCTAGAGTCATGCTCGGTGTTATGATGTGGGAGATCACACCCTAAGGGGATTGCTTCTTCTACGGGGTCGAGAGTAGAACTCTTTTCCACCACCCGACAAGGATCCTCTTCATCAACCGTCTCACATGACAAGGGACTAGAAATCGAGTGCGATAGAGGAGGAGAAGGCGTCAAGTTTTCTTCATTGGAGGCAATTGGCTCCTCCAAATTCCCATTCAAGGCAAGTTGCAAGGCATCTACTTCTTTCTCCCAAGTATTACGCTCCTTTTCACTCACCTTGTCAATATGGCCTAGAGGAGTTATGTCTTCACTTGGCTTTAGATTGTCTAGATCCGGTTCATCACGAAGAAAATCATACAAATCCAATTTGATAGTCAATACATCGGCTCCCCAAGAATTACCTTGAGAACCATGTTCAAATCCATCCTCATTGTTGACCCTTGAAGCTTCAACTTCCTCCATTCTTCCCATATCTTCACCATCCAAGCAACACTCAACAATGATCTCTTGATTGACCCCCTCTTCTTCATTTGTAGCTTCACGATCGGGTTGACTTTCTTGTGGAGACACCCGACCTTCATGCCCAAATGAACCTTCCTCAACAATTCGTGGAGCTCGAGTGGCCGACATCGTGTTACGAGCCATGAGTGCATTGATTCGAGCATCTTGCACCTCTATTTGGGCCTTGAGCTCCTCTTTGACCCCTTGTATTTGAGTCATTATCACTTGTTGACTCTTTTGCATTAAAATCATCATCTCATGTTGACCCTTTTGCAATAACAATATCGCCTCTTGTTGACTCTTTTGCATTTGGACTAACATTTGACAAGTCTCAAAGTTTGGGGTTTTTGGTTGTGGGTTATGTGAGGGTGTTTGGTAGTTGTTAGGATGTTAGAATGATCCTTGACAACTTTCATGGTAACCATATGAAGGGCGTTCGTAAGATTGTTGATGAGGTTCAAATGGTTGGTGAAATTTCGGGACTTGGCAATTTGCCCCATAGTTGTCCCGTGACGATTGATGGAAGCTAGGACGTGCCATTTCCATAACATTGCTTTGATACCTAGGATGAACTAGAAGCACTTGAGCAAACGTTAGCAGCCTAGTGCTTTTGAGGCACTAGGAAGAAAGAATAGCACACAAGAAGAAAAACGGAGATACACAAGGAGAAGAAAACACAAAAATCAAGAACAAAGTCCAAAACTAAGCAAACAAAAGTCTAAACTACGCCGTCCCCGGCAACGGCGCCAATTTGATGGGCGGGATTTGCCGTGGATCCCGCCACCAAATAATAACCAACTAACCTAACTAGGTAGCTAGGACAAGTTGGGTCGATCCACAGGGACGGAAAGAGGTGTCTAGACTAATGGATTATACGGTCTAGGACTAGGTTCGAGACAAGCTAATCTAGGGGGAGGCTAAGGTCTAAAACAAGGAAAAGGGAGACAAAACAAGTAACTAATGACTAAGGGAAGCAAGGATAACGATAAGAAGGAAAACTAGGGTTAGGTCGGGTTCATGGATGCAGGAGACAGAAAGGGGAAAAACGGGGTTACTAGCATGCTTTCGTAGCCTAGGTTCAGCCGATCGGGCTCGCGCTACGTAATCGGCCTAGGGGTCGTCCTCACCGGGCTCTCGCTACGTAATGAGGGAACCAAACCAACCAACCAAACACACACATACAAGAGAAGATGCAAGAAAAACAAGGATTGATCGTCTCTAGTCTCACAAGCATTTCATCGAACATGTGGAGTGCAAGGTAAATGGGAAACAACAAAAACAACATCTAGTACCATCCATCTCACCCTAATCATCCACAATCACATCCAATCCCCCTAATAACCCTAGCAAGAGTCTACTCAAACATGTCTAAGCTAAAACTAACACTAACAAGATAAACCAAAACAAGAACAAGAGCATACATATGTAAAACTAACAAGGATGATGAACAAAACAATAAACAAGATATAAAGATTGAAACTTGAATAATTGATGGTAGGGATTCGTCACGTCCCAACCGTCAATAATATAACCGGCTATTCCTAACTAGGGTAGATAGGGCAAGTCGGGTCGAATCCACGGGGACGGTAAGAGGCGTCTAGACTAAGGTCGCCAAAATACTAGACTAAGTCAACGAGCTACACTAAAGAATGATAGAGGGGAGAAGACTAGACTACAACTAAGGCTAAGGAGAAAGAAAACAAAGGAAACGGGCTAGGATTAGATCGGGGTCAAAGGGGTAACGGAAAGGTCAAGGGAGGAATAGAGTGAAGGAGGTAGTAGGGTAATCTAGGTTGGTCCGGGCTCTCGCAACTTAGACTCACCTAGAGGTTCGACCTAAAACCCATCTCGGCGGTACACAACACAAACGGGGTTCTAGCGCGCTATAGTCCTAGGTCGAATCCGAGCTCTCGCTACTTAGACCGGCCTAGGGGTCGTCCTCACCGGGCTCTCGCAACTTAATGAGGGGACCGAACCCACAACAAACTAACACCCACAAAAGAAAGGCAAGAAAACAAGCATTCGTACGTACATACTTAGTCATTCAAGCAATTCCACAAACATGTGATGTGCATCAAACAAGAGGAAACCCAAATCTTCCACCAACATCTCTAACCAACCCTTAATCACCCAATTAACACCCTAATCACCTTACTAACCCTAGCAAGAACACTACTCTAACATATCTAAAGGAAAACTAACACTAACATGGAGAATCATCATAAGAAACAAAACAAACATAAACAAACTAGTGAAAACTATTAACTACAATCAAAGATTGAAACTTGAATAACATAAATAAAGATTAAGAGGAAAAGGAAGAGATTATACCAAACTAATGAAGGAGAAAGAACAAAACTTGCATTAATGAAGAAAACCCAAAACAAACATCCAAGGTTGTCAAGCTTGGAGAAGATCTTGAAGAATTCCCTTAATACAAGTACTAATCTAAGATTAACTACTAATTATCGACTAATCTACACTAATCTAATCTAATCTAACCTAAACTAGTCTAGGGTTTTAAGGAGATAACCTCATATAACATAACATCTTATTACAAGAGGAAGGGTATATATAGGGTTTAAGAATGAAAGGAGAAGAAAGGAATTGAAGGCGGGTGAACTGGGGCATTTCCCGGTCGGGAAGGTAATTCCCGATCGGGATTGTGGGGATTCCCGATCGGGATTTCCTGTTCCCGATCCGGAACACCCTCCAGTAGCTGCTCTTCGTTCCTCCTTCATCCCGGACGGGATGAGGCCATACCCGTCCGGGATGAGTCTTGTAGGCCTCCAATATGAACTTTTTGGCCCCTCCTTGGTTCTCATGGGCTTCCCATCGATTCTCGGGACTCGGGATCGGATCTCGGAGGCTCGGGATTGGGTCCCAAGGTCTCGGGGTCGATTCCAAGGCATCGAGTCATCGTTCCTTAGCTTCGTTGGCTCCAAAATGTGTATGTATCGAGTCGGAATCGCTCCAACTCTTCCAATTCGGTCTCGGGAACCTGAAACGAACTAAAGGAAGCATAAGAAGCCCCTAAACCGCTCCCAAGGAGCGATTCTACAAGGAAAATGGGACCAAAACACTACGAAATAGGCACTACAAATGACACTTATCAATAATAAAACAAAGATTAAGAGAAAGGAAAAGAGATTATACCATACTAGAAGATGAAAGCAAGAATGAAAACTTGTAAAAAAGAGAAAACCCAAAACAATCTTCCAAAGTTGTCAATCTTGGCTAAATCTTGAAGAATTCCCTTAATACAAGGATTAAACTAAGATTAACGATTAACTAAGAACTAATTTATACTAATCTATGCTAATCTATGCTAAACTATGCTAGGGTTTTGTGGGTAATGAATAACATCCCATAAGTATACAAGAGGAAGGGTATATATAGGGTTACAATGAGTAAGGAGAAGAAAAGATGAAGCGTGGGTCTGAACTGGGCTCATCCCGGTCGGGATGAGGTGGTCCCGGTCGGGATGAACTCATCCCGGTCGGGATCAAGCATAACACCGGGCTGTGTTATCAATAACACCAGGTTGTGTTATTGCTCTTCCCGGTCGGGATGAGGTGGTCCCGGTCGGGATGAACTCATCCCGGTCGGGATGGACCCAGGACAGAAGCTATCGCATTTGTGCACCTCATCCCGGACGGGATGAGGTCCTTCCCGTCGGGGATGAGTCTTGTAGGCCTCCAATATGATCTTTAAGGTTCCTCCTTGCCTCTCATGGGTTTCTCGAGACTCGGGATCGAGCCTAAGGGGCTCGGGAATGGGTCCCAAGGTCTCAGGATCGAATCCAAGGCATCGAGTGATCGTTCCTTCTCTTCGTTGGCTCCAAAAAATGTATGTATCGAGTCGGATTCGCTCCAATTCTTCACAAATGGTCTCGGGAACCTAAAACGAACTAAAGGAAGCATAAGTAACCCATAAACCGCTCCCAAGGAGCGATTCCACAAGAAAAACGGGACCAAAACACAGCAAATTAGGCACTACAAACTACACTTATCAACTCCCTCACACTTAACCCTTACTCGCCCTCGAGTAAGCACATACTAACTACTAAACTAGCCGAGCGGGTATTAGCGCACCCTACGCCCTTTCAACTCACGCGAGTACACTTAGAGAAAAAGTGTACTCCGCAAGGCAAGTAAGGTCTTGCGATAAAACTGTGGACGCAACCGGATACGAGAACTCACAAACAAACAAAAATACAAACAAACACATAATCGGTTACACCCAAGAAGAAACAAATATCGCTTCCCTCTACAAAGCGGTGAAAGAAGCACCGGTTTAGGACTCAAAGAAAGTGACAATGTTCCCAAGCTAATTATACAAACCGAAATGAACTAGACCCTAATAGTATGACAACAAAGCAATAAAAACGTTGGTAACCTACCTAGGTCCTTCTAACCTTCTAAGAACGTACTACGGGACGATCGGCGGGATGGAAAAAGGATGAACCACGGCGTTAGTCGACATTGTAGGTAAGTGAGACCCCGCCCCCTTTAGCGATGAGCCAAGAGGGTCGTCCCATGTTCTAAACCGCCCAACTAGTCCAAGTAAAAAGGTGGATATTATCGCAAAATGAGGGAAGACCGACTTTTACCGCTATCATCCTTCCTAGGGACTCGGTCCTTTGGTAGGGTCTTCACGGTAATAGTCGGTAAAAGGCTTATTTTTGAGATGTGGGGATTCTATTTGTGAGACGGTTTTCTTTTGGCATTTTTCTTTCTTTTGCATTTTTTTGCTTTGTGTGTTTCCATGCCATTTCTTTTTTTTTTTTTTGTATTTTCTTTTTCTTGGCTTTTTGTGACTTTTCTTTTTCTTCAATCCTTTCTTTCTTTCTTTTTCTTTCTTTTTCTTTTCTTTGCCCTTTTGGCTTGATTTGAGTTGTAGGCATTTCTTTTTGCAACAAGAAAGAGAGATTTCAACAAATTGCAACTTTTTTGTGTGGATATGTGTAGGAGGTAGGGAAATGGGTATGTCGGGACGACGTCTTCCCTTCATACTCACAAAAAGGGGAGAACTTGGACTAGTCAAACAATCCCAAACATGGTCACCTAAGGGACGGGACTCGGCAACCAAGGCCTTTTCACACCGTGGGTGGTCATAGTGGTCAAAATGCAAACCCCGTAGTAAATCCCTAGTAAGCTAGGTGGACTCAAGGTAAAGGACCAACGAAACTATTGATTTAGGGTCATTCTACTAGACTAAAGTCCAAGACTCGATTCATACTACTAGAAAGGGAAAGTAAACGCTTGCACACTAGCCTCTAAACCGGGTTTTCGAAAACCTTTTTACACACTAAACACAACTACACACACAAAACAAAGACTCGACAAAACGAAAGAAAAAGATACAAAAGACCACAAAACAAGACAAAATAAAACAAACGCATAAACAAAACAAACACCACCCCGAACTTCCAAACAAGCCACCAAATCAACCACAAATATGCACAAAGCTCCACCCGAGCACACAACATCACAATCTCCTCCAAAGTCCACAAGAGACAAAGAGGAAAAAGGGATAAAAGATGTTACCGGATGTCTATTAAGCTCTCCAAAGCTAACGGTGATTAAGCAACCTATAAGGAAAAAGGGAGGCAAAACACGCACAACATAACAAATATACGACACAACGACACAAAAGGAAAAGACACAAAAGAAAATCTTTTTGATTTTTGTGAAATTTTTTCAAATTTTTAGGGATTTTTAAGATTTTTCGAAGAAACTACGAAAATAAAACTAACTATACTAGAATATCGCTCCCCCACACTTAAACCGAGCAATGTTCTCATGCTCGATCATAGTATATGGAGACACAAAAGAAAAAAAAAGAAACTACGAAAATTAAGCTAAAAATCAAAAAGAAAAGTGAAGAAAGGGTAGAATGTGTCCGGCCGGGGTGTAGTCAAGTCACCATGTGCCGAGACAAGAAAAGATATGGATGGGGAAAGAAATAAAAAGAAGGAAATAAAAGGAAATGGGGGGGTGGACTAGGTGTAATCAAGTCACCTAGCCCGGATTCCGCCTAAATCCGACTAAATCCCAAAAAGTGAAAAGTAAAGTGAAAAGGCTTGTAAATTTGGATTTTGAAATGACTCCCGACGTAATCACGTCATCGAGAGTCGGGAGCAATAACTACCAAGGCCCCGAGGGCCACCATGACCCAAAAGTGTATAAGGGGAAGGGGACCAACAAAGGAAGACAAGCGATAAAAAACGGAAAAGAAAGGATAGTTGCCGTACCCATCGATTAGCAACTCACTCGCTCCATCGTCTCATAGTTCAATATCGGCACATAGCTTGTTTTCGTCATTGCTATTCCTCTTCAATCTTGATAGGCCCGCATGGTTAAAGTATTAAGCTTGCAATGGTAGAAGGGAGTGGAATTTGATGGGAAAGTCGGTGTATAGTGAAGATAAGGTGAGGTGAGGGTATGCATATGGAGTTTAGGGGTCATATGATATGTGCAAGGATAGGTAGGGAGGTTGGGAGGGGGTATAACATGGTTGGGTGGGCTCGAATGTCGAAGAAGAGGCAAAAGGTGGTCGGGATGGACTTCTTCCCGGTCGGGAAGACTCCTTCCCGGTCGGGACGAACTTGGTCCGGTCGGGATCACACTCCATAAGATCCAATTTTCAGCACACTCATCCCGATCGGGATGACATCCTTCCCGGTCGGGATGCTCTCTTCCCGGTCGGGAAGACTCTTCTAACCTATCATTCCTTGGTAGCTTCACCCACATGTCCACCAATACATCGAGACATAGAATCTCGTCCCCAAAAGCTTGTCAAAAGCTTCAAAAAACGACTCCCATGCCCAAATCCAAGCTTCTATCATAAACTACTCTCTCAAGACTTCATCTTCACTATAACCTATCAAATGGACTCAATAAACACCATCGAAATCCCTCCCTCACATCGCTCATCAAAATACCAAATTACAAGAATTCCACAAAAGCTAACAAATCCTAGAAACCAAACTATCCAAACAAACATATACAAAAACAAAAACAAAAGGAAAGGGAAAAAAAGATATTTACATGATACTCTCACCATTTACTCCTCCATAGCCATCAAGGTGTAATCTCCTAGAAATTCTTACGCAATACAGTGGCGGAAACACTTTAGACTGGGATTAAAACACACTGACAAACTATATCTTATTAAAAGAAATAGTAAGTCAATGCAAAGGCCTCTTTTTACAAAAGGGCTAAAAGTAAAATCTCCAAACGGGTTTATACAAATCCATAAATAAACACGAATGAAGGAAGAGTAGGATCCACGCTACTCGCTAGCTCACACCCAAAACCCAGCAGCAAATACCTGTCATGTTATAAACATAACAGCCACGTCAGTGGGGAGTAACTCGGACGTTCTCCCAGCCATATTATATCATATGGAAAAATAATAGTATTACTATATCAAAATATTTAAAAAGGGAAAACATTAAAACGATATAATAAAAATAAGTTTTCGGCGAAACTTAAAGCACTTGCCAACCTGCAAGTCAAAATCAATCGATAATATAAATATTCAAAAATGGCGTTATGGATAGAATTAGTGTAGACGGTTAGACTTTCACTAGGAGAATACTAAAAACTAGCTTCGAGAACCTAGTTCAAACAAATCAAACTTCGGTCTCTAACTAGGCTACTCAACCATAATAGGACGGCGACTTATAAATGCGTGGCCCTAGTTTAAGATAATATGCACCCTCCCGAGCACCATAAATATTCAGTTCAACCCGACGGCGTCTTACACTGCGAGGCACGAGTTTAAGGTCAAAATGTACACACACTCCCGAACACCATATATGCTCGGTTCAACAACCAGTGTGCCCTATAAAGACATACCAGCCTTATAGTTGATGGCAAAAACGTAAACTCCAGAATATATTGTACTCTAAACCTCACACTTGTCCTTGTTCCATAACTCCAAAACAAGCCATTATCGATATATACAAAAGATATAATCAATATAAATAATATGAGGATAAAAGGAATAAACATTTTATATTAAAAGGGGAAACTTTCTATAAATAGAAACTTGGTAATTTTAGAAACTTACTTAAAATAGAAATATTCTTATAGAAATACGTAAATCATTGAAATTAGTGAAATATATAAAAATAGCATTTCTAACGAAATTAACATTTTATTATTATCGTCGTTATCGTAACTTTAATATATTTCTAAATTCGTTACTCAAAATATAATTAAAATATAATAAGTCAATATATAGAATTTTATAAATAATTAGGAAATCGAGGTAAAACAATAAATCTTAGAAAAGAGGTGTTTCACGAAAACGATATCAAAATTAATTGAGTCACGAGTTTTATAAATGAAATGAATTCACAAAGATTTCAAATTATTTTTAACAAATAGCTTTTATTAATAAATAATACAGATTTTACCAAAAATAGTCAATTGTAAACAAATAAGAAATTATTAGTGAAAATAGTCTCGACTAAAAATATATTTAAAACAAAATCGACTATTTTCTCATTTATTAGAATAATTCGTAAACCGAAAATTAATTTATTAACAAGTATACAAATTTCGATTAAAATATAAAAATATGATTTTTAAGTGAAAGTTATAGATTAAAGAAATATGACGAAATATGAAATTGACATTATTTAGTTACTACTGTCACGATAACCAACAAAATATTATAACGATCGTAAATCATAAAATTATTAACGATTTGTAAAACGATATCGAAAACTTGTAAAACTATTTATAAGGCTGTGGACATGACATACGTCCACCCCGATGCGGCCACGCGCGGGTTTGGGGAGGCGAATGAATCTCCATATGAGATGATCAAATTGAAATTTAAATCGAAGTTGGAGTCGCCACCGAATTTTATGGTTATTCGGAACCGTTCGAGCCCACTCTATGTCGTAGTGGACCGTATACAAAATACGGCCCATTTCCGATGTCAGAGTTTATTGGGCTCGTCCCTTTGCAGTTCGATACCAATGCCGACTTGATCGGTTAATCGTATATTGAATGACTCTCGTTGCCAATGGATTCGGACATCCGGAAACCACGGTTCTGAGTAAGGGGTGAGGGTACGTGTTGGGAAGTTCACTAAGAACACCCAACCCCGCCCGCACATTAGCGGCCTCTACTAGGATATCGAATGATTTTTTAATACGCGCGTTAGTAATACGATGAATGATATGCAAACATTGTTTTCCTAAACACGCGAGGAATTGAATGAGTTGCTAAGTCGGTTTAATGCATGAAAGATTTAACATCAAAGTTTAATTTAGCGTGTGAGATTCATTTTAGTATAATAAAACAAAAGAGAAAGAATGAATGTGCTACAAAGGATAAACAAACGAGTTAGTATCGGTTTGTGAAAAATAATATAGCAAATATAATAAATATACGAGATCGAGAAAATATTAGCCGAAATCTGAGAAATATTATTAAAGGACGCGGTTTTGTATAAAAAACGAAGTTCGAAAAATAATAAAAAGCGAGAAACGAGCCGCGTTTCTCAGCCGGCCGCGCGGCTCGCCCGGGATGCCGGCGGGTCGCGTGACGGTCTGATTTCAGAATCGGTTTTTTGAAAACTCGATGCTTTTAGTAAACCGCGTACGAATATTGCATAATTCGTACTCGACTTAATATTTTCGATATTCGTTATATTCGATAATTGACTACGAAATCAATATCAAATACTTCGAATAGTTCTAGAAAAGATATAAATTTTGAAATCATTTCGTAGAATAATAAAATAAAACGAACGAAAAAAAGCTAAAAAGGACTCGGGTTTCAGGCCCGTGTGCGAGTCGCCTGGGTGTGGCGCGACTCGCGTGCGGGTCTGTCCCGGTTTCGTTTTTTTGTTCGAAATTGCTAATTTTGATAAATCGCGTACAAAATATGAATTAATTTATACTCGATTTTATGTTTTCGATATTCGTCATATCCAATATTCGATTATGAAAACGATATCGAATATTCGGAATGAATAAAAAAAATATTTTGTAAAAAAAAAGGTTTGAACGAAAAAAGATGTAACGATTTTTAACATCGTCAAGGTTTAATTTAATTCTTTTAATACGATACTCAACTATAGAGTTGATATCATATTATTAAGAAGGTTTGATATATGAAAATAGTATTTGATAATATCGATATTAGAAAATATAAAAAAATGACGACGACCCGTAATAAAAAGGACGACTGACGAAGAAGAAAAAAAACGAGAAGGACGAGAAGGAGAAGAGAAGAGAGAGAAATCGGGTTTGGTACACCCTCAACCTACATGCTTCTGTTTACTCGGATCGGGGCTCGTCGAGACGTGGCTTGGGCACAGGAGCGTCGAGTGGATGTCGGTGAGTTATGGTGGCTCGGTTTGGTTGTGAAGGGTGTCGGGTATGGGGCCGGTTTTCCTTCGGTTTTCTAGGTGTAATATCGGTTTATTTGTGTGGTATGATATCGAACGTTTTAGTGTGTTGTATGAACGCTTGATGTATCGTGAATATGAATAATTATGAGTGATAATTCCTGTCTCTAAAGTGTTGTATGCAAGGGGCTATTTATAAGGAGTTCCCGACCATGGCTAGGAGAGTTTGAACTACCGTTTAGGATTGGAAACGTAGGAATTTGAGAGGAATGAGAATTCCGTTTTCTTGTGAAGGAAGAAAGGGAACCGGCTGGTGGGTAGGCTACTCGGCCGAGTATTTGCACTCGGTCGGGTGTTTGATACGGTTTTCGGATAGAATTCCTACTTGAGATCGAATTCTATCCTTAAAAGGATTTGTTTAATATTTTGTGAAGCTGATTTTTCGTAGGATTGGAGTATGAATCAGCCGTGTGAGGTGTCACGGCTGACTCACGTGTCTCGGGAAAATCTTTGACCGGGTTTTGACTCGGTCGCTAAAAGATGGTTTTACCCCTGGTGTCGGAATCGACCCAAATTAGTCTTATTTGACTCGAAACGACCCACTGGGCCTGATTTTGAGGTTGGTTTTACGAGATATGTACTCCGTAAAAAGCCCAAGCCAAATGCCAATGATTTTGAGCCCGTTTCTGAGTATTTAAAGCACGTTTGCGTCCGATCATCATCGGGTGTTTGTCGGAAACTGCTATAGACACCTGGCGGTCAAAATGTGGGTGTCTACAAAGGCATACGATTTAAAAATAATATTTTTAGCAAATAATACGTAGCTAATAAAAATAGATAACCGAAGTTAAAATATTTACTACATACTACTACTCAAACATATAATATAATACCGAGTAACGTCCTAAAGTTACCTCAAGATGTCTTCGAAACGATCATGTTCTTGACCTTGATCAGTCCAAGCTCCAAATCGATAGTACCGTCTTTAAGCTCTCAGTGGTAGAATCATATGTCTTCTCAGCAAGATTCATCGCGGGAAACGAGAAAAATGTACGACATAAACAAAAGGAGACAAAATCAACCAAGATTAGGATGGAACAAGTGGTTGATACAAGACTAAATGGAACGAAAAACAAATGGAGCTTAACTAAACGAGGGACGAGGAAAGGATCGATGCAAGAAAGGAGAAGGGAAACGATATCAAAAACAAGAAGGATTAGGTTCTAAAACGAGATAGGGGAATAAGCGGGAATTTACTGATTTAACAAGAATGAAATAAGAAGAGGAAGAACAAGGAAACGGAATAGCAGTAGTAACGACACTAGCCACAGCAGCAGCAGCAGCAGCAACAGTGAACAACCACGAAACCCGAAACAAGAACATAACAAAAGGGAAGGAGAAAAACGAGAATGGAGAACAACCTAACGTAGCAGACGGCTGTAACAGCAGTAAGACATAGCAGCAACAGTAAACGCATCAGCGAAACAGAACAGCGGAACATCGAAATATGAAGAAGAAAGCATAGGTGAAGAGGATTAAGGGAAAGAAAATGAGAAGATGGAAACGGGCACAAACAGAACATCGGCAGCAATAATCGTCGATTGAAAAAGGAACAAAAGGAACTACGACCATGAATTAACATCGACACATGACGGACCGAAACAGAGTAAAAACAACAGCAAAACCACGCAAAAGAAAGATCGAGGACAGATGAAAGAAGTTGGAAAGTAAACAGCCAAAGATCGATACAACAATGGAATTAAGAAGAGAGGGAGAAGTAGATCGAACAGCAACAAGACGCAGCGGCAGCAGCAACAAAAACGAACAACGGACAGCAATGAACGACAAAGACAGTAGCAGCGCACAAAGAGGATGACAAAAGAAGAAGACATACGAAAATCAGTAGCAGTAACAGTAACGTATAGCAACAAACGAGACCGAGCAGCAGCATCAAAACAGAACGAAGAAGAAAGAAGAAGGAGAGAAAGAAGAAGAACGTAAGAGAAAACGCGTAGATGAACAGGACAGCAACGACAAAAAGAATAAGACGAACAACACCCGTTGCAGCATCACAGAAATACAACCAAAGAGATGAGCGAGACAATAACTCGATTAAAACAGCTGCAGCAGCAAAGGCGAAGAAGAAAAACAAAAGAAGGACGGAGACCAACCAAGCGGCAGTAGTAATTGAAGGACGAAAAAGAAGAAGAATAAAGAGGAACGAAAAGAGCAGCAGCCCTACCGTAATCAGCAACGGAATGCAGCAGCAGCACACAGAAAACGAAACGGCAGCAGGGAACGAACGCAACAGCAACGTAGCAGAGCAAGACAAAAATTGGTTCGTGAAGATTGAAGGTGACGGTGACTGAATGTGAAGAAAATGAAATGGATGAAGGGGGATGAATGGCTGGTAAGGCGTGATAATAAAGGGAATACGTTGAATGCTAGAGAAGACCAAGAGGGGTGAAGCGGTGGTCAAGGGAAAAGAATGAAGGGAGGATGAATCACCTAGGTCCACAAAATAAACATAGGTAATGAAAACGGAATTAGAAGACGAACTCCGTAACGATAAGTTGACTGACCCAAGAATCGAATTAAACGCGTTAATAAAATTAATCAATAATCGGGTCGACAAATAAAATGAGTAAATGAAGTACTCGAGATGAAAACGAAGTTGATAGAAATAAATAATTAGACGATGAAATAATATTTCCCGATAAATAATAAATTTTCGATAAAGTGAATTAAATTTTCGAGCCGAAACTTAAAGTAAATGAGTTTCGAGCCGAAAATAGAAATTCGAGCTTAAATACGAATAAATAAAAAGAATTTAAAATTTAAATCGTCGAAATAGATTTTCGATAAGAATTAAATTAAATGTATAAAATGAATCGAAACATAAATAAAAATATGTTTTAAATAGAAGAAGAGTTTCCGAGAAAAATAGAAATTTAGGAGTTTGAAACGATTAAACGATAAATTCGTTTTATAATAATTTTAAGAATTACGAGTTAAATCGTAAATAAAATAAAAATACGAATATAACTTTGATTTAATTTACTTTATAAAATCAGGGGTGTTACACAAGGGTTCGAAGGAGTAAGTCAAATGTCCTAGCAACATCTTCATTGAAGCTCTCATGGCCGAGCCTAGCTACTTTCAAGAGCTTCCAAGTCGGAGGCAAGAAGCGATCATCTTCATTACGCTCGGGGTTTTCGTGATCTTCCGGGTCTTCCAAACCAACATAGCAACGACTCTTATGACCATCCGGTAGGTATAGTAGTCTAGAGTCATGCTCGGTGTTATGATGTGGGAGATCACACCCTAAGGGGATTGCTTCTTCTACGGGGTCGAGAGTAGAACTCTTTTCCACCGCCCGACAAGGATCCTCTTCATCAACCGTCTCACAAGACAAGGGACTAGAAATCGAGTGCGATAGAGGAGGAGAAGGCGTCAAGTTTTCTTCATTGGAGGCAATTGGCTCCTCCAAATTCCCATTCAAGGCAAGTTGCAAGGCATCTACTTCTTTCTCCCAAGTATTACGCTCCTTTTCACTCACCTTGTCAATATGGCCTAGAGGAGGTATGTCTTCACTTGGCTTTGGATTGTCTAGATCCGGTTCATAACGAAGAAAATCATACAAATCCAATTTGATAGCCAATACATCGGCTCCCCAAGAATTACCTTGAGAATCATGTTCAAATCCATCCTCATTGTTGACCCTTGAAGCTTCAACTTCCTCCATTCTTCCCATATCTTCACCATCCAAGCAACACTCAACAATGATCTCTTGATTGACCCCCTCTTCTTCATTTGTAGCTTCACGATCGGGTTGACTTTCTTGTGGAGACACCCGACCTTCATGCCCAAATGAGCCTTCCTCAACAATTCGTGGAGCTCGAGTGGCCGACATCGTGATACGAGCCATGAGTGCATTGATCCGAGCATCTCGCACCTCTATTTGGGCCTTGAGCTCCTCTTTGACCCCTTGTATTTGAGTCATTATCACTTGTTGACTCTTTTGCATTAAAATCATCATCTCATGTTGACCCTTTTGCAATAACATTATCGCCTCTTGTTGACTCTTTTGCGTTTGGACCAACATTTGACAAGTCTCAAAGTTGGGGTTTTTGGTTGTGGGTTATGTGGGGTGTTTGGTAGTTGTTAGGATGTTGGAATGATCCTTGACAACTTTCATGGTAACCATATGGAGGGCGTTCGTAAGATTGTTGATGAGGTTGAAATGGTTGGTGAATTTTGGGACTTGGCAATTTGCCCCATAGTTGTCCCGTGACGATTGATGGAAGCTAGGACGTGCCATTTCCATAACGTTACTTTGATACCTAGGATGAACTAGAAGCACTTGAGCAAACGTTAGTAGCCTAGTGCTTTTGAGGCACTAGGAAGAGAGAATAGCACACAAGAAGAAAAACGGAGATACACAAGGAGAAGAAAACACAAAAATCAAGAACAAAGTCCAAAACTAAGCAAACAAAAGTCTAAACTACGCCGTCCTCGATAACGGCGCCAATTTGATGGGCGGGATTTGCCGTGGATCCCGCCACCAAATAATAACCAACTAACCTAACTAGGTAGCTAGGGCAAGCCGGGTCGATCCACAGGGACGGAAAGAGGTGTCTAGACTAATGGATGCTACGGTCTAGGACTAGGTTCGAGACAAGCTAATCTAGGGGGAGGCAAAGGACTAGGCTAAGGTCTAAAACAAGGAAAAGGGAGACAAAACAAGTAACTAATGACTAAGGGAAGCAAGGATAACGATAAGAAGGAAAACTAGGGTTAGGCCGGGTTCATGGATGCAAAGGAGACAAAAAGGGGGAAAACGGGGTTACTAGCATGCTTTCGTTGCCTAGGTTCCGCCGATCGGGCTCTCGCTACGTAATCGGCCTAGGGGTCATCCTCACCGGGCTCTCGCTACGTAATGAGGGAACCAAACCAACCAACCAAACACACACATACAAGAGAAGATGCAAGAAAAACAAGGATTGATCGTCTCTAGTCTCACAAGCATTTCATCGAACATGTGGAGTGCAAGGTAAATGGGAAACAACAAAAACAACATCTAGTACCATCCATCTCACCCTAATCATCCACAATCACATCCAATCCCCCTAATAACCCTAGCAAGAGTCTACTCAAACATGTCTAAGCTAAAACTAAACACTAACAAGATAAACCAAAACAAGAACAAGAGCATACATATGTAAAACTAACAAGGATGATGAACAAAACAATAAACAAGATATAAAGATTGAAACTTGAATAATAAAACAAAGATGAAGAGAAAGGAAAAGAGATTATACCATACTAGAAGATGAAAGGAAGAATGAAAACTTGTATAAAAGAGAAAACCCAAAACAATCTTCCAAAGTTGTCAATCTTGGTTGAATCTTGAAGAATTCCCTTAATACAAGGATTAAACTAAGATTAACGATTAACTAAGAACTAATCTACACTAATCTATGCTAATCTATGCTAAACTATGCTAGGGTTTTGTGGGTAATGAATAACATCCCGTAAGAATACAAGAGGAAGGGTATATATAGGGTTACAATGAGTAAGGAGAAGAAAAAATGAAGCGCGGGTCTGAACTGGGCTCATCCCGGTCAGGATGAGGTGGTCCCGGTCGGGATGAACTCATCCCGGTCGAGATCAAGCATAACACCGGGCTGTGTTATCAATAACACCAGGCTGTGTTATTGCTCTTCCTGGTCGGGATGAGGTGGTCCCGGTCGTGATGAACTCATCCCGGTCGGGATGGACCCAGGACAGAAGCTATCGCATTTGTGCACCTCATCCCGGACGGGATGAGGTCCTTCCCGTCGGGGATGAGTCTTGTAGGCCTCCAATATGATCTTAAGGTCCCTCCTTGCCTCTCATGGGTTTCTCATCGATTCTCGGGACTCCGGATCGAGCCTAAGGGGCTCGGGAATGGGTCCCAAGGTCTCGGGATCGAATCCAAGGCATCGAGTGATCGTTCCTTCTCTTCGTTGGCTCCAAAAAGTGTATGTATCGAGTCGGATTCGCTCCAATTCTTCACAAATGGTCTCGGGAACCTAAAACGAACTAAAAGAAGCATAAGTAACCCATAAACCGCTCCCAAGGAGCGATTCCACAAGAAAAACGGGACCAAAACACAGCAAATTAGGCACTACAAACTACACTTATCAGTCACTTTCAAGAGGTCACGCCCAATCACTCCGCCTTAGTTCTTTAACTAGGGTGAATACACTCTAAACATCTCACATCGATAATTGGCATAACGAGTCTAAAGCAAAATCACTCACATCTATAAAGAACTACGGGCATGGTTTAATTCCGTTTAAACACGGATACGTAGGAAACCCTTCTTCGGGTATAACCAACCAAATAACAAAATTGATTACTCGATTCACATGCAAACCAGAACCTTTTTCCACGCTCGGGTTATCGAGTGATTCCAATGGCGAAGTAGAAACGACGAGCCGAGGACGGAGTGAAAACCCGAAAGGGCGCTCCGAGCAAAAATGAAGAAACGAGTTGCGAGCCGTCGTAAAAAAAATGACGAGCCGAGGACGGAGTGAAAACCCGAAAGGGCGCTCCAGGCAAAATGCAGAATCGAGTCGCGAGCCACCACAAAAAAATAATAATAACAAAAAAAATATATGTGCTTCTCATTAATAATAAAAATCAGTTAAATCGAGCCTTTGTCGAGGCCCTTTATATCGAGCATCGGAAATCCGGCTAACCCGGAAAATGACAACACGTCAAAAACGTACAAAAACTAGTACTAATACGCCACATAATATCAACTAAGAGAACATAGAACAAAACGGCTTGGCTCTACCAGTCCAGCCTTTTCCTCTCCTCGCCATTTGGGTATGCTTGTTCGGGTCCTTCACCATCGACCCATCCTAATGCAAGCTTCTACCACCCTAGCCAAAGGCGAGCCTGGCCAATCGTACTTCCTCTAACCACTCACATTTTCAATATGGGTCTTGTCGGTCTTAGCCGTTTCGATGAACTGACGAAGAGTAGGATCAGTAACGCCGTCTTCGGTTGGGTACTCAACGACATCATCCCACATTGCTTCCTTATTCTATAGTACAGTCTTCTCCACAATCCTTAACCTTTCTCTCACATCCGACAACCTCGGACGTCAGGAACGACCTTCAGATGTCGCTAAAACCCTTCTCGAAAGCCAAAATACCCACGCAAGAGCAACAAGGCCATATGGACAACAAATTTCACCCGTCGGATCCACCAGACTTAGACGTCTTTTCATTTTTTCTTTTAGGGGGATAAGCTATCCCACCTAGGCATGTTGTAGCCTTTAATGGCTATCGTCAAGTCACATCTATAGCCCAGTACGACATTGTTGTAAATATACAAAAAATGGCCTACCTTTTTTTCAAAAATTCGTCTAACTTTTTTGTTTTTGCCTCATTTTAAACATGAATGTCGAGACAACTACACTCGTCTCTCAACATACTCATTTGAAACATGTTAACTTCTTACGTTTCACACATGTCAAGTCAAACATTTTAATCGACGTATTACTTGATCCAACTCCGGCTTAAACTAACGCATTTCAAAAATAAAATAAAAAACGTTTTGTACTCTTGTGCAGCCCTAATGCATTTTAAAACATCCTAAACTATGATAAAATCGCAAACAAACTGAACTTGAAGTGATTACTTATCATCTAAGTCAACATTTCAAGAGGAAAACTAAACGCCAGACTAAACCCATCAATCCAAACACGAACCGTGTTTACAAACTAGGGAGGACCCCTAGAAGCTGTGCCTATAGCTATCACAAACTCACCAATGTCGTCATCCAAACCTAGATCCTCCAGCTCAAAAAGAGGAGACTCGATGCCATCCTTGCCCAACAGCATATCTAGGGTAGCTGTCTCGGGAATCCCTCCCACATCCTCGGTAGCGCCTTGATGGTAGGGTTTTGTCGCGGGTCCTAACCAACAATAAATAACCAACTACACCTAACATGTAGATAGGGTAAGTCGGGTCGTGTCCACGGAGACGGTTAAGTAATGTCTAGACTAGGTCGACCTAAAAACGAGACTAGGCTACCAAAACAAACACAAAGAAGATGATAATTGATAAACTATGATGGTTGAGGAGGATGAGAATGGACTAACAATATACTATGTATGACATAAACTAAATGAAGCAACTAGGATTAAGTAAACAATGAAACTAGAGAAATAATGACTAACTAGAAGGATGAATCAAATAAGGGAAAGAGTAGGGTTAGGTTGGGTTCATAAATGTGGTAGGATGATTGGGTAATCAAGGGTGTAGGTGTCTCTTAGTTACTAGGGTCGGTTTGCGCTCTCGCGCCAAAGCCCAAGTCCGCACTATCGTGCCAAAGACTAGACCTGAAAATTCATGCTAGATGCTACTCAAAACACAAACATTCAACCACAAATCGAATACGTACACAATGAGAAGATGAGTACAAATATGAGAAGCATTGGCCACTACCACCCACACAAGCAATACAACAAACACATGGTGTGCCCAATATGTGACTAGCAACAAAGGAATCACCTTTACCCATAATCAAGCCCTAATCACCCATAATCCACACTTAATCCCCCTACTAACCCCAAAAGGGGTCTACTCACACATTATGAAACTAAATCTATCACTAACAAGAGAAATAAACATGATAAACCAAACATCCATTAAGAACAAACAAGATTAAAGAACAATATGTAAAGATTCAAACTTGCAAGATTAACAAAGATTAAAAGTAAAGAGGAGAAGAGGATTATACCAATTTAGCAAGAATATGAAAAGATGAGAACTTGCATTAATAAGAAACCCAAACAAATCTCCAAGGTTGTCAAGCTTGGAAGAATCTTCAAGAATCTCTTAATACAAGACTAATTGTTAGAGTAAACTAAGATTAACTAAGGATTAATATGAAACTAAACTAGAGATGAAGAGAAGCTAATTAGGGTTTTGAATGTTTAAGAAAGGTCTAAGATAGTCTAGGGTAATGTATGATGCTTAAATAAAATAAGGAGGAAGTATTTATAAGGTTACAAGAATGAAGGAGAGTAAAAGAAGTGGCGCGGGTCTGCCAGTTCTCCATCTCGGGCGAGAAGAGGGCATCTCGGCCGAGATGAAGTGGTCTCGGCCGAGATGGTGGCGGTCTCGGCCGAGATGCCACTCTAATAGCTCGGTTTTGCTTGTACTCTTCATCCCGACCATGAGGGCTCTTATCTCGACCATGATGGGTCTTGTAGGCCTCAAATATGATCATGAAGGTCCCTCCTTGCTTCTCATGGGTTTCTCATCGACTCTCGGGGCTCGGGATCGAGTCTAAGGGCCTCGGGAATGGGTCCCAAGGTCTTGGGATAGAACCTAAGGCACCGAGTGATCGTTCCTTCTCTTCGTTGGTTCCAAAAGTGTATGAAACGAGCCGGAATCATTCCAATTCTTCATGAATGGTCTCGGGAACCTAAAACGAGCTAGGAGAAGTTTAAGTAGCCCCGAAATAGCTCCAAAGAGCGATTTCACAAGGGAAAACAAGACCAAATACAACAAGATAGGCACTACAAACTACACTTATCACGCCTGTAGCATGAACCTCCCTCTCCGCCTCGGTCCCGAACCTAGCCTCACCCCGTGCCAAGGTCTCGTCCTGAGTCCGAGCCAGCTGCTCCTTATCCAGCGGTAGCTTCGCAATCTCATTATCCGAGATCGCAAGTGTAATCCCTTAGAAATTCTAACGCAATACAGTGGCGGAAACACTGTAGAGTTGGGATTAAAACACACGGACAAACTAATTCTTATTAAAAGAAATGGTAAGTCAATACAAAGGCCTCTTTTTACAAAAGGGCTAAAAGAAAATTCTTCTAACGGGTTTATACAAATCCATAAATTACATAAATGAAGAAAGAGTAGGATCCACGCTACTCTCTAGCTCACACCCCAAACCCACCAGCAAAACCTGTCTTGTTATAAACATAATAGCCACGTCAGTGGGGAATAACTCGGACGTTCTCCCAACCATATTATATCATATGGAAAAATATTAGTATTACTATATCAAAATACTTAAAATGAGAAAACATTAAAAACGATATAATAAAATAAGTTCTCGGAGGAAACTTTAAACATTTGCCAACCTGCAAATCAAACCAATCAATAACAATAATCATAATCAAAACTGGCGTTATGGAAATTCGATCAGTGTGCACAAGGCTAGACTTTCACTAGGATAATACTGGAAACTAGCTTCGAGAACTGTAGACTTAACTCATAACAGAATCCAGTCTCTAACTAGGCAACTCAACTATAACAGGACTGCGTGCAGCGAGGTCTTGGTTTAAGTAGTATACACCCCTCCTGGATACAAACTGTAATCTCCTAGAAATTCTAACGCAATACAGTGGCGGAAACACTGTAGAGTGGGATTAAAACACACTGACAAACTATATCTTATTAAAGGAAATGGTAAGTCAATACAAAGGCCTCCTTTTACAAAAGGGCTAAAAGTAAAATCTCCAAGCGGGTTTATACAAATCCATAAATAAACACGAATGAAGGAAGAGTAGGATCCACGCTACTCGCTAGCTCACACCCAAAACCCAGCAGCAATACCTGTCATGTTATAAACATAACAGCCACGTCAGTGGGGAGTAACTCGGACGTTCTCCCAGCCATATTATATCATATGGAAAAATAATAGTTTTATTATATCAAAATACTTAAAATGGAAAACATTAAGTGATATAATGAAAATAAGCTTTCGGAGAAAACTTAAAATATTGAAACAATAAAATCAGAAAAAGTTTTCAGAAGAAAACTTCAAATATTTGCCAACCTGCAAACCAAAATGTATCGATAATAATAAAAATATTCAAAATGGCGTTATGGATAGGATTAGTCATGAAGGCTAGACTTTCACTAGGAGAATACGAAAAACTAGCTTCGAGAACTTAGTTCAAACAAATCAAACTTCGTTCTCGAACTAGGCTACTCAACCATAATAGGACGGCGACTTATAAATGTGCGGCCCTAGTTTAAGATAATATGCACACCCCTCCCGAGCACCATAAATATTCAGTTCAACCCGACAGCGTCTTACACTGCGAGGCACAAGTTTAAGGTCAAAATGTACACACACTCCCGAACACCATATATGCTCGGTTCAACAACCAGGGTCCCCATAAAGACACACCAGCCTTATAGTTGATGGCAAAAATGTAAACCCCAGAATATATTACTCTAAACCTCACACTTGTCCTTATTCCATAACTCCAAAACAGCCAATATCGATATACATAGGAGATATAATCATTATGAATAATATGAAGATAAAAGGAATAAACATTTTATATTAAAAAGGAAAACTTTCTATAAATAGTAACTTACTAAAATAGAAATTTCATAATAGAAAATATGTAAGTTATTAAAATAAGTGAAATGTATTAAAAATAGCATTTCTAACGAAATTAACATTTTATTATTATCGTCGTTATCGTAACTTTAATATATTTCTAAATTCGTTACTCAAAATATAAATAAAATGTAATAAGTCATTTTGTAGTATTTTATAAATAATTAGGAAATCGAGTTAAAACTATAAATTTTAGAAAAGATATGTTTTTAAGAAAACGATATCAAAATTAATTGAGTCGACGAAATTTATAAATGAAATGAATTTTACAAAGGTTTCAAATTATATTTAGCAAATAGCTTGTATTAATAAATAATATGGATTTTACTAAAAATAGTCAATTGAAAACAAATAAGAAATTATTAGTGAAAATAGTCTCGACTAAAAAAAAATGTATTTAAACAAAATCGACTACTTTCTCATTTATAATTATAAGTCGTAAAACGAAATTAATTTATTGAATAAGTATAAAAATCTTGATTATAATATAAAAAATACAATATTGAGTTAGAATTGTAAATTAACGAAATATGAAGAAAATATGAAATCGATATTATTTAGTTACTAGTGTCACGATAACCAACCAAATATTATAGACGATCACACATGATAAAATTACTAACGATTTATAAAACGATATCGAAAGTCGTAAAATATTTATAAAGTACACGATTTAAAAATAATATAATTAGCAAATAATAAATAGCTAAAATTAGAAAACCGAAGTTAAAATATTTACTACATACTACTACTCAAACATACGATATAATATCGAGTAACGTCCTAAAGTTACCTCAATGTTATCGGAATCAATCTCGTACATGTTCTTTCTTGATCAGACCAAGCTCGATCCTTAAAATTTGAAAGCCGAATCAATAAAACTCTGAGGCCTTCACGAAACGAAAAAGAACGAGATTGGGATAATGAGAATACAAGAGACGGGAAAGAAGAGAACGAGGAAAAGAAGGAAACACGACCCCGAATAAAACGAGAACCGCGGCAGAGATAGAAACAGTAGCAAAAGAGACTGAACACACCGCAAATAAAAATCAAACAACAGTAGTAGCGCACCACACGATAGCAAACCGTGGAGAGCAACAACACGAACGAAAAGGAGACCGAAAAACGCCAGGATAAGTCTCAAAATATGATAAAACCAAGAATAAAAGCAGAACGAAGAAGAAGAAGAAGAAAAGAAAGAGGTGAAGGAATAACAGCATACAACAGCAGCGAGAGCAAAAGCGGCATAATAAATGTGTGAAATCAGAGGAGACGAAGAGAAGAAAAACAAGGGAAGGCGGGCAGCAGATCAACTAACAGTAGAAGCAGGAAACACGATTGACAACAACGACGACAACGGAAAACGAACAGAGAACGAACAAAAAATCCGAGCAAGAGAACGACTACGACAAAGCAGGGTCAAACAACGTCCATCAACAACCCAAGATAAAAATGACGCAGCCAAAGAAATAAGAAGGGAAGAAGAAGCAAACAGCAACAGCTTGAAACAGGACAAACAATAAGGCAGTAGTAGATGCATCAGGACGAAAATACTAGAAGAAACAAGCGCACAACATCAGAAAAATGGCTCGAGATGAGGACCAACAAGACGAAGAAGTACGACAACGAAATTATCAACATCGAAACGCAAAATGAAACGACAGGACGACAGCTGACATGACAGTAAAAACAAGTAGAACGAGCAGCAGCAGCAGCAGGTGTAGAACAAGGAAGAAAAAGAAAAGAAGACGGAGGAGAAAATGATAGCAGTGCAACAGAACACGCACAACAAGAACCACACAGCGAGAAGCATGAAAATCAGAAGAACAAAACGGAGGGAGAAGAAGGGAGGGAGGCTACCTTCAGCAGTAGGGCGTAAAAAGACAGCAGTGCGATGCGTAACAGCAGAGGAAAAGCAGAGGTTCGAAACCGGTGAGAGTACGGACGATGAGGGTGAAGGAGAGATGAATGACAACTTGTGAACCAAGATGGATGCAAAAATGAAAGCAAAACAGGAGGAGAAGGGATGAGTGCGTGAAAGAAGAAGAAAAAAAAGAGGTGGAGGGATGCGGTTTGATGAGGGTAAACGAAGAGGTTGACGGGGGTGACTTGGTCTAAATTAACAAGGGAAGGTAGTAAGTTGTCACAAGGAGATGAATAACGGGTATCAACAATTCAATTAAAAAAAATGGTCAAATGAGTTGAATAGCACTGAAAGAGAAGAATTACGAGGTAATCAATTGACGTGCCCACGAAACAGATTAAAATCGAGTTAATAAAAATAATTGGGCCGACATATAAAATTAGTAAAATAAACGTTTCTCGAGATGTAAGTAATTATTCAAGACAGAAATGAAGCTTAAAGAAATAAATGATTAGACGATGAAATAGTATTTCCCGATAAATAATAAATCTTTGATAGAGTGAATTAAATTGATTTCTCGAGGAAAGGTAATAAATGTTTTGACAAAACTTAAAATAATGAACTTTGAGTCGAAAATAGAAATTCGAGCTTAGATATAATTAAATAAAAGAATTTAGGACTTAAATCACCGAAACAGGCTTTCAATAAGAATTAAATTAAAAGTATAAAATGAATCGAAACAAAAAAAATATGTTTTAAATATAAGAAGAGTTTTCGAGACAAATAGAATTTTAGGAGTTCGAAACGATTAAACGATAAATTCGTTTTATAAAAATTTTAAGAATTACGTGTTAAATCGTAAATAAAATAGAATACGAACATAACTTTAAATTAATTTAATTTATAAAATCAGGGGTGTTACACAAACCATATCCAGTTCAACCCGACGCGACTTACACGATGCGATATCTATGTTTAAGGGCACAATGCACACTCTCCTGAACACAAACCATGCTCAGTTCAACAACCAATGTGCCCCATAAAGACAAACCAGTCTTACAGTTGATGGAAAAAACGTACATCCCAGACTATATTACTCTAACCCCACACTTGTCTTTATTCCATAACTCGAAAACAGCCATTATCGATATTCAAAATAAATATAATCATTATGAAGATAAATGGAATAAACATCTTATATTAATTGGGAAACTTTCTATAAATAGAAACTTAATTAAAATAGAAATTTTGTTATAAAAAATACGTAAGTTATTAAAATAAGTGAAATGTATAAAAATAGCATTTCTAACGAAAATAACATTTTATTATTATCGTCGTTATCGTAACTTTATTATATTTCTAACTTCGTTTCTCAAAATATAATAAAACATAATAAGTCACTATATAGTATTTTATAAATAATTAGGAAATCGAGTTAAAACTATAAATTTTAGAAACAAAATTTTTTAAGAAAAACAATATCAAAACTAATTGAGTCGACGAGTTTTATAAATGGAATGAGATTTACAAAGATTTCAAATTATTTTTAACAAATACTCCCTCCGATTCATTGGAATCGCAACATTTACTATTCACAAAAAAAATAAGGAAAGTGAATTGGTGGACCACAATAGTGATGTCATGTAAGATTAAGTAATATAATAATATTAGATTGAATATTTTGGAATATAATAATGAAAAGTTAAGGGTAGGGAGCTGGGCGATAGATCGAGTTCGGAATTATAAATATAAATCGAGCTGTCCCCAGTCATTTCATAAGAAAAATATGGCCCAAAATGGAAATGTTGCAAAGCTGATGAATTTGCCAAAAATGGAATACGTTGCGAATCCAATGAATCGGAGGGAGTAGCTTTTATTAATAAATAATACGGATTTTAATAAAATTAGTCAATCGGAAACAAATAAGAAATTATTAGTGAAAATAGTCTCGACTAAAAATATATTTAAAACTAAATCGACTATCTTCTCATTTATTAGTATAAATCATAAAAGGAAAATTAATTTATTTAACAAGTACACAAATCTCGATTATAATATAAAAATACGATTTTGAGTTAAAAATTTAGAAATTAACGAAATATGACGAAAATATGAAATCGATATTATTTAGTTACTATTGTCACGATAACCAACAAAATATATAACGATCGTAAATAATTAAATTACTAACAATTTATAAAACGATATCGAAAGTCGTAAAACATTTATAAGACGTACGATTTAAAAAAAATATAATTAGAAAATAATAAATAGCTAAAATTATAAAACCGAAGTTAAAATATTTACTACATACTACTACTCAAACATACGATATAAAATCGAGTAACATCCTAAAGTTACCTTAAGTCGACATCTGAAACGAACTCGTACTCGTCCTTCTTGATCAACCCAGGCTTTACTTTAGTAGAAATGTCGTCCTTGAGCTCCAAGTTGTAGAATAGATAGTCCTCTAAGCATGCTTAATCACGAAAATCGAGTTGACAAAACAAAAGAATGAGACAAGGTATTCGACACAAGACAGAAAGGGGATTGATGTGTCAATTAGAAACACAAAGGTTGAACTTGATAACAAAACAACGGACTGAAAAATCAACAGAAAGGAATGGCACAATAGTAAAAGAATTGAGACGTAGAGTAGGGCCAAAAAAACAAAGAAGACGAAGGAGACACGGACTCATTACTCGAAGAATAGCAAGAGTAATAAAGATATGACGAAAGCAACAGTAGCAAACACGAACAGAAATGCAGCAACGGAAAGCATCAGCACACACAGCAAATTGAGGAGAAGAAGGAGATTAAGGAGAAGAAACGAGAAAAACCGAAAGGACAAAAACAGAACAGTAGCGACAAGAGGCAGCTCAACGACATAGACAAGGGATAATAGATGAAGACAGCAACATCAATACTAACACGAAGGAGAAAGAACAACAGCAACATCAAAAGACAACAAGCCGATCCGACAACGAGTAGTGAACGTGAATACCAACAGCAAAAAGGTAAGGACGAAGAAGAAGCAATAAAACGAAGAATCAAGTGGGCATGAAGAAGGAGCAGATCGAACCGCAACCGGGGGACAAACAAAACAGTAGCATCGTTCAGACAACGCAGCAGCAGAAACCAACAACAGAACAACGACAGAGGACATCAAACAGAAGCAGCGAGCAGACAGAAAACAACAACGAAGAGGAAGAAAAGAAGAAGAACGGAAAAGAAGAAGATGAACAGGACAACAACGACAACAAACCAACAAACGTGACAGCAGCAGAAGAAACCGACGCATCAGCAGCAATAAAAGCAAGAAGAAGAAGAATTACGATTACTCACCAAGTTCCGACAATGAAGACAGCGTACAGCAGCCGCAGCGAAACAGAGGCAGTTTGTAACACCCGCTATTTTTCCTAGCGTTTTATCCTTTCCGTTATGACTTCATCATAACTCTGTCACATTTCGGCCTTGCATTTCATCTTTTACCGGACTTTATTTTCAATGTTTGAGTTTAATGATATTTATTTATATTTTAAAAGATTTTAATTCTTTTAAATCTATTTATTTTATTTTTCTTCGTAAACTAATTAATTTTCCGCGATGAATTCTATTTTTTCTTTGAATTGACGTTTTTAAACTCGGATTTAAGTTATTCATTTTCCTAAAAATGTTTAAATACATTTATATAATATTTTCAACTAGTAAATATTTTTATTTACAAAAATTTAGCCGTTAATGATTTTATTACGAAGCTTCGCGAATAATTATTTTCTTACGCGAGGTTTACTCAAATAAATTGGAAAAGTCTTTAACTATTTTACGATCCTTCTTTTTATCAACTTACAAGTTATTTGAGACCATTTCCTCACATTTTGGACCGACAAAGCCTTTGGTCACGATTTTACTACGTATTATTTATACGTTTCATTTTGTCTCGTTAAACCGTAAACGTAAGATTATTTTCTTCCATTTATTCCATGCTTTACTACACAAACTCTTCATGCTCCATTCTCTTCATTTTGGCTGGATATTTTAGTCTAGTTTCACCTTTTTTTCATCAAATATTAATATTATTCAAACATATGAAACCATCCATTTTTCCTTATATTCATTTCTACACTTAAAAAAAAAAATCCCTTTCTACTCCTTCTTTTGGCTGTGTCATCAGCAGCCCCTCAAGGCTTATTGTTGCTTCAATTCGAGTCTTAATCGTCTCAAATTCATCGTCAAAATAATCCTCTTTCCGATCCCTTCGTTAAGGTAATAAACGATGTTGTTTTCGATCGTTATTTACCTTGATTCTTTTAGTTTTCTCATGGTATTTTTTTGCCATGATTTTCGTGTTTGGTAGTATTTTTGGACGATCCCGAGGCCGACGAATATATAATCGATTCAGACTTGGAGTAGAGGTAACGTCGATGTTACTCGGTATTTAATGATTTTAATTGTGTAGTTGCATGTATAATTTTTTATATTTCATTTTTGACAATATATGTATGTCATATAATCTGGAAAATTTTTAAAAGTTGAAAATTTGCATGTTTCGGTATTTTTATCGCTTTTACGAGATTAACGATTAAATCGTCATATTAATTTATAAAATCGTAATATCCGGCCTAAACATGTAATATATGTTTATATTCTGTAAAAATGATATTTTCGATGATTTATAATAATTTAGGATTTTTCTGATATTTTAAATATCGATTGTTGTATTATTACCGTTTACGGACAAAAACGATTAAAAGCCGATTTTTAGTTCTAGTACTTAAACAATTTATTTTAATCTGATTTTTGACGTGGTGAAAGTTTCTGATGAAATAGAATTTTCTGAATTTGTTCATAATTTTTCGCAATTGTTAAGTGGATGAATTAATTAATCACTTTAAATCATCGTTTATCGTTAAAACCGTATTTGTCGTTTAAATTCTTGATTTCTGGTCTTTGGTTTAAATCTGGAAAAAATTATGATTCTGATGATTTCATAATAAAATGTGTTTTTATGATTTTTAGTGCCTTAATAAAACGTTGGGAACGATAAGTTTATTAATGAAATTGTTAATTGTGAAAACGGGTTTAAATGACGGTTTTTTGGAATTTGTTGAATCTGGAATCTTGGAAAAATCTGAAAATTTTATATTCTGGAAAATCAGGATTTTAAAGTGTAGTAATATTTTTGGATATTAATACGTAAATCGTTTTGTAATTACTATTTTTATTAATCGTTATTGTCGAGATTAGACGATTAACGAGAAAATGCTTTAAAAACCGAGTTTTAGGATTCTGGAAAATTTTCTTTTCTGGACAGAATGTCCATAAATATGTTTTAACTTTTTTACGTAATTTTTGTACTATTTATTAAAGTCTGTAATTAGTAAGTATTGGCTTTCGAACAAATTGTGATTTATCGTTAAAATGCTTCGTCTTGCCTAAAAGATTTATTTTTCCAGCAATTTTGAAAGTGTTTAAATCTGAAACTTTAAGAGTTAAATCATCCCTTAACATACTCTAAATATATTCATTGGTTTAATTAAATAATAGACGTTAAAGGATTTAATTTGACATTTGCCGTAAAATCCTATTTATGTTCGTATTGTCGTAACTAATAATAATTAGGGAATTTTAGTTTTATAAATTTTGGAAACACTCTAATTAGTAGTACTAAAGTGTTTAAGACATTTTAAATTATTTTGTAAACACTTGTATGGTTTTTCAATAATTTCATAAATCTAAATACTCTCACTTTCATAAGTAATATCATTAAGGCCGAAAGTACTAGTTTTATAAATCTATATCGTTTACTAAAAATGTTGTATTAGTTTAAACTAATATTTTGCTATTTTCATATGATGCTATTTTTAGTAAGTTTCTAAAAATAGAAGTTTCCTAAAATAGAAAGTTTCCTCTTTTAGAATATTGTGATTACTCCTTTTGTTCTCTTATTATTATGATGATTATATCTTTTGAATATCGGTAATGGCTTTTTTTAGGAGTTATGCGATAAGGATAAGTGTGGGTTTAGAGTAATATAGTCTGGGATGTACGTTTTGCCATCAACTATAAAGCTGGTGTGTCTATGTTGAGACACATTGGTCGTTGAACTGAGCATTGTTGTGTTTAGGAGTGTGTATATTTTGACCTTAAACTTAGATATCGCATCGTGTAAGTCGCCGTCGGGTTGAACTGGATTACGGTTGGTGTCTAGGAGGGGTGTACATTACTTAAGCCAGGACCTCGCGGCACGCAGTCCTGTTATAGTTGAGTTGCCTAGTTAGAGACCGAAGTCTGATTTGTTTTGACTAAATTCTCGAAGCTAGTTTAGTATTGTCCTGGTGAAAGGCTAGATTCTACCCTAATCCTATCCATAATGCCATTTTGATTATTTTATTTATTATCGATATAAATTGGTATGCAGGTTGACAAATATTTTTATGTTTCTTCGAAAACCCATTTTAATATTTTGGTTTTGACGCTGAAAGCTTATTTTTAATATGCTGTTTTACTGTTTTCCATTTTTACTATTTTTCTATTGTAGTAATTACAGTTTTAAAATCATGTTATACGGCTGGGAGAACGTTGGCGTTGCTCCCCACTGATTGTGGCTGTTATGTTTTAACATGGCAGGTATACGTGTCCCGGGTGTGGGCTAGCAAGCAGTGTGGATCCTGCTTGTTTATTTTGATAATTATGTCTTATAGATTGCTCAAACCCCTTTTGTGGATTGTTTTAAATTTTGGCCATTTTATTTAAGGCCTATTGTTGACTTTACCATTTTAATTTTACTAAGACATAGTTACAGTGTGTTTTAATCCCGACTCTACAGTATTTCCGCCACTGTATCGCGTTAGATTTTCTAGGGGATTACACAGTCGACGACGAGGGAGCAGGACAGACGGAGCGCGGAGAAAGGACAAAAACAGAGCGAGCAAGACGACAAGGGAGGTGATGCGTGAAGGGAAGAAAATGCAGCAGCAGCAGCAGAAAGGGCGAAACAGGTAAAGAAGAA
The DNA here is from genome assembly GCA_958450325.1 of Agrostemma githago. Classification (NCBI taxonomy): domain Eukaryota; kingdom Viridiplantae; phylum Streptophyta; class Magnoliopsida; order Caryophyllales; family Caryophyllaceae; genus Agrostemma; species Agrostemma githago. The sequence goes on from OY288245.1 coordinate 28,933,434, forward strand.
GGGGAAGAGGGGAACAAATCAAAGCTGGTTGAAGGGGAAAAATGAAAAAGGGAAGAGTAGGTGAAAACGAAGGATGAAACGGTGGAAAGAAATGAAAGGGGGAGTGTATGAGTGGAAACAAAAAGAAATAGGGAATGAACGTATAAGGAGGATGAATGAGTTAAGCGGTGGAAAATGAAAGGCAAAGGGGTATGAATCAGCACAATAAGTGAGAAAGCAAGGGGTATATTCGCAGAAAACATTAAGTTTAAAAATCCCAATGGTGTCATTGAAACCATAAGAATTGAATATGAGTGGAAGCTTGTTCTATGCTCTAAGTGTAAGTTACTTGGACATGAGGCATCGACTTGTAGGAAAGGTAAACTGGTAACAACTACTATTCCAAAGAAAGTCTGGAAGCCGAAAGTTGTAGATGCAGGGAAATCTGTTTCCAATCATGATGTTCCTGTCACTTCTGCTCCTTTTTCCGGAGATGTGAATGGAAGCAGGTCGTATGCGGCAACTGTGGTAAATAGCTCTCCTATGAGAGAAGAGCCTGTAAAGGTGAGTGAAACACAGGACGGTCTCAATATTGTTACCCCTACCATAAATTTATCCAATGAAGATCGGATTTTGGAATGTTAGGGGGCTCAATAGTGTTAATAAACAAACGGAGGTTAAGTTTTTTCTAAGCAGTAAAGATGTGGGTCTATTTGGCCTCCTTGAAACTAAAGTAATGAGTGTCAATAATACTATGATAATTAATAGAATGTTAGAAGGTTGGTGTGTTTCTACTAATACTCATATCCATCCTGGGGGTCGGGTGTGGGTGTTGTGGAAACCTTCACAGTATGATGTTGTTCCATTGGAATACAACGCTCAATTCATACATTGCAAAGTGAGACACTTGGATTCTGATTTGGTGTTTCACTATACTTTGGTGTAGGCTTTTAATGATGGGATGGATAGAAGCTGGAGCTTATGGAGTAGATTAGAGGATCTAGCGATGGGTATATAAGGTCCTTGGGCTGTTGGAGGGGGGGGGGGGGGGACTTTAATACTGTGTTATCTCCTGATGAAAGGCTGGGAGGACAAACAAAGCAATCTAACATGGACGACTTTATTGACTGCCAGAATCATTGTGACTTGAGGGATATTAAGGCGACAAAGGCGTGGTTCACATGGACTAATAAGCAGGATGTTGAACTCAGGAAGTACAGTAAACTCGATAGATTTCTTGTCAATTTGGAGTGGATTGATGCGATGCCTGATTTTCAAGCGCACTTTCACCTAGAGGGGCTCTTGGATCACAATCCTTGCACGGTTCGTAAAAGGGGCTTGGATGAGAAAAGATCAAATAGTTTCAAATATTTTCATATGTCGAGTATGGCTCCGGGTTTTAATGATGTTGTGAGGACTGGATGGGGCATTGATATTCATGGTACTCCGATCTACTGTATTGTGAAGAGATTGAAGGCTCTAAAGATGGATCTTAGAAAGTTTAATAAGGCACATTTTGCTGATATAGAAATCAAAACTGATGGTCTGACAAAACAGTTGCAGGACCTACAGATAGAGATTGCTGATACTGGTCCTTCTGATGCGTTAATAGGGGAAGAGAGGCGAATTTCTCGTGAATTGCAGTTTTGTGCTAAAGCTAGGGATAGTTATTTGTGTTATAACGGAAGAGAAAGACAAACAAATAAGAACGTAAAATCGAGAGACAGACAGATTTACGTGGTTCACTAACAACCTGTTAGCTACGTCCACGGGCAGAAGGAGGGGATAGTTTCATTAACTTTGAGGAGAGGTTACAGATTTCAGACTGATATCATAATTTCTAGGGTAGAGGTATGAGAGTTTATATACTATTCTCAACCTAAACAGAAACCCTAAACAGATTAGGAAACCCTATACAATATGGAAACCTAGGACAGATACTCAGATATTGATTAGGAAACTCTAATCAATCAGATATTAATTAGGAAACTTTCCTAATCAAACAGATTCAGGTCAGAGACCAATTCGAGATCCAAAAGGACAATTGCAAGGCACTTATTTCCTAACAATCTCCACCTTGACTTGAATTGTCTCACAGTCAGATCAGACAGATGCACTCCAACGAATGCCAAATCAGATTACCAGATGCACTCCTAAGAATGCCAGATCAGATGTATCAGAAATCTCCTCAATCAGACAGATGTACCAGATGCACTCCAACGAATGCCAGATGTACCAGAAATAAAACTCATCCCCCCCCCCTCCTGTCTCAGATATTGCCCAACAAAGGGCAATCAGATATTTCCAGAATTTAGTAATAAGTCCAAACCACGTTGGAACTTACTATTCGGAACCAGATCAGGCAAACCCACCCCATCTTCATTACCATACCTGTTCGGAAACTTGATTGACCGCTCACGGGCCAAACTCTGCTGCTTCTGAACTGGTAATGAAGAAACTGGTGGTTCAGATTCAGATTCAGATTCAGACTCAGATTCAGACTCAGATTCAGACTGTAGTGGTTGATCTTCAGACTTTGCTTCACTCTCCTCAAGAGTTACTTGCTGCTCCACCTGTTTATCAGTACTACCACTACTACTTCTATCTTCCTCCGATTTCAGTGATGATATCATCCGACAGACTTAACTCTCCTCCAGAACGGCCATCTCAGCGGTGACTGTGTCGTCTTTCTTCACGAATGGCGCCCACTGTCTCTGTTGCTTTAACAACGCTCGCATCTTGATCTGCCACAGACTAAAACTATTTCTCCCATCAAAACTCTCAATTTTAACGCTCAACCCAGACATCTTTCTCACAGATCGGATGAACCCAAAGCTCTGATACCAGTTTGTTATAACGGAAGAGAAAGACAAACAAATAAGAACGTAAAATTGGGAGACAGACAGATTTACGTGGTTCACTAACAACCTGTTAGCTACGTCCACGGGCAGAAGGAGGGGATAGTTTCATTAACTTTGAGGAGAGGTTACAGATTTCAGACTGATATCATAAATTCTAGGGTAGAGGTATGAGAGTTTATATACTATTCTCAACCTAAACAGAAACCCTAAACAGATTAGGAAACCCTATACAATAAGGAAACCTAGGTCAGATACTCAGATATTGATTAGGAAACTCTAATCAATCAGATATTAATTAGGAAACTTTCCTAATCAAACAGATTCAGGTCAGAGACCAATTCGAGATCCAAAAGGACAATTGCAAGACACTTATTTCCTAACAATTTGGCTCAAAAGGCAAAAGCTAACTGGTTAGAACAAGGAGATGCGAATACGAGATTGTTTCATCAAGCGATCAGGCAAAGAGTGGCAAGAAATAAGGTCACCCAAATCAAGGATATCCATGGAATGTTGTGTACCGATAGTGAGAGCATTCAATCTGCATTCCTTGGTTCTATCAGGGGCTCCTGGGTGATAAAAATTATCATCCTCAATGTAAGGCCCTTAAACTCACTCATCTCGTTTTTGCGGATGACTTGCTTTTGTTCTGTAAGGGGGATGTCCCTTCTATCATGCTCCTTATGCGTGCTGTTTCTACGTTCTCTCAAGCCTCTGGCCTTGATATGAACAAGGATAAATCAGAAGTTTTCTATTGTGGGATGAAGGAGATAGATAAAAATGATATTTTTGAGGTGACTCTTATTAAAGAAGGGTCTCTTCCCATTAAATACTTGGCTATCCCTATCCAGTCTGGTTAATTAAACCGACAGGAGTGCAATATTCTTATTGAGAGGATTGTTGTAACACCCCGAATTTTCGGACATAATTATTTATTACATTTCATATATTCTAATATCCGAAATTATTTATTTAATTCAATTCCTATAATTTTTCTATTCGGATATTCTCTTTTCCAGTTTATTTGTCCGAAAACCGCATCCTTGTAACTTTTTGTCGGTTTAGCTTGGAATGTGGGCCAAGGCTAACCCATCCTTGCTTCCCATGTTTGGATTGATGATGGAGCATTGGGATTTGGGCCCAAGTAGGGTTTTCCCATGATCTTGCCTATATATAGGTGATTAGGGTGAGAGTTTCACCTCTTCTTCTTATTTGCAAACCCTAATTCTAGGTTTTCACCCTCTCCTCTCTTCTTTCTTCCTAGCCACGCCACATACCTCCTCCTTCTCCATACTTTCGTGCCTCCTCCTCTTCATTAAAGAGTTGATCTTCATCCCTTTTGAATCCTAATCGATCCTAGCGCAATCCTTTGCATCGTTTCGTAAGTTTCGCTTCCTTTCGCGCTAGTTTTTCGTAATTGTTTTTAGTAGTGTTTAATTGGGGTTTTGTTTGGTGTTGGCACGTGATTGATGATGGTATAGACAAGGAGATGTGCCCGGGGGAAGACGTTTATGTCGTTGAAGGAAAGATCGTTGAGTAAATCACAAATTGGTAACTAGATGTGATTCTTTTCGTGTTTATGCATTTTGAATGTGTTGTGTGATTTTAATGTCTTGTAACATGATTTAATTGATTTGTGTAGTGTCTTTATTCATGATTTAAAGAGTCTAATTAATTAGCATGTTAATTGAATATTTATTATTATCGTTAGATCTATAATTGTCGTTTACGCTTATATTAGAATTGTTAGATCTAATCCGTTGTGACATCTAAAATTCGTACGTGAGCCGCTTGGCCTCTTCCTTTGGAGATGCTAGGGTTGTTTCATCGATGGCTTTAGGGTTCCAACCCTAAGTGTTAGATGACTCGTCCTATCATCACCCGATGTGGAGGTTAGGGTTGAGGTTAATCTAACCTTGATTGAAGATCATGTAACTTTATTGGAAAGTTACTATACAACTTCACTTAAGGTTAAGGTAACTTTAATGCGGGGTTATAGTCTCGATGGGGATCAATTTAAGTGACTCCACGAGGTTATGATCAAGGTTAAGGTAACCTTAGTTGAGGTTTACGTAACTTTATTGGAAAGTTACTATACAACTTCACACGAGGTTAATGTAACCTTAATGCGAGTTATAATCTCACGGAGGTTAAAGTAACCTCACGAGGTTATAACAAGGTTAAAGTAACCTCACTTGAAGTCAAGTAACTTCAATGGGAAGTTACGATACCCTTCACTTGAGGATTACGTAATACCGTTACGAAGCTATAATCTCACTGAGGTTAAGGTAACCTCAAAAGGTTATAGTCGAGGTTAATGTAATCTTAACTTGAAGTTGACGTTATAGTAGTTATACTATGACACCACCTTCGGGTTGACATTATATACATAACTTCAGTTTAGTAGACAAGGTTAATGTAGCCTTACCTTGACCTTAAATACTAATACATGTTAGATGTTCAGGGTTATAGTCCGTTAGACCTTAACCTTATTACTATTTGAAGGTTATAGTCGGTTGTGCTATAACTTCATTATGTTATCGTTGTTTGATTACTTCTATACTCGTTCCTTTAGAACAATCAGTTACATTGTTCTACGTTTGAGTCGTGATGTTTATCACGAATGATTAATACTTGGTATAGTCTGTTACACTATCTAGGGCCTAATTTTCCCTGGTATATTCAATGACACTATACTAGGTCTGATTACTACATGTGCAGTCAGTTACACTGTACTACGTAGAAGTCGTGAGGTTGCTCACGGAGTTGGCAGTCAGTTACACTGTGCAACGTACATGATGGTTAGTGATATAGATGACGGTAGTATCAGTTACATACTATCGGAATGAACCAATACTGCTCGCAAGAGGTTTAATTGGTCTATGTTCGGTGGGTCCAGATTCGTCAGTTACACGTTCTGGGTTCCCGTGTGTCGTTCGACGTACAGTTACTGCGTCGAGAGCTCTGGCCAGGTCTTAGACATATAGTCGTCAGTTACACGCTACACATAGTACCGTGGAGTATCAGTTACATACTTCACAAAACGGAGGGTCAGTTACACGCTCCGTGTCAGAGGGTCAGTTACACGCTCTGACTAGTTAGAGTATCAGTTACATACTCTAGCCGGTGTTCATTCTATGTCCTATACATCTTTGTATGAAGTCTGTTGTTACTTACTCCGACTTGTGTGGATGGATACGTAGTATCTATCTCGATCGTTATGATTATTTATGGATTGCAATAAATTATATGATCGTGTCTAATAACATGTTGGTCATGTGTATTGATATCTTCACATGTCGTTTGGTTATGTTATCTCTCATTATTATTGCTATTCATGTTCAACTTGTTATAACCATGACTGGGAGAACATCTAGTTACTCCCCACTGACTGTGGACCCCCCTTTCAGGTCTTCCGAGATACTTTTGATTGTGATGCTGTGTTGGGGAAGACTTGTGGAGAGAGACCTTTATTTAAGTTTCTTTTGATTTTCATTTTGAACACTTTTTAATAATGTATTAGTTTGAATGTCGAGATAGTAATGATTCGGATTTGGTCGGGTGTTTCCGCCACCTTTGACCCTATTATTAATACTATTTATATTATTATTTAGTCTTCAAAAATCCGGGTTGTTACAATTGTAGCTCGAATTAGAAGTATTGGGGCTCCTAAGTTGTCTTATGCAAGCCGTGTGACTTTGATCAACTCGATACTCAACACACTCCAATGTTACTGGGCTAGTATTTTCCTCTTACGAAAGCATATTATTAAGAGGATAGAAGCTGTGTGTAGAAATTATCTATGGGATGGTAGTGCAGACTATAGGAGAGTCCCTCTTGTTGCTTGGGATACTGTTATGTGGTCAAAAAAAGTCGGTGGATTAGGCATTAAAAGGCCGGGTATCTACAACATTGCGACTATAGGGAAACTCGTTAATTGGATATATGAAAAGAGAGATAGCCTATGGATCAAATGGGTATCCAATCTTTATCTGAAAGCAATTACCTGGCGTAATTATACCCCTCCCAAAGATGTTCCTTGGTCCTGGAGGACTATATGCAAGGTTAAAGAAAATTTAAAGAATGGTTTCCTTAATGATCGATGGATGCTGGATGATAAAGGGTACTCAGTTCGGAGTGCTTATGATTGGATCGCTCCCTAGCCCACTGCCCCGCCTTGGACGACTTTTGTTTGGAACCACTGGAATGTTCAGAAGCATGCTCTGATTGTATGGATTATTATGCAAAAGGGAATCAACACAAAGGACAAGTTATATAAAATTGGCTGCAGCAGTGATGCTAACTGCTGTCTCTGTGATTCTGAACAGGAGACGCTTTCTCACCTGTTCTTTGATTGTGCGTATAGCTCCAGGGCTGCTGCTAACTGAACTACAAACTGGTCTGAACCTGTGCACGAATCGGGTGATACAAGATGTTTATGGGACCGTGAACTGGAGACTGTCTTCGTGCTTGCTTGCTGCTACATTCTATAATGTATGGATGCAGCGAAATAAGGCAAGAATCGAGGGGTTTATGCTCAGACCTGAAAAAGTGGTGAAACAGATATTGTCCGAAGTGAGGCTTCGCATAAAGATCAAGGAGAAAGATGAAGTGACTAGTGAAGATGTCATATGCCTCCGGAAAATAGGATACGAATGTTGACTCGAGTTAACATTTTTTTTTTATCCTTTTTTGGTTTGTCCTTGATATTTTTGTACAGAATATGGCCTTCCTTGTATATTTTTTTATGAATGCAATACCTTACATTTCACCAAAAAAAAAGTGAGAAGGGGGAAAGAATTAGTTGATAATCAAGTGGGTAAAACAAAAAGTAGGGATTAATTAAATGAACCGAGTTAGGAATACGAATTAAACGAATTCCGTAATGATAAGTTGACTGACCCACGAAACGAATAAAAACAAGTTAATAAAATTAATAGATAATTGGGCCGTCGAATAAAATGAGTAAATAAAGTATTCGATACGAAAACGAAGATTATAGAAATAAATAGACAATGAAATAGTATTTCCCGATAAATGATAAATCTTCGATAAAGTGAATTAAATTGACTTTTCGAGGAAAGGAAATCAATATTCTGACGAAACTAATAATAAATGAGCTACGAGCAGAAAAATAGAAAATTCGAACTAAAATATAAATAAATAAAAATAATTTAGAATTTAAATCGTCGAAATGGACTTTCGATAAGAATTAGATTAAATGTATAAAATGAATCCAAACAGAAATAAAAATATGTTTTAAATATAAGAGTTTCCGAGTCAAATAGAATTTTAGGAGTTTGAATTGATTAAACGATAAATTCGTTTTATAATAATTTTAAGAATTACGAGTTAAATCATAAACAAAATAAAAAATACAGATATAATTTTAAATTAAGTTTATTCATAAAATCAGGGGTGTTATAGCAAGAGTTGCAGCAACTTGGCCTCTTCCGCCTCAAGCTCGGTCACCCGAGTCTCTAGCTGCCTTACCATATCCGGAATATCCTCACTACAAAAAATGAGCAGTTGGGCCACGGAAATTTTGTCGCCACGCCGACTTGCGCCACAGAAATTTATCCGTGGCAAATAGTCTAGCCACGGGAATTGTACACTTGCGCCACGGAATTAAACGTGGCTAGGATATATATGGACCAAATACTTAGCCACGAAAGAATAATTCGTGGCGCAAGTGTAAAATTCTCATGGCTAGACTATTTGCCATGGTAAATTTCCGTGGCGTAGTCGTCGTGGCGAGCAAATTTCCGCCAAAGAGGCCATTTGTAGTAGTGCCTGCAAATACACCTATACTTTAGAAAAAGAATCAACCAGCCTAGAAAGCCAACCCTAGGTATACACTAATCGAGGCCACGAAGTATCACAGTCGCCCTCATTGCAGAGGCCCAGAAGTATTTGGCAGCCTGCCACAACCGCTGATGAGCAACTGACGAAACCTGAAAGGAGAAACCATACAAGTTAGCCATACAAAACCTAACCCTTATAACCTAAATCCGAAACAGAAACCAAAACTTACCCGATATACCCGGTCACGCCACTTCATCCCAGCCTCTATCTCCTCAGCGGAACACAGGGAAAGAGGCTCTGTAAAGGCTACCCCAGCCACATCGACCCTGAGCAGTGTCAAAGGGAAGTCTGGGAGCTGACCAGCATCAGCCGAATCGGCCAACTAAAAGAAAAGTGAACCGTTTAAAATGAAAGCAAACACTAAACCATAGGACAAAACAAACAATAAAACCAAAACTGACACTTCAATAATCCTAAACCTTGGGGGCTACTAAAAATCAAACTGTGAGAAGGAAACTTACATCCTCGAGGCGCAGCTGGTTCACCAGCACATTCTCCGATGAGTAGTGACTCATCGTGTTTTTAGCCTGAGCCAACCTCCATTCAATCCCCGCCGGAAACCTAACCAGGCGAGCCCGCACCGTCTTAGGTGCCAATCGAGGGAATTAGGAGTAAAATCAAACCTGTAAAGCAAGCCTTAAAACCTCCTCTAGTCGAGATCGACCCCCAGCAATAAACGAATACGAGATCCACTAGCTAACAAGACCACTCATACCAAAGCACACAACAACCCAAGTAATGAATTTGACCATAGCAAATATGATTAAATCCTGAATAATTCAAAAAAAACAAATTTGAACAAAGCAAATTCGAACGAATCCTGAAGCATTCGAAAAACGAATTCAAAACCTGCGAACCTAACGAATCCCAAGTAAATTTTAAACCTGCAAACTCAATTGAATCCCAAAGCATTCTAAAGGTAATTCAAGTCAATTCAAAATCAATGAGTGAGTCCTTGGTAGCACTCAGAATCAAAACCAATTTTAAACGAGTCCCTAGTAGCACTCGATTCAATTCAAATTTTAAAGAGTCCCTAGTAGCACTCAGTTTGATTCAACGAGCCCTTTTAGCGCTCAAAACAATTTTAAACGAGCCCCTTGTAGCGCTCAAAACCTTTCTAAACGATCCCCTTGTAGCGCTCAAAACAATTTTAAACGAGCCCCTTGTAGCGCTCAAAACCCTTTTAAATGAGCCCCTTGTAGCGCTCAAAACATGCAATTTTAAACGAGCCCCTTGTAGCGCTCAAAACCGTTTTAAATTAGCCCCATGTAGCGCTCAAAATAATTTTAAACGAGTCCCTAGTAGCACTTAGTTTAACTCAACAAGTCCCTGGTAGCACTCGATTCAATTCAAGTTTAAATGAGTCCCTGGTAGCACTCAATTTAATTCAAGACCAATTTTAAACAAGTCTCTAGTAGCACTCAGTTTAATTCAACGAATCCCTAGTAGCACACAATTTAATTTTAAACGAGTCCCTAGTAGCACTCACTTTAGTTCAACGAGCCCATGGTAGCGCTCAAAATCCGATTTCGGATGAGTCCCTGGTAGTACTCAATCCAACTCAAGTCAAGTCAATTCAATGATCCCCTAGTAGCGCTCAGTTCAATACAATTTTAAATGAATCCCTGGTAGCACTCAAAACAATAGAATCAACCAGAAACGAGCCCCTAAGCATTCAATTCACGCCCCCTGAGGAATACCTAAAGCAAAACCGAAATCAACACAACCGTCCACCGAGGATATCAAACCAGAACTAAGACATCAATAAAGAATTAAGCAAAGGTCCATGTCAAATACCGAAACCACTAAAGCAACTAACCCAAGACGAGATAGCAAGCACGGACCTGAGCTCCGACAAGCAACCGCAAACGAGGATATCAGGTATGATTTCTAAGCCTTGGCTGACGAGCCTCAAATACGTACTCCAACGGACTTAAAACGACCCGACCGAACAGCCACCAGGTCATAATCCTTGATTGGCCTGGGTGGCTATACATTGACATCGCCTTGTCCAAGCCTCAGTCGAAGTGGGGGCTGCTGTAGACACCCAGATTTGGACCTGGTGGCTGCAGGAGTGCCCAACAAACACCTGATGACGATCGGACTGCAATGCGACACGGATTCGTGATGTTTTAGATAGTTTTTCTATAGAACGGATCAGATAATTACTCGGAAAAATTAAAATAATATCAAGGCAGCCTTAGTCGTGTCATTACGGTCGCATAGTCACTAATTAGAGTCAATTACGACACCGGGACCCTGAATCGGTCCCGAAACACGAACCAAGTCAGCACCACGGCGCTAGGTCAAATCGGGGAAGACTTGATCCCCAAGCATTGTATTATACGCTCACCTCTCGTTTTTGGAAAGTATCAAAATCGTATCTTCAAAATCCCGAGCGCCTCACCTTGCGCGCCTGAGCCTCCACACACCTAAGCCTAGGCGCCTGAGTTCTGGTGCACCAGGACTCAGGCGTCCATCCAGGCGACGAGAGCCGAAAACACCTATAAATACCCCCCTTCACCTCCTCATTTCGACACACAACACTTCTCAATTCCCTTCTCTCTTTGATCATTAAGTGTATCTCGCTTGGGCTCGCACTCCGACACCCATAGCAAACGATCCACTCAATCGTAGTCCCGAAAGTGAAATCGACGCTACTCCTCACCTTCGTGCACTCCACTCGATACCGAGGTGCCTGTGATCGACTAGCTACATCGAGTCTAGCGGAGCAAGTAGTAGTGGAGCTCTGTCGGATTAGCCGCAGGAAGGGCCAACGGTAAAGGAACTCTGCCGAAATCACTAGGCAAGCTAGGAGGATCCGCCTTTGAAGTCGAATCGTCACTAGGTTGTCGTCTAAACAAAACCTTACATTCTTGCACCTTTATTATTATGCACTACGATAATACCAAATGTGGACGCTAGGTCTACGACGCTTACTAAAATACGTAACTTCCCAACTTCAATCATAAACACTACAACACTCTAAATAGACCCGAGTGGTTTCGAGATCCGTCCTCAACTATTTATGCATCGAGTCCTGTTTAGCGTATACTCCGAGGGTGTAACTCCTCACTATGTGATTTACTTTCATTTGCATTTACAGTTTTTCGTATAATTTATCGCTTTTATGACCTTACAATCGCATGCTAAATCACCTAATACGAAAATCAAAACGTAAATAAGCTAAAACTGAACAAAGCGATTGTCGGGTTCCGTATTAGTCTCGGTGCTCACCTTATAAGGTTCGACGCATCCCTACTAATGCTAGACCGACGCATCTTAAACAGAATACCAGGTAAGGTATACCACGAGAACGACTAATATCCGGATTATCACGTTAAAATCGACTTGCTAATACTTATAATATTAGTACCCTCTACTCTCCTATGTGCATCTTTTCATGGCCTTCTTGTCACGTGAAATCGCATGCAAAGAATGTAAACACAATTACTTCGACGACAAAACCCACTTGTCCTTAAACAAACGACATAGCAAAAGGTATAGGGTTAAAACAACGGAGGTTACAGTACTTTCGCCACAACTAGGAAACGAAGTTATCAGCCCACCGATTGATTAGTAGTGGCCGCTATTGTGCGGGTGGGATTGTGCGTCGATGTCTATCGAACGTTGGCTTCCCAATACGTACCCTCGCCCCTTTATCAGAATCCACGGTTTCCGGATGTCCGAAACCATTGGCAATGAGAGTCATTCCAGGCATGGAGTGCTTAAGGGTACAAGTCTTTATCTTTAGATCCCGTGCCACTCAGCTTTGAGCCGGCTAAGGATCAAAATTAACTTGAACGGTTTCCGAGTCCCTATAATTGACTCGGTGGCGACTCCACAAATCGGCAACGAATTCAATTCACCAAAAAGGTCGACTTACCAAAAATATCGGCCTTTAAAGATTTACAACCACGACTCGATCGATTCCAACGGAAACACGGGTGCTCGCACCCTCTAGTACAAGTACGAATCGTCATCCGAATCGAGGTCTGACACATTCGCCCTGAACACGAGATCGGACCGGCTCCCGACAGGGAGGAGGCCGCGTGGGTGGCCGCCGCGATTGAAAAACCGGATCAGTCCCGTGCGGGCGCGCGCGGGGCGCCTGGCGGTGCGGACGGACGTCCACAAAATAAAACCCAATCTGAAAGAGTCATGGAAGAAGTACATGAAGGAGAATGCGGACCCCACATGAGTGCACACCTATTAGCCTGAAAAATAATGAGACTAGGCTACTACTGGATTATCCTAGAGGCAGATTGTCGACGTCACGTCCGTCACTGCCAAAACTGCTAAATATTCGCCAACATCGAACACCTACCGCCATATCCTCTCCATACTATAGCCACACCCTGGCCCTTCTCTACTTGGGGAATTGACATCATAAGAAAAGTACACCCATCTGGAACCGGCGGACACTGTTTTATACTAGTGGCCGTCGATTACTTCTCCAAGTGGGTAGAAGCCGCCTCTTACACCGTACTAATCTCCAAACAAGTAGTCAAATTCTTGCAAAATAACATTATCTGCCGCTACAGCATACCTCATGACATCATCACTGATCAGGGGGCTCATTTCCGGGCCGATACCCAAAAACTCCTCGACAAATACAAAATCCATTGACACAAATCCTCACCCTACAGACTTCAGACAAATGGGGCCGTGGAGGCAGCAAACAAAACCATCAACACGATCCTTAAGAAAACAATAGACAACTACTGGGATTGGCCAAACAAAATACCCTTCGCATTATGAGGATACCGAACATCCTACCGAATACCCACAGAAGCCACACCGTACTACTTAACCTACGGTTCTGAAGCCGTGCAACCCATAGATTAGAGATGCCCTCACTAAGGATACTAGCCGAAAGCAGCATCCCCGAAGAAGAATGGGACCAAAAACGATATGATGAAATAGTACTCCTAGACGAGCGTAGGATACACGCACTAACCAACGTACAAGCCTAACAACAGCGTATACAACGAGTCTTTAACAAACGAGTGAAATCCCGAAACATACATGAGGAAGACCTAGTAGTCAAATCCATTAGAGCACCCCTTCCCGTCGATCCCAGAGGGAAGTTCAAACCAAACTGGGCAGGCCCCTACCTCGTCAAGAAGATACTCTCGGGGGGTGCCGTAATCCTCACCGACCTATAGAGTTCTCAACCCCAACCAACATGGACCAACTCAAGCGATACTACCCATAGACATCCTAACAACCTCATCCTGATCTCCGAATTAGGGCGAAAACCCGCGCAAAGCAAAAAAATTTTAAAAAAATCGCATCGATAATTGGCATAGCGAGTCTAAAGCAAAATCAGTCACCATTAAAATAACTACGAACATGGTTTGATTCCGTCTAAACGCGGATACGTAGGCAACCCTCCTTCGGGTAAAACCAACCAAAATAACAAAATCGATTACTTGATTCGCATGCAAACCGGAACCTTTTTCCACGCTCCGGTTAATGACTGATTCCAATGATGAAGCACAAACGACGAGCCGAGGACGGAGTGAAAACCCGAAAGGGCGCTCCGGGCAAAATGAAGAATTGAGTTGCGAGCCGTAAAAAAAAGGTGATCCGAGGACGGAGTGAAAATCCGAAAGGGCGCTCCGGGCAAAATGAAGAATCAAGTCGCAAGCCACCACCAAAACATAAAACAAAATAAAAAAAATAAATGTGCTTCTCATTAACAATAAAATTCAGGTAAGTCAAGCCTTTGTCGGGGCCCCTTTACATCAAACACACGAGAACCAACTGTCTCAAAAAATGACGGCACGTAAAAACACCACAAAAAACTAATACTAATACGCCACATAATATCAACTAATAGAACATAATACGAAACGACTGGGCTCTACCGATCCAACTTTCTACTTCCACCGCCATCTGGGCGAGCTTGTTTGGGTCTTTCACCATTGACCCCTCATAATACATGTTACCACCGCCCTAGCCGAAGGCGAGCTCAGGCAACCATGTTTCTTCTCATCACTAGCACCTTCAATATGAGTCTCATCAGTCTTGGCCCGTATAGATGAACTGACGATACTAGGATCGGTAACGCTGTCTTTGGTCAGGCACTTAGTGACTTTTCCTCGAGTCGCCTCCTTATCCTCTAGTGCCGCTGTCTTCCTAACTTTCGAATTGCTCTGTTTTGACGGGTGTTCGCAAACCCCCCACCGGAAGGAAGTAATGTCGGTCGGTCGGACACTCTCTATGGCAACGGGACGTGAAAAATTCTGTTCCCAAGACACCCTAAACACCCTAAACGAATTCTATGTCCATGAGTCGAACCTAAAAACACCCTTTGTAGTCTCCGAAGCGGTTAATTTAGCCCCCATCTGATTTGACAATTCGCTAGGATAAATATAAACCGGATCCCTCATGGATGGTATCAGCATAGCCTGGGTCGAAGACGAGAAGGGAAACCCGGTATACCCACTGATGTTCCACCACGGGACAGTCCACCTGATGAACAATTGTCCATTAGCCAAGTAGGAAAGCCACTCCTCTTCGATGCGACCCTCACTCCATACCCGCACCATCTTCCGGCCCGTGAAACCCCTGTAGTTATAACCTTTGAAGCCCCGAGGAGGGTCGACAAAACCAAGCCGCTCCTGTAGACAAACCTGCACAAACCACAACAAAACGTCACGCCTTCAAAATAAAGCAACCACAAAAAAAACAACGAAGCAACAAAGAAACATAACACCCTAAGCACCTGCAAAATGGTTCTAGAACCCTGAAAAGGAGCCCGATGCAGCCGGGCACCAGTGTCAAGACCTAGAATGAGCTCACCCAAGATAAGCGAAAAGGGTGATCGTCCATGTTCCATCCCCATAACAACATCCAAAACCCGAGGATTACCCCAACCCTCACGCGTTTTCGAATCCTCGAGGAGATAGTAACAAGCCACCGCGATGTTAAAAGGTTGTCTACATGCTAGAGTTAAAATATCGTAGGAACCAGCTTCTGAGAATGTCCTGAAAAGCAACACTAGATCAATGTCATCACTCCCAAAGAAAACTTTAGCCTCTTCCAATGTAGAAAGGTCCAAAAAATGACGAAACCGTTCCACAAAAGCATCGTCTCCCAAAGGCACGCAAAGTCGAACCGAACTCCACCCACCTATGTGATGGTAAGGATTTGTCACGTCCCAACGGATCAATAAATAAACCGGCTACTCCTAACTAGGGTAGATAGGGTAAGTCGGGTCGAATCCACGGGGACGGTAAGAGGCGTCTAGACTAAGGTCGCCTAAATACGAGACTAAGTCAACGAGCTAAGCTAAACAAAACAATGATAAGAAGGGGAGAAAGCTAGACTATGACTAAGGTGCCGATGAAAACAAATAAGGAAAACGGGCTAGGATTAGGTCGGGGTCAAAGGGGCAATGGAATGGTCGAGGAAGAACTAGAGTGAAGGGAGTAGTAGGGTAATCTAGGTGAGGTCCTGGCTCTCTCTATGTAGACCGACCTAGAGGTTCCTCCTAAAACCCATCTTGGCGACACACATGACAAACGGGGTTACTAGCGCGCTATAGTGGTCTAGGTCGCATCCGGGCTCTCGCTACGTAGACCGACCTAGGGTTCGTCCTCACCGGGCTCTCGCTATGTAGTGAGGGAACCAAACCCACAAACAAACTATCACCCACAAGAGAAAAGGCAAAAAAACAAGTATTTGCAACTACTAGTCATTCAAGCATTTCAACAAACATGTAACATGCATCAAACCAAGAGGAAACCCAAATCTTCCACCAACATCTCCAACAAACCCTCAATCATCCATAAAACACCCTAATCACCCTACTAACCCTAGAAAAACTCTACACAAACATATCTAAAGGAAAAACCCACAATAACAAGATGAATCAACAAAAACATCAAAACATACATAAATAATCTAGTGAAAACAATGAACTATGAACATAACAATGAACAAAGATTAAAACTTGGATAAACAAACAAGATAAAGAGTAAAAAGGAAGAGAAGATTGTACCAAACTAGTGAAGAAGAAAGATTGAAACTTGCATTAATGAGAAGAACCCAAAACAAACACCCAAGGTTGTCAATCTTGAATGGATCTTGAAGAATTCCCTTATTACAAGTACTAAACTAAGATTAATAAATAATTACCGACTAATCTACTCTAATCTAAGCTAATCTAACCTAAAAAAGTCTAGGGTTTAAGGGGAAGTCTCTAACATCAACTTAACAAAACAAGGGAAGAGTATATATAGGGTTCCAAATGGAAAGGAGATGAAAGGAAGTAGGCGCGGGTAGCAGCAGGCCCGTCCCGGCCGAGACGGGGTGGTCCCGGTCGGGATGGGTTCGGTCCCGGTCGAGAGGAGCTGCTCTCGGTCGGGAAGGAGTACAGACAGTAGCTCCTCTTTTTTCTCCTTCATCCCGGACGGGATGAGGCCATACCCGTCGGGGATGAGTCTTGTAGGCCTCCAATATGAACATTTTGGTCCTTCCTTGGTTCTCATGGGCTTCCCATCGATTCTCGGGACACGGGATCGGGTCTCAGAGGCTCGGGATTGGGTCCCAAGGTCTCGGGATCGACTCCAAGGCATCGAGTGATCGTTCCTTAGCTTCGTTGTCTCCAAAAAGTGTATGTAATGAGTCGGAATCGCTCCAACTCTTCATGAATGGTCTCGGGAACCTGAAACGAGCTAGAGGATGCATAAGTAGCCCATAAACTGCTCCCAAGGAGCGATTCCACAAGGAAAATGGGACCAAAACACTACAAAATAGGCACTACAAACTACACTTATCAACTCCCCCACACTTAACCCTTACTCGCCCTCGAGTAAGCACATACTAACTACTAAACTAGCCGAGCGGGTATTAGCGCACCCTACGCCCTTTCAACTCACGCGAGTACACTTAGAGGACAAGTGCACTCCGCAAGGCAAGTGGGGTCTTACGACAAAGTTGTGGATGCAACCGGACACAAGACACAAAGACAAACAAGCACACAAACAAACAAATAAACGGTTGCACCCAAAAGAAAACAAATACCGCTTCCCTCAACAGAGCGGTGAAAAGACACCGGTTTAGGACTCAAGGCAAGTGACAACGTTCCCAAGCTAGCAATACAAACCAAGGTGAACCAAACCCTAATAGTATGACGACAAAGCAACAAAAACGTTGGTAACTTACCTAGATTCCTCCTAACTTTCTAAGAACGTACTACGGGACGATCGGCGGAGTGGAAAAAGGATGAACCACGGTGTTAGTCGACACTGTAGGTAAGTGAGACCCCGCCCCCTTTAGCGATGAGCCAAGAGGGTTGTCCCAAGTTCTAAACCGCCTAATTAGTCCAAGTAAAAAGGTGGAAAATATTGCAAAATGAGGGAAGACCGACCATTACCGCTATCATCCTTCCTAGGGAGTCGGTCCTTTGATAGGCTCTTCACGGTAATAGTCGGTAAAAGGCTTATTTTTGTGGGGTTAGGATCTTTTTGTGAGACGATTTTCTTTTTGGCATTTTTCTCTTTTTGTATTTTTGCCTTGTTTGTTGCCATGCCATTTTTTTCCTTCTTTTTGTATTTTCTTTTTGGCTTTTGTGCCTTTTTTTTCTTCATTCTTTTCTTTCTTTCTTTCATTTTCTTTCTTTCATTTTCTTTCTTCTTCTTTTCTTCTCCCTTTTGGCTTGATTTGGCTTTTTGGCACTTCTTTGTGTAACAAGAAAGAGAGCATTCAACAAATTGCAATTTATTGTGTGGATATGTGTAGGAGGTAGGGGAATGGGTGAGTCGGGGGTCGCGATTTCCCTTCAAACCCACAAAAAGGGGAGAACTTGGACTAGTCGACCGATCCTAAACACGGTCACCTAAGGGACGAGACTCGGTAACCAAGGCCTTTTCACACCGTGGGTGGTCATAATGGTCAAAAGTGCAAATCCCGCAGTAAATCCCTAGTAAGCTAGGTGGACTCAAGGTAAAGGACCAACGAAACCATTGATTTAGGGTCATTCTACTAGACTAAAGTCCAAGACTCGATTTACATTACTAGGAAGGGAAAGTAGACACTCGCACACTAGCCTCTAAACCGGGTTTTCGAAAACCTTTCTACACAAAAAACACAACTAACACAACACAAAACAAAGACATGGCGAAAACGAAAGAAAAAGAGACAAAAGACAACAAAACAAACACACAAGGGAACAAACACCACCCCGATATTCCATACAAGTCACCAAATCATCCACCAATAAGCACAAAGCTCCACCCGAGCACACAACATCACAATCTCCTCCAAACTCCACAAGAGACAAGGGAGAAAAAAAAAGGGATAGAAGAGTTTACCGGATGTCTTGAAAGCTCTTCAAAGCTAACGGTGATTTAAGCAACCTATAGGGAAAAAGGGAGGCAAACACACACAACAAAACAAACATACGACACAAAGACATAAAAGGAAAACACAAAAAAAGAAAATCTTTTTGATTTTTGTGAAAAAATTTCAAATTTTTAGGGTTTTTAAAGATTTGTTCAAAACAACTAGGAAAATAAAACTAAGTATGATAGAATATCGCTCCCCCACACTTAAACCGAGCAATGTCCTCATGCTCGATCGTAGTGTGCGGAGAGACAAAAGGAAAGAAAAGAAACTACGAAAATAAAGCTAAAAATCAAAAATGAAGATGAAGAAAAGGGTAGAATGTGTCCGGTCGGGGTGTAGTCAAGTCACCATGGGCCGAGACGAGAAAAGATATGGATGGGGGAAGAAAGTAAAAAGAAAGAAATAAAAGGAAATGGGAGGGGAGGGCTAGGTGTAATCAAGTCACCCAGCCCGGATTCCGCCTAAATCCGACTAATTCCTACTAAAAGAAAAATAAAATAAAGAAAGAGAAAAGACTTGTAAATTTGGATTTTTCAAATGATTCTCGATGTAATCACGTCATCGAGAATCGGGAGCGATCACCATAAAGGCCCCGAGGGCCAACAAAATACTCATAACAAGGGGAAATAAAATAGACGAGCATCAAAAACGGAAAAGAAAAGAAAGTTGCCATACCAAAGGTTAGCAACTAACGCATCTCCATCGCTTCACTAATCAAATTTATCACCATGCTCGTCGTCATCCCCTTGCTCACTTGCATTGTTGCCATCATCATCATCATTTCCATCTTCATCTTCTTCACCGGCTTCCTGATTACCCATCTTCGTGTTTATATCGAAGGCATCCTCGGCCTCGTACTCCTCATCATCCATCATGGCACCACTACCACTCGGATTACCGTGGTTAGGGAAATACTCGGGTCTATACCATGATGGAAGGTTGCCACGTGGATCAATATACCCCTGTTGAGCCAAAAGATGATAACCGGGGTATTGAGCATAATAATCATCCCTCCTATGCTCATATTGCCCTAGATGTAGAGCACTAAGCATCGCGGCCATGGATGCATCGGCCGGGGGCTGAGGGTAGGCAAATGGAGTGTAGGGGGTGTACGGAGGAACGTACACATACGCCGGGGGCGTAGGGTAAAAGGGGAGTGGTCGGGTGGCTTGCTGTTGTTGTTGTTGGGTTGGTTGCTGTCGAGGCCTCACACTAGCATGTGTATGCGGACTAAGGGAAGAAGAGGCACCGGGGTCACCTCCGGCACCGGGCATTAGAAGGTTAGGCTCTCGGACCGGGACTAGGGAATATCGCAAAGGCACAAGGGTCGGAAGCGTAGGGCATGGCAAAGTGAATTGTGGCCGACCCGAGGTAAACCATTGATACCTCTTGTGCTCCCTCTCATAGGCGATCCATTTATGGAACCTAGTCAAACAGTCCTCATCTATGGTCGTATCCCCCGGTACGGGGATCAAGTCTTCCTCGCTGAAATTCTCGTCTACCGCCTTAGCTATGTGTGTTATGAGCCCCCCGAGAACAATGTCACTCACATTCTTCCCCGCCTTACTTATCTTATGGAAATGTTTCGCCAAAGCAAGGGAAAGGTCGGGGGTGAACCTAGGTTGACTCTTAACATTTAAATAGGCCCCGAGTATGGTTAACTCTTGTTGAGTGAAGGTGCTCATTTCGGGCCTCCCAAATATCGTACCCGCAAGTAATCGATGCCAAAAACGCAAAACTGGGTGGTGGACATGACGGCTAGACAACCGTCGATAGTCGACAAGGCTAAGACCGGTTATACTTTTCCAAACATCAATTTCACTAAAACCGGCGGGTGGGTTACAATTAGAAGCTAGGGGAAGACCAAAAATATCACCAAACTCGGGGAGGGTGTAATTGTAGTCACCATTGTTCACCCGAAAAGCAACCCGGGGTGGATCAACTCGAGTATTTAGAACAAAGCTACTAAAGAACTCAAGGGTGAGTTGCTTGTAGGTCCGCTCATGCATGTTAAATAATAATTCCAACCCCATACCCACAAACAATTGTCTACATTGTTCAAGGATGCCAAGCTTCCTAAGTATGATTTTGCAAATAAAACGAGTTCGCTCAAGAGGCTTACCAAGGAGCTTGTAGAATTGCTCCTTTTGCCATTCCGAACCAAAGATAAGGGTAGGAAAATCCGGATGGCAAGGATTTCCGGCTCTTCAACCTCGACCTCGGGCTCGAATTCGGCTCTAGAAGTGGAAGCACTCTTCCTTTTCTTTCTTGCTACCACATTCCCTCTTTTCTTTGGAGCCATTAAAGATGAAGAAGCTTCAAAAATGGTGAACACCCAAATTTGGATTTTACCCAAAAATACTAACTAGAACCCACAAAAACACACAATAGAAGCTTAAAAATGGTGTAATAAGCTTCCAAGACCAACTCCAACAAGCTAAATCGAGTTTGAAACCAAAACCCCAAACTCGGATTTTGGGATAAATGGTGATAAAAACTCGATTTTTTTTCGTTTTTGGTGATTAAAATGGTAGAAAATGGGTCTAGGATAGATATTAATGTGATAGAAACTGATTTTGGGTGGTTTTGGAAGTGATTTGATGAGATTTGGTGGAGTATTTTAATATTTATGGTGTTTGGGGGGTTTTGGAATTGGGGTTTTTTTGTGTGTTATGAAGATGAAGGAGGTTGAAGATGAGTTAGTATGAGATGGGAATAGGTTGGGTTGGGTTTGGGTATTATTGTGTGAGAGGAGTGTGGGGCGGGGCGGGCTTAATGAGGATGGGTGGGCTCGGGCTGCAAAGGACAAAAAAATAAATAGCGCTGTATACAGCCTGTCTCGGCCGAGAAGGGTTCGTCTCGGTCGGGACGGGTTTTCGTCTCGCCCAGGATGGTACCTCAGTAGCTGCGATTTTGTGCCACATCAACCCGACCGGGATGGGCTCGTCTCGCCCGGGACGAGCTGTCATCCCGCCCAAGATGGCACCTTTTCTTGCCCAAATAAAACCCGTTCTCGCCTGGGATGCCTTTGAAGCTTCCTTTCAATAAGAACTCACCTAGCCTTCCTCCCAATCCACAAATAACAACTCGGGATCCGAAATCCCGTCCTCAAAAGCTTATTGTAAGCTCAAAAACAACCATCTAGCTCCCGTCTTCCAATAAAAAAATCCCACCGAGCCGAGACTTGACGGAAAAATAGAAGACCGAGCACGAAATACTTGATGCTAATCTTAGGAGATATAAGTGGAGCTTCTCTTGATTTTCGAATATTCACCTAAGTACATAGCTTCATCAAAGCTCCCAAAAATCAATAATAGAACCGCTCCCAAGACCGCTTCAAGCATTCACCTCCAAAACTCATATAATCATCTTCAAACATCAATCATCCTACACAACTTCACAATAATCATTAGAATCCCCTCCCTCACATCACTCAACAAAAATTCCAAATTACAAGAATTCCAAAACAATACAAAACAAATCCTAAAATTAAGCAATTAAATCACACAATTACAAACACTCGAGAGAAGAGAGAAGAGGAATATACAACATGGCGGTTCTTTAGGCACTCCGTCAAACCTAGGATGGTGGACTCTCATTCTTCAACCATAACCCTCAAGGGCTTGGAGGAGCAAGTCAAATGCACGACCGACATCGTAATGAAGGCCCAAAGAGTGCTCGAGCCAAGCTATCCTCCACGGCCTCCAAGGTGGAGGCAAGAAGTAGTCCTCAAAAGACCCAATATCATCTTTCGTGTTGTCTCCGGGGTCTATCCATCCTACGAGCTTCACCGACCTCTTCCTCCCTAGGCATCGCCTCCAATCACAAGCAAGCTTCAAATCCAAGAAACGAGGCACAAAAAGCGGCTTTGGCCCCATTTCCTTGTTGCACACCCCCACACTTTCCTCAAGTTGTGGTTCCCCATCTTCATCACTTGGCCCCACATCATCTTGGAGGGGAGAATTGAAACTTTTACCGGCGGTTTCAATCTCTTCCAAGCCATTGCTCGGTTTACTAGCAAGGGGCTCTTGATGCATATCCATATTATCGCACAAGCGCAACTTGAGGCTATCAATTTCACCCAACATCTTCACAAATTCCACCAACCCATCCAACTCACTATCCTCCTCCAATTCTTCACCAACGATGCCTTCACCAAGAGCCATATCCTCATTCATCTCTTTTTCAAAGGAAATTTCGCTTCCAAAAGGACCATCATCGGCGGCTTCGTGATTAGGTTGCTCTCTTTGCTCAAGTGAGCACCCTTCATCTTGTTGTGACGTTCGGGATAAAAGCATTACGGTTTTAACCGATAATGCATTTAATCGAGCATCCCTCGCCTCGTTTCCCCCTTTTATATTGGGCCATGAACTCATCTAGATCTTTTTGCATTTGAATGGCCATTTCTTGGTTGCTCCTTTGCAATTGAAGAATCGATTGATACAACTCCAAGTTTGACGATTGGTGGTCATTTGGGTCTTGTAATGCTCCTTGAAAATCTTGATGATACCCAAGGGGTGGGGTATCATATTGTTGGTAGCAAGATTGAGGTGATTGGTAGTATTGTGGGTCATAGGGTTCATATTGTGGTTGGGGTGGAGGGTAATGTTGTGGGTTTTGGGAATATTGGCTTCCATATGGTGAATCATGATGAAACATGGTGGGTTCACAATGATTGCTCGAGTAATAGCCACCATGGTCATATGATTTATAAGCGTTTACTTGTTGGTAGCCGTTTCCATATCCATGAAGTTCATACCCACTAATGTCTTGATTACCCCAAGAAGCTTGATTATGGTAGGGGGACGTCACGTCATACCCTTAATCCATGGAGGGAGAGGAGTAGCTCATATCGGCTCCTCAGTGAGGGGAGTTTAGATCAAACCTCATGCTTGCTCGAAATCTTGGCTCGTACCCGGTTGAGGACTTCTCAATCTAGCAACCGTCCGTTAAAGCGGCTCTAAGTTGCAAGAAGAAGATGGTCACCATCTCTAAGCACAAACTGTAGACTAAGAAAAAACGTGAGAAGCCTAGTGCTTTTTGGGCACTAGACAAGAGAGAAATAAACCTCACACACACAAGGAGCAAAGAAACTAAAAAAACAGAAAAAGAAAAACACAAAAACAAACGACAAAGTCAAGTAACTAGGAAAACAAAGTCTAAACTAGCACCGTCCCCGGCAACGGCGCCAAATTGATGGTAAGGATTTGTCACGTCCCAACCGATCAATAAATAAACCGGCTACTCCTAACTAGGGTAGATAGGGTAAGTCGGGTCGAATCCACGGGGACGGTAAGAGGCGTCTAGACTAAGGTCGCCTAAATACGAGACTAAGTCAACGAGCTAAGCTAAACAAAACAATGATAAGAAGGGGAGAAAACTAGACTATGACTAAGGTGACGATGAAAACAAATAAGGAAAACGGGCTAGGATTAGTTCGGGTCAAAGGGGCAATGGAATGGTCGAGGAAGAACTAGAGTGAAGGGAGTAGTAGGGTAATCTAGGTGAGGTCCGGGCTCTCGCTATGTAGACCGACCTAGAGGTTCCTCCTAAAACCCATCTTGGCGACACACATGACAAACGGGGTTACTAGCACGCTATAGTGGCCTAGGTCGCATCCGGGTTCTCGCTACGTAGACCGACCTAGGGGTCGTCCTCACCGGGCTCTCGCTACGTAGTGAGGGAACCAAACCCACAAACAAACTATCCCCCACAAGAGAAAAGGGAAAAAAAACAAGTATTTGCAACTACTGGTCATTCAAGCATTTCAACAAACATGTAACATGCATCAAACCAAGAGGAAACCCAAATCTTCCACCAACATCTCCAACAAACCCTTAATCATCCATAAAACACCCTAATCACCCTACTAACCCTAGCAAAACTCTACTCAAACATATCTAAAGGAAAAACCAACAATAACAAGATGAATCAACAAAAACATCAAAACATACATAAACAATCAAGTGAAAACAATGAACTATGAACATAACAATGAACAAAGATTAAAATTTGGATAAACAAACAAGATAAAGAGTAAAAAGGAAGAGAAGATTGTACCAAACTAGTGAAGAAGAAAGATTGAAACTTGCATTAATGAGAAGAACCCAAAAGAAACACCCAAGGTTGTCAATCTTGAATGGATTTGAAGAATTCCCTTAATACAAGTACTAAACTAAGATTAACAACTAATTAACGACTAATCTACTCTAATCTAAGCTAATCTAACCTAAAATAGTCTAGGGTTTAAGGGGAAGTCTCTAACATCAGCTTAACAAAACAAGGGAAGAGTATATATAGGGTTCCAAGTGGAAAGGAGATGAAAGGAAGTAGGCGCGGGTAGCAGCAGGCCCGTCCCGGCCGAGACGGGGTGGTCCCGGTCGGGATGGAGTTGGTCCCGGCCGGGAGGAGCTGCTCTCGGTCGGGAAGGAGTACAGACAGTAGCTCCTCTTTTTGCTCCTTCATCCCGGACGGGATGAGGCCATACCCGTTGGGGATGAGTCTTGTAGGCCTCCAATATGAACATTTTGGTCCTTCCTTGGTTCTCATGGGCTTCCCATCGATTCTCGGGACTCGGGATCGGGTCTCGGAGGCTCGGGATTGGGTCCCAAGGTCTCGGGATCGACTCCAAGGCATCGAGTGATCGTTCCTTAGATTCGTTTGCTCCAAAAAGTGTATGTAATGAGTCGGAATCGCTCCAACTCTTCATGAATGGTCTCGGGAACCTGAAACGAGCTAGAGGAAGCATAAGTAGCCCATAAACTGCTCCCAAGGAGCGATTCCACAAGAAAAATGGGACCAAAACACTACAAAATAGGCACTACAAACTACACTTATCACTATGGCATCTAGCTCCTCGGGGAGAGGACAAATCTTACCCCCGGGAAAAGCAAAAACATGACCTTTTGTGTCCCAAAATTTAGAGCATGCTAGTAAGGAGTCCTCTTGTACCTTAACTCGGCTCAACGCAACGATCATTGACAACCCATCACCTGGACCAATCTCGGGGTCATCATTCTTGAAACAGTCCGCCCACTCGATTAGGAGATCCCCGAAACCCGACATGACTCAAAATAATACAAGGAAGCTATAGACACTCTTTGGGTATTTTTAGTTTGTCTAAAACAAGCACCCGTAACCTGTATATATAGCCCTAATCCCACCATAATTAGGAAACCACGAAAATTTCCGTAAACAAGATCTTGACCGCCCGAGCCCAGGCGCCCATATCTCCAGCCGCCCGAGCCCAAGTGACCCGGAACTCGACTGCCTCAGTCTAGGCATATGTTCCTAAGCCATCAGCCTCTCAAGCAACCCAGAAAACCGAGACATCGACCACGCGTTTTGACCATAACTACCACCTGAGATCTCAGACATCGGGAACGACCTCCCGAAATAACTAAAACCCTCTCCGGAGACCGAAACACATATGCAAGAGTTGCGAGATCACATCTCACCCGTCGGACCCACCAGACTTAGACGTCTTTTCATTTTTTTTCTTTTACGGGATAAGCTACCCCACTTAGGCATGTTGTAGCCTTTAGCGGTTATTGTCAAATTGCGTCTGTAGCCCAGGATGACATTGTCATGAATATACAAAAAAGTGGTCTAACTTTTTAAAAAAAAATAAAAAGAAAGTAATCTAGCTCTTTTTGGTTTTTGTCTCATCCTAAAAATAAATGTCGAGACAACTACACTTGCCTCCTAACATACTCGGTCAAAACATGTCGACTTTTTTTACGTTTCGCACTGTGTCAAGTCAAACATTTTAATCGACGTATTATCTGATTAAATTCCCGGCTCAAACTAACGCATTTCAAAAGACCAAAAAAACCATTTTCGTACTCTCATGCAACCCCAACGCATTTTAAAACGTCCTAAACTATGATGAAATGGCAAATAAAATGAACGCGAAGTGATTTACTTGTCAAACTAGGTCAACAATTCACCAAACGAAAACACAAGACTAATGTAATTAATTCGAACAATAAAAGTCTTGAAAATATACAAAACAGACAAATCCATGCACAAACCGAGTTCATAAAACTAGGGAGGACCCCTTGAAGCCTCACCTATAGCCATCACAAATTCAGCGATATTGTCGTCCAAACCCAGATCCTCTAGATCCAGGAGGGGAGACTCACTACCGTCCATCCCCGATAACATGTCCAAGGTAGTTCTCGCGGGAATCCCTCCAACATCCTCGGTAGCACCCGTGACATGACCTGCAGCCTCAGCCTCAGTCTCTATCTCCATCTCGGCCCTTTGCTTAGCCTCACCCTACGCTGAGGCCCCCCCTGATGTCGAGCCAACTGCTCCTTAAGACGGGCAATCTCGTCGTCTCGAGATTGCAAGAGCTGTCTCGCATCAGCCACCTCTGCCTCGAGCGCGGTCACTCGAGTCTCCAACTGTCCCACCATATCAGGAGTACCCTTCAAATGTAACCCGCACCTTAGGAAAATGTACAAAAAGCCTAGAAAACCAACTCTAAGCACACATACACACCGATCGAGGTCCCGAAGTGTCACGGGAGACCCTCGAGGCATAGACCCGGAAGCAGTTGGCGGCCTGCCACAACCGCTGATGGCAAGCTTACTAAACCTGAAAGGTGAAACCACATAAGTTAGCCAGACAAAACCTAACCCTTAGAGCACCTGATCTGAAACAGGAAGCGAAACTTACCCGGTAGACCGGGTCACGCCACTTTATCCCAGCGTCCATCTCCTCGGCGGAACGCGGGGGAGACGCTCAGTGAAGGCTACCCCGACTTCATCAACCCTAAGCAGCGTCAAGAGGAAGTCTGGGGGCTGAATAGCATCAGCAGGATCGGCCAGCTAAAAGAACAGCGAACCGATCAAGGTGTGAACAACCAACTAAGCCATAGAACGAAAACGAGCTTTAAAATTGAAAATCGAGTTCTCACCACGAGGCGGTGGCAAGCTAGCCGCTGGCTGACAAGAGACAGATAGAAGGCACCGGGCACCAAGAGTGCATCGCCTCCTTCTCAATCCCTGCCCTCAAGGACCTCCGCGGCGGTTGTTGGTCTGAACATGGTCCGAAGAGGATCAACCGGTACCCTGAAGTCGTCAAAGCACTGACGCACCGATCATTCGCCCAAACACTAAATCGGGCGAAACAGCGCGGGAAGGAGCATCCTCCTGCAGCTTCTAGGCCTAAACTCCGCAGCTACATACTCGGGCACAACCTCGTAGTCGGCCCAAGGACGGTCCACGAACTACACAGACAAAACTAGCATTTCAATAACCTTAAACTCTTGGAGGATACTAAATAAAGCAAACTATAAAGAGAAAACATACATCCTCGAGGCGTAACTGGTTAACCAGCACGTTCTCCGACGGGTAGTGGCTGGTTGTACTCTTATGCTGAGCCAGCCTCCATTCAAACCCCGCCGGGAATCTGGTCGGACGAGCACGCACCGTTTTAGGTGCCAAGCGAGGGAAGTAGGAATAAATCAAAGCCTACAAAACCCCAAAACACCTTTAGCAAAACCAAACTGAACTAAAAAAACGGCCTCACCATGACTTGCAAGCAGCGAGTCATCTGCGCAAAAGCGGCGGACACCCAATCAAAACGTCCTAACTTATCTAGATCAACTAGGAGAGGCAAAATCCTAGTACTAAATGTCTCACCCTTATCCGAGAAGTGGGTTGATCCTAGGAAGTACCACAACCACAACCGGGCACCCTGCTCCGACGTGTTGGGTGCTCGACCCTCTAACACCGCAACCCTCTCAAAGTGATCAGTGATTTACAAACTCGCCAGAGCATGAGGTGTACTGTAAGGCCCTGTTCTTTTCGGCTGAAACAGGGCTGAGCTGGTCTGATAAGAGCTGAGCTGGTCTGATAAGAGCTGAGCTGGTCTGATAGTAGCTGTGCTGGACTGATAGAAGCTGAGCTGAGCTGAATTAAAAGAAGCTGAAACTAATAACTAATTATATAAATTATCTAATAATATTTTAAAAAAATGAGAAAAAATTATAAAAAATTATAACACTAAATAATAATAATAATAATAATAATAATAATAATAATAATAATAATAATAATAATAATAATAATAATAATAATAATAATAATAATAATAATAATAATAATAATAAAATAACAATAATAATAATAATTAATTAATTAATTATAATAGTAATAATAATAATTAATTAATTAATTAATTAGTTAATTAATTAATTAATAATACTCCAGTAATGATAACAACAACAACAACAACAACATATTATGTACATATCTTTGATTACGTGATATACAAAATTTTAAATTTTCATATTCTTAAATCTTAATACAATAGAAATAATACTCATATGCTATATTGTGTTTGTGAGTTGTAAATATTTGAATGTAATATCTATTTCAAGACCTCAAAATATTATGGAGTACATAATAATATAAATAATTATTATAGTCACCTCTATGAGGGATAGAAATTTGATTGATAAATTGTTATGTAATTGAGGGCTAATCACCCAACATATTTGTTCACTTATCTATATATATATATATATATATATATATATATATATATATATATATATATATATATATATATATTTACATTTTACCAAAAAAAATTAATTATTATACAATGATGATAAAAAAAATAGAAAATAATAATAATAACAATGACGATGATGATGACGACAACGACAACGACAATGACGATGATAATAATAATTTGTTATTATTATTATTAACATTAAGAGATACAAGTAATAAAAGCAGCAGCAACAGCAACAACAACAACAACAACAACAACAACATTATTATTATTATTATTATCATTATTATTACTTTTTTATGAAAAGAAACCTGCATTAATATCGAAATGCAATAACAACAACAATAAGTTATTGTAATTTGTTTCGATCTTAATGCAATTTCCATTTCATATAAATAAATAAATAATAATAATATTATTATTATTATTATTATATATACGAAGTATTTATTATTATTATTATTATTATTATTATTATTATTATTATTATTATTATTATTATTATTATTATTATTATTATTATTATTATTATTATTATTATTATTATTATTATTATTATTATTATTATTATTATTATTATTATTATTATTATTATTATTATTATTATTATCATTATTATTATTATTGAAGTATTATTTTAGGAGCTGAAAATATTGGAGCTGAGCTGAAAATATTAGGGCTGAGCTGAGCTGAGCTTATAGGAGTTGGGCTGAGCTGATACGAGCTGGGCTGAGCTGATAGAAGCTGGGCTGGTCTGAAACGGGCTGAAAATAAGCTGAAAAGAACAGGGCCTAAGCCTCACGTTGCAAACAATCCCCAATCAGGCCCCGGACCTCATCACTATCTAACCTAGGGCCCTCGACAGCACACCTAATCCTCTCAGGACCCCAGGGCAAACCCGTAATAACCTAGAAGTCCTTTAAAGTCATCCCGACGTCTCCAAAGAACATATGGAAAGTCGAGGTAGTATCGTGAAAGCGATCTACCATCGCTCTAATCACCATGAAGTTGCATTTAGACTTGCAACTCACCAATCGAACCCATTGCTCGACCACGGGGCCCAGAGCGGTCCTCGCAATAATCCCCTTGTTGCGGGGTTCAACTTCTGAGAATAAATCTCAAGGCACGTCGTAAAACCCGAGAAGGTCCTCATCGGACCTGGGGGCTGCAAACCGAAGCAATACAAGTATAAACAAAACAAACCAAACCCAACCGAAACCAAAGTTCAAAACATAAAAATAATAAGCATGAGTCGAGATACGCACCAGGCCCCGCATAATGCGGTAAGAAATGTGCAGGTCGGGACGAAACAAGAACTGGTGATCGTCCCAGTCCCGGGCCCACACAGGGTCCTCATAGTCGATCTCCTCTTTCTTTGGTACGGGAATCGGGACATGGGCCCTCCAAGCAACCGTCTCGGGAAGCCTACGCTTCCTTACACTATCGAAGTCGGCCTCATTTATGGCCTCCGGATCACGATGCTGCGACGGAACGCTCCGTCATCTCCAACGAATCCCGCGGGGAGTCAGTGAGCACGTCCTGGCGGTCTCGCCACTAGTGCTAAGTGAAGGAGCTCCCTCGGGAAGCTCAATATCTCCTCTAGCTGCAAAACCAAATAAAATATATAAAGAATCCATGCCTCTGTAGACAACCAGATTTGGACCTGGTGGCTGCAGAGGCGCCCAACAAACACCTAATGACGATAGGACTGCAATGCGACGCGGGTTCGCGATGTTTTAGATAGTTTTTCTATAGAAAGGATGAAATAATTACTCGGAAAAATTAAAACTAACTTGATGGCAGCCTTAGTCGTGTCGTTACGGTCACATAGACACTAATTAGGGTTAATTCTGACAGCGGGACCCCGAGTCGGTCCCGAAACTCGAACCGAGTCAGTACCGTGCCAAGCGAACCTCGGGGCGCATACCCGAGGCCCACTAAACCCACGACGCTAGGTCAAGCCGCGGGAATTCTTAGACTCCAAGCTAAGTATCACACTCCTCCCTCTCGGTTTTGGAAAGTATCAAAACCGTATCCTCAAAATCCCAACCGCCCCACCCCACGCGTCTTGGTCTCCCCATGCCTAAACCCAGGCGCCTGAGTACTAGTGTGCCTCAGCTCAGGTGCCCATATAGGCGACGAGGGCCGAAAACACCTATAAATACCCCTCTTCACCTCATTCATTCGACACATTTCTCATCTTCTCTTCTCCCTCTAATCTCTCGCTAAGGGCTCGCACTCCGACACCCGAGGCAAACGATCCACTCGATCGTAGTTCCGATAAAAAAGCGACATCGACGCTACTCCTCAACTTCGAGCACCCCACTCGATACCGAGGTGCTTCTGATCGACTAGCTCAAGTCTAGTAGCGAAGCTCTACCGGAATAGCCGCAGAATCAATCCATAGCAAGGAAGCTCTGCCGGAATAGCCGCAGGAAGGGTCAAACGGTAACGGAGCTCTGCCGGAGTCACTGATCAAGCTAGGAGGATCCTCCTATTGAAGTCGTATCGTCACTAGGTTTCCATCTAAAAGAAACTTTCCATATTCGTGCTTTCTATTATTATGCACTACGACAACACTAGATGTGGGCACTTGATGGGAGAGGATGTCGTGGGTCCCTACCAACATGTATACCAACTAGACCTAACACGTAGCTAGGTTAAGTCGGGTCGATATCCACGGAGACGGTTATGGGTTGTCTAGACTATGGTCTACTAAAAAACAAGGCTAAGTCACTAAAACAACACAAGGAGAAGGAGAATTGACTAACTATGATGATGGAAGGGCTGAAACTAGGCTAACAATGAACTAGGTAAACAAGGACTAAAAGGATTAACTAGAACTAAATAGAAACAATGAACTACAAGAATGATTGCTAATGAAGAATGAGAAATCAAATTGGGAAGGAGTAGGGTTAGTTTGGGTTCATAAGTGTAGTAGGATAGTTGGGAGGTCAAGGGTGTAGGTTTCACCTAGTTACTATGGTCGGTCCGCGCTCTCGCGTCAAAGTCAAAGTCCGCACTCTCGTGTCAAAGACTAAACCCGAATACTCATGCAAGATATTACCCAATACACAAGGATTCAACCACAAATTGATCACAGAATGAGAAATGAAAACAAGCATGAGAAGCACGGCCACTACAACTCAAACAAGCAATTCAACAAACACATAGAGTGCTCAACATGTGACTAGTAACAAAGAATCCACCTTTTCCCTTAATCAAACCCTAATCACCCATAATCCACACTTAATCCCCCTACTAACCCCACAAAAAGTCTACTCACTCATAATCAAACTAAAACTAACAATGATAAGAGAAATCAACACAAACAACAAAATATTCATCATGAAACTAGAAAAAACAAGAACAATAAGAAAATATTAAAACTTGAAAGATTAACAAAGATTAAAAGAAAAGAGATTATACCAACTAACAAGATGATAAAAAGATGAGAACTTGCATTAATAAGAAAAACCCAAATAAATCTCCCAAGGTTGTCAATCTTGGATGAATCTTCAAGAATCCCCTTAATACAAGACTAATTACTAAGATTAATCTAAGATTAACAAAAGTTTAAGGAAAGATTAAGCTAATGAGAGAAGAAAGTCTATCTAGGTTTTAGATAATGTAAAGGAGTCTAAGGTCCTTAAACAATACAAAGGAAGGGTATATATAAGGTTACAAGAGTGAAGGAGAAGAAAAGAAGAGTCACGAGCTGCAGCTGCTCCTTCCCGGTCGGGAAGGAATGATCCCGGTCGGGATGGGTCATCCTTCTCGGTCGGGAAGCTTCCTTTCCGGTCGGGATGGCCCATCAGTGGCTGTTCTTTTCGTGCAGTCCTTCCCGACCGGGAAGGCTACTCTTCCCGCCCAGGAAGGGTCTTGTAGGCCTCGAATATGATCATAAAGGTCCCTATTTGCTCCTCATGGGCTTTTCATCGATTCTCAGAGCTCGGGATCGAGTCTAAGGGGCTCGGGAATGGGTCCCAAGGTCTCGGGATCGAATCTAAGGCACCGAGTGATCGTTCCTTCTCTTCGTTGGCTCCAAAAGTGTAGGAAACGAGTCGGAATCATTCCAATTCTCCATGAATGGTCTTGAGAACCTAAAACGAACTAGAAGAAGCATAAGTAGCCCAGAAACCGCTCCAAAGAGCGATTTCACAAGAGAAGCCGGGATCAAACACAACAAACAGGCACTACAAACTACACTTATCAACTCCCCCGCACTTAACCCTTACTCGCCCTCGAGTAAGCACCAACTAACTAAAAACTAAAAGAACTAGACTACTAACCGAGCGGGTATTAGCGCACCCTACGCCCTTTCAACTCACGCGAGAACACTTAGAGGAAAAGTGCTCTCCGCAAGGCAAGTGAGGTCTTGCGACAAAACCGTGGATGCAACCGGACACAAAATCACACAAACAAACAAACATACAAACAAACAAGTAATCGGTCGCACCCAAAAAGAAATAAATACCACTTCCCTCTACAAAGCGGTGAAAGAAGCACCGGTTTAGGACACAAGGCAGGTGACAACGTTCCCAAGCTAATAACACAAATCGAAATGAACAAAACCCTAATAGTATGACAACAAAGCAATAGAAACGTTGGTAACTTACCTAGGTCCTCCTAACCTTCTAAGAACGTACTATGGGACGATCGGCATGATGGAAAAAGGATGAACCACGGTGTTAGTCGACACTGTAGGTAAGTGAGACCCCGCCCCTTTTAGTGATAAGCCAAGAGGGTCGTCCCATGCTCAAAATCGCCCAACTAGTCCAAGTCAAAAGGTGGATATGATTGCAAAATAAGGGAAGACCGATCATTACCGCTATCATCCTTCCTAGGGACTCGGTCCTTTGGTAGGCTCTTCACGGTAACGATCGGAAAAAGGCTTATTTTTGAGTTGGGGGAAATCTTTTTGTGAGACGGTTTTCTTTTGGCATTTTCTTTTTTCATTTGGCTTTTGAGTTGCTATGCCATTTCTTTTTCTTCTTTAGTATTTTCTTTTTGATTGATGTGCCTTTTCTTTTTCTTCTTTCTTTTCTTTCTTTCTTTTTCTCTTTCTTTTTTTTTGTTTTGACTTGGCTTTCCTTTTGAATGATTTTTTTTTGTAGGCATTTCTTGCAACCAAGTGAGAATTTCAACAATTTTGCAATTATTTGTGAATATGTGTAGAAGGTAGGGAAATGGGTAAGTAGGGCGCGCTTTCCCTTCAAACCCACAAAAGGGTGGAAAACTTGGACTAATCAAACAATTTCGAACACGGGCACCTAAGGAACGGGACTCGGCAACCAAGGCCTTTTCACACCGTGGGTGGTCATAGTGGTCAAAATGCAAATCCCGTAGTAAATCCCTAGTAGACTAGGTGGACTCAAGGTAAAGGACCAACGAAACTATTGATTTAGGCTCATTCTACTAGACTAAAGTCCAAGACTCGATTCATACTACTAGAAAGGGAAAGTAAACACTTGCACACTAGCCTCAAAACCGGGTTTTCGAAAACCTTTTTACACACTAGACACTACTACACATCACAAAACAAAGATGTGACAAAAACGAAAGAAAATGAGACAAAGACAACAAAACAAAACAAAACAAAACAAACACACAAAGAGAACAAACACCACCCCGAACTTCCAAACAAGCCACCAAATCAACCTCTAACTCTACAAAGCTCCACCCGAGCACACATCATCACATATCTCCTCCAAACTCCACAAGAGACAAAGAGGAAAAAGGGATAAAAAGATGTTACCGGATGTCTTGAAAGCCCTCCAAAGTTAACGGTGATTAAGCGACCTACAAGTTAAAAAGGGGCAAAACACGCACAACACAACAAATATACGACACAATGACACAAAAGGAAAAGACACAAAGGAATTTTTTTTTTATTTTTATGAAAATTTTAAAATTTTTAGGGATTTTTAATATTTTTTCGAAAAAACTACATAAATAAAGCTAAGCTAGACTACTAGACTAGGATATCGCTCCCCCACACTTAAACCGAGCAATGTCCTCATGCTCGATCGGTAGTGTGTGGAGACACTAAAAAGAAAAGAAACTACGAAGATAAAGCTAAAAATCAAAAATCAAAAATAAAGGTGAAGCAGAGGGAATGTGTCCGGCCGGGGTGTAGTCAAGTCACCATGGGCCGAGACTAGAAAAGATATGGATGGGGGAAGAAATAAAAAGAAGGAAATAAAAGGAAATGGGAGGGGAGGACTAGGTGTAATCAAGTCACCTAGCCCGGATTCCGCCCGAATCCGACTAAATCCAAACAAAAAAAAGGGAAATCAAAGAAAAAGTGAAAATACTTGCAAACTTGGATTTTGAAATGACTCTCGATGTAGTCACGTCATCGAGAGTTGGGAGCAATGACTACCAAGGCCCCGAGGGCCACCATGACACAAAAATGGATTTGGGGAAGGGAACAAACAAAGGAAGACAAGCAATAAAAGACGGAAAAGAAAGGATAGTTGCCGTACCAATCGGCTAGCAACTCACTCACACCATCGTCTCAATGTTCGATATCGACACATAGCTAGTCTTCGTCATTGTTATTCCTCTTCATTCTCGATATGGTTGCATGGTTGAAGTAGTAGGGTTGCAATGGTATAAGGAGGTGGGATTTGATGTGAAACTCGGTATGTAAAGTGAAGATAAGATGAGGCGAGGGTACATATATGAAGTGTAGGGATCATGGATAGTCGCAAGGGTAGGTAGGAAGGTTGGGAGGGGGTATAAAGTGGTTGGGTGGGCTCAAATGTCGAAGAGGAGGCAAAAGGAGGAGCTGGGCACCATCCCGGTCGGGATGGACTTCTTCCCAGTCGGGATGGCTCCTTCCCGGTCGGGATGAACTTGATCCCGGTCGGGATCACACTCTAGAGAACCCATTTTTCAGCACACTCATCCCGATCGGGATGACATCCTTCCCGGTCGGGATGGACTTCTTCCCGGTCAGGATGAGTCTTCTAACCCTTCATAATCTTGATAGCTTCACCCACAAGGCCACCAATACAACGAGACCTAGAGTCTCGTCCCCAAAAGCTTGTCAATAGCTTCAAAAACCGACTCCCATGCCCAAATCCATGCTTCTATCATCAACTACTCTCTCAAGACTTCATCTTCACTATAACCTATCAAATGAACTTAATAAACATCATCAAAATCCCTCCCTCACATCGCTCATTAAAATACCAAATTACAAGAATTTCACAAAACTCAAAAGAATAAGAAAGAGATATATAAAATAAGACGGTTCTTTTGGAACTCCGTCAAACCAAGGATGGTGCGTTCTTTAATCATTTTTCAACAACACTAAAGATAACTCCATCGCCATCAAGGGCACGAAGTAACAAATCGAAGGCTCGGGAGAAATCTTCGATCAAACTAGTGGAATACCAATCCACACTCCAAGGTTCTGCACAACCTTATCTAGAAGTTTCCGGGGCATCCCGATCTACTAAGGCCCTATTCTTTTCGGCTTATTTTCAGCCCGTTTCAGACCAGCTCAGCTTCTATCAGCTCAACCTAGCTCGTATCAGCTCAGCCCAGCTCCTATAAGCTCAGCTCTAATATTTTCAGCCCAACTCTAATATTTTCAGCTCCTAAAATACATAAATAAATAATAATAATAAAAATTTTATTATTATTATTATTTATTTATTTATATGAAACGGAAGTTGCATTAAGATCGAAACAAATTACAATAAGTTATTATTATTATTATTATTATTGTTGTTGTTGTTGTTGTTATTATTATTATTATTGCATTTCGATATTAATGCAAGTTTCTTTTCATAAAAAATAATAATAATGATAATAATATTGTTGTTGTTGTTGTTGTTGTTATTTTTATTACTTGTATCTCTTAATGCTAATAATAATAATAATAAATTATTATTATCATCGCCATTGTCGTCATCATCATCGTCATTGTTATTATTATCGTTATTATTATTATTTTCTATTTTTTTTATCATCATTGTTATTATAAAAATTATTAATATTATTATGCACTCCATAATATTTTGAGATCTTGAAATAGATGTTACATTCAAATATTTACTACTCACACACACAATATAACATATGACTATTATTTATATTGTATTACTCGTAAGATTTAAGAATATGAAAAATTAAAATTTTGTATATTACGTAATCAAAGATATATGCCTAACATTTTCTATTGTCAAGTACTAAAAAAAATATAAGTAGAAATCAAAATAATTGGAGTGAGTACTATGGTGTTGTTGTTATTATCATCACTATTATTATTAATTAATCAAATTAAATGGTCTGGTGGATTTACAGCAAAGCTGATTCCTTATGGGTAATGTGGGTTCATCAAATTTATCTGAAAGGGACTGAATGGCTTACATAGGAACCGCCTACGGACTAAATTTGGACGTGGAAGAAAATATGTAAGACTAAGAATCTACTCAAGCCTGCGTATAATGCAAATAAGTGGCAGAATTGTGAGGGTAAGGAATATCCTATCAAGAAGGGTTATGACTGGATTAGAGAGGAAGGAGATGATGTGAATTGGTGGCACTTGGTGTGGAATAAATGGACGACCCCTAAACATCGAATGATCAGTTGGCTATATCAACACAATGCATTGAATGTCAAAGACAAAACTGCACAAGCTGCAGATTACTGTGGACAGCAGCTACTGTCTGTGTGCTGCTGATGTCGAAACAAGAGAACACCTGTTCTGCGAGTGTGAATACAGCAGACGGATTCTACTTCTGGTGAATGACTGGTTGCGAGTGAACATTCCACATGCAGGTCTGCAGGAATGAAGATTGAAGAGGAGAGGATCAAAGTTGAGGCGGCAGCTGCTGAATGCTGTAATTTACATCATATGCTGCGAAAGGAATAAGGCCCGCGTTGAATCTAGCATTCATAGACCTGAGTTTGTCTTTAGTCGAATTAAGCAGGAACTGAAGGCCAGGATTTTGGAATGCGATAGCAGTAAGTTGGTTGTTAAGGATAGGAGTTGGATTGAGAAAATTGGAATGTAATGAGTGACATTTGGGTCATAAACTTTGTAAAATTTTATTCTTTTATTAATTTTTACCATTTACCTAAAAAAATAATAATTAATTATTATTATTATTATTATTATTATCATTATTATTATTATAATAATTAATTAATTATTATTATTATCATTATTATTATATATATATATATATATATTTTTTTTTTTTTAAACCAGAACTTGTATTAAGATCGAAACAAATTACAAGAAGTTAGTGGGTAGCCGAGATACTATCTGGGCACCCACTCCCTTAGCAATAGAAAAACTAAGACGAGTAAAAATAAAAGCAGCTGCGCGAGCTCCCGCGTCCTGAGAGATAGAGAATTTCTGAATCCGCTTGAGTAAAGCAGCGGCCTCCGCGTCGAGCTCCCCTAGAGAAGAGAAAGAGAAAGGTAGGAACCCAAACCCAATCTTGGTGCACAACTCACCATACTTGGCGCACTTGCGCTGAGCAGCATCAGCGACCGCGCGACCAGGCATAAAATCAGACATCGCGGACTGAGTCAATGAGGACGACCCTGTCAGATCGACACACACATCGCGCCCTCTATCCCAGGAATACAGAAGTAAATCCGCTGGGCGAAGGGGCCTGTCGTGCCCATCAATCAAACCGATATCCACCTCCTTACCGGCCGAAATACCAGATCGGAAGCAGATATCCAAAAGGGTGTCACGAACTAGGTTATGTCTATGCTTAATGCCAACGGTACCAGCACACGACACAACATGGTCCCCAAAAATGTCCCCAACACAAACTCGGGAGCAGGCAGAACAAGGCTTAGGTACCGGGAACAAAGGGACACCCAACCGATAGCTAAGGACAGAGCTGTAGGTCCTCCCATTCATGGTCTGCCCCAGCCCGGAGATGGGTACAGCGCGCAACCAGTCAGACGTGTGAGCACCCTGCAGAGACTTCCACAATACCACCTGTCGCCGAGTCAAGGAGAAAACCGATTCTACCGAGGCAGCAACCTTCGTGAAATATATATCTGCCAATTATTTCTTCATGAGTTTGGGGGCAGCGATCTCACTAGGATTACGGAAAAGGTCGGAACCGGTGGTCTCGTTAAACAGAGCCAAGGCCGCATCGAAGGTCGACCCAGGGGCTGAGACAGCTGAAGGCCGAAGGAGCATAGCCTGCAGCTCAGAGGACTGCAGGCAAGAAGTCAAAAAGGCATAGTGCATAACATCCCCAGCGCTGTACACACTAGGGTACTTATTTTGCATTATACGCATGCTTGAGTAGATTCTTAGTCTTACATATTTTCTTCCACGTCCAAATTGAGTCCGTAGGCGGTTCGTATGTAAGCCATTCAGTCCCTTTCAGATAAATTTGATGAACCCACATTACCCATAAGGAATCAGCTTTGCTGTAAATCCACCAGACCATTTAATTTGATTAATTAATAATAATAGTGATGATAATAACAACTGTTGTTGTTGTTGTTGTTGTTGTTATTATTATTATTATTATTATTATTGCATTCGATATTAATGCAAGTTTCTTTTCATAAAAAATAATAATAATGATATTATTATTATTATTATTATTATTATTATTATTATTATTATTATTATTATTATTATTTAGTTTTATAATTTTTTTAATATATTTTTTCTCATTTTTTAAAATATTATTAGATAATTTATGTAAGTAGTTATTAGTTTCAGCTCCTTTTAATTCAGCTCAGCTTCTATCAGTCCAGCTCAGCTCCTATCAGACAAGCTCAGCTCTTATCAGACCAGGTCAGCTTAGCTCTGCCCTATTTCAGCCGAAAAGAACAGGGCCTAAGTTCAACAGCTTGAAATTGTACTTTCGATCCTTCGGTATATACCCAAACTTCCATTCATCTTCACAAGGCCTCAAGGGAGGCTCAACTTTCTTCTTACCGACCATCTCCTCTTCAATTACATCACATGGGCAATCATCCGCCCCAAGCTCGGAATCATCATCTTCATTTCCATACAAGTCGTCCTTCAAGCTTTCACCCGACTCATCCCCTAGATAATCGATGTCTTTCATGGCGTGGATCATGTTACACGATTCATCATTAGTAGGCGAGGTGTTGCCTTTGAGGTCAAACACGAGCTTCTCGTCGCCTAGCTCAAATGTGATCCTACCATTCTTTACATCAATCATCGCACCGACGGTATGTAGAAATGGGTGCCCAAGGATAATGGGAGTGATAGCATCCTCCGGCATATCAAGCACAAGGAAATCGACCGGGATGAAGAATTTTCCTATTCGTAGCGGCACATCCTCTAACATTCCTAGTGGTCGATTAAGCGAACGATCGGCCATTTGGAGTGTAATAGAAGTACACTTAAGCTCTTTCATCCCAAGTCGCTAAAAAATATAGTAAGGAATAATGCTTACACTCGCATCCAAATCACATAATGCTCTTTCAATTTTCAAGTTCCCTATGGTGCACGGGATTGAGAAACTACCCGGATCCTTTAACTTAGGAAGTGTAGAGCCTTGAATGAGCTCGCTCACCTCTCTTGTGAACGCTATGGTCTCTTCCTTGTCAACAAATCTCTTCCTAGCCAAGATTTCTCTCATGAATCTTCCATATGCCGGGACTTGGGTAAGTAGCTCGGTAAAAGGGACGCTCACATCCAACTTCTTCACAATGTCAAGGAACTTGTCATATTGAACATCCACCTTGGTCTTCATTTGCCTTGTTGGGAATGACAACTTGATGTGTATCTTGTCTTGCTCATTAGAGTTGGACTTTTCAATTGACATTTTGCTCTTTCCTTTGTCTTTTCCTTGGAGTGGGGGAAGCTTGTCATCATGGGGTTTCTCAACCTCCCACAAGACTTGCTCCTTCATGATATTTCCCAAACTTGCATTGTCTTGAGATGGAGATACAATTTCTTTCATTGCTTGTTGCTCACTAGGAAACAAGGGAGAATCGTAGGATGCACCGCTCCTCAAGGTGATAGCATTTACATGTTCAAATTTTGATGGTTCACCTTGAGGAGGTAGTTGACCCCTTTGTCTTGAAGAACTACCCGAAGCAACTTGAGGTAGTTGGGTTTCGAGCATCTTGAGATGAGTTTTTTTTCCCTTGTTCTCCATTTGATGTTGTGCAAGAAGTTCTTGTTGGGATCTTTGCAACTCCATTTGACTTCTTTGCATCTCCAACATTGATTTTTGCATGTCGAAATCCCGAGGTGGAGATTGTTGATTATGAGGAGTATTTGTGATGGCTAAAGAAATGCCATAATCATGAATTGGAGACCGGCTCCTTTGCTTGCTTTCTTGTTAAGTACCTTGAGACCCTTGTTGTTGTTGTTGGAAGTTCCCTTGGAACCCATGAGAGTTGCCTTGATTAAGGCCTTGAGAGTTACCATGATTGTGGTTTTGATGTCCTTGGGAGTGTTGGTTTCCTTGGAAACCACCTTGATGATTGAAGTTCCCTTGATTTTGGAACCCTTGATTGCTGTTAAAGGCACCTTGGTTATGTTGTTGGAAGTTGTTGAAAGGCCTTTGGTTGCCTACATAACCTTGGTAGCCTTGGTTGTTGTCCCTTAAGGGAGGTGGAACATAGATGGGACGGTGTTGTTGTAGAGATTGTTGTTGGGAAGCTTGATGGGAAGCTTGGAACATGTGATGATTTGGCACATTTTGAGCCTTGAAGTTAGAGTATGGGACACCTTGCTTGAACGCTTGAAAGACATTCACTTGCTCAATACTACCTCGACAATGTTGAGGTTCATGTCCAAATATCCCGCAAATCTCGCATATCTCATAATAAGATGTAGGAGGTACAACTCCCAAAGCATTGACTTGTTGAATTGAAAGTTGGTGGGAGGCACTTGTGCTTTGACCTTGATCAAAATGACTTTGGAGCTTCTTGTCAATAGTTTCCATGTGAGTTTTTAATTGTGCTCCAAGATCAATACTGAGTTGTGTAATGGCATCGATCTCGTGCCTTCCCCCTCGATTCGCATTCCTAGGCCTTGAGTATTAGAGTTGTGTACCGCCATCTCCTCAATTCTTGACCAAGTTTGGTCATCATCTACCTCGGTAAACCTTCCATTAGATCTCATGTTGAGTATGGCCCTTGAATCTTCATATAACCCGTTCCAAAACTGTTGAACAAGGAACCACTGTGATAAACCATGGTGAGGACAAGAACGGATCAAGGCTTTGAACCTTTCCCACGATTCATAGAGGCTTTCTTCATCACGTTGTTGGAATCCCGTGATTGAAGCTCTCAATAGATTGGTCTTCTCCGGTGGATAAAATTGTTGGTAGAATGCTAAGGCTAGCTTCTTTCAAGTGTCAATACTGAGAGCCGTCTTGTCTAAACCTTTGAGCCATTGCTTAGCCTTGCCGATTAAAGAGAAAGGAAATAATACCCACCGGATTTGGTCTTGGGTTATTCCCGGTTGTGAGATAGCATCGCAATAGTCCGAAAAGGTTTCCATGGGTTGATGAGAATCTTCGGTTGGTAACCCACTAAATTGACTTCTTTCAACCAATTGGATAAATGACGTTTTTGCCACAAAATTCCCAGTATAAGCGGCCGGTAAAGCGGTTGGACCGGGCAAAACGTCTTCCGTAAAGGTTGAATGAGAAGAGAACTTAGGCATTGTTGGATGTGCGGGAGATGATGGTGTAGATGCTGTTGATGTAGATGTAGAAGGAGAACTAGGTTGAGAAGAGTGACTAGAAGTACCAAAAGGATTGATGAAATTCCATTCGGCCGTCTCTCGAAGTGTCTCGTTCAAGTCAGATCCTTGAGCTTGTTCTTCAATGGTATTGCTAGTACTCGGTTGAGAGGTTCTAACCCGATCAATCGTCCGTTGGCGAAAGGCTCTAAAGAGTCTTTCCGGCTCTAGATTGAAGAGAAAGAAATCGCCTCACCTCCTAGGCATGCACTACACACTTGAACAAACGTGAGAACACCTAGTGCTTTATCGGCACTAGGCAAAGACAATAAACGAGCACAACAGAAAACAAAGAGAGAAGAAAGCAATAAAAACAATAAAATAACCTACAAAATATGCACAATGGATAGAAGAAGAACACAAGAG
Source organism: Agrostemma githago (assembly GCA_958450325.1). Lineage (NCBI taxonomy): Eukaryota > Viridiplantae > Streptophyta > Magnoliopsida > Caryophyllales > Caryophyllaceae > Agrostemma > Agrostemma githago. The sequence continues at coordinate 28,977,126 of OY288245.1, forward strand.
GGGTAACTAAGTCAAGCTAATAAGTAAACAAAGTCTAAACATGCACCGTCCCCAGCAACGGCGCCAAATTGATGGGAGAGGATGCCGTGGGTCCCTACCAACAAGTATGACCTAACACGTAGCTAGGGATATATATTAATATGTGCCGTATAAATTATGTGCAATAAAAAAAATGTCTATATGTCTCAAAATATAATCAAGTAAATATAATCAATATAAACAAGTAATACAAAAAAGTTATGTGCAGTATAAGTTATGTCTTATGTTATGTACAATAAAAAAGTCTCTGATTTAATATATATACTGCCTTAATATAAAACAATCGAATGCAATAAAATTGAATAGTCTTGTATATGCAACTGACGTCAGTAGATGCAAAAATCATCTTTACTCTGAAATGACAAGTCGGCTGTGGTACTCGACGATGAAAAACTCATCATTACTTTGCAGTCATCATTACTGTACTTCGGAGTGGGTATACTCTATATGTACTTCAAGTATAGCATTTTATATGTACATATATCCTTTAAAAGAGACACTGCTTCCAAACATGTATCATGTACAACGCATATTTACTTATGTACACCAAAACACAGTATAACTTTATGTACATAGTATATTTATTGTTTTAATATACATAAATTACATTAACATTAAAACAATTTTAAAACACACCATTAATAGTAGTTTAAATATAGAATCGACAGTGCTATACCTTTGAATATGTGCAGTACAACTTATATACAACAAATCGTAAGTTATGTAACACTACTTTGATTCAATATGTACTACAACTTAATAGAGTATACCATACATAATCAATACTTTGAAATGAAAAGTCGGCTGGGGTAGTTGAGTTTGAAAAAGTCATGATTACTTTGCAGTCAGTATTACTTTAGAATATTAAAAATAGTTTTTTATGGTTAAAATAATACTCTTACTCTATACTTTGACAGTGCTATACCTATTATGTACAGTAAAACAACAAAACATAGAAGACTAAACTCCCTTTGTGAGTATTTAATACCCCAACTCCATTTCAAATAAAATCTTTAGCAAATTTTTCCTTAGTACATCCGATGAATTGGTGCAAATTATGTGTTCATTAACTTGCACTAATTCATCTAAGGTACTAAAGACAAATCAACTAAAGAATTTATTTGCATGGTACTTGATGAATAATTATAATAATTTCTAATTAAATAATGCAAAGAGGAATGGATTGTGGTTGTGGGTGTGCTTTCGTCAATTTATACTGTAAATGGGAAAAAAGTCATTAATTAGAGAAAAACAGATATACACGGGGAAGGTATAACTGGGGTAGATATATATGGAAGAATATAAATGCTGATGTATATCCACGCGTCAAAAGCATCCTTTACCAAAATGACAAACGTGTCCAAGTACACTGTACAATGTATATTCACTGCACAATGTATCTGCACTATACATTGTATCTTACAATAGTTTAATCATTTTGAATAACATTAATAATAATTCGTGATTTATATACAAATTTGACATTACAAATTTATATATTTGCATGTATATTATCTATACATAATCAAAGGACATCAGTATACATAATCCCATATCAGTTGTACATACCTCATCTAGTTACATATTTAGAGTAGACATTTCACTAACGTTAAATGATAATTTATACACACTATATTATGATAGGTCACTAGGTGGTGTACATATTTAAATAGTAGCTGTACATAATACAACCGAGGAAATCATTGTATATATTTCTATATTATTAGTTGTACATAACCCATCTAAATACAGTGATTGAATCAAATTTAACACAATTTTACCTTTACTGTACATACAGTGATTGAATCAAATTTTTTGCTGAATTGCGTTAATAACTCTTGATGTACATATTTTTAGTACATAATATATATATATGTAAATATTACATGTATATATGTAAATATAACCTATATCTTACGGTTATTAAATCATATTTCTTGCTGAATTACGTTAATAACTGTTGATGAACAAATTTGCACTATGTATTTTATTATATATTCTTAATTACAAAGATGGCATACACTATATTCTTAATTACTGCGTATGTATTGTCATATTTTTAATTAAAAAACAAAAGGTACAGTATATAGGTCACTAGGTGATGTACATATTTATATAACAATTGTGCAAGAAATATCTGAGGACATCATTGTACATACTTCGATAAAAGTTTAACATAACCCATCTAAAATACTAATCGATACATTTTATGTTTCTGACTATATAGGAGTACATATTAAAGTGGTTCATTGTACATATTTCTGTATTACTTGCACATAACCCTTTTCAGCATCTAAAAGAAAGACGAAAGATTACAAGTACAACTGAACTAATGTAATATGTCTGTAACGGTATCACATAACCCTTTCCAAATGTTCCAGAGAGTTTAGCTTCCTCCTTTATCCTCTTTTTCGTTGTCTCTTTGGTCCATTACGACATAGTTGGGGATGCACGAACGGGATCACTGTTTCTATACTTCATCCTTTGAAGATAGATGAAAATAAAAATCATTATTGGTCCATCAAAGTACTTGTTTATTTGATCAGTTGCAAACAGAGCATATGTAAACGATGAAGTTCCTCTTGAATAAATCTCCACCCTCCTTCTGGTTAACCAAGATGTGTTGGAGAATTGGGTTTGACAAACAGGCTCTATCTTCCTCCAGTTTTATCTTAATCTCAAGACTGAAGAGGAAGTATCCGGGGAACTCAACCCGGGTATATTCAACACGTTATACCCTCACGGCTTTGTACCATTCAAGGGACTATAACAGTATCACATACCCCTGTGGTGATAACAGATCAACACAAAACTTGAACTTGCACCAATTCATCTAAGGTACTAAAGACTAATCAACTAAAGATTTTTTTTGAATAGTGCGTGATGAAATAACTCCATGAACAACTTTATTTCTCATTAAATTAAATAATAAATACTTTTCAACGCATAGACAGAAGTATTATGGATTTGGGTGTAGGTGTTTGTGGATGTGTTTTTATACTGTGAATATGAAAGCTGTCATTAATTTGAAATGCTCCACGCGTTATACTGTAATTAATTTGTACTGGGGAAGGTACTTTTTGGGGAAGGTATGTCATTAAATGCTCCACGCGTTAAAAGCATCATTTCCCATAATAACAAAGTTGTCTATGTACATTGTGTACTGCATCTTCACTGTACATTGTATCTTACAGTAGTTCGATAGACATTGTTTTAACTATGTACGGAGTATAAACTTTGAACATGTGTGCAACAGATATAATGTTATGTACATCAAAACATATACTGTTATAACTATGCATAAATTGTGAACATGTGCAACAGATATCAACTTATGTACATCAAAACAGTCACTATTTTAACTATGTAAAAATATCAATATGTACAACAGATATCTACTTATGTACATCAAAACAGACACTACTTTAAATATGTAAAAATATCAACATGTACAACAAATATCAAGTTATGTACATCAAAACAGACGGTGCTTTAACTATTTACAGATTTTGAACATGTGCAACAGATATCAAGTTATATACATCAAAACAGACGGTGCTTTGACAATGTACAAATTGTGAACATGTGGAACAGATATCAACTTATGTACATCAATTCAGACACTGTTTTAACTATGTAAAAATATCGATATGTACAGCATATGTTAACTTATGTACATCAATTTAGACACTGTTTTAACTATGTAAAAATATCAATATGTACAACTTATGTTAACTTATGTACATCAATTTAGACACTGTTTAAACTATGTAAAAATACCAATATGTACATTAAATGTTAACTTAAGTACATCAAAACAGACATTGCTTTGACAATGTACAAATTGTGAACATGTGCAACAAATATCAACTTATGTACATCAAAACAGACACTGTTTTAACTATGCAAAAATATTGACATGTACAACAGATGTTAACTTATGTACATCAAAACAATCACTACTTTAAATATGTAAAAAATGGACAAAACAACAGATATTATATTATGTACATCAAAACAGACTCTGTTTAAACTATGTAAAAAAAATATCAATATGTACATCAAATGTTAACGTATGTACATCAAAACAGACACTTGTTTAACTATGTAAAATGTCTACATAAGTATGTACGAAATTCACACATATACAATATATGGTAAAATATGTATGTCAAAAGAAGAAATAAGTAGAATTGCTGCAAATAAAATCAAATAGAGATGTTCATATATCCCTGGACAATTGAAAATCAAGTGTACTTGATAAAAGTATAATGTACATTATGTATTCCTGGACAATATATTGTATTTAAAATATATATTAAATTAAGTAAAAATAAGAGAATTATGACGATTAAACTTTGCCAGGACAATTCCTTGAATCATGGTATCCAATCTCTCCACATGCATTGCACTTCCGAGGAGGCTTCTTATGTTGATTCGTGGCTTTTTCTTTAGACGAAATAAGTCGCCTTCCAGAGCCTTTAGTTTTAGACTGGTTTGGATTCAAGATCTTAATGTCAGTTGGAATAGTGGCACCCATTAAAAACTCGATCTCAGACCTCTTGTCATTTCTTAGGTTTGTACCTTCTTCCACAACCTTCTCCTTGAATGCTCTCACTTATTCTAAGAGCTCATCCACCTTCTCTTCCTTGTCCTCAACCACAGTCACACAATAAAAAATTTCAGTCCATAATTCTGCAATCTTTGTTTTTATTCCATCAGATGACCGAGAATCAGAAAGAAGTGTGCCATTTGCATCAAACATTTCCGTGGATGTTGCAAACTTATTCCAACGAGGAAGTAGATATGAATTAGGTATCCTTTTGACACCTCTTTCTTTCAAGACCCAAAGAGCATGACGACACAACAGTCCACGCTGCTCGAACATCTTGCAGGCACAGACAATTTTCTCTTCTGTAGGTGTATAGTCAACTACATATACCCTATTTTTGATGTTGTCCTGTGTAGATATATGTTCAACACCATCCTCCTTTATAATATCATTAACACCACAATTGTACATGGATGCCTTTAACTCTTCCTGCAACTCATAGAAGACAGTTCGTGTGTAGATTTCAGAAGCATGTTTTTCAAGAGAAAATTGACTGATCAAAGCAGCAGAAGTGCTTTTACAGTCAGCAATCACCTTGGACTGCTCCCATCTTTGGGCATCAATGGCACTGTCAAACCTCATGTAAAACTCAACAAGTGTCAGATGAGGATTCGTGAAGTTGTTGAAGAAGTTATTCTCAGACTCAGACCTTGAAGTTTTCCTCATTAACCCTGAAAGAAAAGGGGCACGGTGGTAAGCTGGTATCCACTTCTCTCGCATCTCAAATATCTTCTGAAGCCACTCATTATCCTCAAGATTGTACTTTCTAATAAGATCCTGCCACATCTGTTCAAACTGAGTGGGGTTCTAATGGTAGGGATTCGTCACGTCCCAACCGATCAATAAATAAACCGGCAAATCCTAACTAGGGTAGATAGGGTAAGTCGGGTCGAATCCACGGGGACGGTAAGAGGCATCTAGACTAAGGTCACCCGATTACTAGACTAAGTCAACGAGCTAAGCTAAACTAAACAATGATAAGAAGGGGAGAAGGCTAGACTATGACTAAGGAAAACAAATAGGAAAACGGGCTAGGATTAGGTCGGGGTTAAAGGGGTAACGGAATGGTCGAGGAAGAACTAGAGTGAAGGAAGTAGTAGGGTAATCTAAGTGAGGTCCGGGCTCTCGCTACGTAGACCGACCTAGAGGTTTCACCTAAAACCCATCTCGGCGACACACATGACAAACGGGGTTACTAGCACGCTATAGTGGCCTAGGTCGCATCCGGGCTCTCGCTACTTAGACCGACCTAGGGTTCGTCCTCACCGGGCTCTCGCTACGTAGTGAGGGAACCAAACCCACAAACAAACTATCACCCACAAGAGAAAGGCAAGAAAAACAAGCATATGCATCTACTAGTCATTCAAGCATTTCAACAAACATGTGATATGCGTCAAACCAAGAGGAAACCCAAATCTTCCACCAACATCTCCAACAATCCCTTAATCATCCAATTAACACCCTAATCACCTTACTAACCCTAGCAAAACTCTTACTCAAACATATCTAAAAGAAAAACCAACAATAACAAGATGAATCAACTCAAACATCAAAACATATATAAACAATCTAGTGAAAACAATGAACTATGAACATAACAATCAACAAAGATGTAAACTTGGATGAAATAAACAAAGATTAAGAGTAAAAGGATGAGAAGATTATACCAAACTAGTGAAGAATGAAAAGAAGAACACTTGCATATAAAGAAAACCCAAATTCATCCACCAAGGTTGTCAATCTTGGATGGATTCTTCAAGAAATCTCTTAATACAAGATTAAACTAAGATTAAAGACTAATTACCGACTAATCTACACTAATCTAATCTAATCTAACCTAAAGTAGTCTAGGGTTTAATGTCTCATGAAGTGCATATCCTTTACATAACAAGGGAAGGGTATATATAGGGTTTAAGAATGGAAGGAGGTGAAAGGAAGTAGGCGCGGGTGAGCTGCAGCCCATCCCGGCCGGGAAGGGGTAATCCCGGTCGGGACGGGGTCGGTCCCGGTCGGGAAGCCATGCTCCCGGTCGGGATGGGCCCTGGACAGGAGCCACCTCTTTTGTGCACCTCAACCGGGACCGGTTGAGGCCATACCCGTCGGGGATGAGTCTTGTAGGCCTCCAATATGAACTTTTTGGTCCCTCCTTGGTTCTCATGGGCTTCTCACCGATTCTCGGGACTCGGGATCGGGTCTCGGAGGCTCGGGATCGACTCCAAGGCATCAAGTGATCGTTCCTAAGCTTCGTTGGCTCCAAAAAGTGTATGTATTGAGTCGGAATCGCTCCAACTCTTCACGAATGGTCTCGGGAACCTGAAACGAGCTAAAGGAAGCATAAGTAGGCCATAAACCGCTCCCAAGGAGCGATTCCACAAGGAAAATGGTACCAAAACACTACGAAATAGGCACTACAAACCACACTTATCAGGTTCACATCCTCACCCCAAACAACAACATTTAGATCCTTAAGAAAATCTGTTTCAGTGCATATTTTCGAACCCACTTTATCTGCTACTTTCTTCATTATGTGCCACATACACAATCTGTGAAATGTGTGGCTTCCAAAAACCCCCATTCACCCCAGCTTTGATTCCCAAATCCTGATCAGTAATAATGAAGGAAGGAAAAGTACCTCCCATTGCCTTTATAAAGTTTTTAAACAGCCAACTAAAGCCATTACCTGCATATGCATTGAGAAAACAATATAATAAAAATTCCTTATGTGCAGCTCATATTATCTTCAAAACACAAGTAATGACCAAGACAGCAGTCGGAAAAGCTCTTACTATTCTCTCTCCCAACAAGGCCAACAGCAAATGTGACACATTTCTTGTGATGATCTATACCCGTGAATGGAGCAAAGACCATCTTGTAATTATTCATGTTATACGAAAGACACCATATCACCAAATAACATATAGTTCTTTATCATTATAGGGTCAGCCCAAAATAAACGAGTAATTCTTTGTTCATCATCAACATCAAAGTCGAAATAAAAAGAGTCACAGAGGGCTTTCTTTTTCATAAGGATCTCAATGAACATTTGCGCATCAGAGTCCTTGATGAACTTCTTTATATCTCTACCAAAATTTTTAAAATCAACCTTTGATGCACCTACATACTTATAACCCTTTACGAACTGCTTGAACATTCTAAAAGTTTTAACGGCACCTTGGTTCACCATTGAGTTGTCAATGATCATCTTTTTGTGCAAAATGGTGAGCTTCCTTGTCTTTTTAAGGTGCATCATCGTGGAAGGTTTGTTCAAATAATGTTTATGTCGTTCGTTAAATTTTGTGATTTTATATCGCCCATCAGATGTTCTGTCTAAGATAATTCTGGCCATACAAAGAATTCTTGTTATCTCCCTTCTTTGCTGTTGTCCCTTATGTTCATATTCACCTTCTTTATTACAGACAAAGTACTTTTTTTTAACAATACCACGACTAGTGCGTCCAGTGCTCTTCCTAGCAATGAAGCCACCAGCAGTTGCATACTTGGAATAAAATGGGAATGCTTCTTCCAATTCCTTAAAAATCTGACCCACATAAGGTTTCAAATCTCTGGAACAACTTGGTATCTTCAAATCTTGCTTAGGTTCGGGAGTATCTACGTAAATTGAACACATAATATTAAATTCTACATCAAAATTATGAACAATTTTAAACATGTACAACAGATATTAAGTTATATACATCAAAGCAGCAACTGCTTTAACTATGAATAATTCTCAACATGTACAACATATATTAGTTATGTACATCAAAGCAACAACTTCTTTAACTATGAACAATTCTAAACATGTACAACAGATATTAAGTTATCTACACCAAAACAGTAAATGCTTTAACTATAAACAATTCTCAACATGTACAACAGATACTCAGTTATCTAAACCAAAGTAGCAACTTCTTTAATTATGAACAATTCTCAACATGTACAACAAATACTCAGTTATCTACACCAAAGCAGCAACTGCTTTAATTAAGAACAATTATCAACATGTACAACAGATACTCAGTTATCTACACCAAACCAGCAACTGATTTAATTATGAACAATTATCAACATGTACAACAGATACTCAGTTATCTACACCAAAGAAGAAACTGCTTTAATTATGAACATTATTCGACATGTGCAACAGATATTAAGTTGTGTACATCAAGGCAGCAATTGCTTTAAATATGAACCAAACAATATAAGATACGTTACTATGAAAACTTGAACAATTGAATTGATGAAGTAATATAAACTAAAATTGAAAAATAGATGAATTAATGAAATATTTTACCTAATATATTAGAATCGCCCATCATCGAACATGTTGTAGTTGTTTCTTGACTATTCACTGCTGATGGGAGTTGACTAAGTGCCACGGGTCGCCCGCCTGTGGCATCCTGGAATAATTCGCCCCCGGGGTGAACTGAGGGCTGCCCAGCAGGCCCACCCTGCAAAGGACTACTGAAAGCACTCCAAGACTTGCGCCTGCTCGGCAGGGTCTTGCTGTCGGCCGAGCAGGGCCACCAAGTCCCCTACGTGCTGGTTTCCAGGGTGCCCAAACCCCCAGTACGAGCAGGGGAAACCGAGGGCCCATCCGTCATTCCGCCTCAGGTAAGGGAAAGTGGGTGGATGAGGCGAGGCCACGTGTCGTCCTCATGTCCACCCATTCTCCCGCCTTTTTCCCTCTCCTCCTCTCTCTCTTGTGGGAAGGTATAAATATCCAACCATTTCCCACTTGAAAGGGGTTGGATTTTCTCTCTCTAGACTCTCACTCCTAAAAACGCCGCCTAGTTCCTCACGAGCTAGGTTCGTCAAGGCATTCCACGGACTAACTTAGGCATCGGAGAGGGTTCCCTCGGACAATCTCCGGGGCCCTGTGCGTTCATTGTGCAGGGAGCAGGCCAAGTCCGCCTGCAAGGTCCGATCATAGGAGAAGGAGAAAGGAGAGGTTGAGGGAAATCGAACGATCCACTACTTATTAACATTCCGATTACACGACCCGGATCCAAGACCCGGTTAATTGTTTCCGTGACCTAAACAATTTGGCGCCGTCTGTGGGGAAGATCTAGGTTGTACCCACGAGATTACCCACAAAATCAACCATTCTAAAACGCGAAATTAACAAATTAACCAATTACAATCAAACATGCCTGAAATCTTCGACACCAGCTCGGTGGCAAATCCGCCCAAAGCCCCCAATATGGTATGCCACCAGAAGTAACGCCCGCCACCACGATTCCTGGCGTGGGGCGAGCCAGTCTCCAGGGAGCACCGGGTCAAGGGGCAGCTACCATGGTAGGGCAGGGGAACCATCCGAGGCAAGTTCTGAACCTCACCCCTGCCCAGATGGTACAGACTGCGGCGTTCTTCTCAGCTATGTTGGATCAGGAATTTACTCCGGACGATCTGGTAGGCAGGGTCGCCACGACCCCCAGGTTGCTCCACTTTGAAAGTGGAGAAGGAACCGGGGGTACGAAGCGAACCGCCGCCAGAAATGTTCAGAGAAAAGCCAGGAAGATAGCTCAGGCGTATGCGTAGGTGCAAAGGCGAATCACGGAAGCCCGTCAGCAGCCACCTGCGCAGCAAGGGGTTGCAGGTCCTGAGGAGGCATTCTCCATTCATACCACTGAATCCACGGCCGCACGTGAAAGAAGGGTTTTATCCCAAGACCTGAGGAATAGAATGAGGCACAAGGAGCCGATGTCCAAGCGCCTGGGGGAGAAACAGGGAGATGTGTTCTCCAGGCTGACACCGGTCGAGGAAATACCGCCTGCGCCAGGCCTATCTCAGAGCCTGCAGTCCAGGCTTAACAATGGCCAGCCTCTGAGGTCCAGGCATCGCCAGGGTGATAACCTCGAACCTGCTCAGAAGAAGCGCTCACGGTATCAGTCCCCTCCTAAAGACGATGAGGCGATAAGCAGGCGCCCGCCAAGGTACCGCTTCCCTGAAAGTAGGAGACCGACCCCTGACAGAAGGGATGACCACGGTCACTATTCAGGCACGAGCAGGTCGAGAATGGTGGGCAGGCCAACCAAGACCCCGCTTCACCCTGAGGTGCAGGCGTATCCTATCCCGAAGATTAAGATGCCAACTGTAAAGTTCGACGGAACTACAGATCCGGAAGATCACCTAGCTGCGTACGAGAGTCATATGGGCATGTATGACGCCGACGACGCGGTCTGGTGCAAGATCTTTCCCACCACCCTGGTGGGCTTAGCTCAGGGTTGGTTCAGGGATCTCCCGCAGGGGTCAATCTCTTTCTTCATTGAACTGGCAGAAATGTTCCTGGACCAGTATGCCGGAAACAAAAGACGACGTCTCACCCATTTTGACCTGATGACCCTCAGGCAAAAGAAGGGCGAAACTGTCAGGGAATACCTAAAGAGATTTGACTTATCATTCCAGCAGGTGAAAGAAATTGACGACCCGACAGCAGCATATGCACTAACCAACTCCCTGCTCCCCGGCGAGATGAAAAACCAAATGATCAGGGCCCAGCTGGAGACCCTGGCCAAAGCCAGAAAGATTGCAGAGAGGTTTATGCTGCAGGAGGAATTCCACAGCCTGCCGGAGACCCCCGCAGGCCCCACCAGGCAGCAGGGGGGACCGCAGGGTGGAAGCGGTAGAAACGAATCCGGAAGGCAAAGAACTAAGGAAGGGGATACCCCTAAAAAGGAGCGCACTGTCTACCAGCCCAGGTTCGACAGTTACACAGCCCTTAACAAATCCAGGGCGGAGATCTTTGAACTGGAAAAGGAGACTGCTAAATGGAATCGCCCGAGCAAACCGCGTAGTCCAAAAGGGGACCCCAAGAAATTCTGCACTTTCCACGACTGCGTAGTCCACACCACCGAAGAGTGTCGCCACCTGAAAGACGAAATTGAGAAGCTGATCAGGAATGGCTGGTTGGCCAACTACGCAGCCAAGAGTAAATCTCAGAAAGAAGCGCCTGAAAAGCCCGAGGGCTCAGTACATAACCGCCTGGTAATCCATGTGATATCAGGGGATGCGGAAGGCCAAATCAGCCGAAGAGGTCAGAAAAGGCAAATTCGTGAGCTGAGGAACCAAATCTGCTACGCTGAAAGAGAAGGAAGCCTGAAAGGAGTAACGCTGAGCATCACCCCCGAGGATGCAGGGCGGGTGGTGTACCCCCACAGCGATCCCTTGGTGATATCCTTAGAAATCAGCAACCATATTGTGCGGAGATGCATGGTGGACACCGGTGCATACACAAACCTGCTGTACAAAGACGCGTCGACAAAATGGGCCTGGAGAAAAGGCACCTACGACCTGCCCCTGGATCATTATACCGGTTCAGCGGAGCAGGCATATTACCCATGGGGTTCATAGACCTACCTGTAACATTTGGGGAGGGGGCTACTGCCAGAAATGTCAGGGCATCGTTCGTTGTAGTGGATGCAAGGTCTGCTTACAACGCCCTAATCGGCAGGGCCACCCTGGACGAGATTGAAGCGGCCATATTAATTAGAGCCCTCACTATAGCCTATGTTACTAATTTTGGCCTAGAAGGAAAAGTGCACGGAGACCAGGAGTCGGCCAGACAGTGCTACTCCGTGGCCCTGCAAACTCACGAAAGTGAAAGAAAAGGAAAGAGAAAAGCCGACAGTTCCCCCAGTAGGGAGGGCGAGATTCCAGCCGGTAATCAGGCGTCAGACCACCTGGAACCTGGGGGAGAGAGCATGCTGGTGGACCTGGAGCCAGGGAGGCAAGTCCTTATAGGGGCTGACCTGGAAGAGTCCTACCAGGCGGAACTGGTTAAGCTGTTGAAAGAGAACAAGGACGTATTCGCCTACTCGGCGGATGAAATGCCAGGGGTCGATCCAATGTGTATCGTTCACAGGCTGAACGTAAACGCGGACGCCCGCCCTGTGAAGCATAAAAAGCGGAATATGTCCGCAGAGAAAGACGTGGCAATCAAAGAGGAAATTGAAAAACTTCTGAAAGCAGATTTTATTGAGGTTTGTGACTACCCGGAGTTGCTGGCGAATGTAGTCATGGTCAAAAAATCATCAGGCGCATGGAGAATGTGCGTGGACTTTACGAACCTCAACAAAGCGTGCCCGAAGGACTGCTACCCACTCCCCAGGATCGACCAACTGGTAGACGCTACCAGTGGATATACTATGTTGAGCTTCCTGGATGCCTTCTCAGGGTATCATCAGGTGTACTTATGGCAGCCGGACAGGGTGAAGTGCGCATTCATCACTAGTTCAGGCACCTACATGTACAAGATGATGTTATTCGGGCTGAAACGCAGGGGCCACGTACCAACGCCTGGTCAACAAGGTGTTCGAGGGTCAAAAGGGCAGGAACATAGAAGCCTATGTCGATGACGCCATTGTAAAGAGCAAGGGAGACAATGAGCACCTGGCAGACCTGCGGGAGACCTTCTCCTCCCTACGCGCCTACAAAATGAAACTCAACCCGAAGAAGTGCACATTTGGGGTTCGTTCTGGAAAGTTCTTGGGTTTCTTGGTCAGCTCTCGAGGGATAGACGCTAACCCCGAGAAAGTTCTGGCTGTTCTGGACCTTCCTGAACCCAGGACCATCAGGGACATCCAACGTCCGACAGGCCGCATGGCTGCCCTGGCACGATTCATCGCCAGGTCAGCAGACAAGTCAACCCCATTCTTCAAAATACTGAAAGGCAACAAGCAATTCAAGTGGGAGGACGAGCAAAACGAAGCATTCGGACAATTGAAAGAGCATTTAAAGAAACTCCCCACCTTGGCAAGGCCAGTGGCAGGGGAGAAACTCTTCCTCTACATCGCTGTAACTAATGTGACAGTCAGCGCGGTCATCTTGAGGGAAGAAGCAGGCGCTCAGCAGCCCATATATTTTGTAAGTCATGCCCTGGGGGCAGCAGAGAAAAATTATCCTATGGTCGAAAAAGCAGCTTATGCGGTCGTCATAGCAGCCAGAAAATTAAGGTAGTACTTCGACGCACACCCTATCGTGGTATTGACAGACCAGCCCTTAGAGAAAGTGCTAGAGAAATTTGAAAACTCAGGCAGGCTGCTAAAGTGGGCTATTGAGTTGAGTGGACTAGGGATAACATACCAATCAAGGACAGCCATCAAAGCCCAAGCCCTGGCCGACTTTCTAGCAGAGTGCTCCCACTCTGAGGAGGATAGCCCAACCGCCGGCGAGTGGATAGTATACACCGATGGGTCCTCCACGACTAATGGAGCAGGGGCCGGAGTCGTATTGACCAGCCCAGAGGGGACTGACTTTGAGCATGCACTCAGATTTGTCTTCCCCGCGTCAAACAATGAGACTGAGTACGAAGCAGTGCTCGCAGGCGTCAACCTAGCCAAAGCCGCAGGCGCGGAGCGGATTGTCCTGGCAACAGACTCCCAGCTCATCGCCAACCAGATCAATGGAGAGTATGAGGTCAGGGACCAAACGATGGCCGCGTACCTGGAAATGGTAAAGAGGGAATTGTCAGGCCTGAAATCGTATGAAATCAGACAGATCCCTCGATCCCAGAACAATCGGGCGGACGCCCTGTCAAAACTGGCTAGTTCCAGCCTGCAGGATATAAGGAGGTCGGTATGGGTGGACGTCATCCAGGAAAAATCTACCGTCCCCTGCCAAACCGTCGGCGCAGTAAAGGAGGCAGGGCCTGGAGATTGGAGGACCCCCATCATCCTGTTCAAGAAACACGGAATTTTACCGACTGACCCTGTACGGAAAAGAAAAATGCCGGCAAGGGCTGCATGGTTCATCCTAATGGGAAAAGATTTGTACAAGAAATCTTTCTCGTCCCCCCTGCTTAGGTGCCTGGGGGCAGAGCAGGCGGCGGAGGTATTGGATGACATCCACTCTGGCATATGTGGCCATCACATAGGAGGAAAGTCGCTGACACACAAGGCCTTGAGAGCAGGATACTACTGGCCGACCCTGCTGGCCGACGCCAAAGACTTGACTCAAAAGCGTAGGAAATGTCAGCTTTTCGCCCCATCCATCCATGCCCCGGCCCAAGAACTCAGGCCAATCCTATCCCCCATCCCCTTCGCTCAGTGGGGGATGAACATACTAGGACCTTTTGCGGTGGCCACCGGGGGCAGAAAGTTCTTAATCGTGGCTATCGACTACTTCACCAAGTGGGTGGAAGCTGAGGCAGTGCCTAACATTACTGAGCCTGCAGTCAGGAAGGTGATATGGCGGAATATCATCACTAGATTCGGCCTGCCAAAAATGCTAGTGTTTGATCATGGAAGACAATTCGATAACGACCCCCTGAGAATCTGGCTGGAAGGCCATGGCGTCGCAGTTGCTTACTCTGCCGTCTGCCACCCTCAAACCAACGGACAGGCAGAGGCAGCCAACAAACAGATCCTGAATGGCCTTAAGATGATAGTAGATAACCTCAAGGGCAGATGGGCCGACGAGCTCCCCAGCAAACTCTGGTCAATCCGGACCACCCGAAAGGAATCTACGGGCCAGACCCCGTTCGGCCTGGTATATGGTGCAGAGGCTCTATTACCAATCGAGGCCAGGATCCCTTCTCTATGCTCCCTACAATACGACCAGGCTGAGAATGAAGTAGCAATGGCTGATGCCTTAGATCTGGTCGGTGAGGTGAGGGAGGAAGCCAGTGCCAATATCGTCGCCTACCAGCAACGAATGAGGAAGGCGTACAATAAGAGAGTGCATCAGAGAAATTTTCAGATGGGTGATCTAGTCCTCAGAAAAACACAGGCTGTGGGAAAATCGAAAGAGCACGGCAAACTAAGCGCTAACTGGGAAGGTCCATACCAAGTAACTCAAATCTTTGGGCCAGGCACGTATAGAATCGCCAATCTTGAGGGCCAAGAGTTGACTGCTCACTGGAACGCAGACACCCTGAAGAAGTATTATGTCTAGCAAAATCTTAAGATAGTTTTCGTTTCCTGGAAAATTGGCGGAGAACGGTCAAAGAATGTCGACGGCTCCGACCACCCTTGTGTTAAATTTTTACAAAGAAATGAAAGAAGTTCAAGTCTATACTCGTTGCCTGTTCAAACTTGCGTTTTCACACACAAACGAGCAGGGGGCAATAGGGGGAGGCCCCCCTGTTGCCAGAACCAAAGAAAACGGACCCCCCCAACAAAATCAAAAGCCTCCCTGCTTGCCCCTGGGCAGGCAGGGGGCAGGCCCCTGGACTTTGATCAAAAGCCAGGGACGGGCCAGATGAACAAGGACTGGGGGCAGGCCCCCCAACCTTGTATAAAAAACGCAAAATGTCCCCCTGCTTACCTCTGGGCAGGCAGGGGGCAAGCCCCCTGGACTTTGATCAAAAGCCAGGGACATGCCAAATGAACAAGGACTGGGGGCAGGCCCCCCAACCTTGTATAAAAAACGCAAAATGTCCCCCTGCTTACCTCTGGGCAGGCAGGGGGCAAGCCCCCTGGACTTTGATCAAAAGCCAGGGGACAGGCCAAATGAACAAGGACTGGGGGCAGGCCCCCCAACCTTGTATAAAAAACGCAAAATGTCTCCATGCTTACCTCTGGGCAAGCAGGGGGCAGGCCATACTCTATGGAAAACAAAGCAAGCAGAAATAAAGGACAAATATTCGTAAATCGATTCAGGAAAGAGTAACATTGTTTCAACAAAACCCAAAATAAAGATCCGAAAAAGCCAGAGCATTACAGGCAAGCTGGCCATACTAAGGCTCAGCACAAAAGTTAAGAGTTATCATCAAAGAAAAAAGCCTAAGCATCAGGCGCATCCTGGCTGGGACCAGCAGTCTCCTTAGGGGCTCCGGCCGCCAGAGCTTCATTCTTGGCAGAATAAAGGTTCCGGAAAGCATCCTCGTCAAACACAGGAAACATTTCCTTGATCACCTCCATAACAAGCTCCAAGGAGGAAGTAGCCCCATTCTCAAAGCTCAAGTCTGCGGCAGCTTCAACTTCCTTCAGGATGGCATCTTTCTCATCTTGCCACCCAGTCTGAGCTTGTTTGAAATCTGAGTTGGCCTTGGATAGTTTCTCTTCCAAATCAGCTGCTCTCTTCTTGAAATGCTCCATCTCAGCCAGGGACATTGTAGCGCGCTCCATTGCCAGGCGACTCTCCTTCAGCTCCACCTCCAGCTTTGACGCCTCCCTTACAGCCTTCTCCCCTTGGAGTTTCCACTGATTGGCCTGCCCCTTCGCTTCCTCCAGCTCGCTCTCTTGCTTTGTCAGCTTTTCCTTCAAGCTAATGATCAGGGTCACATCCCTTTCAACCATAGCTAGGCGATCAGGAGGAGGGGCCCCAAGGGTGACAGTTAGCTCCTCATCACTTAGGCGGCTGAGGGCCGCCAGCTCGGCAGAGGCCTGTAGCACCTTGGAAGTGCGCTGTATGTTTTGAATCACCTGGTTGGAGGTAGTAGTTATAGACTTGGTAAGGCGGTCCGCCAAGACAGTACCAGAATCCGAAAGCAGGCCTGACACATCAACACTGTCGCCTGCAGTACAGTGGAACTCCACATTTTCCTCCAAGAGAGAACTGCCCGGGACGTCGTGAGCAGGGCGTTTCGCCTCGGGGGTCTCCACATCAGCCTCCAAGTCAACCATAGGCACAGCCCCCGGGGTCTCCCTGTTCCTTTTTCTCCTGTGAACTAAGGGAGCACTCTCTCTAGTCTGCTCAGAGTCCGCAGGGTGTGACCCCTGGGAAATGTGAGTCCCGACAGGGGAACCGCCCTGCCGGTGAGCATGGGAAGGAGTCGCCACAGAAGTAACTTCAGCTTCCCCACCCTGGGCATTGGGGGAAGGAGCCGCCGGTTTTAGCCGGGGAGGAAAAGGGAGTCGTCGGCCAGAGGCAAATTCCTTCACAAACCTCATTAGATTCTTCTCTCCTTTCTTGAAATTGGAAGGAAGAGAGGGGCACTTTGAAGTAACAATAAACTCCTCGGACAGGCCAAGCCTCCTCACCTGCTTCCTTGTCCAAAGGCGAGAAGCAGAACCTGCAAGGCGGATAAACAACCAGTTAAAGAAACAGGGATGGAAACCTCGAGAAACATCAGGCAAATTGAAGCCCCTAAACTACCTTCAAGACCGGGGATCAGGCCCAGCGGGGTCAGATATTCATCCGTGGTAATGAGATCTGCGTGAGGAAGCCAGAAAGCAGGCTCATTAGGGGGAGGCCCCTCAGTAACCTTAAACTTCTCGACTAAACTCTCGTCTGCCTGGCTCAGCTTCACCTTTAGATCTTTCCCCCCGACGCCCGGATGGTATTCTTCACGAGTTTCCATACGGGTATGCACATGGTTCCTAAAGTGCCTAGGGATCCGCCACCCTGAGGCACTATGTACATATAGAAAATTGTCCTTCCAGTCTTTCAGGCTGTTTAAAGCCGGCCAGACTAGAGCGTATTTCTTTGACTTTAAAATAGACCGGTACCAAGGAGAATCATCCCCCCTTGATGAAGATACCATTTGTAGCCAAGTCATGGCGCGCAGGGCATCAATAGAAGGCCCTTCCCCATGAAAGAGGCAAGTCCAGGTGTAGGCCACCAGGGTCCTAATCGCCGAAGCTGTCAGCTGAGCAATTGCCACGTTCATCCTCCTAAAAACCTCCTCCAAGAAGGGGTGTAGATGGAATCGTAGGCCGAATTCCAGGCTCTTATGGTAAACGGCCACACAACCGTCGGGAGAGCAGCACACCGTGTCTCTCTCCCCGGGAATTATAACGGTGTATCCCTCCCCAAAGTGATAAAACTTCTCGATTTCCCCAGCAGGATTGCTCTCCAAAATCAGGTCTCGGTTCTTGGTTTCAGGGTAGGTTCTCAAAGGAATTAGGTATTTGCTTTTATCCAAGAAATACTTTCTCCCCTTCTCCCTGGGAACAAGGCCAGCAATGGTAGTGGGGTCTATCTCCAATGTGTCGTCGTCGGAGTCGACAACGTCAAAAGGAGCGGGTTCAGGTGAGTTGGCACCCCCATCTTCCTCGGGGCGGTTTCCCCCGCCGGGTCTGACCCCAGAGGAAGAGGCTAAGTCAGATCTCCCCCCTCTCCTACCCTCCGTCCCTCCGGACGACGGACTAAAAGAAAGAGCGCGAGCGCGAGAAATACTATTTCGTGAAGAAGTATGAGAAAAAGGAAGAAAAACGAAGAGTTGGAATCAAGATTCTAACCTAGAAAGATGACCGTCGCTGAAAAAATCCGAAGTTAGGCGTTCCTCAAAGTCTTGAGAGAGTTCTCAGCAGCAAGGAGAGTGAGGAAGTAGCAAAGGTTTGAGTTTCGAAAATGTTAAAAAGGGAATTAGGGGGAGGAGAATGGGCTTATATAGGTCTGGGCAACTGAAGGGTCACCTTTCTCTGCAAAGCTCTCCCCGCAAATTACCCCCCACGTGTCACGTTTCTAACAACCAACCTCCTCTTCCCAAGAAAAGCCTCGAGAAGACAAAAGGCGTCAGAGGGCTAACACCTCCCCAATGACGTCACTCCCTTTAAAAAAAAACACGCAAACAAACAATAATAATAAACCGCCTGATCTTTTTTTTATTAGAAAAAGCCCAAAAATGGGCAAGTTACAAAGCCTGGCCGAATTACAAAAAGAGCCAGGGAGCCTGGCTCAACCTGCCTGCCTGACAAAGGCAAGCCTAGTCATCGTCAAAACATGGGGAATAATCCCCAGGGCTATAATACCCCCCTGCGTCGGAACCCCAATCCCAGTCATCTGAGTCTGTAAAGGGGTCAGCAGACTCGTCGTCCTCATTCCAGCCAGAAGAGTGGCCCTGGCCGTCGCTGTCTTCGGAGTCACAACTGCTAACATCCCAATCCCTGCCATAGGGGACTGTCCGAGCATTATCGCAGGAACCACAGCCGACCTTCGCTAAGGGAGAGGAAGGACCTGATTCCGGAGAAGAAGTTAGTTTCGAGCAGTTGGGGTCAAACTGCTCAGGATGCAGCCAGGGGAAGCATTCATGGCATCCCCTGTCAAAGCAGCCCCCTCCCTGGGGGCAACGCTTGAACTTAGAAGCAGCCGGCGAAGCCCTCTTGGGACGCTTACCTGCCCTGACACGCGCTTTTCTCCCAAGTTTCCTACGAAGTCGGGTGCTGAATTGCCGGCTACGGCGAAGGGCACAGAAGGACATCCTGTGATACCTTAGTCTCCAACCTCCTTTCCAGCGGCGGGTCAACACCCGGGCCCCGCGATGAAGGAGAATTTTTGTAATCCATGACATGTTTTCTTTGGGGAATAAGAAAGATAAGAATGAATTATGAAGAATGGCAAGAGGAACAGAATTTATACAAGGAACTAAGGCTGTGCATTAATGGTGCTTCAACCACCCCTGTAAGAGGAAGCGACCAATCATAGGATCTGCGCGTCACCCGAGAATCCGCTTTGCGAGAAGTAATCATTACTAGAAGAACATCCCAACCTTCCTTGTCATAACCAATGCGCTTGGACCTCCAACCTCGGGAACAAGCAACGCATTAAATACAAGGGAGTCCAAAAGTCAACTGCACCCCATCTCGTGAGACGCCTGCCAAGAGGAAGACCCTGCCTCCCTCTGGCCGGCGTGGGCCAATTGATGGAAGTTGACTAAGTGCCACGGGTCGCCCGCCTGTGGCACCCTGGAATAATTCGCCCCCGGGGTGAACTGAGGGCTGCCCAGCAGGCCCACCCTGCAAAGGACTACTGAAAGCACTCCAAGACTTGCGCCTGCTCGGCAGGGTCTTGCTGTCGGCCGAGCAAGGCCACCAAGTCCCCTACGTGCTGGTTTCCAGGGTGCCCAAACCCCCAGTACGAGCAGGGGAAACCGAGGGCCCATCCGTCATTCCACCTCAGGTAAGGGAAAGTGGGTGCATGAGGCGAGGCCACGTGTCATCCTCATGTCTACCCATTCTCCCGCCTTTTTCCTTCTCCTCCTCTCTCTCTTGTGGGAAGGTATAAATATCCAACCATTTTCCACTTGAAAGGGGTTGGATTTTCTCCCTAGACTCTCACTCCTAAAAACGCCGCCTAGTTCCTCACGAGCTAGGTTCGTCAAGGCATTCCACGGATTAACTTAGGCATCGGAGAGGGTTCCCTCGGACAATCTCCGGGGCCCTGTGCGTTCATTGTGCAGGGAGCAGGGCAACTCCGCCGGGAAGATCCGATCATAGGAGAAGGAGAAAGGAGAGGTTGAGGGAAATCGAACGATCCACTACTTATTAACATTCCGATTACACGACCCGGATCCAAGACCGGGTTAATTGTTTCCGTGACCGGAACAACTACATTCAAAAAACGAATCACGGCATAAATAACTTAAGAATCAGATTTAAAATATGAAATTGAATTTTATAATACATAGAATTTTTCTGACCTAAATCTGAAGTAATTGAAGCTGAAATTGAAGGTTTTTCATTTGTATCTAATTTTCGACGCTTTGATGAAGAATCAGTCGCCATTGAAGATTCAGAATTACTAGCCATTGAAGGTGCAGAATTACACGGCAATGAATTTCAGAGGTTTTCAGAGTAGAGAGAGAAAGTAGTAGTGTTGAAATGATAGGGTTTTAGAAGGTGGTGAGGAGCAGCGCGTGTTTTTTAATCTTTTAATATGGATCGTTAGATCAGATCTTAATCTAATGGTCCAGATGCTCCCTCTATAGGTGTAAGGAGTTGCCCTGCCTCACCGGAGCCCTCCTCTATATATATATATAGGGATGGGATCCCATTCGAACCTTACTTCGGTACGAACCGTCCGAACTAACCTTTAAAGACTCCGGTTACACTTTTAAGGATCCCAATTACACTTTTAAGGTTAAAACAAACATAAGAGTAATTGGTGTCCCATTATTCCCATAATTTTTGAATAATTTGTAAGTAGTTACAAATTACATTCTTTAATGATCCCATTACCTTCTCATTTTTTGTTTTTTCTCAAAAGTGTAACTGACGTCACCAAAAGTGTAACTAGTTAAACCTAAAAAGTGTAAGATATATATATATATATATATATATATATATATATATATATATATATATATATATATATATATATATATATATATATATATATATATATATATATATAGAAGTAAGATCTTTTACCTCCCTTTCATTTTTTGTACAATTTACCACCCTTCCACAGCCATTGGATTTTGTAAGATCAATGTCTAAGATTAAATCTTTCATCCCATGTAAAACCCTATTCCCCCCTTCCCCTCTTCACGTTTATGTCAGTTTCCAAAATTTCCATTTTTCATAAACTCACTTTAATTACTCAATTTCATTTTTAATTGCTCAAGTAATTTTGTTTCAATTCAAGATTAAATTTTCAGGTTAATCTAATTTCATCTTCTAACTCATTAATTTTTTTTCGTACGTTTTTTTTTAATTTTTTTAATTTTGAGTTTCAGTTTTATCGACTTCGATACTGTAATTTGTTCGATTTTTGCACCAATCTTGCTAACGTTGTCGTCGTCGTCGTTGTTGTTAATTTTAGTAATATAGTTTTTCGTTCGATTTTGAGTGATTTTTAGCGTTTTCTGTGTTATTCTACATGTTTCGATAAATTGTCTGAGTAATTTCTACATTTTTATTTACAAGAATGAAAATTGAAATTATGAATATTACAATACATGAAGATGAACAATGAAATAGTTGAATATTAACATTGAAATAACTACATATAATTACAGTTATTTGAATTCTAACATTATTTGAGTAAGTACTTTCTGCATCTTTGCTTACATTATTTTTTTGTATTCGCATCTCGCATCTGAACTTGAAAGCTTTTCTTCGATTTTTTTTGTATTGAATGTTTGTAATGTACGATTTTTTTGTATTGAAATTGAGCATCTGAACTGCAATTTTAATGCTTTTCTTCGA
Source organism: Agrostemma githago (assembly GCA_958450325.1). NCBI lineage: Eukaryota > Viridiplantae > Streptophyta > Magnoliopsida > Caryophyllales > Caryophyllaceae > Agrostemma > Agrostemma githago. Next base: position 28,999,590 of record OY288245.1, read on the forward strand.
TTTTGATGAAATCCTCTCGCATAATAATTTTCTATATGATTTTAATGCAATTTCTTCGATTTCGGTTTCTTCGATTTTAATGCATGTCACTGCAATTTCTTCGTCATGAATACTGCATCAATCGTCAATATGTTGTTTACTGTATTTCGTTTACTATATTCCGTTTGATTTCGTCAATCTGCTGTTTTAATAAAATAATTTCTGGATTTTTGATTACAAGATTAAAAATTGAAATTATGAATATTGCAATATTTGAATATGAACAATAAAATACTTGAATATACACATTGAAATAACTACATATTATTTCATAGCATGAATTTATGGTTTTGGTACATTATTATTACTACGAAATACCCAATTATTTTATTATGTTATTCGAGTTATTGTATACTATTGTTGCGGTTATTCTATATTATTCTTAAAGTTATTTCATTATATTAGTTACTATGTTTTATAACCAGGGTTATTTTATAGTGTTTTTATAGTTATTCTATAGCACATATGTGATTATTGTACGGTAACTAACCTCCTCTATATTTTTGCCGTTCAGTGAAGTGTCTTTTACTTGGTGTACCATAAATGATATGCAAGATGATTCATCCCAATACAATAACATGAGTTATCCATTACAATAACTATGTTTCTACATTGGACTAATAACTACGTAAAATCAGATAGCATTATTTTAAAACTGATTATATTTGAGTGTCAGCCCAATATAATAACATGAGTTATTCATTACAATAACTGAGTTTCTACTTTATAATAACTACGTAAAATCAGATAACATTATTATAAAGTTAATAATATTTGAATTTCATCTCAATACAATAACACGAGTTATAATAACTGAATTTCTACATTGGAATAACTACGTAACATCAGATAAAATTATTCTAAAATTTATTATATTTGAGTTTCTACATTGAAATACAATAACACAAGTTATTATATTTGTTTCATCTCAAGTTATTTGTTATATTATTATATTTGTTTTAATCAAGTTAACTCAAGTTATTTGTTATATTATTGTAGACACCCGCATTTTGACCGCCAGGTGTCTATGGCAGTTTCCAAAAAACACCCGATGATGATCGGACGCTAACGTGTTTCTATGCGCACGGATACGGGCTCAAATCCATTAATCGTTGGCTAACACACTTACGGAGTACAAACTCACCAAACGGACCTCAAATCCAGGCCTAGTGGATCATTCCGAGTCAAACAAGACTAATTTGGGCCGAAACTGACACCGGAATTAAAACCGACTTTTCACGATTGGGTCAACCCCGGTCAAAGTCGCTTCCGAGACACACAAAACAACCCATCATCAAGCAATCAAAGTCGAGGTCCAAAACAAAGGACCCGTGCAACCCGACTGGGCCACTCGATCGAGTGACCCACCCACTCGATCGAGTGGGCTTGTTTCAAGCCCGACGGCAGGCTTCACGGGCCACTCGACCGAGTTAGCCCTATACTCGGTCGAGTAACCCTAAACCGGTGCCCTAGCCATGCCTAGATAAGCAACCCCCATGTAACACAATTACACATCTTCAAGACTTCAAACACTTCAAACCCTAGCACATCTACACACACTTCAAACCCTAGAGCAACTTTCACAACCCTAATAAAACCCTAGAAATTCTACACTAGCAAAAACCCTAAACCTAGTTTTAGGAATCAAACCCGAGCCACCACAACTTAGCCTCCATACACCTCGAAGACTCTTGTGTTAAAGCCACGGTTACGAGTCCGCACCGAGACAAGAACATGTAGGTTGAGGGTGACAAACCTCTTTCTTCTTCTCTTCCTCCTCTCGTCGTCCATCTTCTTTTTTTCGTCTTTTTTCGTTTTGTTTATTATTTTTTATCTTATCGTTATTATCGCATTCTAGTATCGCATATTCATCAATTTTTAAATCAATTTTAATAAGGGTCGAAACCCGTTGACGCGGATCCGACATCACCATCCCTCGGGATTTATTTCGATGTCGGAAAAGCCGAGGGAATCAAGTTTTCTTTATTCAGGTAAAGCGTCGATTTTAGATTCGATATCAATTCCATAATTGGATATCGAATCTAACAATCAAGTTACATAAATTAATTAACGTGATTTGTTCATATCACGATAATTAATTTAAGACGACTAAAATTAGTTTTTTTATTTATTTGCACTCTAATATTCCATATCGATTCAATAATCGAATATGAGATATAACGAGTATTCAAAATTAGAATCGGGTATAAATTCAACAATATTTATATTCGGTTTAGCAAAATCAACGATTTATAAAAAACCCGAATCGAGCATAGGTCACGCAATACTTATGCCCAATTCGGTAAAACCATCGATTCATCAAAAATCTAAAGCAATTTCGAAAACCAACATAAAATTGCAAACGAATTACATTTCGTACAGATGCCACTCGATCGAGTGACATCACAAAATTGAGTCAGAATGCATGTCACGACCACCACTCGGTCGAGTCTCACAGTGACTCGATCGAGTGGCCATGTACTCGGCCGAGTTGGTCAATAACTCGGCCGAGTACGGTCTGTAGCGCAAACAGAATCGTCTTTTACGGGTCCACTCGATCGAGTCCATCGACCACTCGATCGAGTGACCTCATAACGACTAAAACAACAAGTCGTACATTATTCTATTTTCAAACTCGATAGTATTTTACGACTTAGGTCAACACGTGTTTAATCAATCATGTGTATTACTATCTTTTCAAACCATGCATCATCATATTTGCATCTTTTCAATTCAATTCAATATTCACACAAACCGTTATTATTCGTTATATCATTGCATCATTACTAACGCGTTTGTTTTTTCCCTTGTCAATTTAATTATTGTTCGTTTATTGTACTAAATGAACCCACATGCTAAAATTTCACTTTGACGTAGAATTAATTGCATTAAATTGACTTAGAAACCCGTTTCAATTCCATTCACATGTTTAGGGAAAATAATCTTTGCATATCATTTTTCCGTTTTACTAACGCGCGTATTGTAAGTCATTCGAATTCTTAGTAGAGGCCGCTAATGTGCGGGCGGGGTTGGGTGTCCTTTGTGGGCTTCCCAACACGTAACCTCACCCCTTACTCAGAACCTCGGTTTCCGGATGCCCGAAACCGTTGGCGCACGAGAGTCATTCAATACACGGTATCCGATAATGTCGGTATCGGTATCAAATGCAAAGGGACGAGCCCAATAAACTCTGACATCGGAAATGGGCCGTATTTCGTATACGGCCCACTACGACATAGAGTGGGCTCGAATGGTTCCGAATAACCACAAAATTCGGTGGCGACTCCACATAGACCTAAATTTCAATTCGATCCATTCTCATATGGAGATTCATTCGCCTCCCCAAACCCGCGCGTGGCCGCGTCGGGGTGGACCTATGTCATGTCCACAATTTGGCGACTCCGCTGGGGATTAACTGATGCGTGACTTACCATCGGCATCCTCAGGGTGAGACTCGAATGGAAATCGTTTGACAAATACAATACGCGTTTTAGTTTTACGGTTCATGCATAACCCATATTTTCCCGGGTCGGTACTCGCGACCGACGTCCCACTATACCGTTGATGTACTCCAATATGGATATGTCAAAAGGTGTCCATAGTCGATTCGAGTGGGTTTCGCGGCATGTTATAAGATCAACTCGACTTAGGAAGTCCGTCCCGATTAACGTCTAGACTATGTACACTGGTATAGATCCTCTATAGACCGACCGAGACTTAGTATAGAGCATACATGGCATCGTTATAATGCTTGTGTGACTACGTTCTACTTGGTTTCCGAGTCGTCAACTTTTCAAAATTGCATCCTTTTCAAACTATTCGATTTCAAAACCCGGGACACATACCGAATTTAGGACTTATGATTTTTACTCAAAATAGCCTATTTTCTAGACGGTATGCTGCCCAACTCAAAACTCAAAAATCATTTCAAACTGTCAAAACCCTCGGCCCAATACCTTTTTTTCGTTTTTTCGAAAATTGGGCCTTCAACCTAGTTTTCTCGGACCCTTTTCAAAAATCATCAATTTTCAAAACCTTCTACTTCTAGGACTTCCCATATTTAGCAGTGTCGGGTCGTGTCTTAAGTTTTCAAGGTCCGTAGCGTTGAAACTCTGTCGATCTTACATCACGAGTTTCTCCCCTATCCCAGTCCGCCTTATTAGACTAAGGCAAGGCCCACCTACGTAGGACATACTCCTACAAAGGAGGGTCCGTCTACACAATCGAGTCTAAAAGTCTGGGGATGTCTCACATGGACCTTCCTTCGAGCAGGACTCGGCCCACATGCCGAACTCTAAGGGAGGCTCACCTTTCACAAGTCACCCGTCTAGGTGTGTTTTCCGAGTCAACCTTTTACAAGGCATAGCCCGATAACAAAAGGTTCACGGTCCTTACGTCTAAGGGTCACTCGTCAACACTCGAGTCTTAACAAAATCTTCAATCCCACTTGGGGGCTACCCCTTAACTTGGCAATCAATCACGGTTGCCCTAAGGGTCATGTCTTACACGTGTCTCACGTACTCCACTTTCGAGTCACTTAGGTGTCACACCAGCTAAGTCCTTAGTCTCACTTGGGGGCTATTCTCCGACGGAATGACTAATCACAGTCACTCCGAGAATCGTACCCTACACATTTGTCTTAGGGGAGTCTAACCCGAGTCAAACTGGGGCCGTCCCTCCTCTTGCGCTATTTCCTATGCCTTGGTGAGTTTGAGTTCCGAAGCAACCTCTCTGATTTCGTGGTGCTCTTACAGATAGGCCACCCGAAACCAGACGCCAACGCAAGTTGGATGAATGAAAAACGTTCTGACCAAGATCGAGACCCAACTGGCTGCCATCCAGGCTAACTAAGCTACTTTATCCACCCGCCTAAGCACCGTGGAGAAAACGGCCCCAGTTGAAGGAGCTGAGCCCACTGGGCCCATAGCCGAGTTTATCAGTGTTGTTCGAAGGCTCGAAGAGCAAGTCAACTTATCGACGAACAATTCAATCCACACTGAAAATTCTCGTTCCTACTCACCTTTGAATGACGAGCTACCTGCCAACCTCAACCTTACAGGAATTCCAATGTTTGAGGGTACTGGAGACCCGGTCCATCACATCCGGGCTTTCAAAGATTTCATGGCGGTCCAAGGGGTAAAGTCCACCATGTTTAAGCACTTATTCCCTTCCTCCCTCCAGAAGCACCCCAAAGCCTGGTACTACAGGCTCGATTCCAAGAAATACCCGACCTGGGATGACGTGGCAACAGAGTTCGCTCGGAACTACGCCGATAATATCGAGATCCAGACTACAATGCGTACTCTGGAAGTCATGGCCCAAGAGCCCAAAGAAGGGTTCACTAAATATCTTCAAAGATGGAGGGTCGAGAGTGTAAAGTTGGTAGACAAGCCCAACGAGAAGACACTAGTGGAGGCATTCATCAACAACCTCCTACCTTCTTACCGCGTCCATCTTAGGTATGCCGGCATTTCAAACTCTGCCGTACTTACCGAAATGGGCATTATAATTGAAGACGATCTTCGATATAATGAAGATCTGGGCGAAGCTTCTACTGAAGGCTATACTGGACATCAACTCGAGTCCTTAGAAGCCGACGACTAATGACAACATTATCCGAGAGTCCAGATTTGATTTAAGTCCGAGTTTGAGTCTGAGTCTAGGATGTTCTATTCCAAAGTCAAAGTCAAAGTCAGAGTCAGAGTCAGTTGTATTCTGTCCTCTTTTCTCAAAATTCAATAAAATCAGCTTTCAATATTCTTTCTCATATATACTTTCCTTACGTGTTTCCGAGAACATGATGAACACCATCATACACTGTGAGCACACGCACCTGACTATTATAGGCACATCTATAATGACTGCAGGAAACCGAGCCCGTGTTTTCTTTTTTACCTATTCCGTGTCTGGTATAGAAAAACCACATAACTACCCGTAGCAGGAGCGGTATCGAATCCTATGACAAATCTAGGTAATCTCCTGGTTTGGGTTCAAGACGGGAGGCAAGCCCATTTCCCACAATAAAACACCCCTCTAATAAGACTGACCAATCCCTACCTTAGGTGTTAGTCTGACCGGCAAAAAAAAAACGAAAGAGCACTGGACAAAAAAAAAGGGCCAAAACAAAAGCAGGCCATCATCATTAAATTCAGAATACCCATGACCGTGGTCAACGGTCAATTCAAGTGAAAGCCCCACGACCAGGGTACGGTCAAAATTATCAAAACCCATGACCGCGGCTAAGAGGTCAATCAAAAAATCAAATACCCATGACCGTGGTCAACGGTCAACTCAAGTGAAAATCCTTTGACCGTGGTACGGTCAAATTCAAAATTATCAATACCATCCAATAGGGGAGTGACAATCAAGCTGGTCAGCTAACACCACGTCTAGCCTTCCCAAATTACAACCCTTAAGACCTTCCCGAAACCCAGGCCAGAGACAGCCCGGAATTTTGAGAATTCAAGCTCCATATGATACCCCTAACAATTAGGGCCAGACATCGAAACCAGATCCCGCCTTATCAAACCGTCTCTCGAAGCCTTAGCTCCACATAACCGAGCTCCAGATTTCGAGTTATCAAGGCCATTTACTTCATTATCAAATCGGCTCTCGTAGCTTTAGCTCCACAGAACCGAGCTCCAGATTTCGAGTTATCAAGGCCATTTACTTCATTATCAAACCGGCTCTCGAAGCCTTAGCTCCACAGAACCGAGCTCCAGATTTCGAGTCATCAAGGCCATTTACTTCCTAACACCACATTCCCAAATACATCAAATCCCGAGAGCAAAACTCGTTAAAATCCCCGAGAGCAAAACTCGTTAAAATCCCCGAGAGCATAACTCGTTAAAATCCCCGAGAGCAAAACTCGTTAAAATCCCCGAGAGCAGAACTCGTTAAAATCCCCGGGAGCAAAACTCGTTAAAATCCCATCCCAATTCTTCACATCCAGACCAGTTACCAACCCCGAACACGGGAACTCAACTTGCAGTCAGCATAGAACATGCCCAAATAGTTCACACCACCTCTGTGGGCTACCCCCGAGAGCGCTCACAGTCACAGGATTAATATCCTAATCATTCAAGCCCTTTGATCAAGACATCACTGGGAATGCACCTAGCCTACACCATCGCTATGGCTAGTTACACACAAAGTCCTATTAGACTAGGCACCATAATATATCTTTCAACACTGAACTACGACATGGTTTGATTTCACCGCACGTGATTACGTAGGCAGCCTTTCAGCAGAGGCACAACCACCCACATTGACACACATTCAAAAAGCATTATCATTCCGGGCACGACACTGTCATGTTCTCAGCAGCTAGCTTTGTTATCCTGGGGGCTTTTCTTAGACAGAAGACCTCCATCTACTCACAAAATCCAGATAAATACTTTCAAAATCTAGCCTCCTTTCTGTAGTGCGTCCTAGTACTCGGCTCAGTCAAAGACAAGAATCTGTCAGAACTCGAGGCATCACCCACTTTGGAAAAGTATCCTAAAATAGGAAAAGGGCACCAGACTAACACAGTCTCATTACAGGCTACTGCAATCCCCCCATAGCATATCTATCCCATTTCGATGTGCGACCGTGTTGCCACTCGGCTAGGCTACAGGATAGCGCGACTTAAGAGTTTTGTTAGGCGGCCCAATACCCTACCGAATCACGGTCCAATCCTTAGAGAGTCCAGTCCGTGTCAGTCAACTCATCCTGTCATATCCAGAGTCGAGTCTGTCGGTAGGTCCCTCTCTTCATATTCCACTTTGAAATTTGCAAAAATTTAGCCATTTGAAAAAAAAGATCTTTTTCGACAAGGTCAGATTTCAGTCTATTTAAACTGCGAATTTCTTTTCTACCCCTTTCCATTTTGAAAAACCTAACTCGTGATTGCTTTCAGGATTTCAACTTCAAAATTTCAAAAACTGCAAAAATCATCTTCCCCAGCACGAGTCATTTTGCTACCTACGTGTTGCATGCATTCTATGTAACTTATACAGGTACGACTCAAACAGGGACATGCAAGTCATCAAATCTCCCCAGCAGCATTTTCTGGGATAGCATGGGATGGGCCAACACACAGGCACACCCAGGGCTTACGTGACAAGCCCAAAGTCCCCACGGAGCGCAGGTATGATCTCTGCCTTACGGCAGGCGAGCCCTTCACGCGAGTCCGATTCTATATAGGCACACCCAGGACTTATGCGACAAGTCCGATTCCCCACGAAATATCATCAGCAGCTCAGGTATGATTTCTAACTTATGGCTGGCGAGCCCTTCACGCGAGTCTAATGGACTATAAACGACCCGAACGGAACCCTACCAAGTCTTAACGGGCTTGGTAGCTACTCTGACTTTCGCCTTGTCCAAGCCTCAGTCAGAGTGGGGGCTCTGTAGACACCCGCATTTTGACCGCCAGGTGTCTATGGCAGTTTCCAAAAAACACCCGATGATGATCGGACGCTAACGTGTTTCTATGCGCTCGGATACGGGCTCAAATCCATTAATCGTTGGCTAACACACTTACGGAGTACAAACTCACCAAACGGACCTCAAATCCAGTCCTAGTGGATCATTCCGAGTCAAACAAGACTAATTTGGGCCGAAACTGACACCGGAATTAAAACCGACTTTTCACGATTAGGTCAACCCCGGTCAAAGTTGCTTCAGAGACACACAAAACAACCCATCATCAAGCAATCAAAGTCGAGGTCCAAAACAAAGGACCCGTGCAACCCGACTGGGCCACTCGATCGAGTGACCCACCCACTCGATCGAGTGGGCTTGTTTCAAGCCCGACGGCAGGCTTCACGGGCCACTAGACCGAGTTAGCCCTATACTCGGTCGAGTAACCCTAAACCGGTGCCCTAGCCATGCCTATATAAGCAACCCCCATACAACACAATTACATATCTTCAAGACTTCAAACACTTCAAACCCTAGCACATCTACACACACTTCAAACCCTAGAGGAACTTTCACAACCCTAATCAAACCCTAGCAATTCTACACTAGCAAAAACCCTTAACCTAGTTTTAGGAATCAAACCCGAGCCACCACAACTTAGCCTCCATACACCTCGAAGACTCTTGTGTTAAAGCCACGGTTACGAGTCCGCACCGAGACAAGAACATGTAGGTTGAGGGTGACAAACCTCTTTCTTCTTCTCTTCCTCCTCTCGTCGTCCATCTTCTTTTTTTCGGCTTTTTTCGTTTTGTTTATTATTTTTTATCTTATCGTTATTATCGCATTCTAGTATCGCATATTGATCAATTTTTAAATCAATTTTAATAAGGGTCGAAACCCGTTGACGCGGATTCGACATCACAATCCCTCGGGATTTATTTCGATGTCGGAAAAGCCGAGGGAATCAAGTTTTTTTTATTCAGGTAAAGCGTCGATTTTAGATTCGATATCAATTCCATAATTGGATATCGAATCTAACAATCAAGTTACATAAATTAATTAACGTGATTTGTTCATATCACGATAATTAATTTAAGACGACTAAAATTAGTTTTTTTTATTTATTTTCACTCTAATATTCCATATCGATTCAATAATCGAATATGGGATATAACGAGTATTCAAAATTAGAATCGGGTATAAATTCAACAATATTTATATTCGGTTTAGCAAAATCAACGATTTATAAAAAACCCGAATCGAGCATAGGTCACGCAATACTTATGCCCAATTCGGTAAAACCATCAATTCATCAAAAATCTAAAGCAATTTCGAAAACCAACATAAAATTGCAAATGAATTACATTTCGTACAGATGCCACTCGATCGAGTGACATCACAAAATTGCGTCAGAATGCATGTCACGACCACCACTCGGTCGAGTCTCACAGTGACTCGATCGAGTGGCCATGTACTCGACCGAGTTGGTCAATAACTCGGCCGAGTACGGTCTGTAGCGCAAACAGAATCGTCTTTTACGGGTCCACTCGATCGAGTCCATCGACCACTCGATCGAGTGACCTCATAACGACTAAAACAACAAGTCGTACATTATTCTATTTTCAAACTCGATAGTATTTTACGACTTAGGTCAACACGTGTTTAATCAATCATGTGTATTACTATCTTTTCAAACCATGCATCATCATATTTACATCTTTTCAATTCAATTCAATTCAATATTCACACAAACCGTTATTATTCGTTATATCATTGCATCATTTCTAACGCGTTTGTTGTTTCCCTTGTCAATTTAATTATTGTTCGTTTATCGTACTAAATGAACCCACATGCTAAAATTCCACTTTGACGTAGAATTAATTGCATTAAATTGACTTAGAAACCCGTTTCAATTCCATTCACATGTTTAGGGAAAATAATCTTTGCATATCATTTTTCCGTTTTACTAACGCGCGTATTGTAAGTCATTCGAATTCTTAGTAGAGGCCGCTAATGTGCGGGCGGGGTTGGGTGTCCTTTGTGGGCTTCCCAACACGTACCCTCACCCCTTACTCAGAACCTCGGTTTCCGGATGCCCGAAACCGTTGGCGCACGAGAGTCATTCAATACACGGTATCCGATAATGTCGGTATCGGTATCAAATGCAAAGGGACGAGCCCAATAAACTCTGACATCGGAAATGGGCCGTATTTTGTATACGGCCCACTACGACATAGAGTGGGCTCGAATGGTTCCGAATAACCACAAAATTCGGTGGCGACTCCACATAGACCTAAATTTCAATTCGATCCATTCTCATATGGAGATTCATTCGCCTTCCCAAACCCGCGCGTGGCCGCGTCGGGGTGGACCTATGTCATATCCACAATTATTATATATTGAGTTATTTGTTTTAATAAAGTTAAATAATCAAGTTATTTGTTATATTTGTTAACTCAAGTTATTATAAAACTTATTATATTTGTTTCATCTCAATACAATAACACAAGTTATTCAATCCAATAACTGACTTTCTACATTGAAATCATTACAAATCTCCTTTGAAATAACCTGACAACATTATTCTTAGTAAACAATTGAGTTAACTATAAAATAACTATGCTTATTCATTAAAATAATCTTATTTGTACATCGAAATAACTATAAAAATCCGAGAAAAAAATGGTTTGGGAATTTAGAGAGTTTTAATCTCAGCTTTTGATCATGTGAGATCTAATGGCCACAATTAAGAGGTAAATTGTACCAAATATGACAAATGTAACAGATCCTGCCCCCATCTCTCTCTCTCTCTCTCTCTCTCTCTCTCTCTCTCTCTCTCTCTCTCTCTCTCTCTCTCTCTCTCTCTCTCTCTCTTTCTCTCTTTATATATATATATATATATATATAGATTTAGGATCCGGTCCGAACCACAAGTCCGGTCCGAACCGTCCAAGCTATATATGACCTCAAGAAAAGACGTGCGCCCGAATTCTTTCATTCAACCTGCTTTTCTCCACTTTCCCCTAATTCTAGAAGCTCCCTAATTCCAAAACCCGATTGATCCATTTCAATCTGTCATCATCGCAGCTCCCCGCTTCTTTATCATAGTCTTTTCACAACAATTCTCCCTTCTTACCGTGGCTGCTCTCAGAATGTTATTACATCCGTCAAAGATCATCAAATTGTATGCTTCCCTTCTCTCGCGCCCAAATTCTTTCATTCAACCTGCTTTTCTCCACTTTCCCCTAATTCTAGAAGTTCCCTAATTCCAAAACCCGATTGATCCATTTCAATCTGTCATCATCGCAGCTCCCCGCTTCTTCATCATAGTCTTTTCAAAACAATTCTCCCCTCTTACCGTGGCTACTCTCAGAATGTTATTAAATCCGTCAAAGATCATCAAATTGTATGCTTCCCTTCTCTGAATTGCATCATTTTCGAGTTTTGTGAATGCGTATCATGTGTTCGATGAATTGTCTCAATGAATTTATGTTTAGTTTTGATGTTGAAATGTAGTGGGGAATTATAGATTTGTTGATTTATGGAAATTATTGCTCGTATACATGATTTTAGTCGATGTGTGTCATGCTATGATTCTTTGGTTCTTAATCTTGACCACGATGAAATAAAGCAAAATGATTTATTGAGTTGTCGATAATAGACTGTATTAAAGCAAGATAATTTGATAATAAATTTAAATATTTTAATTTTATATATTGACAACAATGGTGGTGTTTCTAACTAGCTAGTAGAGCAATCAAACAATGCTACAACCCAAAAACTTGACACGAAATTAACGGGTTTTGATGGAGGTTTGGTGACCCATTTATGTGGGTGTTATGACACTAACACGACATGAAACTTACTTGGGTCAGGGTTGCGTAGAAGGGTTCAAGACCCATTTACATGTGACACAATCCGATGTGTTTGCCATGACTTTTTTGGGTTAATACTTTTTTAGTACAATCCTAGACTGGTAACTTGTACTTTTGGCACCAGAGGACCTTATGTTCTTAGTTGCTTTCTTTATTCACCAAGCACGTTCCTTTCGAAAAAAAGAAGAAAAAAAAAGAACAGGTTTAACTAACCATCAAAGTTATAAACAATGCTTAGTTGCACTACACTTAACTACCATCCTCAATCAAGCTGTTGACTTGTCTAAATCTCAATGTCATAGTTCAATCTGCAAGGCTTGATTATTACATTGGATTTGTTAGCATTACTTTCATCTTTTGCTGGACCCTAGTTGTGAAACCTAAATATGGTGTAGCTATAATAGTTTGCAGATGGTCTATTATTCCAAACAAAACTTCACTTTCCAGTGATCACATCCCACTTTAAGGATATTCATAAAGATCAATTCAACTATTAGTGTAGCTTTAAAACAAATTATTATTGGTCATCAGGTAATATCAGCCTGTAGATTTTGGTTAGACATTATCAGCCTTATGGTTGCTTTGAATGTAACTTGCGTTGGTGTGTTGCTTCTAGAGTTGCCCATTCAACATAGAAAGAGCATGCCTGTGATATTTTGCTAGTCCCTTAAACCTGTATAAGACCTGCAACTTATGGTTGATTGTGTGTTGATCTTTTTCTCCTTCTTATAGTTTAAACTTGTAACTAGCCCTGACAAAACTGACCCGGCCTGAATGACCCCACCCAAATAAGCCAACCCAAACCCGACTCGACACCCGAACTAAAGACCCGAAGTTGACCCGTAACCTGAATTGACTCGGCTTGACCTGAAATTGAACTAGATATTATTATAGGAAACGAGTTGATACCCCTAAATAAAAGTTGAAAATTGCAAACTCGAAACTGACCCGAACCCGAAATATCCCGCCCCGACCCGAACCCGACCTGTTGACTCATTTACTTGTAACTCATATCTCCCGTCAACTACTTTTGTATATAAGACATAAGATTAATCACTAAGATATAAAAGGTTGTTATTAATCACTAATGCTATGTAAGCGATACATCACATAAGATTAGACGGTCGCGGTTCTACTGGCATCTGTATTGTGAAGACTAGTTAGTGACTATCATGAGTACGCATCTTTGTGTAGTTTTCTTGATTTATTGCTTTGTGCTTGTAGTATAGGAGTAGCTCGTATAGCACCATGTTGTCACAAGCTATTATTCTAAAATCCTTACACTTTTTCACTGTTTAGTTACACTTTCTTCGTTATTATTCTAAAATTTATTACATAATCGTCCACTTACACTTCTTCACCGTCCACTAACACTTTTTCACTGTCTATTTACACCTCATTATTATTCTAAACTCCAAGTTACTGGTCTAAATCGTATAGTTTTGACAAATAATTTCTAAGTCCTAGTACTTTATTATTGTGGTCAGCTAGACAATCAGTTATGGACGGACACTAAGCACTTTGACGTTCGATATTTCCAAACCTATCGACAAAGGTTCATGCTTAGACAATTAAAGTTGGAGAGGAATATAAGAAAGGTAATATTTGGTTTTACTACATGTTCTTTACCTTTTTTTGTTACACTACTTTGCCTTCTAATTACACTCTAGAGCTCGTTGTGACTCCGATTAGTACTCTCATTATATTTGTTTTCATGCAGATCTTTCCTTAGGTTGCATTAAGCATAAGCAAAGAAGCCTGTTAGAGGAATGTTCTGTACACTTTCATCGATCGTAATCCTTTTTGTCGGTTGTAATTATTTACCATTGGATTCTATGTAAATGTCCATGGAAAGCAAGGAAGACTTCGGCAACGACATTATTAAGTGGCAAAAGTAGCGAAAGTGTTATTCGTAATGAGAGAAGTGTAAGTGGCTGCAAGAGAAGTGTATGTAACGACTAGAGAAGTGTAAGTAGCCATTTGAAAAGTGTATGTAACGATTAGAGAAATTAAGTATAGATAGATAAGTTGGTTCATTTACATTTTTCAAATGCGGTCAACTTGGTAATAAACCGCGTCATGAGGAGCATAAACTAAGCATAATACCTCTAATTACTCAGACTAACTAACGTATACGCCACACTGCAACAAGGATTACCAACATTCCTCGCTCAACTTCATGCGAACGACCCATTTCTTCCTTTCTTACTTTTTTTCTTCCCTTGTGGTTACTGGTGCCCTCCTTATTATACACACCTCATAGTAAACCCACAAACCTTGGCATATTGTCTATAGAACTCTTTGCCTTTATCAAGGTCTTGAAATTTCTCCCGACATACGGCTTATGCTCTTTTCGACAATAAGGCACTCCTTGAATTGGAGTTTTAGCAACAACTTCTGGGCTCACTGTAAACAAAAAGTAACAAGAATTATAAAAGAACTTTTCATATGACTTGACACAAACAAAAAGACGAATCGATAATGAAAGTACTGTACCTGGAACAATTGTCGTACAAAGTGTGTCACGAGCATCTGAATAATCAAATCAAGAATGATTAATTACACTTTTGATACACTTATTTAATATCTATTTACACTTGTATGTGGAAATAATTAACAAAAATTATATACCTAAAGTTACCTCTACCATTTGCGAATCTTCTTCAATTACTTCAACATGTACATCTGCAATTACAAGAATTACACTTTTAGTGTCTACTTACACTTCTTTTAGTCTCTACTTACGTGGAGTTTTTAAAAGTGTAGGTGGAGTCGTGGAAACTGTAACCTACAAGAATGAGACAATTACACTCATCTAGACTCCACTTACACTTCTATAGTCTTTACTTACACTTCTTTTAGTCTCTACTAAGTGTAACTGGCGCCTTTAAAAGTATAAGTGGAGTTTTTAAAAGTGTGAGTGGAGTCGTTGAAAGTGTAACCTACATGAATGAGACAATTACACTCTTACACTTCTATAGTTTCCATTTACACATTTTTTAGTCTTTACTTACACTTCTTTGAAAGTGTAAGTGAAGTTATTAAAAGTGTAAGTGGAGTCGTTGAATGTGTAACCTACATGAATGAGATAATTACACTTATCTAGACTTTACTTACATTTCTATAGCTTCCACTTCCACTTCTTTTAGGCTTTACTTACACTTCTTTAAAAGTGTAAGTGGAGTCGTTGAATGTGTAACCTACATGAATGAGATAATTACACTTATCTAGACTCTACTTACACTTTTATATTTTCCACATACACTTCTTTTAGTATTTACTTACACTTCTTAAGTGGAGCCTTTAAAAGTGTAACTGGAGTCGTTAAATGTGTAACCTACATGAATGAGACAATTACACTTATCTACACTGTGCTTACACTTCTATAATTTCCACTTACACTTCTTTTAGTCTTTACTTACACTTCTTTACAAGTGTAAGTGGAGCCTGTAAAAGTGTAACTGAAATCTAGATAAGTGCAACCTACAAGAATGAGACAATTACATTTTAAAAGTTCATTAACAAATGTAGTAGAAACATCAAATTACATACATAATCATACCCATCCTAATATGTAGAACTCATGAAGTTTATTTTTGGTCATCATTAAAATTAAGTCAAACAAAAAGAAATGGAGAGATAATCAAAGATATAGATTATCTTAAGAACATATGAAAAATTCTCCCGGCTCAATTTCAAAGAAATGACGAGTCCACCTATTTTAATCCCAATGATTGCAATCGGCACCTATATTAGCAACATCATCATAATTATCACAAATATGCCTCAAGTCATCATCTTAATGACTAAATGATTATACAATAACTATTTCGGCTTAGATGTTGAAGAAGGTGTAGAGTAAAACCAACAAAATAGAGAAGAAATAAAATGGAGATTACCTGGTGAATCAGGGACAATCACGGAGTATGATTGTTGAATACCCGGCAAATCATGTGCATATAGATAAAATTAGAGTGAAAAAATTGACAATTAGAGTAAAAATATCGAAAATAGAAAATAGAAATCGCAAATTGCGGAAGAGAAAATCATAAATCAAAAATCGCGGATGGGATTTTGAGAGGATTTATTGAAGGATTGAGTGAAAAATTGATTGATTGAGGGATTTGAGAGGAGTGATTGAGAGGATAATTGTTGGACTGTGAAGTCTTTAGTGTAGCGCGTTTGGGGAAGAATGGTAAATTGGGGAAGAATGAACGAGGAACAGTAATGCGTGAAGAGTGTCGCGCGGTGTTTTTGTTATTATATAGTTCGGACGGTTCGGACCGAATTAAGGTTCGGACCGGATCCCGTCCCTATATATATATGTACACGGGGGCGGACCCAGGAACGAATTGTTAGTGGGGCTATATTAGAAGACTACCTTATTACCGAAAAAAGCAATCCATAACATCGAGTTATCGTTTATCGATTTCATGGATAAGCTTAATCTAGCATGATGAGACATGTCTTACACGGAGCAGCACATGAAAATGTTAGATAACTTTGTTTACAATCATCAAATTTTGCACTCTTGGATTCGATAATTTTTTGGCTTCAGTATATCTATACCATATTATCATCATCGTAAACATCCATACTAAAAATAGATAATTAAACGAATTTTCTAACATGAACTCATTAGACACACGTTAATAATGGTTTAATTATGGAATTTAATTTAGCAATGATAATATCCTGAAAAATTAATATACTCCGTATTTACTATACTTAGATAATACTCCGTACTATATAGGCTAATTATTTATGTAATTAAACCATTAACTGGGCACATCTCAGAAAAATCGATAGATAAATAGGAAAACTATCTAAACAAATTATGAGTCGATAAAACGAGAAACACACAAAAAAATAAAATAAAATAAAACAAATTCTCTCCAAAGGGATTTGAACCATTAACTAGGCACATCTTAGAAAAATCGATAAATAAATAGGAAAACTATCTAAACAAATTGTGAGTCGATAAAACGAGAAACACACAAAAAAATAAAATAAAACAAAACGAATTGTCTCCAAAGGGATCTGAACCATTAACTGGGCACATCTCAGAAAAATCGATAAATAAATAGTAAAACTATCTAAACAAATTGTGAATTGATAAAACGAGAAACACACAAAAAAATAAAATAAAACAAAACGAATTCTCTCGAAACGGATTTGAGCCATTAACTGGGCGTATCTCAGAAAAATCGATAAATTAATAGGAAAACTATATAAACAAATTGTGAGTCGATAAAACGACAAACACACAAAAAAATAAAATAAAACAAAACGAACCCTCTCCAAAGGGATTCGAGCCCCTGACTACAGGTCAACGAGACCTAACACCTTCTTTCATCACCATCTGCGCTACACACCACACCTTGACTTTCTTTGCACTAAATAATCTTTATCCTTAATTCTACTCGGGCTAAAGCCCAACTAGCCTAAGGCTAGATCCGCCCCTATATATATATATACACACACACACACACACTCACGTACTAGTTGATGTATACTATCCTCGGGTACATATAATGAACTGTCACAAATCAGCCGCTTTAGTTGTTGTAATCATCCTGTACGAACATTTAAAGCACGCCGAATATTATATGACGTGAGTCCATTATCTAGTTCATTTCAGTATAATATCATATTTGTAACATATTGTGTATTAGGTACGAACCAATTATGTAAAAAAATAAAATAAGAACATATCGTATTAGTTTGATCGTATTTTGAATATTGTTTTGATGTTCTACCTTTAAAGCAGGACCAACAACTCATGGATTACATTCTCTAGTTGATTTTTCTTTTCCAAGACCTTATTTACCTCCGCATCACTCTTTTCTTGTACCATCTTCAATTCTTCGGTATTTTTTTGTTGCATGAGGTTCATCTCATCTCGAAGCTTCTTAACTCATTCGAGGCGACACTATTTTTTATAAAGTCTGACGATGGTTGTACACTAGAATTACCCCACAGTTTGAAAGCACACAAGCCTCCACCAACTCCACGCACACGTCCACGTCTTTCTTCTTTTCCTATTACTTGATCAAATATATCTCCTTTCCAAGCTATCATTCCACCCATTTGCTCTATTTCATTGGGCAACTCTTGTAATTTTTGTTTCATTAATTCCTAATGTATGTAAAAAAATGATTGAAATAATCATTGAAATAGTGACTAGAGGAAAAAAAAGGGATGATTACTACTACCTTTTTGGCTTTTAAAATGTCGATTTATAATAGTATCCAACTCTAGTTAAAGAAGTGTGCAATAATTAAATAATACTTACAACTGCTTTTGTCGACTCTTCATCAATTTTTTTCTTCTCTTTTATTTTTCTATCCTTGTGAGTCTCAATAAAATTTTGAGCGCGGCTGGGCTCAACAACATTTACCGTCTAAAGAATATCAAACACTATATTAATTACCGCACAAAAATAATAGAAAGGAAACAATAACAGAACACGGATATTATATAATTTACGAAAAAACAGTATCACTCTTTTAGCTCTTAGTTGAGCAAAACTTTGTCTCCCTGCGCAGTGAGCCATAGTTTCATTTTTTTTATTGATCCAATTAGTTGATGCACGTCTCTGTGCATATACCGAAGTGTTATTTATAAAAATACCTTTAACTTTTTTAATTATTTATTAAACATACAATAATATAAAAATACTAGTCCTAATAAATATAAATATGAAACACCTTTGTCTTGTCTTACTTCATCTGTATTTGTTTCGTTAGGATTATTCTCGTCGAATCTGATGTTTTTTATTACTTCATCTAACTCATTTCATGTGTTATCACCTCCATTAGCGACTGATGAGTTTATATTATGCTCCTCACCAGGTGTTAAAGTTGAAAAAGTATCTGCATTACTATATCCATCAGGATTGAAAGAAGTGTCATCTCGAAATCTGATTTTTGTCAAACGTCTCCTTTTCGTCATGACTTCTAAAATGATAACATAAAAAACATCATATTAGTCTATCAGTAGTTTCACAAAAGTAAGGGAGATAAAATTCATAAAATGAAAGTTTCACAAATTGCTTTCATAACCTGAACGCATATAAGATAATCAATTCAACAACAAATAATGCATGACCATCTACCGTTTCAGAGATAAATTACCTTTTAGTGGAAATGGCATATAATCTGAAAAATTATATCGCACGGATTTATGAGAAACCTTGCATCGACAATTACTCCGTAAGATAGAACATACAATCCAAAAATTTATATTCTAGAATGAAAGATAAAGCACAGAACGATAAAGGGAACATCCAAATAAATTAGTAATATTACTAATATTCTAATACAATACCAAACCAACATCACTGCTGAAATGTAACCAAAAATAAAATAAAAAACTGCTCATATATCATCCACATATGTTCCTTCCACACCGGACAAGTCAATATCCATGTTGAAAGCATCTTCTATGGCTGGCAAATGGTGTTCTTCAATCTCCAAATCAACTTCCCATTGATCATCTCCTAAATCAAAAGTACCCCTAGGCTTTATCGACCTCGGAATAAACCAATCGTGGTTTGTTCCATCTTGCACATATATAACTCGATGATATCAGTTAAGATCCCATAATATATAACATCTCCGAGAATCGGATTTGTATCCTTAGAGCTAGCATAACTTTGGGTCTCTACTACAACCTTCACCCCACTATTTATTGTAGTCTTATTCTTCTCAAATTCATGAGTACGAAATCTATAACCATTTTTCATATCAAACGCATGAAATCTTCTAGCCATAGGCAATGGACCAAGTGCAAGTGTCCTAACATCATCTTTGATTCTTATGTCATTCTTGTTGTCAGGATCATTAACATAATAAATTGAACATGAGAAAACAAGGTCCAATTCAAGGTTTGTACAAAATATTTTATTTATTTATGAAACTATGTGTTTTAGTAAATACTCACAAATGTTTTCATCCATTCGACAAATTCTTCGTTGTGCATTGGAAAAATAAGTAAATCACATTGTGAGGAGTTGCACCCTCAGAGTGTACACTAAACGAGACACGATGCGTAGATGGTTGAGAACGGATCTCATGACTACTCTAGTTTAGTTAAGGTGTTTTAGTGCTTATGGTTGATGTTGTGGACGTTACGAATGTTTGCGACGCGTCATGGACCTAGTATCCATATGAGTCGCACTCGACGTTATCGAAGTAAATAGTTAAAAGTACGGAATGTAAAGTTGTGTTTAGATGACAACCTAGTGACAATACAACTTGTTAAGGCGGATCCACCTAGCTATCCTGCAGCGATTCCGGCAGAGCTTCGCTACGGTAAGTCGGTGGCTAGTCAAACACGGGTGCCCTTTTTCGTTTGTATCAAGCCAATGACTCGAGGAACTATGAAGAGTATTGTTGATTCTCCAATCTGAGAGAAAACGATCGAGTGGATCGTGCCTAATATCGGAGTGCGACACTAAATAGGAGCAAGGAGCTCGTAGAGAGGAGGAATAGATGAATTTGTGAGTTCTGTCGAAATGAGCGGAGAATGGGGGTATTTATAGTTTTCTCGTAGCTCAACTCGAGATCTCAGGTGCCTGGTGGCGTGCGCACCAGATTTGGGGCGCCTGAGTGAGGCGTTGGCGAATTGAGGCGCTTGGAGTGAGGCATTGGGATTTTGAAGATCCGATTTCAAAACATTCAAAAGCGGAGATTATACGTAATCTTTGCTTGCTTGGGCATTAAGGCTTTCTCCGTGACCTAGCATGTTGTGCACCGATGGGTCTTGGGAGCGCGTCTCGGGGCTCGCTCGGCCTGACGCGCTGACTCGAGTTTGACTTTGCGTGTTTCGGGACCAATTCGGAGCCCCGGTGTAGGAATTAACTCTAATTATTGTCGACATGATCGTAATGACACGAATAAGACCGTCTTGATGTTTAATTAATTTTTCTGAGTAATTGTTTGATCCGTTCTATAGAAAAAAAAATATATGACGTCGTAAAATTGTGTCGTATTGCAGTCTAATCATCATCGGGTGTTTGTTGGGCACTCCTGTAGCCACCAGGTCAGAATATGGGTGTCTAAAGCATATTAAGCGTGACGAGTCATAAACAAGTGCATTTGTATTATTGTTCAAATCAAGCATATCGAGCCATTTAGACAAGGAGGCCCTTTTGTTCCTTTGACAAAGACAAAAATAGGGGAATATCCTCGATAGGCTCCGACTGATTCTCCATAGACATGGATGTAGATTAGAGATAGACAGTACTAAACTCTAGACCCAACTCAGATTCGGATTCAGACTCAGACTCTTCTTCGGACTCGGATTCTTCAAACATCTTCCCTTCTCCTATTATTAGATGTTGGTTGACCCAGGTGATAGATTTTTTCCATGCGTGACTTTTTTTGGCACCGTTTATGTTGACGATAAGAGCGGTGTGATCGAATTTTTCGTCGAATATTACCAAGTTAACTAGCGGGAACGAAACATTCCTCCCGGAATAAGAAGTTGTTGGCTAACCTATCTAGGCACGACATTTGTTCAATTTTTGCCTTAGCTTGTGGCTCTTAAGGGATGAAACTGCAGTCTTGGAAAATTTTTATTCCTGGGTGGCGAACACCATTTACGTAAACTGGTTCATGAAATATTGTGTATGGATCGGTCTCTCCTTCCCTTACTAATCATCCGTTCAAGGTTGGATTGTAAGGAGGGATTATTATGCCTTCGGTTTTGCGGGTGTGCATGATTGCCATTTCTTTGAGGACCTCATCTTTAGTGGCGAGGTACCCGAGCCCCATAGTGTACATTTGGCCTGATAAGTGTTTGAGCTCTACGAGGTCCTTTGAGTGCGGCCTAACGATAATCTCGGGAAATGCCCTTGTTGTTTCATCTTGTAATGGACAATAAGGCTGGAGTATGGGTCGAAGTCAAAAGGTGCTAGCTCATGTTCGAGCGAGCTAACCATGTGAAATCCTCTTAAATTTGTTTCAGTATCTTGCATGACTTGTAAGGTCCTTGCCTTGTCTACGAAAGCCTTCATCGGCAAGGTATGGATCGTGACTATTTCTCTATTTAGCGGAACCTTAACCTTTTGATGTAAGGTGGATGTAATGGCCTTCGTTGCGTGGACCCATGGCCTTCCTAAAAGCATATTGTACGATTTGGTCTCGATGTCTAGGACTTTAAATTCCATTTTTATTTCAATAGGCCCTACGATAGTATTAATTATGGTGACTACGGTCATTTGCCGCCACGTTCTATATTAAGCACGTACATCTGACTCAATGGGAACAAATTCAGTGTCTGACATCCCTAATGCTCGAGCGGTTCTGAGTGGGATTACATTTAATGCGAAACCGTCATCTATGAGAGCCATTGGTATCTTTTTGCCTAGACATGTCATGGTTACGTAAACTGCTAGATTGTGCTTGGCTCCGAATGGAGGGAGATCTTCGTTGGAGAAGGTGACGGGGTCTTTTAGCTCGGTGGGGTCTTGAATCACGTGTCCCACCAAGTCTTTGGGGTGATTTAGGATACCACATTCTGTGGACATGACATATGTCCACCCCGACGCGGCCACGCGCGGGTTTGGGTAGGCGAATGAATCTCCATATGAGAATGGATAGAATTGAAATTTAGGTCGAAGTGGAGTCGCCACCGAACTTTGTGGGAGTTCAGGCCCGTTCGAACACACTCTATGTCAGAGTTTATTGGGTTCGTCCCTTTGCATTTGATACCGATACAGACATTATCTGATATCGTGTATTGAATGACTCTCGTATGCCAATGGATTCGGATGTCCGGAAACCATGGTTCTGAGTAAGGGGTGAGGGTACGTGTTGGGAAGCCCAGAAAGGACACCCAACCCCGCCCGCACTTAGCGGCCTCTACTAAGATCTCGAATGACTTTTGAATACGCGTGTTAGTTAAACGGTGAAAAAATGCTTATGCAAACATTGTTTTCCTAAGCATGTGATAAATTGAAAGAGGGTTTCTATGTCAATTTAATGCAACTAAAATTAACGTCAAAGGTTTATTTTAGCATGTGGGTTCATTTCGTACGATAAAATAAACAACCAAAATTAACAAGAAAACAAACGGTTAGTAACGATGTAACGAATAATAACCGTTTGCAAAGATGAATGAAGTTGAACGATGTAAACGTGATGCATGATTTGAAAAGATAATAGGACCCGTGATTAATTAGGCACGTGTTGACCAAAGTCATTAAAGAGATATTAACGGAACTCGAATGGTTTGTAAGACTCACGATTTGACGTGATAAAGGGGCCACTCGACCGAGTCATTGAAGGACTAGACCGAGTGGACCTCGGAAAACGCTTCTGTCCCACGTTTTAGACCCTACTCGATCAAGTTATTGACCAACTCGATCGAGTACGTCGCCACTCGACCGAGTCACTGTGAAACTCGACCGAGTGGATGTCGAAAATACCTTCTGTTTCGATTTTTGGGGTGCCACTCGACCGAGTGGCGTAGGCACTCGGTCGAGTGCCCCCTGTACAAATTATCATTCGTTTTGCAATTTATTATTGACTTTCGAAATTGCTTTTGATTTTGGATAACTCAATGATTCTACCGAGTCGGACATAAATATTGAACAATTTATGCTCGATCCGGATTTTATAAATCATTGATTTGAATCGGATATAAATATTATGGGATTTATACTCGATTCTAAATTTGGATACTCGTTGTATCCCATATTCGATTATTGAATCGATATGGAAGACAAGAGTGTAAATAAAAAGAAAATTGCTTTAAGTCGTTTTAACTCAATCAAAACGATATGGATTTTTCTCCGTGTTTGTAGTGTCATAATTATACGGACTGAGTGACATCTACGTTAGAATCAACGAAAAACCGAATTGATTGAATTATTTGACTGGATCGTTAGATTCGACCATCCAATTAGGGAATTTGGTATCGAATCTAAAAGATCGACGCTTTGATTGAATAAATACTTGATTTTGAAAATAAATTTTAGAATTGATGAATATGCGATAGCGGTGATAAAATAAGAAAATTAAAGTTGATGCTAATTCGTCTCAACAATCAAGCAATCGGGGTGATGGGATAAGCGACCGGCAACGCTGTGTGCAGTACACTTGTATATTCGCTTTTCCTTATCCCACCATCACTCATGCTCGACACGAATCGACGAATACTTTAATGTTTTATACTATTTATATTATCGATATTAGTATGCGGATAAAATAAATAAAAAAGACAATGACGACGACAATGGACGACGCGACACGAGAAAAGGAAGGAAGGAGAAGAGAAGAAGGGGAATTGTCACCCTCAACCTACATGTTTCTTACGCTCGGACGGGACTCGTAGTGACGGATTGCACGGGAGTTCGAGTATGTAAATTGAGTTGTGGTGGTTAGGGTTTTGATTCCTAGTACTAGGGTTAGGGTTGAGTGTAGTATTGCTTAGGGTAGAATTAGGGTTGTAAAAAGATGTCTTGAAGTGTGTGCATGGAAGAGGTTTATATAGGCATTGCTAGGGTTCCCCGGTTAGGGTTACTCGACCGAGTAACTGGCTGACTCGGTCGAGTGGCCCGGTGTGCCTGCAGTCGGGCCTGAATAAGGCCCACTCGATCGAGTGGGCTGGGCACTCGATCGAGTGGCCCAGCTGGGTCGCGTGGGTCAGCTTTTGGACCGTGGCTTTGGATGTTTCATGGGTTTTGAGTTTGACTTGGACTTTTGATGCTCACGTGGCTGTTTTGTATGTTTCAGAGACGACTTTGACTGGGGTTGACCCGATAGCTAAAAGTCGGTTTTATTTCCGGTGTCGGTTTTGACCCAAATTAGTCTTGTTTGACTAGAAACGACCCACTGGGCCTGAATTTGAGGTTAGTTTTGTGAGATTTGTACTCCCTAAGTGCATTAGCCAACAACTAATGATTTTGGGCCCATATCCGAGCGCGTAGAAACACGTTAGCGTCCGATCATCATCGGGTGTTTTTTGGAAACTGCCATAGACACCTGGCAGTCAAAATGCGGGTGTCTACACATTCATTCTCCCTAGGCCTTGGATTAGGGCCATACGGTGGTTATATGAACTGGCTATGAGTTGCCATATGGTAAGGTCAGGTTTCACCTTCTAGAGTTGTTTGACTATTTGTACTTCCGAGTTCGTCACTGGTGCTTCGTTGGTAGTGTTTTCTTTGGGAGTGTTTGCAGTAGCGGGGATGTCGGTGGTAGCACTTTGGTAAGGGTGTCTAGATCTCGTAACGTAGCGCTTTGGTAAGGGTGTCTTTGGGGACGGTGATGACTCGAACGGACTCATGGATGTATAGGTCGACACTGTGGACCATGTTGTCGTTAAGGTATTGTTCGTAGTCAATAGATCCGAATTGGATATACGCTGATCATTTTGGGGGAGGAAATGCTTCCTCCTCGATTATGTTTTGAATAGTTTGTTTCAGTTTGGTCCATGACTTCCACCTTTGTCATAAAGAAGAGTCTGGGGTTGGTTCTAGAGGGGATAATAGGCCATGGTTAACTGAAAGCTTCAATGCTTCATCACATGAAAGGTCTATTTTAGTGAATTCTTTGAAGGCTCGCCCCTTTTGGGTGATTTGACCTTCTCTCCTTGATTTGACGAGAGTGTTGTTGGAGCGGTTTTTAGGGAGTTAACTCTTTAATTCAGGTTGTCGATGGACGTTTCCATTGCGGCCACGGAGGTGCTAATGTTGTCGATCATGTTTATCAGATCCTTGATGCTGAAACTTGGGACTGCAGCTATGATGGATGGCAATTCTACATGACATGACCGAAGGTGAGAATAGACACACCGGACGACGCTTAAAGGAACTCAAAAAGGATGTCCTTGTAAAAGACGACTCGAGAAGCGCCCTTGGGTGAGTGAGACGGACGTGAGCCCCATGATTCACGCGTGTTGGCGATCCTCGGGTTTTGGACTCTCGTGTTTGATCCGTTGACACCTAGTGTATTCAGCAGAAGCCTAGTGGACTCGAGTCTCTAAAGCAAGACGATTTGACGCAAATCACGAGGTGAGATTTAGAGTAGAATCTCCAAGTGAGATGCCCTAAAATGGAAAACCTCGGACGGAGGAGACACTGTAATATTTTAGCAAACACACGTAAGCATACTGATACGACGTTAGGGTTGATTGCTGTCTTGGCTCGGAATATAATGGATTTTTTATTTTGAAGGTAAATGTTTGAAATTCGATGTTTGTAATCGGGGATGTTTTGAAAATGTGGCTTGAAAACGTAGGAGAGTGTTGCTATGTTGGTTCCAATAGTTCATGAGTTGAAAAAGTGGCGATGGTGACCTTTTTGGTAGAGGTGACCTTTTTGGGTTCTATGAAAATGGTAGAGGCGAATGTGTGTGCACACCAGTTTTATCAAACTGGTTTTGAAAAGAAATGTACGTATCCTATTTTGTTGCCATGTTTTTCCGAGATTCTATTGGAAATTCGGTGTTATGATGGCATTTTAAGAGGCTTTGTTTTAAAAAACAAAATATTAATGTGACAATGTAAGTACTTAGATTCCATGAATTGGAATTTTGGCGATAGTAACGATGCTTCTTCTTAAAAAAGGAAGT
Source organism: Agrostemma githago (assembly GCA_958450325.1). NCBI lineage: Eukaryota > Viridiplantae > Streptophyta > Magnoliopsida > Caryophyllales > Caryophyllaceae > Agrostemma > Agrostemma githago. Next base: position 29,026,492 of record OY288245.1, read on the forward strand.
TTGGCAATGGTAATTTGTGGGTTGTACTAGATAGATGTATGGGGGCATCTATGCTTCCGTTGAAATCAATCGAGATGTTGTTGAAATGTTTAAAGGCCGGATTATTTGGTTTGGCAACCATTTAGTGGCCCCGAATTTGCGATGTGTTTTAGGACTCGCCAACAAAAAATTATGGGGGTTCCGACACCGTTCAAGTCAACTTTAATACTTAGTCGGCTCAAAGTTGAGTGACATAGGGACCTAAAGATAAAGACTTGTACCCTTAAGCACTCTATGTATGGAACAACTCTTGTTACCAATGGTCTCGGATATCCGGAAAACCGTAGATTCTGAGTAAGGGGAGAGGGTACGTATTGGGATGTCAATATGGTTTGACTATCGACACCTGTGGATGTTGCCATCCGCGCGTCATCTGCGGTGGCCACCAACACGGCTAGCGGGGGGGCCGTTCCGATCCCACGTTTGGGGCGCTATGTCGGACCTCGATTTGGTTGACATTCGTGGGTTGAACGTAGACACCCAGATTTGGACCTGGTTTTTGCAAAAGTGCCCGACAAACACACAATGATGATCAAACTTTAACACGACACGATTTTATGATGTTTTACAAGGTTTTTTGGTATAACGGATCAAATAATTACTAGGACCAATTATTTAAACAACAAGACGGTCTTAGTCGTGTCATTAAGGTCGTGTCAACACTAACTAGATTCAATTCTGACTCCAGGGCTCCGGATCGGTCCCGAAACACGCAAAGTCAAACCCGAGCCAACGCGTCGACCTAGTCGAACCTTGGGATGCACGCACGAGGTCCAAATGGGCGCGCGCTAGGTCAAGGGACGGAAGACTTGGCCAATAAGCGGTCATAAAGATCACGTATAACTCCGCTTTTGTAACTTTTCAAATCGGATCATCAAAATCTTCGCCACCCGGTGGGACGCGCCTGAGTATCGCGTCGCCTGTCGTCTTGCGCCTCAAAGTTGGATCGCACGACATGCTGCTCCTGAGATCTCGGATTGAACTACAAGAAAAACTATAAATATTCCCCTTCCTCCTCCACTCATAATCGACACAAACACACCACAAATCTTCTCCTCTCTACGAGCTCCACACAACTTGCACCTCTTCTTTAACATTGCACTTCACGACATTAGGAACGATCCACTCGATCGTTATCTCCTCGATTCGCATTCTACGAATCAACGTTACTCTTCGTAGTTCCTCGAGTTCTTAACTCAAAAAGACGAAAAAGGGCACCCGTGTAAGTCCATTGACTTGTTTTCCACCGTAGTGAAGCTTTGCCGAAGACATCGCAGGACGCTCGGAGGATCATCCCGTCAAAATCGATATCGTCTGTAATCCCCTAGAAAATGTAACGCGATACAATGGCGGAAACACTGTAGAGTCGGGATTAAAACACACTGTAACTATGTCTTAGTAAAATTAAAATGGTAAAGTCAAACAATAGGTCTTAAATAAAATGGCCAAAATTAAAACAATCCACAAAAGGGGTTTGAACAATCCGTAAGACATAATTATTCAAAATAAATAAGCTGGATCTACACTGCTCGCTAGCCCACACTCGGAAACACGTATACCTGCCCTGTTAAAACATAAAAGCCACAATCAGTGGGGAGGAACGTCAACGTTCTCCCAGCCGTATAACGGGACTTTAAAACTGTAATTACTACTATAGAAAAATAGTAAAATGAAAATCAGTAAAAACATTATAAGGAAAATAAGCTTTTAGTGAAAAACTTCACGTAACGAAACAATATAATAAAATAAATGAGTTTTCCGAAGAAAACATAAAACATTTGCCAACCTACAAACCAAATTATATCAATAATATTAAAAATATTCAAAATGGCGTTATGGAAACTCGATCAGTGTGCACAAGGCTAGACTTTCACTAGGATAATACTGGAAAGTAGCTTCGAGAACTGTAGGCTTAACTCATAACAAAATCCAGTCTCTAACTAGGCAACTCAACCATAACAGGACTTCTTGCAGCGAGGTTCTGGTTTAAGTAGTATACACCCCTCCTGAATACAAACCATATCCAGTTCAATCCGACGCGACTTACACGATGCGATATCTAAGTTTAAGGGCACAATGCACACTCTCCTGAACACAAACCATGCTCAGTTCAACAACCAATGTGCCCCATAAAGACACACCAGCCTTACAGTTGATGGCAAAACGTACATCCCAGACTATATTACTCTAACCCCACACTTGTCCTTATTCCATAACTCCAAAACAAAGCCATTATCGATTTTCAAAAGGATATAATCATGGTAAATAATAAGAGAACAAAAGGGAAAAACGATCGCCTTCCAAAAGAGGAAACTTTCTATTTTAGGAAACTTCTATATTTAGAAACTTTACAAAAATAGTATCATACCAAAATAGTGAAAATATTAACTCATACTAATAAAAAATCTTTACTAAAAGATATAGATTTATAAAACTTATACTTTCGGCCTTAAGGATATTAATTGTTAAAAATGAGAACTTTTGAGTTAATGAAATTATTGAAAAATCATTGAAGTCTTTATAAAATAATTAAAAAAGTCTTAAACACTTTAGTACTACTAATGAGGGTGTTTTCAAAACTTACAAAACTAAAATTCCCTAATTATTATTAGTTTCGACAATACGATTAATAAAAATAGTAATTACCAAACGATTTACGCATTAATATCCAAAAATTATTATTCACTTAAAAATCATGATTTTCCAGAATACACCATTTTTTTCAGATTTAAAACAAAGGCCATAAAATCGGAAATTAAAACGACAAATACGGTTTTAACGATCAACGATGATTTAAAGTGTTTAATTAATTCACCCACTTAAAAATTCCAAACAATTATGAAAATTTTTAGAAAATTCTTTTTTCACCAGAAATATTTCCCATGTCAAATTTCAGATTAAAATAAAATATTTAGGTACTAGAACTAAAAATCGGCTTTTAATCATTTTTGTCCGTAAACGGTAATAATTCAATAATCGATAACTAAAATATCAGAAAAATACCAAATTATTAAAAATCATCAAAAACCTCATTTTTACAGAATATAATAATATATTACAAGTTTAGGCCGAATATTACGATTTTACAAATTAATATAACAATTCAATCGTTAATCTCGTAAAAGCGATAAAAATACCGAAACATGCAAATTTCAACTTTTAAAAATTTTCCAGATTATATGACAAACATATATTGTCAAAAATGAAATATAAAAATATACATGCGATTACACAATTAAAATCAAGCAATACCGAGTAACATCGAGGTCATCGACGTTACCTCTAGTCCAAATCAGAATCAATAATATACTCGTCGACCTCGGGACGGATCATCCACAAAACCTTAACCATACGAAAACCATGGCAGAAAAATACCATGAGAAAAACTAATAAAATCAAGGTGAATAACGCTCGAAAACAACATTATTACCTTAACGATAGGATCTGAATAAGGATTAATTTGACGATATAGATGATACGATTATGACTCGAAAATGAAGCAAAATTAGGCCTTTAAAAATCAGAAATGCCACGGCCAAAGGAAGGAAGAAGAAAATAGGGTGTTGAATGATTTTTATGAGAAATGTATGTAAAAGAGTTGAGAGGTTTCTAAAGGTTAAATGAGAATAAATAAGTTGAGAAATCCAATGTGGTATCATTCAAGGTGACCGATCAAATGAGGTTGAGAGGGAGAATATGAAAAGTTTGTGCATTAATCATCCAATTAAATGGGTATAAAGAATTATCTAATTTCATCATTAATGACTAAATTTTCGTAAATAAAAATATTTACTAGTTGAAAATATTATAAAAATATGTTCAGACATTTGTAGAAAAAGGAACAACTTAAATCCGAGATCAAAACGTTAATTTGTAGAGAAATAGAATTCCTCGCGAAAAATAAATAGTTTACGAAGAAAACCAAATAAATAGATTTAAACGAATTAAAATCTTTTAAAATATAAATAAATATCATTAAACTCAAAAATGAAAATAAAGCTTGGAAAAATGAAGAAACAAAAGGCCAAAATGTGACAGAGTTATGGCGAAGTCATGACGGAAATGATAAAAACCGCAAGGAAAATAGCGGGTGTTACACTCCTCCCCACTAAAAGAAAGTTTCGTCCTCGAAACTAAGATTAAGCAAAAAGAGAATCAAGATTACCCCACTCGAAAAGATGGGGCTACTAATTTGTATAAGAATTTGGTTTAAATATTTTATTTTTTTTACAACTTTCAAAGTGATACGAAATCGAATGCAAATATTTATTCCAAGAGGAATTGGGCTAAGCTACCTGGAATTTGATATTTTTTAATTAATGAAATCGTAAAGTAAAGTTATTTGATAAAATAACGACGTCAAATAACATTAATAAACAAACTCGAAGGAAACAGGGTAACCAAAACATTTTCAAAATAAAGTAAAACAATTTGATTAAGAATAACTAGCGTAGATCCCGTGCGATTGCACGGTATTTGGTAGACATTGTATTAATAGGTATTTCGTATAGTAGTACAACTGTGCGAAGAAGATAATATTTTACGCCAGTCATAACACTTTGTTGGGCAATTTGATAAAATCCATTATGCAGCTCGGGGTCTGTAGTATCAAATATGATGGAGACAGCAGAGCACAAACCTGAAATAAAGAAGAATCCATGTAATACTTGTCATTTAATTTGTCTAACTTTGTTAATTATAAATGATACCATAAGGTAATGAGAAATATATGAAGACATAGTACATTTGAAATGACAGAGTGATGTACATGTACTTTATGTATACGTATACAATCCATACAATCCTCGCATATAATATGGGAGTAAGAAGATAAAAAGTAGTGTAAAAGTACCAGGCTATACTTTTATAAGATTACCTCATCTGAGGTTTTGGAAGATTTCCTTGTACACTACATTGTCGGTAGTGTTTCCCAAAACATTTTCCTTGTCACAGATCAATATCTTCAAACCTCGCTTGTTCGTTACTCGTGACACAGCGACATATAGTTGTCCATGGCTAAGTACTGGTTTTGGCAGAAATAATCCAACGCATGACAACGATTGTCCTTGACTCTTGTTGATAGTCATAGCAAAAGACACAACAATGGGGAATTGTTTACGCCTTAGTCTCACCCCAATTTGAGTCGTATCAGATGGACATAGTGTCATTCGGGCGACGACGACTTTGTGGCCGATGTTCCTTCCCGATATAATTTTAACCTCAATTACACGTTCACCCAACCTTGTTACCACAAGCCTTGTACCATTACATAGCCCAGCCGCTTGGTCCAGGTTTCTTAGTAGCATAACATGGACCCCAAATTTCAACCTTAATTCATGATTTGGAAGTCCTGAGCACCTTATGTTGTTTAGAACTTCATTAGAATAAGCACTCTCGTCAAAAGCATCTAATAGTTCTGACCTGCAAATACTATCAGAACTAAGATAAATCCTCTCGTCTCCTGGGATTGAGGAAATAATATAATCATTTACCATCTCGACTGTTTCATGAGTTGGAGCAAGAATAGCTCTCTCTTGAAAATAGGTGCATTCAATAAATTCTGTACAACAGATGGTTAGGTACTTTCAACAATTGCAGCCACTGGATTTCCTGCTTCGTGTATCAATATGTCATTTGGTATTTCTATGCTTGCCTCACCGTCATTAGGATCGCTGAGAATACCATCACCGAGCTTTAGAATCCTATCCGAGAATTTTGCAATTTCAGCTATATTCACGTCCCTATTGGTAGAATCTCATATTTTTTGTTAGCCTCAAAAATTTGCAGAAATTCCACAAGTAAGATGAATTAATTGTTGAGAAAACAGTGTCTTGTCTGCTGCCTTTAGGAATAACAGGTAGAATGTGTCGGAAATCATCACCAAATACTACAACTTTTCCACCGAAAGGCTTCTCTGGGGACTCATTTCTAGGTGACCTTATGATATCTCGTAAGCTTTTGTCCAACGCTTCAAAGGAAAATCGGTTGATCATGGGAGCCTCATCCCAAATAATAAGCTTGATATGACAGAGTAACTCGTCTAGTTCAGTCCCAGGTCTGATCTCACATGTAGAGCTATCTGTTGTTTTCAAAGGTATGCGAAAGATTGAATGAGCAGTCCTTCCACCAGGTAACAGGAGGGATGCTATACCATTTGACGCTATTGGGAGCACAATTCACCTGCCGAGCGTATTGCAGCACATAGAGTTCTCCAAATAAATGTTTTCCCCGTTCCACCAAATCCATATATGAAGAAAACTCCGCCTTGGCCTTGATTTACTGCCTCCATAATTTGATCAAAGTCACTTTTTTGTTCGGAGGTCATCTTCTCTAGAAGACTATTATGTTCATTTCTTAAGGCAACTCGGTCATAATTTCGCTCTCTTTGCAATAATAGGTTGCTTGTGTCATTCATAAGTGTGGACATGACAAAGGTCCACTCCGACGCGGCCACGTGCGGGTGTGGGCGGCGACTGAATCTCATGTGAGATGGATCTCGGATTGAAACTTAAATCGAAGTGGAGTCGCCACCGAACTTTGTGAGAGTTCGGGCCCGTTCGAACCCGCTCTATGTCGTAGTGGGACGTGCACAGAGTACGGCCCAATCCAATTTGAGAGTTTATGGAGTTCGTCCCTTTGCATTGCGATACCGATGTCGACATTATCGAAATCGTGTATTGAATGACTCTCTTATGCCAACGGTTTCGGACAACCGGAAACCACGGTTCTAAGTAAGGGGTGAGGGTACGTGTCGGGAAGTTCACAAAGAGCACCCAACCCCGCCCGCACTTAGCGGCCTCTACTTAGATATCGTTCGTTGTTCGTGTACGCGCGTTAGGTTAACGGTTGAATGATATGCAAACAGCGTTTTGACTAAACAGGTGAATTATGTTTGATTAAGTCGTTTAATGCATCTAAACTAACGTCAAAGTTATTTTAGCATGCGATGTTCATTTTAGTACATTCGAACAAACAACGAAATAAAAGAAAAGGTGCGACAACATATTACAATATACGAGCGGCATACCACCCGGAAATACAATGCCACAAACGATGAAATACAACAATTGCAATAATAACGAAGTACAAACGAGTTAGAAGATGTAAACATGGTACGATGCATGGTTTTGAAAAGACGAACACGTGATGGACTTGACCCGTGACGACCGAAGTTGTTAAAGGAATTTTATCGGGGCTCGAAAATAGTTGAAAGACTCGCGGTATTGACATACCAGAAGCCACTCGATCGAGTCATTGAGGGACTCGATCGAGTGGTCTCGAAAAAAATCTTCTACCCGGAGTATGGGGTGCCACTCGATCAAGTGGGCTAGGCACTCGATCGAGTGCCCCTTGTATGGACTGCTGTCAGATTTTGCTCTCGGATTTTGTATATGGTTTGCCTAAAATTGCCTAGAATTTCGGGTTGTGAATGGTCGGGAATCGTGGATGTTGTTGTAACTGTTTGATGTTGCTATGAATGTATGTATGAATGTGTGTCGGGAAATTGTAATTGTCGTAAGGGTGTTGTGTAGGAGGGTGTATTTATAGGGCCCGGGAGGTTTCCGGCTTTGTCTAGGAAACAAAACCCGGCTTGGATGGGAAGAAACACGCGTTTTGGATAGGAAAAGCTTGTTTAGGATGGAAGAAACAAAAGGCTTGGATGGAATAGGATTTCGTCTTTAGATAGGGAAATCCGGTTTTTTGGGCAGAAGGGGAATCACTCGATCGAGTGATGTACGTCACTCAATCGAGTGCCCGGTCTGAAACCAGCTCCCACGGGTTTTATGAACCTACTCGATCGAGTGGGCCGGTCCACTCGATCGAGTGGGTCTAGCCGGGTGGAAATTCCTCTTAGAGATAGAATTTTATCTCTTAAAGGAGTTGTTTAGTTGTTTGTGGATAATTTTCTATGGAGTATTTGACTTCAAGTTGGATTTTCGAGGTGGTGTGTCAGATATTTATGGCTCGGAAATGCCTTTGACCGGGGTTTGACCCGGTCGCTAAAAGGCGGTTTTGCCCTTGGTGACGGTTTTGATCCAAATGAGTCTTATTTGATTGGAAACGACCCACTGAGCCTGAATTTGAGGTCTGTTTTGTGAGATTTGTACTCTACTAAGAGCTCGCGCCAAATACTATTAATTCAGAGTCCAAAAATCGAGCGTATTAAGTCATGTTTACGTTCGATCATCATCGGGTATTTTTTGGAAACTACTATAGATACCTGGCGGTCAAAATGTGGGTGTCTACAGAGCCCCCACTCTGACTGAGGCTTGGACAAGGTGAAAGTCATAGTAGCTACCAGGCCAATCGAGCATTAAGACCTGGCAGACTTCCGATCGGGTTGTTTATAGTCCATTAGACTTGCTTGAAAGGGCTCGCCAGCCATAAGATAGATATCATACCTGAATAGATGCTAATAGCTCAGTGGGTACTTGCCTAAGAAGCCTAGCTCGGGTGTGGCCGTTTGCAGACACATCCCATCTTGGAGCTGCGCGGGAGCTTTCCTAGGAAGCCTTGGGTGTGCCCGTTTGCAGACACATCTCATCTCATAACCATACGGGAGCCTGCCTATAAAGCCCTGGATGTATCTGTTTACAAATACATCCCAACTCAGAATTACACGGGAGCTTGCCTAAGACGCCCTGGGTGTGTCCGTTTGCAGACACATCCCGATCCGAGATTACGCGGGAGCCTGCCTAAGAAGCCCTGGGTGTATCCGTTTGCAGACACATCCCAATTCGGAATTATGCGGAAGCTTGCCTAAGAAGCCCTGGGCGTACCTATATATAGGCAAATCTCGTGTTTCTTTTAGGAGAAGCGCCACCTTGGGCTTTCCGCTGGGGAGTTTTTAATGAGTTGCGAGGAGATTCCTTCTGGAGTCTTGGGTGTACATGTATGCTGTCACATAGTAATTTGTATGTAACATTCAAGCGAAACACCGACTCACACTAGGAATAAAAAACTTGGTGTTCCATTGGGAAGCCAAGCTGGTACCTGCAATGTTAGATATATAGACCGAAATAGCAAATAAAGCAGATAGCAAGATAGCATATAGAAAATGCAGTTAGCATCTATAGACTGACTTGCGCTGGGGAAAATGATTTTTGCTTCATTTTGAAATCGAAGTCCTGAAAGCAACTCACGTGCTAGAAGATAGGTTTTCAAAATCGGAAGAGGTAGAAATAGATTCGGAGTTTTAAATAGACTGAAATTTGACCTTGTCGAAAAGGATTTTCTCAAATGGCTAAGTTTTGCAAATCTCAAAACGAGAATTCGAGGAGAGAGGTATACCGACAGACTCGACTCTGGACGTAACAGGACGAGTTCACAGACACGACTGGACTCCTGAGGGGTTGGACCGTGACTCGGTAGGGGGGTCGGCCACCTAAGACAACAAGACTCTTAAGTCGCGCAATTACATAGCCTTGGCGAGTGGCAACATGGTCGGATATCAAAACGGGGATGATATGCTATAGGGGATTGCTGCAGTCTGTAATTAGACTGTTCTTGCAGGAGAGGTTTTAGCAGTTGCAGTGCTGCAGTCTAGTGCTCTTTGAATTTTTGGTTTTGAGGTAATTTCCCAAAGTAGGAGTTGCTTCGAGTCCTTGATAGATTCTCGTCTACGACTGAGCCGAGTACTAGGACACACTGTAGAAAGGTGGCTAGATTTTCGAAAGTATTTTGATTATGTGAGGGGATGGAGAACTTCTGCTTAGGTGAAGCCCCCAGGACGACAAAGTATACTGTTGAGAACATGATAGTGTCGTGATAGGAATGATGGTGCTTTTTGAATTTGTGTCAATGTGGGTGGTTGTGCCCTCGTTGAAAGGCTGCCTACGTAGTCACGTGTAGTGAAATCAAACCAAGTCATAGTTCAGTGATTGAAAAAATATATTATGGTGCCTAGTTAATTAGGGCTTTGTGTGTAACTAGCCATAGGGATGGTGTAGGCTAGGTGCATTCCCAATGACTCCTTAATCAAAAGGCTAGAATAGTTAGGATGTTGATCCTGTGACTGTGAGCGTTCTCCGGGGTAGCCCCCAGAGGTGGTGTGAACTATTTGAGCATGTTCTATGCCGACCGAAGGTTGAGTTCTCTTGTTTTGGGGTTGGTTACTGGTTTGGATGTTTTTTGAAATTTGGAGCTAGGTCGTAAGTGGATTTAATGATTCAAAATCTGGAGCTCGATTTTGTGGAGCAAAGGCTTCGAGGGTAAGGTATTGTAATGCGGTAGGAAAGGGGGAAGTTGAGTAAAAATGACTCGGACTTCGATTGGGCAGGTTTGACAATGCGGGATCTGATTTCCATGTCTGGCCCTAAAAGTAATGGTGTATCCTATGGAGCTTGAATCCTCAAAATTCAGGGTTGTCTCTTAGCCTAGGTCTCGAGAAGGTCTAAAGGGTTGTAATGTGGGAAGGCTAGATGTGGTGTTAGCTGACCAGCTTGGTTGTCTCTTCCCTATTCAATGGTTTTTGATAATTTTTTAATTGACCGTACCCCGGTCAAGGACTTTCACTTGAGCTGACCGTTGACCACGGTCATGGGTATTTGAATTTTTTTGGGTTGACCTCTTAGCCCCGGCCGTGGGAATCTTCATTTGGATGGACCGTACTCTGGTCGAGGGATGTTTGAGAGCTCTTTTTTATCGTGGCCAGCTCTTTTATTTTGCCTTTTGCTTTTTCCTTGGACTTTTGTTTTTTTTGTCCAGCTTTTTTTTGTTGGTCAGACTAACACGTAAATTAGGGATTAGTCGATCTTTATTGGAGGGGTGTTTATTGTGGGAAATGGGCTTGCCTCCCGTCTTGAACCCAAATTAGGAGACTATCTAGATTTGTCATAGGATTCGATACCGCTCCTGCTAAGGGTAGTTTTGTGGCTTTCTATACTAGACATGGAACAGGTAAAGGAAAACACGGGTTTCGGTTTCTGCAGTTGTTATAGATGTGCCTATAATAGTCACGTGTGTGTGCTCACAGTGTATGATGGTGTTGATCATGTTCTCGGAAACACATAAGGAAAGCGTATAAAATGGAAAAGCTGATTTTATTGAATTTTGAAAAGATGACTGAATACAGCTGACTCTGACTCTGATTTGGACATTAGGATGTAGGGTATCCTAGACTCGGACTCAGACTTAGACTCGAATCAAATCCGGACTTTCGGATGCTCGGTTGGTTGTTTCTTTTTTTTGGTAAGGTCCTTGATTGGAGAGGACAACAGATGCCACGACTCGCCTAAACTCGGCTTTGCGCAAATACAAGAAAGGGAGTAAAACTAGATACGGCCCGGGGGTGACGGGAATGACTAAGATTCTTGGACCGGAATACTCGAACGTTGACCTAGACAAGGCAACGACCCTGGCTTGGACTCGACCATGAGACTCGAGCTGCATAAGGGCGAGTCCGAAAATGGGGCGACCGTGTCTGACCGCGTCGTGTGCTTGGACCAACCGCGGCGACCTAAACCTAGGTGACTCGAGTATTCTTAGCATAGGTACGACTTGAAGAAGGCATCATAAGGACGTCGGTGTAGGATGGACGTAGGGTACCCTTAAAGCAACCATGATTGATCGCTCTGTTGAAGGGTAGCCCCCAAGTAAGACTAAAGACTCTGATAGGCCTCAAATGGTGTGGCATCTGAGTGACTCAAATGTGGGGTACGTGAGACAACACGTGTAAGACATGACCCTTTGAGCAACCGTGATTGATCGCTCCGCTGAAAGGTAGCCCCCTAGTGAGATTGAAGGTTTTGCTAAGACTCGAGTGTTGAACGAGTGACCATTAGGCGTAAGGACCACAAACCTTTTTTTATAGGGCTATGCCTTGTAAAAGGTTGACTCGGCTTCGAGGGAAGGCAGACGGGGTAAGGGAAGAAACTTGCGATGAAAGATCGACAGAGTTTTGACGCTAGAGACCCTCGACTTGACTTGAATAAGGAAAGAACCTATGATTAGGGTAGACCCTTAAGTTAAAAGGATTCTTGAATTGGGATGACTCGACTAACAGATTGAAAGACGGGCGAAATTCCCATCGGAAAGGTCGTGGGGACCGTCTTGCTAGAGGGAAAGATCGTGTGGGACTTTCTAGTTAGGACTCGAGTGTGTAAGCGGGCCTTCCTTTGTAGGAGTATGTCCTACGTAGGTGGGCCATGCCTTAGTCAAATAAAGCGGACTAGGATAGGGACGAAACCCGTGATGTAAGATCGACGGAGTTTCGAAGCTAAAGACCTTCGACGACTTACGACAATACCCGACACTACTAAATACGGGAAGACCTAAGAAGAGGAAAGTTTTGAAAAGGAATTAGAAAAATCCGAGAAACCGGTGGATGGCCCGATTTTTCGTAAATCGGAAAAGTACCATCGGGCCGCAATTTTGAAGGTTTGAAAATAATTTTGAATTTTGAAATGGGTAGCATACCGGCTAGAAATAGGCTGTTTTGAGTAAAAATCATAAGTCCTAAATTCGGTAGCTTTCTGGGTTTTGAAATTGGATATTTGAAATTTAGAAATTTTGAATATCGGAAAAAAATTTCGAAAAAAATTTGAAAATGGGATCCCGAAGATTTGAAAATCGAAAACGGCGTCTCGAAGATTTGAAAATTGAAATGGAATTTTGAAAATTCGAAAAATCGAATTGTGATCGAGAATTGAAAGGGACAGCATGCCGGCTAGAAAATAGGCTTGTTTTGAGTCAAATATTAAGTCTAAATTTCGGTATCTTTCCGAGTTTTTTGAAAATTGGATATTTTTGAAAAGATGCATTTTTTGAAATGACGAGTTTTGAAAAAAAAATGACACGGAAACCAAGTAGCACTTAGTCACGTAAGCAATATGACGACAACATGTATGCTTTACACTAAGTCTCGGTCGGTCGAAATAGGGTCTATACCAACAACGACGGCTTTCTCGTAAATCAGGACGGACTTCCTAAGCCGAATTGGCATTAGAACATGCCGTGAAACCCATACGAGTTCGGCTATAGAAGTCTTTAGCGCACCCATTTAGGAATGCACAGCGGTATAGTGGGACATCGGTCACAAGTAACCGGCCCGGGAAAGATTTGGGTTATGCATGAACCATCGAACTAAAACGAGTACATTATTAATCGAACGATTTCTTTTCAAGTCTCACACTGAGAATCCCGATGACAAGTGGTACATCAGGTATCCCCAGCGGAGTCGCCAAATTGTGGACATGACATATGATAAGTGTCATTTGTAGTGCCTTTTTCGTAGTGTTTTGGTCCCATTTTCCTTCTAGAATCGCTCCTTGGGAGCGGTTTAGGGGCTTCTTATGCTTCCTTTAGTTCGTTTCAGGTTCCCGAGACCGATTTGGAAGAGTTGGAGCGATTCCGACTCGATACATACACATTTTGGAGCCAACGGAGTAGAGGAACGATGACTCGATGCCTTGGAATCGACCCCGAGACCTCGGAATCCAATTCCGAGCCTCCGAGACCCGATCCCGAGTCCCGAGAATCGACGAGAAGCCCATGAGAGGCAAAGAGGGACCAAAGAGCTCTTAAGGGAGGCCTACAAAGACCCATCCCGTTCGGGATGGCCTCATCCCGTTCGGGATGAAGGGAGCATGAAGCACGGCTACTGTGAGCCCATCCCGATCGGGAAGGTCCTTCCCAACCGGGAAGGATGGCCCATCCCGATCGGGACCAAGCCTTCCCGACCGGGAAGGGTCAGTTACAGCCCGCATTGTTTCCTTTCTTCTCCTTTCCATTTGTAACCCTATATATACCCCCCTCTAGTATTAAGACACCATCTTATCTTATCTTATGTTAGATCCTTAAACCCTAGACTACTTTAGGTTAGATTAGATTAGATTAGTGTAGATTAGTCGGTAATTAGTTGTTAATCATAGATTAGTCTTGTATTAAGGGAATTCTTCAAGATCCACTCAAGATTGACAACCTTGGGTGTTTGTATTGGGTTTTCTTCATTAATGCAAGTTTTGTTCTTTCCTCTTCACTAGTTTGGTACAATCTTCTTCTCCTTTTACTCTTAATCCATTTTTGTTTATCAAGTTTGAATCTTTGTTCATTGTTATCATTAGTTTGTGATGTTTGTTTTGTTTCTTTGATGATTCTTCTTGTTAGTGTTAATTCTAGATTAGTTATGTTAGAGTAGTGTTCTTGCTAGGGTTAGTAAGGTGATTAGGGTATTAATTGGGTGATTAAGGGTTTGTTAGTGATGTTGGTGGATGATTTGGGTTTCCTCTTGTTTGATGCACATCACATGTTTGTGGAATTGCTTGAATGACTAAGTATGTACGAATGCTTGTTTTTCTTGCCTTTCTTTTGTGGGTGTTAGTTTGTCGTGGGTTCGGTCCCCTCACTAAGGTGCGAGAGCCCGGTGAGGACGATCCCTAGGCCGGTCTAAGTAGCGAGAGCCCGGATTCGACCTAGGACCATAGCGCACTAGAACCTCGTTTGTCGTGTGTGTCGCCGAGATGGGTTTTAGGTGAAACCTCTAGGTCGGTCTAAGTTGCGAGAGCCCAGACTATACCTAGATTACCCTACTACCTCCTTCGCTCTAGCTCTTCCTCGACCATTCCGTTACCCCTTTGACCCCGACCTAATCCTAGCCTTCCTGACCGGGAAGGATGGCCCATCCCGATCGGGACCAAGCCTTCCCGACCGGGAAGGGTCAGTTACAGCCCGCATTGTTTCCTTTCTTCTCCTTTCCACTTGTAACCCTATATATACCCCCCTCTTGTATTAAGACAGGATCTTATGTTAAGTTAGACATTAGAGACTAAACCCTAGATAGTTTTAGCATAGATTAGTGTAGATTAGTCTTTAGATTATCGTTAATCTTAGATTAGTTCTTGTAATTTGGGAATTCTTCAAGATCTCCACCAAGTTTGACAAACTTGGATGTATGTTTTGGGTTTTTCTCATTTATGCAAGTTTCCTTCTTCCTTTCATCTTCTAGTTTGGTATAATCTCTTTTCCTTTCTTTTAATCTTTGTTTTATTATTCAAGTTTGAATCTTTAGTTCTTATTTATTGTTTTGTTCTTCATACTTACTAGTTTGTAGATGTTTGTTTTGTTTCTTTTGTTAATCCATCTTGTTAGTGTTAGTTTTAGTATAGATATGTTAGAGTAGTGTTCTTGCTAGGGTTAGTAAGGTGATTAGGATGTTAATTGGATGATTAAAGGATTGTTGGAGATGTTGGTGGAAGATTTGGGTTTCCTCTTATATGATGCACATCACATGTTTGTTGAAATGCTTGATTGACTAAGTATGTACGAATGCTTGTTTTTTTGCTTTTCTCTTGTGGGTGATAGTTGTTTGTGGGTTCGGTCCCCTCATTAAGTTGCGAGAGCCCGGTGAGGACGACCCCTAGGTCGGTCTAAGTTGCGAGAGCCCGGATTCGACCTAGGCCTATAGCGTGCTAGTAACCCCGATTGTGTTGTGTATCGCCGAGTTGGGTTTTAGGTGGAACCTCTAGGTGAGTCTAAGTTGCGAGAGCCCGGGCATCACCTAGATTACCCTACTACCTCCTTCACCTCTAGTTCTCCCTCGACCATTCCGTTACCCCTTTGACCCCGACCTAATCCTAGCCCGTTTTCCTTTGTTTAGACCTTAGCTTAGTCCATAGCCATCCCCCTTAGACTAGCTTGTCTCGAACCTAGTCCTTGACCGTAGCATACCTTAGTCCGACCTCCCGTCCCTGTGGATTCGACCCGACTTACCCTAGCTACCCACTAGGTATAGCCGGTTTTGTTTGACGGTTGGGATTCACGACAAATCCTTCCCATCAACATACGTCCACCTCGACGAGGCCACGTGCGGGTTTGGGGCGGCCAATGAATCTCATGTGAGATGGATCTCGGATTGAAATTTATATAAAAGTGGAGTCGCCACCGAACTTTATGGGAGTTCGGGCCCGTTCGAACCCACTCTATGTCGTAGTGGGCCGTGCACAGAGTACGGCCCAATCCGATTTCAGAGTTTATGGGGTTCGTCCCTTTGCATTGCGATACCGATGCCGACATTATCGGAAATCGTGTATTGAATGACTCTCGTATGCCAACGGTTTCGGACATCCGGAAATCACGGTTCTGAGTAAGGGGTGATGGTACGTGTTGGGAAGTTCACAAAGAACACCAAACCTCGCCCGCACTTAGCGGCCTCTACTTAGATATCGTTCGTTGTTCGTGTACGCGCGTTAGTTTGACGGTTAAATGATATGCAAACATCGTTTTGACTAAACATGTGAATTATGTTTGATTAATTTGTTTAATGCATCTAATCTAACGTCAAAGTTATTTTAGCATGCGATGTTCATTTTAGTACAATAAAACAAACAACGAAATAAAAGAAAAGGTGCGACAACAGATTATAATATACAAGTGGCATACCACCCGGAAATACAATGCCACAAACGATAAAATACAACAATTGCAATAATAACAAAGTGCAAACAAGTTAGAAGATTTAAACATGGTACGATACATGGTTTTGAAAAGATGAACACGTGATGGACTTGACACGTGACGACCGAAGTTGTTAAAGGAATTTTATCGGGGCTCGAAAATAGTTGAAAGACTCGAGTTTTGACATACCAGGAGCCACTCGATCGAGTCATTGAGGGATTATGGGGTGCCACTCGATCCAGTGGGTTAGGCACTCGATCGAGTGCCCCTTGTATGGACTGCATTCCGGTTTTGCTAATCTCAAATTTGCTTTTGATCGATAATTTTGCTAGACCGCGTGAAAATATAATACAATTTGCACTCGATTCAGCTTTCGATACTCGTCATATTCGATATTTGATTATAGAATCAATATCGGATATTTAGAGTGGATTTTGAAAAAGACGTTTATAAATCGTTTTGGATGTTATTAAGACAAAATAATTCCTCCGCATTGTATTGTCGTAATTAGTCTTTTCGGACCGTGTGATCATTACTTGGCTTCAACGGGATTATGCTTAACATGATTTAATGATTGATACCTTTGGATCCGACATTCGACTATAGATTCGATATCGAATCCTAGGGACGACGCTTTATTGAAAATAGTACGATAATATCGATATTAGGAACGAGAAAAGAAATAAAAAAAAGAACGACGATGATTCAAGACGACGAAGTAGAAAAGACGAGAAAAAAGGGAAGAGAGAAAAAGAGAAAGCGGGATTTGTAACACTCTCAACCTACATGCTTAATTATCTCGAAAACGGACTCGTAGTAGCGGCCTAGGCGCGGGAGCTTTAAGATGTAAATAGGAGAGTTATGGTGTGTATGATTAGGGAAGTGATTTGACGAGTTTTGCTCTCGCGTTTGTATATGGTTTGCCTAAAATTGCCTAGAATTTCGGGTTGTGAATGGTCGGGAATCGTGGATGTTGTTGTAACTGTTTGATGTTGCTATGAATGTATGAATGAATGTGTGTCGGGAAATTGTAATTGTCGTAAGGGTGTTGTGTAAGAGGGTGTATTTAAAGGGGAGGTTTCCGGCTTTGTCTAGGAAACGAAACCCGACTTGGATGGGAAGAAACACCTGTTTCGGATAGGAAAAGCTTGTTTAGGATGGAAGAAACAAGTGGCTTGGATGGAATAGGATTCCGCCTTTAGATAGGGAAATCCGGCTTTTTGGGCAGAAATGGATTCACTCGATCGAGTGATGTACGACACTCGATCGAGTTCCCGGTCTGAAACCGGCTCCCACGGGTTTTATGAGCCTACTCGATCGAGTGGGCCGGTCCACTCGATCGAGTGGGTCTAGCCGGGTGGAAATTCCTCTTAAAGATAGAATTTTATCTCTTAAAGGAGTTGTTTAGTTGTTTGTGGATGATTTTCTATGGAGTATTTGACTTCAAGTTGGATTTTCGAGGTGGTGTGTCAGATATTTATGCCTTGGAAATGCCTTTGACCGGGGTTTGACCCGGTCGCTAAAATACGGTTTTGACCCATATTAGTCTTATTTGACTGGAAACGATCCACTGGGCCTGAATTTGAGGTCTGTTTTGTGAGATTTGTACTCCACTAAGAGCTCGCGCCAAATACTATTGATTCTGAGTCCAAAAATCGAGCATATTAAGTCATGTTTACGTCCGATCATCATCGGGTGTTTTTTGGAAACTACTATAGACACCTGGCGGTCAAAATGTGGGTGTCTACAATAAGCCCCTGATCTGGTAGTGGAATATTAGGGTAACTTTGGAGACTACTCCGATTCTTTTGAAGTATCTTCTCGATCTCTGATAAAGCATAGTTCAATATTTGTTCATCTGTAAGTTATAAGCCTGGATATTTCCACAAAGTAGATATATTTAAAGAGGGAGCATTCCTTGCAAACATTTGGAAAATCTAACAACACGGGTTCGTGTAAATTATGTTCAGGTGAAAGTGTAAAACAAACATTTGGAGTACAATTCGCTAATTTTAATGTAGTTTGTTAAGTTCAATCTCACATAATTCAAAGTAAGTCGAGTGAATTAAATTTGACTGTTTTTAATATACATATTAAATAAATCGGAGCTCGTTAAATAAAATGAAATAAAATAATATATTTGCGGCTAAAGCGAAGCTAATAAACTATAAAGTAACCATTAATTACCCCTAAAAAAAGTATCTATTAATTAAACAAAACGTACCTTGATTTTGATGAAAAAGGCGCTGATGGAACAAAATATCTTCTGATAATAATTTCCAGGTGCACTCCCATACTATTTCTGGTCGATACATACTGCCGCCTATCACTAGCATAGCAAAGAGATTTCTCATGTAATTTCCCGAACCCCATTCATTAGCCTCTTGAATTGCATCAACGTATTCGCGATCGTCATCTAGCAAACCCATAGCATAACACACATCTCTGAAAGTATTATGTATCACTCCATTGACCGTTCTTATATCTTCAAAAGATTTTGGTCCTTTGACATGATTGAGTAGTACTCTAAGATAGTACTTATCTCCATAATTTGGTGCCACATGGTAAATTCCACCAATCGTAAGTCCACGTTTTCGTTCAGTCCAGACCTTAGTGTCATCATGCCACACATACTTCGTTGAAAATTGCACATATGTTAGTTCCCTCGCTTTCTCGTCTTTGCTGTTACATTCAAACCAAGCGAAAAACATTGTCCTATCACTGGAAGGGCGGTCTACCACGTCCTCAATTTCATCTTCATCCTCGAACATTACACTCTGTTCATCGGGGAGGTGAAGTCTCAACCTTTGTACAGGGGGCCATTGTTAATGTATTGGGAACGCTAGGATCCTCCACACTGTTTTATTTCATCAGTAACCTCTCCAATGGCAGTAGTGACACGATCGTGTCCTTTATTGATGTATCTGAATAAGTACTTGATTGACGACATCTGGTTGCAGCTTTCAACATTGATATGGGCCCTATACTTAATCAAAAGCTTTAGGTTATATGGTACGACGTATCTATTATCTAGATACGCACCCTTCTTATCTACATATCTTCCGTCGTCTCTCCTCCTATAGATTGGAAAACCATCATCGTCAACAGATGAGTGATCAGAGAATACCTTAGGAAAGTGTTTTGTGCACTTGTCGTCTTTCATACACGGGGACTGTTTGTTGACAGCACCACATGGACCGTGCATCATGAACTCAGTAACAACTTTATGGGCGACAGGATCAACTTCTTTATCTAGAATCTCTGCACTAATAAATTTGTCAATATCTACAGGGCTCAAAAGTTTATCTTCTCGGCACAACCACAAAACGATGTGGACGTGGTAAACCTCTTTTTTGGAATTCTACGGTGTACACCACTGCAATTTATTAAATGATACGATATTAATGAACTAATAATTTTGTAATATTATGCTTAAAAATGTAACATGGTTAGTGTATGATTTCATATGGAATAGGCTAATACTTACCAGCTTGCACTTTACCGAATATTTTGTTGGTCTTTATGTCCTTGATGAATGATCCAACTTTATCTTAAATACTCGAGTAATAATGTCAGGTCGTTAATCGGGCCTAAGATCTCTATCCTTTTGAGGTATCTAACAATCTCTGGCCACATCGGGTTACATGTAAACATGATGAATAGATCTGGAAAACCAAACCATTTGCAGTTTGTCATAGCATCTCCATAATTCTCGATCATGAAACGATCACTATTTGGAAATGATGAAAGTAGTACTATTCTTTTGTCAATGGATGTAGGGCAATCATCTCCTTTACTAATAGCATCTGCGAGATTTCTCTTGATGTCAGTTTGAAATTTTTTCTGGTTTGCTCGAATGTAGCTAAGCCTCTGAGTTTCAGTTATAGTGAAAGCATCGACCAA
Organism: Agrostemma githago; assembly: GCA_958450325.1. Classification (NCBI taxonomy): domain Eukaryota; kingdom Viridiplantae; phylum Streptophyta; class Magnoliopsida; order Caryophyllales; family Caryophyllaceae; genus Agrostemma; species Agrostemma githago. The sequence continues at coordinate 29,046,826 of OY288245.1, forward strand.
GAATTGGTGGAATAATTTTCGTGCCACAAGTAACGTAGTAGGTTCGCCTATACGTTCATGAATTTGAAAAGTAAACCACTCCCTTAGACTAATAGTTCTCCTCTTACGATTTGTCTTGTCACGAAACTCAATCTCAACATTGTAACCATCTTCACCTCTTGCAAATATTAAAGGGTACTGCATAGGAAGGTAAGAAGGGTGGAGTTCATGGATTCTCTTCAAGGTGCCATCCTTTTTCTTGATTATTAAATCTCTCTTGTCAAAGCTTCCCACGTCTCCCACGATAAGCATTGCGACCTCATCCACACTTGGAAGGTTGTAAGTACGGGCATCTTTTTCCCTTCTTTCTAATAGGCGTAGCCTGACATCGACATCGTCCTCGTATCCTAATCGATCTCTTGCCATCCTAAATGACTTTGTTAATGAGTTATACTGATCTAACATGTCTTCTATACTTTTAACAATGTCGGCATTCAAAGGGTTTTTCCTGTAATAATCTGAAATATTAGTATTCATATTTTGTGAGAAGAATAAGGTAATGTAATACGACGGTATATGTAGAAATCGTATTCTAACTACCTGAAATGGGCCATTCTGTTCTCGACCTTGTTTTCGGTATCGTATACATATAGTTGAGCCAATTTTGGAGGTGACTCATTAGTAGGTAAAAGGCTCCCTATTCGATGATAATTCTGACCATGGAGTCTAAAAGTATATGGTCCAGTCCCTTGGTTCACCGAATTGTTGATCTCACCCCCCATCAAAGTAATTGAGAACATAAAATTGTAAGCCCTAATGTTTGCCAAAAAAATGTTTACTTTTGGCATCTTTGTTGGAGTACAAATCATTCAGTGTCTCAGGTGGACTTGTTAGTAGAGGCAATATGATATTCCCATCCCCGCAACATAATGAGAATTTTGGACTTGTGATGGTGTTATTATTCTTCACTGTTCTTTCTTGGTACCACATGATTGCTTTGCATTTGCTACATGTCCATATAGGGTCACCAATATCCCAGTAACCTAAAAAGTGATAATAAATGAATGGAATCCATATTTGTAAACAAATAATTTTAGTATATTATTTTTTACCATCATAGTCATCATCTGTGGGGTTGCTAGGATGAACTTTGTCTTCCATCGTGCTGGGTTCATAACCATTTGGCTCCACTGATTCTTCGGGCGAGTTGTCAACCTCAATGCAAACTTGTTGAATCTCGTGACCAATGTTTCTAGATATTGAGTTAATTATTCGCCGATTTTGAATGGTATGCTTTTCAGATGGTAAAGGAAACAACTGGAACTTCCATGTTGTACTTAGGCATTTGGACGAAGTAACAAGTGGTTAATAACTCATCCGTATATGGAGTGTGTGTGTGTCTATATATATATATATATATATAGAGGAAGGATCAAGTGAGTCCACCTTTTAAAATTGAGTCCGTGAGTCCTCACCACATCTCTTGGATTAGAAAGAGATTTATGATTGTGATTTGTTTGAGTAATTAAAGCAAGTGACTATATTTGGTAAATATCTGTCTCTTTAATTTACTCATCATTTAATATCTCTTCCATAAAAAATAATTACCGTCTCTCACACACATATTCCTTCACAATTAAGATTTTCATTTAAAAAAATTAAATTGTTATTATATAGAACTAAAAATAATAATTTACTGCATATCTTCTTCTCTCCTTAATTTATTTTGTGTTACTCTTATTCTATAGAACTGTTACTCTGGTTAAAGTTTGTTGTTAATCTAACGAACATCATGCAAATATGCTTAAATTGATTTCAGAGTTATATGCCCCAACACTTAACATAATTATTAACTCAACATATGAATAATAATGTTACTCCAACGTTACTAACGTGTTACTCCAATAGATACTTTGTGTTACTCCAACGTTAGAAGCATGTTACTTTAATAGATACTTTGTGTTACTACGTTACAAACGTGTTACTCTAATAGATACTTTGTGTTACTCCAACGTTAGAAACGTGTTACTCTAATAGATACTTTGTGTTACTACGTTACAAACGTGTTATTCTAATAGATACTTTGTGTTACTTCAATGTTGCAAACGTGTTACTCTAATAAATACGCCTTACACATAATTATTGAAATACTGATTGTGTTTCCTATTTTGTTGGATGTTACACTCCTTCAAATTAGGAAACAATATCTTGTTTTTTTAATACAAAATCTCAATCCATCTCATTCATCCATTGTATTATCATCCAATGGATGGTAGAAGGACTTAGGGATTCAAATATATAGAAGGACTCATAAGAACTCTTCTCTCTCTCTCTCTCTCTCTCTCTCTCTCTCTCTCTCTCTCTCTCTCTCTCTCTCTCTCTCTCTCTCTCTCTCTCTCTCTCTCTCTCTCTCTCTCTCTCTCTCTCTCTCTCTCTATATATATATATATATATATATATATATATATATATATATATATATATATATATAATGACAATAGGCTCCGTCAACATAAATTTATAAATAATGACAAAATATAAATATAAAGTACTAATGGCTTGTTCTTTTGGACTTATAGTAAGACACTTTTACTTAAGTTAAGACGTTAACATAAAAACAAATTAATATACTAATAATAATAATATTAATATTATTAACATTTTAATTATATTTATTTTTTATATGAAAAATTAATATTACTCGTACTTTATATTTTATGAATTATAATTATATTCATATATATATATATATAATGACAATAGGGTCCGTCAACATAAATTTATAAATAATGGCTTGTTATAGATCCCATTATTAGCAGAATGCACAGGGTCTATAAATAATATGCACAGGTAATAAATATAAATATAAAGTACCAATGGCTTTTTCTTTTTGACTTATAGTAAGACACTTTTACTTAAGTTAAGAATACTAATAGTATTCTTAATATTATTATCATTCTAATTATACTAATAGTAATCTTAATATTATTATCATTCTAATTATATATATTATTTTTATGAAAAACTAATTATTACTCGTAATTATTATTTTATGAATTATAATAATATTCTTATAATAATAATAATAATAATAATAATAATAATAGTAATAATAATAATTGTTATTATTATGCATAGTAATAATAATAGTAATAATATATAGCAATAATATATATATATATATATATATATATATATATATATATATAATTAGGGTCTGGTGTAAATACACCAATTTGGTGTAAATACCCTAACAATCTGAGCCGTTGATCTAATACTTAATCAACGGCTTAGATTAGATCTCACGGACCAACAAAACCCTCCTTCATCCCTCACTTGGAGGCGTCATTTTGATTTCCGTCTTTCTCTCTCTTCATTTTCAGTTTCCGTCTCTCTCTCTACTGTCTCTCTTTTCCTTCTTCAACAAGCACCTGACCTTTCATCTCCATTATCATCATCGTTCAATTTCTTCACTTTCTTATACCGAGTTTCCTTCTAATCCTCTCATATCATCATAGTTTTGCCCTAATTTATTCAATTTAAGTTTGCTTGAAGCTCTTTCTTTGGTTGATTAACTCATGCTTTTGGTCATTTTTGCTGATTTTCATTTTAAATTCTCGACATTTGCGGTTGATTGCTGATTTTTGTGAAGTTGATTTGCTAATTATTCAGGTGAATTTCGTCAATTTCAGCTCTAATTTAGCTTGATCAACATCATCATTCAAACCTAATTTCCCTTGAGAAGGACTCGCTACTTCTAGTATAAACTTCGCACTCCATTTCCGACTTCTTTTTTGTACTTTTTTTTTTATCAATTGTTGTTATTATTGACGAATGTCGAGTCTATATGTTAGGGTTTCAACAGTTTTCTTCATCTGTTTGGGGATTTCAAAGCACTACTATTGTTGTTTCTATTTGTATGTATCACAGAGTTGAACTCGTCTATCTGTTATCACATGTGTTTTTCGACTTTGTGAATCTTATGATGTGGCTCATATTAGCATTGAACAATCTGGATATAAAAGTCATGCTTCTTGTTTATACAAATGTTATGTTGAATATATGGAGTACTTGAATATAAAAGTCATTATTTCTGACATATTATAAGATAGATTGCATCAGTGAAGGTGGACTGTACTGTAATAGCAAGATGCTAGTATGTCCGTCGCTGCAAGAAGTTCTTGAACCAGTGAGCAGAAAGCTTAAGGTATCTCTTCAATCCGTTTTTGTAATCTATGTAGTTGAACCTAAATCGGACTGTATATCCTGAAGTCCACTCGAAATTATCCAACAACGACCATGCGAAGTAGCCTTTTACATTAACACCTTCCTTGAAATTCGTAATTAGCATTCAATCATGTACTCTAGTCATTGCTGGTATGAACAATTACCGTGATTTTCCAACAAAATCACTTACTTGATTGCTAAATTTAAGTAGTTGAGATGATCATGGTGATATCGAACCCTCGTAATATCACTTAAAGCCTCCGTCAATGACAACATCTCGTTGTTAAACATGCAGATTGCATGTGCCGATATCTCTGGATGTAATACAGTCGAGGCTTGAAAACAAGTATTATCGGAGCTTGGAGGCATTGCAGCACGATATAAATGTTGTGTTGTCGAATGCAGAATCTTTTTTCGCAAAGAATTCAGAGGTCTACAAGAAGATAACGCGGCTGTCTGACTGGTTTACTCGGACTTTGTCGCGGTTGGAGTTTTAGGCATTTTCTAATTCAATTTTGTAGAGCAATTTGGCTATTTTACGCTATGCTCTCCTTTTTGTTCTTATTATATTAATCATTTGTTATTAGTTAATGACACTGACTCGGTCACCGCTGAACCACCGTCTTGGTTGTGCAATTTTTTTTCCCTAGGCTAGAAATTTAGAACAAGGAATAGAGAGATGGCTCCTTATATCGGGCACAGAACTATGTACGTATTGAGATGGAAGTTTACCAAGATCGAAAGGAAAAACACCTTTGTTCGTTCTACTCTGGTTACATGACTCATATTCTGTATTTACTACCTACATTTTTAACATACCACGATCAAGAAGATCGTTTAATAAGAAACACGAGTTTAGGATGTGGGAGTTAATATCATGCTCATGGACCTGATTTGTGTCTTGCGACCTACGTTTAGGTGTTAGGCGTGCCTGTAGAAACGTCGATGATAGATTTTGAATACCCTTAGTTGGAAGCAACTGTACGTTATGAGTTATGACTATGATAACAGCTAGAGTAGATAACAAGTACTCCGTAAACAACATTCACATTACACCTTGAAGAGGATAACACGAAAACGACATTCGAAGGGAGAAGAACTAGAAAATAGTCGATCTTAAGCATATTAGCAGCAGCAGCGATAACAGCTCCAGTGATAGCTGATTGCACAACTTCCTCGTGGGTAGTTTGAAACATACCAATGTTCCCCTGCACGTACAAAAGATAACAACAAACGTAATAAAGGGACTGATGTTGCACTACTAAGTGGGAAAGCGAGAAAAAAGATTAGACTGTAGTAATGTTGTTGGCACAAAAAATGTGATCTAATTACATCAACCGGCAAACACAAAAAGCTAAGCTTACACTGACTAAACTAAGCTAGCAAGCTGCGATATATCAATGATCATATATAAATGATTACTCAAGTACTCTAATTACTCCAACACATATATTCAATTACTCCAACATATATATTCAACTATTCCAACACATATATACTCAAGTACGCCAATTACTCCAACATATATACTCAGTTACTCCAACACATATATTCAGTTACTCCAACACATATATTCAAGTATTCCGACATATGTATTCAACTATTCCAACACATATACTCAAGTACTCCAATTACTCCAATATATATACTCAGTTACTCCAACACATATATTCAACTATTCCAACATATGTATTCAACTATTCCAACACATATACTCAAGTACTCCAATTACTCCAATATATATACTCAGTTACTCCAACACATATATTCAACTATTCCAACATATATATTCAACTATTCCAACACATATACTCAAGTACTCCAATTACTCCAACATATATACTTAGTTACTCCAACACATATATTCAATTACTCCAACACATATATTCAACTATTCCAACACATATACTCAAGTGCTCCAATTACTCCAATATATATACTCAGTTACTCCAACACATATATTCAACTATTCCAACATATATATTCAACTATTCCAACACACGTATACTCAAGTACTCCAATTACTCCAACATATATAATTAGTTACTCCAACACATATATTCAATTATTCCAACTTATATATTCAATTACTCCAACACATATACTCAAGTACTCCAATTACTCCAACACATATATTCAATTACTCCAACACATATACTCAATTAGTCCAATTACTCCAACACATATATTCAATTATTCCAACTTATATATTCAACTATTCCAACACATATATATTCATTTATAAAATTCTGAGATTACCTTCAAGTTGATTCCTGTTTTCTATGTTGAAATCGATATTCATCAAATAGAATTCTGGAGGAAATCAAAAACCAATAGTCAAAAACGAATCCATGCTCAAAAACCGGATAAATGAAATTAAAAAACGAATAGGTATTGAATTATAACAACATTACCTTCATGTTCATCAACAATAGGTCCATGCTCGGTGGAATCCATGCTCATCAAAAAGGAATTTCTGAAAAATTGAACGAATTGAATTGAATTTCTGAAAATTGAATTGAATTGAACGAATTGTATACGGCTAGAACGAATTCCGTATACAACTGAGTAAATTTTCGAGATAGAACGAATTAGGATGATAGGATGAACGAATTGTATATGATGAATTTTTGAGGAATTTTGGGGGTTTTTTTGGGAGGAAACCTAATCAGAAGAGAGAGAAAGAGAGGCAGGTTGTGTGTTTTTTTTGAGTTTTGTTATCTTCTAACGATTAATCTCAACCGTTGATCAAGATTAGATCAACGGTTCAGATTGTTAGGATATTTACACCAAAATTGATGTTTACACCAAATCCCACCTGTATATATATATATATATATATATATATATATATATATATATATATATATATATAGAGTGAGGATCCGATGAGTCTCTCCTCTTACGTGAGTCCGTCCCGTGATTTTGGACCATTAGATATGGCAAGATCTACGGTGCTGATTGATTGGGAAATCAAGACACGCGGATCCCTAATTTCTTGATTATACATATTGTCTCCATATCCCTCTCTCCCACCGCTGTTTCTTTCCTTTACTTTAATATTTTCCAGCCATGAACTTATTTAATTTTGCTTAAACTTTAATGAATTATCATCCATCCATCCTCAATTAAATAAAAAATATTTCGCATAAAATAAGATGCACTTGAGAAGATCTTCATTAAAGTGAATAAAGAATTATCATTGAAATTTATCCATCTTAGAATTGCTCACAAGATAAAGATATCAAATTAAAGAGCGTAATGATTTTTCACGTAATCTGTGAATCGAGGAGACAAATAACGTAATCGAATAGCCGAGTATTGTGTTTTTCACGTAATTAATTATTATCTGATTTGTATCAATCTCATGACAAATTTTCAAATCATTACGCTCTTTAATTTGATATCTTCATCTTGTGATTTTAATTTGTGTTATTGTAATAGTGCTCTGTTACTGTAACAGTGCTACTGTTAATCTCATGTTGATGCTACTTTGTGGTGTCAATTGATAAATGAATTTGACATTATTACTATGACATTATTACTGTAATTCCTTATTAATGTGATAGTGTCACAGTAAGATATTTATAACTCTTTAATTTCATATTACTGTGACAATATTACTGTGACATTATTATTGTAATTTCTTATCACTGTGACACTGTCACAGTAAGATTTTTGTGTTACTGTAATAGTGTTCTGTTACTGTAACAGTGCTACTGTTAATCTCATGACGCTGAGATTGAATCTCAGCCATTCATCTGATTTGATCATGTGGTTGTGATTTGCGGGACGGACTCATTTAAAGAAGACCGACTCACCGGATGCAATTTCTATGTGTATATATATATATATATATATATATATATATATATATATATAGAAGTAGGATCAGGTGAGTTCACTTATCAAATTTGAGTCCGTGAGTCCCCATCTTAGCTCTTGATTCAATATTATATTATTGGACAAGATTTGATTTCATAATTAAGAAAATAACTAAAATATCTATCTAAATATATTTTCTTTCTCTCTCTTCCTTAATTATCTCAGTACAAATTCTTTCTCTCCTATCAAATTTTTAATTGTCTTTTTCTCTCACACAACAATTTTATTTAAAATTAAGTTTTTTTCATCTTCAGCAAAAAATCATCCGTTCCCTACTGCCATTGTACTTATCTTACTATGTTACTACCATAATCCATAAACTATGTTACTGTAACTCATACGATGTGTTACTCTAATTCATGAACTGTTACTTTAACTCATAACATTTGTTACGTTGCATAGTAGTCTCTTGCAAAAACAGGAGTTCCAATTAACAAAAGAATAATGTTTGTTTTTATTAAGATACTCCAAAACAAAAAGTGGTACATGATTCCAACTAAATCAACTCCATTACAATTCCAATGTTTCACACTTGTTACTCATAATTTGTGTTACTATAACTCAATAAGTATGTTATTGTAACGAATAATGTAGACTACTCTAACAATATAATGTCCTACTTAGAATTCTGCTTCTTCTTCATCCTTCTTGTCCTCTCCGTCTTCTTCTTTTTCATCTTCATCATCATCTCAGAAGCATTGATTTAATCTCACCACCGCACAATGGAGGAAACTCTCACCCACATCCCTATATCATTCACTTTCTTTTGCCTCTACTGAGAAACAATAACAGTGCCAATAAACGTGACGGAAAAATATAATCAAAAACTTGAAATATGGATTAAAGTAACAGATAAGAAGAATTAAAGTAACAGATGAAGTGCATTGAAGTAATATTGGATTAAATTCACAGAGGATGCTTATACACCAGGTATATAGTAACAGAGGTCAGACATTAAAGTAACAGATAGTGTGAATTAAAGTAACAGATAATGTTCATCAAAATAACACCAGGTATAGGTTAGTGCAAAAAATTCATATAATGATCAGAAATGAGAGTATTACGCAGTATCTTACTCTTTTGATATTGTATCCTTTTTTGAAGTCATCACGTCCCATAATTATAGGATGCAATATCTTTCTTTTTTTTTCTTTTTTTTATATGGCATTACTCTTTCATATTGTTTCCTATTTTGGTGGCAATCACGTCCCATTATTATAGGAAACAGTAACTTTTTTTAAAATTTTTTTTAATATGGCGGTTACCTAAATTCTTACGACACTACAATGCACTACAATAACAGATGAAAAACACTAAAGTAACGACTGGAGTGTATTAAAGTAACACGACATATAAAGTTACAGATGATAGACATTAAAGTAACAGATGCTCTACACTAAAGTAACGCAGTATATGAACTACAATAACTCAATATATTGTGTGTGCGCAAATTTCATATGATGAATCAAATAACACCAGGTATAGGTTAGTGCAAAAAATTCATATAATGATCAGAAATGAGAGTATGACGCAGTATCTTACTCTTTGATATTGTTTCCTATTTTGAAGTCATCACGCCCCATAATTATAGGATGCAATATCTTTCTTTTTTTTCTCTTTTTTATATGGCGTTACTCTTTGATATTGTTTCCTATTTTGGCGGCAATCACGTCCCATTATTATAGGAAACAATATCTTTTTTTAATTTTTTTTTAATATGGCGATTTCCTAAATTCTTACGACACTACAATGCACTACAATAACAGATGAAAAGCACTAAAGTAACGACTGGAATGTATTACACTAACACGACATATAAAGTAACAGATAGTAAACATTAAAGTAACAGATGCTCTATACTAAAGTAACGCTGTATATGAACTACAACAACTCAATATATTGTGTGTGCGCAAATTTCATATGATGAATCAGACTATGCAGTTTGTAAACGTAAAAACTATTAATTGAGTAGCATCTTAATGACTCTATGGCGATTCCAGTATAAATTACAAAGCATATACTCACCGTTTGTGTGTTCTACGATTTGCATATGCGCCATTTAATGAAAATTTTAAGCCTAATTGATCGAACGTAAGTTATAACAGCGTGAAGAAGACGATGAATGATTGAATGTGTTCTTGATTGGAAGTAAATGACAGCGTCACGAAGAAGAATTTCAATGGTTGAATGAGAGAATGATGAATGTGATTTTTGTTATGAATGATTGAATGAGAGAATGATGAACGTGGTTGAATGAGAGAATGATGAACGAGAGAATGTCATCCAACGGATGGGATGAGGACTTAGGGACTCAATTCTTATGAGCGACTCATTAGAACCCCTCTCTCTCTCAAAAAAAAAAAATATTAGTAGTGAACTACGTCCTAAAAATTAGTTCAAAAATGTGCAGTAGTACGTTTAAAAAAATTTCAATTTTGTAATCCATATCACACCATGTAATTAATAAATTTTAAAATGTTATTAATTTTAAGTAGTTTTCGTAGATTCATATTGTCAAGGTAATGTGCATTAGTACGTTTAAAGTTTTGCATTTGAAATAATTGTCATTTGAAATTTCGAAGCTAATTATATGGGTAATATATAAGTTTGTTTTGAAGTTATAGTATAGGTGAACGTCTCATTTTTTTTTATTAGTATTATTATTTTAAAAGAATCATAAAATATTGGAAGTTAATATTGAAGATAATATCGATATCTCCTCTAATCCTTCCCCTACTAAGTATATTCTGTATATTGTATTCTTGGCAGTGTATCCTTCCTTTTATGTATCATATCTCGTAGAAAGATACTCGGGTTAGCTTTCTTGTACAATTAGGTTTATGTGTATACTTGTATTTAAATCAGTCTTCTTAATGAGAATTAATCAAGCCTTCCAATTCTCTATATGGTATCAGAGCATTAGCCGTAAAATTCAAAAATATTGCTTCTCTAACTGCCATCCTCCATGGCAGGATCTTCATCAACTCTCCCAAATCCTCATGATCCAAAAACACCTTTCATAGTGCTAAATCTTTCCAATTGCACAAAACTCACACCATCGAAATATTATCTTTGGTCCAACCAAATTGAAGCTATTCTCTTTGGGAAGATCTCCTTAAATTTGTCAAAGGAACTCACCCTGCTCCCTCCAAAACAAAGCCGGCTGCTGATAGCAAGGATGAGCCGGAACCGAATCCAGCCTACTATACGTGGGCTCGACAAGACAGCCTGTTGGTCGGTGCCCTTCTTGGTACCATGATCGACTCCCTCTCAAGCTTTGTCAGTCCCGATACTACGTCGGCTCAATTGTGGAAAATGTTTGCTAACACTTATGCAAATTCATCCCGAGCGCACATCTTGCAGGTCAAAAATCGATTTCGATCATTGACCAAAGACTCTCAATCTATTACTGAATATATGCAGTCTATCAAATTCGCTTCCAATCAACTTGCTCGCATGGGTAAACCTCTTGACCCGGAAGACATCATTGAACAATTCATAAGAGGACTTGATTATGCAACATATAAACCCGTTATTGATGCGGTAAATGCCCGTGACTCAACTATCACGTTTGAAGCTTTCCATGAGAAGCTGCTCCACCACGACATTATCTCTCCCAATCCAACACCTACCACTCCCTATCCAGCCTCGTTCCATGTGGCCACCACATCCCGAAACAATAAAAATCGTGCCTCTTACAACCCACCTCGACCCTCTAACCCAGCCGGAATCCTCCCCCTGCCAGCCCCTACCTCCGCTTCCCTGCAACCCGTGACCACCTTCAAGGGGAGATGCCAATACTGCCATACTCAAGGTCACTTTCTCAAAGCTTGCCCATCCTTTATTTCCCTCCACCCTCATATTCATATTCCCGATCCACCACCTCGTCAACCTAAACCCCAAGTTCATACTGCCACCGTCTACAAAAATTCACCCTTCAACCCTCCTCCTTGGCTCGTTGACAGTGGGGGCTCACATCATATTACCAATGACATTGCCAATCTATCTCTTCACTCACCTTACCATGGCACCGATGAAATTATCATTGGTGACGGTTCTGCCATTCCGGTGGCAAACATAGGTTCCTTTACTCTCTACTCCTCCTCCTTTTCTTTACATTTTAATAATGTTCTTCATGTTCCACGTATATCTCGCAATATCTTGTCCGTCCACCAATTTTGTAAAGATAATAACTCTTATGTTGTTTTTTCTGCCTCTTCTGTTATTTTCAAGGATCTCAAGACATCTAAGACCCTCCTCGAAGGCCTTCCCGTTGATGGCATCTATGAATGGCGTTCACTTCCAAGGCCTTCGGTCCATGCTGCTAGTGTCTCCTTCTCGGATTGGCATCATAAACATGGCCATCCGGCGGCGTCTATCATCAATACTATAAGTCGTATTTCTTCTATTGCTATGTCACCTAATATAGACAACTTTTGTAATTATTGTTTAATAAATAAAGAACACAAGCAGCATTTTTCTGAGTCTACACTCACGTCATCTTCACCTCTTGACCTTATTTATAAGGATGTTTGGGCCTCACCTACTCTATCATCTGATGGCATTAAATACTATGCTCTGTTTGTCGACCATTTTTCCCGATACACTTGGATTTATCCTCTCAAGCGTAAATATGATACCGATACTGTATTTGCCAGATTTAGAGCCCTCGTAGAAAATTATTTTCAACGTAAAATCCGTCAAATCTACTCCGACAACGGTGGAGAATACACCACTCTCACACCGAATATAACTCTCGATGGCATTACTCACCTGACCACTCCTCCTCATACTCCCGAACACAATGGTGTGGCAGAACGGAAACACCGTCATATCGTTGAAACCAGGCTCTCGCTTCTTACCCACTCTCGACTTCCCACTACAATGTGGCCATACACTTTTGTCACTGCTACCTACTTAATTAATCGAATGCCCTCTCCACGTCTCTGATAAGTGTAGTTTGTAGTGCCTATTTTCATGTGTTTTGGTCCCATTTTCCTTGTGGAATTGCTCCTTGGGAGGGGTTTATGGGCTACTTATGCTTCTTTTAGTTCGTTTCAGGTTCCCGAGACCATTTGTGAAGAGTTGGAGCAAATCCCACTCGATACATACACTTTTTGGAGCCAACGAAGTGAAGGAACGATCACTCGATGCCTTGGATTCGACCCCGAGACCTCGGGACCCAATCCTGAGCCTCTTCGACCTGATCCCGAGTCCCGAGAATCGATGAGAAACCCATGAGAAGCAAGGAGGGACCAAAAAGAGCTTATTTGAGGCCTACAAGACCCATCCCGGTCGGGATAGCCTCATCCCGTCCGGGATGAGGTGCACAAAAGCGAGTGCTACTGACCTGGGTCCGTCCCAGTCAGGACCAGCCCGTCCCGGTCGGGATCAAGCATAACACAGTGCTGTGTTATCAATAACACCAGGTTGTGTTATTGCTCGTCCCGGTCGGGACCAATCCGTCCCGGTCGGGACCATGGAGCTGCAGCACGCCTTGTTTATTTTCCTCTCCTTCATACTTGTAACCTTATTTATTCATTCAAGTTTTAATCTTTGTTCATTGTTATGTTTATTGTTCATTGTTTTCACTAGTTTCTTTATGTATGTTTTGTTGTTTGAGTTAGTTTATCTTGTTCTTGTTAGTTTTTCCTTTAGATAAGTTTTAATAGACTCTTGCTAGGGTTAGTAGGGTGATTTGGGTGTTTAATGGGTGATTAAGGGTTTGTTGGAGATGTTGGTGAAAGTTCTGGGTTTCCTCTTGGTTGATGCATGGAACATATTTGATGAAATGCTTGAATGACATGTAGATGCATATGCTTGTTTTTCTTGCCTTTTCTCTTGTGGGTGATAGTTTGCTCGTAGGTTTGGTTCCCTCACTACGTAGCGAGAGCCCGGTGAGGACGACCCCTAGGTCGGTCTACGTAGCGAGAGCCCGGATGTGACCTAGGCTACGATAGCACGCTAGTAACCCCGTTTGTCTTATGTGTCGCTAAGGTGGGTTCTATCAAGAACCTCTAGGTCGGTCTACGTAGCGAGAGCCCGGACTACACCTAGATTACCCGACTACCCCTTCACTTTAGCTCTCCCTCGACCATTCCATCACCCCTTGAACCCAACCTAATCCTAGCCCGTTTCCTTATTAGTTTTCTCCGTCACCTTAGTTTTAGTCTTAGTCTTCTTTCCTCCTTATCATTCTAGTTTAGCTTAGCTCGTTGACTTAGTCTCGTGTTTGGGTAGACCTAGTCTAGACGCCTTTTACCGTCCCCGTGGATTCGACCCGACTTACCCTATCTACCCAGTTAGGAATAGCCGGTTAATTATTGATCGGTGGGGATCGACGGCAAATCCTTACCATCAATCTCTCAAACAACTGTCCCTACTTTCTCCTCTTTGGCCTACAACCAAACTACTCCAAACTCCGTAGCTTCGGTTGTCGATGTTACCCTTGGCTCCGTCCATAAAATACTCATAAACTCGAACCAAAATCCACTCCATGTATTTTCATTGGGTACTCTCTAACTCAAAGTGCCTATCATTGCCTTGACCCTATCAATAACCGCACCTATACCTCCCGTCATGTCAGCTTTTTTGAACATGATTTCCCTTATCCCGAACTAACATCAACCCCACCCTTCAACCCAAGTCCCCTCTCTGACTGGGTGTCCCTCGACATTACTATTCTCACACCTCCCACGGCTTCTAATACTGACCAACCCGATCCCGACCCACATACTCCTACTTCCGCTGCCCCTGACTCACATTCTCCTTCCTCCAACTCCACTTCTCCTCTCACACCTCCTGTAACTCCCTCTCCCTCCCCTTCTCCACCTCCACCTCCTCCACTCCCTATATCTCACTCTCATGGGACCCGTCTCTCCCATAATATTCGGGTTCCCAATCGAAAATATGTCAACCTTACCACCCTAGGTTCATCTCTTCCTTCATCTACCAAGCAAGCCCTTCTTGATAAAAATAGGAACCTTGCTATGGATGATGAATTTTCAGCTCTTCAACGCAACTCTACCTGGTCCCTCGTCCCTTCCCATCCATCTTATAACATTATTGGTTGTCGGTGGGTTTATCGAATCAAATACAACTCCGATGGGTCCCTTCAAAAGTGTACAAGGCCCATCTTGTTGCCAAAGGATTCCACCAACGACCGGGTGTGGATTACTCTGCCACATTCTCTCCTGTTGTCAAACCGACAACGGTCCGTCTTATCATATCTATTGCTCTGTCTCGTCGATAGCCGCTTCGTCAACTCGATATTAATAATGCTTTCCTTCAAGGACATCTCTCTGAGACCGTCTATATGGCCCAACCCCCCGGCTACGTCGACCCAACCGCCCCCTCTCATGTCTGTAAGCTCTCTAAGGCTATCTATGGCCTTAAACAAGCTCCCCGAGCTTGGTACATGGAGCTTAAAACCTACCTTCTGTCCTTACACTTCACCATGTCTATATCTGATCCGTCTCTTTTCACATATCATCACTCCTCTCACACTATCTTCCTACTTGTCTATGTGGATGATATTGTGGTCACTGGGTCATCCTCCACTCATCTCGAGTCCTTCATCACTCACCTAGTCACTCGATTCTCTCTTAAGGACCTTGGTCCATTATCTTACTTCCTTGGCATTGAAGTAATTCCCACTGTCAATGGCCTCATTTTCTCTCAATCAAAATACATCAATAACATTCTTACTCGTTATCAAATGGCTGATTGCAAACCCCTGCCTACCCCACTCGTCCCTCACCCACCTCTAACCTTAACCGCTGGCAGCCTTCTACCTTCACCATCTTGTGGACATGACATAGGTCCACCCCGACGCGGCCACGCGCGGGTTTGGGGAGGCGAATGAATCTCCATATGAGATGGTCAAATTGAAATTTAAATCGAAGTAGGAGTCGCCACCGAATTTTGTGGTTATTCGGAACCGTTCGAGCCCACTCTATGTCGTAGTGGGCCGTATACAAAATACGGCCCATTTCCGATGTCAGAGTTTATTGGGCTCGTCCCTTTGCATATCGATACCGATGCCGACTGAGCGGTTAATCGTATATTGAATGACTCTCGTTGCCAATGGATTCGGACATCCGGAAACCACGGTTCTGAGTAAGGGGTGAGGGTACGTGTTGGGAAGTTCACTAAGAACACCCAACCCCGCCCGCACTTAGCGGCCTTTACTAAGATATCGTTCGTTTTTGGTGTACACGGGTTAGTTCGACGGTTGAATGATATGCAAACATTATTTTCCTAAGTATGTGAGAAAAATAAAGTGGGTTGCTAAGTCGTTTAATGCATATTAAACTAATAACGTCAAAGTTATTTTAGCATGTGAATTCGTTTTAGTCTAATAAAACGATAAAAACAAATAAAAAGCTACAAACACGAGAAAACGAGTTAGTAACGATGAATAAATTGAATAAAAGACATAAATAAATAAGATGCATGATTTTGGAAAATATTTATGGCACGTGATTGATTAACACGTGTTGATCGAGGTCGAAAAAAAGTATTTATTAAAATATGTCGCGAAGGTCGCATTTTAATATAATGTTCGAGAAGAATTAAAAATAGAAAACGAAGAAAAAAAAAGGGGGGGAGGCCGTGAACCGGCTGCCGCGCGGGTCGCCTGACCGGCGCGCGACCCGCGTGGTAGCCTGTCGGATTTTTTTAATTGTCGAAAAGTCGTTAATTCCTATAAATCGCGTACAAATATGGATTAATTTATACTCGGCTTATATTTTCGATATTCGTCGTATTCGATATTCGATTATGAAATCGATATCGAATACTCGGAATGACTTTAGAAAAATTTTTGGAAAAAAAGTTCGTTTTGAACGAAAAAAATAAAATAAAATAAAAAGAATTTTGAACGAAAAAGATGTTAATTCTCTCCGCGTTAAAAATCGTCGAATTTTGTTTAAAAAGATGTAACGATTTTATTTAGCATCAACGAGAATAAATTAATTTAGTTCTTGTAGATACGATATTCGATTAGAGAATCGGTATCGTATTTTAAGAACGTAAAAAAAAGGTTTTTTGTAATATCGATTATTAGAAATAAATAAAAATATGATGCGACGAACGACCCGTAATAAATGTGAGACGACCGATGAGCCGAAAAAAAATAAAAAAGAAAGACGGACGAAAAAGGTAAAAAAACGTGAGATAGGGAGAGAGAAAGGAAAAGAGTCGGGTTTGATTTACACCCTCAACCTATATGCTTTGTGTTCTCGGAATAAGGATCGTCGGACGGTAGCTTAGGTTCGGGAGCGTCGAGATGATGTGGATGAGTTAAGGTGTCGGTTTTTTGGAGTGTTTTGATGTGTGTGTGTAGGCGTGGGTTCGGCCGGTTTGGACGGGATTGGTTTCGTCGGATTTTTGGAACTATTTCGGGATTACGTCGAGATTTTGGACGTCGTTTTTGGCTGCTGGAAATTTGTTATTTTTCCGGTATTTTTCTGTCTTAAAAACCTTATGTTTTGTGTAGGACGGGATGTCCTATTTATAGGAATCGAGGTGGCCTTGCTTGTGTGACAAGAAACACCGGTTTGGATAGGAAATACGAGAGTTCGTAAGGGAATAAACTTCTCGTTTCTTAGTGGGAAAGCCAAAAACTCGGCTGGTGGGGGAGGTATCTCGGCTGTTTCAGCCGAGTATCTGAGCTCGGGTGATACTTTGTTTCGGTTTCCGGATAGAATTCCTACTTGAGATCGAATTCTATCCTTAAACGGATTTGTTTAATATTTGTGAAGGCTGATTTTTGTAGTGTTTCAGTCCGAATTGGACGTGTAATGACACGGCCAGATCGTATGACTCGGGAAAAAATATCTTTGACCGGGTTTGACTCGGTCGCTAAAAGACGGTTTTACCCCCGGTGTCGGAATCGACCCAAATTAGTCTTATTTGACTCGAAACGACCCACTGGGCCTGAATTTGAGGTCCGTTTTGTGAGATTTGTACTCCGTAATAAGCCTAAACCAAATGTCCATGATTTCGAGCCCATATCCGAGCCCATTAAAGCACGTTTGCGTCCTATCATCATCGGGTGTTTGGCGGGACCTACTATAGACACCTGGCGGTCAAAATGTGGGTGTCTACAGAGCCCCCACTCTGACTGAGGCTTGGACAAGGCGAAAGTCAGAGTAGCTATCAGGCCAATCGAGGATTAAGACCTGACAGACTTCCGATCGGGTCGTTTAGAGTCCATTAGACTTGCGTGAAGGGCTCGCCAGCCATAAAATAGGAATCATACCTGGATAGATGTCTATAACGGCGCGGGGACTTTCTACTAAAAAAGTCTTGGGTTTGTCTGTTTGCAGACAATCTCCATCTTGAAATTGCGTGGGAGTTTGTCTTGGAGGTTATGGGTGTACCGCTTACTGATACGTCCCATCTTTGAATTACGCGGGAGCCTCTATTAGAAGCTGCGGATGTACCGCTTACTGATACATCCGATTCCTCAGCGAAAATGTTGCTTGAATTTTCACTGAGAACTTTGAGAATTCTCCGGGAGTCATGGGATACCTGTCTGTTTTGTATGCAACATACAGATAAAACATCGACTCGTGCTGGGGAAGAAAATGATTTTTGGTTGATTTTTTTTTGGAAAAAAAAACCGATTTTTTTTTTTGAAAATGGCGGAAATTTTGAAAAATTTGGAAGAAAAGGAATGCTTGGGATGACTTGATTCCTGATCAGATTCTGACACGGATTCCTAAAAATTTCTGGTTAGGCCTGTATGCCTAAGTGAAGAGGGAGATGTACCGACAGACTCGACTCTGGACGTGACCGGACGAGTCGGCAGACACGACTGGACTCCCTATGGGTTGGACCGTGACTCGGTAGGGGATGGGCCACCTAAGATGACAAGACTCTTAAGTTGCGCTATTCCGTAGCCTAGGCGAGTGGCAACATGGTCGAATCCTCAGAGTGCGATTGTTTCCGTACGACAAGGCTTTGTGGTAGCAATGCCGTAGACTGGTGTTCTTTTGAATTTTTTTTTTGTGGTTTCGGGGCATGTTCCCAAAGTAGGTGTTGTCTTGAGTCTCTGACAGATTCTTGCCTTCGACTGGGCCGAGTACTAGGACTCACTAAAGAAAGGAGGCTAGATTTTGAAGGTATATTGGATTATGTGAATGGATGGAGAACTTCTGCCTAAGAGAAGCCCCCGGGACAACAAAGCTAACTCTTGAGAACATGACAGTGTCGTGACCGGAATGATGATGCTTTTTGAATTTGTGTCAATGTGGGTGGTTGTGCCTTTATTGAAAGGCTGCCTACGTATTCACGTGTAGTGAAATCAAACCAAGCCGTAGTTCAGTGTTGAAAGATGTATTATGGTGCCTAGTTTATTAGGGCTTTGTGTGTAACTAGCCATAGCAATGGTTAGGCTAGGGGTGCTCCCAATGATGCCTTGATCAAAGGGCTAGAATGGTTAGGATGTTGATCCTGTGACTGTGAGCGTTCTCCGGGGTAGCCCCCAGAGGTGGTGTGAACTATTTGGGCATGTTCTATGCCGACCGCAAGTTGAATTCCCGTGTTTGGGGTTGGTAACTGGTTTAGATGTTTTTGGAAATGTGATGCTAGGAAGTACGTGGCTTCGATGATTCGAAATCTGGAGCTCGATTTTGTGGAGCTAAGGCTTCGAGGGTAAGGTATTGTAATTTGGTAGGAAAGGGGGAAGTCGAGTAATAATGACTCGAACTTCGATCGGGGTAGGTTTGATAATGCGGGATCTGATTTCCATGTCTGGCCCTAATGGTTAGGGTATCCTATGGAGCTTGAATCCTCAAAAATCCGAGCTGTCTCTAGCCTAGGTCTCGGGAAGGTCTTGAGGGTTGTAATGTGGGAAGACTAGATGTGGTGCTAGCTGACCAGCTTGACTGTCACTCCCCTATTGGAGGGTATTGATAATTTTGAATTTGACCGTACCCCGGTCAAAGGATTTTCACTTGAGTTGACCGTTGACCACGGTCATGGGTATTTGATTTTTTTGATTGACCTCTTAGCCCCGGTCATGGTTTTTTTTTGAATTTTTGCTGGTTGACCTCTTAGCCCCGGTCATGGGTTTTTTTTTTGAATGTTGGTTGACCTCTCAGCCCCGGTCATGGGTTTCTTGAATTTTGGTTGACCTCTCAGCCCCGATCATGGGTTTCTTGAATTTTGGTTGACCTCTCAGCCCCGGTCATGGGTTTTTTGAATGTTGGTTGACCTCTCAGCCCCGGTCATGGGTTTTTTGAATTTTGGTTGGACTAATACCAAAGGTAGGGATCGGTTGATCTTACCGGATGGGTGTTTATTGTGGGAAATGGGCTTGCCTCCCGTCTTGGACCCAAACTAGGAGACTAGTTAGATTCGTCATAGGATTCGATACCGCTCCTACTAAGGGTGGTTATGTGGCTTTCTATGTCAGACATGGAACAGGTAAAAGGAAAACACGGGTCTCAGTTTCCTGCAGTCGTTATAGATGTGCCTATAATAGTCACGTGCATGTGCTCACAGTGTATGATGGTGTTCATCATGTTCTAGGAAACACGTAAGGAAATATATGAGAAAATAGAAAAGCTGATTTTATTGAAAATGTGAAAAGAGGACAGAATGCAAATGACTCTGACTTTGACTTTGACAGAAAATAGTGATCCTAGAGTCGGACTCAGACTCGGACTTGAACCAAATCTAGACTCTCGGATAATGTTGTCATTTGTCGTCGACTTCTGAGGACTCGAGTTGATGTCCAATATAGCCTTCAACGGAAGCTTCACCCGGATCTTCATTGTGTCGAAGATCATCTTCAATCCTAATGCCCATTTCGGTAAGCACTGCAAAGTTGGAAATGCCGGCATACCTAAGATGGATGCGGTAGGAAGGTAGGAGGTTGTTGATGAACGCCTCCACTAGTGTCTTCTCGTTGGGCTTGTCTACCAACTTCACACTCTCGGCCCTCCACCTTTGAAGGTACTTAGTGAAACCTTCCTTGGGCTCTTGGGCCATGACTTCTAAAGTACGCATCGTGGTCTGGATCTCGGTATTATCGGCATAATTCCGAGCGAATTCCGTCGCCACGCCATCCCAAGTCTTGTACTTCTTGGAGTCAAGCCTGTAGTACCAGGCTTTCGGGTGCTTCTCGAGGGAGGAAGCAAACAGGTGCTTGAACATGGTTGATTTCACTCCTTTGATGGCCATGAATTCTTTGAAAGCCCGGATATGTAATACCGGGTCTTCAGTCCCGTCGAACATCGGTAGGCCCGTCAGGTTGAGGTTAGCGGGCAGCTCGTCGGTCAAAGGTGAATAGGAACGAGCATTTTCCGTATGGATTGAATTGTTGGTCGACAGGTGGACCTGTTCCTCCAGCTTGCGGACTGCGTTGGCCAGTTCAGCTATGGGTTCAGTAGTCTCATTCCCGACCTTTGGAGTCCTTTGTTCCAAGGCACTCAAACGGGTGGCAATGGCGGTTTGGTCTTCCCTTATCTGGTTCAGTTGATCTTGGATCGTGGCCAACGAGGCGGTTAGTTGATCAATGGAGTCCTTAGTCATGGTTCGGGTGAAGGGCGGCCTGTCTGTAAGAATACCGCGTAATCAGGAAGGTTGCTTCGGAACTCAAATTCACCAAGGCATAGGAAATAGCGCGGGAGGAGAGACGACTCCAATTTGACTCGGGTTAGACTCCTCTAAGACTAATGTGCGGGGTACGATTCTCGGAGTGACTGTGATTAATCGCTCCGTCGGAGAATAGCCCCCAGGTGAGACTAGGGCTTAGACAGGACTCAGATGGTGTGACACCTAAGTGACTCGAAAGTGGGATACGTGAGACAACACGTGTAAGACCTGATCTTTAGAGCAACCGTGATTGACCGCTGTGCAGAAAGGTAGCCCCCGAGTGAGGCTGAAGACCGACTCCTAGACGGGTGACTCGTGGATGGTGGGCTTTCTTTAGGATTTCGGCAGAATGGGCCTAGTCCCGTGTGAAGAAAGACCTACGTGTGGGCTAACCCCAGACTTTGGACTCGATTGTGTAAGTGGACTTCCCTTTGTAGGAGTTTGTCCTACGTAGGTGGGCCGTGCCTTGGCTAATAAGGCGGACTTGGGATGGGGTGGAAACCCGTGATGTAAGATCGACGGAGTTTCGACGCTATAGACTTTTAGTACTTATGACAAGACCCGACACTGCTAAATACGGGAAGTCCTAAGAAGAAGAGGGTTTGAAAAGGGATTTGGATTTGGATTTGAAAAGCCCGAGCAAAGTCAGATTGGAAGGCCCGATTTTTTTGAAAATCGAAAAAACGGTTTATCGGGCCGAGATTTTGGATTTTTGAAAAGGTTTGGACAGCATACCGGCTAAAAATAGGCTATTTTGAGTCAAAATCATAAGTCCTAAATTCGGCAGCTTTACGGGTTTGAAAAATGGATAGTTTTCGAAAAAAAAGTGCAAGTTTTTTTTTGAAAACACGGTTTTTGAAAAGACGAGACACGGACCAGGTAGCACGTAGTCACGGAACAGTATAACGACACCATGTATGCTCTTAGTCTAAGTCTCGGTCGGTCTAATAGGGTCTATACCAACAACGATGGCTTTCTCGTACTGAGGACGGACTCCCTAAGCCGAGTGGGTCTTAGGACATGCCGCAAAACCTAAACGAGTTCCACCATCGATGTCTTTAGCGCACCCATGTAGGAATGCACCGTGGTATAGTGGGACGTCGGTCACAAGTAACCGGCCCGGGAAAGATTGGGTTATGCATGGCCCATTGAACTAAAACGTGTACATTACTATTCGAACGATTTATTTTCGAGTCTCACCCTAGGAATGCCGATGGTAAGTGACTCATCAGTTGATCCCCAGCGGAATCGCCAAATTGTGGACATGACATAGGTCCACCCCGACGCGGCCACGCGCGGGTTTGGGGAGGCGAATGAATCTCCATATGAGATGGTCAAATTGAAATTTAAATCGAAGTAGGAGTCGCCACCGAATTTTGTGGTTATTCGGAACCGTTCGAGCCCACTCTATGTCGTAGTGGGCCGTATACAAAATACGGCCCACTTCCGATGTCAGAGTTTATTGGGCTCGTCCCTTTGCATATCGATACCGATGCCGACTGGGCGGTTAATCGTATATTGAATGACTCTCGTTGCCAATGGATTCGGACATCCGGAAACCACGGTTCTGAGTAAGGGGTGAGGGTACGTGTTGGGAAGTTCACTAAGAACACCCAACCCCGCCCGCACTTAGCGGCCTTTACTAAGATATCGTTCGTTTTTGGTGTACACGGGTTAGTTCGACGGTTGAATGATATGCAAACATTATTTTCCTAAGCATGTGAGAAAAATAAAGTGGGTTGCTAAGTCGTTTAATGCATATTATACTAATAACGTCAAAGTTATTTTAGCATGTGAATTCGTTTTAGTCTAATAAAACGATAAAAACAAATAAAAAGCTACAAACACGAGAAAACGAGTTAGTAACGATGAATAAATTGAATAAAAGACATAAATAAATAAGATGCATGATTTTGGAAAATATTTATGGCACGTGATTGATTAACACGTGTTGATCGAGGTCGAAAAAAAGTATTTATTAAAATATGTCGCGAAGGTCGCATTTTAATATAATGTTCGAGAAGAATTAAAAATAGAAAACGAAGAAAACAAAAAAAAAAGGGGAGGCCGTGAACCGGCTGCCGCGCGGGTCGCCTGACCGGCGCGCGACCCGCGTGGTAGCCTGTCGGATTTTTTTATTTGTCGAAAAGTCGTTAATTCCTATAAATCGCGTACAAATATGGATTAATTTATACTCGGCTTATATTTTCGATATTCGTCGTATTCGATATTCGATTATGAAATCGATATCGAATACTCGGAATGACTTTAGAAAAAGTTTTGAAAAAAAAGTTCGTTTTGAACGAAAAAAATAAAATAAAATAAAAAGAATTTTGAACGAAAAAGATGTTAATTCTCTCCGCGTTAAAAATCGTCGAATTTTGTTTAAAAAGATGTAACGATTTTATTTAGCATCAACGAGAATAAATTAATTTAGTTCTTGTAGATACGATATTCGATTAGAGAATCGGTATCGTATTTTAAGAACGTAAAAAAAAGGTTTTTTGTAATATCGATTATTAGAAATAAATAAAAATATGATGCGACGAACGACCCGTAATAAATGTGAGACGACCGATGACCCGAAAAAAAATAAAAAAGAAAGACGGACGAAAAAGGTAAAAAAACGTGAGATAGGGAGAGAGAAAGGAAAAGAGTCGGGTTTGATTTACACCCTCAACCTACATGCTTTGTGTTCTCGGAATAAGGATCGTCGGACGGTAGCTTAGGTTCGGGAGCGTCGAGATGATGTGGATGAGTTAAGGTGTCGGTTTTTTGGAGTGGTTTGATGTGTGTGTGTAGGCGTGGGTTCGGCCGGTTTGGACGGGATTGGTTTCGTCGGATTTTTGGAACTATTTCGGGATTACGTCGGGATTTTGGACGTCGTTTTTGGCTGCTGGAAATTTGTTATTTTTCCGGTATTTTTCTGTCTTAAAAACCTTATGTTTTGTGTTGGACGGGATGTCCTATTTATAGGAATCGAGGTGGCCTTGCTTGTGTGACAAGAAACACCGGTTTGGATAGGAAATACGAGAGTTCGTAAGGGAATAAACTTCTCGTTTCTTAGTGGGAAAGCCAAAAACTCGGCTGGTGGGGGAGGTATCTCGGCTGTTTCAGCCGAGTATCTGAGCTCGGGTGATACTTTGTTTCGGTTTCCGGATAGAATTCCTACTTGAGATCGAATTCTATCCTTAAACGGATTTGTTTAATATTTGTGAAGGCTGATTTTTGTAGTGTTTCAGTCCGAATTGGACGTGTAATGACACGGCCAGATCGTGTGACACGGGAAAAAATATCTTTGACCGGGTTTGACTCGGTCGCTAAAAGACGGTTTTACCCCCGGTGTCGGAATCGACCCAAATTAGTCTTATTTGACTCGAAACGACCCACTGGGCCTGAATTTGAGGTCCGTTTTGTGAGATTTGTACTCCGTAATAAGCCTAAACCAAATGTCCATGATTTCGAGCCCATATCCGAGCCCATTAAAGCACGTTTGCGTCCTATCATCATCGGGTGTTTGGCGGGACCTACTATAGACACCTGGCGGTCAAAATGTGGGTGTCTACACATCTAATTATCGATCTATAGTCGGAGCACTTCAATATCTCTCCTTTACCCGCCCCGATATTGCCTTTGTTGTTAATAAAGTAGCCCAATACCTCAAAGCCCCTCGGGATTCTCATTGGACAGGTCTCAAACGAGTGTTACGATACCTCAAGGGCACTACTCATCTTGGGTTAATGTTTCATTATTCAAGTCCGCTATCTCTCCATGCGTTCTCTGATGCCGACCATGCCGGAGACAGAGACGACTATATTTCGACGACCGGTTTTCTTGTCTATCTTGGTAAAAATCCCATTGCCTGGTCCTCCAAGAAGCAAACGGCGCTGTTCACAAGCTCAATCGAAGCTGAGTTCAGAGGAGTCGCCTCTATTTCGGCCGAGTTAATCTGGCTCGGGTCACTACTGTCTGAACTTCGCATTACCTCGCCAGTTACTCCCACTATCTATTGTGACAACTTGGGAGCTACAAGTTACTCTGTAAACCCCGTTTTTCACTCTCGGATGAAGCATTTAGCCCTCTCATTTCACTTTGTTCGTCACTATGTGCAGCAAGGCACCCTACGTGTTCAGCACATCTCGGGCAAAGACCAAGTCGCTGATCTCCTGACTAAACCTCTTAACCGCTCAAGGTTCCATTTTCTGTTATCCAAGCTTGGCCTTTCAATTGCACCACAGTCCAGCTTGCGGGGGCCTATTGAAGATAATATCGATATATCCTTTAATCCTTCCCCTACTTAGCATATTCTGTATATTGTACTAGGTTAATACCCGTGCAAAGTTGCACGCGGATATATATAAAAGACTTAGGTAGGTAATCACGTTTGGATATTACTTTAACAAAAAATAATTTATTATATGGAAAAAAATATACGATTAAAATCAACTTGAATTATACACATGAAAAATTAATGTAAAGATACATGTTTGACTGTTTTTATGATATACACGTATCTCGTATGTTTGATACGATTATTCGTTGAATAATTAGTCTTTTAACTTATGTTTTACGGAGTATAAAAAAATGAAAAAATTAATTTTAGTAGAACTAATTTGATACGGAAATCATAACCAAAAACATTTTAAGAAATTGTGAATAAAAAATAGTCCTCTAATTGAAACCAGCTCAAGGAAAATCAAAGTGTAACATTAAAAAGATAAAGTGTGATTGTTATCTTGTAAATTAATAAAAAAAAAATTCCAATACTAATATCATAGTGGTGTAATAAGTTCCAATTTAAATATTCCAAATAAATATTTTTCATTACTAAGTATACTATCGATAAATGAAATATATACTAAAATCTTCATAACTAATATCCTTTTTTTTTTTAATTCTTATTGGTATACCGTCCAATGTTATTTTAATTTGTCCAATTTTGTATGCTACTAACCTAGCTATTAAATAAAAATCATTTTCGACAATGTTTTATCTATGTTAGATTATTAGTATAAAAATAATTTAAATAGCAATTAACATAATAAGTTGTTTGTCAACATATTTATATCTATGGTGTTTCCAAATGTTTTAACCCGTGATGAATTATACTACCGTCAAAATATAAAAAATTTGTGCCTTTGACGTTTTAAGAGATGTACATACCAAAAATATCTTATTAATATGAAACTTTTGATTAATATGGAGTATTATATAAGATTAATGGTTATTATAAATTTTATAATATATATATGTGTGGACATGACGTAGGTCCACCCCGACGCGGCCACGCGCGGGTTTGGGTAGGCGAATGAATCTCGTGGTAAGATTGTTCTCGGGTTCGAAATTTAAGTCAAAATGGAGTCGTCACCGAATTTTGTGGTTATTCGGAACCATACGAGCCCACTCTATGTCGTCATGGGCTACACACAAAGTAAGCCCACTTCGATTTCAGAGTTTATGGGGCTCGTCCCTTTGCATTGTTAAATCGATACCGTTTACACCGGCTTTCGTATATAAAATGACTCTCGTGCGCCAAGGGTTTCGGACATCCGGAAACCAAAGGTTCTGAGTAAGGGGTGAGGGTACGTGTTGGGAAGCCCACTAAGGACACCCAACCCCGCCCGCACATGGCGGCCTCTACTAAGACATCATTCGTGTTCGTGTACGCGCGCTAGTAAAATAATTAAATGATATGCAAACAGCATTTTCGGGCTAAGCATGTGAATAGTATGTGAACTACGTCATTTAATGCATCTTGATTATGGTCGAAATGATTTAGCATGCGAGGTTCATTTATAAAGCGATAAGCAAGTAAATAAATAAAGCTCGAAAGGAAATAAATAACGTACAAGTTAGACGAGCGGAAATACAACCCGGAATTCACAATACAACGATACATAAAAATAATAAACGAAATAATAAAAGGCGATATAATGATAGAAACGGACCCGTATGTAAACTATACCGCGAAATGTGTAGATGGACTAACCCCGATTAAATGTACATTATGTTGTACATCAAACGAAGGACGGAAACATGGGACTGTGGCGTATTGCTATCCCGATCCCACGTCCCGTAGTCTTGTCCCGACTTATCACTTCGAAGGAGATCGATAAAAGTCGTTCTACGTGTCGTGACGTGCATAGGTTTTGAAATTAGGAGGATCACGTGATGGTCTTTACACGTGATGACTAAAGTCGTAAAAATTCGTGCCTCGAAATGTGTGTCGAAGCTCTCGATTTTCTGGGTTACAGGACCCACTCGATCGAGTCGTGGTCTGACTCGGTCGAGTGCGTCCTTTACGTAGCTACTGCCAAGTTTTTTGGGAGCTACTCGATCGAGTAGCCTATGTACTCGGTCGAGTAGCCCCTGTACGAGTGATAACTCGTTTCTTTTCATGTTTTAAAATCGATGGTTGGCCAAATCAAATACAAATATCGCACGATTTGTATTTAACTTGGCCTCCGGTACTATAATCGTGTATGTACGATTATAGTACCTGATGGGAGTTGACTAAGTGCCACGGGTCGCCCGCCTGTGGCACCCTGGAATAATTCGCCCCCGGGGTGAACTGAGGGCTGCCCAGCAGGCCCACCCTGCAAAGGACTACTGAAAGCACTCCAAGACTTGCCCCTGCTCGGCAGGGTCTTGCTGTCGGCCGAGCAGGGCCACTAAGTCCCCTACGTGCTGGTTTCCAGGGTGCCCAAACCCCCAGTACGAGCAGGAGAAACCGAGGGCCCATCCGTCATTCCGCCTCAGGTAAGGGAAAGTGGGTGGATGAGGCGATGCCACATGTCGACCTCATGTCCACCCATTCTCCCGCCTTTTTTCCTCTCCTCCTCTCTCTCTTGTGGGAAGGTATAAATATCCAACCATTTCCCACTTGAAAGGGGTTGGATTTTCTCTCTCTAGACTCTCACTCCTAAAAACACCGCCTAGTTCCTCACGAGCTAGGTTCGTCAAGGCATTCCACGGACTAACTTAGGCATCGGAGAGGGTTCCCTCGGACAATCTCCGGGCCCTGTGCGTTCATTGTGCAGGGAGCGGGCCAACTCCGCCAGGAAGGTCCGATCATAGGAGAAGGAGAAAGGATAGGTTGAGGGAAATCGAACGATCCACTACTTATTAACATTCCGATTACACGACCCGGATCCAAGACTGGGTTAATTGTTTCGGTGACCGGAACAATTTGGCGCCGTCTGTGGGGAAGATCTAGGTTGTACCCACGAGATTACCCACAAAATCAACCATTCTACAACGCGAAATTAACAAATTAACCAATTATAATCAAACATGCCTGAAATCTTCGACACCAGCTCGGTGGCAAATCCGCCCAAAGCCCCCCAATATGGTATGCCACCAGAAGTAACGCCCGCCGCCACTATTCCAGGCGTGGGGCGAGCCAGTCTCCAGGGAGCACCGGGTCAAGAGGCAGCTGCCATGGTAGGGCAGGGGAACCATCCGAGGCAAGTTCTGAACCTTACCCCTGCCCAGATGGTACAGACTGCGGCGTTCTTCTCAGCTATGTTGGATCAGGAATTTACTCCGGACGATCTGGTAGGCAGGGTCGCCACGACCCCCAGGTTGCTCCACTTTGAAAGTGGAGAAGGAACCGGGGGTACGAAGCGGACCGCCGCCAGAAATGTTCAGAGAAAAGCTAGGAAGACAGCTCAGGCGTATGCGCAGGTGCAAAGGCGAATCACGGAAGCCCGTCAGCAGCCACCTGCGCAGCAAGGGGTTGCAGGTCCTGAGGAGGCATTCTCCATTCATACCACTGAATCCACGGCCGCACGTGAAAGAAGGGGTTTATCCCAAGACCTGAGGAATCGAATGAGGCACAAGGAGCCGATGTCCAAGCGCCTGGGGGAGAAACAGGGAGATGTGTTCTCCAGGCTAACACCGGTCGAGGAAATACCGCCTGCGCCAGGCCTGTCTCAGAGCCTGCAGTCCAGGCTTAACAATGGCTAGCCTCTGAGGTCCAGGCATCGTCAGGGTGATAACCTCGAACCTGCTCAGAAGAAGCGCTCACGGTATCATTCCCCTCCTAAAGACGATGAGGCGATAAGCAGGCGCCCGCCAAGGTACCGCTCCCCTGAAAGTAGGAGACCGACCCCGGACAGAAGGGATGACCACGACCACTATTCAGGCACGAGCAGGTCGAGAATGGTGGGCAGGCCAACCAAGACCCCGCTTCACCCTGAGGTGCAGGCGTATCCTATCCCGAAGATTAAGATGCCAACTGTAAAGTTCGACGGAACTACAGATCCGGAAGATCACCTGGCTGCGTACGAGAGTCATATGGGCATGTATGACGCCGACGACGCGGTCTGGTGCAAGATCTTCCCCACCACCCTGGTGGGCTTAGACCAGGGTTGGTTCAGGGATCTCTCGCAGGGGTCAATCTCTTTCTTCATGGAACTGGCAGAAATGTTCCTGGACCAGTATGCCGGAAACAAAAGACGACGTCTCACCCGTTTTGACCTGATGACCCTCAGGCAAAAGAAGGGCGAAACTGTCCGGGAATACCTAAAGAGATTTGACTTATCATTCCAGCAGGTGAAAGAAATTGACGACCCGACAGCAGCATATGCACTAACCAACTCCCTGCTCCCCGGCGAGATGAAAAACCAAATGATCAGGGCCCAGCCGGAGACCCTGGCCAAAGCCAGAAAGATTGCAGAGGGGTTTATGCTGCAGGAGGAATTCCACAGCCTGCCGGACACCCCCGCAGGCCCCACCAGGCAGCAGGGGGGACCGCAGGGTGGACGCGGTAGAAACGAATCCGGAAGGCAAAGAACTGAGGAAGGGGATACCCCTAAAAAGGAGCGCACTGTCTACCAGCCCAGGTTCGACAGTTACACAGCCCTTAACAAATCCAGGGCGGAGATCTTCGAACTGGAAAAGGAGACTGCTAAATGGAATCGCCCGAGCAAACCGCGTAGTCCAAAAGGGGACCCCAAGAAATTCTGCAGTTTCCACGACTGCGTAGGCCACACCACTGAAGAGTGTCGCCACCTGAAAGACGAAATTGAGAAGCTGATCAGGAATGGCTGGTTGGCCAACTACGCAGCCAGGAGTAAATCTCATAAAGAAGCGCCTGAAAAGCCCGAGGGCTCAGTACAGAACCGCCTGGTAATCCATGTGATATCAGGGGATGCGGAAGGCCAAATCAGCCGAAGAGGTCAGAAAAGGCAAATTCGTGAGGTGAGGAACCAAATCTGCTACGCTGAAAGAGCAGGAAGCCCGAAAGGAGTAACGCTGAGCATCACCCCCGAGGATGCAGGGCGGGTGGTGTACCCCCACAGCGATCCCTTGGTGCTATCCTTAGAAATCAGCAACCATATTGTGCGGAGATGCATGGTGGACACCGGTGCATACACAAACCTGCTGTACAAAGACGCCTTCGACAAAATGGGTCTGGAGAAAAGGCACCTACGACCTGCCCCTGGATCATTATACGGGTTCAGCGGAGCAGGCATATTGCCCATGGGGATCATAGACCTACCTGTAACATTTGGGGAGGGGGCTACTGCCAGAAATGTCAGGGCATCATTCGTTGTAGTGGATGCAAGGTCTGCTTAGAACGCCCTAATCGGCAGGGCCACCCTGGACGAGATTGAAGCGGCCATATCAATTAGACCCTCACTATAGCCTATGTTACTGATTTTGGCCTAGAAGGAAAAGTGCACGGAGACCAGGAGTCGGCCAGACAGTACTACTCCGTGGCCCTGCAAACTCACGAAAGTGAAAGAAAAGGAAAGAGAAAAGCCGACAGTTCCCCCAGCAGGGAGGGCGAGATTCCAGCCGGTAATCAGGCGTCAGACCACCTGGAACCTGGGGGAGAGAGCATGTTGGTGGACCTGGAGCCAGGGAGGAAAGTCCTTATAGGGGCTGACCTGGAAGAGTCCTACCAGGCGGAACTGGTCAAGCTGTTGAAAGAGAACAAGGACGTATTCGCCTACTCGGCGGACGAAATGCCAGGAGTCGATCCAGCGTGTATCGTTCACAGGCTGAACGTAAACGCGGATGCCCGCCCTGTGAAGCGGAAAAAGCGGAATATGTTCGCAGAGAAAGACGTGGCAATCAAAGAGGAAATTGAAAAACTTCTGAAAGCATATTTTATTGAGGTTTGTGACTACCCAGAGTGGCTGGCGAATATAGTCATGGTCAAAAAATCATCAGGCGCATGGAGAATGTGCGTGGACTTTACGAACCTCAACAAAGCCTGCCCGAAGGACTGCTACCCACTCCCCAGGATCGACCAACTGGTAGACGCTACCAGTGGATATACTATGCTGAGCTTCCTGGATGCCTTCTTAGGGTATCATCAGGTGTACTTATGGCAGCCGGACAGGGTGAAGTGCGCATTCATCACTAGTTCAGGCACCTACATGTACAAGATGATGCCATTCGGGCTTAAAAATGCAGGGGCCACGTACCAACCCCTGGTCGACAAGGTGTTCGAGGGTCAAAAGGGTAGGAACATAGAAGCCTATGTCGATGACGCCATTGTAAAGAGCAAGGGAGACAATGAGCACCTGGCAGACCTGCGGGAGACCTTCTCCTCCCTGCGCGCCTACAAAATGAAACTCAACCCGAAGAAGTGCATATTTGGGGTTCGTTCTGGAAATTTCTTGGGTTTCTTGGTCAGCTCTCGAGGGAGAAAGTTCAGGCTGTTCTGGACCTTCCTGAACCCAGGACCATCAGGAACATCCAACGTCTGACAGGCCTCATGGCTGCCCTGGCACGATTCATCGCCAGGTCAGCAGACAAGTCAACCCCATTCTTCAAAATACTGAAAGGCAACAAGCAGTTCAAGTGGGAGGACGAGCAAAAAGAAGTTTTCGGACAATTGAAGGAGCATTTAAAGAAACTCCCCACCTTGGCAAGGCCAGTGGCAGGGGAGAAACTCTTCCTCTACATCGCTGTAACTAATGTGACAGTCAGCGCGGTCATCTTGAGGGAAGAAGCAGGCGCTCAGCAGCCCATATATTTTGTAAGTCATGCCCTGGGGGCAGCAGAGAAAAATTATCCTATGGTCGAAAAAGCAGCTTATGCGGTCGTCATAGCAGCCAGAAAATTAAGGTCGTACTTCGACGCACACCCTGTCGTGGTATTGACAGACCAGCCCTTAGAGAAAGTGCTAGAGAAATTTGAAAAGTCAGGCAGGCTGCTAAAGTGGGCTATTGAGTTGAGTGGACTGGGGATAACATACCAATCAAGGACAGCCATCAAAGCCCAAGCCCTGGCCGACTTTCTAGCAGAGTGCTCCCACTCTGAGGAGGATAGCCCAACCGCCGGCGAGTGGATAGTATACATCGATGGGTCCTCCACGGCTAATGGAGCAGGGGCCGGAGTCGTATTGACCAGCCCAGAGGGGAATGACTTTGATCATGCACTCAGATTTGTCTTCCCCGCGTCAAACAATGAGGCTGAGTACGAAGCAGTGCTCGCAGGCGTCAACCTAGCCAAAGCCGCAGGCACGGAGCGGATTGTCCTGGCAACAGACTCCCAGCTCATCGCCAACCAGATCAATGGAGAGTTTGAGGCCAGGGACCAAACGATGGCCGCGTACCTGGAAATGGTAAAGAGGGAATTGTCAGGCCTGAAATCGTATGAAATCAGATAGATCGCTCGATCCCAGAACAATCGGGCGGACGCCCTGTCAAAACTGGCTAGTTCCAGCCTGCAGGATATAAGGAGGTCGGTATGGGTGGACGTCATCCAGGAAAAATCTACCGTCCCCTGCCAAACCGTCAACGCAGTAGAGGAGGCAGGGCCTGGAGATTGAAGGACCCCCATCATCCTGTTCAAGAAACACGGAATTTTACCGACTGACCCCGTACAGAAAAGAAAAATGTCGGCGAGGGCTGCATGGTTCATGCTAATGGGAGAAGATTTGTACAAGAAATCTTTCTCGTCCCCCCTGCTCAGGTGCCTGGGGGCAGAGCAGGCGGCAGAGGTATTGGATGACATCCACTCTGGCATATGTGGCCATCACATAGGAGGAAAGTCGCTGGCACACAAGGCCTTGAGAGCAGGATACTACTGGCCGACCCTGCTGGCCGACGCCAAAGACTTGATTCAAAAGCGCAGGAAATGTCAGCTTTTCGCCCCATCCATCCATGCCCCGGCCCAAGAACTCAGGCCAATCCTATCCCTCATCCCCTTCGCTCAGTGGGGGATGGACATACTAGGACCTTTTGCGGTGGCCACCGGGGGCAGAAAGTTCTTAATCGTGGCTATCGACTACTTCACCAAGTGGGTGGAAGCTGAGGCAGTGCCTAACATTACTGAGCCTGCAGTCAGGAAGGTGATATGGCGGAATAACATTACTGAGCCTGCTAGTGTTTGATCATGGAAGACAATTCGATAACGACCCCCTGAGAATCTGGCTGGAAGGCCATGGCGTCGCAGTTGCTTACTCTGCCGTCTGCCACCCTCAAACCAACGGACAGGTAGAGGCAGCCAACAAACAGATCCTGAATGGCCTTAAGAAGATGGTAGATAACCTCAAGGGCAGATGGGCCGACGAGCTCCCCAGCATACTCTGGTCAATCCGGACCACCCGAAAGGAATCTATGGGCCAGACCCCGTTCGGCCTGGTATATGGTGCAGAGGCTCTATTACCAATCGAGGCCAGGATCCCTTCTCTACGCTCCCTACAATACGACCAGGCTGAGAATGAAGTAGCAATGGCTGAGGCCTTAGATCTGGTCAGTGAGGTGAGGGAGGAAGCCAGTGCCAATATCGTCGCCTACCAGCAACGACTGAGGAAGGCGTACAATAAGAGAGTGCATCAGAGAAATTTTCAGATGGGTGATCTAGTCCTCAGAAAAACACAGGCTGTGGGAAAATCGAAAGAGCACGGCAAACTAAGCGCTAACTGGGAAGGTCCATACCAAGTAACTCAAATCTTAGGGCCAGGCACGTATAGAATCGCCAATCTTGAGGGCCAAGAGTTGAGTGCTCACTGGAACGCAGACATCCTGAAGAAGTATTATGTCTAGCAAAATCTTAAGATAGTTTTCGTTTCCTGGAAAATTGGCGGAGAACGGTCAAAGAATGTCGACGGCTCCGACCACCCTTGTGTTAAATTTTTACAATGAAATGAAAGAACTTCAAGTCTATACTCGTTACCTGTTCAAACTTGCGTTTTCACACACAAACGAGCAGGGGGCAATAGGGGGAGGCCCCCCTGTTGCCAGAACCAAAGAAAACGGACCCCCCAACAAAATTAAAAGCCTCCCTGCTTGCCCCTGGGCAGGCAGGGGGCAGGCCCCCTGGACTTTGATCAAAAGCCAGGGACAGGCCAAATGAACAAGGACTGGGGGCAGGCCCCCCAACCTTGTATAAAAAACGCAAAATGTCCCCCTGCTTACCTCTGGGCAGGCAGGGGGCAAGCCCCCTGGACTTTGATCAAAAGCCAGGGACAAGCTAAATGAACAAGGAATGGGGGCAGGCCCACCAACCTTGTATAAAAAACGCAAAATGTCTCCCTGCTTACCTCTGGGCAAGCAGGGGGCAGGCCATACTCTATGGAAAACAAAGCAAGCAGGAATAAAGGACAAATATTCGTAAATCGATTCAGGAAAGAGTAACATTGTTTGAACAAAACACAAAATAAAGATCCGAAAAAGCCAGAGCATTACAGGTAAGCTGGCCATACTAAGGCTCGGCACAAAAGTTAAGAGTTATCATCAAAGAAAAAAGCCTAAGCATCAGGCGCATCCTGGCTGGGACCAGCAGTCTACTTAGGGGCTTCGGCCGCCAGAGCTTCATTCTTGGCAGCATAAAGGTTCCGGAAAGCATCCTCGTCAAAGACAGGAAACATTTCCTTGATCACCTCCATAACAAGCTCCAAGGAGGAAGTAGCCCCATTCTCAAAGCTCAAGTCTGCGGCAGCTTCAGCTTCCTTCAGGATGGCATCTTTCTCATCATGCCACCCAGTCTGAGCCTGTTTGAAATCTGAGTTGGCCTTGGACAGTTTCTGTTCCAAATCAGCTGCTCTCTTCTTGAAATGCTCCATCTCAGCCAGGGACATTGTAGCGCGCTCCATTGCCAGGCGACTCTCCTTAGCTCCACCTCCAGCTTTGATGCCTCCCTTACAGCCTTCCCCCCTTGGAGTTTCCACTAATTGGCCTGCCCCTTCGCTTCCTCCAGCTCGCTCTCCTGCTTTGTCAGCTTGTCCTTCAAGCTAATGATCAGGGTCACATCCCTTTCAACCATAGCTAGGCGATCAGGAAGAGGGGCCCCAGGGGTGACAGTTAGCTCCTCATCACTTAGGCGGCTGAGGGCCGCCAGCTCAGTAGAGGCCTGCAGCACCTTGGAAGTGCGCTGTATGTATTGAATCACCTGGTTGGAGGTAGTAGTTATAGACTCGGTAAGGCGGTCCGCCAAGACAGTACCAGAATCCGAAAGCAGACCTGACACATCAACACTGTCGCCTGCAGTACAGTGGAACTCCACATTTTCCTCCAAGAGAGAAGTGCTCGGGACGTCGTGAGCAGGGCGTTTCGCCTCGGGGGCCTCCACATCAGCCTCCAAGTCAACCATAGGCACAGCCCCCGGGGTCTCCCTGTTCCTTTTTCTCCTGTGAACCAAGAGAGCACTCTCTCCAGTCTGCTCAGAGTCCGCAGGGTGTGACCCCTGGGAAATGTGAGTCCCGGCAGGGGAACCACCCTGCCGGTGAGCATGGGAAGGGGTCGCCACAGAAGTAACTTCAGCCTCCCCACCCTGGGCATCGGGGGAAGGAGCCGCCGGTTTTAGCCGGGGAGGAAAAGGGAGTCGTCGGCCAGAGGCAAATTCCTTCACAAACCTCATTAGATTCTTCTCTCCTTTCTTGAAATTGGAAGGAAGAGAGGGGCACTTTGAAGTAACAATAAACTCCTCGGACAGGCCAAGCCTCCTCACCTGCTTCCTTGTCCAAAGGCGATTAGCAGAACCTGCAAGGCGGATAAACAGCTAATTAAAGAAACAGGGATGGAAACATCGAGAAAAATCAGGCCAATTGAAGCCCCTAAACTACCTTCAAGACCGGGGATCAGGCCCAGCGGGGTCAGATATTCATCCGTGGTAATGAGATCTGCGTGAGGAAGCCAGAAAGCAGGCTCATTAGGGGGAGGCCCCTCAGTAACCTTAAACTTCTCGACTAAACTCTCGTCTGCCTGGCTCAGCTTCATTTAGATCTTTCCCCCCGACGCCCGGATGGTATTCTTCACGAGTTTCCATACGCGTATGCACATGGTTCCTAAAGTGCCTAGGGATCCGCCACCCTGAGGCACTATGTACATACAGAAAATTGTCCTTCCAGTCTTTCAGGCTGTTTAAAGCCGGCCAGACTAGAGCGTATTTCTTTGACTTTAAAATAGACCAGTACCCAGGAGAATCATCCCCCCTTGATGAAGACACCATTTGTAGCCAAGTCATGGCGCGCAGGGCATCAATAGAAGGCCCTTCCCCATGAAAGATGCAAGTCCAGGTGTAGGCCACCAAGGTCCTGATCGCCGAAGCTGTCAGCTGAGCAATGGCCACGTTCATCTTCCTAAAAACCTCCTCCAAGAAGGGGTGTAGAGGGAATCGTAGGCCGAATTCCAGGCTCTTATGGTAAACGGCCACACAGACATCGGGAGGGCAGCACACCGTGTCTCTCTCCCCGGGAATTATAACGGTGTATCCCTTCCCAAAGTGACAAAACTTCTCGATTTCCCCAGCAGCATTGCTCTCCAAAATCAGGTCTCGGTTCTTGGTTTCAGGGTAGGTTCTCAAAGGAATTAGGTATTTGCTTTTATCCAAGAAATAGTTTTTCCCCTTCTCCCTGGGAACAAGGCCAGCAATGGTAGTGGGGTCTATCTTCAATGCGTCGTCGTCGGAGTCAACAACGTCAAAAGGAGCGGGTTCAGGTGAGTTGGCACCCCCATCTTCCTCGGGGCGGTTTCCCCCGCCGGGTCTGATGGGAAAGGATTCGTCACGTCCCAACCGTCAATAATATAACCGGCTAATCCTAACTAGGGTAGATAGGGTAAGTCGGGTCGAATCCACGGGGACGGTAATGTATAGCCTAGACCAAGGTCGCCTAAATACTAGACTAAGTCAACGAGCTAAGCTAAGGAATGATAGAGAAGGGAGGAGACTAGACTACGACTAAGGAGAATAACTAAGGAAATGGGCTAGGATTAGGTCGGGGTCAAAGGGGTAACGGAATGGTCAAGGGAGGACTAGAGTGAAGGAGGTAGTAGGGTAATCTAGGTTGGTCCGGGCTCTCGCAACTTAGACTCACCTAGAGGTTCCACCTAAAACCCATCTCGTCGATACACAACACAATCGGGGTTCTAGCGCGCTATAGACCTATGTCGAATCCGGGCTCTCGCTACTTAGACCGGCCTAGGGGTCGTCCTCACCGGGCTCTCGCAACTTAGTGAGGGGACCGAACCCACAACAAACTAACACCCACAAAGAAAAGCAAGAAAACAAGCATTCGTACATACTTAGTCATTCAAGCAATTCAACAAACATGTGATGTGCATCAAACAAGAGGAAACCCAAATCTTCCACCAACATCTCTAACCAACCCTTAATCATCCAATTAACACCCTAATCACCTTACTAACCCTATCAAGAACACTACTCTAACATAATCAAACTAAAACTAACAAGCATGAGAGGAATCAACATAAGAAAACGAACAAACATAAACAAATTAGTAATAACAACTAAAGATTCAAACTTGAACAACTAAACAAGATTAAGAGTAGAAAGGAAGAAGATTGTACCATACTAGAGAAGAGGAAAGAACAAAACTTGCATTAATGAAGAAAACCCAAAACAAACATCCAAGGTTGTCAAGCTTGGAGAAGATCTTGAAGAATTCCCTTAATACAAGTACTAATCTATGATTAACTACTAATTACCGACTAATCTACACTAATCTAATCTAATCTAACCTAAAGTAGTCAAGGGTTTTATGTCTAATGAAGTCCATATGCATAACATAACAAGGGAAGAGTATATACATAGGGTTACAAATGAAAAGGAGAAGAAAAGAATTGAAGGCGGGCGAGCTGGAGCTTTTCCCGGTCGGGAAAGAAATTCCCGATCGGGATTATGGGAGTTCCCGATCGGGATTTTATGTTCCCGATCCGGAACAGCCCCCAGTAGCTGCACTTCGTTCCTCCTTCATCCCGAACGGGATGAGGCCATCCCGAACGGGATGGGTCTTTGTAGGCCTCCCTTAAGAGCTCTTTGGTCCCTCCTTGCCTCTCATGGGCTTCTCGTCGATTCTCAGGACTCGGGATCGGGTCTCGGAGGCTCGGGATTGGATCCCGAGGTCTCGGGGTCGATTCCAAGGCATCGAGTCATCGTTCCTCTACTCCGTTGGCTCCAAAATGTGTATGTATCGAGTCCGAATCGCTCCAACTCTTCCAATTCGGTCTCGGGAACCTGAAACGAACTAAAGGAAGCATAAGAAGCCCCTAAACCGCTCCCAAGGAGCGATTCTACAAGGAAAATGGGACCAAAACACTACAGAATAAGCACTACAAATGACACTTATCAGGGTCTGACCCC
This sequence comes from Agrostemma githago, assembly GCA_958450325.1. Classification (NCBI taxonomy): domain Eukaryota; kingdom Viridiplantae; phylum Streptophyta; class Magnoliopsida; order Caryophyllales; family Caryophyllaceae; genus Agrostemma; species Agrostemma githago. The sequence goes on from OY288245.1 coordinate 29,086,090, forward strand.
AGAGGAAGAGGCTAAGTCAGATCTCCCCCCTCTCCTACCCTCCGTCCCTCCGGACGACGGACTAAAAGAAAGAGCACGAGCGCGAGGCATACTATTTCGTGAAGAAGTATGAGAAAAAGGAAGAAAAACGAAGAGTTGGAATCAAGATTCTAACCTAGAGTGATGACCGTCGCTGAAAAAATCCGAAGTTAGGCATTCCTCAAAGTCTTGAGAGAGTTCTCAGTAGCAAGGAGAGTGAGGAAGTAGCAAAGGTTCGAGTTTCGAAAATGTTAAAAAGGGAATTAGGGGGAGGAGAATGGGCTTATATAGGTCTGGGCAACTGAAGGGTCACCTTTCTCTACAAAGCTCTCCCCGCAAATTACCCCCCACGTGTCACGTTTCTAATAACCAACCTCCTCTTCCCAAGAAAAGCCTCGAGAAGACAAAACGCATCAGAGGGCTAACACCTCCCCAATGACGTCACTCCCTTTCAAAAAAAAAAAAACACGCAAACAAACAATAATAATAAACCGCCTGATCTTTTTTTTATTAGAAAAAGCCCAAAAATGGGCAAGTTACAAAGCCTGGCCGAATTACAAAAAGAGCCAGGGAGCCTGGCTCAACCTGCCTGCCTGACAAAGGCAAGCCTAGTCATCGTCAAAACCTGGGGAATAATCCCCAGGTGCTATTATACCCCCCTGCGTCGGAACCCCAATCCCAGTCATCTGAGTCTTTAAAGGGGTCCGCAGACTCATCGTCCTCATTCCAGCCAGAAGAGTAGCCCTGGCCGTCACTGTCTCCGGAGTCACAACTGCTAACATCCCAATCCCTGCCATAGGGGACTGTCCGAGCATTATCGCAGGAACCACAGCCGACCTTCGCTAAGGGAGAGGAAGGACCTGATTCCGGAGAAGAAGTTAGTTTCGAGCAGTTGGGGTCAAACTGCTCAGGATGCAGCCAGGGGAAGCATTCATGGCATCCCATGTCGAAGCAGCCCCCTCCCTGGGGGCAACACTTGAACTTAGAAGCAGCCGGCGAAGCCCTCTTGGGATGCTTACCTGCCCTGACACGCGCTTTTCTCCCAAGTTTCCTACGAAGTCGGGTGCTGAATTGCCGGCTACGGCGAAGGGCACAGAAGGACATCCTGTGATACATTAGTCTCCAACCTCCTTTCCAGCGGCGGGTCACCACCCGGGCCCCGCGATGAAGGAGAATTTTTGTAATCCATGTTTTTTTTATTTGGGGAAGAAGAAAGCTAAGAATGAATTATGAAGAATGGCAAGAGGAACAAAATTTATACAAGGAACTAAGGCTGTGCATTTATGGCGCTTCAACCACCCCTGTAAGAGGAAGTGACCAATCATAGGATCTGCGCGTCACCCGAGAATTCGCTTTGCGAGAAGTAATCATTACTAGAAGAACATCCCAACCTTCCTTGTCATAACCAATGCGCTTGGGCCTCCAACCTCGGGAACAAGAAACGCATTAAATACAAGGGAGTCCAAAAGTCAACTGCACCCCATCTCGTGAGACGCCTGCCAAGAGGAAGACCCTGCCTCCCTCTGGCCGGCGTGGGCCAATTGATGGGAGTTGACTAAGTGCCACGGGTCGCCCGCCTGTGGCACCCTGGAATAATTCGCCCCTGGGGTGAACTGAGGGCTGCCCAGCAGGCCCACCCTGCAAAGGACTACTGAAAGCACTCCAAGACTTGCGCCTGCTCGGCAGGGTCTTGCTGTCGGCCGAGCAGGGCCACTAAGTCCCCTACGTGCTGGTTTCCAGGGTGCCCAAACCAGTACGAGCAGGGGAAACCGAGGGCCCATCCGTCATTCTGCCTCAGGTAAGGGAAAGTGGGTGGATGAGGCGAGGCCATGTGTCGTCCTCATGTCCACCCATTCTCCCGCCTTTTTTCCTCTCCTCCTCTCTCTCTTGTGGGAAGGTATAAATATCCAACCATTTCCCACTTGAAAGGGGTTGGATTTTCTCTCTCTAGACTCTCACTCCTAAAAACGCCGCCTAGTTCCTCACGAGCTAGGTTCGTCAAGGCCTTCCACGGAATAACTTAGGCATCGGAGAGGGTTCCCTCGGACAATCTCCGGGCCCTGTGCGTTCATTGTGCAGGGAGCAGGCGAACTCCGCCGGGAAGGTCCGATCATAGGAGAAGGAGAAAGGAGAGGTTGAGGTAAATCGAACGATCCACTACTTATTAACTTCCGATTACACGACCCGGATCCAAGACCGGGTTAATTGTTTCCGTGACCGGAACAGTACCGTTACCGGAATTTTATGAAAACGTTATTGTTACACTAGAAAATTTGAATTAATGACGAAATGCATCCCTCTACGTCACGACATCGGAACTAACCCTTTCGGATTATGTGATGTCGGTTTTCGTGTCAACGGGTTCCGCACTAATTGTATAAATGGAATCAAATGCGTTCAACTATGACCGATTACGATCACGTCACGCCCTTGTGTACATTGGGGCGGGGCTCCTCGAAGGGCTCCACCTCCGTCGTTGCTCGTAAAGGGATTAGACGGACTTTAGGCAATTATCATAGTCAAACGTTTTTGAAACCAAATTTTGATACTAGAGTATATATACGCGGTATAATGACGTTAGCAATAAAAAGACAAAACGAAAATGTGCAAATATGAAAGTGTTAGTGTTAGTGTCACTAGATCGATATGATTACAATACAAAATGCGATAAAATAAATAAAAATGAGACGAGATAGTAGAGATCGAGATGGGGTTTAGGACACCCTCAACATACATGCTAGGTATAGGCCTCGGAAATGGACTCGTAAATAGCGACGGGACGCCGGAGTATCGAGGATGTACGCGAGTTATGGTGTGTATGTGTGTGTGTGCGTGTGTCGTCGGTTTTTGAGGGACGACGGACTCGGTATTTTGGCTAGTATTGCTTAGGGTTGAAGCGTAGTGTGATATAGGGTGTAGGGTGTAAATGTAGGGCAAAATGTAGGTTGATTAAACTTGTGAAATGAATGGGGTTAAGGGGGTATTTATAGGCCTTTCCCCACGACATAGGGGCACTCGATCGAGTGGCCCTAGTGCACTCGATCGAGTGCCCTTGCAAACGGGCCAAACCCGGTTTTTGGCGCTCCACTCGACCGAGTGGGTCAATCCACTCGATCGAGTGGGTCAAGAAAATCGAGACAAAATAGGAAAGAATTGATTTTGTTGTTTTGATTGATTTTTTGAATTCTGATTTGTGCGCCAGTTTTCGAGAATGAATATGGCTGATTTGTGAGACGGTTTCATCTTTGACCGGGTCTTGACCCGGTCGCCCAAAAGATGGGATTTATTTTTGGTGTCGGTTTTGGCCCAAATTAGTCTTTTTTTGCTCGGAACGACCCACTGGGCCTGAATTTGAGGTCTGTTCTGTGAGATTTTTACTCCGCTAAAAGTCCATGTCGGATATTATGAATTCCGAGCCCAAATATGAGTATACCAAGTCACGTTTGCATCCGATCATCATCGGGTGTTTTTCGGAGACTACCATAGACACCTGGCGGTCAATCAAAATGCGGGTGTCTACAGAGCCCCCACTCTGACTGAGGCTTGGACAAGGCGAAAGTCAAAGTAGCTACCAAGCCCGTTAAGACCTGGTAGACTTCCGTTCGGGTCGTTTATAGTCCGTTAGACTTGCGTGAAGGGCTCGCCAGCCATAAGCAGAGGGTCATACCTGTCCTGATGATGGTGGCTTCGTGGGGAGTCAGACTGGTAGCATGAGTCCTGGGTGCGCCTATATGTGGGCCCATCCGTACCATTCCGGGGAAAATGCCGCCTCGGGTTTTCCGCCGGGGAGTTATGTGAGCTGTGCGGGCTTGCCTTCGAAGCCTTGAGTCGTACCTGAGCTGATGATGATGGCTCCGTGGGGAGTAAAACCTGCCTTTCGGGGTGTAGGGGTATCCGTATGCTGACACATCACGTCTGGGATGTAGCATTCTGAGAAAAAGTTGACTCTGTTGGGGAATTTGACAGTTCCGCGGAGACTTGCTTCTGAAGTCTGGAGTGTACCTGTATGCTGACACATAACAACTTGTATGTAACACATAGACGAAACACTGACTCGTGCTGGGGAGACAAGATAATGAATTTTTGAAAATGCCACGATTTTGAAAGAAAAATTGTCACAATTTTTTATTTTTTTTTATCACAGAAAATTCTTAGAAATTCCTAAGAAAGCTCGGGACGGCTTCATTCCTATTCCGGGTTCTCTGTTTGAAATTAGGCTTGCGCGTGCATAGGGCCCAGCTTGCTGAGGAGGCAAGGTAGTTAGGTTTACAGTTAAGTTTTCCCATTATAAATATGAGAATCCCTGCTTCAACTTTTTGCGTCTTAACTCAAATTCTCCTTTCCTTTCTCAAAATCTTTTAGACTTTCAAGAAAGCTAGAAACCTTTGCCATGGGTATCAATCACTTGACCGCCATGCTGCTCGCTTGGTCCCAATACTTTCGGGACGAGGAAAAGGTTCGGCTGACCCAGATGGGGATCGTCAGCCTATTCCCTCTTCAGCGTTTGATTATTGACTCGCATTTCTTGGATGTCTGTCTGACGTTTTGGGATACTACCCATCACGTCTTTACGTTTCCACGGGGAGAGATATGCCCTCTTCCTGAGGAAATCGCATCCATAGGCGGTTGGGGTACAGTTGTTCAGCCTGCTACTCCCTCGTTCTACCCGGATCCAAGGAGGAGGCTGCGGGAGTTCCTGGGTCTGTCTCATGCCGAGACAAATCGGATGGTGCGGGGAGATACCATTTCCCTATTCGACCTGGCTGATAAGTTCATGAATCCCCGGGATGTGAGGGCCACCCCTGCTTACAGGCGTAGGGCATTCGCCTTTTGCATGCTGCACTGTTATGTTTTCGAAGGGCTGATGGAACTTGACTCGTGCATGGGTCAAATCAGGCTGATTGGAGTGGTTGACCAGATGGAGACTGGTCATAGCCCTGCTTGGCTAGCCACTGGGGAAATCATCATGGGTCTGGATGCTAGACGGCTTGACCCAACCCGACGGCTGACGGGAAGTACCCATCTCTTGCAGATATACATCTCGCGCTTTTTTTTTCCACGCTAAATCCTTGAAGTTCGTAAGTCACTCGATCGAGTGGACCTGTCACTCGATCGAGTGACACTCAAAACGAGCTACTGCCTGTTTTTGGAGGGCTTACTCGATCGAGTCAGCTGCTGTACTCGATCGAGTGGGCTGTAGCGGACCACTCTGTTGCTTACGACACTTGTTATACTCTTCAGATATGGTTGTCGGAGCGGCTGTCAATCATAGAGCCCCCTCCGAGCATTCCCAATTATCGGAGCAACCAGATTAGCTCCCGAAGGCGGCGGATAAGCTCGAGTCATCAGATAAACCGAGCTTAGTGGGATGAGGAGCTGGTGTTCCATGGGTGATCAGGTGGACTGTCGCTTGGTGGTTCCTCTCGAAGTTGACTGGATTGGCCAAGAGAGACCAAGCTCGCTACTTGGTGATTCTGTCCCTTGACTGGACAGTTCACCTTTACCCGGATCGTCTCCTGAGGCAGTTCGGTTTGTCTCAGCGCATCCCTGAGACTGAAGCCATTATCAGCGTCTCGCTCCAATTGACGGACGCTATGTGCGACACCTGGTTGCAAAGATGGTTCACTCGTCCTACATGGACTATACCCAGCCCTTGCCAATCCGCTTGGGTGTCACGGGCTTACCAGAAATGGACTTCTGAGGAGTCCGAAGAAGTTCGCAAGGCCTTGAAGCTTGATGAGGCCTTTGAATTGGTTCACCGAGAGACGGCGAAGGACAATAGGGACTTCTTCACCGGGGAAGACATTCCTGAAGCTATAGTCCGGGAAGAATCGGGTCTTAAGTCACAAACTAAGACTCGATCTAAGGAGGTCGGTTCTAGCAGCACTCGGGGGCAGACTGACTTGGAGAGATGCCTTGGGCCAAGGCTGGCGGCCCGGGACCGACTAGGTCCGCGTGACCGGCTCCCTGAGCCCGTGAGGGCCCGACTTGGACCTATTGAGGTGATAGAGGGTTCGGGCTTACACAAACGAGCCCGAGCTAGAGAGGTTCCTCTGGTGATCCGGGAACGCTCTCCTCCGCGTCGTCGCCAGTGGACGGCTAAGGAGGCCAAGGACAAGGGGAAGGGAAAGATGCCCTTAATGCCGAGTCCTTTAGCTTTATTATTATTTAAGTATTATTATTATTTTTGTCGTGTGCTTCTTTGTATTATTTTTTGAATTCCTGCATTTCGTAATTTCCGAGTTTATCGGGGTTTTATTATGAATTAATAAAAGAAGTTTATTATTAAACAGCTCCTGTCTTTTCTTGATTGCATTGGTTGTACCCTTTTGAGGGATTGCCTACATATCCGCGATTAGCAGAATCAAACCAAACGTTGTTCAGACTTAGTAAATTTGCAATCTCGAATTACACCAAGACTATTGGTTCAAGATGTTTGCGACAGTAGAATAAGTAATTCTAGCTCATTGACTTGCTTTTTGTAAAAAAATGATTTTGATAAATATTGCTAATGACATTGAGAAGTGGCTAAGGGTAGTAACGCTTAAGCTGGTCCAGGTTGGTTGGGTTGACAAACTCATTCCCGTCTAGGTCCGTCAGCATCACTGCTCCCCCTGATAGGATCTTCTTCACCAGATACGGCCAAGCCCAATTGGGTTTGAATTTTCCCCTCGGGTCAACTGGTAGTAGAGCTCGAACTGACTTAAGGACTAGATCGCCTTCTTTAATGTTTCTGGGCCTTACTCTCTTGTTGAAGGCCCGTTGCATCCTCTTCTGGTAGATTTGGATATTATTGAGGGCACGAGATCGCCGTTCGTCTAGCAGAACCAACGAGTCATACCGTGCTCGAACCCAGTCAGCTTCGGGTACTTGGCTTTGTAGCAGAATTCTGAGGGATGGTACCTCTAACTTAACTGGCTGGACTGCCTCTATCCCATAGGATAGGTAATACGGCGTCGCCCCGGTTGCGGTGCGAATTGATGTTCGGTATCCCTATAGAGCAAAGGGTATTTTGTCAGGCAGTCCCGGTAATTATCAGCCATCTTTTTGAGTATGGTGACAATTGTGTTATTGACCGCCTCCACGGCTCCATTAGTTTGGGGACGATAAGGCGAGGAAGTATGCCTTTGGATTTTATACTTGGTCAGCAGGGCCGCGGTCTCGGCTTGAAAATGAGTCCCGTGATCACTAATAAATTCGTGCGGAATCTCATACCGGCATATTATCTTATTCTGGATAAACTTGGCGACATGCTTAGCATTGAGAATGCGATATGATTCAGCTTCGACCCATTTGGTGAAATAGTCGATAGCTACCAAAATAAAGCAGTGCCCACCAGTACCAGAGGGATTTATTTTCCCGATTATGTCGATGCCCCATGTCGAGAATGGCCAGGGTGACCTCATGGTATAAAGCAGTGATGACGGCATATGTTGCACATTGCCAAAGATTTGACAATTATGACAATGTTTGACATACGACCGGTAGTCGGCTTCCATGGTATTCCAGTAATAACGGAGCCTCATGATTTTTCGGACCAGCATGTGGGCATTCATGTGTGGACCGTTCTCGCCATCATGTACTTCGGCCATAACTTTCTCGGCCTTAAATTTGTCAACACAAAGGAGAAGAGCCCCCTGTGCCGTCTTTTTGTACAGTTGTCCGTCATCGGTACGGATGAACTGGGTGGCTAGCCTTCGTAAGGCTTTCTTGGCTCGACCTTCCGTCCCGGGAGGATACTCTCCGTTTGTCAGGTACGTTAACACAGCTTGATACCATGGTTCGGGATCAGTTATCTCAATGTCTTCGATGTCGTGAATGTACGCCGGCTCGGACCGTCTTTCGACGCAAATTGGCATACTGGTCACGTGGTCGGGATGTTCAGTAAAGATGCCAATTTTGAGAGTGCATCTGGAAACTGATTCTCTTCTCGGGGCAGGTATATGTACTCTACCTTTTGGAATTGTTTCTCGAGATCCCTTACTTGTGCCTGGTAGGCCACGAGATTAGCATTCCGAGTCTTCCATTTTTGGAGTGCTTGGTTAATGACCAAGGATGAGTCACCATGTACCCGGAGATTTGTGATCCCCAGATTGGCGGCGGCTTGTAGCCCGTAAATGCATGCTTCGTACTCTGCTGCATTATTGGTAACATCAAAGTCCAGTTTGATGGAGATGGGAGTGTGCTCCCCTCTTGGTGAAATTAGGAGGATCCTAACTCCGAACCCTCGAAAATTGGATGCTCCATCGAAGTATAAATCCCATGTTTCAGCATCGGTATGGAAAATATCTTCGTCTGGGAAGGACCAGGTGTCAGTGTGTCCTTCTTCGCTCACTGGGCTATCGGCGAGAAATTCAGCTACTACCCGCCCCTTAATGGCCTTTAATGGTACAAATTTCAGGTCGAATTCTGACAACATTAGGGTCCAACTAGAAATTCGGCCATTGAGAATGGGTTTCTCGAAGACGTATTTGATGGGATCCATCTTGGATAGCACATGGACCTCGTAGCTGAGCATATAGTGCCGGAGCTTCTTAGTAGCCCAAACCAGAGCCAAACACGTCTTTTCGAGAATGGTATATTTGCACTCATACTCTAAAAACTTCTTGCTGATGTAGTAGATAGCTCATTCTTCGGAGTCAACCGTCTGAGCCAGCATAGCCCCCATGGCTGTCTCGGTCGTCGTTAGGTATAACGACAGAGGCAAACCGGGTTGAGGTGGCATTAAGACCGGCGGAGCAGACATAATTTCCTTGATCTTGTCGAAAGCAGCTTGGCACTTGTCATCCCATAGTACCCGTTCTCCCACTTTCAGTTTCTTGAAAATTGGTTCACACACCATGGTTAGTTTGGAAATGAACCGACTGATATATTGGACTTTCCCGAGAAATCCCCTTATTTCTTTTTCGGTTTTGGGAGGTTGCATCTCGGTAATGGCTTTGATTTTAGCTGGGTCGACTTCGATACCTCGTTGGCTAACGATATGACCCAGTAATTTGCTTGATGTTACCCCGAAACTGCATTTTTGAGGGTTTAGCCTCATGTTATACTTGCGTAGCCGGGTGAAGAATTTTCTTAGAGCGGTGATGTGACCGTCCCGTTCTTTAGATTTGACGATCATGTCTTCTACATAAACTTCTACCTCTTTATGCATCATGTCGTGTAATAAAGTGGTAGCGGTCCTTTGGTACGTGGCTCCGGCATTAATGAGACCGAATGGCTTGACGGTGTAGCAGTAAGTACCCCAAGGTGTTGTGAAGGTAGTTTTACTCATGTCTTCTTCCGCCATCTTGATCTGATTGTACCCCGCATATCCGTCCATGAATGATAGAAAGGCATGATCGGCTGTGTTATCTACCAGTATGTCGATATGTGGTAACGGAAAATCATCTTTTGGGCTCGCCTTGTTGAGATCCCGAAAATCAACACATACCCGCACCTTACCGTCCTTTTTAGGAACCGGCACGATGTTTGCCACCCAGTCCGGATACTCGGACACTTGTATGAAGCCAGCTTTGAACTGTTTGTCGACTTCCTCTTTTACCTTGAGAGACCACTCGGGCCTCATTCGGCGAAGTTTCTGCTTGACCGGTTTACACCCGTCTTTGATTGGTATGTGGTGCTCGGCTATTTCCCGGTCTATCCCCGGCATGTCCTTGTAGGACCATGCGAAGACATCCTTGAACTCTTGGAGGAGGTTTATGAAATGTTGTTTCTCCTCGGGATCTAAGGATAAACCTATCTTAAGTGTCTGAGGCTCTAAGGTTGTTCCCACATTTATGGACTCGGTTTCTTCGGTCACCGGGTTTCGGGACTCCCTTTGCTCTAGTTGCTCAATCAGATGCGGAGGTAAGGGTACCTGTTCGTCTGGTTTCTCAATGTCATTGCATAAAGTATTTTTGAAAACAGAATTTAAAAGAGACAAGTCGTAAGCGGAACGGTTGTTATTATTGATTGAAAATTTGGAAAACAGCTCAAAAGGAGCAGCCATCTGATCATTGGTCAGAGGCGGAATTGGTAAGGCACTCGGGACAGACCCCGAGGTGCCAGCAGCAGGAATGATAAAGGGGAGAGGGGTTACAGGAGTGACTCTAGCACCAACTTCCCTAGACTCGACCTCAGACTCTGACTCAGACTCCGACTCAGACTCGGACTCATACTCAGACTCAGGCACGTCTCCCTCTCCGGTGACCAGCTTGTAGATTCTTCCTTGACTGTCAGTCCACTTGACAGTCTTCCTCCAGGCCCTGTTTCCCGTCTCGGTGCCAACATCCGAGATCAGCTTGGTCGGGTCAAACCTGTTGCTGCGGAGAATCAGGTTGACCAGGTCTTCCTTTGGAGTCGGGGCTATGGTGCCTTCCCCAAAAAGTAGCCCCAGCGCGGGCTCAGAATCATCAGCTCCGTTGGACTGGATGAGGGAGAATACATCCTCCGGGATGTAGTTGCAGTCCCGGGCCAAGTGGGTCCCGAGCTGCACAGCATTGGGTTGGTATAGACCAACCTGAATAGCCCCAAATACCGGTGTGACAAAGTAATCAGCCAACCGTGGGCTGTAAGGGCTCAAGTGGATACCCTTAATAATGTTGCAGGCCTTTCAATTCCTGCTCGGACAACATTGTCGGGAGTAATGGCATAACCGAGGCCAAAGTGAGACTCTTCGTCTTTGAGGACTTCGATGATCTTCCCAGCTGGAAGATAGTGTCGAGAAGTAGCCCCCGGAAAGTACCCTAGGTTTTGGAGCATCGTGTCGATACTCGTAGTGAAGTAAGGCCTAAAGAGGTATTCTTCCTCGATCATCCCCACAAAATCGAACCCCCAGAGGTCCGTGCGTTCCGTGGCGTTACAGCTAGCCACAGTCATTGGTGTTGCCTCTAAAGTGATGACATCGTTAAGCAGAGGCATTTTAATCTTTCGGTGGAGGGTGGAGAATACCGCCCTGGCCGCGTGGATCCAAGCCCTATCTAGGAGCAGGTTGAACGATGAGGTGACATCGATCACCTGGAATTCGAGCTCCTTCTCTATCGGGCCGGTTGTGATGGTCAGTTTCACGGCCACAGCTACCGACTTTGGGCTCCCATCAAAGGCTTGGATGGTCTGAGCAGTCGGGATGTAATCGGCCTCGGTAATGCCGAGGGCTTTGGCGGTCCTTAGAGGAACGACATTTACAGCGGACCCATCATCAACCAGGGTCATAGGGAGGTATTTCCCTCGGCAAACCACCGTAATGTAGAGGGCCAGGTTATGGGAAGCCCCGAATGGCGGTAGGTCGGCTTCGGAGAAAGTGATCATTGGGCCTCCTTCCTTAGCTTTGCCCTTTAGGTGGGGCAGAATCGTGGCTACCATCTCAGCAGGGGTAACCAAAGAGTCAACCTTAATTTGATCGAGGGCCTTTGTAAGTGCCTCTCGATGCTTCTGCGAGCTAACTAGGAGTTGCCATATAGTGAGGTCAACTCGAGTCTTCTTCAGCTGCTTCACGAGAGCCGTTTCAAGAATTGGCTCTTCAGAGGCGACTTCCGTCCTAAGTGGCTCAATGACGGTTGTCGGGATAGGGTCGTCCCTAGAGCTAGTGGCTTGACAGGGACGACCAAGGTGGTTACTGGCTAAGACTCGGGATTTGGTCTTTCGGATCTCCTCAGAGGTGATGGGGACAGCTTCCCCTTTGGCGAGGTAGACGTCATCCTCGTCGTCGAACCAGATCCCGTTCACCTGCGGGACAAATGGAGAGATAAGGAGAGAGCAGTCAATCACCTCCCCGGTAAAGATGGCGTGGGAGCTGAAAGGGTTCTCCGTGTTGCTAGGCTTATCTCCGGGTAGCGGGATTTTACCGCTTTCGATCAAGTCCTGGATCAAGTGCTTCAGCTTCCAGCACTTCTCGGTATCATCCCCATTGCCTCGGTGGTACTGGCAATAGGCTTGAGCATTGTAGTTCTTGGAGCATCGCTCGACCGGAACTTCAGGAGTTGGGCCTATCGGTTGGATTAGGCCTTTTGAGGATAGCCTTTGTAAGGCATAATTATAGGTAGTACCTATATCAGTGAAAACCCGAGGTGGGGTGTTCTTCTTGGACTGGGCATCTAGTAGATTAACCGCGTCAAAAATGTTGCGGGTTGCAGCTTGGGGCTTGGTAGTGGAGGAAGAAGCCCCTTGGTAACCCTTGGCAGCGGCCTTAGTGAGGCCTTCCAGTCTTAGGTCATCTTCGATCCTCATACCCATTTCAGTAAGGGTGGTGAAATTGGGTATGACGGCGTACCGGAGGTGAACCCGGTAGGAGGGGAGGAGGTTCTTGACAAAAGCCTCCACTAAAGTCTTTTCACTGGGCTTATCGACCAGTTTCACGCTCTCGGCCCTCCAGCGTTGAAGGTATTTGGTAAAACCCTCTTTCGGCTCTTGGGCCATGACCTCCAGAGATCGCATTGTGGTTTGGATCTCGGTGTTGTCAGCATAGTTCCGAGCGAACTCGGTGGCCACATCATCCCAAGTAGGGTATTTCTTCGGGTCTAGCCTATAGTACCAGGCCCGTGGGTGCTCTTCAAGAGACGCAGCAAAAAGGTTCTTGAACATGGAGGAATCCACTCCCTTGATGGCCATAAACTCTTTGAAGGCCCGTACATGTAGTAACGGGTCTTCGGTTCCCTCGAACATGGGCAAACCCGTGAGATTCAGGTTTGCGGGCAGCTTGTCACTCACCGGGGAGTATTCCCGACTATTCTCCCGATGGATATTGTTACTCCCAGTCAAATGAACTTGATCTTCCAATCGGCGAACCGAGTTAACCAGTTCAGCTAGAGGTTCCGTAACTCCAGTATTTGGAGTCCTGTGCTCCACTGCAGCCAAACGAGTGACGATAGCAACTTGACCAGCCCTCATTTCATTCAGTCGGGCTTCGATGTCGGCCTGTTTGTCGATCATGGTGTCCACAGAGGTTTTCAGACTGCTCAAAGTAGCTTCCATCCTGCGGGTGTGTCTGGTTGACGGCGGCCTGTCTGTAAGAACACCGCGTAATCAGATACCGAACCCAGATCTTGGAATCATAGAAAAAAGTACATCCCGAGCGACCCAAAAGAAAAGGACTGGGTGGAAAAGACTCGAGAAAGACGCCTAGACTGATGACTCGTAGGTGGTATGACTTCCTTAGGATTTTGGCCTAGTGGGCCTAGTCCCGTTCGAAGGAAGGTCCACGTGAGACTATTCCCCAAACTTTTGACTCGAGTGTATGGACGGACTATCCTTTGTAGGGGTATGGCCTACGCGGGTTGGTCGTGCCTTGTCAAATAAGGCGGACTCGGGGAAAGGGGGAAACTCGTGATGTAAGATCGACGGAGTTTCGACGCTATAAACCTTCTACATACTATGCAAAGACCTGACACACGGATAGACGGTAGGTCCTATAATAGGAAAGATTTATTTTAGGAAAGTTGGAGGTTTGAAGTTTGAATATGTAAAGGGTGAATTTCCGAGAGTTCGAAAATGGAAAGCGAAATTTCGAAAACCAAGATTAGAATTTTGAAAAAAATTCAGAAAATCAAAACGGTATCGGAAATTCGAGAGTTAAAACGGACAGCATGCCGACTAAAGAAAATGATATTTTGAGTCAAATCGTTGATCCTAAATTTCGGCGGCATTCCGAGTTTTGAAAATTGGATATTTTGAAAAGGATGAGTCCCGAAATGTGCCCATTTCGGGTTTTTCAAAATTGGGCGTTTTGGAAAGACGGGTCCCGAAATGGACAGTATTTCGGGTTTTTCGAAAAGTGCAATTTTGAAATGACGGTTTTTGAAAAATGACACGGAAACCAAGTAGCACGTAGCCAAACAAGCATTATAACGACGCTTATGTATGCATTACGCTAAGTCTCGGTCGGTCAAAATAGGGTCTATACCAACAACGATGGCTTTCTCGTAAATCAGGACGGACTCCCTAAGCCGAGTTGGTCTTAGGACATACCGCAAAACCCATACAAGTTCCACCATCGAAGTCTTTAGCGCACCCATGTAGGAATGCACCGCGGTATAGTGGGACGTCGGTCACAAGTAACCGGCCCAGGCAAAAATGGGTTATGCATGAATCATTAAACTAATGCGCATACACTAATATTCGAACGATTTCTCTTCGAGTCTCACCCTAGGAACCCCGATGACATGTGGTACATCAGGTATCCCCAGCGGAGTCGCCAAATTGTGGACATGACGTAGGTTCACCCCGACGCGGCCACGCGCGGGTTTGGGTAGGCGAATGAATCTCGTGGTAAGATTATTCTCGGATTCGAAATTTAAGTCAAAATGGAGTCGCCACCGAATTTTGTGGTTATTCGGAACCATACGAGCCCACTCTATGTCGTCATGGGCTACACACAAAGTAAGCCCACTTCGATTTCAGAGTTTATGGGGCTCGTCCCTTTGCATTGTTATATCGATACCGTTTACACCGGCTTTCGTATATAAAATGACTCTCGTGCGCCAAGGGTTTCGGACATCCGGAAACCAAAGATTCTGAGTAAGGGGTGAGGGTACGTGTTGGGAAGCCCACTAAGGACACCCAACCCCGCCCGCACATGGCGGCCTCTACTAAGACATTGTTCGTGTTTAACTTGGCCAAATCAAATATAAATATCGCACGATTTGTATTTAACTTGGCCTCCGGTACTATAATCGTGTATGTACGGTTATAGTACCGTTACCGGAATTTTATGAAAACGTTATTGTTACACTAGAAAATTTGAATTAATGACGAAATGCATCCCTCTACGTCACGACATCGGAACTAACCCTTTCGGATTATGTGATGTCGGTTTTCGTGTCAACGGGTTCCGCACTAATTGTATAAATGGAATCAAATGCGTTCAACTATGACCGATTACGATCACGTCACGCCCTTGTGTACATTGGGGCGGGGCTCCTCGAAAGGGCTCCACCTCCGTCGTTGCTCGTAAAGGGATTAGACGGACTTTAGGCAATTATCATAGTCAAACGTTTTTGAAACCGAATTTTGATACTAGAGTATATATACGCGGTATAATGACGTTAGTAATAAAAAGACAAAACGAAAATGTGCAAATATGAAAGTGTTAGTGTTAGTGTCACTAGATCGATATGATTACAATACAAAATGCGATAAAATAAATAAAAATGAGACGAGATAGTAGAGATCTAGATGGGGTTTAGGACACCCTCAACATACATGCTAGGTATAGGCCTCGGAAATGGACTCGTAAATAGCGACGGGACGCCGGAGTATCGAGGATGTATGCGAGTTATGGTGTGTATGTGTGTGTGTGCGTGTGTCGTCGGTTTTTGAGGGACGACGGACTCGGTATTTTGGCTAGTATTGCTTAGGGTTGAAGCGTAGTGTGATATAGGGTGTAGGGTGTAAATGTAGGGCAAAATATAGGTTGATCAAACTTGTGAAATGAATGGGGTTAAGGGGGTATTTATAGGCCTTTCCCCACGACATAGGGGCACTCGATCGAGTGGCCCTAGTGCACTCGATCGAGTGCCCTTGCAAATGGGCCAAACCCGGTTTTTGGCGCTCCACTCGACCGAGTGGGTCAATCCACTCGATCGAGTGGGTCAAGAAAATCGAGACAAAATAGGAAAGAATTGATTTTTGTTGTTTTGATTGATTTTTTGAATTCTGATTTGTGCGCCAGTTTTCGAGAATGAATATGGCTGATTTGTGAGACGGTTTCATCTTTGACCGGGTTTTGACCCGGTCGCCCAAAAGACGGGATTTATTTTTGGTGTCGGTTTTGGCCCAAATTAGTCTTATTTTTCTCAGAACGACCCACTGGGCCTGAATTTGAGGTTTGTTTTGTGAGATTTTTACTCCGCTAAAAGTCCATGTCGGATATTATGAATTTCGAGTCCAAATCCGAGTATAACAAGTCACGTTTGCGTCCGATCATCATCGGGTGTTTTTCAGAGACTACCATAGACACCTGGCGGTCAAAATGCGGGTGTCTACAGAGCCCCCACTCAGACCGAGGCTTGGACAAGGCGAAAGTCAGAGTAGCTACCAAGCCCGTTAAGACATGGTAGACTTCCGGTCGGGTCGTTTATAGTCCGTCAGACTTGCGTGAAGGGCTCGCCAGCCATAAGCAGAGGGTCATACCTGTCCTGATGATGGTGGCTTCGTGGGGAGTCAGACTGGTAGCATGAGTCCTGGGTGCGCCTATATGTGGGCCCATCCCGTACCATTCCGGGGAAAATGCCGCCTCGGGTTTTCCGCTACGGAGTTATGTGAGCTGTACGGGCTTGCCTTTGAAGCCTTGAGTCGTACCTGAGCTGATGATGATGGCTCCGTGGGGAGTAAAACCTGCCTTTCGGGGCGTAGGGGTATCCGTATGCTGACACATCACGTCTGGGATGTAGCATTCCGAGGAAAAGTTGACTCTGTTGGGGAATTTGACAGTTCCGCGGAGACTTGCTTCTGAAGTCTGGAGTGTACCTGTATGCTGACACATAACAACTTGTATGTAACACATAGATGAAACACTGACTCGTGCTGGGGAGACAAGATAATGAATTTTTGAAAATGCCACGATTTTGAAAGAAAAATTGTCACAATTTTTTTTTATCACAGAAAATTCTTAGAAATTCCTCGGAAAGCTCGGGACGGCTTCATTCCTATTACGGGTTCTCTGTTTGAAATCAGGCCTGCGCGCGCATAGGGCCCAGCTTGCTGAGGAGGCAAGGTAGTTAAGTTTACTGTTAGGTTTTCCCATTATAAATATGAGAATCCCTGCTTCAACTTTTTGCATCTTAACTCAAATTCTCCTTTCCTTTCTCAAAATCTTTTAGACTTTCAAGAAAGCTATAAACCTCTGCCATGGGTATCAATCACTTGACCGCCATGCTGCTCGCTTGGTCCCAATACTTTCGGGACGAGGAAAAGGTTCGGCTGACCCAGATGGGATCGTCAGCCTATTCCCTCTTCAGCGTTTGATTATTGACTCGCATTTCTTGGATGCCTGCCTAACGTTTTGGGATACTACCCATCACGTCTTTGCGTTTCCACGAGGAGAGATATGTCCTCTTCCTGAGGAAATCGCATCCATAGGCGGTTGGGGTACCGTTGTTCAGCCTCCTACTCCCTCGTTCTACCCGGATCCAAGGAGGAGACTGCGGGAGTTCTTGGGTCTGTCTCATGCCGAGACAAATCGGATGGTGCGGGGAGATACCGTTTCCCTATTCGACCTGGCTGATAAGTTCATGAATCCCCGGGATGTGAGGGCCACCCCTGCTTACAGGCGTAGGGCATTCGCCTTTTGCATGCTCCACTGTTATGTTTTCGAAGGGCTGATGGAACTTTACTCGTGCATGGGTCAAATTAGGCTGATTGGAGTGGTTGACCAGATGGAGACTGGTCATAGCCCTCCTTGGCTAGCAACTGGGGAAATCATCATGGGTCTGGATGCTAGACGGCTTGAACCAACCCGACGGCTGACGGGAAGTACCCGCCTCTTGCAGATTTACATCTCGCGTTTTTTTTTCCACGCGACATCCTTGATGTTCGTAAGTCACTCGATCGAGTGGACCTGTCACTCGATCGAGTGACACTCAAAACGAGCTACTGCCTATTTTTGGAGGGCTTACTCGATCGAGTCAGCTGCTGTACTCGATCGAGTGGGCTGTAGCGGACCACTCTGTTGCTTACGACGCTTGTTATACTCTTCAGATATGGTTGTCGGAGCGGCTGTCAATCATAGAGCCCCCTCCGAGCATTCCCAATTATCGGAGCAGCCAGATTAGCTCCCGAAGGCGGCGGATAAGCTCGAGTCATCAGATAAACCGAGCTTACTGGGATGAGGAGCTGGTGTTCCATGGGGGTCCTTTGATCAGGTGGACTGTCGCTTGGTGGTTCCTCTCGAAGTTGACTGGATTGGCCAAGAGAGACCAAGCTCGCTACTTGGTGATTCTGTCCCTAGACTGGAAAGTTCACCTTTACCCGGATCGTCTCCTGAGGCAGTTCGGTTTGTCTCAGCGCATCTCTGAGACTGAAGCCATTATCAGCGACTCGCTCCAATTGACGGACGCTATGTGCGACACCTGGTTGCAAAGATGGTTCACTCGTCCTACATGGACTATACCCAGCCCTTGCCAATCCGCTTGGGTGTCACGGGCTTACCAGAAATGGACTTCTGAGGAGTCTGAAGAAGCTCGCAAGGCCTTGCAGCTTGATGAGGCCTTTGAATTGGTTCACCGAGAGACGGCGAAGGACAATAGGGACTTCTTCACCGGGGAAGACATTCCTGAAGCTATAGGCCGGGAAGAATCGGGTCTTAAATTACAAACTAAGACTCGATCTAAGGAGGTCGGTTCTAGCAGCACTCGGGGGCAGACTGACTTGGAGAGACGCCTTGGGCCAAAGCTGGCGGCCCGGGACCGACTAGGTCCACGTGACCGGCTCCTTGAGCCCGTGAGGGCCCGAGTTGGGCCTATTGAGGTGATAGAGGGTTCGGGATTAAACAAACGAGCCCGAGCTAGAGAGGTTCCTGTGGTGATCCGGGAACGCTCTCCTCCGCGTCGTCGCCAGTGGACGGCTAAGGAGGCCAAGGACAAGGGGAAGGGAAAGATGCCCTAAATGCCGAGTCCTTTAGCTTTATTATTATTTAAGTATTATTATTATTTTTGTCGTGTGCTTCTTTGTATTATTTTTTGAATTCCTGCATTTCGTAATTTCCGAGTTTATCGGGGTTTTTTTTTTAATTAATAAAAGAAGTTTATTATTAAACAGCTCCTGTCTTTTCTTGATTGCATTGGTTGTACCCTTTTGAGGGGTTGCCTACATATCCGCGATTAGCAGAATCAAACCAAACGTAGTTCAGGCTTAGTAAATTTGCAATCTCGAATTACACCAAGACTATTGGTTCAAGATGTTTGCGACAGTAGAATAAGTAATTCTAGCTCATTGACTTGCTTTTTGTAAAAAAATGATTTTGATAAATTTTGCTAATGACATTGAGAAGTGGCTAAGGGTAGTAACGCTTCAGCTGGTCCAGGTTGGTTGGGTTGACAAACTCATTCCCGTCTAGGTCCGTCAGCATCACTACTCCCCCTGATAGGATCTTATTCACCAGATACGGCCCAGCCCAATTGGGTTTGAATTTTCCCCTCGGGTCAACTGGTAGTAGAGCTCGAACTGACTTAAGGTCTAAATCGCCTTCTTTAATGTTTCTGGGCCTTACTCTCTTGTTGAAGGCCCGTTGGATCCTCTTCTGGTAGATTTGGATATTATTGAGGGCACGAGATCGTCGTTCGTCTAGCAGAACCAACGAGTCATACCGTGCTCGAACCCAGTCAGCTTCGGGTACTTGGCTTTGTAGTAGAATTCTGAGGGATGGTACCTCTAACTCAACTGGCTGGACTGCCTCCATCCCGTAGGTTAGGTAATACGGCGTCGCCCCGGTTGTGGTGCGAATTGATGTTCGGTATCCCCATAGGGCAAAAGGTATTTTGTCGGGCCAGTCCCGGTAATTATCAGCCATCTTTTTTAGTATGGTGACAATTGTTTTATTGACCGCCTCCACGGCTCCATTAGTTTGGGGACGATAAGGCGAGGAAGTATGCCTTTGGATTTTATACTTGGTCAGCAGGGCCGCGGTCTCGGCTTGAAAATGAGTCCTGTGATCACTGATAAATTCGTGCGGAATCCCATACCGGCATATTATCTTCTTCTGGATAAACTTGGCGACATGCTTAGCATTGAGAATGCGATATGATTCAGCTTCGACCCATTTGGTGAAATAGTCGATAGCTACCAAAATGAAACAGTGCCCACCAGTACCAGAGGAATTTATTTTCCCGATTATGTCGATGCCCCATGTCGAGAATGGCCAGGGTGACGTCATGGTATAAAGCAGTGATGACGGCATATGTTGCACATTGCCAAAGATTTGTCAATTATGACAATGTTTGACGAAAGACCGGCAGTCGCCTTCCATGGTATTCCAGTAATAACCGAGCCTCATGATTTTTCGGACCAGCATGTGGGCATTCATGTGTGGACCGTTCTCGCCATCATGTACTTCGGCCATAACTTTCTCGGCCTTAAATTTGTCAACACAAAGGAGAAGAGCCCCCTGTGCTGTCTTTTTGTACAGTTGTCCGTCATCGGTACGGATGAACTGGGTGGCTAGCCTTCGTAAGGCTTTCTTGGCTCGACCTTCCGTCCCGGGAGGATACTCTCCGTTTGTCAGGTACGTTAACACAGCTTGATACCATGGTTCGGGATCAGTTATCTCAATGTCTTCGATGTCGTGAATGTACGCCGGCTCGGACCGTCTTTCGACGCAAATTGGCATACTGGTCACGTGGTCGGGAATATTCAGTAAAGATGCCAATTTTGAGAGTGCATCTGCAAACTGATTCTCTTCTCGGGGCAGGTATATGTACTCTACCTTTTGGAATTGTTTCTCGAGATCCCTTACTTGTGCCTGGTAGGCCACGAGATTAGCATTCCGATTCTTCCATTTTTGGAGTGCTTGGTTAATGACCAAGGATGAGTCACCATGTACCCGGAGATTTGTGATCCCCAGATTGGCGGCGGCTTGTAGCCCGTAAATGCATGCTTCGTACTCTGCTGCATTATTGGTAACATCAAAGTCCAGTTTGATGGAGATGGGAGTGTGCTCCCCTCTTGGTGAAATTAGGAGGATCCTAACTCCGAACCCTCGAAAATTGGATGCTCCATCGAAGTATAAATCCCATGTTTCAGCATCGGTATGGAAAATATCTTCGTCTGGGAAGGACCAGGTGTCGGTGTGTCCTTCTTCGCTCACTGGGCTGTCGGCGAGAAATTCAGCTACTACCCGCCCCTTAATGGCCTTTAATGGTACAAATTTCAGGTCGAATTCTGACAACATTAGGGTCCATCTAGAAATTCGGCCATTGAGAATGGGTTTCTCGAAGAGGTATTTGATGGGCTCCATCTTGGATAGCACATGGACCTCGTAGCTGAGCATATAGTGCCGGAGCTTCATAGTAGCCCAAACCAGAGCCAAACACGTCTTTTCGAGCATGGTATATTTTCACTCATACTCTAAAAACTTCTTGCTGATGTAGTAGATAACTCGTTCTTCGGAGTCAACCGTCTGAGCCAGCATAGCCCCCATGGCTGTCTCGGTCGTCGTTAGGTATAACGACAGAGGCAAACCGGGTTGAGGTGGCATTAAGACCGGCGAAGCAGACAGAATTTCCTTGATCTTGTCGAAAGCAGCTTGGCACTTGTCATCCCATAGTACCCGTTCTCCCACTTTCAGTTTCTCGAAAATTGGTTCACACACCATGGTTAGTTTGGAAATGAACCGACTGATATATTGGATTTTCCCGAGAAATCCCCTTATTTCTTTTTCGGTTTTGGGAGGTTGCATCTCGGTAATGGCTTTGATTTTAGATGGGTCGACTTCGATACCTCGTTGGCTAACAATATGACCCAGTAATTTGCCTGATGTTACCCCGAAACTGCATTTTTGAGGGTTTAGCCTCATGTTATACTTGCGTAGCCGGGTGAAGAATTTTCTTAGGGCGGTGATGTGACCGTCCCGTTCTTTAGATTTGACGATCATGTAGTCTACATAAACTTCTACCTCTTTATGCATCATGTCGTGTAATAAAGTGGTAGCGGTCCTTTGGTACGTGGCTCCGGCATTAATGAGACCGAATGGCATGACGGTGTAGCAGTAAGTACCCCAAGGTGTTGTGAAGGTAGTTTTACTCATGTCTTCTTCCGCCATCTTGATCTGATTGTACCCCGCATACCCGTCCATGAATGATAGAAGGGCATGATCGGCTGTGTTATCTACCAGTATTTCGATATGTGGTAACGGAAAATCATCTTTTGGGCTCGCCTTGTTGAGATCCCGAAAATCAACACATACCCGCACCTTACCGTCCTTTTTAGGAACCGGCACGATGTTTGCCACCCAGTCCGGATACTCGGACACTTGTATGAAGCCAGCTTTGAACTGTTTGTCGACTTCCTCTTTTACCTTGAGAGACCACTCGGGCCTCATTCGGCGAAGTTTCTGCTTGACCGGTTTACACCCGTCTTTGATTGGTATGTGGTGCTCGGCTATTTCCCGGTCTATCCCCGGCATGTCCTTGTAGGACCATGCGAAGACATCCTTGAACTCTTGGAGGAGGTTTATGAACTGTTGTTTCTCCTCGGGATCTAAGGATATACCTATCTTAAGTGTCTGAGGCTCTAAGGTTGTACCCACATTTATGGACTCGGTTTCTTCGATCACCGGGTTTCGGGACTCCCTTTGCTCTAGTTGCTCAATCAGATGCGGAGGTAGGGGTACCTGTTCGTCTGGTTTCTCAATGTCATTGCATAAAGTATTTTTGAAAACAGAATTTAAAAGAGACAAGTCGTAAGCGGAACGGTTGTTATTATTGATTGAAAATTTGGAAAACAGCTCAAAAGGAGCAGCCATCTGATCATTGGTCAGAGGCGGAATTGGTAAGGCACTCGGGAAAAACCCCGAGGTGCCAGCAGCAGGAATGATAAAGGGGAGAGGGGTTACAGGAGTGACTCTAGCACCGACTTCCCTAGACTCGACCTCAGACTCTGACTCTGACTCCGACTCAGACTCGGACTCAGACTCAGACTCAGGCATGTCTCCCTTTCCGGTGACCAGCCTGTAGATTCTTCCCTGACTGTCAGTCCACTTGACAGTCTTCCTCCAGGCCCTGTTTCCCGTCTCTGTGCCAACATCCGAGATCAGCTTGGTCGGGTCAAACCTGTTGCTGCGGAGAATCAGGTTGACCAGGTCTTCCTTTGGAGTCGAGGCTATGGTGCCATCCCCGAAACGTAGCCCCAGCGCGGGCTTAGCATCATCAGCTCCGTTGGACTGGATGAGGGCGAATACATCCTCCGGGATGTAGTTGCAGTCCCGGGCCAAGTGGGTCCTGAGCTGCACAGCATTGGGTTGGTATAGACCAACCTGAATAGCCCCAAATACCGGTGTGACAAAGTAATCAGCCAACCGTGGGCTGTAAGGGCTCAAGTGGATACCCTTAATAATGTTGCAGGCCTTTTCAATTCCTACTCGGACAACATTGTCGGGAGTAATGGCATAACCGAGACCAAAGTGAGACTCTTCGTCTTTGAGGACTTCGATGATCTTCCCAGCTGGAAGATCAGGTCGAGAAGTAGCCCTCGGAAAGTACCCTAGGTTTTGGAGCATCGTGTCGATACTCGTAGTGAAGTAAGGCCTAAAGAGGTATTCTTCCTCGATCATCCCCACAAAATCAAACCCCCAGAGGTCTGTGCGTCCCGTGGCGTTACAGCTAGCCACAGTCATTGGCGTTACAGCAGAGGCATTTTAATCTTTCAGTGGAGGGTGGAGGATACCGCCTTGACCGCGTGGATCCAAGGCCTACCTAGGAGCAGGTTGAACGATGAGGTGACATCGATTACCTGGAATTCGAGCTCCTTCTCTATCGGGCCGGTTATGATGGTCAGTTTCACGGCCCCAGCTACCGACTTTGGGCTCCCATCAAAGGCTTGGATGGTCTGAGCAGTCGGGATGTAATCGGCCTCGGTAATTCCGAGGGCTTTGGCGGTCCTTAGAGGAAGGACATTTACAGCGGACCCATCATCAACCAGGGTCATAGGGAGGTATTTCCCTCGGCAAACCACCGTAATGTAGAGGGCCAGGTTATGGGAAGCCCCGAATGGCGGTAGGTCGGCTTCGGAGAAAGTGATCATTGGGCCTCCTTCCTTAGCTTTGTCCTTTAGGTGGGGCAGAATCGTGGCTACCATCTCAGCAGGGGTAACCAAAGAGTCAACCTTAATTTGATCGAGGGCCTTTGTAAGTGCCTCTCGATTCTCCTGCGAGCTAACTAGGAGTTGCCATATAGTGAGGTCAACTCGGGTCTTCTTCAGCTGCTTCACAAGAGTCGTTTCAGCAATTGGCTCTTCAGAGGCGACTTCCGTCCTGAGTGGCTCAATGACGGTTGTCGGGATAGGGTCGTCCCTAGAGCTAGTGGCTTGACAGGGACGACCAAGGTGGTAAATGGCTAAGACTCGGGATTTGGTCTTTCGGATCTCCTCAGAGGTGATGGGGACAGCTTCCCCTTTGGCGAGGTAGACGTCATCCTCGTCGTCGAACCAGATCCCGTTCACTTGCGGGACAAATGGAGAGATAAGGAGAGAGCAGTCAATCACCTCCCCGGTAA
The DNA here is from genome assembly GCA_958450325.1 of Agrostemma githago. NCBI lineage: Eukaryota > Viridiplantae > Streptophyta > Magnoliopsida > Caryophyllales > Caryophyllaceae > Agrostemma > Agrostemma githago. The sequence goes on from OY288245.1 coordinate 29,110,287, forward strand.
AGATGGCGTGGGAGCTGAAAGGGTTCTCCTTGTTGCTAGGCTTATCTCCGGGTAGCGGAATTTTACCGCTTTCGATCAAGTCCTGGATCAAGTGCTTCAGCTTCCAGCACTTCTCGGTATCATGCCCATTGCCTCGGTGGTACTGGCAATAGGCTTGAGCATTGTAGTTCTTGGAGCGTCGCTCGACCGGAACTTCAGGAGTTGGGCCTATCGGTTGGATTAGGCCTTTTGAGGATAGCCTTTGTAAGGCATAAGTATAGGTAGTACCTATATCAGTGAAAACCCGAGGTGGGGTGTTCTTCTTGGACAGGGCATCTAGTAGATTAACCGCGTCAAAAATGTTGCGGGTTGCAGCTTGGGGCTTGGTAGTGGAGGAAGAAGCCCCTTGGTAACCCTTGGCAGCGGCCTTAGTGAGGCCTTCCAGTCTTAGGTCATCTTCGATCCTCATACCCATTTCAGTAAGGGTGGTGAAATTGGGTATGACGGCGTACCGGAGGTGAACCCGGTAGGAGGGGAGGAGGTTCTTGACAAAAGCCTCCACTAAAGTCTTCTCACTGGGCTTATCGACCAGTTTCACGCTCTCGGCCCTCCAGCGTTGAAGGTATTTGGTAAAACCCTCTTTCGACTCTTGGGCCATGACCTCCAGAGATCGCATTGTGGTTTGGATCTCGGTGTTGTCAGCATAGTTCCGAGCGAACTCGGTGGCCACATCATCCCAAGTAGGGTATTTCTTCGGGTCTAGCCTATAGTACCAGGCCCGTGGGTGCTTTTCAAGAGACGCAGCAAAAAGGTTCTTGAACATGGAGGAATCCACTCCCTTGATGGCCATAAACTCTTTGAAGGCCCGTACATGTAGTAACGGGTCTTCGGTTCCCTCGAACATGGGCAAACCCGTGAGATTCAGGTTTGCGGGCAGCTTGTCACTCACCGGGGAGTATTCCCGACTATTCTCCCGATGGATATTGTTACTCCCAGTCAAATGAACTTGCTCTTCCAATCGGCGAACCGAGTTAACCAGTTCAACTAGAGGTTCCGTAACTCCAGTATTTGGAGTCCTGTGCTCCACTGCAGCCAAACGAGTGACGATAGCAACTTGACCAGCCCTCATTTCATTCAGTTGGGCTTCGATGTCGGCCTGTTTGTCGATCATGGTGTCCACAGAGGTTTTCAGACTGCTCAAAGTAGCTTCCATCCTGCGGGTGTGTCTGGTTGCCGGCGGCCTGTCTGTAAGAACACCGCGTAATCAGATACCGAACCCAGATCTTGGAATCATAGAAAAAAGTACATCCCGAGCGACCCAAAAGAAAAGGACTGGGTGGAAAAGACTCGAGAAAGACGCCTAGATGGATGACTCGTAGGTGGTATGACTTCCTTAGGATTTTGGCCTAGTGGGCCTAGTCCCGTTCGAAGGAAGGTCCACGTGAGACTATTCCCCAGACTTTTGACTCGAGTGTATGGACGGACTATCCTTTGTAGGGGTATGGCCTACGCGGGTTGGTCGTGCCTTGTCAAATAAGGCGGACTCGGGGAAAGGGGGAAACTCGTGATGTAAGATCGACGGAGTTTCGACGCTATAAACCTTCTACATACTATGCAAAGACCTGACACACGGATAGACGGTAGGTCCTATAATAGGAAAGATTTATTTTAGGAAAGTTGGAGGTTTGAAGTTTGAATATGTAAAGGGTGAATTTCCGAGAGTTCGAAATGGAAAGCGGAATTTCGAAAACCAAGATTAGAATTTTGAAAAAAATTCAGAAAATCAAAACGGTATCGGAAATTCGAGAGTTAAAACGGACAGCATGCCGACTAAAGAAAAGGATATTTTGAGTCAAATCATTGATCCTAAATTTCGGCGGCATTCCGAGTTTTGAAAATTGGATATTTTGAAAAGGATGAGTTCCGAAATGTGCCCATTTCGGGTTTTTCAAAATTGGGCGTTTTGGAAAGACGGGTCCCGAAATGGACAGTATTTCGGGTTTTTTGAAAAGTGCAATTTTGAAATGATGGTTTTTGAAAAATGACACGGAAAACAAGTAGCACGTAGTCAAACAAGCATTATAACGACGCTTATGTATGCATTACGCTAAGTCTCGGTCGGTCAAAATAGGGTCTATACCAACAACGATGGCTTTCTCGTAAATCAGGACGGACTCCCTAAGCCGAGTTGGTCTTAGGACACGCCGAAAACCCATACAAGTTCCACCATCGAAGTCTTTAGCGCACCCATGTAGGAATGCACCGCGGTATAGTGGGACGTCGATCACAAGTAACCGGCCCGGGCAAAAATGGGTTATGCATGAATCATTAAACTAGTGCGCACACACTAATATTCGAACGATTTCTCTTCGAGTCTCACCCTAGGAACCTCGATGACATGTGGTACATCAGGTATCCCCAACGGAGTCGCCAAATTGTGGACATGACGTAGGTCCACCCCGACGCGGCCACGCGCGGGTTTGGGTAGGCGAATGAATCTCGTGGTAATATTGTTCTCGGATTCGAAATTTAAGTCAAAATGGAGTCGCCACCGAATTTTGTGGTTATTCGGAACCATACGAGCCCACTCTATGTCGTCATGGGCTACACACAAAGTAAGCCCACTTCGATTTCAGAGTTTATGGGGCTCGTCCCTTTGCATTGTTATATCGATACCGTTTACACCGGCTTTCGTATATAAAATGACTCTCGTGCGCCAAGGGTTTCGGACATCCGGAAACCAAAGATTCTGAGTAAGGGGTGAGGGTACGTGTTGGGAAGCCCACTAAGGACACCCAACCCCGCCCGCACATGGCGGCCTCTACTAAGACATCGTTCGTGTTCGTGTACGCGCGCTAGTAAAATAATTAAATGATATGCAAACAGCGTTTTCGGGCTAAGCATGTGAATAGTATGTGAACTACGTCATTTAATGCATCTTGATTATGGTCGAAATGATTTAGCATGCGAGGTTCATTTATAAAGCGATAAGCAAGTAAATAAATAAAGCTCGAACGGAAATAAATAACGTACAAGTTACACGGGCGGAAATACAACCCGGAATTCACATTTCAACGATACATAAAAATAATAAACGAAATAATAAAAGGCGATATAATGATAGAAACGGACCCGTATGTAAACTAGACCGCGAAATGTGTAGATGGACTAACCCCGATTAAATGTACATTATGTTGTACATCAAACGAAGGACGGAAACATGGGACTGTGGCATATTGCTATCCCGATCCCACGTCCCGTACTCTTGTCCCGACTTATCACTTCGAAGGAGATCGATCAAAGTCGTTCTACGTGTCGTGACGTGCATAGGTTTTGAAAATAGGAGGATCACGTGATGGTCTTTACACGTGATGACTAAAGTTGTAAAAAGTTGAGCCTCGAAATGTGTGTCGAAGCAATCGATTTTCTGGGTTACAGGACCCACTCGATCGAGTCGTGGTCTGACTCGGTCGAGTGCGTCCTTTACGTAGCTACTGCCCAGTTTTTTGGGTGCTACTCGATCGAGTAGCCTATGTACTCGGTCGAGTAGCCCCTGTACGAGTGATAACTCGTTTCTTTTCATGTTTTAAAATCGATGGTTGGCCAAATCAAATACAAATATCGCACGATTTGTATTTAACTTGGCCTCCGGTACTATAATCGTGTATGTACGGTTATAGTACAGTTACCGGAATTTTATGAAAACGTTATTGTTACACTAGAAAATTTGAATTAATGAGGAAATGCATCCCTCTATGTCACGACATCGGAACTAACCCTTTCGGATTATGTGATGTCGGTTTTCGTGTCAACGGGTTCCGCACTAATTGTATAAATGGAATCAAATGCGTTCAACTATGACCGATTACGATCACGTCACGCCCTTGTGTACATTGGGGCGGGGCTCCTCGAAGGGCTCCACCTCCGTCGTTGCTCGTAAAGGGATTAGACGGACTTTAGGCAATTATCATAGTCAAACGTTTTTGAAACCAAATTTTGATACTAGAGTATATATACGCGGTATAATGACGTTAGTAATAAAAAGACAAAACGAAAATGTGCAAATATGAAAGTGTTAGTGTTAGTGTCACTAGATCGATATGATTACAATACAAAATGCGATAAAACAAATAAAAATGAGACGAGATAGTAGAGATCGAGATGGGGTTTAGGACACCCTCAACATACATGCTAGGTATAGGCCTCGGAAATGGACTCGTAAATAGCGACGGGACGCCGGAGTATCGAGGATGTACGCGAGTTATGGTGTGTATGTGTGTGTGTGCGTGTGTCGTCGGTTTTTGAGGGACGACGGACTCGGTATTTTGGCTAGTATTGCTTAGGGTTGAAGCGTAGTGTGATATAGGGTGTAGGGTGTAAATGTAGGGCAAAATGTAGGTTGATCAAACTTGTGAAATGAATGGGGTTAAGGGGGTATTTATAGGCCTTTCCCCACGACATAGGGGCACTCGATCGAGTGGCTCTAGTGCACTCGATCGAGTGCCCTTGCAAACGGGCCAAACCCGGTTTTTGGCGCTCCACTCGACCGAGTGGGTCAATCCACTCGATCGAGTGAGTCAAGAAAATCGAGACAAAATAGGAAAGAATTGATTTTTGTTGTTTTGATTGATTTTTTGAATTCTGATTTGTGCGCCAGTTTTCGAGAATGAATATGGCTGATTTGTGAGACGGTTTCATCTTTGACCGGGTTTTGACCCGGTCGCCCAAAAGACGGGATTTATTTTTGGTGTCGGTTTTGGCCCAAATTAGTCTTATTTTGCTCGGAACGACCCACTGGGCCTGAATTTGAGGTCTGTTTTGTGAGATTTTTACTCCGCTAAAAGTCCATGTCGGATATTATGAATTCCGAGCCCAAATCCGAGTATACCAAGTCACGTTTGCGTCCGATCATCATCGGGTATTTTTCGGAGACTACCATAGACACCTGGCGGTCAAAATGCGGGTGTCTACAATATGATATAGACTAATATGGAAAGTGGGATGATTTAGGAATGTGCGTTTTGGCGCCAAGAAACCATGCTTTGGTTTCTGTTTTATTATATGGTATAGATTCTTGGCAGTGTATCCTTCCTTTTATGTATCATATCTCGTAGAAAGATACTCGGGTTAGCTTTCTTGTACAGTTAGGTTTATGTGTATACTTGTATTTAAATCAGTCTTCTTATTGAGAATTAATCAAGCCTTCCAATTCTCTATAGTTAAAATCACAATAAACCAATATAATATTTGGTTAATATCTAGCATCTATCTTACATGGTGATTATATATCATTTAACGTGAGTATAGAATGTCCTATTCTCAGCGGTGAACATGTAATTTAGCACATATAAAACAAGGGGACTACTCATCGTCGTCGGCGATTTACTTAACGTCGTCGACAAATAAGATAGTAAATGACAGATACGCCCTCTGTTTAATTACTAACTAAACAAAATCTAAATAATATTTACCTAACTACTATTATATTATCACGATTTACTAACTAAATTAACCTAATTACTATTATTTAACCTACGACTATTTAACCTAAGAAGATTACAAAATCCGAAAGTAACACTATTATATTTAAATTTAACCAAATCATCATTGGAATAACATCGAAACGCTTATATTTTGATTTTTCCAATAATGTTGACAATTGTCCGGAATGTCGAACACGATTAACAATTTCTCTTTTGATTTGAATTTGCCGTATACCGAAAACAATTCGGAAGATGACGTCGTTGACGCGGTTAGTTTTAATTTCCCTTGTTATGTACACGGTGTAATTTCATTGGTTATCGCGAAAAAAGAAAAGATAGTCGTGAACGACTTTTCGGTATAGGCGTGAAAGACAGCTCGGGAATAGCCCATAGGCATTGCATTTTTATAGCCGTTCCCAAGCATAGACGTTTAAATGAAAGACTTTTCGGTATAGGCGGATATCCGGTTCCCGATCTAATTTTGAAAGAATACAATAAAATTAAAAATTAAACCAACTAAAATATTAAATGACTGAATGGATTAATATGTAAATGAAAAGTTCAACTCATTCGAGAATGAAAATTAAACCAAATGTTTGGAAAATATTGATTAAAAAAGGTTGTTTGGGTGTTACCCTATCGGAGAATTATTTGTCGTATTTGAGATGATTGTAATATTAAATTAATTTTAGATTTTTTTCCTATTTATTTATCGTATTATTTTTGTGTTATAATTAACGTAACGTTCGTTAGTACTTTAAAATAAAAATTCGGATTATGTACATTTAATGAAAAATTAAAAATAAAAGAAATCTCAAAACCGGATACCGGATATCCGCTTTCCGTATATCCAGAAAATCCGGATATACGGAAAGCGGATATCCGGTTTATTTCGGATCGGATACGGATAGTAAAATTCCAAAATTTTAAAACCAGATATTTTAGGTAAAATTGTTAAAATAGGTAGTTTAGGAAAATACGGATAGTTAAGGAAAGAAAATGGAGTAAAGGATAAAATAGGTAGTTTAGGTAAAATTATCGACGATTTTAAGTAAATCGCCGACGACGAGAAGCGAAAGTGTAAAACAAACTACGATGGAGTATATATTAGTATGCTCACCAAAAATATATAAAATTTAATATATAAATCATAGATTCTAAAAATATATAGTCCGCAGCAAGTTCTTAAAATTATATACTCACAAAGTAAAGTCCTTTATTTACTATATACTCCGTATTATTTAAAATATAAATCACTATCCAGCATATAAAACAAACTACTCCCTATACTGTGATGCTAGATATTGACTTTGTGTTAAATATTCAAAAAATATGACAATATGTTATCGGAAGTTAACATTATATCTACAAATTTTATAGTTGTATTCCGGTAGTTATAACCTAAGTATGTACAATTTGTTCATAATTGGTACTATATTTATAGCTTTTGATTAAATATTACTGTATTTGTCGGCAAATAGTATCATTAGAGGCTCGCTAAACACGTAAATATAAAAGTTGTGAAAGAATATTACCAGAAGTAAATGTATTTGTGATGTTTGTCAGGGGTTGTCGTGCGGTAGTCCCACTGGACCTGCAGCTGTTGTCGTGGTTAATTGATGGTATTATGTTACTTGGATCATTGATTAGTAAATCTCTAAAATTCAAATGTTGGTGACCCATTTATCATTCATAATAATATAGTGTTATCATCTCAATTGAATTTGTAATTTCCGAATTAGTTATATCTCCAATTTTTTACTTGTTCGTCGACGTTTCTGACTTGATACAAATTGTTTTTTCGACATTTTCTCGAGCACGGCTATATCCCTTAGTAATACATGCATTGTAAAGATATATGTATCCGTATATAATTATGAGTTCTGTGTAATAAATGAGTTACGTAATATATTTTATTTAACTTATCATATAGGAGTACTCGGTTTTCTCTTTTGGTTTATGAGTATGGGTTCTCCGTATTTATAGGTGTTAAGAAGATCTAACATTTAAAGAAATGAATAAAATGTTTCTTTTTTTATTCTAAGTTAACATTTTAGTAAAATATTCATGTAATATTCGTATATTGAGTTGATATTTTTGTATCATATTTTATATTTTTTATAGTAGGTCTTATATGTGGACATGATATTTTTGTAATAAGATAATATTACTACGTATAAGATAGCCATAATAAAAAATACGGATGGAGATTACGTTATCCGTTCAATTTTTTTTACGTGTCATAATATTTTTCAACCATTATATATTAAAATAGAGGCTTAAAAACAGTAGGATTTATTTGACAAATATTATATGTTCAAGAGATTATACAGTAAGATTATGCTATCAAATAAGAATATTAAAGAGTGATCATACTATATAACAGTGTTATAATATAATTTTTTACTAAAATATTCATATATTGAGTTAACAATTTAGTATCATATTATTTTAAATGATTGGTCTTATATGTGAATAATATGGTAGTTGTACTTTCCTAATAGTATTATAAGAGTACCATGGATTCACATTTATAAAATTATGTACACTTTCCTAATAGGAGTAATATGGATTTCAGAGTATTAATTGTAATCGTATATTCCGCCAGATGGATATATTATTTACGTATGTATATACAAAATATTATAATCTCGTATATAACTCTAATATAGATTGTAATTACAATATGTAATCCAATCTCATATATAGTCTCATGTAGACCTACTTACAATCACGTTATTTATTATAGTCATAGTTATTATGAAAATTAAATCAATATAATTTAGCCAATATATAATATTTGTGATACATGAAATATTACGTAATAATTTCGTAATAGTGTCTTATAGTTTCTCTTAATTACATGATTTACCTAATAAAAAAGTAAAAAAAACATTAGTTAATTTATGATCCAATTAGATTGATCATTCGTTTCATATATTGATTTAACTTTCGTAATTCAATTATTATACTTTCAATTTATAAGAAAATCTCACATCAAATAATTAGTTAATATCGCTTGAACAATATATATATATATATATATATATATATAGAAAAAGGATCAAGGGAGTTGGGGTAAAAGTGGGAAGTTGGGAAGTTGTCCTTGAACAATATATATATATATATATATATATATATATATATATATATATATATATATATATAGAAAAAGGATCAAGGGAGTTGGGGTAAAAGTGGGAAGTTGGGAAGTTGTGTTTATGGCCCTTGATTTGGGTTGGATGGATGGCCTAGATTAATCACAATAAAAAAAAAAAAAAAAAAAAAAAAAAAAAAAAGAGGAGGTGTGGTGCGTGGAATGACTAGCAGGAGACAGGAGCAGAGCAACAGCAGAGCAACAGCAGAGCACTCTCACTCAGTCTTTCATCATTTCCATCACCAAAAGCTACCTTCTTTCTCTCAATTGCTCACCATTCGCAATCTTTCAAAATTCACTTTCTTTCTCTCAATCTTTCAACAAAATTCACTCTCTCACTAAAATTCAAAAATTCATCCTATTGCTCACCATTTCATTTCATTCAAATTCAAAAATTCATCTCAAATCAATATTTATACTATCATGCAAAATAACTGAACTCTAATTCGTAAATGGTGCTGTTTCTTGAATATTCGTCTGTGCTCCAGTCGAAAATTCATGTTCAACTTGCAGGAGGTAAGATGAGTACATACATATATATTTGGTATCTTGCATTTCGAATTCCATTTTTTTGTTTGGTTTGTTAATTTCAAAAGTTACACAGTTGTAATGTCACAACCACACTCTATATGATGGACAGTCGCACAGTTATAACGTGGTAGTCACACTTAATATGATAGACAGTCGCACAGTTACAACCACACTCTATATGATGGACAGTCGCACATTTATAACGTGGTAGTCACACTTAATATGCTAGACAGTCACACTTAATATGATAGACAGTCGCACAATAGTTTTTTTGGTTGTCGAGTATTGTACTTATAGTTCTTATGCGTTGTCGAGTATTTATTATAGTTTAACCCATGCAACTTATATCACGTGATTATTTCCAACTATTTCTAACTAGTTTTTAGTAAAATCATGCTGTTATACGAGCAATGCCACAGTCGACTATTTATTATAGTTAGAGATGAGTGCGTGCGTTGCAAGGTTGATAGCGTGTAATATATGGATTTTTTTTATCGACAGCGGTTTAACCCATGCAACTCATTATATCACGTGATTGTACACCTCAATACGCGTGACTACGCAACTCATAGCATGTGATTGTACACATCAACATGTGTGACTATGTCAAGTGAACTTTGTGATTATTTCTAACTATTTCTAAGTAGTTTTTAGTGTGTAATATATTGTTCCAACCACTGATAGTATTTTTTGTTTTTATTGTTCCAACCTATATGTCACCGGAAGACACAATGATTGTTCCTTACGTAGGGCAGAAGTTCGCGGACATCGATGGAGCATTCAAGTTTTATCAAGCTTACACATTTTATCTTGGTTTCGAGGCGAAGAGGTATACGACAAATAGATCATTTGATGGTTCGATCAAGAAGAAATTGTTGGCTTGTAACAAGGAGGGCAAAACAGCCAGCCAGAGCATGGTGAAGCTGACGAGCACCGGAGAGAAGGAGGGGCAAGAGTATGTGGGATCCTACGAACCCAAAAGGATTACAAAGGCGACGAGGACGCAATATGGAGCAAGAATTAGGCTCTGTGCAATGGTCGGGGGGTTTTATATTGAAGAGTTCACGGAGTAACACAACCACGATCTTGTGATGGTTAAGGACCGAGAGTTTCAAAAGTCATCTCGAAATTTATCAAGATATCACAAGGAGATGATCGTTTGTAACTCGAGGGTGCGTAATGTATGTCAACAATGTTGTTAGTATATGGTTGACTGCTAACTCTGCGCGACTAATGCAGTTGCAATTTTGTGTGTGCAACTGAAGATCGGGGCGACTCGGACATACAGGATGTGCAAGGAGTTGTCGGGCGGATATCAGAATATCGGAGCATCGTTGGTTGATTTCAAGAACTGGGGGAGAGACGTCAAGTGCTTCGTCCACGTGCAGGATGGTCAGTTGTTCATAGACCGGTTCAAAAGTTTGAGGGACAGTCAGGAGGATTTCTACTTTGACTACGATGTGGATACAGACGGGAGCTTACGCAGGGTCATTTGGGCGGATGGTGCAGCTCGAAGGAACTACGCGGCATTCGGGGATGCAGTTTCATTCGACCCAACTTACGGAACCAACGTGTATTCCATGGTGTTCACACCGTTCATTGGCATGGACAACCACAAACGATCTGTCATGTTCTGTGGGGAGTTGCTATTAATGGAGGACTACGAGTCATTTAAATGGGTCCTCTCCCGGTTTCTGGAGGCCATGGGCTGGAAGGAACCGTGTTATATCATTACAGACCAGGATCCAAGAATTTTAAAAGCCGTCTCGGAAATATTCAAAGCAGCACACCAACGGTGCTGCACGTGGCACATCATGAACAAGGTTCCATCAAAGTACGGCAGATCAAGAGAAGAGGCCTCAGAATTCGTAAAAGCCCTCAATGCAATTATATGGGACGATGACATCGAGGCATCGGAGTTCGACGACAGGTGGGGGCGGATCATGATCGACCATGATGCTGTTGGGATTGAATGGTTCGAAAATATGTTCGAAGACAGGAGCAAATGGGTCGTCGCACATTGCAGGGAGGTGAGGATGTCCGGAATTATGAGGACAACGCAGAGATCAGAGAGCGAGAACAGCTTCTTTAAAAAGTTTGAAGACAACAACGGTACGTTGGTCCAGTTCTGGATGCGTTTTGAAAGTGCGATGGACCAACAGAGGCACATGCAGAAGAGGCTAGACAACGATAACCGGCAGTCATTCCCCAAAATTGGATCGACGAATCCGATGGAGAGCCACGCGGCAAGTGTGTACACGCACGTGGCTTTTGCACACTTTCAGGAAGAGGTCAAGTTTTCGCTCTACACGTGCAGCGTCCGTGGGTATCAGGAGAAGGACGGGATCGAAGCGACAACAGTACTGGACTCCATTCGGGACCGCAACTACATTGTTGAATACAACCCAGGTACTGGCATAGAAAGTCACTGTCCATGTCGTGTAGCCATAATCAGATAGCCTAACTATATGATCCAAACGTAACGAGTTTTATTCCACAATTCATTGAATGTGACTGTACCTAATAAAGGGTGCGACTCTGGAACGCGGTGCGTATGATTGTGCAACGCAATTCGTTTGATTCTGCGACGTAAGGACTGTGACTATGCAGCATAACGGGGTGTGACTGTATTCTGTCATACCTTTAGAAAGCCACATCCCATACGTTGCGTAGCCACTGTCCGTACGGTCAGGAGTCGCACTCTTTATGCGTTCCTTAATGCACTCGCAGGTACCTGTGAGATCAGATGTACTTGCAGGAAGTTCGGTCGGTATGGAATTCTTTGCAGGCATGCCATTTGGATATACTCTTCGAAATGACGGGAGACGATCCTGGAACGGTACGTGGCATGTAGATGGACAAGTGATGCTCCACGTAATGTTAATGCGTGTCCCCTGTCAGAGAGTCGACTAAGCGATGATAAGGCTGTTACAGTCACGAGGCTATTTTCGGAGTTCTATGAGACCGTCAGTCATGTCAGCAAAATGGGTAAGGAAGACGTTAGTAATCTAGCTGACGTCATTCGCGACTTCAGGTCCGATATTGCCCTTGCTAGCCCCTGTAGCAAGACGCAAGAATTAGAGGAGATCCTCGGCTGTACGAGTGCAATTGAATTACCATATTGCTCCCGAAAAAAGCCAAGAACAAGGGCAGTGGGAAGCGGATTCTTTCTTCTAAGGCGAATGCTGCTGCAATTGCCGCCAAGCCTAAACGGCTGTGTAAGAACTGCAAGAGGATGGGTCACCATGACAAGAGGAACTGCCCCAACCCATTTGCTGAGTGCCCACCGATTGCTGACTTGTCTGTCGATGTTGAGGAGGAGGAAGATGAGGACCCGGCAGGGATTGCCGAGGAGGATTGTTCATGAATATCATCCATTACTTAGGAACATTCTTTTTGGGAACACAAAGGCTGTCAACGTTTGAAATGGTCAAGGTCCGCGACATTGCTTTCGTATATTGCGGACCTCAATCATTTCTAATATGGTGTAAGTCGTAGATCATGGGGGTTTTTTTTTATTTTTTTGTGAAACATAAAGACTTGGCGGCATTTGAAATTGTCAACGTCCGTGATTTTGTTTACGTCTATTGCGGACCTTAATTATTTCTAATATGGCGTAGTCGCAAAGCATGGGGGTCCGTTAAATTGGTTTTGTTTTTTGGATTGTAAGAATACATTGAGGAACGTAGTCGTTTTCATTCTGGAATGCATCATCTTTGGCTACAAATACAGCTGTATAGGAACATCATGCCCTTAATATTTGGTTGACACGAAACAAGTGAGTGTTATTGTTCAACGCAATGAGTGCGACTTTACAGTAGGCAGTGCGTGACTGTAGAACAAGAGGTGGAGTGTGATTGTAATTATGGGAGTGTGGTTGTACAAGGCAATGACTGTGATTCTACAATACACTGTCTGTGATTCTTCAAAATGAAGTTAGAAATCTAAACCATGTTTAGTGTGACTATAAAACTTGTGTCCGTACATTAGAAAAATAGCAAAGGAAATAGAGAAATAGCGAAATAGCGATGGAAATATTTGTACATTAGAAAAAGTCCATCTTTTACACAACATATAACACTTGCATACCATTAAACGCTGAAAACATTCTATGACACAATGCGGAAAACATCCATTGCATACCATTTAAACGCTACATTTTAACATTCATTAGAACTTAAAACACATAAAAAAGTTCGTTACTAAACGCTAACATACATACTTAACCTTCGTACTCTTTAAGCATCTTCTTCAAGTTGGCCAAGTCGCGCTGGAACCCCTTCCTTGTGCGGAAACAGTAAATAGACCTCTTCATGAAGAACTGGATGCAGTTATCTAGTTCTGCCTCTTTATGTGTATCGCCAATGGACGCTGCGAAGTTCCTCGCGTCAACTGCAGTTACGGCTTGCTGCACGACCTTTAATTCAGTGGACATAGTGGTATTCAATAAACCCTCGTACTCCTCGATCAAATTTCTGATTTCTTCCATCTTGCTTGCCATTTTTTTGTAAGTTTGAAGTTGTGGAGTTGTGACAAATGCGTTGGTATTTATAGAGGGGGAGGCAGTAAATAGGAGGTTGAAAATGCATGGGATAGGCAGTAAATGTGGGGTGAAAGTTGAAAAGGGTAGGTGGGGGTGAAAATTTAATGGATTAGGTGGGGTGCTTACCGTCATAAATTAATTAGGAGTTTGAGGTGGGTGTTTGTGTTTCTCAATGTTTCATTGAGACTCACAAACGTCCCTTCAGAGTCACGTCGGTTTTTAACATTCGTCGTCGACATCATTTTTTTGAACTTTTTTACGATTATTTCGCTATATAATTTACAACGTATTCACGAACCATGCGTCGTAAAACCAATAATTTGATATATGTGGCGATTCAAATTGCATCTTATGAATTATTTGATATATGTGGCGATTCAATGAATTATTCAAATTGCATCTTATGAAAATGGATGTTGACATATGTGGGGGTGATTAAGTTAAATTAATCCAGCGAATTTAGTTAATTTGTGGTTGTCTGTCATGACTCTGCTAGAGTTTGACTGTGACTGTGAGTCAGAAGTTGCGTGACTGTATCAAATCGCACACGCGACCCTGATACTGACTTGTCATTCATTTGATACTTAGAAGATACTCGGACATGAGATTTTTCTATTTTCACAAAAAAGTGTTTTTACTTCACTACACATTCATGCCTTACGTTTTGTGGAGGTCTTTCGTACCACGATACCGCGTATCTTACGACGTGCGTCGATTGGTTCCCATATTGTTAGCGCGTCTTCCATGAAAGCACGAATTTTCGGCAACACGTCCTCACGAGCTCCATTCATGTCAGCAAGTACGAGGGCTGCCGTAACCTCGAACGACAAGTAACGCCTCCCGAGCTTCGTCCCAATATCAGGGTGGGTGAACGGCGCACCGTCGTACAGGCACATGTGCATCAAGCAGAAAATGCCGGACTCCGTATCGTTCTTTTTGGCGCTCTGCCATTCCAATTTTACTTGTCGATGTGTAAATTTTGACATGTGACTGCCCTTAATCAGCCCCTTTTCTTCTACGTAGTCGGTAAATGCTCGAAGCTGATGCAGTATTAGTTAACAGTAAATGTCAGCACTTATGGTGGCAGTATAATATTTTGACGCGGTGAAATAAAGCATATGGTTGCAACTTACTATTATGCTGGACATTCGGAACATATGCGACCCTGGGGCGTGTGTCTGGTGATCGAGAATATCAACTGTTCTATCTCTAAAGTTGACGCAGATGCACGCGTAGTGCCCCATAGTATGCACCGGGAAAAACAACAGTTCGGCGTCCAAGTCGAATGTCCCGGCGCAGTCTTGTATGAATCTGTCCCACGCTTCGTACACACCGTCAGTGTCTTCGTCCGCAGGGGTACTTGAGTCGGGTTGTTCCATTATACGGGTCAGTGAGTCCTAACAGACGGTGAATATTAGTTGCCATCAGTGACGGGGTCCGAGACAGTACTATATCATGTGTGTGACTGCACATCGCGAAGTGTGTAATTGTACAGACTAAGCTGTGTGACTTTGCAGCGTACAGACTGTGACTATACATGACTACATCATGTGCGTGATTGTACATTTTATATCACGTGATTGTACACCTCAACACGAATGACCCTGACAGTGACTATGGAATATCTAGCATGTGATTGTACACATTAACATGTGTGACTCTGCAATTCATGACATGTGGTTGTGCACATCAACATGTGTGACTTTGCTACGTGAACTTTGTGGTTATTTCTAACTATTACACGGACTTTACATCTTTTCAGTTAATGTGAATGAGGGGTCATTTGTACTATTGAATGCGATAGGTAAAAGGTAACTGGGGCATACCATGTGTTGAATTCCGAACCATGCCATCGTTGGGTCGGCGGGGGAGGATAACCCACGACTGTGGTCGTCTGATTCGCACCAGTTCATGAGGTGCGACCAACACTCCAGCACAACAGCGCTCATGCTATCCCCGGACAATAGCGTTTGAATGTCACGTCTCTGCAGCTGCACATGAGTGCTGTAGGACCCTAATTGTTCACTGCGAGATTTTGTACACCGATCAGTACGTGTAGTATGAAACTCGTATCAGTAAACAAAGACTGTTACTCACCTTTCGTCGTACCCATTATCGTCAAGGAAGCAGTAGTCGGCGGTGTGCTTCCGCAGGACGGGCATCTTACTCGTCAGCGGTCGGTGCAGGCGAAACAAGGTCGACATGACAATGGTGTCGGGGTAAGGACTCCCTTGGTTCAAAGAGCAACCCAACCCATCCCCACAGCCCCGTATCCGAGACCTAATTGCCGACTCTCTTTCCTCTGGGACTGATCGGGGGTGGGTGCAGGTGTTTTCGGTGATTTGGGCCGACGCTTGTCGGTGGTTTTTTTCACAGGAGTGGCTTCAAGCGTACGGGCAGAGTCCAACGTTTCCTTGTATTTTCCGAATTTTGCCACTCTCTCCAAAACACTGTCCCTCATTTTGTTCACGTCGCTCGGTATAAGGGTCGCCGTGATTTCCGCCCTGCACATATTCATGGCCGCCATTGTCCCCAAGGAGCAGTCGAACGTGGACCCGTTGTACAGCATCATGTGGATCATCAGGTACACTCCGCAGTCATTGGCGGAGTACCCCACCCCCTGCCATGATAAGGGAACGTTTACGAATTTAAACGCACGGATCTTCTCACCTTTCTTCAGCCCTTGTTGTACCATGAACTCCCCCATCTTACTAGCCTGCAAAACAAGTTCAAACAGGATCAGGCGGTGAATACATTCACCGTCACATAATTGATTTAATATTAAATTTAAAGGGCCTGACCGCTGTCCGAGCAATGCCATAGTAAAGCAAGTTTGTAAAATCTTCATCGTACTTCCTGTTGTCGAGGTACTCTATTTGCTCAGTATTGAAGTTGATGCAGGCACAACTGTAGTGGCCCTCGTCACCCGTTAAGATCGGGACGAACACCTGCAAACAATGTGTCAGGATTATGGGGCAGACATGGTATTATCCATGCCGATAACTACGAATAAACAGTATGCGCAGGGTAATACCATGTCCGAGTCCAAAGCAAAGTCGGAAAAACTGTTTTGTATCCACTCGTTCCACACGTAAAATATTTCTGAGTCATGACTGTTGCCCTGGCCTCCTTTCCTCCACAATGCCAACATTGGGTGCTGCTCACATGCATTGATTGTAATACATGTAGTTAGTGTGTGTTTGACATGAGTGTAAAAGGTGTGACTGTACTGCAACCAGTGCGTGACTGCGCAGTTTATAGTGGTAAGTGGACAACATAATGTGTGTGACTGCACAGCCTGAAGTGCGTGACTGCGCCGTTTACAGTGGTGACTGGACAACATAATGTGTGTGACTGTACAGCCTGAAGTGCGTGACTGTACAGCCTGAAGTGCGTGACTGCGCAGTTTATAGCGGTGATTGGCCAACATAATGTGTTTGACTGTACAGCTAAATTGGGGGGTAAACGTACCGTATGTCCAAGAGAGAAGTAACATCTACTGGTTACTCTTGGTGCTCTTTTTTCGTACACCAGCTGGTTCAGCAGCCTACACCAGCAGTCAATGACGTTATTCATCACCTACTGGCCAGGCTCGAGAGTCTGCATGTCGCCCCTCGCTATACAGTCGTAACCTGTGAACTCGACCAGCATTTCCCTGCAGACCAAACGAAGTCCCGTTTAGCACATGCATGTTTTTAAAAACGACACGAGCAGCACAATAAATACGTACCCCGACGGACGTGGCGTTGAGTGGTCAAAGACGTAGTCGATTACATCTTTCCGTACGTGGAGAATATCCGAGAAGATGACGACATTGGAGCACATGAATCTAGAGACCACAAACTGTCCCCTCAATATTGTCCCACAGTCCAACGTGCAGCCCAAATCCTCCGGAATCGTATCCATGCATTCGAAATTCACGTTGGAGTGGAAGATGTACCGTTGATGTAGTTCTATGGGGTGCGTCCTGGTCCCCGAGCCCTCCTCTGTCTGCTGATCATCGTTCGTGACGATCTCCGCCGTCGCAGGCGTGGTGGCAACAGCGTCCGCTACAGACCAGCCTGCTTTGTTAAGTTCCTTCTCATGACTATAACTCACTGTCCCTGAGGGCATTACATCACGCATTTCCTCCACATAGATCGTGCGTCAGTTGTCTCCCCCGCTGCTTGCCGTAGAGCCACCACTATGGTCGGACTCCTGTCAACTGAACCCTGCACATCGTCCTTAGCGGCATCATCCTCTTCAACGCTGTTTTTTTCATAGGCATCATCTTCTTCACATTCTTCCTCGCAGAAACACGGTGTCACGACGCCACCATCAAAAGTGCCCTCATCATCGTAACCATCTGTTCCATCACCATAGCCCACACAGAAATCTGTTTCCTCAATTTCTTTTTCCGTGTATCCAGACTCACGCATGTCTTGCACAACTTGGTTTATCAGATTGCAGGCTTCAGCGTCGAGGTGCGCCTCGCCCTCAACGACGGGGGCGTTCTCGGTAGTCTGCTTCAACTGGCCGGCCAACGAAGTGACCTGATCGACATACCGGAGGACAGCTGGATCTTCCCAGAATTGTTGGGAGGACGGGTCTTGACTTGGAACTGTATTGTTCTTCATCGATATTTCTCTTACTTTAATGGCAGCCTGCTCACAGAAACCGCAAAAGGCTAGCGCACACCTCCGGAAATTCATGAAAAATCGCCGGTCGTCCTATAATTCAGTTGAAGTCAAATCATTAGTGTGAAGCTCAGTGGTGTTGAGGCTGGCAGTGTGAGTACGACTAAGCAAGTAATTGTGTGATTTTACGCAATAAAGTGTGTGACTGTATAGAATAAAGTGTGCGACTGTACAGTTTGTAGTGTGTGACTGTGCACGTTATAGTACTGACTGGACAACCTAATGTGTGTGTACAATAGTGTGTGACTCTACAGCTAATAGTATGTGACTACACAGCCAATAGTATGTGACTATACATCAGGATGAGTGTGATCATAACAGTTTTATGAATTGTATATGCTGTTATAAACATAGGTAAGGCTGTCAGATTAAATCGTTTAACGGACAAAGAGTTGATGATTCATTGATGATTTATAGAGTGGCTGGGAGATCACTTACGTTAACCTCCTCGATGTCTTCCAACTGATTGTCTCTCTTAATCCCTGTCATTATTCTCTTGGGGCTAGAGTGTTGGTTGTCAGAGGGCATCGTTATAGCGGGGGCGCCCTCGCTGCTTGTTGTCCCACATGTACGTGGGTACGTCACCTTCGAACGTAGCTGATTACCCAGCGACCCTGTCTCCAGTTCCCCAGCGAGACGATCGCATATTCTCCGTGCATCCCAATGTGCGATGAACGGTATGTCGCATCTGCAACTCTCGCTACGGAAATCGTAGCGCTGGAAGTATGCAATCATTAGAATGGGGATGCATCCCCGGAGGTACTTGAGGACTTTGCTGGGGTCACGCGTCCCCTTACCTGCCCGCACCAGATCATGCAGGACAAAGGTACACCAGTCCTGTTCCCGAATCGAGTCCACGTCCTCCACTGCGGCCAGCACACTCAGGTCCAGTGAATTGTTCGTTGTAGGCGCGAGGAATGATGACAACGCGAACAACACAAACCTGAGGACAAAGTCGTCGTCAGCGGTTTTGGTTACCATCAACTGTTCGTGCACCCTCCCTAATGTTATTGGATTGCTGCTGTCCACCACACCGAAGTCTTTCCTCCAGGTACTCTTTAACCTGATCACGTCAGGTGAGTCTGCCCCTTTCTTGTTGCTGGTTGGGATTACTTTCAGCGGATGAGGGCCCAAAGGTAGCTGGAGGCAGTCGTGGATGTCGTACTTTGACATCATGAATGCCTCCTGACGCGAGGCACGAAAAATATGGGACCCGTCATAAAATGCATGGAGGAACATAACCGCGTGCTCAGCGGGTACCGATTCAAGCCTCAGATCCAACAGCCCGCCGAATCCAACAGCACGCACCCTCTCTTTCTGATCATTCGATAATCGCCCAATTAGCTGGTGCAACCGCTTGGGCCTACATTGAATATCGGGCTGACCCTGTCGGCGGTCCCCCCCTCTCCTCCCCCGAGACACACACACGTATGTGGGGTCGGCGGTTGTATCAGATTTGACCCTCCTCATTTTTTTCGGCCTGCCTTCTTCAACACTTTCTGTCTCAGCCACATCCAGATCGGCGACCGGTGTATCAAAAATCACCCTTTTTTTTTTCTTTTGTCTGCCTTCGTCTACGATTTCTGTCCCCCCCACATCCGTCTCGGCAACGATGTGGTCCCCGGATGTATCTTCAACAGACTTTACAACAGTCTTCTTCTGTTTTTCCTTCTTACCCAAATTTTGGTCCACAACCAATCTATCATCAATAACATTTCCGCAAACCGATGTCTCTGCCATGGCTTCCTTCTTCTTACTGGTTCGCTCGAGATTTCTTCTTCGCACCCGACTTTCTGTTGCAATAATAACATGCGTAATGAGTGTGATTTTACAGTAAAAAGAGAGCGACTCTGCAACATAACGAATGTGACCATACAGCCTCAAACGTGTGACTATACAACCAACACTGCATGACAATACAACATAAAGCGTGTGACTTTGCATCATAACAAGTGCGACTGTGTAGATCTGAAGGTGTGATTGTACATCATTCTGTTACTTCACAACAAAATGTAACGAGTGCGACTATGTACCCTCAGAGGGGTGACTGTATAACCAATTCTGTATGACTGTATAACCAACTCTGTATGACTTTACAACTCTGTGAGTATACAATATAAAGCGTGTGACTTTGCATCATAACAAGTGCGACTGTATAGATTCAAAGGTGTGATTGTATGACTATTCAAATGTTAATTTTATTTCTTCCCAAACACAAAGTCTGTGACTATAAGACTGCTTTTACGTAAGCTTCAACATGGCTCTATAAATATAACGACTGTACAACTACGACCCCTTCAACTCAAAATTAGGGTTATAACTAGAGGAATAACGATTAATCAAGAAAAAAAACTGTATGAAAAAACTTCAACTTCGACTCTATAACTACAACAATTGTACAACTAAAACAACTTCAATCAAAATTAGGGTTATCGTGTTGGAAAAATGCTCTTTCAACATTTTTTATTGTTCATGCATGCCGGAGTTCTTGACCACATTTTAGGGTTCGTGAAAAAGGAATAAAAAAGGGTTGAACAAAACGAAAATCGGAGGTCGAAAATCGAACATTCAACATACCTTTGTAGCATCACCGGAATTTCAGGCATTATCGGAGACGGAGAAGCTGCGGAAACGGAGATGGAGATGGAGATGGAGATGGATTTTTTTTTTAGAGAGAGGAAGAGAGCGCTGAGTGATTGAGAGCTGGTGAATGGGCAAGTGCAATGGGTTGGGCGGGAGAATAGAGAGGAGGGAAATTAATTGGGGATAGGTTGAGGGGGCTATTGACTGTTGATGGGTGATGGGTGATGGTTGTCCGCAGCGTGTCAGTTCCGCAGCGCCCTTTTTCTTTTTTTATTAATCTAAACCCATCCATCCACCGTCCATATTAATCTTAATGGATGGGTGGGATTAACACTAAGGGAGAGTTAGGAAGTTATTAACTTCCCTGATCCTCCCTCTCTCTCTATATATATAGATCTAGGATCCTTTGAGGCAGCTCAACTCGCCGCGCCCATTGAGGCACAATCTCAACCATTAGATTAAAATCAAATTAGAGGCTAAGATTAAAACAATAACTCATACATAAAAAAAATTTCCCCAACTTTTTTTCGCGGGGAAAAAAATCGATATTTTTCGGAATTTTGTTTTTAAATTTTTTCCGGAAAAAAAAAATTTCGAAATATTTTTGTCCAAAAAAAAAATTTTTTTTTTTCGAAAAAAAAATTCCAAAAATTTTTTTCCAAAAAAAAAAACAATTTTTCCGAAAAAAAAATTCGGAATTTAAAATAAAATTGGTGTATATAAAAACAATTTCAGCGTACATAATAACTGTTTTAAGGTATATAACAATTCTATTATATCAAATAATTAAGTACATATGCCAATTATTTCAGTGTATATATGTTGATTAATTGGTGTACATAGTAACCATTTGAGTGTATATAACAATAACTATTTTACTGTATATATATTTAGTTCTTAAGTGTGTATATATATATATGTAGTGAGTTTAATAACGTATATAATGAGTTTTTTAGTGTATATAACAGTTATTTTGATGTATGTTCCATTGTTGATTAACTGATGTACATATTAATTATTTGGGTGTATATAACAATTATTTTACTGTATATATTGAGTGCTTAAGTGTATATATGCAGTGAGTTTAATAGCGTATATAATGAGTTTTTTTAGTGTATATAACAGTTATTTTGATGTATGTTCCATTGTTGATTAATTGGTGTACATAATAACTATTGGGTTTTTCTATGGGGTACCCCTCAACTATTGGCTTTTCCGAGTGGTACCCCCACCTTTTTCGAATTACATGGTGTACCCCTAAACTTTACTTATCACTCCATATCATAACCAAAGTGATAAGTGTATTACAATTATTTTTATAAAATGAATAATTAACATATTAATCAATCCAATTTGATGCTACAAACCACCTCTTTTTCTTTACCATTCACCAAGCCACCAAATGTCCATCAAAACGCACTTTGTTGTCGACCGACATCGACCTATCTCCCTCACTCTTTTAAATCCTTCAACCTCAATCCCTCCGTCACCCCCATGTCGTAGTGTGGTGGGGGTACAACCTGTAATTCGAAAAAGGCAAGGGTGCGACTTGGAAAAGCCGATAGTTGAGGGGTATCTCATAGAAAAACCCATAACTATTTGAGTGTATATAACATTTTTTTATTTAAGTGTATATAACATTTTTTTTACTGTATATATTGAGTTCTTAAGTGTGTGTATATAGTGAGTTTAATAACGTATATAATGAATTTTTTTAGTGTATATAACACTTATTTGGATGTATGTCCCATCTTAATCTAATGGTCTAGATTGTGCCTCAATGGGTGTAAGGAGTTACCCTGCCTCACCGGAACCCACATCTCTCTCTCTCTCCTCTCTCTCTCTCTCTCTCTCTCTCTCTCTCTCTCTCTCTCTCTCTCTCTCTCTCTCTCTCTCTCTCTCTCTCTCTCTCTCTCTCTCTCTCTCTCTCTCTCTCTCTCTCTCTCTCTCTCTCTCTCTCTCTCTCTCTCTCTCTCTCTATATATATATATATATATATATATATATATATATATATATATATATATATATATATATATATATATATATATATATATATATATAATATCACGTTACCCTTGTTGATAACATCACATATTTATTTTTACCTATATATAAATATATGTTAAGTACTTTCCTAGGATGTGATAACGTGATTCACATATGTTACTTTAATATATATAAATAATTAAGGAGATAGTACATAACGTGATTGATCATTATACAAAATCTTTTAATTATATGACATATAATCAATCAACAATTAATTAGTATCAACCTTGCACCAATTAAAACTTAGTTAAATTATATATTATTATATTATTATATATTACTATATTACTATATATATTATATAATCAATACTTGTGATTATATTGTTACTATATAATATCTACAAATATCTTATATTGAAGAGATCATGGAATAAGATTGTGCACATCATAATATTATGATATATCATAACAATATATAAAATTATAGTAATATCTTCTAGTGTAGACTTTTATATATATATATATATATATATATATATATATATATATATATATATATATATATATATATATATATATATATATATATATATATATATATCACATAACACATGATATATATCACATAATGTTAACAATTAATTAACAATATTGTTAATTTACGTCGTGCATGTATATATCACTTAAATGATATATTGTTACTCCAGCACTTGATAAATCATAATAGTGTGATAATATCATAACAATATCTTTTTATTGTGCATGTATTATATCATTCACATATATTATATAGGGTTATTTAACGATAATAATACCAACTATAGGACGTCTTCCCAAAATAATATCAATTTCAATAAATCTGAGAATAATACGTATTATTGAAGTAGTTAAACAAGAGTAGTATAAGTGACTTTATAACCTACTACATCAGGTCACCTAATTACTATTTAACCTGCTACTTATCCTCCATCCTCCTCCTTATACCTGCATAGCGGGTGAACCATGTCGGGTCAGCTTCGGGTCAGGTCACTTTCGGGTTATAATAATCGGGTTGGTTTAGGGTCGGGGCGGATAATTTCGGCCACTTTCGGGTTATAATAATCGGGTTGGTTTTGGGTCGGGGCGGATAATTTCGGGTTCGGGTCATTCTCGGGTTTGCTATTTTCAACTTTTTTAGGGATATCGACTCGTATTCTATAATAATAATTGGGTCAGTCTCGGGTTATCTTGGGTCAATTCGGATTACGGGTCAAAATCAGGTCTTCAATTCGGGTGTCAGGTCGGGTTCGGTTTGGCTTATTCGAGTCGTATCAGTTTTGCCCGGTCTACTTGTCCTTACTTCTCTCCTTCATCCCCTCTCTCCATTACCCTTCATCCTTATTCAGTTTTTTTTCCGTACGTTTCGTTTAGATTAACATGTTTATTTTGGTGTAGAATTGTGTTGTTAGCTTGATTTGGTGAGGTTGAAAACTTTAAGGAAGAGAAAGACGGATGATATTAATAACATTTAATACCCCGTACACTGAGTAAGTGAAATTGAGTGGAGTAATATGAAATAAATTAAAGGCGAAAAAGGAAGGTGAACGGGTTCTACCGCTAACTGGTCATCTATACTACTATGGTTTAATTATTCCAAAAATACGTTTTATTCTCTTATTTATTAAAATTGGAATTATTTTTAGAAGACGCTCTATAGTTGGTATTATTGCCGTTAAATAAAATTAAAGGTGAAAAAGGAAAGTGGAAGGGTTCTACAGGTAACCGGTCACCTATACTACTCTTGTTTAACTACTTAAATAATATGTATTATTCTCAGATTTATTAAAATTGATATTATTTTGGGAAGACACCATATAGTTGGTATTATTGCTGTTAAATAACCCTATTATATATAATATCACTTGAATATATAATATCACGTTATCCTTGTTTACTATAATATCACTTCAATATATATGTGTATATATAATTATATGTCAAGTACTTTCGTAGGACATGATAACGTGACTCACATATATTATATTAATATATAACGGGATATAAGATAACGTGATCGATCATTATACAAATGTCAACGGGGTATATAATAAAGAGGTCTATAACGGGATCGAATAATTTGTTAATGAGGATGACACATCATACAATTGTATTAATGTCTCATATTAATAAGTTATAAAATTCCTTTCTCTATGCTAAAAGATTACGTAAATGCATGATTTTTAGAATAATTATGTCATTCGTATATAGAAATTGTGTAGATATATTCCTTAATTTTGATATAATATGCAAACATAAATTCTCGATGAAAATACGTATTGTAAAAATAATTATGTTTAAACTTTAAATATAAGCATAATATTACGGTTGAATCGGAGTCTTAATCATATTATCTTAATAATTTTAGAGTACTACCTTGCGGAGTAGAAAATATTATGGTAACATAAAATGGTCTAGACGGACACGCCGACAAATACGTATTGACTATTGATGACAGTCTTTTATTCATACTTTATATCTTATTGATTTAAACTAAATAATAAAGACTTATTATTTATCTTCAATTCTGACTTTGTCGTTAGGACTGATAGCAGGATTATTTTGAGCCAGCTTTGTACCACCTTGTTGACTATCCTTCTCAAGGAATTTGCGGGGGTACCGTGGGAGGGCTGGTTCAGATGCTGTGTATCGTTGACTGAAGCACCATAACTTTCATGGCCTTCTAAACCGAGTACTATGGATCCCGTTGCTTTTTTTAGCATGTGGGTTCTACGATATCCAAAAAAACTGAAGTTATTAATGGTTAGATAAAATCTAGTCCAAAAAATCAAGATCTCTTCGTTTAATATTATAATTTTTTTTACGTAATATGGGCATTAGCATATACCTTGCGCGAAACTCCTCAACTTCCGGAATACTGTCGTTAAAAATGATACGGGTAGCATATCTGTGGGTATTAATGTTAACCTGACCTGTTTAGCATAAAAAGATTAAAATTTAACACAAAAGTCTAATTTATCATTATTTAAAAGTGTGCAGCTCATGTCAATTGAATCAAAACTTTCCGAATTAGTTTAGTTAATTTTTTACATGAGAATATCATTCGTTGAAGTTTTTGTGTATTATCGAAATTAGGACCAAGTTTTTATTTATTATCGAAATTAGGAGCATTTATGTATATATGGTACTAATAATTAATAATAATATAATAATATACTAATAATTAATAATTAATAATAAGAAACAAATTTCCAAATATTTGAAGTAATATTAATTAATAATTAATGATAAGAAACAAATTTGCAAATGTTTACCTCTCCTCATTCCACACCTAACGTTTTGAAGCACCACTATTATTGGGTCCCACTTTGGGTCTCATTCATCAACAAATGCCAAAATATCTCGGTAGTCCTTCCACACTTTACAATGCAAGAATCTATTCCTGTCAAATATCTAAAAGGGTAAATTTTTTGATAAATACATGTATGTGTGCTCTTAACAAAAATTA
The DNA here is from genome assembly GCA_958450325.1 of Agrostemma githago. Taxonomy (NCBI): domain Eukaryota; kingdom Viridiplantae; phylum Streptophyta; class Magnoliopsida; order Caryophyllales; family Caryophyllaceae; genus Agrostemma; species Agrostemma githago. The sequence goes on from OY288245.1 coordinate 29,136,738, forward strand.
AGAACATAGTGCAAATTTCATAAACATACTCTATATTAGTTATCTCGATGGTGATGAACTCTATACCATTAAAATTTCTCGTTTCACCCTTACATGTCAGCTCGCCAAAGACATCTGTAGACTATATTTTTGGTATTAATTCTTGTGGACATGACATAGGTCCACCCCGACGCGGCCACGCGCGGGTTTGGGGAGGCGAATGAATCTCCATATGAGAATGGATCGAATTGAAATTTAGGTCGAAGTGGAGTCGCCACCGAACTTTGTGGGAGTTCGGGCCCGTTCGTGCCCACTCTATGTCGTAGTGGGCCGTATACAAAATACGACCCATTTCCGATGTCAGAGTTTATTGGGCTCGTCCCTTTGCATTTGATACCGATACCAACATTATCGGATATCGTGTATTGAATGACTCTCGTATGCCAATGGATTCGGATATCGGGAAACCATGGTTCTGAGTAAGGGGTGAGGGTACGTGTTGGGAAGCCCACAAAGGACACCCAACCTCGCCCGCACTTAGCGGCCTCTACTAAGATCTCGAATGACTTTCTAATACGCGCGTTAGTAATTCGGTGAAAAATGCTTATGCAAACGTTGTTTTCCTTAAGCATGTGAATGAAATCGAAAGGGTTTCTATGTCGATTTAATGCAATTAATTCTAACGTCGAAGTTGAATTTTAGCATGTGGGTTCATTTTAGTACATTAAAACAAACGATAAATCAACAAAGAAAATAGCAAACGGTTAGTAACGGTATAACGAATAATAACGGTTTGCAAATTAATGAATGATGTAGATGAGATGATGTAAAAGTTTTGAAAAGAGAAGTTTTCACATGATTGATTAGACACGTGTTGACTTAAGTCGTGAAAAGATATGAACGAGACTCGAATAACTTGTAGGACTCGCGGTTTGACGCGATAAAGGGGTCACTCGACCGAGTCATTGAGGGACTCGACCGAGTGGACCTCTGAAAAAGGTTCTGTCCGGATTTCGTGACCCTACTCGACCGAGTTACTGATCAACTCGGCCGAGTACGTTGCCACTCGATCGAGTCATTGCGAGACTCGACCAAGTGGAGGTTGGAAAACGTATTCTGCTCGGTTTTTGTGATGTCACTCGATCGAGTGGCCTATTGCACTCGGTCGAGTGGCACCTGTACGAACTACTGGTTCGTTTGCGATTTTGTTATGATTTCGAAATTGCTCTTGATTTTGATAATTTGACGATTTTACCGAATTGGGCATAAATATTGTATGATTTATGCTCGATTCGGGTTTTTCTAAATCATTGATTTTGATGAACCGAATATAAATATTGTGGGATTTATACTCGATTCCGAATTTGAATACTCGTTGCATCCCATATTCGATTATTGAATTGATATGAAATAATTTGAGCGAGATAAAGAAAAGAAAATCGTTTTAAGTCGTTTTGAATTAACTATCACGATATGAATGGATTTCCTCCGCTTTTAATAATGTCGTAATTCTAACGAATTGTATGACAATTATTTTGGCATCAACGAAAATCGTGTTAGTTAATTATTTGACTAGATCGTTAGATTCGACGTCTAATTATAGAATTAGTATCGAATCTAAGAGATCGACGCTATGCTTGAATTGAAGGACTTGATTCCCTCGGCTTCTCCGACATCGAAATAAATCCCTAGGGATTGTAAGATGTCGGATCCACGTCAATGGGTTTCGACCCTTATTGAAAAACTTGGTTTGAAAATTGATTTTAGAATTGATGAATGTGTGATTAATGATAATGAAAACAAAAAAAATAACGAATTATTACTTAAGTTGACTTGTCTCAATAATCAAGTAATTGGGGTGTCGGAATAAGCGACCGGCAACGCTGTGTGCAGTACACTTGTATATTCGGGTTTCCTTATTCCGACTTCCCTCATACTCGACACAAATTGACAAGTATTTTAATGTTTTAATACTAACGGTACTATCGATATTATGATGTGATGATAACGATAAGAAATAAAAAAAAAACGACCCTTATGACGATAAAAGACGCGAGAAAGAAGAGAAGAAGAAAAGGGGTTTTGCACCCTCAACCTACATGTTCTTGTCTCGGATAGGACTCGTAGTCGTGGCTTTAACACGGGAGTTTCGAGGTTTATGGAGGTTGAGTTATGGTGGTTAGGATTTCGATTCCTAAAGCTAGGTTTAGGGTTTGCTAGTGTAGAATTAGGGCTGAATTTGATTGTGTTGAAAGTTTGATTAGGGTTGTACAAAGTTGTGTAAAAGTCCCTTAAAGTGCGTGCATGGAGGGGGTTTATATAGGCATTTCTAGGGTTTCCCGGTTAGGGTTACTCGACCGAGTAACCAGCTGACTCGGTCGAGTGGCCCAATGTGCCCGCCGTCGGGCCTGAAACAGGCACATTCGATCGAGTGGGTTGAGCACTCGATCGAGTGGATCAGTTGGATCGAGTGGTCCGGGTTTTTGGACCTTGACTTTGGATGTTTGATGGGTTTTTGTATTTGAATTGGACTTTTTGTGTTTGAGTGGCTGTTTTGTATGTCTCGGAAACAAATTTGACCGGGGTTGACCCAATCGCTAAAAGTCGGTTTTATTTTCGGTGTCGGTTTTGACCCAAATTAGTCTTGTTTGACTGGAAACGACCACTGGGCCTGGATTTGAGGTCAGTTTTGTGAGATTTGTACTCCGCAAGTGCATTAGCCAGCAACTAATGGTTTTGAGCCCATATCCGAGCGCGTAGATACACGTTAGCGTCCGATCATCATCGGGTGTTTTTTCGAAACTACCATAGACACCTGGCAGTCAAAATGCGGGTGTCTACAATTCTGATTAATACTTCTTGCATTAAAAACATGTATATTATTATATATATTGATATAATAATAATAATAATAATAATAATACGTTTTGAGTTATCAAAATAATAATAATAATAATAATAATAATAATAATAATAATAATAATTTGTTCTGGTGTTAATTGCTAAGGGAGTGGGGGCCCATATATTATCTCGGCTCCCCTCTAACTTCTTGTAATTTGTTCTGGTGTTAATGCAAGTTCCGCTTTTTTTTGTTTCTAAAAAAAATATAATAATAATAATAATCTTTTATTAATAAAAGAAGAAACCACATAGTCTTACGTGGCACAGTATATGCTCTCAATTTCCACCTTCCAAGCATTCTAAGCAACTTCATAAAACAACCCTCCTAACTGTAACTAATTGCTAAATAGTCCCTCCCAATTTCCTAATTTTACTAACTACTCCCCCATCCCCACCAAACATTCCCAATTTCCCAGGAATGAGGATTGAATACACCAATTTACTCCTCCCATAAACCACCTCGGCAATTTACATCTTGAATAACGAAGGAACCCTTCGATTCCCATCAATTCACCTTCAAAATTATCAATCCTCATCACTTGCTCACCCTTTCTCCGCACCATTTTCGTATAAAATGGAGTCCGATTGTGCATATGCAATTCATCTTTCTCACATCGTATCACCCATCAACATTTTTTCAAGATCCAGGCAACCATGTCCTCTGAAAAGTTTGTCACCATCCCTGAATTGAAAGATGACGATAGGATTGAAAATATGAATGTGAGGGTCATTCAACACTGGACACGTCCCGCTTTCAAGGACAAGAAGAAGACCGAATCAATCGAGGTGTTGTTGATTGATGATACGGTATTGTTCTTAAAATTGTTCTTCTAATTGCTTTGTTTGTTGTATCAGTTTCTTATTTATATCTACCTTAACTAAATTCTGATTTTAGTTGTGTTGGTTTCTTATTTATATTGTTCTTCTAATTGCTGTGTTGGTTTCGTCCCATTCACGCTCCTTATTTTTTATTCTCTTCTTCTTCGTAGAACTAAATAATCCAAGGTACTGTGCGCAAGCAAGTGTTGTTGAAATTTACAGGTACGCTAGAAGTGGGAGTGGTCTACACAATAAAAAATGTTAGTGTCAGTAACAACGTTGGGTACGACAAGGCTACGCCTTCACCTTTTCGACTTTACTTCGAATATTCGAGCAAGGTCATTCCTTTTGCCGGAGAACATTCTATCCCCGAGTATGGCTTCCGTTTTGCAAATTTTGAGGATATCATAAATGGTCGAGTTCCAACAACACATTACATTGGTATGTTCATATCTTTGTCTATCTACGTATTGTCTGAAGCACATTACAAATTTTGAGGATATCTTTGGCTTACAAATTTTGTATCGTCTCAAGCACCATGTACTTATTTTTAATCTACGTAATGCAGATTTGGTTGGGAAATTGTTTGAGATTGGTCCCTTGACCGAGACCAAAAACGGGTTTAAATGTCAGACCATTAAGCTTGAGGATGTGGAGTACGTCCTTCCTTTCACCCCAGAATAAATTTGAGATCTGTTTTTCCAAATGACTCATCCAACTTGCTTTGCTAACTCTGTCTTCTTTGGGTTGCAGCTGCTGTCAAATCCGCTGCACTTTATGGGGTCCTCATTCCGTTGATCTTCCTGCACTTATACAGAAATAGCCGAATCCAGAACAGTCTCAGATTGTTGTTTTGCAATACGTTGAAGTTCGCAAATTCGATGGTTGGCATTTACAGACAACTTATAACGCAACTAAGATCCACTTGGGACTGGACATTCCGGAGGTCGCGGCTTTCTATAACAAGTCTGCATTTATTTTTAGTTATAGTTTCCCGCCATCACAATATTATTGCATCTGAGGTAGTATGTAATTCAGTATCAACACTATCGCCGCAGTTTCTCAACCCTCGCTCCTAGCAACTTTCTTCAGACCATAGACAAGGCAGAAGAGGAGGATGAGATAGAGATCCTGACATTAGACAACATTAAAACGATTAACGAGATTAAAGAGAATGAGAAGGTGATCTACCCATCTTTCATCTTTTACTTTTTCTAAAGTATTAACGTCAACATCTCATCTTCCCTTATACATCTGTTGCACTGAATGCAGCCTGGATACTTCTACACTTACGGTCGAATTATCGACTTAGAGTGCAATAGTGGTTGGTACTACAACAGCTGCAATAGGTGTCGTTCCAAGGCAGTGAAGAATGAGGAAGATCGTTGGATGTGCAGTAGCAAGGGGTGGTTGTGACGGAAATATTAACGGATACAATTCGAGCGAACCAAGGTAAGTATCCCACCGCCAGTGACCCCGTCCCTGATTGATTCACCTATTTTATTTTCACGCACTAAGTTCATACAAATTTAGTTCGTTATCATCATTGTAAAAATAGAATGCATTTTGCAACAGGCTCCAAGTGAAGTTCTTGGTATCAGACATTGGTGATGACAAGGTCCACTTCGTGGGCTTTGATACTCAAATTGATGATTTCCTCGAACTATCCGCCAAGCAATTAAGAGATAAGCTTGAAAAGGTAATGAAATTTGTTCATCTAAGATCTAATAGATTTCGCTCCCCACACTACTTGCGTGTAATGTTCAATGACTTATATGCCTTACTACATTGCCTACCTATTTCACTCAGTAATGTCGTTCACATGTTTTTAAAGGAAGGGAAGCAGGACTCGATACCAAATTACTTTGAATTTTTCCACAACAAAAATTTCATCTTCAAAATTCATATCAGTGAGAGATACAACATCGAGCAAGGCTCGCATTCCTACACCATAACGAAGATGAGTGACGACCCTCACATGTTCGACAATTGGATGAATAAGTGCAATGAGAGGGTCAAGGTTTGTACTTAGAACATAACTTTTTTTTCATCTTTAATAATAGACCTTTCTCAAATGTTCTGCTAACTGTCTTCCCCCCAATACAGCATGATATGACAATTTTGAAGTACAGTACCGAACAAATCGCAACGATTACACAGTCTGCACAGGTATATACCTCATCCAACTATGTTATATTTCTTCCCCTCGACAAACTTACCACCGCACTGATGAAATATACTTTTTGTTGTTGGTGATGGCACTGCAGAGACAGTTGGAGAATTTGAGGGAGTCTGCCACCAAAGAAAACGAAGTATGTGGTTTGTCCAACATCCAGAACCTCTTACATGAGGTTATTACTTACATTCCTGCTGTACACGAATTCAATATATCATTGAATTTAACAAAATCAATTAGCTAACCTTTCTTACGTGCAGGCCTCTGACATAGCTTCCCTCGCTTCAACTTCCAAAGTCACTCCTAGGAAGAAGACAATTCCCGCTATTGCTTTCAACTTGGAAAACTCTCTAGAAGTCGACGCAGAGTCGTCCACAAAGGATGCTGACAGCAGGAAGAAAGAGAAGCTTAGCTGAAGCTTCTACGCATCTATGCCTCATTGGGGACAATAAATTTTAATTTGATATGCATTAAGTTTTTAATCATCTTTTTACAAGTACTTGAAACTCTCTTATCGATACAGTACTGTGTCTGTTTCAATTTTCCATCTTTTGTATCAAAAGGTGAAGTTTTTCATCTTCTATCAACAAGACAATTTGAGTTTGATCGATTATTTGATTTTGGTCTCCCTTTTCATTTGGTAGCAAATTTGATCTACGTGTCTTCGACTCAACCTCACTTTAAATATTCACATCCTCTACTGCACTCAGCATTTGGCTATAAAGACATTGACTTCTGAAATGCATCACAACAGACTATACTACATGTTATAGTCACACTACTACAAAATTAGTCATAGACATGACCTTAATAGACATAGGTTAAAAGAAAAACCCACATCTATTTTTAATAGACATCGATATTTAAAAACCTATGTATATAAAAGAGAATATACATAGGTCAAAATTAAAACCATGTCTATAAATTATAGACATGGGTCAAAGTAAAACCTATGTCTACAATATATGAATAGATGTCGGGCACACAAGAAATCCATGTACATTGATAAAATACTAAAAAAATAGTGACCCATGTCTATTCTATTAGTCCTAATAAACTAATAATATTCTATTACTCCTAATAAACTAATAATATCCTACGCAGCATCTCAGTCATCTCTCTCCCTTCTTACATTTTTTTTCATTTCACTCAGTCATCTCTCCACCTTTTTACATTGAAAACGAAGCCATGAAACGAAAACGAAGCTCCGGCATACTCAATACCTAATCCTCAATAATCTTTAATCGCTTCTTCAATCCGGCATACTCAATACCTATCTGGCACTCTCCGTCACTCCGTCACGCGTACGCTTCTTCAATCCGTCACTCCTAATTCGGCAGTCGCTTCTTCAATTCGTCAATCCTCTGGCAGTTTCTTCTTCAATTTCTTCAGTAATCGCTTGCCTCCTCTGTTATTGTTCGTTTATATTCGATTTTGGGGTTTTAGAGTTTTCGATTTGTGAATTTGTGATGAGTCAGTTTGATTTTCGTTTGTTAATTCGTCGATTAAATTACGCTAATTTTTTCCTGTTCGTCTGAAATTAATTGTGATTTTGTGATTCAGTATGAGTTCGAATTGAGTAGAAGGTTAACAATTTTTTGTGATTAGTCATTTGATTTCATATGTGATTAATTTGTTTGATTTTGTTTTTTTGTTTGTTTGTTCGTCGATTAAATTATGTAATTTCGTCTTTTCGGCATAAATTTCGTCGGATCTTTCATTTCTGATGTTTACAGTGTAGATTCTGATATGTTGATTCAGTGTTTACTATAATCTGTTGCTTAGTTTTGTAATTATCTCCTTGATATGATTACTGGAGCGTGTTTTGGTAAAATATCGATGATGAAATCTATGAACGCGTTTTCCTGAGTTTATTTACAGTCAGCAATTTGTACTGACATTCTGTGTTCCGACTGTGCTGTCGTTACTGTTGCATTTGTTAAAAAGTTTCTGTACATTGCAGTCTCGACATCAGTCACTTAATATATTCTAAAATTAGAATGAGGTCAAAACGGATTTTGATATGTACGAGGCATGAGTGAAGAACTGCCATACAGAAAACGTTTCTATCGATAACATTTGGCAACCAACATAATCCTTTTGATAATAGCTTGTGCGAGTGCTGTATTTGTGTTTGTTGTTTTACTCGTGTTCAGAATGAGAGCCGATGTTTTATGTCGTCATTAAGGTCTCGTTTTATATTGCCTGCTGTTTTCAGACTGATCACGTATTTCCGTTATGATTCAGTACAGTGGATCAATTTACAGGAGAAGCCATGCCCATAACACTTCCACTCAATGAAAAGCAGGTAATAAATACCTGATTGATTAAGTCTCTTTTCATCTTTTGAATTAGTTTTGATAAAATGATTTCACTAACAACAATATTTTCTAAAATACCCGAAGTTGGCAAAGTAATATGCGATTCCTGGGGTATCTCGTAAATTTCCCGTAACAAGCGGTACCTCTATGGAGTTACAGTATAAACTTCGTGAATGTTATGATTGCTGACATTCAAGAAACTAAAACACTGCAATTTGTGTTTGTTATGATAAGTGTAGTTTGTAGTGCCTATTTGCTGTGTTTGGTCCCGGTTTCTCTTGTGAAATCGCTCTTTGGAGCGGTTTCTGGGCTACTTATGCTTCTTCTAGTTTGTTTTAGGTTCCAAAGACCATTCACGGAGAATTGGAACGATTCTGACTCGTTTCCTACCCATTTGGAGCCAACGAAGAGAAGGGACGATCACTCGGTGCCTTAGATTTGATCCCGAGAGCTTGGGACCCACTTCCGAGCCCCTTAGACTCGATCCCGAGCACCGAGAATCGATGAGAAGTCCATGAGAAGCAAGGAGGGACCCTTGAGATCATATTTGAGGCGTACAAGACCCATCATGGTCGAGATGAGGGCCATCATGGTCGGGATGAAGAAGCAAAGCGAAGACAGCCTACTGATGGCTCATCCCGGCCGAGACGAAGGACTATCTCGGTCGGGACCACCATCCCGGTCGAGATCAGCCACCATCTCGGCCGGGAAGGTACAGTGGCAGCCCGCGTCAACTCTTTTCTTCTCCTTTCCACTTGTAACCTTATAAATACCCTCCCTTTGTATTGGTTAAGCATCTTAGACTCCTCTACATTATTCTAAACCCTAGATAGACTTCCTCCTCTCGTTAGCTTAATGTTTCCTTAAACTTTTGTTAATCTTAGCTTAATCTTAGTAATTAGTCTTGTATTAAGGGGATTCTTCAAGATTCATCCAAGATTGACAACCTTGGGAGATTCATTTGGGTTTTTCTTATCAATACAAGTTTTCATCTTATCATTCTCTTGTTTGTTGGTATAATCTTCTTATTCTCTTTTGTAACACCCCGAATTTTTGGACATAATTATTTATTACATTTCATATATTCTAATATCCGAAATTATTTATTTAATTCAATTCCTATAATTTTTCTATTCGAATATTCCCTTTTCCGGTTTAATTGTCCGAAAACCGCATCCTTTTAACCTTTTGTCGGTTTAGCTTGGAATGTGGGCCAAGGCTAACCCATCCTTACTTCCCATATTTGGATTGATGATGAAGCATTAAGATTTGGGCCCAAGTAGGGTATGCCCATGATCTTGCCTATATATAGGTGATTAGGGTGAGAGTTTCACCTCTTCTTCTCATTTGCAAACCCTAATTCTAGATTTTCACCCTCTCCTCTCTTCTTTTCCTCCTAGCCACGCCTCATACCTCCTTCTTCTCCATACATTCGTGCCTCCTCCTCTTCATTAAAGAGTTGATCTTCATCCCTTTCGAATCCTAATCGATCCTAGCGCAATCCTTTGCATTGTTTTGTAAGTTTCACTCTCTTTCGCGCTAGTTTTTCGTAATTGTTTTTAGTAGTGTTTAATTAGGGTTTTGTTTTTAGTTGGCACGTGATTGTTTAACAAGGAGATGTGCCCGGGGGAAGACGTTTATGTCGTTGAAGAAAAGATCATTGATTAAATCGCAAATTGGTAACTAGATGTGATTCTTTTCGTGTTTATGCATTTTGAATGTGTTGTGTGATTTTAATGATTTGTAACATGATTTAATTGATTTGTGTTGAACCTTTATTCATGATTTAAATAGTCTAATTAATTAGTATGTTAATTGAACGATTTATTATTATCGTTAGATCTATAATTATCGTTTTCGCTTATATTAGAATTGTTAGATCAATTCCGTTGTAACATCTAAAATTCGTATGCGAGCCGCTTGGCCTCTCCGTTTGGAGATGCTAGGGTTGTTTCATCGACAGCTTTAGGGTTCCAACCCTAAGTATTAGATGACTCGTCCTATCATCGCCTGAGGTGGAGGTTAGGGTTGAGGTTAATCTAAACTTGATTGAAGATCATGTAACTTTATTGGACAGTTACTATACAACTTCACTTAAGGTTAAGGTAACTTCAATGCGGGGTTATAGTCTCGATGGGGATCAATTTAAGTGACTCCACGAGGTTATGATCAAGGTTAATATAACCTTAGTTGAGGTTTACGTAACTTTATTGGAAAGTTACTATACAACTTCACACAAGGTTAATGTAACCTTATTGCGAGTTATAATCTCACGGAGGTTAGCGTAACCTCACAAGGTTATAACAAGTTTAAAGTAACCTTACTTGAAGTCAAGTAACTTCAATGGGAAGTTACGATACCCTTCACTTAAGGATTATGTAACACCGTTACGAAGCTATAATCTCACTGAGGTTAAGGTAACCTCACAAGGTTATAGTCGAGGTTAATGTAATCTTAACTTAAAGTTGATGTTATAGTAGTTATACTATGACACCACCTTCGGGTTGACATTATATACATAACTTCACTTTAGTAGACAAGGTTAATGTAGCCTTACCTTGACCTTGAATACTAATACACGTTAGATGTTCTGGGTTATAGTCCGTTAGACAATAACCCTATTTCTATTTGAAGGTTATAGTCGGTTGTGCTATAACTTCATCATGTTATCGTTGTTTGATTACTTCTATACTCGTTCCTTTAGAACAATCAGTTACATTGTTCTACGTTTGAGTCGTGATGTTTATCACGAATGATTAATACTTGGTATAGTCTGTTACACTATCTAGGGCCTGATTTTCCCTGGTATAGTCAGTGACACTATACTAGGTCTGACTACTACATCGTGCAGTCAGTTACACTGTACTACGTAGAAGTCGTGAGGTTGCTCACGCAGTTGGCAGTCAGTTACACAGTGCAACGTACATGATGGTTAGTGATATAGATGACGGTAGTATCAGTTACATACTATCGGAATGAACCAATACTGCTCGCAAGAGGTTTAATTGGTCTATGTTCGGTGGGTCCAGATTCGTCAGTTACACGTTCTGGGTTCCCGTGTGTCGTTCGACGTACAGTTACTGCGTCGAGAGCTCTGGCCAGGTCTTAGACATATAGTCGTCAGTTACACGCTATACATAGTATCGTGGAGTATCAGTTACATACTTCACAAAACGGAGGGTCAGTTACACGCTCCGTGTCAGAGGGTCAGTTACACGCTCTGACTAGTTAGAGTATCAGTTACATACTCTAGCCGGTGTTCATTCTATGTCCTATACATCTTTGTATGAAGTCTGTTGTTACTTACTCCGACATGCTTGGATGGATACGTAGTATCTATCTCGGTCGTTATGATTAAATACAGACTGCAATAAATTATATGATCGTGTCTTATAACATGTTAGTCATGTGTATTGACATCTTCACATGTCGTTTGATTATGTTATCTTTCATTATTATTGCTATTCATGTTCAACCTGTTATAACCATGACTGAGAGAACATCTAGTTGCTCCCCACTGACTGTGGACCCCCCTTTTCAGGTATTTCGAGATGCTTTTGATTGTGATGCTGTGTTGGGGAAGACTTGTGGAGAGAGACCTTTTATTTAAGTTTCTTTTGATTTTCAGTTTGAACACTTTTGAATAATGTATTAGTTGACTGTCGAGATAGTAATGATTCGGATTTGGTCGGGTGTTTCCGCCACCTTTGACCCTATTATTTATACTATTTATATTATTAAAAGTTGTTTAAAAATCCGGGTTGTTACAGTTGGTATCAGAGCGAACACGCTCCCAACTCTTGCTTAACCATTAAAAGAATAACTTGACTTAGTAATTGAGTGAGAGTAAATGGGGGTAGAAACAATTAAGGATTTATTTTTTTATGTCTTAGTGTTTCATATCGTTATTAATTGTATTACAAGTGTTGATTATGCACTTGCGTCTTTATGTTTTAAACTTTCGTCTCGTTATTAATTGTGTTACATGTGCTGTTCATGTTTTTGATTGTTCATGCCTTAATGTCTATTGTTATTAATTGCATTCAGTGCATGATTCGTTTAAAGACGTTTTCAAGCATGCTTTGTTGATTTAAATCACTGTTATTTTGGAAAAAATGTCCCTTTAGTGTTACATATACATCGTGGTTTTGGTTATATGTTTGTCAAAACTGGTAATCCTTGATAACCTGAGCTTTTACTCTAGTCGTACTATTATCCTTTTGGATCACTTGGTGATGCCGTTTCTTCTTAAGGTAACTTTGAGTGTTTTCCTGTTGTGATCTAGTCTTGAGTTGATAAGTTAGAATTGATTGTATTTGGAGATGTTCGAGTATGAGAGAAAAGAGCAATTATTATCAAGAGTTTGGTCGCGAAGAAGTCTAATTTGGGATTAAAGGTTGCGAGATGATGTTTCCTTTGGGATTAGAGATTGTTGAGATGAAGTTTACTTTGGGAATAGAGGTTGTTATGACGATGTTTACTTTGGGATTATAAGTGTTAAGTCCTTTTATTTTTGAGGAAATCCGTATTGATGACATTGAGTGTTTGTGTATGGTGTAAGATGTATGACTATGGTTTCAGGATTTTACAAGGAGTGAGACACATGATGAATAGATATAGCTTATGGTATATTATTTGGGAGTTTTTGTGACTTATGCCTTTAATCAGGAGAATTATTGAAATTTGTCTTAAGGAAAATAAGTTATGTGGGTTACTTATTGATTAAGAATATGATGATGGTACTGAATTGAAGGTTATTGTGGATTTACATTGAATGATGAGAATTTTGGGAACTAGGGTTGTCTTGAATTAGAATACCATATTCGAGGAGTAAGAACCATTAATGGCAATCAATGTTTGATGAATTGAACTTATGATTTATTTATTGAGGACTTATTTAATGACCATGACTTTTAAGGATCAATTGGAAAGGAAGAAGTATGACTTATGAACTTATGAGATGTTAATGTTGTTGATGTAGTGAACTACCATATTGAAGATGGCGATAATGAAACGTGGTATTCATCTTTTTAAGGATGCGGAAGATTCTATGGTTTTATTCATTATATATGGTTAGATGAAGGTCTTGAGAGTTAATAGTCTTGAGAGTTGATTTTATGAGGAACATAATGATTATAAAGGGACAGTTAATTAGAGATTTGTCGGTCTTGAGGTATTATGGTAATGTGATTAAAGGTTGTTGCGAGACGAAGATACCTTGAGCGATGATTGTACGAGAATTGTATGACCCTTGTTTTTCGTGCTTTGCTTATATTATTAAGGTGTCGTCTTTGGGTAGATAAAATTATTTTCGTCTATCCTTGTCTCCTTGATCGCATCAACCGTCCCTCTCATATTTTCATACCAACCAAAAGTTTTCTTTTATATTTGTCCTTTCTATGTTTGATCTTTCGATACACTCTATTTGATCATTATTCAACTCCAACTTTCTCTTCCTTCAAATTTTTGTAATTTCTCTTTCGCATTGATCGCACCTTGTGCTGCAACATCTCAAACTTTTTACCTTGCGATATTGCACAAAATATTTCCTTTTTAGCTCGCGTGCTTTATGCTCTTTTATGGTAATGTGAGAACTTTTGATTCCTTCTTCATAACTACTTGTGATCGTCTCATAGTGGAAGTTTGGATCCTTTGGCGAGTAATATTTATACTTCGAGTTTGAGGTTAGGTTACTTGATGTTGAAAGCATAGAACATAGTATGAGTATGAATTGGGGTAATATATGGTGTTTTGGAAGTGTTGTATGTAAGGTCTTATATCGAGCTTAGAAATTTGAGGATGTTATTACTTTAAGGGCACGCGGATGTTAATTTGTTCTTTTGAAAGATATTAGAAAACTGTGGAGATAAGGTGTTTTATTTAAGTGTTTGAGTCATTTATTAAAAGACATAGATTTAGGCATTCCTTTGATGGACTTTTAAGGTTAAAATATTTATTGATGGATAGCAAATTGTAAATACCAATTGAGGTTATAAGCTTGGTCGTTATATTGATGATGAAATTTCTATGGTGATATTATTATTCAATGCTTTTGTGGAATTGCAGTATCAATGGACTAGTATGTTGTGGTACATTGAGTACTAACTTAACTAAAGGCGTATGATTCTTTGGGTGCCTAGGAATAGCGTGATCAGATGTGTTCAAATGAAGTGATTGGATTTTGTTCGTGTGACTAATAATTATGATATGAGATTGAGGTTGCATTGAGTTTGTGATAATTATAATCAGATTTAAGGTCTTAAATTTGTGGATTTGGACAGTAATACATATATCGAGAAGATTTGCGATATTATATTAAAGGACTTTGAGCATTAGAGTTGTGGATGATAATAATCACGACTTGCTTTGAGGATATTAAAGTAGTGATAGTTCTAATGGATCTAGTGAATATAAGAGTTTTCTAGGTCAGAAGATATTCTTTGTTTAAAGATTATCTATATGGAGCTCTGGTCGATTTCATCTTTTGTGGTGTATAGTAATAAGTTCGTACAGATGATGACAGAACATATATGTCTTGGTATGATAACTGATATTTGTGGATAATGTTTGAAATGAATGGAGTAGAAGTTGATAATTCATGAGATATGGAGTTATACATCGATGAGTATTATTTAAGGGTATTGAGTGTGTACTTGGGGAACGTAAGGTAATCATTGATATTATGAGATCTGAGATGTAATGTATTTATGAGAGTTAACCACAAGCTTAAGGTGATGCTTGTGTGGAAATGTTAAGCAGCCTTACAAGACTAAAACATATCCCGATAAAATAGACTATTTATTTGGAAGACGGTATTGATTTAGCGATTATTTTGGGTTGTGATTATTAGGGATTAATGTGATTGAGGTTATAAAGTGGATAATGATTATTTAACATAGAGGAATTAAGATACACTTTTGTGGTTTGAATGTTTATAAGGATCAGAGTGCGCAGCGGTTTGGATTCCGAGACGACTTGTGGTGATGATCACTTGTAATTCTTATATTCTTTTGATCGTGTCTTTGGATTATTTTTAGGGGGTTGGATTGTAACACCCCGAATTTTCGGACATAATTATTTATTACATTTCATATATTCTAATATCCGAAATTATTTATTTAATTCAATTCCTATAATTTTTATAGTCGGATATTCCCTTTTCCGGTTTAATTGTCCGAAAACCGCATCCTTGTAACCTTTTGTCGGTTTAGCTTGGAATGTGGGCCAAGGCTAACTCATCCTTGCTTCCCATGTTTGGATTGATGATGGAGCATTGGGATTTGGGCCCAAGTAGGGTTTGCCCATGATCTTGCCTATATATAGGTGATTAGGGTGAGAGTTTCACCTCTTCTTCTTATTTGCAAACCCTAATTCTAGGTTTTCACCCTCTCCTCTCTTCTTTTCCTCCTAGCCACGCCTCATACCTCCTCCTTCTCCATACTTTCGTGCCTCCTCCTCTTCATTAAAGAGTTGATCTTCATCCCTTTCGAATCCTAATCGATCCTAGCGCAATCCTTTGCATTGTTTCGTAAGTTTCACTCCCTTTCGCGCTAGTTTTTCGTAATTGTTTTTAGTTGGCACGTGATTGATGATGGTATAGACAAGGAGATGTGCCCGGGGGAAGATGTTTATGTCGTTGAATAAAAGATCGTTGATTAAATCGCAAATTGGTAACTAGATGTGATTCTTTTCGTGTTTATGCATTTTGAATGTATTGTGTGATTTTAATGATTTTTAACATGATTTAATTGATTTGTGTTGAACCTTTATTCATGACTTAAAGAGTCTAATTAATTAGTATGTTAACTGAACGATTTATAATTATCGTTAGATCTATAATTATCGTTTTTGCTTATATTAGAATTGTTAGATCTATTCCGTTGTAACATATAAAATTCGTATGCGAGCCGCTTGGCCTCTCCGTTTGGAGATGCTAGGGTTGTTTCATCGACGGCTTTAGGGTTCCAACCCTAAGTATTAGATGACTCGTCCTATCATCGCCTGAGGTGGAGGTTAGGGTTGAGGTTAATCTAACCTTGAATGAAGATCATGTAACTTTATTGGAAAGTTACTATACAACTTCACTTAAGGTTAAGGTAACTTCAATGTGAGGTTATAGTCTCGATGGGGATCAATTTAAGTGACTCCACGAGGTTATGATCAAGGTTAATATAACCTTAGTTGAGGTTTACGTAACTTTATTGGAAAGTTACTATACAACTTCACACAATGTTAATGTAACCTTATTGCGAGTTATAATCTCACGAAGGTTAGCGTAACCTCACAAGGTTATAACAAGGTTAAAGTAACCTTACTTGAAGTCAAGTAACTTCTATGGTAAGTTACGATACCCTTCACTTGAGGATTATGTAACACCGTTACGAAGCTATAATCTCACTGAGGTTAAGGTAACCTCACTTGGTTATAGTCGAGGTTAATGTAACCTTAACTTGAAGTTGACGTTATAGTAGTTATACTATGACACCATCTTCGGGTGGACGTTATATACATAAATTCACTTTAGTAGACAAGGTTAATGTAGCCTTACCTTGACCTTGAATACTAATACACGTTAGATGTTCTGGGTTATAGTCCGTTAGACAATAACCCTATTTCTATTTGAAGGTTATAGTCGGTTGTGTTATAACTTCATTATGTTATCATTGTTTGATTACTTCTATACTCGTTCCTTTAGAACAATCAGTTACATTGTTCTACGTTTGAATCGTGATGTTTATCACGAATGATTAATACTTGGTATAGTCTGTTACACTATCTAGGGCCTGATTTTCCCTGGTATAGTCAGTGACACTATACTAGGTCTGACTACTACATCGTGCAGTCAGTTACACTGTACTACGTAGAAGTCGTGAGGTTGCTCACGCAGTTGGCAGTCAGTTACACAGTGCAACGTACATGATGGTTAGTGATATAGATGACGGTAGTATCAGTTACATACTATCGGAATGAACCAATACTGCTCGCAAGAGGTTTAATTGGTCTATGTTCGGTGGGTCCAGATTCGTCAGTTACACGTTCTGGGTTCCCGTGTGTCGTTCGACGTACAGTTACTGCGTCGAGAGCTCTGGCCAGGTCTTAGACATATAGTCGTCAGTTACACGGTATACGTAGTACCGTGGACTATCAGTTACATACTTCACAAAACGGAGGGTCAGTTACACGCTCCGTGTCAGAGGGTCAGTTACACGCTCTGACTAGTTAGAGTATCAGTTACATACTCTAGCAGGTGTTCATTCTATGTCCTATACATCTTTGTATGAATTCTGTTGTTACTTACTCCGACATGTTTGGATGGATACGTAGTATCTATCTCGATCGTTATGATTAAATACGGATTGCAATAAATTATATGATCGTGTCTTATAACATGTTAGTCATGTGTATTGACATCTTCACATGTCGTTTGATTATGTTATCTTTCATTATTATTGCTATTCATGTTCAACCTGTTATAACCATGACTGGGAGAACATCTAGTTGCTCCCCACTAACTGTGGACCCCGCTTTTCTGGTCTTCCGAGATGCTTTGATTGTGATGCTGTGTTGGGGAAGAATTGTGGAGAGAGACCTTTTATTTAAGTTTCTTTTGATTTTCAGTTTGAACACTTTTGAATAATGTATTAGTTGACTGTCGAGATAGTAATGATTCGGATTTGGTCGGGTGTTTCCGCCACCTTTGACCCTATTATTTATACTATTTATATTATTAAAAGTTGTTTAAAAATTCGGTTGTTACATCTTTACTCTTAATCCTTGTTTAATCTTTCAAGTTTCAATCTTTGATTATTGTTCTCGTTCGTGATAGTTTCATTAAGGATGTTTATGTTGTTTCCTCTTATTATTGTTAGTATTAGTTTGATTATGTGTGAGTAGACTCTTTGTGGGGTTAGTAGGGGAATTAAGTGTGGATTATGGGTAATCAGGGTTTGATTAAGGGAAAAGGTGGATTCTTTGTTACTAGTCACATGTTGAGCACTCTATGTGCTTGTTGAATTGCTTGTTTGAGTTGTAGTGGTGATAAGTGTAGTTTGTAGTGCCTAATTTGTTGTGTTTTGGTCCCGTTTTCCTTGTGGAATCTCTCCTTGGGAGCGGTTTATGGGTTACTTATGCTTCCTTTAGTTTGTTTTAGGTTCCTGAGACCATTCATGAAGAATTGGAACGATTCCGACTCGTTTCATACACTTTTGGAGCCAACGAAGAGAAGGAACGATCACTCGATTCCTTTGATTCGATCCCGAGACCTTGGGACCCATTCCTGAGCCCCTTAGGCTCGATCCCGAGTCCCAAGAATCGATGAGAAACCCATGAGAGGCAAGGAGGGACCTTAAAGATCATATTGGAGGCCTACAAGACTCATCCCCGACGGGAAGGACCTCATCCCGTCCGGGATGAGGTGCACGAAAGAGAGGGCTGCTGTTTTGGGTCCATCCCGACCGGGAAGGGGGGCTTCCCGACCGGGACCACCTCATCCCGACCGGGATGAGCCCAGTTCAGACCCGCGCTTCATTGTTTCTTCTCCTTTCCTCTTGTAACCCTATATATACCCTTCCTCTTGTATTCCTATGGGATGTTCTTTATTACGCACTAAACCCTAGACTACTTTAGCATAGATTAGCATAGATTAGTGTAGATTAGTCTTTAGTTTATCGTTAATCTTAGTTTAGCTCTTGTATTAACGGAATTCTTGAAGAATCCATCCAAGATTGACAACCTTGGTTGATGTATTTGGGTTTTCTCCTTTATGCAAGTTTTCATTCTTCCTTTCATCTTCTAGTATGGTATAATCTTCTTTTCCCTTCTCTTAATCTTGTTTACTCATTCAAGTTTTAATCTTTGTTCATTGTTTTGTTCATTGTTCATTGTTTTACTAGTTTCATTATGGATGTTTTGTTGTTTGTGTTGATTTCTCTTGTTTAGGTTAATGTTTGTTTAGATATGTGTGAGTAGACTTTTTTTGGGGTTGGTAGGGTGATTAAGTGTTGATTATGGATGATTAGGGTTTGATTGAGGGTAAAGGTTGATTCTTTGTTACTAGTCACATGTTGGGCACACCATGTGTTTGTTGATTTGCTTGTTTGAGTAGAATTGGCCATTCCTCTCATGCTAGTCTTCTTCTTCTCATTTTGTGGTCGACTTGTGGTTGAATTCTTATGTTTTCGGGTTTAGTCTTTGTCACGAGAGTGCGGACTTTGGTTTTGACGCGAGAGCGCGGACCGACCTTGCATAAGTATTCGGGTATTGTCTTTGACACGAGAGTGCAGACATAGGCCTTGACGCGAGAGCGCGGACCATCCTTAGTAACTAGGTGAACCTTGCACCATCGATCTCCTAGCTATCCTACTACACTTATGAACCCGACATAACCCTACTCTTTCCTTACTAGATTTCTTATCGTTTATTCTTAGTCGTTGTTTATCCCCCTTTTCTTATCGTTCAAGTTTAGCTTAGCCTAGTGGACCTAGTCTTGTATTTGGGCGACCTTAGTCTAGACACCTCTTTACCGTCCCCGTGGATTCGACCCGACTTGCCCTATCTACGTGTTAGGAATAGTTGGTTATTTATTGATCGGTGGGGATCCACGGCAAATCCTTCTCATCAATTTGGCGCCGTTGCCGGGGACGGTGCTAGTTTAGACTTTGTTTTCCTAGTTACTTGACTTTGTCTTTTGTTTTGTGTTTTTCTTTTTGTCCCTTTGCTTCTTGTGTGTGTGAATTTTATTTCCTTCTTGTCTAGTGCCCAAAAAGCACTAGACTTCTCACGTTTGCTCCTAGTCCACAGTTTTTGCCTAGAGGTGGTCGCCATCCTCTTCTTTACAACTCAGAGCCGCATAAACGGACAGTTGCTAGATTGAGAGTTTTCCAACCGGGTACAAGCCAAGATTTCGAGCGAGCATGAGGTTTGATCTAAACTCCCCACACTTAGGAGCCAATATGAGCTACTCCTCTCCCTCTATGGATCAAAGCTATGACATGATGACCCCTAATTACTATCAAGCTTCTTGGGATAATCAAGACACCAGTGGGTATGAGCTTCAAGGATATGGAAAAGGCTACCAACAAGTGAACGCTTATCAATCATATGATCATGGTGGCTATTACTCTAGCAATCAATGTGAACCCACCATGTTTAATCATGATTCACCTCATGGAAGCCAATTTCCACAAAACCCACCACATTACCCTTCACCTCAACCACAATATGAACCCCATAACTCACAATACTACCAATCACCTCAACCTCGCTACCAACAATATGATGCCCTACTCCTTGGATATCGTCAAGATTTTCAAGGAGCATTACAAGACCCCAATGACCACCAATCGCCAAACTTGGAGTTGTATCAATCGATTCTTCAATTGCAAAGGAGCAACCAAGAAATGGTCATTCAATTGCAAAAGAACCAAGAGGAACTCATGGCCCAATATCAAAGGGAAACCGAGGCGACGGACACTCGAGTGAATGCGTTAGCGGTTAAAACCACAATGTTTTTAGCCCGAACGTCACAACTTGACGATGGGTGCTCGCTTGAGCAAGAGGAGCAACCTAATCATGAAGCCGACGATGAAGTCCCTTTTGGAAGTGAAACTTGCTTTGAAGAACCTCAATCGTCCACCCAAGAAGAGACGAATGAGGATATGACCCGTGGTGAAGGCATTGTTGGTGAAGAATTGGAGGAGGTTAGTGAGTTGGATGAGTTGGTGGATTTTGTGAAGTTGTTGGGTGAAATTGATGAGCTCAAGTTGCCCTTGTCCGAGAATGTGGAAAAACATCAAGAACCCCTTGTATGTAAACCAAGCAATAGCTTGGAAGAGATTGAAACCGCCGGTAGAAGTTTCAATTCTCTCCTCCAAGATGATGTGGGGACAAGTGATGAAGATGGGGAACCACAACTTGAGAAAGGTGTGGGGATGTGTAACATGGAAATGAGGCCAAAGCCATTTTTTGTGCCTCTTGTCAAGGATTTGAAGCTTGCTTGTGATTGGAGGCGATGCTTAGGGAGGAAGAGGTCGGTGAAGCTCGTAGGATGGATAGACCCCGGAGACGACTTGAAAGATGACGTTGGGTCTTGAGGTGACTACTTCTTGCCTCCACCTTGGAGGCCGTGGAGTATAGCTTGGCTCGAGCACTCTTTGGGCCTTCATTACGATGTCGGTCGTGCGTTTGACTTGCTCCTCCAAGCCCTTGAGGGCTATGGTTGAAGAATGAGAGTCCACCATCCTCGGTTTGACGGAGTTCCTAAAGAACCGTCATGTTGTATATTCCCCTTTCTCTCTTCTCTTTAGTTTTTGTGTTTGTAATTGTGTTTTTTATGATTTTGTTTCTAGGATTGGTTTGTTTTTTGAGACCCTTGTAATTTTGGAGTCTTTGATGAGCGATGTGAGGGAGGGATTTTGATGATTGTTTTGAGCTTATTTGATAGGTGTCAAGTGAAGATGAACCGAAGAGAGGAATGGTTCTGGATAGAGCTTGGATTTTGAGCTAGGGAGTCGGTTTTTGAAGCTTTGGATAAGCTTTTGGGGTTATGGAGGGTTAGAAGACTCCTCCCGTCCGAGAAGAGAACATCCCGACCGGGAAGGAGCCATCCCGATCGGGATGAGGGTACCAAAAATCGAACTTTATGGAGTGCCGTCCCGACCGGGACGGGCGTGTCATCCCGACCGGGACCATCCATCCCGACCGGGACCATCCATCCCGACCGGGATGGCCCTACGCTCCTCTTTTTGGTCTCTTCTTTGTCTTGTGAGTCCACCCAACCACTTTCTACCCCCTCCCAACCTCCCTACCTATCCTTGCCTATATCATATGACCCCTACACTTCATATACATACTCTCACCTCATTCTCTCTTCACTTTACACCGAGATTCACATCAAATCCCACCCTCTTATACCTTTGTACTTCAACCATGCGGTATTATCAAGTTTGAAATGGGATGACATTGAAGAAGACAAGCTTCGAGCCATTAATGATCATTGAGACGATGGAGCGAGTGAGTTGCTAACCCATGGGTACGGCAACTATCCTTTCTTTTCCGTTTTTTTGTCGCTTGTCTTCCCTTGATTGTCCCCTTCCCCTTGTACACTTGTGTGTCATGGTGTCATGGTGGCCTTCGAGGCCTTGGCATTATTACTCCTGACTCTCGATGACGTGATTACATCGAGAGTCATTTCAAAATCCAAAAAAATTACAAGTCTTTTCACTTTATTTTTCACTTTTGGGATTTAGTCGGATTTAGGCGGAATCCGGGCTAGGTGACTTGATTACACCTAGCTCTCCCCTCCCATTTCCTTTTATTTCCTTCTTTTTATTTCTTCACCCATCCATATCTTTTCTTGTCTCGGCCCATGGTGGCTTGACTACACCCCGGCCGGACACATTCTACCCTTTTCTCCGCTTTATTTTTGATTTTTAGTTTTATTTTCGTAGTTTCTTTTCTTTTCTTTAGTGTCTCCATACACTACGATCGAGCATGAGGACATTGCTCGGTTTAAGTGTAGGGGAGCGATATTCTATCGTAGTTAGTTTTATTTTCGTAGTTTCTCGAAAAATCTTTAAAAAACCCTAAAAATTTGAAAAAATTTCACAAAAAATCAAAAAGATTTTCTTTTGAGTTTTTTTTCCTTTTCCTTGTAGGTCGCTTAATCACCGCTAGCTTTGGAAAGCTTGCAAGACATCCGGTAACGCCTTCTATCCCTTTTTCCTCTTTATCTCTTGTGGAGTGTGGAGGAGATTTGTGATGTTGTGTGCTCGGGTGGAGCTTTGTGAAGATTTGTGGTTGATTTGGTGACTTGTTTGGAAGCCCGGGGTGGTGTTTGTTCTCTTAGTGTGTTTTTTTTGTTTCGTTTTGTTTTGTTACCTTTTCGTCTCTTTTTCTTTCTTTTTTGTCGCGTCTTTGTTTTGTGTTGTGTAGTGTGTCATGTGTGTAAACGGTTTTCGAAAACCCGGTTTGAGGCTAGTGTGCAAGTGTTTACTTTCCCTTTATAGTAATATGAATCGAGTCTTGGACTTTAGGTCTAGTAGAATGACCCTAAATCAATTGTTTCGTTGGTCCTTTACCTTGAGTCCACCTAGCTTACTAGGGATTTACTACGGGATTTGCATTTTGACCATTATGACCACCCACGGTGTGAAAAGGCCTTGGTTGCCGAGTCCCGTCCCTTAGGTGATCGTGTTCGGAATTGTCTGATTAGTCCAAGTTCTCCCCTTTTTGTGGGTTTGAAGGGAAAGCGCGCTCCCGACTCACTCATTCCCTTGCTTCCTACACATATCCACAAAATAAAGTTGCAATTTGTTGAAATCTCTTTTCTTAGTTGCAAAGAAATGCCTACAACTCAAATCTAGCCAAAAGGGCAAAGAAAAGAAAAAGAAAGAAAATGTAAGAAAGAAAAGATTGAAGAAAAAGAAAAGGCACAAAAAGCCAAAAAGAAAATACAAAAGATGAAAAAGAATTGGCATAGCAACACACAAAGTAAAAAATTGCAAAAGAAAGGAAAATGCCAAAGGAAAACCGTCCCACAAAAAGAGTCCCAACATCTAAAAAATAAGCCTTTTACCGACTATTACCGTGAAGAGCCTACCAAAGGACCGAGTCCCTAGGAAGGATAATAGCGGTAATGGTCGGTCTTCCCTCATTTTGCAATCTCATTCACCTTTTTACTTGGACTAGTTAAGCGGTTTTGGGAATGGGACGACCCTCTTGGCTCATCGCTAAAGGGGGCGGGGTCTCACTTACCTACAGTGTCGACTAACACCGTGGTTCATCCTTTTTCCGTTCCGCCGATCGTCTCGTAGTACGTTCTTAGAAAGTTAGGAGGACCTAGGTAAGTTACCAACGTTTTTATTGCTTTGTCGTCATACTATTAGGGTTTAGTTCATTTCGGTTTGTATTTTTAGCTTGGAAACGTTGTCACTTGCCTTGAGTCCTAAACCGGTGTTTCATTCACCGCTTTTTGGAGGGAAGCGGTATTTTTTTTTTTTGGGTGCAACCGATTACTTGTTTGTTTGTGTGTTTGTGTGTTTGTTGTTTATGTGTTTTTGTGTCCGGTTGCATCCACGGTTTTGTCGCAAGACCTTACTTGCCTTGCGGAGTATACTTTTCCTCTAGGTGTACTCACGTGAGTTGAAAGGGCGTAGGGTGCGCTAATACCCGGTCGGCTAGTTTAGTAGTTAGTTTGTGCTTACTCGAGGGCGAGTAAGGGTTAAGTGTGGGGGAGTTGATAAGTGTAGTTTGTAGTGCCTAATTTGTTGTGTTTTGGTCCCATTTTCCTTGTGGAATCGCTCCTTGGGAGCGTTTTATGGGTTACTTATGCTTCCTTTAGTTCGTTTTAGGTTCCCGAGACCATTCATGAAGAACTAGAACAATTCCGACTCATTTCGTACACTTTTGGAGCCAACGAAAAGAAGGAACGATCACTCGATGCCTTGGATTCAATCCCGAGACCTTGGGACCCATTCCCGAGCCCCTTAGGCTCGATCGCGAGTCCCGAGAATCGATGAGAAACCCATGAGAGGCAAGGAGGGACCTTAAAGATCATATTGGAGGCCTAAAAGACTCATCCGCGACGGGAAGGACCTCATCCCGTTCGGGATGAGGTGCACGAAAGAGAGGGCTGCTGTTTTGGGTCCATCCCGACCGGGAAGGGGGGCTTCCCGACCGGGACCACCTCATCCCGACCGGGATAAGCCCAGTTCAGACCCGCGCTTCATTGTTTCTTCTCCTTTCCTCTTATAACCCTATATATACCCTTCCTCTTGTATTCCTATAGGATGTTCTTCATTACCCACTAAACCCTAGACTACTTTAGCATAGATTAGCAAAGATTAGTGTAGATTAGTCTTTAGTTTATCGTTAATCTTAGTTTAGCTCTTGTATTAACGGAATTCTTGAAGAATCCATCCAAGATTGACAACCTTGGTTGATGTATTTGAGTTTTCTCCTTTATGCAAGTTTTCATTCTTCCTTTCATCTTCTAGTATGGTATAATCTTCTTTTCCCTTCTCTTAATCTTGTTTACTCATTCAATTTTTTATCTTTGTTCATTGTTTTGTTCATTGTTCATTGTTTTACTAGTTTCATTATGGATGTTTTGTTGTTTGTGTTGATTTCTCTTGTTTAGATTAATGTTTGTTTAGATATGTGTGAGTAGACTTTTTGTGGGGTTGGTAGGGTGATTAAGTGTTGATTATGGATGATTAGGGTTTGATTGAGGGTAAAGGTTGATTCTTTGTTACTAGTCACATTTTGGGCACACCATGTGTTTGTTGATTTGCTTGTTTGAGTAGAATTGGCCATTCCTCTCATGCTAGTCTTCTTCTTCTCATTTTGTGGTCGACTTGTGGTTGAATTCTTGTGTTTTCGGGTTTAGTCTTTGTCACGAGAGTGCGGACTTTGGTTTTGACGCGAGAGCGCGGACCGACCTTGCATAAGTATTCGGGTATTGTCTTTGACACGAGAGTGCAGACATAGGCCTTGACGCGAGAGCGCGGACCATCCTTAGTAACTAGGTGTACCTTGAACCATCGATCTCCTAGCTATCCTACTACACTTATGAACCCGACATAACCCTACTCTTTCCTTACTAGATTTCTTATCGTTTATTCTTAGTCGTTGTTTATCCCCCTTTTCTTATCGTTCAAGTTTAGCTTAGCCTAGTGGACCTAGTCTTGTATTTAGGCGACCTTAGTCTAGACACCTCTTTACCGTCCCCTTGGATTCGACCCGACTTGCCCTATCTACGTGTTAGGAATAGTTGGTTATTTATTGATCGGTGGGGATCCACGTCAAATCCCTCCCATCAAGTGGCCATGCTTCTCATGCTTGTTTTCATCTTCTCATTTTGTGATCGATTTGTGGTTGAATCCTTGTGTATTGGGTAATATCTTGCATGAGTGTTCGGGTTTAGTCTTTGACACGAGAGTGCGGACTTTGGCTTTGACGCGAGAGCGCGGACCGACCTTAGTAACTAGGTGAAACCTACACCCTTGACCTCCCAACTATCCTACTACACTTATGAACCCAACCTAACCCTACTCTTTCCCATATTTGATTTCTCCATCATCATTAGCTATCATTCTTCTAGTTCATTGTTTCTATTTAGTTTTAGTTAATCCATTTAGTTCTTGTTATATCTAGTTCATTGTTAGTCTAGTTTCACCTCTTTCCATCATCATAGTTAGTCAATTCTCTTTCTCTTTGTGTTTGTTTGTGACTTAGCCTTGTTTTTGAGTAGACCATAGTCTAGACAACCCATAACCGTCTCTGTGGATATCGATCCGACTTACCCTAGCTACGTGTTAGGTTTAGGTTGTATTACTTGATCGGTAGGGCCCACGACAAGTCCTCCCATCATGTTACTTTACTGCAGATGATGTAGGGTCTGAAGGATGTGATAATTGGCATGAAAAATTGAGGTAAATTCGAAGTTGCGCTTTTCATTAGCCCAAAATCAATGGCAATTCGTGGTTTATAAACTAGTATACTCTCTCCTTGCTCTGTGATGTCGGACACTCACACAGTCACACGTGTCGTCTTCTTCACGAGTGAGCCCTGTCGTAACATTACTGCAGTCGACTTACTTGAACTGAATATAATGCTTGAATTATTTCCAGGAAAGAGTAGAGCCTTGATTCCACCAAGTATGGGATATGTAAATGAAAATTTGAAACCGATCCCTGAAGAGGTTTGTTCTTCCATTTCAATCTTGCTTTCGTATGAGTTTAAGATTCTGATGTAGTAAATACTTTTCATGCTAACTTAATCCATTAGCAACTCTCGATTACTTATCGATGATGATACCATGAAACATTTCAATCAAACCCTAGTGAGAGAAAGAGATTGGGAGGCGATATGGAATCTCTGGCACGATGGCCAAGGCTCCGGCGACGTCTCCTACTCCGATCAATATCACTAGGAGGAAACACAGAAGGAATTCAAAGGAAAACGATAATTCTGGGAATGAACGACAGATGAAACCTCTCACAGACGTGGTGTTGAAAGAAAAATCCATGCAGGATATTATGGGAGTACCACCGTACGACTTCAAGGGGGATGATATTATTAAGAATTTGGTAGAGGATAATCCAAAACCTGACAATCGCTCGCAGATGACTCATGACAAAGATAATATAGACGAAGACGCGGAGGGGATTTGGTTTTCTCGTCAAAGAAGGAAGAACGTCCCATGCCCTAAGGACGTTCCGCTGCTTCAAATTACTCCTGAAGATATTCAACCGGAACTGGACTGCTGGAAGTGCGCTGTGTATGGATTCATTATTGAAGCGAATCCGCCATGCCACATCATCGAAGGATTTGTGAGAAGAATTTGGAAACAACATACTATTGACAAGGTCTATTTCCTTCCTAACGGAGTCTTCCTAGTTAGATTTCAGTATGAGGAGATGAAAAAAACTGTTCTTAACGCTGGGTACTTTCTCTTTGACAACAAGCCGATGATAATCCGGGCATGGAGTCCGGATATTGACTTGAAGAAGGATGAGGTTAAAGTACTGCCTACTTGGATTAGATTATTGGATTTGCCACTGAAATTTTGGGGTGCATGTCTGATGAAAATAGCAGCCTTGGTTGGACCAGTTGTTCAACTGGATGAAGCAACTTCTCAAAAATTCAGAGATGAAAAAGGAGAAATTATATCCATCAAAGTTGAATATGATTGGAAACCAGTATTGTGTACTGGTTGTAAACGGATGGGGCATGAAAAGTCAGAGTGTAGATTCGGGGCTAAAAGACATGAAGGGAAGCCAAAGGAAGTTAAAATTTGGAGGCCTAAGCAGCAACCCTCCACTTCTATGATTACAATTGAACAAAGGAAGATAGGAGATATAGAGCCACAAGCTCAGATTATCAATTATGCTCCTGTGACTTCACCTAAATTGGCTGAGGAAGAAGCAAGTAAGTCAGCTGGGGAACCTGAAATGCAGAATGAAGATTTATGTCAGAAGCAGAGTTCTAAAGCTTCCTTTAAACAGGTCTTGAATAGCTCTCCACACAATTTGAAGGAGGGGGCAAAAGGTGACTATACTCCCAAAATAGTTTTATGATGATTTACGGATTTTGGAATGTTAGAGGCATGAATAAGAAGAAGAAACAAATAGAGATAAATAACTTTCTTCTGCAGAATAATGTAGGTGTCTTCGGGATTTTAGAGACTAAAATAAAACCTACTAATCAGAGTTCATTTGGGCTGAATACTTTCAATAGGTGGTGTATAGTGACTAATTCGCATTTGCATACAAGAGGTAGAGTATGGGTGATTTTGAACCCTGTCCAACGTGACGTTCTTCCTCTCCAATGTACTGAGCAAATGATTCGCTGTCGGGTTAGTGAATGTGCTGGTAGGGTATCCTATGTGACTTTCGTTTACGCCTTTAATGATATCCATGAGAGAGTGCCCCTCTGGACTGATTTAAAAAACATTGCAAGCACGATTTCTAGTCCTTGAATGGTTGGAGGTGACTTCAACTGTGTCCTCAGACCGGAGGAGAGATTAGGGGGTGCCTTTCCTCTTGTTGAAGCTATCCCATTTCAGGAATGCATTGACAGATGCAACTTAATAAACAGTCTCGCGGATGGGTCCTTCTACACTTGGAATAACAAGCAACGTCCTGAGGATGGAGTATTTAGTAGACTTGATCGATGCTTAATCAACCAAGATTGGATTACTGTCAATGAGGATTATGTTGCTCACTTCTTTCCTGAAGGCTTATTTGATCATTGTCCATGCTTGGTTAAAAGGAAGGGTAGTACTCTGGCCGTGAAGAGATCATTCAAATACTATAACTTGTGGAGTAAAGCTCCCAATTTTAAAGAAATTGTGGCGAAGAGCTGGCAGGAAGAAATAACTGGGACTCGGATGTACTGCGTTGCCAAGAAATTACAAAGATTAAAGAGACCTCTCAGGGACTTGAACAAGGAGCATTTCTCAGACATTGTGAAAGGTGCCGATATTGCTCAAACAAAGCTCATCGAGATCCAGAAAGAACTACACAGTAACCCTAGTAATTTGTCCCTAAGAGAGCAAGAGAAAGAGGCGTCTGAGGCTTACAGCAGACTTAATGATGCAAGAATGGATTTCCTAAGACAAAAGGCTAAATGTGCCTGGTTAAAGGACGGAGATCAAAACACTAACTTCTTCCATGGTGCAATCAGATCGAGGCGTTCTTCTAATTCTGTTTCAGAAATTAAAGATTCACAAGGAACGTTGTATACTGATAGAGAGGGAATTCAGAATGCTTTTCTGAATTTCTATTTACAATTGCTGGGAGAAAGCAATAATATGACTCCTCTTAGTAGTTCTGTCATCGGCCAGGGGACTGTTTGCAATGCTCATCACCAGCAAATTTTAGACAGTCCCATCACTGATGAGGAAATCAAGAATGTTCTTTTCAGCAGTCTGGATGATAAATCTCCCGGACCGGATGGGTATTCAAGCAGATTTTTCAAGGATAGTTGGGAGTTGATTGGGAAGGATGTTACTGATGCCATCAGCGATTTCTTCTCTTCAGGTCAGCTACTAAAACAGATCAATACGACTACGATTACTTTGATTCCAAAAGTTGAGAGACCTGATTCTGTATTACAGTATAGACCTATTGCTTGCTGTAATATCATCTATAAGACCATCTCAAAATTGATTTGTTCTCGCTTGGCTATGGTCTTACTTGATATAATATCCCCGGTCCAAGGAGGATTCGTGAAAGGTAGGAGCATAGTAGAGAATATCTTAATTTGTCAGGATATCATACGACAATACAACAGGAAGAATGTTTCTCCACGATGCCTCTTCAAAATCGACCTTCTAAAGGCGTATGATACCCTGGAATGGGGTTTTTTTAGATCAAATGATGAGAATCCTGGAGATGCCACCACGTTTTAGAAACTTAGTGACGCAATGCGTCTCAACCGCGTCTTACTCCCTAACGCTTAATGGTGATTGCTTTGGATTTTTTTCCTGGGAAGAGAGGCCTTAGACAAGGCGACCCTTTGTCCCCCCTTCTATTTACCCTCTGTACGGAGTACCTGACGAGAATTTTGAGCTATACTACTTGCAATAATCCGTTCAAGTATCACCCCCTATGCAAATCCATGAAACAAATTAGCCTTATGTTTGCGGACGACCTTCTGTTGTTCTCTAAGGGTGATATTCATTCTATGAGGGTCTTGATGAGATCCTTTTCCTCCTTCTCTGCTGCAACCGGTGTTAAAATGAGCAAGGTGAAATCGAATGTTTATTTTAATGGAGTTTCGAATGCTATAAAGGCTGACATTCTTCAGGTGTCTGGGTGTATTGAAGGCTCTTTACCTTTCAAGTACTTGGGTGTTCCTATTAAATCCTTCAAACTTTCGATCTTAGAATGCCAGCCTATAGTCCATAAATTGGTGGATCGAATTAGGAAGATGGGAGCAAGGAAGTTATCTTATGCCGAAAGACTAGTCATGATTAAGAGTGTCATGTCCTCGCTCCATTCATACTGGGCTTCTATCTTCATCATTCCTACTGCCGTTATTAAACAAATCAACTCTATTTGCAGGAACTATCTATGGGATGGGGAAGCTGAGGTCCAAAGGTCTCCCCTTGTCTCCTGGGATAAGACGTGTAAACCTTACAAGGAAGGAGGGCTCAATTTGATTCAGTCTTCCACTTGGAACAAAGCTGCTATTGGAAAGCTCGCTTGGTGGGTCGGTAATTGTAAGAATAAATTGTGGGTGAGATGGATTCACCATATCTACCTGAAAAGCAAACCATGGGAGGAGTATCAACCTGGCGCGGATTCGGGATGGTCTTGGAAGAAAATCTGTCTGGTCAGAGATTTATTGGCTCCGGTGTACGCTGCACAGGAGATTCAAGGCTCACGAAACTACAACATAGTTGCAGCGTACCAGTGGCTTCGGGATATACACTTCCAAATTTGGACCAATTGGTCCATTCCTAAGCATCAGCTTATTGCTTGGATGGTTCAACATCAAGCTCTCAATTTGAAAGAGAAACTCCATAAAATTGGCATCTCGCAGGACGATACTTGCTGCATATGCGCTATTGAATCTGAAACTGTTGATCACCGTTTTTCAGGCTGTGAGTACAGCAATAGACTTATAAATGCAGTTCGAAAAAATCTCAACTGGTCTTGTGCTATTGAACTGAACACGAGATTCAGGAATAGGTTGAAAGGGACAAAGTTTCAAAGAGCTATCAAGAATGGTGTGGTCAATGCTTTAATATACCATATATGGAATCAAAGAAATAAGAGTAGAGTGGAACAACATTTGAAGAATCCGGAGAACTTAGGCTGTGATATTGCTAATGAATTCCGTGAGTTTTGTAAGCATAGGAAAATATGCAATTTGGCCAATAGAGATGCTCTTTTTCTTTATTCATCAATATATACTTACCTTTACCAAAAAAAAATTATTTCAATCGCTTGATTTGATTATCATACGGTAAAAACAGATTACTAAACAACATCCTAATCTATTAGTTTTTTGTTGCAGTTTGGGCCTCGACGCAGCCTTCTGTCTCACGCAAACGAGCCTCTGGTCTTCGAGGTGCAACTCTTGAAAATATTAGGATGATACAGTATTATATGATGCCATCGGTAGACAGTCTTTTGATGTACTCCGTAATTGAGTCACACTATTTATGATACGTTTTTACTCTTTGAAGTTAGTATCTCTGGGATAATTTTTTTGCTCTGAAACTATTGTTACACGGTAATTCCTCAGTTATGACCGTTACAAGCTTGTGACGACCCACAAAAGAGCCGTGAGACATCTTAAGTTCACAGGGATAGTCGGTCGGGTTGCTGTCATAACTGTTCTTCTATTTGGGGTCTGAACTCGGACTTTACTTAGTTATGCTTAGTAGTTGCTTAACCGTGCGCTCTGTGAAGTATGAGAAAAGGGTAATTAGAGATGAAATGTGGATGGGCAAAACAAAAATCACGGTTCCCAACAGGTGATTAGTTAATAGTACTACAGTAATTAAGTAAATCAGCAACTAATGCCTCTTTTCTTCTACCAAGCAAAGGCGGGCCAAAGTAAAACTAGTTGTGGTGAGCAAATAGTGCATAACTGGAAACCGAGTTCGCAGGAGGCGCAGCAGAGTGTGTACTAAGACTTTTGTTGGGTAAGTATGTACTATGTAATCACAACTTGTAATTACTTTTGAGTCACAAAGATGTATATGGTACATAGTAGTATTGATTTTTTTTTACATACTACAGGTACTTGCATAGTATTTGTGACAATCATCGATACGGGTTTCTATGTCTGGAATTTCTTTCGATGATTGGGCATAATGCGGATGAGATGACGACGTACATCCATGAGTTCATGAACAAAGGGAGAAAACCCATATATTTGGCTCCATTTTACAACAAGTACTTTTTTTATTCTAATACATGATTAAGCTAAGTGAAGTTAATTTTTGTTATTGATTAAGTGAAGTTAATTTTTTTCGTTATCAGGGATCATTGGGTGCTTATAATATTGGATATTTTTGAGCATAATCATGTGTATTGGTTTGACCCACTAGGAAAGTTTGAGCCTTCGGGATATAAAGCTGTACTTAATACGTGAGTTTGTCCCAACATGTTATTGCTAATTCTAACAATAATGTTCATAAAAGATAACTTAGGTTATTCTATTATATTGATTTGATCTTTCTTATCTCGTTGTAGGTCGATAAGGGCGTACGGATATGGTGGAGGTACAAGAAAGAGTACTAAAGCACCACAGTGGGTGAAAGTTGATGTAAGTATTGTTTGATTTGAAAGTTCAAAACGAGACATATCTTAACAGATTTATATTCATAATGATAGTTCATAGATGATAGTTCAAGTGCTATCCTAGATACTTGTTAGTTTCTATATGTGAATGTGTTGATGTCTTCATAGCCATTGTGAATGCATGGCTACTTGCCTACTCCCTGTTCCCGAATAAAATAAACGAGACATATCTTAACATATTATGCACATGCTCTCTCTCATGGATGAATGACTCCGATGTCTTAGATGGAATTTAGCTCATAAAAAAAAGTTGGAGGAATTATAAGTTACTCATATATCACAGCTGTTACTTTGGCATAGTTGCAGCCTTGATACAATCATTGCACGCATAATCTTGGTCGTTGCAGCATAGTGGGCAGTATGCCTAATTTTAGGCGGATACACAACATGTGATTCAGAATATGCATTTATCAGTATCTAATGTGTAGATTTTAAGCAAGCATTCAATGTGAAGTTGTGAACCTGTTGCAAGAAAGTAGTAATGTTTAATTTGTCACTTGTTTGGCTTCAGGTTGCATGTTTGAAACATTTACACGTCAATGTGTGTGTGAGACATAAGCTTGTTTGGTACTCCCTCATTTTTTATGTTTAGTCCCGTTTCAATTAAATACTCCTCGCAAATCTTTAAAAAAAACCTGGAAGGAACATAAAAAATGGAGGGAGTATGATAATTTGATCGGATTTGATGCATGTTGCCTTGTTGGTTCTTGTTTGTGATTGAATTGCTGATATTGGTATATATGTTGCTATAGTGTGCTTGTCAGCCGGGTAACACAGAATGTGGCTACTACATAATGAAGTACATGACCGACTTAATCACTTCTTCTAATTTGAAGGGAACTATTGATAACGTAATAAGACTTCGAGCACATACACATTTTCTCTATGTTATAATCAAAGTATTTATGTTCTTGAAGTATTCGCTTTCAATTATATTGAAATTGTTGCAGCACTTCGAAGTACTTGCCATGTATTCACAAGAAGACATCGATGAGGTTCGCAATTTGTGGGCTAACTATTGTCTTCAAAATTAGAAGTATGAGACATGCATGTAGTATTCACTGTATTAGCTAAAAAGATTGGTTGTAGTAGGAATAGATTTTATTATTGGTACATTGCGTACTTCTGTAGTTTTTTATCTTAGCTACTTATTTGTTTGGGATGATGACTACTTTTATGAAATATGTAACGTTTGATCGTCCAATTGGATGTTGTATAATTTATGACATTTATTTTGGTTTCGGTTGGATTGTAGTTTCTTATAAAAAATACGTAAAGCATTAATAATTGATATCATTTTCGGACTGATTATTATGACAATAAACATGGGGCAGACAAAAAACCCATGTCTGTACTATGACAATAAACATTGGGCGAACAAAAAACCCATGTCTGTACTATGACAATAAACATTGGGCGAACAAAAAACCCATGTCTATATTTATAACAGACATAGGGCGGGAATTATGCATGTTATATAAACAGAAAAGTGATGTTGCTCTTACAGATTTATTACCCGGGAATCATCTAAATTCATCGAGTTGTTCCACAAAAAATCCATGTCTATAGTTTTCATAGACATGGGTTAATTCTATAAAGACATGGGTTAATTGAAAAACCTATGTCTATGTTTTAGATAGACATAGGACATACGACCCATGTCTAAGTATTGGACAATAGATGTCACTCAACTTAACATGGGTCACGAAACCCATGTCTATTAGTTACGACCCATGTCTATGTCATGTTTTGTAGTAGTGCTCAGTTCGTACATAGTTCCGTCGTATGTATTACAGTAAAGGCGCAGTCACATTATTTATAATCAAAGCAGGTAAAAACATTGAAAGAAAGGAGAATGAAAACTTCCAGTTACACATTACTTGATGATTGCAACGGTACTTATATCATATGTACACCTATAACTCATCCTCTACTACGCGAAGAAGTGTTTGACCGTAAAATTCCTAACTTATATTCGCATTCAAAAATTTCCGATGACATGTTTACTTCGACAAACAGGTCATATATTTGATTTTGATTTATTAAAAATATGCTCAGTCCACATTTGCGGCTTATATAAATAATATACATCGACAAGACTTAACTCCATAAATTTCTGAGGATGTTATTCAGAATTCATCCGTGTTTTAATTGGTATTAGAACCGTGTTTTAATTGTATTCAGATACAATTATTGCGTTTTCGTTCTTTCCCATCTCCGCTATCCCACAAAATTAGTTCGTTATCATCATTGTAAAAATAAAATGCCTTCTGCAACATTGAATTTCCCAACACAATAAACTACCAACTTTCAATTATGTTCCCAAAGATACCTATGATTACTCAATGGACATGGCCTTTACAATTCTACTCTTCACCACATGTTTCTTGCTTATATATATTCATAGTTTGCGGACATTGTATGTAAAAATCACATATATGTTCTGTTAACCTCACCGTCATTCTTTTATGCAATTATGGTACGTTCTAAGAATTTTATGCTATCTTCTTACCCGGTGTCAATTGACGTCCGCCACGATGCTGAAGGTATGAACTGCGAACTCTGTTCTCAATTGTTTACATAATTGTCGTACCACCAACACAAAATGAATCATTTTTTCAAACGTCCAAGGGAACATTGTTCCCACTGTCCACACAGGTGCTGCTTATTCAAACGGCAATCGAAGCGAACAATCTCTGTCCACTAAACAAGGAAAGCGGAAGTTAGATAACGAAAATGTTGTTTCACAGTCACTGCCGGCAAAACAAACAGCAGGTACGTGTGACATTTCAAAACATCATAATTAAGACTTCTTTAATTATTCATCTTAACCACGTTCATTACTTCGCAGATAATCGACGTAGAATTCTCGGAGACATAACAAATACAAATCGACGGTGTCCAAATAAAACCCGTAGTGGCAATGGTTATCAGGTTCCATTGAAACAGGTACAGTCGTACCCCTAGACCTGTGCTAACTGTTACTCATACATCTAATACTTATTTCAGTGTCTGATTTTGATATTTCCTTTAGGAGAAACATGTGATGTTCTTGAAAACGATGGTCGCCAAAATCTTATCGATCACCCGCTTCACAATGGTCACAACGACTCGAATCACGAGTATGCGAACGGGTCTTCTCTGTCGTCTGCAGATGTCGTGGTTCCTAATTCTCAGACTAATTGCGCACATCAAACTCGCAAAATTATCTCCGACAATGCACGTATTTCGACTAATTTTGTTCCTCCACCCCTAAGCCGACAAGGTAACGACTGTCTGTAGCATGGAGAAAACCCCTTCCGACCATCTATGTCATTGCTTGAACGAAGTTCTTTCTCATTATTTCGTCGCGCACTTGCAGGTTTCAATATCCAAATACAGAAGTACGTAAACAACTATTACACAGCACAAATAACAAGGCACGATCAGAGGCGTCTTCTTAACGAGCACAGGGCTGTTCAGTATGGTCTTCCAGTTCATCATACTCCCCATCGTATTTTCGGTACAATGATTGACCCTAGGTGGAGGTCAAAGCTTGCAAGACACAGGAGACGCATTATTCAATCGAAGAACGCTTTTAACCGAGTCACAGGTCCCCACATTGATGCTCCGCGGTCGGCAACGGCAACCCCTGAAGATCAATGTTGGCGCTCCTTCCTTTGAAACTTTTCCACATTTTTCTAATACACTTACTTAATTATTGAATGCGTGTAGCACGACTAGCCACTTTCGTTGCAGGTAGACCCACCTGCACTCCTACTCTCACACCTCTCAACCCGTTCCAGAGTTGCTTGACTGCTGTCTCCCTTATTTCTCCTTTGTCTGCTCGACGAAGTCAATAAGACAGGGAGAGTGTCATCCACAGTCTCGCACGCAACATTTTTGGAGACCATGACTCATCGACCTCTACTAAAGAAGATGAGTTCTTAGCTGAGGGTAAGTTGTCGTACTTGAAGACATTCTTCTACATAACTTTCACTTTTTACCAGTTAATCTATCCTAACCGTTCAATGCACCACCTATTGAGTATAGAACCCGTCTGACTCATTCCAATCTGCCAACATCCTAGATTGGTCAGGTTACTTCGACATAGGAGATCCGGAACACTCATGCCGTAAATATGCAGCACAGTTGTGGTATGATGAAAGGGATCGAATGGACCGCAAGCCGTTGATTCCTAATTTCACATTGTGCTGTAAAGACGGTGCAGTCGAACTGCCATACCTGCAGCCACAGCCACAGCCGCCTATCCACCCAAATAGTGCCCACTTCAAGGACAACATTCGGATGTACAACAACGGATTCACCATGACTTCAATCGGTGGCAAGATCGACCACTCAGTCAACGTGGGTAAGGGGCCCTATACATTAAGATTGAGCTGTCAAAACAACTACCGTATTGGCAGCCTCCTGCCAACCGGTGACAATGATCCCCAGGTCTGTCAGTTATAATTATATACAACACGGAGGACGAAATATCAAACAGGACGAACGCATTAAGATGATTTGCATATTCAATTATAGTTGCAAATGTCCAAATATTTTTTTTAAATATAATCTCTCTACAGTACCTCATTTCGCCCCCGGATAAATGCAGTAAGTACAAGAACAAAAAAATGGACGTGCTGCTCATGACAGGCCTCAAGGAAATGCTCGACGAACATAATCCTTTGGTTAAATCATTCAGAATTGCTCGAGATTGCCTCGCGAACATCCGTAGTCAGGACGAAATTAGACTTAGGCTTATTTCCGCCAGACATGTTGACGGCAGGATTTACAATATGCCGGCCATATCTGAAGTTGCTGCCCTGATCTTTAGGGACATCGAGGACATAATCGATAGTCGTGACATTATTCTTGAGGAGAAATCTAGGAGATTACAGTGCATATCAGAGCTTCATCCCTCCTACCTTGCACTCCAATACCCAATTCTCTTTCCTCGCGGTGAAGACGGGCCACGGCTTGGTATATCACACAGCCAGCAGTCTATTATGTTGTCCAAAAATCCCGAAACAGGGCGGAATAAACTAACACTTCGTGAGTGGTTCGCATCTCGTCTAATGGACAGACCCGCAGACGTTGACCACTCTACCATTCTTAGAGGTGGTAATTTCTTCCACCAATTCATTATAGACGGTTACACCATGATAGAGGCGCAAAGGCTCTTATATTTCAGGCTAAACCAACCTAAACTCAGGTCCGAGAATTACAAATAACTCGCAAGATCAGTTGAAAACAGTGTAACTGAACCGGGTTTGTCGGGTAAGCGTTACATAGTCCCGTCGTCTTTCCTTGAAGGTAAAGGGTACATGAGGGAGACGTACCAGGACACCATGGCAATCTGTAGGTGGTGTGCATGATTTGTTCATCACTTTCACATGCAACCCAAAGTGGCCCGAAATATCAAGTTTCATGAAGGCCAAGGGCTCTAAAACGGAGCACAAACCTGACATCCTGACTAGGGTATTTAAGATGAAACTCGAGCAGCTGATTCGAGACTGTAAGGACTGTCTAATCTTTGGTAGGACGAGGGCAGGTACGTTAATATTTACCTACCTTTGTACAACTTTACAGTCCCCTACCTGCTTTACGCCAGTTTTCGCTGTCCATGTATTTGCTTCGTGTCTAATTTTTTTCCACTTTATAATTGGACCACACCCGTATCAGTTGTTGATAAAGTTGAATTTCAGAAGTGTGGTTTTCCCCATGCCTATATTCTCCTGTTCCTGCATCGCGATGATAAATTTCTTGTAGCTGCCAACGTCGATGGTATTATTAGTGTTGAACTGCCATATCCAATTGAAAATCCTGTTTTGTTCAAGGCTGTAACGGATCTAATGATTTCACGGCCCGTGTGGGCAAGCTAATCCTAAGGCCACATGTATGGATCAGGGTGTGTGCACGAAGAGATTTCCCATGCCATTTAGCGATCAAACCACCGTAGACGGTGACGACTATCCGCTCTACAGAAGACGAGACACGGGGATTACCTTCCAAAAAGGAGGCGTACCTATTCATAATGGATACGTCGTTCCGTACAACCCTGATTTAATATAACGTTACCGTGCGCACATCAACGTTGAGTTGTGCAACCAAGCGAGATCCATTAAAATCTCTTTAAATACATCAACAAGGGATGCGACAGAGTCACGGTTGGTGCGTCTAACGGCAAAACTGCTGACGAGGTTGACCAAATTCAGGAGTACTACGACTGTCGCTACATATCCCTATGCAAAGCTGTGTGGAGAATTCATGCGTTCGAGATCCATTACAGAACACCACCTGTCATGCGCCTGGACTACCATTTACCAAACGAACAAAACGTTGTCTTCAATGACGATGACCCATTGGAAGAGGTTGTCGCCGGGTCGTGTGGTTCCCGGAGTAAGTTCATCGCTTGGTTAGATGACGAACGGGGATTTGTCGCGAATCCCGATCGATCAAAGTAAAAACCAACTAATCCTAAACTTGGGTAGTCGAGGGTAAGTCGGGTCGAATCCACAGGGACGATATAGTTAAATAAAGGTCTCGGTCTAGGTAAGAAATTAGTCAAAAGACCAAACATATTACCGAAACCCTAATGAGAGGCGAAAATATGGCGATAGAGAGGCGTCTTCTACCTTGAAGCTTTTGAAGATGGCTCGTAATTCAGCAAGCAAGACGATAAGCAAGAAACAATCGTCACTCAGTAATTTAAAAGAGAAATTCAATAATGAAAAGAATGCAAGTAGAAGTCCTGTGCAAAAAAGAAAGGGACTGAATGAGGATGATGTGATACGTTCAAAATCTTTGCTGGACATAAATGGGATCCCTGGCCTGGACTTTGATGATGAGGAAATTGGTTATGAAACCATGTGGATCACTCAACGTGGTAAGAAAAAATCTAATATACAAGGCATCATACCCAAGGATGCTATTGTTTCAAATGACAATATAACAGTAGATGAACCTGTACTGCAATTCACTATGGATGATGTACAAGAGGAGATTTTGTACTAGAACTTGGCGGTGTACTGCTATATCTTAAGAGCTAACCCTCCTTTGGAAGTGATAAAAGGATATGTTAACAGAGTTTGGGGAAAGTTTGATATAGATAACATATCGTTTCTCCCAAATGGAGTTTTTTTAGTTCGATTTAAAGACCTAAAGGGCCAAGAGGAAATCCTGAAGATGGGCTATCATATGTTCGATAATAAGCCATTGATTGTTAGACCTTGGAACCTGGAGACTAATCTGTTGAAGGAGGATATCAAAACCGTACCAACCTGGGTACGGATTCATGCACTTCCATTGAAATTCTGGGGGAAATGCCTACAAGCGGTGGCTGGCCTAGCTGGGAAATACCTAAGAGCTGACCAGGCAACTAGCGAGAAAAAAAGACTGGGTTTTGCCAGGGCATTGGTTGAGGTACAATTAGGACAAAAACTCTCATCACATGCCAAATTTAAGGATGAACATGGAGTTCTACAAGAGTTAATTCTGGAATATGAATGGAAACCTGTCATTTGCAACTCATGTAAATGTAAGGGGCACATGTCTGAGCAATGCAGAAAAGGGAAACTAAGGGAGAAAAAAGCGGCACAACCTAAGCAAGTGATGCAATGGAGGAAGATTAATAAACCAAATAATGTTCCTCAGCAGAATCTGAATAGGACAGAGTTTAATTCTCAATCACAAAGGAGTCCAAGTGTGGAAAGGAGTCAGTTGAAGTCAGGGGAGCAGGTATCATAGGCTGCGGTTGCTGGACAGCCAATCACAATACCTGGAACGGGATTTACAGGGGAACCTACTATACCAATAAATCAATGAAGTCAAATATAGGTTTTGGAACGTTAGAGGGATGAATGATATAAATAAACAGAAAATAATAAATTCATTCCTGCAGAATAAGGATTTGAGTTTGCTTGGTCTCCTAGAGACAAAAATAAAGAGCAGTAGATTACACAATGCTATTAATAATGTCTGCTTGGGATGGAGTGTGGCAACGAATTGCCATTAACACAAAGGTGGAAGGATCTGGTTTGTTTGGAAAAATGCTCACTTTGATGTATGGATTCTAAAGACGACTGCACAACTCATACATGCTAAAGTTATTGACAGAAGTAATTTATCTCAGTTCCACATTACGTTTGTTTATGCCTTTAATGAGGGAGGAGATAGAAAAGAGTTGTGGGAGGACTTAAGGATTATTGCTGCGCAATGTAATGAGGCCTGGGCTGTAGCGGGAGATTTTAATACAGTCTTACAGCATGACGAGAGGATTGGAGGTAGGACGAAGCAGAAGGATATAGATGATTTTTTGCATTGTCTTGAGGACTGTGACCTGATGGATCTGACTACTACGGGGGCGTTCTATACTTCGAACAACAAGAGAGACCCTGGTCAACGCATATATAGTCGCTTGGATAGATTCCTGGTGAACTTGGCCTGGAGGCAGACTTTCCCTCAAATGAAAGCTCATTTTCATCCTGAGGGTATTTTTGATCATTCTCCTTGTGTTGTTTCATCTGATAATGGAGGTTCTAGGAAGAGGGCAAGCTTCAAGTTCTTTGATATGTGGAGCTACACCAGGACTTCCTAAAGATTGTTGAGGATCAATGGAGGAAGCAGATAAAGGGGACTCATATGTTTAAGGTGGTCAGACGACTGAAGGAACTGAAAGTTCATCTCAAAAATTTAAATGTGACTTGCTTTGCTAATATAGAGCAGCGTGCAGTCATAGCTTCGAGAAATTTGGAGGAAATTCAGATTAAATTGCAGAAGGATGTGATGAATGTGGATCTGATTAATGCTGAAAAGTTAGCTTCAAAAGAAGCCTGGGACTTGAATAATAAAGCCAACGAGTTCTTGAGGCAGAAAGCAAAAGCTACTTTGATCAAAGAGGGAGATGAGAATTCGTCCTATTTCCATAGAGCTATTAAGCAAAGGGTCACGAGGAATAGGGTGGTACAGATTCATGACATGAATGGCAACTTAAAAATTGAGACCAAGGATGTTCAGGAAGCTTTTCTGAAGTATTATGAACAACTGCTAGGCAGTTCAGAGTGTACTGAGCCCGTCAGGAATGACGTGATTCAGATGGGGATGGTTTGTACTGATCAGCATAGAACCATTCTTATGCAGACAGTCAATGACCAGGACATTAAAGATGTCATCTTTTCTATACCTAATGATAAATCTCCCGGACCAGATGGATACACAAGTGGATTTTACAAGGAGGCCTGGGGTGTCATCGGGGAAGACGTTTGTAATGCGATTAAGGATTTCTTCAGGACGGGTAACACTACAAGAGAAGATGCCCCAGGCGTCCACCCAGTGACGTCCGTCAGTGGACGCTATAATGATCCGGGCATCCACAAACGTACGCCTGAAAGCGGAAGCCACGACCAGTCGCCCATTTTCAAAACGGGCGTCCATTGTCGGACGCCACGGGAATTGACGACCGACAATGGACGCCACCCTGGCGTCCGACTGCGGACGCCAGGTCTCCCTGGGTGTCGTCCACAGTCGGACGCCATGTTCCGAGATTTGGCGACCGACTGCGGACGCCACCCGGGGAGACTTTGCGTCCACAGTCGGACGCCATTTCAGCGTCCCCTGGCGTCTGTCATGGCGTCCGTTATTGGACGCTATTTACGCTGCTGCATGACCGTAAACATGCGTTCAATGTTTAGCCAAAACCTGCAAAATAAACCACAACCAACTCTCAACCGACCACAAGTGTCGAGTATCCACAATACCGCAACCACAGTCACTCTCAGTCAACCAAAAGAGTTCATCTCTCGACTCATTTCTGCTGAAACAACATATATAAAAAGATTGAGTATACGGTTTGAAGGTACACAATTCTAAACTAGTTCGAAGATACATAATCCGTATATACAGTTAAAACAACAACAACAACAAACAATCAACTAACTGTGAAGCTAGCTGCAGCACCAGAGTTACCGCCACCCCCGCTGAAGGGGTCTCTGTCGTCTGGAGGGGATGGGGGACGACCTTGGTTGCATTTGTTGAACATGGCCTGAAACATGGCCATCTGTTCCTGCATTTTCTTGATGTTTTCTGCCTGCTCCTTCAGTTGCTCCTTCATTTGCTCCTTGTCCGGATCGGGCTGCTGAGATCCGGCCGGCGTGTACTCCATCTGTGTGGAGGTGCTCAGACGCGATGTGGGAGGTCTGAAGTACATACCGTGTGCATTTCCCACACCGTACACACTTCCTTTCCTGTAACCCTTGACGACCTTGAACCAAGTAGCATTTGGGTCGACTTCCTCAACATCAGGGTCAGCCTCGAGTCTCGCCATCTCCTCTTGGTAGGCGTCCTGCGTACAGAAGAACGATTTCAATTTAAGTTATTATTAGATGAAATTATTGAAGATAGTTATCCACCACCTACAGTCGATTTAGTACTCACCCAGGTCGCCTGATCCTTTTTCGACTTGAAGGTAGTCCCTGTTTCATCAGTCTGTCCATGCATGTCGTAGAATATATCCGCCGCGGTTGGCTCCCTCCCGAGCTCAGCACGCAGCTATTAAATGAGTACGAACGTTAGGCGAATATAAATTATGCAAACGTAGTTTACGATTATTCAAGGAAGAGTACGGTATTAATTAGTAGAAATCATACTCTCTTGACACGAGTGAAAGAAGACTGAGACCCCCGATGATGTGTCGGGTTTGCGTGGCCCTCATGGTCACAGTTCGCCATCTTGTTCCTTCGGCCAATTTCAGACCTCGCCTTAAAGTCTTTCCTATCGTGGTAGGCAATCCATCTCTCCAATGCCTCCCCTAAAATATGACGACCCAATATATTATTTAATACAATGAAAGATTGAAGTTAGATTGTTTATTTGTTAAAATTGATTACTGAAAAAAAAATAACCAACACCTTTAAGGTCCTTCAACGGAGTCCCCCGCATACGTCGTTTATTCATCACATCTGCGAAACGTCGTGTGCACGTTTCATTGTAACGTTCCCAGACCCTTCCATCAAACTCTGAGCCCCAACTAAACTTGAACTATACAGTCACGACAGATTAATAGTTAGTATGAAAAATATTTACAAAGTCCAGATTATAAAATAAACACTCGGTAGCAAAAATAATCCACGTACCTTGAACTGGTTGAACCACCACTCTCGTATCTCAGCCGGTACCTGAGACCAACATGCATACCCTTGCCCTTTGTCGACCATGAAGCTGTTGGTACAGCCCTTGACGACCTCTTTGTGCAGAAACCTGCACCGAGTCGAGAAGACCATATATGTAGTCAATCATACAAAATGTAGTACAAAAATGAATATTTACAAAGGAATA
The DNA here is from genome assembly GCA_958450325.1 of Agrostemma githago. NCBI lineage: Eukaryota > Viridiplantae > Streptophyta > Magnoliopsida > Caryophyllales > Caryophyllaceae > Agrostemma > Agrostemma githago. Next base: position 29,181,071 of record OY288245.1, read on the forward strand.
CTCAACATGTTAGAGGATATTACCATGTGCCTGTTGGTTTGAGAACATACCGCCCCTGTTCGTCCTTCTCCAGTTCCTCCTCTTGCCCCTGTTGCTCCTCCTCCTCCTCATGCTCACCGGTCTGCTCCGGTCCCGTTTCGGGGACAATCTCCTCATCCTCCCGCTGGGTGGTGGACGTGTGAGCAGACCTACTACCCCCACCACGTCTCCTAGTCGATCTACCGCCTGCCATTGTCTTAACCTGCGAAAAAATTAGACAATGTTAAAAACAATTAGCCATGTGAACAACAATTACATTCTATCTTTGTTCAAGTAAAAAATCCTACTATAGTAAACATCAAAATAACTTAACCATGTAAACATGTAAACGTACAACTCTAGTAGTCATTGTCGCTGTCGTTATTTTCTCCCTCCTCATCCTCCTCAGTCTGATCCTCCTCCTCGGTCTCCTCGCCCTCCACTTGGTCGTCCTCTGAATTCTCTTCATCGTGTCCGTCATCCTCGTCAAGGAAGTCCGGAACATCCCTGACCATGTACTCTCCTTGTCCATCATCATCGTCATCCTCAAAATCTTCCTCTGCCCCTTGATTCTGATCTTGTACGGAGAATATGTTCTCTTCAATAGAAGATAAGCGTGTACCAGTTGAAGCAACATCTTCCTGGAACAGAGAACTGTCTATTTGTCCCCGTGGTTTAGTCGTAAAGACTGCCCACCATTGACTTTGATTTCTGTCATTTTTCGTGTAAGGAGAAGGAGCAAAATATACTTGCTTCGCCTGATGCGCGAGTATGAACGGATCGTACGTAGGATATTTCCTTGTGTGATTAACTTCCACAATCTTGTAACGTTCATGCACTCGGGTCCCGTTCACGGAGCTGTCTTTCCACTCACACTTGAATACCACAGCTCTATACCCTCGTTCTTTGCCACCATAACACAACTCAAAAATATCCTCCAAAATACCATAGTACTCATCACCATCAAGAGATGACACACTCACACCAAAATTGCATCTAGCCTTGTTCTTCCCGTAGTTGAATGTGTGAAAATTGAACCCGTTCACCGAGTACCGGTTCCAGGTTTTAACCACTCGCACTGGACCAAATCCCAAACTTCTAACCAAATCATCACGTATGTCTAAGGCAACTACGTGATCCTTGAGCCACTTCGGGAAATGTTCGTCGTGCTTACTCCAAACGTCATCAGGGTTCACGGCAGGGTTCGCAGCGACATATTCAGTTACAAATTGTTTCTCATAAGGCTCTAAGATCTCACAATTCGAAAGTAGGTAAAGGTGCGCTCGGTTGTACTCTTTCTCATCTAGTGTCCTAGAACCCTCAACGGATGAAGTTCCTTCATCGTCCTTCTTTTGAAAAAATTCGGGAATAGTGGGGTCAATGGACACCGAATGTCCTAGGTTCAGGTTCTTGGTTTTTGTTTGCTCATCTTTATCGAAGTAGAGGGAGCAGAAGTTTGCAATCTCTTCTGTCAAATATGCATTACAAATAGAACCTTCTACCCTAGCCTTGTTACCAATTTTCTTCTTCAAATAATTCAGGAACCTAAATAAACAAGTTATATATTTCAGTCAATACAAATTAGTTAAGCTTATTTTTTTTTTAAATGAAGTTACTAAAAGTTACGTACCTTTCAAATGGGTACATCCATCTATACTGGACTGGTCCTCCAACCTTAGCCTCGTAGGGCAAGTGGACAGGTAGATGCTCCATGGAATTAAAGAACGACGGTGGAAAGATCATCTCAAGTTTGCATAGTATCTGCGGAATTTGATCCTCGAGCCGAGACATGTCCTCAATTGATACTGTAGAGGAACACAAATCTCGGAAGAACTGAGATATCTCAGTTATAGAATTCCACACCGTCGGTGGCAGAAGGTGCTTTAGTGACACCGGAAGCAACCTCTCCATAAAAACGTGACAGTCGTGACTCTTTAACCCTTGAAGCTTCAGGTTCTTAAGATCAACACAGCGTTTGAAGTCGGAGGCGTACCCATCAGGGAACTTCAACTTCTCTACCCACTCCAACAACGCCTTTCTCTGAGCCTTGTCAAGTGCGAACAAGGCCCTCGGTTTCGACCCATCCTGTTTTATGTGCAGTTGAGGACGGTGACAGAAATTCTTGACATCTCGCCGGGAGCCTGTAGTGTCACAACTCTTCCCCTCCACATCCATCACCGTGTGAATCAACTGCTCGAAGAAGTTTTTCTCTATGTGCATCACATCTAAATTGTGACGAATTAACAAAGTCCTCCAATATGGTAGTTCGAAGAATATGCTACGTTTAAACCAACCATTTTTCAACTTCTTGAGGTCTTTGAACTCCTGCTCGGTTCCGTCAACAGTAGACGGGTAATCAGAAATCAACTCCCATATTTCATCTCCTGGGAGTCGATCAGGTGCGTCGTCAAGCACCTCCTCACCCTTCTTGAACGCCTTCTTATTCTTTCTATATGGGTGACCTTCTGGTAGTAACTGCCGATGACAGTCAAACCAACTTATTTTACTAGAATTTGGAAGATAAAAAGCTTTGCTCTCACCCATACAACACGGACATGCTTTCTGACCCGCAGTAGACCACCCCGAGAGCATACCGTACGCGGGAAAGTCGTTTATAGTCCACAACAAAGCTGCTTTCAACTGAAAGTTTTGTCTCAGAGAGACATCATAAGTTTCCACCCCTACCTCCCACAGTTGTTTCAGTTCCTCAATAACAGGTTGCAAGTAAACATCCAAATGATTTTTCGGGTTTTTGGGTCCGGGAACAATAAGAGATAGGAAGATGAAAGGTTGCTTCAAACACAACCAAGAAGGTAGGTTGTAAGGTGTGATCATCACTGGCCAGCAAGAGTACGATTTACCAAATTGACCGAACGGTGCAAATCCATCAGTGCACAACCCAAGCCTTACATTTCGGGGTTCTAACGCAAAGTGGGGATGTAGTCTATCAAAACGCTTCCACTCCTCACCATCACTCGGATGACACATCTTCCCTAGTACCCTAATGTCCTCCTTGTGCCACCGCATTTGCTCAGCTATGGTTTTTGTGGCGTACAATTTCTGAAGCCTAGGTGCAATAGGGAAGTACGTAAGCTGACTTATTGGGATTGGTTTCTTACCCCTGACACTACTTTTCCCTTTTCTACCTCTCAAAACAATATCCCCCTCGACCATTTTAAACCTACCCTTACCACATCTCCTACATTCATCAAGCATCGCATCGTCCTTCCAAAATAGCATGCACCCATCTGGACAAGCGTCAATCTTTTGATGCGGGAGTTGAAGTCCCTTCACAACCTTTTTGGTTGTGTAAAATGATCGGGTCATGATATTGTCTTTTGGAATAATTCTCTCGAGCAAGGCAGCAATACCATCGATACAAGCAAAGGGCAGGTTGAACTCACATTTAAGGCTAACTACCATAGACGCGACTTCTAACAAAGTCACATCGCACCCTCCGTATAACGGTTTCTCCGAAGCTTCCAACATGTCGAAAAACGCCTTTGCTCGTGGGTTAGGCTCTTGTGGGTTAGGTGAGTCTTGTGGGTTGGGTGAGTCTCGTGGGCTAGGTGAGTCTCGTGGGTTAGGTGAGTTAAACAAGTTGCACTCCACAACATCAACTATCATACCTCTCAATCCCCCCTCATGTTGATGGTTTTCGGTTCCCTCAGACTGAGATGACTCACCATGACAAATCCAATAATAGTAATCGGGAGAAAAACCACTATAGATGACATGTTCCTTCACTACAAGGACCTCAAGAAATTTTAGGTTCTTGCATTTAGTACACGGACACCTAACCTCCCCCCTCGATGCGTAGTCTACCGACTTTTTAGCGACCTCGACAAATGACTCAACACCCCTCAAAAATTCGACTGTTGGACATCTCTTCTTATCAAGTCTTCCCTCGTACATCCATTTCCGTTCAATTCTCTTCATTTTCTATGTTCAAAAAATATATATAACGTATTAAAGTTTAATTTCCCTACTTTAATTTATAACTTACTAAACGAATATTTAATCACCATTTAACTTAAACTTCATTTCTCTAACTAATACGTCGAAATAAACCCAAATGTCTTATTAATTTAGAATTGACCTTACAAAAATTTAGTAAACCCAATTTTTAATTTGCAAATGTCTTATTAATTATTAATTGACCTTACAAAAATTAGTCACCGAATTTAATCACAATTTAATCCCAATTTATCCTAGAGTATAATTTATGAGATTGTTACATTTGTTGTTTCATGTGGACACTTGTGTAACAAAATAATTAACATGATGAATTTGGATGCAAGCTGATGCGGGTATTATGGGAGGACGGTCCACATCATTGAATAACTTAACTTGACTTTTTTTTTTTTTTTTTTTTTTTTAAAAGTGAAGATCAATATCATTAATAATAAGCCATCCGGCATCTACAAAAGATGTCAAATTGAATTGAATACAAATTTGTGAAAAATAAACAAAGAACATCATTGAGACAAAGATCACTATTAGAATAATGCGCTTCTGCATAGCCTTCTATATATCGCTGTTTATTGACACAGCCTTTCGCGAAGGAATCTATAGATCTGATGAAATAGCCTCCAACATGATGAACTTCCTCTATTTTGACAAATAGTAGACCGAGATCTGACCTCAATTGTATCGCCGTATGTAGGGATTCCATTGCTCTCATGATCTTGCACATAATTCTTGAAATCTAAGCCCTATACTAATGTAAGAGACTGAAACCTCGAAATAAAGGAAAAAAACCTTGAAAACAAGGACAAAACAACTCTCATAAAAGAGAGACTTTTATTGAATAAGATTCGATAACTAGTAATTGAGACTTGAACAATTTTTGGGGCTTACCATCGATTAATAATCGATGGAGGCCCCAGATCGAGGAGAAAAAGTAGGGGTTTTTTTGGGAGAAAGAGAAGGAAAAACTACTTAACTTGACTTATGTGAATGAAGTTTGACTAAATTATTGTCGGAAAATTATTGTATAGGACAGTCTTATACCATATAAAAATAATTCTAACATATAAAAATACTTAATAATTTATTAATATAAATTAACTGTCATTTTATAGAAATGAACCGTTTTACTTGTGAAACCGTCTTATAATTCTGATCATCTACAGACTAACTATTAATGTTATCCGTACAAGTTGTAGATCGGCAACATATGTAGTTAAGAGTAGTTAGTAAACATAGTCTATTCATATATGTAGTTGACTAAATTAAAAACTATAGAGGTCGGCAGTTTTATTATAAATTGATCATCTATAATTCTCTCCTCCCATGATTAGACAAATTTAGAATTTTCAAACATTTTCAAAAAAAAAAATGAAGACTATTTTTCCTTAATAGACAAAAAAAAAATCACATACGATATCATGCCTTAGGTCACACAGAAGCAGCTTAAACAGGTCAAAAAAGGGTCAAATTTTCGGATACAGATATCAAAATTCCGAAAGCGCCGCTAACACCTATTTACAACCCCGATCAGGATAGAAGTGGTTTCGGGAAAATCCGGCATTATTACGACACCTTTTGGTCCGTCTCAAGTCACACAAAACCTCACGGAAGACCCTAGAGGTCATTCTAGCTCAATTCAACCAAATTGATCAAACCCTAGTCAAAATAACGATGGGCATAACTAATCTAACTAAGCGAATTTGGGATAAACTAATCAACCTAATCGAACTTGGCCTAAACTAATCAACCTAATCGAAATGTAGACCTAGACGAAATTAACTAACAAATTATCAATAAATAACGCTAACAATGGAGAATACGAACTAATTATAATGAATAGAAACGAAATAAACAAAGAAAACGTACCAAAATTAGGAATAAAGGATGAAAAATGGGAGAGAAATGGGTCGGCGAGCGTAGAGGGAGAGTGTAGAGAGAGATTTTTTTTAACGAATGAAGGGGGAGAGGGGGGTGAGCGGGTATTTGACGCCACACTCACCCTGCCGGGCGTCCGCTGTCGGACGCCACATGCGGACGCCATATGCTGCTAAATGGCGAGCGACAGCGGACGCCATTTGGGGTAAATGGCGTCCGCCTGTGGATGCCAGTTGTCCTTCATTTTGTCCTCCCAATCTTCAGTCGGACGCCAAGTTTGGCGTCCGACTGTGGACGCCCGTTTGACTTTTCGGACGCCATGTAGGCGTCCGTATGCCCAGGACGCCAAAAAGGTGGACGCCCGGGACAGTTTTTCTTGTAGTGTAACCTCTTAACCCAAATTAATGCTACGACACTGACTCTGATTCATAAATGCGAGCGACCTAAACACGTTAAGCAATTTAGACCCATTGCGTGATGCAATGTGATCTACAAAGCTATCTCAAAACTGTTGTCCAATAGATGAGCAAAAATCCTGTCGGATATCATTGATGAGACTCAGGGGGCTTTCGTTAACAACAGGTCTATCATCGAGAATATATTGATATGTCAAGATGTGGCTCAGGAGTATAATAGGGCTAGGGCTTCTCCCAGAAGCATGTTCAAAATCGATTTGCAGAAAGCTTATGATACGGTGGAATGGAATTTCATTGAAGATCTCCTAATAAAACTGCAATTCCCCCAACACTTTCGATTTCTGCTGATGAAGTGTGTTACCTCACCCAATTTTTCTATCAACATTAATGGTCAATTAATTAGGTATTTTCAAGGAAAAAGAGGATTGAGACAAGGGGACCCCATTTCTCCTCTTATTTTCACCATTTGCATGGAGTATCTAAGTCGATTAATTCAGTATGCAACTCGGAAATGGGATTTCAGGTATCACCCAAAATGCAAACAGTTGAGGCTTACTTATCTCTTTTTTGCAGACGGTCTGTTATGTTCTGCAAAGGGGAGGTGCAATCTGTTATGTTACTTGTGAGATCCCTTTCATCTTTCTCTAAAGCTTCTGGTCTCAAGGTAAACAATTCGAAATCGGCTATATACTTCAATGGAATGAAAAGGGAGCACAATGAAGGTATAATCCAAGCAACAGGTTTTAGTGAAGGTCGCATCCCATTCAACTACCTGGGGATTCCCATTCAAACCAGAAAACTGAATAAAGAGGAATGCTCAAAAGTGGCTGAAAAAATGGTTACTAGAATAAGAAGTTTGGAAGCAAGAAAACTCTCATATGCAGGGAGAATTGTGCTTATCAATTCGGTTCTTAACACCCTCTATAATTATTGGGCAAACATCTTCATCTTTCCTAAAGGGGTTATCAAGAGGATAGAATCGATTTGTAGGAATTATCTATGGGAGGGCAGTCCAGAGTATAAACGGAGTCCTCTTGTCTCTTGGGACACGGTGACCAGACCGAAGAATGAGGGCGGACTAGGCATAAAACGGGCTGATAACTGGAATTTCGCAGCTATTGGGAAACTGGTGAACTGGGTTTACAGTAAAAGCAAAAGACTATGGGTTAAATGGATCAACCATAATTATCTTAAGGGCAAAAAGTGGCACGATTACATGCCTCAAAACGATGTTGCTTGGACATGGAGAACAATTTGTAAAGCAAAGGAAAGACTTAAGGCAGGCTACGTGAATGATGTTTGGAATCAAGATAATGGAGACTACACTATAGCAAGGGGATATGGTGGCTCACAGGTAACAGCCCGAAGATACATTGGAGCAATCTTGTGTGGAATCAGTGGAATTTACCCAAGCATTCCGCTGTTTCGTGGATTATTCTCAATGGGGGGCTGAATACAAAGGAGAAAATGTTCAGATTAGGATGCTGTGAAGATGATTTGTGCTGCATTTGTGGTACGGAGACTGAAACGACCAATCACTTGATGAGTGATTGCGAATTTAGCAGGAGAGTGAGAACAGGCATTGAAGATTGGGTAGGTATTAAGCTACCTGAACCGCCGGAGTACAGGACTGTGGACGGCAGAGCCGGGTACATTCAGGCTACTGTTATGGTAGCTACATTGTACACAATCTGGATGAAAAGGAATAAGGCAAGAATGGAAAGTTTTATTCAACCACCGGAGATTGTTATTAAGGAGATTAAAGTGTGGTTAAGACTAGACTTGAAAATATTGCTAGCAAAGATAAGATCCATTGTAATGCGATAACGATATCAATAACCTCATTGGGGCCATCTAGGTCGATTATGGGGTTATTGACTTGTACTCTTTTTTCGTATGTGAATGATACACGAGTAACATTTCATCAAAAAAAGAAATTAGTCAAAAGAGAAGATATGTTTTTCGGAAGAAGGTTCTAAACTATAGAGCTAAACTAGTCGAACAAACAAATGAAATCAATACGATAAAAAGAACTACGGTCAAGATCAACGAGGTAGTCTCAAGGGAGTTATCGGAGTTCACAAACGAGTCGATTACGGTCGGTAATTAGGAAGATAAAGGATCTCTCTCGAGTTTCTATCTACCCGGGACGGTCCTAATAACGGGCTCTCGCACTTATTATTAGGTCGACCTACCCCAAAGAAAGCTCGGCGAAATATAATTCACCTATCGCGGCCAAGACAAGTAAATCACACAAAAATGACAATCAATGGAGAACACCAACAATAAGTCGACAAGATAATAAACCCAAAATAAAACCCATAATCGAGACAAACCAAGTCTACCTCGACCATAGAAATTAACTAATCAAACATGATTAAAACCAAATTAATTAAACTACCCACTACTCTAATCATAATATTAAACATGAATAACTAATAAAAATGGAAACTTTAAACTAATTAAGCAATAAAATTAACTTAAACTAATAAATAATATAAAGATGAACAATAATGAAAAAGAGAAGAGATTGTACCAAACTTAAAGGAGAATTGTATAAATGAAAAAGAATACTAGTGTCGGAGATTAACCCAAGTAATAATGACTAATGTAATCTAGATTAAGACTAATAAAATGAAGAATTAAGAGGACATCCTAATGCTACACTACTCCTGCCTACGGACTGCTGCTGCTGTGTTACTTCTACTCTCAATCTCTCTCCTCTCTCCCTAACTATTCTAACCTACCGACTCCATTTCTTTTTTATCCAATCAGCCCCCTTTCTTCCTAATCCACTCCCCTCCAGCTGTCCAACCAACAGCCCAATTCTTCCCTTTCAATAATGGGTCGGCTGTCAATCTCTATTTGGTGTTTTAGGTCTGATCTTCCCCTTGATCCAATAGCTGCTGCCTTGTAGCATGATTATGACCCATGATATAGCGGAATTGAGTCTCTCTTCCTTCTACAAACTTGTAGGTCTCGAACTTAGCTTTCTGACGCATCTTGAATCACTTAATTCAGATGTCGTATGAGTGAGATATCGTCATTTTAAGACAGTCCGATTAAGTAGGTCTTTGACTTTTGCTTGATCCGCTTTGTTCGTTGACCCGGTTTTGACTTGTTAACCTGTCTTAATTTGACCCACCTTAGTCCGTTTAATTCACTTGAACTCACACGAAATGGTACCTACAAAATACAAACAAGACAAAGCAGTACCAAATCCTCGGATAATAACATTTATTACGATAATTATTATTAAGACGATAATTAATACTTTCTATCATATAATAACCTATACTGAACTATAACATCAATTAAGCACACAAAATCGACCCAAATAAGTAAATAACTATGTGTAAAATAAGGATTAAAATGACGTTTATCATTAGACTACAATGAGAACCACTCAGATGGTCGCGATTTAACCTACTCAGAATTTCCCAACCGCTACGTATGGCACAGCCACGACAAGGAATGGGTTCCGAGGAAGATGGGATTCACAATTAGGAGAATGTTCCACATGTCACCAACTGGTGGGGAGAGGTACTACATGAGAACACTACTCAACTTTGTTAAAGGTCTCACGTCGTACGAGGACATTAGAACAGTTAACGGTGTCGTACATCCAACTTTCAAGGATGCTTGCTATGCACTCGGTTTACTCGGGGACGACACTGAATACATTGCTGCAATTGAAGAAGCGAGTTATTGGGGATTTGGCGGTTTCCTACGCAATCTCTTTGCAACACTTCTGCATTCAAAGAGTCTTATCAGACCAGAACATGTTTGGGATAAGACGTGGCATTTCCTCGCTCACTGAAGATATTCAACACATGAGGCGCAAACAACTTAGAAACCATGGTAATTAACATGTAATACCCCTCCCAATGGCGGTTAGACACTTATTCATCCAATTGACCTTTTACGTCTTACGGTCATTTAACTGTTATATTTTTGTAGATTTGATAATGACTGAGTCCGAGCTAAAGAGCTATGCTTTGTCTGAGATCGAGCAGTCATTGTTACGGAATGGTAGTACCCTCAAGAATTTCGATACAATGCTGTTTCCTGATTTTGAAGTTGCTGCGCTCCACAACAATAGGTTAATTTCAGATGAACGATCGGACGATCGGGAGGAACAAACGCGTATACATGAAACATGTGTAGCATCGTTGACAGTGGAACAGAAATCTGAATATGATCAAATAATGTGTGCTGTTAATGCAGGAAATGGCGGCCTATTTTTCCTTTACGGTTACAGAGGAACAGGAAAGACATTCGTTTGGAGAACCCTGTGCGCCGCTATAAGGAAGGACGACAATATTGTACTTCCTGTTGCGTCCAGCGGTATCGATGCGACACTTATGCCGGGTGGTCGTACAGCTTACTCGAGATTTAATATTTCAATCAATATGGACGAGGCGTCCACGTGCCATGGAATAAAACTAGGCAGTGACTTAGCGAAGCTCATACTACACACAAAATTAATTATATGGGACGAAGCACCCATGATGCACCGTCATTGTTTTGAGGCATTAGATCGTAGCCTCCATGACATAGAGAGGTTCACAACAGATGGCGATTCGGAACAACCGTTCGGTGGTAAAGTTGTTGTTTTAAGCGGAGATTTTAGACAGATTCTACCCGTCGTGCCTAAAGGTAGCCGTCCTGACATAGTGTGGGCATCGATATGCTCATCCCCCCCTTTGGCGATACTGGAAGGTAAAATAGAATGTTAATACTTACAGTCGTTGTAAAGCAGTATTACTCTGAACTATATCAAGCATGTCGTAGTAGCTGTCTGAATGCTACTGTATTGAATTATGTGACTTCAACATATGTATATGTGTAGTCGTACACAAGTTTGTTCCATCCAGGTAGTCATTCAAACTTTTACATTTGTTCGAGATATGCAGGTACTTGAGTTGATGAGGAACATGAGACTTAAGGTTGGCCGAGATGAAATTGAAATTGCAGAGCTGGACTTATTCTCGAAGTGGATCTTGGAAGTAGGGAATGGTGTCACAGGGGGACCAAATGACAGAACCGTAGATATTAATTTGCCCGATGATATTCTCATTGTCGACGATGGCAACCCGCTCCAAGCGGTTGTGCGTACAATTTTCCCAGAAATTCAATCCAAGTTCAGGGACACTGAATTCTTTCAGGACCGAGCGATTTTAGCATCCACCCACGATGTCATAGAGGAGATTAATGACCACGTGATGTCTCTTCTACCTGGCGATGAGAGAATCTACCTAAGTTCGGACGAAATTAGTAAGGACGAAACAAGCCCGATTGTTCACCAGATCTACTCTCCTGAGTTTCTTAATACAGTGAGGTCATCCGGACTGCCTAATCATCAGTTAACGCTTAAGGTTGGATGCATTGTCGTGCTATTAAGGAACATAGACCAAGCGAATGGGCTTTGTAATGGGACTCGATTGGTTGTTACGGAATTGGGTGATCGAGTCATTTCCGCCACTGTTATATCTGGATCCACTAAAGGAATAAAGGTTTTCATCCCAAGACTTATCGTAACTCCGTCCGATTAGACCAAATTTTCGATAAAGTTCGAGAGACGCCAGTTTCCAGTCGCTGTTTGTTATGCTATGACTATTAACAAAAGTCGGGGCCAGTCTTTGATGCATGTCGGTTTATATTTACCTCGCCCCGTATTCACGCACGGGCAGCTTTACGTAGCTCTTTCTCGAGTTACCAGTAGACGAGGATTGAAAATTATGATTCCCTTAGCGGAGACGGCTGTGGACAACGATGGACGTAGTACTACAAACGTCGTCTACAAAGAGATAATCAGTTGAGTAAAGTAGTATTCTTTCTTTCCATGGAGGTAGAATTTAAATGACGTGCAGTAGTGTCTCACATCTACACACATTTTGCAGAACAATTTCGGGAAACAAATTACTTTGTTGTTTTGCAAATTAGACACATTTGTGCGTACATTTTTAGTTGCACGTTACTTTACGTGGATTTCTTTTTAATGGTACTACGAACTTGAACAACTTACTACTCCCTCCTATCGTGCCGTCACTGAAATGTGACCCTTTTTTTTACATACAGCTCACAATTGGCATAAAGTGTTGCAGTGCCGAACAACTGAATAGCAAACTAATTATGGCACCGTAACAGAGCAATCTCACATTACACTATTACGGTAATCTACCGTACCCGAACAATATCCAGTTGAGTAATTAACGGCGAAACAGTCGTTTCATCATGATATACTAAAATCATGCAGTAATGGGCAAACCGCATATTATATAATAGAAATGCCCAAAATATAACGTACTTCACGAATAGTTCTTGAGTAAGTGTTATAAGAATAACGTTGACTATAACATCGAGACTAATGTTCACTAGGAACGTCTGCTTGCAGTTAGACACTCAGTTTTATTACCAGTGAACATCACTTAAGAAAACACAGACGCAACTGCTTGCTTCAATGTCCTTGAGTACAGGTAAATACGTTATGGTCAAATTATCACTTAACACTAAATTCACACATGAACTCAACTTCTACCGAACTATTGATTTCGGGTCACCAGCGAATAGTGCAGTCCATAATTTTACCCCCTACGTAGTACTTATACACGATGGATTTATTCTTAAAGTGAAACTTGCCCCACTTAAGAAGTACTTATGGACTACACATGTGAACTGAAGGTGTCCACTAATGTTTACCTTAGAAGTAATGAAATTTAACCTCGGAAATTGGTTCACAGCACTTACGTTAAAGAAACCAGTGACCTTTCGAAGCTTTACTAATTGTTCCTTCAAGAAACCTGAATACATAATGATGCAATATGATAACATCCAAAATAACTAAATTACTTGGCATACATTACACCCATATATGGTGTTTGTTGCTGATTACCGGAAGATGTGTCCACAGACTTGGACGGAAAGTACTAACGTTCATTATTTTAATATTATAAACAACAACCACCGACAAACCAACAGGAAAAAATATCCAAGCAAACCACTAAGGAACATGATAATAAACTGCTTACATATAGTCCGATGATGGAGTACCAACTGCTGCTACCAACCGCATACCTGACAGCCCACTATAGAACCACTTCTACAACTCCTCCTGTAGAACCTTGCGTACTCCTTTGCTAGCAGTGTCATCACACAAGCGTACGTCGAAGATGTATCTTTGTCAGCATCATCGCACCCATTAAGTTGGTCCTCAATTGGCACCGTCCTGTAAGCTGTCATCCTCCTCAAGTACAGAACATCTTCTTCAGTTGCAACCCAGGCATGGGGACCAGCTGTTGAGTCAGGCTGACTCTCTTAATTGGCCTTCCCTTTCGCGGCCCTCTCAAATGCCCTTTGAAGCTTGAACGCACTCCTGAAATGTCGCAAATCAGACTCAAACTCCAGAACTATGGATCTCATGAAACTCTTAGTCTGACCATTATATATTGGTCGGAATTGCCTTATCATGTACCCGAGACGTCTCAGTTCATCTCTTACACAACTAAAACTCCTTCCAGTTACATTATTGCCTTGCGTCTCATAAGGCAAATTATGCATAATTATCATGGAAGGGTAGGAATACTTAGTAGACATTTCAGTGTTCTAATTTTTGAAGGTTTTCAATAGGCTCTGGTGATGTGGTAAACGAAGGTAAAACTCTCTTTATAGAGGGTAAAATCCTAGCATGCAATTGACAAGTGGTGGTTGGTTTGACAGCTGTAAATATTTGCAGATTTAAACAGTAAAAAGCTAGGCAATTTCATCAACACTTTGAAGAAACCAGATTTCCTTCGGTCAAATCTCAATATATCTTTATTGACATGTATGGTGCTATGGTAACTGATGCAAGCAATATAGCAAATCACTACAGTCATCTTAAAGGTTAAATGTCCCGAAAATTACCTTTTCAAGACGCACTCCATCCCATATGTTCCTCTATTCTTCTACCTGCCATCAATTCCCGTCGAAATTCATCCGAAATCACTATTCAGCCATTTGTCTACTCAACCCAGCATTCGAATATCTAAGGCAATTCAATTAGGGGAGAGGCATATTGTTTCGTCACGTGTGCGAAGGGAATCAATTTGTAACAGCCCTAAATTTTCACAACCAAAATAATAAACCAAAAACGGAAAACTCAAAGCTGTTACCCCACACATGGCTTACCGAGCCAAGTGCAAGGAAAAGGATAAATAAAATAGAAATTTGATAGCTAATTAAATTGGAAACGTTGCAGCGGAAGTCTTAAGTCTTACAAAATCCAAAACGGTTTAAAACAATAGCAAACCAATAAATCCAATAATAATGTAAATAGTTTGTAGTCAGAGTTAAATTATTAAAGTTCTTCCTCGCTCAGCATAACCCGATCCCAGAATGCACCCATGCAGTAAATCAAGTGTACCTATCAACTGTACCCAAAAACACAAATAGGTACAGGTTCCAGCGGGGGAACGACCCAAAACAAAAGGACGTCAGCAAAGTTGAGTAAAAGTGTAATAATGTAATAATTCGTGAAATAATAATAATAATAATAATAATAATAATAATAATAATAATAATAATAATAATAATAATAATAATAATAATAATAATAATAATAATAATAATAATAATAATAATAATATTAACAAACTGAGATCAGAAATAAAACCATTGTTTAAATACCAGAATACCATAAAAATAATAGTCAAAATCAAACCAACCAAAAAATATTTTTTTTTTCGCAACCTGTGTGCCAAGATCCTACCCTTGCACGGTCTAGAGGTAACAACCTGTGCTTAGCTAGACTCATAAAAGTGCGCACCTCTCACATTTGGACAGCCAGTAGGATGAAACTGCCAAAGGAGAAAGTCTAACTCCCTAGCGAGTGAAGGCCGGACAATCCTCACTCAAAAATAGTTTCGGGACAAAGTCTCAGGAACGTCTTAGACGCACCTTAAAACCGTCTAGACCAACAGAACTCCCAGAGTCTGTTATAAGTTACTAAAAATTTTACCAAAATAGTACCCATATGTGAGTCGTGTCACAAAGTTCAATATCCAAGCATTACGAGTATTATAGAAATATTAACGATCGACAAAATAATTTACAAAACCGTTATAAAAATATATTTTGATCCGAACATGCTCTTTACTTAAAAGTGAAAAGGGTAAAACGTCCTTACCTCTCAAGCGGATAAAACTCAGCTATTATTAATCCAAGAACTCTTTCTCCTCGAACCCACAAGCTACAATAATATAAATATAATTCAATAACTCAACCAATAGTGTTAAAACGACCCAAACTTATATCCCAACTCCCTAATATAGGCTCGTCCTATCTCTCGTCCAAAATTCTATTCCAAATTTAAACATCCACCATATTAATTAATATACACTTGGTCTATCCCAATATAACCGTTTAGAATCCAAGAAATCCCGTTCCACCAAATTCTCATCTCGTACTCTAAAACTCAATACACATGCCAATACTAATGAACAACAATAACTTTCCATCAATTTCACCCATTGTCATCCTCTTTGTCCCATAGAAAGTCTTAGTCAACTTAAACAACCAACAATGATACTAATGACTTTAATTAACGGCTAATCATACGACACACAAATCATAACACTAAAATACCAACTTCACTTCGGTACAATTGACAATCAATCGACTCATACGAACAGGTATTTCGATCCCAAACCCACAATTAGCCATTTGTTTCTTCTAGAAATAAATCATACGGACAGGCTAGTATATAAATTGCATAACGTAAATTCTGTTCTTAAACCCATATCCGGAATACAACGACTTACTCATACTTACCCTGAAATTTCAACCCGATTCCTCAATTCATAGATACTATATTTCTTGGTTCTAAAATTTCACACAAGAAACCAGAATTGAACTAAAATTAAGCATTGACCAAGACTAAAATTGAGATAGAAACTTACAATTGGGAGAGGGCAAAAGAGAGAGAAGGAATCGATATGCTGTGAGTCGAAATGGAAAAGCACGACGGAAAAAGCAACGGGGAAAGAGCAACGGCGGCAAAACAGATGGAAAGGAGGACAATGTGTGTATTGTGTATATAATTGTGAAAATTGTGAGGAGAGTTGTAGGTGTACGTGGGTTTTATAAAAAAAAATGATTAGGTTTCCTTTTTTTTCTTATTTGTATTTGACCCAAATTTCAACCCGATACAAAGACGGTTTATAAAAAGAACGTTTCACTTTAAGAAAATCAAAACCGATTTATTATAAGACGGACCAAAATACTTTAATTTTATAAAGACCTCGAAAATATTTTTTTCCAACTTAAAAACCCGATTTAAATAATTTAGAAAAGTAACGTCTTATAATTGACTCGGAAAATAACGGGGTGTTACAGAGGACCTTGGCACACAGGTTGCGAAAAAAAATATATATATTTTGGTTGGTTTGATTTTGACTATTATTTTTATGGTATTCTGGTATTTAAACAATGGTCTTATTTCTGATCTCAGTTTGTTAATATTATTATTTTTATTATTATTATTATTATTTCACGAATTATTACATTATTATACTTTTACTCAGCTTTGCTGACGTTCTTTTGTTTTGGGTCGTTCCCCCGCTGGAACCTGTACCTATTTGTGTTTTTGGGTACAGTTGATAGGTACACTTGATTTGCTGCATGGGTGCATTCTGGGATCGGGTTATGCTGAGCGAGGAAGAAATTTAATAATTTAACTCTGACTAAAAACTATTTACATTATTATTGGATTTATTGGTTTGCTATTGTTTTAAACCGTTTTGGATTTTGTAAGACTTAAGACTTCCGCTGCAACGTTTCCAATTTAATTAGCTATCAAATTTCTATTTTATTTATCCTTTTCCTTGCACTTGGCTCGGTAAGCCATGTGTGGAGTAACAACTTTGAGTTTTCCGTTTTTGGTTTATTATTTTGGTTGTGAAAATTTAGGGCTGTTACAGTTGGTATCAGAGCAATAGGTTTTCCAAAATGTTTTGCAAAATTTGAAATGGTTTAAAAAAAAAAACTTTTACTTTTATAAAAAAAGAAAAAAAAAAGAAAAAAAAAAGTGTTGGGTGGTTTGGATGCATTGCATACGCATGATTTATATATTCATACTTGTATATATATATATATATATATATATATATATATATAAGATAATATGTTGTGCTATTACCCTTACCTGTGAATGCTACTTATGTTATTATTTGTGATATTATTAGTGATAGAACGATTTTATGTCAATATTTAATAGAATCTTGTTTATATATATATAGTAATCATGCCTCCACGAAGGGAGAATGAAAACAACAATATTGATATGACTGCTATGGTGACGCAACTTATAGCTCAGAACGCAGTCCTTGTCGAAGCTGTGCAACAAATGACTACGGTTGCGTGGAATATGAATGAGAGGGTTGAGAACGAAAATGATCCTACACCTACTGTTGCTGGGATGTCTGAAGCGGTACAGAAGAAGAGGCCGCCATCTTTTACTGGGAAAGGGGATCCTACTGAGCTAGATAACTGGATTAGGGAGATGGAGAAAATTTTCTTGGTTGTTGGGTGCCCACATGAGTTTCAAGCTAGGATCGCTGTTCTCTATTTGAAGGAGGAAGCAGATATCTGGTGGCAGACTGTGAAAGATGATTTCATGAAACCTAAGAGGGTGAGAAATGCTAATGGTACTGTCGTACTTCATGATAAAGACTGGGATGACCTTAAAGACTTGCTCGAGGAAGAATTTTTCCCCGACCATGTGAAGAATCAAAAATTGGCTGAATTTGGGGATCTAAAGCAGACATATGAGATGAGTGTGAAGGATTTCTATAACAAATTCATTGAACTCAGCAGATTTGCTACGGAGTTGGTGCCGACTGAGCGAATTAAAGCGTCAAGGTTTGAGGACAAGTTAAATTGGAAGATTAAGGGTAGGTTTGCTGGGGAGACCTTCACTTCATTGAGGGATATTTATGATAGAGCTGTGAACATTGAGAGGAGTAACCAGAAAATGGAGGCTGAGTTGGGAACTAGTGTGACCAAAAAGAGGGAGTATCAGGGGAGTCAATCTGACACCGCAGCTAAGAGAGGAAATTTTCATAATAATAACAACCCTCAGAATAAGTCCCGATCTTTTGGCGGGATTGTGAAAGAAGAAGGGAATAACTGGAATGGTAAAAGTCAGGGGACAGGGCAAGTTTTTACCAGACACTATTACTGCAAGATATGCAAAGGAGATCACCCAGGAGTTGACTGTCAGGGAAATAGGGTGACATGCCACTGGTGTGGAAAATTGGGACACCGTGAGTTTGAATGTACTAATAAGAAGGCAGGGAGACCCCGTAGTGCACCATCTGCTAGTGTGAGTGTGAATCAGGGTAACCGATTTCAGGGTCAGGGAAGAACTCAGAGTTATGGTGGGTCTGCATCTAATAACACTTATAAGAACCCAACTCCGACTCAGGGCAACACTACAGCAGCTAGTAAGCCCGCAGGGCAAGTGAATGGGGCACAGAGTACTAAGAAGCCCACTGGGAAGCTCTATGTCATGAATAGAGAAGAAGCAGAAAATACAGACATCGTTTCGGGTAACTTTCTTGTGAATTCTATTCCAGCTCATGTTCTGTTTGATTCTGGTGCATCTCACTCTTTTATTTCAATTAAGTTTGTGGATAAAATGAATGTTGAATCTAGTGAAATTGTGGATTATGATTTTGCTATGCCATCTGGGGACTTAGTGAACTGTAAAAGAATTTTTAGGGATGTTTATGTGTTTATTGGTGATCATGATTTTAAGGCAAACCTGATAGAATTTCCGTTACCTCACTTTGATGTGATTTTGGGGATGGATTGGCTCGGTTCTCATCGGGCTAACATTGATTGTGCACAGAGTAAAGTTTCCTTGAGAGGGCCTAAAAATGTGAGAGTATCTTATAGGGGTCATGTAAAGGGTCCTAGAGTGAAACTTATTTCTGCTATGAAAGTGAAAAAGCATTTATCTAGGGGAGCTGAGTTGATTTTGTGTCATATAAGGGATTTGAGGGTTGAATATCCTGACTTGAATGATGTTCCAGTAGTGAGTGAGTTTGTTGATGTGTTTCCTGAGGAAATACCTAGGATGCCACCTGCTAGAGAAGTTGAGTTTAAGATCGACCTAGTGCCAGGAACGGGTCCAATTGCTAAATCACCTTACCGAATGGCACCGTTAGAAATGCAAGAGCTTAAGAAACAATTAGATGAATTGATGGAGAAAGGGTATATTAGGCCTAGTGTGTCGCCTTGGGGTGCCCCTGTTTTATTTGTGAAAAAGAAAGATGGAACTTTGAGGTTGTGTATTGATTATCGGGAATTGAACCAAGTTACTATCAAGAATAGGTACCCTTTACCTAGGATTGATGATTTGTTTGACCAGTTGAAGGGAGCTTCTGTTTTCTCTAAAATAGACTTGCGATCTGGGTACCATCAATTGAAGATAGCACCTGAGGATGTACCTAAGACTGCATTTTCCACTAGATATGGCCATTATGAGTTTACTGTGATGCCTTTTGGGTTGACTAATGCACCTGCTGTGTTTATGGACTTGATGAATCGAACTTTTAGGACTTACCTAGATAAGTTTGTTGTGGTGTTCATTGATGACATATTGATTTATTCGAGGAGTGAGGATGAGCATGAGGAACATTTGCGTATTGTCCTGGGTATCTTAAGAGAAAAACAATTGTATGCCAAATTTTCGAAATGTGAGTTCTGGTTGGATCAAGTAGCTTTTCTGGGGCATATTATATCTAAGGATGGGGTATCAGTGGATCCTGCTAAGATTAAAGCTGTTAAGGAGTGGCCTAGACCGAAATCTGTGACTGAAATTCGTAGCTTTTTGGGTTTAGCTGGTTACTATAGGAGATTTGTGAAGGATTTTTCTAAAATAGCTAGACCAATGACTACACTGATGAGGAAAGCCACAAAATTTCATTGGGATGAGGGATGTGAGGAGTCGTTTCAGATTTTGAAGGAGAAGTTGACCACTGCTCCGGTGTTAGCCTTACCGGATGGAAATGAAGCTTATGAAGTTTATACTGATGCATCTAAGAATGGGTTAGGTTGTGTTCTTATGCAGAATAGAAGAGTGATTGCCTATGCTTCTAGGCAGTTGAAACCTTATGAAGAAAATTATCCCACTCATGATTTAGAATTAGCAGCCGTTGTCTTTGCATTGAAGATTTGGAGACATTATTTATTTGGTGTACCCTTTAAGGTTTTCTCTGATCACAAAAGCTTAAAATATATATTCACTCAAAAGGAGCTTAATATGAGACAGAGGAGGTGGTTAGAGTTGATTAAGGACTACGAGGTCGAGATTCAGTATCATGAAGGAAATGCTAATGTGGTGGCCGATGCCTTAAGTAGGAAATCTCTCCATACGATACAGTTAGTGATGACCCGTGATAAGCTGAGGGAAGAGTTTGTGAACTTTGCTATCCAAATGGCGAAGCCTGGAACCCCGTCTAATGTGTTATCTGTCGAGAGTGATTTGATAGGGGAGATTAGAGAATTGCAGGTTGGTGATAAGTATTTGCAGGATAAGTTAGTGAATAAGCCTACTTTGTTCAGGCGCGATGAGAGTGGATTGATTAAGGTTCATGATAGAGTGTGTGTGCCTAACCACTGGGAGATAAAGGAAAGAATAATGACTGAAGCACATGCAACACCGTATTCTGTTCACCCCGGGGGTGATAAAATGTATGCGGACTTGAAGTTAGCATTTTGGTGGTCCGGTATGAAGAAACATATTGCAGATTTTGTGTCTCGATGCTTGATATGTCAGAAGGTTAAGAGTGAACACAGGAGACCCCAGGGGAAGTTGCAACCTTTAGAAGTTCCCGAGTGGAAGTGGAGTTCAATCTCCATGGATTTTGTAGCTGGTTTGCCAAGGTCACAGAAAGGTAATAATATGATTTGGGTGATAATTGATAGACTGACTAAGTGTGCACATTTTATTCCAATGAAAGATACCTGGAAGAAGAAGCAGCTTGCTGATGCTTATGTACATCATGTGGTAAGACTTCATGGAGTTCCTAAGGATATTGTGTCAGATAGGGATGCCAGATTTGTTTCAATATTTTGGGAGAAACTTCAGACAGCTTTGGGAACCAAACTTAATATGAGCACAACATTTCATCCAGCTACCGATGGGCAGACTGAAAGAACAAATCAAATACTTGAGGACATGTTGCGAGCTTGTATCTTACAATTTCAGGGAAGCTGGGAGGATAAGTTAGATCTGATTGAGTTCTCTTATAATAACAGTTATCAGGCTACAATTCAGATGGCACCATTTGAGGCGTTGTACGGACGCAAATGTAGAAGTCCGGTATGTTGGGGTGATATTAGTGAGCATGTAATTCTAGGTCCTCAGATGATCACTGAAATGGTTGAGAGTGTTAGGATTATACAGGACAGGATGAAGGCAGCTTAAGACCGTCAGAAGAGCTATGCAGATAAGACCCGTAGCCACGTGGAATTTGAGGTTGGTGAAAAAGTTCTTTTGCGTGTCTCGCCTAATAAAGGAGTAATGCGGTTCGGTAAGAAGGGCAAATTAAGCCCAAAGTTTATTGGTCCGTATGAAATTTTGGAGCATATTGGCGAGGTGACTTATCGACTTGATTTACCAGCTGATCTAGAACGAGTGCATAATGTATTCCATGTTTCTCAGCTAAGGAAATACATCAGTGATCCATCACATGTGTTAGACCCGGAGACTATTGAGCTTGATGAGACTATGACTTACGAGGAGACTCCTATTCAGATTTTGGATAGTAAGGTGCGTAAGACCCGTAGAGCTGAAACAAGAATGGTCAAAGTTTTGTGGAATAATAACAATGTGGAGGAGGCTACTTGGGAAGTTGAGTCAGCCATGAAAGAAAAATACCCTCATCTTTTTGCCTAAGGTAAATTTTCGTGCTTCGTGGACGAAGCTTTATTTTAAGGGGGATAGAAAATATGCATGACTACCTTATTTACTACTTTATTTTTGTGTTGGATTAACTTTATCGTGTGATTTCATGTTATTATTGCTTATTGGTTACAAATATGAATCTATTGGTTATTGTTGGTTATGGTTGGATATTGGTTTTTCTATTGGTTATTATTCTCGAAATATTTGTTTACTCATATTGGTGGTTTACTTGTGAAATTTCAAAACTTTGAAAATATTTATTTATTTTACCCGACATGCTCTTAGCTTTCTAAGTGACATTTTTGAGGATTGTGAGAATTTTGTGGGTTAGAACTCTAGCATTATTTTGTGGATTTAGGTGACCTTAGTGGAATTAGAGATAGTGAAGTTGTGTTGCTTTGGATTTGAGGAATTAGAGTCTTTTTGAATTTTGAGGATTTAGAATGTGAGCCATCTCAGAGGTTGTGTGTTGTTTTGACGGAGTTAGGCATATATGGAGTAAATGGTTTATTTTGGATATGTATGAAGAACTTTGGGTTATTTTGGATATATGGAGTGAAAAGTCATTTTTGGACACATATGAGTAATGTGAGACTTTGTTTTGAGGATGCGTTTAAACTTCGAGGACGAAGTTTTGTTTTAAGGAGGGAAGTCTGTAACACCCCGTTATTTTCCAAGTCAATTATAAGACGTTACTTTTCTAAATTATTTAAATCGGGTTTTTAAGTTGGAAAAAAATATTTTCGAGGTCTTTATAAAATTAAAGTATTTTGGTCCGTCTTATAATAAATCTGTTTTGATTTTCTTAAAGTGAAACGTTCTTTTTATAAACAGTCTTTGTATCGGGTTGAAATTTGGGTCAAATACAAATAAGAAAAAAAAAAGGAAACCTAATCATCTATATAAAACTATAAAAAGCCATCCCCTCATAGTTACTTAATCTAACTTGCTTCAAGAGATCGACATGTGGCAGCCAAGTGCCAGCTCACCAAGCTTATTCCCTAACTAATCTACCCCTAACTAATCTAACTAATCTGCTTTGTCTTAACTAATCTACCCCTGTTCTTGCTCCCCTCTTCACCTCGAGAAAGCATCTTCCCATTTATTCCTTCATTAAGCCTCCCCTCCATTAAAGCTCCTTGCAGTAGCATCTTCCCATTTATTCCTCCATTAAACCTCCCCTCCATTAAAGCTCCTTGCAGTTACAATGGCATCCAATGACCTCAAGTTATTTGAGACTATTTATACCTCCCAAGTACATTCATATATGACAAAATCACGCCCTCACGCCCTCCCTTGCATTCCTCTTTTCGCCCCTCTGCAGCTTAGGCGCCGCCTTGCTCAAAAAGTTGCGGCCAGCGGCGTTCGTCGTCATCGGTAAGTAGTTGTACTACATCCTCAGTTGATCTATAAATTTTTTCAGGTTTTTTGGGACTGCTTTCTCTGCTGTTGCTGTTCTATTTGACTGATATCTTTTTTTTTGGGCTGTTCATTTTCATTGATTTCTCCGCTTATTCGATTCACTATGATTGATTCCTGATTTCCGGCCCGCTCAGTTTGATTCATTTCACGATTTCTTTCGTTCAATTGGATTGATTCCTGAGATTCTTAGCTTCGTCTGTTGTTCAATTTGACTGCTCTGTGATTTTCTGATGTTTAATTTGGATGATGCCAGAACTTAGAAGCTAGAAAAGCGATCAGTTCTTCCGTAATTCAGGCATATCTCGAGTATTTCTTCCCGTATTTGATAACTGATTAGTAAGTTGATGATTCGTTTGGTAGAATCGAATTTTGCGCATTTGTGCTTGATCCTGAAAGTTTCATATTTGGATGATGTTAGAAGCTACAAAATCAATTGTTCTTCCGTAATTCAGGCATATTTCGAGTATTTCCTGAATATTGCTGCTTTTTTTTGGGGTGCTTCGATATCGATAACTTACCGTACTTCATAATTGACGCGTAATTTGATGATTAGTTTGGTAGACTCGATTTCTGCGCATTTGTGCTTAATCCTGAAAGTTTTAGTTAGATTCCCCGCCATAATCGAGAAATGTCGTATTTGGATGATGTCAGAAGCTAGAAAAACGATTAGTTCTTGCACAAATCAGGCATATCTCGAGTATTCCCTGAATATTGTTGTCTCTTTTTGTTGATTTGATAATTGATGAGTAATTTGATGATTCGTTTGGTAGAATCGATTTCTGCGTATTTGTGCTCACTCCTGAAAGTTTGGTAGAAATTTGACGACCACGTATCTCCAGATTTTACAATGAGTTTCGGTGTAACTATTTTTCCATTCCCGATCATTTATTTACCTTTTGTGAAGGGTATTTAATTAAGGTTGAGGATGAAAGAACCCATCATTATCGATGATTTCGTAAATTGGTAAATTAATCTACTACTTAGGCCACCATAAATCCTACTGGTTGGAGTAGAACGAATATATGCAAATAGACATTCGGATTTTGGAATACATATTTTTTGCTGGAAACACTTATTTTGATCCAATCTATAATATTACGGTCTGATTCTACGCTCCGCATTCTGATGCTACTGATCTCACACTGACTATTTAACATTCCAATCTATAATATTGCTGCCTTTTTTTTTTTTGCTGCCTCCATTGGCTCTATATTGCTGCCGACTCCATCACTATTCCCTGGTGTCAAAGCAGGAACAGTGTGGGGGGAATATACAGGCATACAGCGACTAAATTCACATCAAATTCAGGGTTCTTTCCAGATTTTGGATCGTGTTTCTCTTCACTCAATCAATTTAATTCATGATTTTTGGTATGTTCTTCACTTTAATTTCATAAATTCACGTTCTGGGCCTCATTCATTCATTGTTTTTTTCATTAATCGATACCTTACCGTATTTCATAATTGACGAGTAATTTGATGATTAGTCTGGCAGGCACGATTTTTGCGCATTTGTGCTTAATCCTGAAAGTTTTAGTTAGATTTTCCGCCATAATCGAGAAATGTCGTATTTGGACGATGTCAGAAGCTAGAAAAACGATTAGTTCTTGCACAAATCAGGCATATCTCGAGTATTCCTTGAATATTGCTGTTTTTTTTTTGGTTACTTTGATAATTGATGAGTACTTTTATGATTCGTTTGGTAGAATCGATTTCTGCGTATTTGTGCTTAATCCTGAAAGTTTTATTTACATTTCTGCCATAATCGAGAAATTTGACGACCACGTATCTCCAGATTTTACACTGAGTTTCGGTTTAATTATTTTTCCATTCTCGATCATTTATTTATCTTTTGTGAAGGGTATTTTTGGACGATGTCAGAAGCTAGAAAAACGATTAGTTCTTGCACAAATCAGGCATATCTCGAGTATTTCTTGAATATTGCTGTTTTTTTTTTTGTTGATTTGATAATTGATGAGTACTTTTATGATTCGTTTGGTAGAATCGATTTTTGCGTATTTGTGCTTAGTCCTGAAAGTTTTAGTTACATTTCTGCCATAATCGAGAAATTTGACGACCACGTATCTCCAGATTTTACAATGAGTTTCGGTTTAATTATTTTTCCATTCTCGATCATTTATTTATCTTTTGTGAAGGGTATTTAATTAAGGTTGAGGTTGAAAGAACACATCATCATTTAATCTGTAATAGGCATTCGGATTTTGGAATACATATTTTTTGATGAAGACACTTATTTTGATCCAATCTATAATATTACGGTCTGATTCTACGCTCTGCATTCTACATCGAACTCTTTACTCCATTACTTTTTGCGCCACAGCTTCTGTTCTTTCCTCGCTTTTCCTGTGCTGTTTTCCTTGCCGTTTACTGTGTTCTTACCTATTACTTACACACCCGTCCCCCTACTAGGCCACACCTCCAATGCAGCCACAACCACAGTTGGGGTTGAATCCTCACATTCGTCGCCTGTACGCTCATCTGACAAAGAGAAATAGGGAGTCGAGAAGAAATATTATGGCCGAAACGAGAAAAACCCGGCCTCCACCGCCTCCAAGCCGATCAGGAAGGGGTCGGAAGAGGAAAAGAATCAGCTCCCCGGATGGATCCACTGGGGGGGAGAAAAAGACAGCAACTGCGGCTTCCGAGTCCACGACCGCGTCCTGCGCTAAAAAGGGAGGAAACAATTCCGAAGTTGGCGAACCGAGTTACCCCCCGATCTGCTCACAGCCACAAATATCAACTCCCCTCATTGAAGGTTCATCCACTCTACTTCTCCGTTGCATCATACATTGTGTTCATCTTACTGATGCTACCATGCTACTGTTATTTCTGGTTATGATGAGGTCTGAGGACTGAGGAATTTGAGCGGAAAAAAAAAATTCAACATAATCAGTAAATCGAGTCATCGCATATAATATAGAACGATCT
Organism: Agrostemma githago; assembly: GCA_958450325.1. Taxonomy (NCBI): domain Eukaryota; kingdom Viridiplantae; phylum Streptophyta; class Magnoliopsida; order Caryophyllales; family Caryophyllaceae; genus Agrostemma; species Agrostemma githago. The sequence continues at coordinate 29,207,674 of OY288245.1, forward strand.
TATAAAAGAGTTTATCGACTTTTACATTTTTAGATGAAGATGCGTGTGGGTTAATTTGGTGGGGATGAATAACTCATGGACGATGCAGACACACCTCTTACTTGCTGATCATCTATCACCTGCTTTTCCCCAAACCAGATTTGTGGACTTTGTAGTGCCCTTACATACAACAACATTGCTCATATGTTCTCATAATTCTATATAGATTGTGCAAATAGATTATTTTTTCAACATCATTGTTTTACATAGACTGTACATTCATTTTCCCATATGCATATGTTTATATGCACAGCATCCCACTGTTCAGACGAGCCACAGGTAGGAGCTACTGTTCAGGTCGGGAGACCCGCACGAAAAACAGGTCGGAAGAACACAACAAAAGCAACTGCCGCCAAGGCCCCAAAGACTCGCCAGGCCGCTGCGAAAATTAGACCCGGACCTACTGACGTCCCGTCCAGCAGCCGCCCGTCGTCTTCGAGCACCAATCGTACCAACAACCAGCCCACAGAAGGAGAAGCTACAGGTACATCCCACTGCCTACTGTTTTGCTTCGATAAGACCACTTTTACTTTTCACTTTTCGATTTTCTACATAAAATATCCGCCTCATTATATACTCCAAAAAAAATATGCGGGAAATTATACACCTACAATGTTTTTATAGACGCGAAAATAATTTCTACTTTTTAAAACAATTTCAGAATTTCCCAACTACAATCCCTAATTTTATCTTTTCTTCAATTTTTTCGACGACGATACTCAGCAGTCCAGCCTTCATCCGAACCGCAAGAAACAAGCGAGCCTGGCTCCACCAGCAAACCTGGACGTAAGCTTCGATACATAGAAACTACTACCATACCTTGCCCTATGCATACACCTGCTTACCATGTCTTTTTCACAGGGATTTTTGTTGAGCCTTGGTCCTTCGGCGGCCCTACTCAGACATGTGAGTACTGCGGCGCCGTTCTGTGGATAGAGGAGTCGGTGGGTAAACGTACAAAAACCAGTCGACCTAAGTTTAGCATTTGCTGCCAGAAGGGGAAAGTGAAGCTCCCTTTGCTTCAGGACCCACCAGACTACCTACAGGGGTTGCTAAACCCGAATGGAGGTCCTCGGTCAAAGAAGTTTCGCAAGCAGATAAGAACCTACAACTCTGGGTACGCGTTAACATCGCTGGCAGGCAAAGTGGACAACGCCATCAACAAAGGTCCCGGCCCATATTGCTTCAGACTTGGTGGCCAAAATCACCACAACATCGGTTCCTTCCTTCCACCAGAGGGGAAACAGCCCAAATTCATGCAACTATATTTCTTCGAGACTGAAGAGGAGGTCACACAGAGAATGAATTCTCTGGGACCTGGCGCCAGTAACAACCTAGACCCTGAAATTGTCCAGGGACTTTCAGACATGCTATACGAACATAATGTGCTGGCCAAGATGTGCAAAATGGCAAGGGAAAGTATCGATGAGGAAAGCCTCCAACCAGTTCGCATCCGCCTACACGGAGGCCGCAAAAAAGATGGGAGACAATTTAATTTGCCGACAGTGGACGAGGTTGCAGCTCTGATTGTAGGAGACGGAGAGATTGATACACATCCAAGGGATGTTATCATCCATGACCGCGCTAAGGGCCTGAAAAAAATTTCCGCGCTGCACCCGAGTTTCATGGCGATGCAATATCCCATAATGTTCCCCTACGGTGAAGATGGGTACAGACCTGACATTAAGCACAATGACGCCGAGACAACAACACGAAAGAAAAGAACCTCTGTGACGATGAGAGAGTATTATGCTTACCGTTTTCAGGAAAGGCGAAAAGAAGGGAGAATCATAGACGGCTGGAGCATTCTTTGTGGGAAACTGAGACAACAATATATAGTTGACGCATTCACGTCCGTCGAACAACAGCGGCTCGACTATGTTCGCAATAATCAGAAAGATATACGCAAATACTCTCTCCGTGGTCTTACTGATGCAGTGACAGCTGGAGAAACACTGGGCGCATCTATTGGGCATCGAATCATCCTACCCCCATCATTCCCTAACTGCTTCAGATTCGGGTTTCAGAACTACCAAGATGCCCTCGCTATATGTCGTTGGGCCGGACCACCTGATTTGTTCATTACTTTCACCTGTAACCCACAATGGAGAGAGATCAAAGAATTCCTCCAAGCCGTTCCAGGCCAACGCCCCGAGGATCGCCCCGACATAGTTGCAAGGGCTTTTCGAATCAAACTTGATCAATTAATTGAGGACATTACCAAGAACAACTTCTTCGGCAAAACACTTGCAGGTAACCCCCCAATTTACGCCCACAAGATTACTTATATTTTGGTTTATATATATACTATATTTATGTATGTAGCAGTACCTACGTAGTGTAGGTTAATCGAAGGAACTTCTTCCATCTCTTTATTTTTATATTCAATTTATCCTGAATTGTTTATGCCACAGGAGTGAAATTTATGATCGATGTATTTTCATGCAGTTGTATACACTATCGAGTTCCAAAAAAGAGGGTTACCACATGCACATATTTGCCTCTTTCTACATCCAGATAATAAGCCCACCGAGCCTGCTGATATTGACAACATTATCAGCGCTGAGATTCCTGATGAAAAAGAAGATCCGCTCGGGCACGCCACCGTTATGCAATTCATGGTCCATGGTCCGTGTGGTGAAATGAACTCTCAATCGCCATGTATGATTGATGGCAACTGCTCCAAATATTATCCAAGGAAGTTCTGCAGCCAAACATCAGTTAGTGAAGATGGGTACCCAGAGTATCGACGACGGAATGATGGTAAAACATCGGAAAAGAGTGGTCACACCATTGACAATAGATTTATTGTGCCTCATAACATAGATCTATTGGTCAAATATCAGGCGCACATAAATGTAGAATGGTGTAATAAACATAGGTCAATCAAGTACCTCTTCAAATATATGTCCAAGGGACCTGACATGGCATTGGCAAAATTAGAAGAGATAAGAGGAAACCAGGACACTGGAGAGTCATCAAACAAGCCAGTTGACGAGATTGAGATGTATCTTCGTTGTAGGTACATATCAGCCTCCGAAGCTTCCTGGCGTATGTTTGCATTCGAGATCCAGTTTAAGCAGCCGCCAGTCCAGAGACTATGTTTTCACTTGGAAGATGAACAACAGATCATTTTCGAAGACGAACAGGAACCGGAAGAGGTACTTGAAAGGGTCGGTGAAGCAAAAACAACCTTCACAGAGTGGATGGAAACAAATAAACAACACGAAGAGGCGCATGAGTTAACGTACGCTGATTTCCCACTAAATTGGGTATGGAATGCCGGGTCTAAGAAGTGGACAAAAAGGAAGAAAGGACTGAAGCTCGGTAGAATATACTTCGCCCCGCCCACAGCAGGAGAATCATATTATTGGAGGTTGTTGTTGAATATAGTTAAGTGAGCCAAATGCTATGTGGACATTAGAACAGTGGATGATGTCATATATCCGACATTCAAAGATGCTTGCAAAGCTAGAGGTTTACTTGATGGAGATGATGAGTGGCATGTGGCGTTGAACGAAGCTGCAACTTGGTCAACACCTCGACAACTTCGAGAACTCTTTGTCACCATGCTGCTGTTTTGTGAAGTGTCAGACCCAAAAGCCCTGTGGGATGCACATTCGAAAGACTTATCTGACGACATATTGCATCGCCAACGCAGAAGGTTCGGCATCGGAGATTTAAGTTTAAGTGTTGAACAAGTTAAAAACTACGCGCTTTATGAGATAGAGCTGATCCTAAATCGTAGTGGTCGAAGCCTTAGACAATACGACGACTTCCCTTTGCCTGATGATGTCTTAATGCGAGACTCATCTAACCGCCTAATACTTGAAGAACAAGATTACGACGAAGAAACACTGCGTGAACAGGCCGACCTACTACAATCAGGTCTGAACACTGACCAGAGGCATGTGTACGACTCAGTACTGAAAGCAGTGCATCTAAAAAAGGGCGGTGTTTTCTTTGTCTACGGTAGTGGTGGCACAGGTAAAACCTATCTTTGGAAAACGTTGATTTCCAGGCTTAGATCCGATGGCCATATAGTCCTCGCTGTGGCATCCTCTGGCATAGCTGCTTTGTTGTTGATTTCAGGCAGAACTGCCCACTCACGGTTTGCGATACCGTTGCTTCTCAGTGACAACTCAAGCTGCAACATTGATCAGGGGTCGGACTTGGCACATTTAATTAGGAAAGCAAGTCTAATCATATGGGACGAAGCACCGATGGTACATAGACACGCCTTTGAGGCTGTCGACAGAGCGTTTAGAGACATTATGCAACTTGATGATGGCATGGCGATGCATAAAGTATTTGGCGGAAAAACTGTCGTGCTAGGTGGGGACTTTAGACAAATATTACCCGTAGTTCCTAAGAAGGGGAGAGCAGATATTGTCGACGCTTCTATTAGTAGATCAAGCCAAATATGGCCTCATTGCACTGTGATGAAACTTCAGAAGAACATGCGCATAATGCAAGGAAAAAGTGAAGAAGAAGCCGCGGAACTATCTCAATTCAGCAAATGGGTACTTGACATGGGAGATGGGAAGATACCTGCTACATCCAAGGAATATGAGGATGAAATTTCATGGATAAATATACCGGAAGACCTTTTAGTCCATCCGGGTGGAGACCCCATCGCTTCAATTGTCCACGAAGTTTACCCTCAACTATTGGATAATTTCACCAACCTTACATATTTACAAGATCGGGCTATATTAACACCAAGGAATGACACAGCTGAAGAGGTCAACAATTACATGTTAAGCCTCATACCGGGAGAAGAACATGTATCAAAAAGCGTTGATAGGATCTGTCCATTGACGAGGCATGCAAGTAATATGGACAGCCTATATCCAACTGAGTTCCTTAACTCCCTCAAGTTTCAGGGTTTGCCCAATCATGAAATACGTCTTAAGGAAGGTTGCCCGATTATATTGCTAAGAAACATTAATCAAGCTTCAGGAATGTGTAACGGGACAAGACTGATAGTTAGGAAAATACGGTCACGTATTATTGAAGCAGAAGTCATCACTGGCACCAACATCGGTACGATTGTATCAATACCAAGAATTGAGATGACACCAACAGAGACAAAGTGGCCTTTCACACTGAAGAGACGACAATTCCCTGTCAAAGTATGTTTCTCAATGACAATAAACAAGAGCCAAGGCCAGACATTTGCTAAGGTAGGCATATACTTACCCCAGCCTGTTTTTAGCCATGGTCAGTTATATGTTGCTGTTTCAAGAGTCACGTCACATAAAGGCTTACGAATCTACATACCCAGTGAGAACGATAAAGATGGAGGCGCAAGAATGACTAAAAATGTCGTGTACAGAGAAATTTTTGCAGACTTGTAACAGCTAAATTCGAAGCCTTCTTTATACGTCACTTTTAATGTTTTTGTTATAGATCTCAAAGATAAGTAGATAAAAGGTTATCTTAAAATGCCCATGTTTTATACTTGTGCTATTTATATTGATATTCCAGTCGAATTGTGGTTTCGACTTATATCGTACTCCCGTCTTGCGTTTGTCTTACTGCGCCATCAGCGTATATTTTACGCACGGCCTTTGAAAGTAATGACAGAAGCAACACATTTGAGACATCACGTCTGAATTGGAAGCACACTAGGACAACACACTTGCAGCTTCGATTTTTAGCATCTATTATGCGTGTTGCCTGTTATATTACACCAACTTCCTATGCTCGATGATGCATGTATTATTAGATGAGAAAATACATTGCTTTTCGTTAATTATTAGGACTTCTGCTAATTATTTACACCCGTCTAACATAAATGCATTTCCCCAGGCTCCTTACATGACAAATGCAGAAGCCAATAACAGTACACATTCAATCACCAAGATATTTGTTGGATAGATGGAGAAGCAGGGGAGGCAAAATTGAGGGGTGAAATCCATTGTTCGGAGGATCATTGAAAGAAGGATAAAACAGGTGAGAAAAGTTTTAACTCACATTTGTAACTAAAATTTTGATGAGAGTCACTAAAGCTAAGTGAATTGCATGACATGTATGTCAAAAGACATTCTTCAGCTACGAATACAAATACGAGCGACGGGGATGGTCTTAGGTTGATGGGAGTAAAAGGGAAGCAGATCGCGAAAGGGTGGAGTACGATCGATGAACAGCTGCCTCCAGTGCCCTTAATCCAATCATCAAATTCAGATTAACAAATTACAGCTGCAATCCACAGGCACCCAGATCACAGAAATCAGATGTATGCAGTACATCATGATTGACTGAAGTAATTTGGCAATGCAATGAAATAATAATCGTAATGGAATGCGCTTAACAATGATAAATTCATAATCATCACCTATCATCTTAATCTCAGTATATTGATATAGTAATCGTAATTGATTGATTGATGATGATAGGAGTGGATTAATGGGTGACAAGAGAAGGCGTGATGTTGGATGCATTTATAGAGAAAAGAATTGGGAATGAGAAGAACCAAATTGGCACAGGTAAACTCTCCGCTTCACTGTTTACTTAGCTTATTCTGGTTATTAAAATTAAATTTGAGTAGTAATTATAATGTTAATAATTATAAATAGTTTAAAACCGACAGCTTCAAAGTAAACATGATGATGTTTTTATTCAACACAACGAAAAACCAACCTACGACAACCAATCAACCTGTAGTTCAAATGTAATACAGTAGAAACTGAAACTTAGGCTAGACTAATCAATCAAGATAACCCATCTACCATTCTCCCAAACTTGACAGAGACGCATTAGAGACATCTCCCCTATTAAGACTTGACCATTCATCTCGAGATGGACACCATAGTAGCCAGGATGACTATACACATGCACAATTCTTCCGACGTACCACCCATAGAACACATACAGCTCGACCACATCATCTATAAAAAAAACGGAGCTGTTAATAAATGGCGGAAAAGGGCGAACCAAGTCTGCAACAACAACATCGCTTAAAGGGCTTATCCCACTCGAGTCGGTCAAATTGTGAAACTGCACATACAAACATCTGCTACCACCACAGCACACGACACAGCCACTGTAGTAACCACCCCAGAAACCCGCGTAAGGATAAATGACCTCCACTATGTCCCCATTCAGATAACTGTGAGCCATTTTTACAAATATTACCCTATATGTAAGGAAAATAGGAATTTACACATGTCATTACATTACATATTACATAAACAATCAAATATATAGTGCTATATCCAATTGAATAGAATTAGTAATTAGTAATTAATTTCATTCATAAAGTCGTAATTAATTACTTTCAAAATCAATCATCAAATCAATTCAAATTGTATAATTGTATAATAATTCAGTGAGAGCCTGATTTGAAAATAGAGTCCCATTTCAAATTTCAGTCAACTACATTTATTATTATTATTATTATTATATTTATACAATTCAGTAACAGCCTGATTTCAAAATTTACTCTCATTTCAATTTGTATACTTCATTAAGAATCTGATTTCAAAATATAGTCTCATTTCAAATTTCGATCAAATCAATTTACTTATTATTATTATATTTATATAATTAGTATATTTATATAATTACATAGGTAGATAGAATATACCCTCAAATTGTAATTAAGAGATTGATTTTTTTTTTTAAAAATTGCTGATTTGGCACACACCACACTCTGGAAATAGCAGTTACAAGTACACAGCACAGCAGTTACGGAATTTTAAGGCCAGCATTAAACACAAATATAATGGCACTAAATGTGCACAAATTAATTACCTTCATACACATCCTATCATATCATATCATATAAATAGGTGGATAGGTAAATAGAAATGACAACCCACAAAGAATTACAATAAAATTCGTTGATTGATTGACTAAAAAAATTAAACCCAAGCAAGACTACAAAGTACCCATCAGAAGGTGATGATTAGATACGGAAGTTTTCAATTTTGGTGTTCAGATTGCCGCCATTGTCCTGCTAGCTGCTGCACCATTACATTTCTTTATTTCCACATTCCCTAACATTTTGTGGCCCTTATTTTCTACTTTGCTCCCCGCTGAAACACTCAACCTACTACCCTAACTGTCATTATTTCTTGTGATTAGCCATTTTTAACTATAGACAATGTCAAACATCATACGGCACTAAATGTCACTGCCAATTACTTAACTCATTTACGCCTCCGCCCATCTTATTTTTGACATATGCATTCATGCCTCCTACTTTTTACTCCCCATCCTAACTAATCACCTACTCATTCTTATTCTCACATGTGCAAGTCAGAAGACGGAGAAGAACAAAAACAGAAATGGCACCAATTATGACAACCATAGCCAGCTTACTCCCCTCAAAATCAAAGTACAAAATTACTGCAAGAGCAACAAGAATATGGGAGGTGAATCCAAACAAGACGGCCCACCCACTATCAATGGACTTGATTTTGTTAGATAAAGAGGTAACTGAGAGAACAATGCTTCGTTCACACATAATCTACAATATTCTAACAAAATGTTTAACAGGGTGACCACATCCACACAACAATACCGAAGAAATTTGTTAGCTCTTACAAAGACGAATTGAAGGAAGGCAGAGTATACACATTGCAGCACTTCGATGTTATAAAAAACATCCGCTCATACAGGCCTGTGAAAACTAATGACAATATCATCAGGTTCACCCCTTTTACATCAGTTGTCGAAGATGAAACTGCAAGTCAGGATATTCCACTGCACAAGTTTGAGTTCTTCCCAATAGAGAGTCTCCACGAGCGCAACAACAAGAACGATTATTTAATAGGTAGAATAACCTATTAAAATACGTATTCACATATACCATGTGCAGCCTGATTTAGGACTTTTTGGCGTAAACCTAACATATTTTATTCACGGCGCAGATGTTGTGGGATTACTGACAAACATAGAGACAATAAAAGAAGTGCGGACTGAAAACGGCTTCACACAATTAAGGCATATAGAGGTCATAAACGAAAGGCAAGCCATCATAAAATTTTGCCTTAATACAAATTAACCAGATGTTGCCGAGATGAAGTGTATATTTCCATTTCTGCAATGCTCAGGGACCAAAAGGTACGTGCCACTTTATGGGGAGATGCAGCCGCACTCGTGGACGAGGAAATGGCACATGACACCGGTTCGAAGGTCGTTGTGATAACGTCTGCCAGAGTAACGCAGTACGACGGTAACAACTAAGAACCAAAAAAAAATAGCTGTGATAAACTATGTACGCAACCTTCTAATACCCTAGAAATAAATACCGTTTTTGCAGGGGCTTACCAGCTACAATCCACATATGCCACAAAAATATACGTTAATCTGGGCATTGCAGAGACATTAATTCTGCAGGAAAGGTTCTCCCCTGATTGCTATGAACAAACTATGTTACAGTACTTTACAAACTTATCGCAAAAAAATTTTACACGTTGCATATATATAGGGACCCTCCGACTATACATGTGACGTCATCAGCCACCCCAGAAGAGACGGTCGAAGAGTTGTTGAAAAACAGAAAAACCATCCGCGAACTGCTAGAGATGGAAATTACAGATGAGAAAGAAGCATTTATATGCGAAGGCACATTAGTGGAAATCCACACGGACGTCGATTGGAAATATCAATCATGTCCGACGTGCAAGACAGGCATTCGAGAAGACAGAACGTGCGCTAACTGTGCCCAACTGATTTCCTACCCGACCCAAAGGTAAGTAACAATTAAATTAGGGCTCGCTTCAACTAAGAACGCTTACCAACTTTGTTCTTGCAGGTATAGACTAATGACCACAATAGCGGACGGAGACACATCCGCCCCGTTGGTTTTTTTCCACAAGGAAGCAGAAAAGGTCATTGGGAAGCCAATTTCTCATTTGTTGAACTTGTATGAGAAGGTAATGACTTCAGAATTATTATTACTACTAATCCGATATTACGAGAGATCATACTGCACTAGGCACCTACTACGTAATGCTATTGCAGGACGATGGAAAAGGGAAAGTATTTGACATTCTACAGCAATGTGTTGGGAAGACATGTACTTTCAAAGTTAAGATAGGGGTAAATAAATTTGAGAATGAAAGAGAATTAAAGGTCCAGAAGACATTTCTGCCTTCCATGCATGAACCAACACTCACCAAATCCCTAGACAAGGTATATACGATTACTTCATTGGTTCCACACCAACTGCTAATAATGTCAATGATATTCACAACAGAAGCAAAAAATAACCTGCAGAACGTAGAAGGAAACGAGGGAAACAATACCGCCGTAGACTCGGCAGAAGACGAAATACTCCTCAACACTCCGCATACAACTCAAACTTCAAAGCGCCCGAAACAGTAATTACACAACAACTTACATTCACAAATAATCATTACATGTGCATCATTATGTAAATCGAGCGTAACCTGTCTACAATGTGCTGCAGGGATGACCCCACCACGAAAGACACAAACATGAATGGGATTAGCAAGGCCGGGAAGCGATTGAGGCCAACATCACACCACACTTAAGAGGAGAACGATAAAGAAACCTACAAGCATTGGTTGAAAAAATACTTACGTATTATTGTTACTTAATTGTGTCGTGCTATGTTTTTCTTCACCTACCACGAACTATATTCCATTTTGTTTAGCAAAATTTAGGGGTGTGGCTTACCCAAATTCCCCTATTCCTAATTTACTCGTGGTGTTTGCTGCCTAATTTACTCATCGTTTAGATTTGCACAACTTCGGGTAACAAAACCAAACATTAAACATTTCCACTCTTTCACCACTTGCCCACTGCGTTGCCAACAAAACCTCACAAAGAAGACACTGCAGTAACGGAGAACGCACAAACACACCATCGCAAGCCCCGTGAATTTCACGGGCACGAAAACTAGTTTTTTTTATAAAACCCACGTACACCTTACAACTCTCCTCACAATTTTCACAATTATATACACAATACACACCTTGTCCTCCTTTCCATCTGTTTTGCCGCCGTTGCTCTTTCCCCGTTGCTTTTTCCGTCGTGCTTTTCCGTTTCGACTCACAGCATATCGATTCCTTCTCTCTCTTTTGCCCTCTCCCAATTGTAAGTTTCTATCTCAATTTTAGTCTTGGTCAATGCTTAATTTTAGTTCAATTCTGGTTTCTTGTGTGAAATTTTAGAACCAAGAAGTATAGTATCTATGAATTGAGGAATCAGGTTGAAATTTCAGGGTAAGTATGAGTAAGTCGTTGTATTCCGGATATGGGTTTAAGAACAGAATTTACGTTATGCAATTTATATACTAGCCTGTCCGTATGATTTATTTCTAGAAGAAACAAATGGCTAATTGTGGGTTTGGGATCGTAATACCTGTTCGTATGAGTCGATTGATTGTCAATTGTACCGAAGTGAAGTTGGTATTTTAGTGTTATGATTTGTGTGTCGTATGATTAGCCGTTAATTAAAGTCATTAGTATCATTGTTGGTTGTTTAAGTTGACTAAGACTTTCTATGGGACAAAGAGGATGACAATGGGTGAAATTGATGGAAAGTTATTGTTGTTCATTAGTATTGGCATGTGTATTGGGTTTTAGAGTACGAGATGAGAATTTGGTGGAAAGGGATTTCTTGGATTCTAAACAGTTATATTGGGATAGACCAAGTGTATATTAATTAATATGGTGGATGTTTAAATTTGGAATAGAATTTTGGACGAGAGATAGGACGAGCCTATATTAGGGAGTTGGGATATAAGTTTGGGTCGTTTTAACACTATTGGTTGAGTTATTGAATTATATTTATATTATTGTAGCTTGTGGGTTCGAGGAGAAAGAGTTCTTGGATTAATAATAGCTGAGTTTTATCCGTCTTGAGAGGTAAGGACGTTTTACCCTTTTCACTTTTAAGTAAAGAGCATGTTCGGATCAAAATATATTTTTATAACGGTTTTGTAAATTATTTTGTCGATCGTTAATATTTCTATAATACTCGTAATGCTTGGATATTGAACTCTGTGACACGACTCACATATGGGTACTATTTTGGTAAAATTTTTAGTAACTTATAACAGACTCTGTGAGTTCTGTTGGTCTAGACGGTTTTAAGGTGCGTCTAAGACGTTCCTGGGACTTTGTCCCGAAACTATTTTTGAGTGAGGATTGTCCGGCCTTCACTCGCTAGGGAGTTAGACTTTCTCCTTTGGCAGTTTCATCCTACTGGCTGTCCAAATGTGAGAGGTGCGCACTTTTATGAGTCTAGCTAAGCACAGGTGGTTACCTCTAGACCGTGCAAGGGTAGGATCTTGGCACACAGGTTGCGAAAAAAAAAAAATTTGGTTGGTTTGATTTTGACTATTATTTTTATGGTATTCTGGTATTTAAACAATGGTTTTATTTCTGATCTCAGTTTGTTAATATTATTATTATTATTATTATTATTATTATTATTATTATTATTATTATTATTATTATTATTATTATACTTTTACTCAACTTTGCTGACGTCCTTTTGTTTTGGGTCGTTCCCCCGCTGGAACCTGTACCTATTTGTGTTTTTGGGTACAGTTGATAGGTACACTTGATTTACTGCATGGGTGCATTCTGGGATCGGGTTATGCTGAGCGAGGAAGAACTTTAATAATTTAACTCTGACTACAAACTATTTACATTATTATTGGATTTATTGGTTTGCTATTGTTTTAAACCGTTTTGGATTTTGTAAGACTTAAGACTTCCGCTGCAACGTTTCCAATTTAATTAGCTATCAAATTTCTATTTTATTTATCCTTTTCCTTGCACTTGGTTCGGTAAGCCATGTGTGGAGTAACAGCTTTGAGTTTTCCGTTTTTGGTTTATTATTTTGGTTGTGAAAATTTAGGGCTGTTACACAATTGTGCACAGTTTTATTGATTTTGAGATTGACGGGATGAAGATTTGGGGAAATTTTCTTTGGGAAGGGAAAGTGCATTGTAAAGAGGGTATTGCCATGTGATTGGTATGTTATGTTAGGTCTTATTTTTCACACACTACTCCGCTTTCACGAACAACGTACTGATACTACGACCTTGCACGGAATGTACGGACCATTCTCAAGTTCGACAACAAACAACACATCACGGGGCGTGCAACCGATTGACAATCGCTTTGAGCTGTTAGTAATTTTTTAAATTAACCCGCTGTCCATACCTAACCTCACAACTAATGTTTAACTAATAAGCACTACACCGTCTCACAATAAAACCGTTTTCGACACTCCATTTGCTGTCCACATTAGCTCCCAAATGATTAAAATATATGTCAATGACCCACCAAACATATCTTCAATGTCAAAACATATTCTACTTATCACTCCTTGGATTAAATATTCAACACATATTTTAGTTAACTTTCATAATTACATGGTCTTTTTAACAACCCCGTGATTTATCACAAGTTGTATACTAGTAATAATAATAATAATAATAATAATAATAATAATAATAATATGTACCTATGAAATAGTTTTGTGGAACCTTTCTTTTCAGTATATCTTCGAAACTTTTGAAGTTGTATGGGCTTATCGCACTTGCAGGTCCATTCATCTCGTATATACCAGTGGCATATTTCATAAATAAACGATAATCATGATGAACATATACATTCAAAACATCGGCTCCAGTGTTCACATATATCATCATATTTGTGAAGATGTATTCGCGACCCTCCAAAATGCGGTGGCCATATTGTTTCACCAATTTTTTTGGTATATTTGCTTGTATCATACTCTTCTGTAAAATATAAGAAATATAGTAGAATAGGGGCTAGAAATATGTGATTATTCTGTAATTGATTTTTAAAATAGGTAAATATTACTCTGTTTTACATGTTCATCGACCAATATAAGCTGAATTGAAAGAGATGCAACTTATTTGGCTATAAGGATCTGGGTGGTACCATTTGATTGTTACTTTGGTGCGAACATTGACATATTTCAAATAAGGTTCTGGGAGAGTGATGTCTTTGATGGGGGTAATGAGGAAACCATACTCCATTTTGAAATGGAAAAGTATACTAAGAAAATGTTTTATAACAATGTAGATGAGAATACGGAGATCGATAGGTAAAAGAGCAGACTTTATATACTATTTGCACTATATATTATATTATTTAGGGTTATTTCATGACAATAATACCAACTATAAGGGGGCTTCTTAGATTAATCCTAACTATATGTGATCTCGTTTTAATATGAACTATGCCTTCATTAATCTCTCATTGATATAGATGACCGGTTACCTAGAATACCGGTTAAACCTTCCTCTTTAGTTTCGGCTATTGGTTAAAAAAAATTTGAATCTTCCCAAAATTCATCTTGCATTTTTTTTTCTGATTATTATAGAAGCAATGAAAAAAATGCTTAATTTTCTTGTTGTTTTGGCTTTCATGAACGACGATGGAACACTCAAGGACCCTAGAAAGTCACAACCGGTCACTATTACCGGCAATAGCAGATCATAATTTTGCCCATAACAAAATGAGATTAATGAAGGCATAGTTCATATTAAAACGAGATTACGTATAGTTGAGATTATTCTAAGAATCCCCCTCATAGTTGGTATTATTGTCATGAAATAACCCTATTATTTATATTATATATAAGAATATTATATAAGATATGATAATAAATAACATCTCATAACAATTATTAAGAAATAACCGTAATATGTACTCAAATATTATGGATTATACATTATATGGCATAACTTAGAAGAATATTTTATATTAATTCTAGCTACGAATTTGGTAATATATCGAATCAAATGAATTAGTATCGATCAGTATCAATATCATTTAGTAACTATATTATTAAATCATTAAAATGATCACCTCTTCTCCGTTAATTATACTAATAAAATCAAATATACTGTTAATCAATCAATTAACTATATATACTAATTATACTAATCAAATATATTGTAAATAATCTAATCAATCAATTAAGTGCACAATTAATCAATCAATTAATTAGTATGATATATAAAATAAGATTGTATATGATATATGGAATAAGATTGTACATATCATAATAGTATGACATATCATAACAATATATAGAAATAATTATAATAATATCTTTTAGTATAGACTGAATTACCAAAAATGAATTTGGTAGTATATCTTCTAGTATATCTTATAGTAACATCATCTACGAATTTGGTAGTATTAAGAATCAAATGAATTAGTATCAATTAGAATCTTCTAGTATAGACTCAATTAACAAAAATGGATTAATAATATCATCTAGTATAGACTCAATTAATAAAAATGAATTTGGTAGTATCTTAATTACCTTAAAGAAGACACCACCCCAGCTGACGTGGCACATCTAAGATCGCAGGAAACCTCGCTCTGAGCCCTCACGTTAATTGGACAAAATCGTCCTATCACTTAAACCATTCTCCATCTCTTCTTTATTTTAGGGGCAAAAATGTCATTTCCTTCATGTATATATACCAGTATATTTTTCGTATTTAGTATATATGTACGCCCACTATACATTTATTTTGTATTTTACGGTTTTATGTATACGCTTACTATAATGTTATTTATTTTCTTAATATAATATTACATCTTACCTTCATTTCCTTCATGTATATATATTTTATATTTAGTATGTTTAATATATAGTTTATGTATTTCGTATTTAGTGTTTTATATTTATTATTTCGTTTTTAGTATACAATAAAACTATACGTTTATTTTATATCCATCTTACCTCATATAATACGTTTAAAATATATAATTTTATATACATATAATTATACATACACATATACATATACATTTATGTACTTTAACATCCTAACATATACATATACATACACATATTAACATATACATATACATATACACTTTTATTAACATATACTAACATACACATATGCTTTATATAATTATACATATAAAGAATATAATTTAATCATAAAAAATATAATTACACATATAAGAATATATACGCTTTGTATTCTTGCCACATTCAGTTATTAACTTATTATAATATCCTAAGTATATGGGTCAAGTATATGGTTATAATATTCAAGTATATTCTAATATTCTTTTTAATAGGTATATTGTTAGTCATTTAGTAGTACTATGATACTATAATATTATATTTTTAAAATCAGCAATTGATTCTATCACTTACGTATCTTATGATTATTAGTATCTTATGGTTATTATGATATCTAGGGTATCTTATGGTTATTGCACCAATTTCCAAATATGTACGTATCATACATATTATATACGTAAACATATTATTATTATTATTATTATTATTATTATTATTATTATTATTATTATACACGTATCATACATGTACATATTAATTTATTTACGTGTATATATATTTACGTATATAATATATAGTAATAGTGCATATATATTACGTATATATATTTATGTAAATATTTACGTACATATTTGGACGGATAATATATATTACATATATAATACGTATATAATATGTTTACGTATATAATCATGCCTGAGATCATATATATGTATATATATACACGTAAATATATAATACATATATATTTTTATGTATATATTTACGTACATATTTAGAAGGATAATATATATGACAAACGTATATTTCGTTTTATGGTATACATGTATATGGTATATTTTATTGTATATATATACTTATATGGTATATATATATTGTTATTTTTACTATAGAAGTAGTAATTCTTATGTTTATTAGGAAATAAATCCCTGAAATGATACAAAATCGAAAATTAAATATGACAGATATTCTGTATCCGTCCCAAATATGATTTAAATTCGTTATGGTCTTATACATTTATCACATAACTCGAGGTATTCAATTTACTGTAAATAACTCGCATTCAATACAGTTATTTATCTAGAGATATTCATAAGAATATCTCTCGATATTCTCCCATAATAATAACAATCCTATATGTTCATACCACCTAACTCCACCTTATATATCATTCCCCATCACTGTTATTCGTATCAAAACTATTCATATCTTTATTATCCCATAATAATCCATCATTTTCCACATTATGTCTACTAACGATTTAACGAACATTTCGAAGTTGGAGCAAGGCAAGCGGCTGAAAGAGATGGTCGTAAGGGTCGTCCATCGCTGGACCCGACCGGTCATGAAGGACAGAAACAAGGTCGAGTCTATCGAGGTTCTCATGATCGACTCTAAGGTATTATGTCAATCATATTTTTATGTTAACCATTCGCATATTAATTCATTATTCGTTTATTTGCTATGTATTTCTTATGTTCATACTTCATATACTTTTATTACGTGTTTTTTTTACGTAAATAATATGTTATATCATCGAAATTGATCGAAATTGATATGTACGTTTATTAATTTTATACTTTTATTAATTCATTATCTTTTATTAATTGATCGAAATTGATATCTTAATTTACCTTAAAAGTGGTTGATCAGGATAAAATAAATATCTTATGGTTATAGTAAGGTTATAGGAAATAAATATGATCTTATGGTTATCACAATTTAGGAAGATTATCGGGCATATATAGGAAATAAATATCCTATGGTTATACATATATAACCATAAAATATCATTATATAGAATATAATTACATATTAGAAAATAAATATTAGGAGATACTATAACATATAATAAATATTAGGAAATAGATACTATATACATATAATTACATATACACGTTTTATATCTAAGTAAATATATAATTACATAAAATATAATTATATAAAATATAATTATATATTAGGAAATAAATATTACGAAATACTATAACATATAGTATTATAATCTATAACATATAGTATTATAACATATATCTATATTATAATATGTCATACATATTATGAAATAAATAACTAAAAAATATATAACCATAGAAGTAGTAATCGTTAGGAAATAAATATCTTATGGTTATATCTTATATAACCATAAAATTAGTAAATCGTTAGGAAATACTATTTCTACTCATCCTTGACTCCAACTAATAAACATAGAATTTAACATATAATACATTATATATGATATAAATTTCTTATGCGCTAACACGGATAACTTTTTCCGTAATACATAATACAGACGTAAACTATTCTGCGATCAACATTTCAGTAATATACAGTTATATACCTAGAGATATTCCTGAGAATATCCCTCGATATTCATGAGAATATCCCTTGATATTCTCCCATAATAATCATATATTCACATTACCCAACTCCACTTTATATATACCGGTCTCCATTACTGTTCTTTGTATCATAACTACTCCTATCTTTATTATCCCATAACAATCCATCCTATTCAACACTATGTCGACTTCCGAGTTAACGAACATATCGAAATTGAAGAAGGGAAAGCGGCTAAAACAAATGATCGTAAGGGTCGTCTATCCCTGGACCCGACCGGTACGGTCGTGAAGGATAGAACCAAAGTCGAGTCTATCGAGGTTCTCATGATCGATTCTGAGGTATTACGTCTACCATGTTTTTACGTTAATCCTTCGCATCCGATCATTATTCGTTTATTTGATATATTTTTGTTATATCTATACTTCATATACTTTTATTACGTTTTTTATTTACGTACCTTTATATGAACTGTATCATAGGCTTATTTTTCGTACCTATATATGAATCGTTTTTTTTTTTTGCGTTGCCAAATCTCTATCTCTCCATTATATAAAAGATAAGACCAAGAATAGTGAGGTGGAAGCATGAGGGTACACAAAATGTATTTTGGAGCTTTCTCATTAATTGGACAAAGTCGTCCATTCACTTATTCATTTTCCAATACTAGGTAAAATATAGGGGGTAAAATTGTCAACACAGGGTTACACAGCATATATTTAAAAATATATGTAATATTTTTTTAACTCATACTCAACTATTCCTTTTACTCATTTCCATTTTAAACGTGTTTATATATATACTATATATATTTGTTTATATTTAGTCTATAAAAATATACTTCAGTCTATATTTAAAATCCATTATTAGTCTATATTTAAAAATCCATAAACTCATATGACATAATCTATCATAAAATATTAGGGATTATCATATATATGGGTAGATTTATGACATTATTATTAATATCCAGGGTATCTTACAAATTGTAAATATATCGTATGTTTCAATATTTACGGTATCTTACACATATACTGTATCTTTCATGAAAACAAAAATTATATTTAACAAAACTTACGAAGCTAATTTTAGTATATTCCATTTTGTAAATCTTTTTAAATTTGGGGGGAAAATGTTTTTAATTACGGTAGATATTTATAATTTTTACAACAAGTCAACAACTGATATAAATTTTGACTTAATTGATAGAGTAAATCAATCCTATATCTTACACTACCCTACTACTTAGTACAGATCTAATTATTTTCAATCATTCTCACAATAAATTCTAATTGTTATTGGTTATTTTTGCAGGTTGTGAATTTACTTCTCTAAATCAGGAATAACGATTTCATCACTACAAAAGTAAGACATTCATAACCTTTGTTCAATTATTTTTAAATTTTAAACGATTCTAATCTTAAGTTTTCGTGGTTGTTTTGGTTCTACGGGTGCAAGTTTACACTAAGTAGAGTAGATTTGTATAAGTTTAGTTACAAATTAAAGAAAACTTGATAATAACACATGTATAAGCAAGCGTGAAATCGGATCAAAGTTAATAGATGAGGTAAGAAACTAGAGCTAACATAGAAATGTTGAATATATATATACCTTTCATTTTCGAATTAATAATCTTACTTTGGCATGCAGATTTTCTAAATCGACATATCATTTTAGATATGTCGTTTTTGTTCCAAAGTATTATTATTCAACCCGGGATTTATCACGGATGTTATACTAGTATCTTATAATAGTATCATCTACGAATTTGGTAGTATATCGAATCTAATTAATTAGTATCAATATCATTCATTAGTTAATCAATCATAAATCGGTATCAATCATTTTACAAAAATGTGTCCAATTATATATTATTATATTATTTTATATTACTATATTACTATATATATATTATATAATCAATATTATGCACCATATATATGTGGCATAATTTAGAAGAATATTCAATATTATGATCATCTACGAATTTGGTAGTATCTCGAATCAAATGAATTAGTATCAATATCATTCATCAATTAATCAATCAATAAATCATTATCAATCATTTTACAAAGCTTAGTCAAATTATATATTATATTATATTATATATATATATATATATATATATATATATATTATGCATCATGCATATATGACATAACTTAGAAGAATATTCTATATTATGATCATCTACGAATTTGTAGTATATCGAATCAAATGAATCGGTAATTATTACAACTTATATACACACATTCAATTATGAGTTATATCACGCCTTCATTATGGCATATATGACATATATACACAAATATCCTTTTATGAGTTATGTCACTTTCAATTATATATGGCATATAATCACTCAATTAATTAATCAATTAATTCAAATAATTTCAATTAATTAGTATCGATCATATCAAAAAACTTAGTTAAATTTTATATATATATATATATATATATATATATATATATATATATATATATATATATATATATATTATAGTCAATACTTGTAAATATATTGTTACTATATAATATGTACAAATATTCATTTCTACAAATATTCTATATTAAAAAGATCATGGAATAAGATTGTGCATATAGAATGATATATCATACCAATATATAGAAAATAATTATTATATTTTCTAATATAGGCTTAAATAACACATGTATATATCACATAAAACATGATATATATCACATATCACATAATTAACAATTAATTAATTAGTAACAATATTTTAACGAAATTACTTTTTCCTAACGAGCCTTTACTCAATCCTAACGACATTTTACCAGTTTGTCCCTCTCATTTCACCCCTAGGTTTTCTCTCTAAATAAACCTCCCCAACCCATAAAACTCACCATAAACCACCACCAATATTGGGACGGTCCGGGATCGGTGGCTGGAATCGGGGGCTGAGAAGGCAGAGATCGGGTCGGTGGGGCTGGGTGGGGTCGGGTCGGAGCCGGTGTGGGTCGGGTAGGCGGAATCGGGTGAGGGCGGTTGGGATGTGGGTCGTGAGTGGTGGTGGGTGAGGATTGGGTTGTGGACGGTGGTTGACTGGACTGGGTAGTGGTGTGCGGTGGGCGGGTGGGTTGGTGGGGGTGGTGGTGGTGGTGGGTGGTGGGTGGTCAGGGAGGCGTTGTTGCCTGTAAATTGGTTTTTATTTTTTATTTTTTATTTTTTTATTTTTTTAATTTAATCTATTTATTTAAATTTCCTTTTTTTTTTGTTTGTTAATTGCTATTTTCCTATATTATTTTAGTCGAAAATTTATAAATTTAATTAGTCGTGTTTTCGTATTACGTAATGTATACACTAATTCAATCATACTATTGACATATTATAAATTTAATTTATTTATTATTATTACGAGTATTAATTAAAAAAATTAATTTGATAAATAAATAATCGATTTTACGTCATCGGTAATTGAATCAGAAGTTAATTGATTTCGGGAGTGATAGATTATCTAAATCGATGGAGCAAAACGAAAAAACTGTACTTGAATTTCAATGTCCTAGTAAAATTTATAACAAGGGTATAATGGAAAAATTCTATGAAAATTCGTTAGGATTGAGTAAAGGCTCGTTAGGAAAAAGCACGACCATATTTTAATATGTAACCTGTAATCGGTTATACAGAGAAATACCAGCATGAGGCTACATACTGTTAAGCATAATTTTATCAAAGACCTGATATATAAACGACATCATTAAAAATACAAGGGTAATTATTAATACTAGCAAACATGTAATTATCACCACAGTTAGTTTAAAAAAAGGTGAAGTGGACCACACCTATAATTATTAATACAATCTTGAGTCTGTCATAATTCAGAAGTGATACTTTAATAATATTATTGACCTAATTAATGAATTGATATTCCGTAATAAAGAGCTATTATTATTCTTCTTCAATCTTCACGTTTACTTTGGACCTGATAGCAAAACTTTGACATTCATTTCCAATAATATAAAGCTCACCGGCAACAACCTCTTCTAAGCATCACTTACATGGAGTTAAGTTACATGTATCACTTGAATTTATCTCACTGATCTCACCGTTGTTGATAGAAACATTTTCATTTTCATAAAGATTTGAAAACGGTAGAGAATTCCTAGCGGCAGAGTTGCTCAACTCAGTTGTTTGCTACAGATAAACGTGTTAACATTTTGAGATGAGGACAATAGGAAGAAGGAATACAACTCAATTATATATTATATGTAAGAATCTAATAGTTGATCATTACTCTACTACTGAACTGACTAACCTCTTCAATCTTCAGTAGAGCGTAATGCATACTTAACAATTCTGCATCATCAGTAACCCGGGTGACAGTGTAAACTTTATAGTTATTAGATAAATTGTAGTCAGTAATGTTGATCTTGAAAAGGAATTGCTTCTCTAAGAGATCGTCGAACTCCATTGGGAACAGGTCATCCTCACCGTTCTATCATTTTTTTTATGAAATGTTAGTCTAGTATCATTCACAAACGAAAAGGATTACAAGGCAATAACCTCATCAACGACCTCGATGGCCTCAATGAGGTTATTAATTTCGTTAATCTCATTACATTGGATCTTTTCTTTACTAGCAATAATCCTTAGTCTAGTCTTAACCATACTTTTAATCTCCTTGATAACAAGCTCCCACTCTAGCCTTATTCCTTATCATCCAAATTGTGTACTAAATAGCTACCATAACTGTAGCCTGAACGAAACCATTTGGGCCGTCCATTGCCCTGTACTCCGGAGGGTCACCGTTCTATCATTATTTGAATGGTTAAAGTGACAAAATTGAAAGTATATTTTTTATAGTTTAAGCATATGCAAACTACTACATACAATAGACTTTTTAGAGTTGAACTGAACCGTATAGTATATCCTAAAACTTCTAAATTTTTTATAGTTTAATTGACAATAAACCTGTATCAATGTGTCACGCAATTCGGTGGCCGATCTCTACAGTAGTTGTACCATCTCACGACAGAACATTATAAAAGACGAAGTGCCCGACTCATCTTATACTTTGAACACAACTTTGAACCTAGATTTTGGTAAAAGAGTGACATCGTATTAGGATATACTCATAGTCAAATTGAGTTGTGTATTAAGTAGTAGAAATAAATGTTAGAAACCTCGTATCAGGGTATTTCACCGGCATTTTGCATTTTCCACAATAGTAAACGCCGTTTCCATGTGGGTTAACTTTGGTTGCGCATTTCTTGCAAGATGAGTAGCACCAATTGTGTTGTGTCTCAACTTGTTTAATTTTGGCGGCAACGGCGGAAAATCCTGGCTGCATATGTATTATATTATATACCTTGTTAGTTGCAGAAATGATATGTAGAGAAATAAAAGTTAGAAGGTTGCACGAATTAAATATATGGTCAATGTTTATCACCTCATTTACTTTCAGGAGATCTGCTGTACACTATCTGTTCGTCAAGCTCCTGAAATCATCGGACGCAGATAGTGGTCGTCCAACGTCTAACAACTCTAGGTTTTTAGCACTTGCATCCGGTTTCCCAATACTATGCCGTATTATGTAGTTGACCATTAATGGAGACATGTAGCAA
The DNA here is from genome assembly GCA_958450325.1 of Agrostemma githago. Lineage (NCBI taxonomy): Eukaryota > Viridiplantae > Streptophyta > Magnoliopsida > Caryophyllales > Caryophyllaceae > Agrostemma > Agrostemma githago. Next base: position 29,231,437 of record OY288245.1, read on the forward strand.
CAAATAAGTTATATCCCGGAAAAAATTTCGGGGCTATGAGTAATCTCGCCGACGCTAATCAAGTCATAAATAATCATGGGCGAAATTTATTTGAATCTTATTAGTTAGTCTGTATAATAAGTCTATGAAAGGTTAAAGCATACCTTTAGGGTTAATAATTTAATCAATTACGGAATACGACACTATATTGTGGAAATAGGCTATAATGTTTGTCGATAGTTATATTATTGAGTAATAATAATTGAGTGATAACAAAACAACTATTTAGACCAATAGTATATGACGTATAATATTGAATTTAAATTTTGTGGTAGAGAACATTATGGATGGTATTTTTAATAAATAGCCAATACAAAATTAGGATTTAATAGAATTAAATCTATAGTTTTTCTAGTGTAGATCATTATAATAGGATTTATAGACTACATAGACTACATAGGATTACGTGTATATAAATCATTATAATAGAATTACATTTATAGACTACATAGCATATGATGTATACTACCTTTAGGATTTATAAACTACATGTAGGATTTCTAATTGAGAGATTATAACAGTATATAGTTAAATCATTTTGTTAATAAATATATTTAAATAGTAGATAGATAAAAAAATTATAAATCTGTATGCGTAGTAGATATACAAAATACGTTACATAAATTTGCATAGTTGAATCACATTTCATATATACGAAGCAAGTGCATTTCTCCAATAATTATTTTTACAATTTGTTTCTATTAGAAAAATATACCTTTGAAGAAAAGATGTAACAGCATCACATTCGGCGTTGAACCATATTTTAGTAGTATAGAATGAGTTGGACACAGAAGAATGTCCTGCATAAAATCGAGTGTATATAAAGAGCCAATACTTGTGAATAATTTAGTAATATTAAAATGTATCATTTGTATTAAAATATTTGAGTTTGAAAAATTGTACCATTGAGATATCTGAGTTTGGCAAATTGTATGATTACAATAGCACGCTCTGGATGAGTGTCCACATAATTATGGAGTGTGTCGACATAATCACCCCAAAGGAAAACCTCAAGAGTAGACGCAGTGAAAATCCATTTAATGTTGGTTAGTTTTTAGGACATATATGACATTAATATACATGCTTCATAGTTTATGTATTTTTAAAAGTATACCTCTCATTCTCTAACTTGATCTTCATTTTTTGAGTTTTGGATACGCCATCTACATCTCAACGGGACTCTTCCCAGTAAGAATACCAATAATATCTGCAAACGATATTTATAACATAATTATTGTTAGAAACTACTTTAAATGTACAAAAAAGAGAAAACGTTTAAGTCAACGTTTTTAAGAAGATATACCTATAAAAACTTAGGGAGATGAACGTTGCTCAAAAATATCTTTGAATGAAGTGAAGTCAAATCCAAATCTTGGAATATCAATACCCTCGCATTGTCTTACTGATGTATTTCTACGGAAAACAATTTTCCATTTATTGTGACAGGCTTTGTGATTATCCATGTTTTCTTGCACCACAAAATTAGAAATGTTATAGAGATTTCCCTCACGAATCTGAGGTTGGAACTGTCTTATTAGTCTGTCTCGGAAAGAAGCTTGTATCTTGAGATTCTGTGAGAAGTCAAATCATAAGATAAGTTAATGTGTAGTATATATTTGAAAATATAGATATTGAATACCTGTTATATGTAATTTATACCTTCTCATCAAGTAGGATCATTTCAATCCGACTAAATTCATTTGGATTATTCCAAGCCGGTACGGAATACATCCTAATGACTCTTACCCTGATTCTCCACGTCACCTTGGTGTCGTAAATATCACCGACCATATTGAAACGTCGGGATTGAGAGGCAACCATTTTTTGGGTATAGTGTAAATAAAATTAAAAGATTAGTAAATTAAAAGACTATTACGTATACTATAGAAGAGAAGCTAGAACGATGTTTGTGTGTGAATTGTGTACGGAATTAAATATCCAATGAATGAGTTAGGTGAGTTTCAATTAGATGGCACATAATCTAATCAATCAATCAATTATATTTGCACAATTAATCAATCAATTAATTAGTATGATATACGATGTATAGAATAAAATATATTTTAGCATATATTTAACACATATTAAGGCTTATATATACTGTTAAATATATGATGATATTATATTATTTGAAAATGATCACATCTTCTCTGTTAATTATACTAATCAAATATACTGTTAATCGATATATACTAATTATACTAATCAAATATGATGTAAATAATCTAATCAATCAATTAATTGCATAATTAATCAATTATTTAATTACTAGGATATATAGAATAAGATTGTATGTGATATATGGAATAAGATTATATTTAAATAAATTATACCAATCAGTTATATATGTATACCCATCAATTATATAGAATACTAAGGTACATGTTGTATACCAATCAATTATATATGATTATAATTAATACTATACAATTTAAAAAGTCTATCAAAATCAATCACACAAATCCTGTTAGTTATACAAAATCAAAAGATTGATCGTCTTCTACAATTAAAAGATTGATTTTAAATCAAAAAAGATATACAATTATATCGTATAGAAATAATTATAATAATATCTTCTAGTATAGACTCAATTAACCAAAATGTCATTTCTAGTATATTATTATCCTCTAAATATTATACTGTCAAAGATACTCAGAAACACAATTATCGGTATTACATGAAACTTGATATGGGATGAAATATAATGTGATATAATAATTATGGCATATATATGGATTATATGGCATAATATACGGAAAATAATATAGATGCATATCATAATGAATATGCATTCTATATGGAATTTAAGGCATAATAATTATATTATATACACGGTATTCTTATCGAATTGAGTATTACCATATATTTAGCGTATTTTTTAATGATGCACGGTATATATGATATTACGATTTGATATATTTAGCATATATTTAGCCTTACGTATACTGTTAAATATAGGATAATATATATAAAATTAGATTGTACTATCAATTAATCAATCAATTAATTAGTATGATATATAGGAAAATATTTATACAATTTTATGGTATAACAAAAATGGTATCATCTACTCTATTAATTATACTATTTTATGATAGTATCTTTTAAACATATATAGCTATTGATTGCAGTTAACATGCATGGTTAATCTAGATATAAGCTCAACCAATATATAATTAAATAATCCAAAAGTAGGCCCATATGTTAGTAGGCGGGAAAAATTGGAGATTTGTTATTTGGTTAGTGGAAAAATGGGATTCGATAATATTTCGTTTTATGACAAAACAAAATTTAGTTAGGAGAAATCAAATTTTGTTGTTAGTAAAAATCGAACCAACCATCAAACATTTTCAATAACAGATTCAAAAGTCCACCAACAATAAAACGAAAACTAATTTCAAAATGTTAAAATTTCAAAAATGTTATCAAAGTATTTATGAATGTTTTCAAAAATGTTATCAAACCTGAACATAAAATAATTTCGACAATGTTAAAACGTTTTACATAATAATCCTATAGAAATTGAAGTATTTGGAAATATGAAAGTCTTCATAAAATTTTGATCGCTTAAGAATCACAAATTGAAATAATTTTGAAATAATTTAAAATAAATTATTATGGCATTTTGAAACAAATCTAAATATAAATATTAACCAAAGATAAAACAAAAGTAAAATATAAAGTTCTTAAATTATAATAAAAAAATGTTAAATTTCATGATATCCGAAAAGTTTAAGTTAGTCAAACTTTTTACAAAACGGAAGTTTCACAATTAGAAACTATACCTGAAAATGTAAAATTTCACGGTAATCCAAAGTTTTTAAACTAGTCAGACTTTTCATATAAAAAATTGGGAGTTCAAAAAATGGTTGACGAATAAATAGAACAAGGATAAACAATCAATTAAAACGAGAGTTTTCAAAATCAATAAAGGTTGAAGGAATTAGCAGCAAATGCGGTAAGAGAATTCAAGAGAAGCAGAAAGGAAAACGAAGTTGAGAGTCAGACAGAGCTTTCAAGGATTATATATAGAAGAAATTAACCATCTCGAGATTCCTAGCACGACTCTCACAAACACGGGTTCCTAATCGGCCCATCAACTAACGCTAACTCTAAAATTATCAACGGCCACAACCTCCAAAATTAAGTCTTACATACTTATATAATCCTTCAATTAGTATGGTAAAAATCCACAAATGATTTAGACTAATCCATTTATTAAGATTCCAAAAACCTTCAAAACACACCCAAACTCGCAATCGATAAGGTTTCTAAACTCGAAGCTCATAAGGTTTGACCCCGAAGTATACTCCAAATTTCTCGAGTAAGGAACACTAACAAGGTCCATCAATTTAACAAGGCTCGGGTACGAAATCCTCAAAAATAATCATCAACATATTTATAATGCCGCAAGTACAGGAGTTAGGAACGTATAACAAATCCTCAAACACGCTCAAATCTATAGGTAATAGCAAACACTCACATCTTCAAATATGTCATTCGACTAATGTTTCTAGGAGTCCATCAAATTTTAAATCACCACGGTGCAACCACAATATATTTAATAACTCAACGAAGGCACAATCTTACTGGTCAAAGAGTTCTAATCCTGAAAGTCCCAATAAGATTATCTGTATTATAGTATTCCTCAAAACAACACAATAAGCCCAAATTATGATTGTGCAAGATATTTCTCTTCTTCAAGGTTAAGAGTAATTCATCCAGGTTAGATCACTCAACTACAAAGCTCATAGGTTACAACCTTAGACAACAATCAACGATCTAATCAATAAGAAACACAGAAAATCTTTGTCAGAAAATCTTGGTTTCCCCACGCCTAAGCCCAGGCGCCTGAGTCTCGGTGCGCCTCAGCTCAGGCGCCTATATGGGCGACGAGGACCGAAAAACACCTATAAATACCCTCCCTTCACGCCCTCATTTGGACACACATCTCATTCTTCTCTTCCCCCTCTAAACTCTCGCTAAGGGCTCGCAGTCCGACACCCGAGGCAAACGATCCACTCGATCGTAGTTCCGATAAAAAAAGCGACAACGACGCTACTCCTCACCTTCGAGCACCCCACTCGATATCGAGGTGCCTGTGTTCGACTAGCTCGAGTCTAGTATCGAAGCTCTGCCGGATTAGCCGCAGAACCGGTCCATAGTAAACGAAACTCTGCCGGAGTAGCCACAGGAAAGGGTCAGACGGTAATAGAGCTCTGCCGGAATCACTGGTCAAGCTAGGAGGATCCGCCTGTTGATCGAGTCGTCACTATGTTGCCATCTAAACAAAACTTTTCCTACTCGCACTTTCTATTATTATGCACTACGATAATACTAGATGTGGGCACTAGGCCCACAAACATCTACTAAAATACGTAATGTCCCAACTTCAATCACAAACACTAAAACACACTAAATAGACCCGAGTAATTCCGAGATCCGTTCTCAAACTATCTATGCATCGAGTCCCGTTTAGTGTATACTCCGCCGGTGCAACTCCTCACTACATGATTTACGTACATTCGCATTTACAGTTTTACGTATGATTTATTGCTTTTATGACCTTATAATTGCATGCTAAATCACCTAACATGGAATTCAAAACGTAAAACACCTAAAACTGAACAAAGTGATGGTCGGGTTCCATATTAGTCCCGGCGCTCACCTTATTAGGTTCGACGCATCTGTATTAATACCGAACCGACGCATCTTAAGCAGAATACCAGGTAAGGTATATCACGAGAATGCCTAATATCCGTATTATCGCGTTAAAACTGATTTGCTAATACGTATAATACTAGTACTCTCTATCCCCCTACGTGCATCTTTTCATGGCCTGCTTGTCACATGAAATCGCATGCAAAGAATGTAAACATGACTACTTTGTCAGCAAAACTTACTTGTCCTTAAACAACCGACGTAGCAAAAGGTATAGGGTTAAAACAACGGATGTTACAGCATTTCCACCACAACAAAAGAACTATGATATCAGCCCACCGATTGATTAGTAGAGGCAGCTATAGTGCGGGCGGGATTGGGTGTTGACATCTATCGGATGTTGGCTTCCCAATACGTACCCTCACCCCTTACTCAGAATCGACGGTTTCCGGATGTCCGAAACCATTGGCAATGAGAGTCATTCCAGGCATGGAGTGCTTAAGGGTACAAGTCTTTATCTTTAGGTCCCGTGCCACTCAACTTTGAGCCGGCAAGGGATCAAAGTTGACTTGAACGGTTTCCGAGTCCTCATAATTGACTCGGTGGCGACTCCACAAATCAGGAACAACTTCAGTTCACTAAAAAGGTTGCCTTACCAAACAAAACGGCCTTTAAACACTTACAACCACGACTCGATCGATTCCCAAACGGAAACACGGGTGCCTGCACCCGTCTAGTACAAGTCCGGATCGTCATCCAAATCGAGGTCCGAAACATCGCCCCGTACGCGAGATCGAACCGGCCCCCGACGGGGAGAGGGCCGCGTGGGTGGCCGCTGCCACACGTTGAAAAACCAAGTCGGTCCCGCGCAGGCGCTCGCGGGGTGCCAGGCCGCACGGACGTCCGCAGACGCTCCGGCCGCCTAACGCATATCCCGCGGGAATAATAAGTGGATAGTTCCGAACGGACGGTATGACACTCATCTCCCCAGACCATTGTCGATGCCTAAGTAAATACTATTCGTGGGCGGTAGCCTACCCTAACCTACCCGTGTCTGCATCCTACATGAGTGTATGCATTCCTAGTTATGTGTAGCGTGTTTGAACAACCCAACCCAAATAAAACATTAAAAATCTGGATTTAACCATGCCAACATATTCAACCGTACCCAATTCCGTTTTTGAAAAATACTTCATCTTTTCAAAACGACCTTTTAAATACCGTTACTCCGGTCAAATCATGATCTCTAAAAAAAGTGTTTTTTTTAGATGTCGTTATCATGGCAAATTTCACACTCACCACTTTCGAAAAAATATATTTCTTTTAACGCCATCGCCTTAGCCAAAGTAAAACCCGTCAACAACGAATACCGTTAATGCCACCGAGACTCCCGATCAATGGGATCAAGGCACACCAAATGGTTACATTTTTATTTTCAAAAAAAATATTTTTACACACATACCGTTGACACAACCGAAGCTTCAATTAATGAAGTCAAGGAATCCAAAACGGTTACATTCTCGAAACACTTTACACAATACATCACTCTCCACCGTCAAATGCAAGTTAGTGCAACCGACAAACGTGGATCCCTCATTTTAAAAGCTTTTTCTAAAAATGCTATTCATCACCTAAGTTATTTAATAAGGATTTAGTCACACCTTTAAAACACCATCATTAGACTTCACGCTCTACCACGAGTACCACATCCACTACAAGTATCGAAATAGCTAATTAATAGTAGTCTCGATAAAAGTATCACATCATCATTTTCAAAACTGGTTCCCCTAAGAACCATGTTCTGTTCAAAAAAATAATATTTACACTTTTGCTACCGCCGGATTCCCGACGCACACACATAGCAACACATTTTTCATGTCACAAACGATGTCGCCACACCATCGTCACCCTAATTTTACAAAATCATCATTTTTCAAAAACTTTCCTCTGCAAATATTGGTCGTTTTCCAAAGAGAAACATATATCAATAATTCTTTGATCCTGGGCCGGGATCGTGATCAACTTCTTACGTCGTACAACCATGTGATTAACTGTCTCTGTTAGTTACTAGGATCACCTCTACTCGAGGTCTTACATTTTGGGTCGTCTCCTTTTGAGAAGTCCTCTTTAAACCTCACCTCCGAGGTTTGTGTCAAATCGTGTCATCACAGAGATCTAAAATTCATTAGGCGTCTCGCCGAATACACCAAGAGTCTAAAGCACCCGAGTCACTAAATCAGTGACCGCACGCACACGCGAGTCAAGAGTCTCATTCCCACGTCGCTCAGTCACGAGCATTCCTCGAGTCTCTAAGTCATCCGGTGGATCCGATCTGACATTTTAATCCTTTCCCACTAGAACCACCTCCCAGCATGTCGGTAGATTCAAGCGCCATCGAAAGCATTCGCAACGATGTCAATACCCTAGCCAAATTGGTACACAACATCTCTACTTCGGTAACCAGTTTGACTTTCTCCATCCGTTACATCGATAGCCGCCTCAATTTCCTTGAGAGTAGAGACACAAAAAGCGAAACGAATGCCAATTCGGGCAATTACCATGCCCAAAATGTTCACGAAATATGAGTGTGAAAAATATCAAATCCTAAAAGGTGCAACATATTTATATTTTCCACAAAGATAAAAAATAATATCAGCAATATTATTAAATCCTAGCTAGAAGATTCGACTAATTAGCTCCCAAAAGTGAATTTGAGAATTCTGTTTCCAACCGGAAGCACTGCCAAGAGCATTTATCTGGTCACATGTAAAGCCCAAGTCAATGTATCTTTATATTGCATATGTACACCTACATTACACACAGAAAACTGAGTGACAGTACATTCAATGCTTAACAGAGGAGCATATTCCCATACTACTTCATAATAAAATATTGTTTCTCCATTTTCTATATCAGATCAATATAAGAGGAAATAAGTAGTGTGTAACAATGTGCTATTATAACCTAGGGGTTAGTGGTAGTAAAATCAATGATACAATGCATGTACTAATTCATTAAAAAAAATAGAACACTAGTCGACTATGTAACTATGTGTATTGTTTTGTTGATAAAACGCATCGTACTACTCGACTATGATGTTAAGAATGAAAATAATATAAACAAGATGTCATACCTAAATGTCCCGTTGGAGTCAGAAGTATTTAGCTGCACTGAGAAAAAAGAAGAAGGGATAAGCATCAACATTAGCATTAGAAATAAGGAAGATGGAAAACAAATTTACAACTTGTGAAAATATTGAAAATGGTGACCAAAAAATCAATTATTTTCAATTTGAGAGAGATGCAAAATAAATGAGAAAATCATAAATACATACTCTATTTATAAATTGTGGGAGATTTTCGACATGATTCTTACTTCAAAAGTTTCCAACTTCCTGTTTCAAAGAAACACAAAATGTTCACAAACCACACGCCTTGACACTATAAATAGCTCAATTGTGTGCTTTAATAGTGGATACTCGTAACACACTACCACCACTATATACTACTTAATAACTTCTACAAATACTACCACTAAAACAACACAAGCACCCACAACACCAACACCCACAAACAACAACACCTAGAACAACCAACATATCAACAACACCCACAATACCCACAACAACAACTACAACCATCATCATCACCATCAACAACAACAACAACCATCAACTCCATCAACAACCACCCACAACAACAACAAAAATAACAATAACAATAATGGCAATAACAATAACAATAATAAACTTCAAAAATACGAAAAAAAATTGTAATACACAACTTCTTCTTCTTCTACTACTACTACTACTAAACCCCCACCACCACCCCCACTACTTAATCCCCACTAAAACATCATCAATAACACCACCACCACCACCACCACCAACATCAATAAAATCACAAACAACAATAATCAACAATTACAACAACATCAACAACAACAACCACCCTAAACCCTAATCGACAATAAAATCACCAACAATCATAATCAACAATAACAATAATAATAATCAACCCTAAACACTAAATCATCAACAATAACAACCCACACCAACAACAATAACAACGTCTATAAAAATAAGCCACAACACTAATAATCTCAATAACAATAGCATTATTAATAATAATCAATAACAATAATATAATCCCAACTTAACCACATACTTTAATGAGGAGTGAATTAAGAAGGTGATAGATAGAGAGAGGACATCGGTAGGAGAGGCGGCCGGAGGCAGGGCGACAAGCGGAGGAGGGTGCCGGTACGTTCACCGATCGTCGGTCAGAGGGGGAAGGGGAGGAGGATGGGTGGTTAGGGTTTGAGTTTTTGGGGTTTCTGGGTTTAGGGTGAAGTCGTCAAATGACAGACTTCGCGTCTTTTTTTTTTAAAATATTAAGATCCTTGCATCGGATTAGCCGACGCAAATTTATTTCGTTACGTTGGATTTGCGTCGGCTAATCCGACGCAAGCAGTAAAATATTTTATATTTAAAAAAAATATACCCAGGAATGCGTCGGGTCCGTAGTCTTGCATCGGCTAGTCTGACGCAAATGTAAGTCGTTGTGTCGGCAAGTCTGACGCACACAAGGGCGCCAAATCCATTTCCATGGCGCCTTTGCCTAGTGTCGCCTAGCGTCGGTTATTTCGACGCAACATATTTGCGTCGGACATCGAAAAATACGGCGGACTAATTGCTTCGGACAAAATATTCGACGCAAGTATATAGCTTGCGTCGGACAGTCCGACGCAAGCTAAATACTTGCGTCAAATATTTTGTCCGAAGCAATTAGTCCGCCGTATTTTTCGATGTTTTTAGTACTATTTTGAAGACAAATTTGGGTATTTGTGGAACCGTAAAAATATGTTGTTGGTTGGATGTTTTTAATGAAATTTTTGCTTTTTGGGGAGCCAAAAACAGGAAAGGGGGTGCATCAATACAACATATTTGCAAGGGACATTTCCTTGCAAACATTGAATTTTGCAACTGACCAAAATGGAAATTGTATATGAGAGTTAATTCCCTTGCAAATCCGTTGCAAATTAAAACTTTGCAAGAGAATTGCAAGTGATTATATTCACGATTGCAAGGGACATCCATTGCATTTTTTGTCTTTTGCAACGGTTTTGCAATAGGTTTGCAACGAACTTTATTGTCATGCAATGGACTTTATTTTCGTTGCAAATCCATTGCAAAAGGCAGTTTGCAAGGGATTTGCAACGGAATTCGTCATTTTTGCAACCACTATTTGTGAGGACACAAATCCGTTGCAAACTGGGCCTTTTGCAACGGAATTTTCCCTTGCTATGGCTAATTTTTTTGTAGTGTTACAGCTTCGACATCTCCAGCGATCTTCAGCGCCTATCTGGTCTATCTCTGACTCGTCCTCCTGAGTCACTTGATCCGGAACCTGAACTTGAACTCTGCGCCAGTTTATCATCGAGAACATCTCACCTGAGAGAATCCTTTTCTGCCAGTTTATGTTCTTGGCCAGGTTGTGTTCTTTGTCGTCAAACTCATGTTCTTAATATGCTAATACACTCTCATTTTCTTACAACTTTATCGACACTGATTCGATAACACGCATATTGATTGTCAATTGCTTTTTATTGATTTCGTTTCTTTGATTATTAGTGACGAATGACGATGGTTCGATTTTCGATGATTTCATGTTAAAGTTCAGGCGAAGTACATCTGGGAGTGTGGACACTGAGTAATACTCGAAGTTCTCCATCCGGCCATGCACTATGCATGGTTCTTTTCTTGTATGACGCAAATCTTTTAGCCGGCTTATATATTGTAGTAACTAGAGGACCTACTATGCTCATCATTATAACTGCTGCAAATACCATGATTGTAAATGAAGAAATCATCTATCACATGCAACAATATACATATACAGACCCTAGTAATTAAAACAAAATGGGTGAGCACGAGAAGAGTTTAATTAGTTTGTTTATATTGATGTTTGGGTGTCTGACCTTTTCGTCCTTTCCGAAATTTAAGACGATCAGTTCGACAAGTCCTTTGGTGTTCATAAGAAGACCGAGGGCGATACCTTCACGAAGCAGAATATTGTAGAAGTAGATGACAGCAACCGTAGCAGCAACATTGCCAGTGCAAGCCAACACTATGATAATTAGCAGATTCCACCATGTCTTTGTACTGTCTAATTTTCTAATATTAGTCTAAAGCCCGATGATGGCGAAAAACAATGGTACCAGCAGTCCTGACACGAAATCCTCCAGCTTTTCTATGAGGGTCATTCCCAAAGGCCTGTTGGGGATGATGAGCCCAAACCAAAAGGCCCCGAAAACAGAATGTGTTCCTATAATGTCTGTAACAAAACCAGAGATCGTAACTCCTGTGATGATAATGTTGCTTGGGGTTTCTGTAACACCCGCTATTTTTCCTTGCGCTGTTAATTATTCCGTCATGATTCGGTGTCAATTCTGTTTTTCATTCCCTCATTCTTCTAAAATCTTATTATTTTTTTTGGGACAAACATTATTCTTTTGTCAAAGGATTTTAATCATTTTATTTTTCTACAAATTCATTTGCTTAAATTTTTATTGCGAACTATTTATTTATTCGCAGAGTATTATACTTTTCAACGAACCAACATTTTGAGCTCCGGTTTGAGTTATTTATCTTTTCTAGAAATGTCCGTATATATTTATATAATATTTCTAACTAAGAAATGTTTTTATTCACGAAAATTTAGCCTTTAATAATTTTATTACAAAGTTTCGTAAATAATTATTTTCCAACGCGAGGTTTACTCGAATCTTTGAAATACCTTTAACGATTTTACGATTCTTCTTTTTATCAACTTACAAATTATTTGGGACCTTTTCCCATGTTTTGGACCGATACCCCCCCCCCCTATCACACCCTTAATACATTTTTCTTTATACATTTCATTTTATTATGTTAAAACTTAAAGATATATTTTTTTTCTTTCCCATTTATTTGATGCTTAATGAGCAACCTCTTCACTCTCCCTTCCTATCTTTTTAGCCGAATGTGTAGGGTGGTATAGCATATATTTCATCTAAATTTTCATAACATTTATGCTTTAGAAAAACCATATATTTTCTAATCATACATTTTGCAAATTAAACAACAAAAATTCCTTCCTTTTTTCTCTCTTGGCCGAGACTTCCAGCAGCCTTTCTAGGCAAAATCTTGCCTCAACTCGAGTCTTGATCGTCTCATTTTCGTCATCAACTTAATCGTTATTCTGATCCTTTCGTTAAGGTAATAATCAATGTTATTTTCGATCGTTATTTACCTTGATTCTCTTAGTTTTCTCATGGTATTTTTCTATCATACTTGTTGTGTGATGTAGGATTTTTGGACGATCCCTAAGCCGACGAAATTATTATAGGCTCGGATTTGGATTAGAGGTAACGTCGATGTTACTCGGTATTGCATGATTTTTTTTGTGTAATTGCATGTATATAATTATAATTATAATTTTGACAATATGTGTATGTCATATAATCTGGAAAATTTTAAAAGTCGAACATTTGCATGTTTCAATATTTTTATCGCTTTTACGAGATTAACAATTAAATTGTTATATTATTTTGTAAAATCATAATACTCGGCCTAAACTTGGAAAATATGAATATATTCTGTAAAATTGATGTTTTTGATGATTTTTGATAGTTTTGTGTTTTTATGATATTTTAGATATAAATTATTGAATTATTTCCATTTTTGGACAAAAACGGTTAAAAGCTGTTTTTTTATTTCTAGCACTTAAACATTTAGTTTTATCAGAAAATTGGCGTGGATAATCTTACTGGTGAAAATGAATTTTCAGAATTTCTTCATAATTTTAGGAATTGTTAAGTGGGAGAAATAATTAATCACTTTAAATCATCGTTTATCGTTAGAACCGTGTTTGTCATTTTAATTCTCAATTTCTGATTTTTGTTTTGACTTTGGAAAAAAATTTATTCCTGATAGTTCTTGATAAAAAAAAAATTATTTCTATAACTTTTAGTGATTTAGTAAATTGTTAGGAACGACGTGTTTTATTAAAAGAATCGTTAATTGTGAAAACGAATTTTTAACAGGCGGTTTATTAGAATTGTGAAACTTGGAATTTTGAAAATATGGGAAAAATGATAGCTTCGGGAAAATCATGATTTTTAGGATTAATAATAATTTTTGGATATTAATATTTCAATAGTTTCATAATTATTATTTTTATTTATCGTTATAGTCGAGATTAGACGATTGACGAGAAACCCCTTTAAAAATCGAGTTTACATATTCTGGAATTTTATTTTTCTGGACAGAATGTTCAAAAGTGTATTTTAGCTATTTTACATAATTTTTTTACTATTGATAGTATTGATTTTTGGACAAAATTAGGATTTATTGTTAAAATGTTCCGTTTCAGCTAAATGAATTATTTTTCCAGCAATTGTGAAAATATTTAAATCTCAAACTTTAAGACTTAAATCACCCCTTAACGTTCTCTAAATGTGTTCAATGGTTTAACTAAATAAAATACGTTAAAAGATTTATTTTGACATTTGCCGTAAAATTCTATTTATGTTCGTATTGTCGAAACTATTAATAATTAGGGAATTTGAGTTTTATAAATTTTGGAAACACCCTAATTAGTAGTATTTAAATGTTTAAGACATTTTTAATCATTTTATAAACACTTGTATGATATTTCAATAATTTCATAAACCTATTTAACCTTATTTTTAGAAATTAATATCGTTAAGACTGAAATTATTAGTTTTATAAATCGATATCGTTTACAAAAAATGTTTTATTAGTATGAACTTGTTATGAAATCATATTAGGTGAATGTTCATTGAGCTTTTGACCCATATGTAAACTCCCTTATCATTACTGATGTACTATATATATCTCTCAATGACATGAATAACATAACTCTCTTACATATTTCTCGCTCTATTTTATCTCTAGTTTTCCTTTCTCTTTCTTTTTATAACACGTTATCATCACGAGACTCTAATTACTGAGCAGAAAACAATTGAGGGGAGTTCATTTTTTTTTCTCAATCCTTGTATCTTTTAAACAAGGAGCTAATTATTTTCTTTTTTCAATCCTTGCATCTCTTAAGCAAGGAATTCGTTAATTTTCTCTCAATCCTTGCGTCTCTCAAGCAAGGAGTTCGTTATTTTTTTTTTCAATCCTTGCATCTATCAAAGCAAGAAGTTTGTTATTTTTTCTTGATTCTTGCATCTTTATAGCAAAGAAGTCGTATTTTATTTCTCAATCCTATATTAAGAAGTTAATTCATGTCTTTTGAAGATACACATATGATCTATTATTACATTATAACTATAAGGAGATCATAGTATATATATGGGGTATTTTCAATGCATCTCCATATTTGTATCTCTATGGCAAAGAATTATATATATTAATTAAAGTAGTCGTTTTAACGATTGAGATATATACTTTAAAGCATAATAGTTAAGTTCCTGCGATACTAATATTTTGTTTATCTCTTTGTCAATATAATTTTAAACGAAAAATTAGCAACTTTATTTTATTTCAACAATATAATTTAGATGTTAATTTGGATGATTATCTAAAATACACATTTCCTAAAGTTTTAGATTTTGATATCATAAATATTTAATTTCTATAATAATATATTCTCTACCTTATTATAGCTATGTAGTTATGGTAGTAAAATTTTAGTAATTACGGTAACAATCTTTCTATTTTGCTACATGCTCCGTATTATATTGTATGAAATAGTGATGACCATCCTTAGGGTATTACAAATTCGTGGTGACATGATATACTTACTATTAGCAATTTAGAAGGTTAAAATTTTCATAATTATGTTCATTATTTTTTAAGTTATATTTGTCACGCATAACTTGCATTTCATTGTAAGTTGTTTAACGATGATTTAATGTGAGATTGCTTTCTATCATTTTAATGCGAGACAATCTCCTATCAAATTTTTTTGTCATTACAATGTGAGTAAGTGTCCTATCACATTAATGTAAGACGATAATTTATCAGTATAATGTGAGATGATTTCTGCAAATTTACGATCTTCGATGGGTATAAGTTAAGTCAAGTCTCTCATGAGTTTAATGTGAGATAATTTATTTATGGAGTAATCTTACTCATAATTATTCTCCAATTCTTTACTCAATGTGGAAGTCTAAAATATCTCACTCCATAACTCTTAAATATTCATCATTTGAGTAATTACTCAAACAGAATATATTGTTGTATTTCCCAAAAGAATTTAATATATGTCAGATCTTGCAAATTTACATGAGAAACTAGAGGTGTTCCATTTTGCGAGATGAATATAAAGTTTGTGTCTTATTGAGTAAGTTTAGCATTCAATAGTTTAGCATGCAATTGCTAATTATACATATTGAGATCAGCTAACTTCGCATATGCATTATTGCAATTATTGCGAACAAATATTATCAACATTTGACATGAACTGATTAAGCATATGTGATCAACAAGTGCTTAACAGTATGGGTTTAAGAACTGTGAATTAAAATTGACTATGAATGATGATATTTGGAGATCCAATTGCACATTACTCGAGGTTGAATAAACATATTTTAAGTTCAATTCTACGAATTGATCGATACTGTTTTAAGTGGCTTGGAGACCACATATCAAATACGAGTAATTTGTGTTATTAGAATTCACAATTTGATCGTTATCATGTGAATAAATTGATCTCTTAAATTTGACATTTAGAATCAGCCATTAAAAGTCAATTATTTTATTAATCACGTACTCCCCGAAATATATCATAATCTTGCAAAAATACCCATCAATGAAATCTTATTTGCATATGATATGATAAACGCATTCTAAGGTGATTAAGTAAATGATTGCAATCTATCTTAAATATTTATTTTTAC
Organism: Agrostemma githago; assembly: GCA_958450325.1. Taxonomy (NCBI): domain Eukaryota; kingdom Viridiplantae; phylum Streptophyta; class Magnoliopsida; order Caryophyllales; family Caryophyllaceae; genus Agrostemma; species Agrostemma githago. The sequence goes on from OY288245.1 coordinate 29,248,048, forward strand.
CACCTTAGGGGGAGAAAGTGAATGACAAGTTGGTAAAACAAAAGAAGTTTTATCATGTCAAATTACGCGTTATTAATCGTGTACAGTAATATATAAGTAGACTGACGATTTTACGAAATTATATCGATATGAAATGGCTACACATTTGTGTGCAATATCAAGTGGCCTATTGAAAAGGATTTTATAAATCCGTACGACCGTCGACATATTTATTGGTATCAATGAGCTCATAATCCTGAAATTCATCAAGTTTATTGATGATATTGAAAAGTATACAATACAATTTGCATATCGAGTCATCATGTTGATATATAGAAAATAAGTATTTCATTTCATGTTAGTTTTCTTATCACATCGTTGCATCATTTCATATTCATATAGTTTAAATGTAGTCACATATTATATTCGTGCAAATTATTGATAATCTGACTATACTTTGAAATGTTGAAGTTATCTTTGGATGAAGACGCAACAATCAAAGACTATCTTCATATTATCCGTATAACTATTTGAAGATCAGTGATAGATTTCTAATTATCGAAGACGTCGATGGAGTTTATCAAGTATGATGATTATTATTTCAAAGATCGAGATTCATCGTCACATCATGGATAATATTGTTATTTTCCGAGTGATGTAACTATCAGGGGGAGTATGCACGCACTGTACTCTTTTTCCTTATCTATGGTTTTATCCCACTGGGTTTTCCATGGAAAGGTTTTGATGAGGCAGCATCATATGCGTGTTTGAGGAATAATGTGCTCTATTTTACACTAGTTTTTTTCCAAGGGGTTTTTTTTTTCGAGTGAGGTTTTTATGAGACATATTATTTCGTAATGTACATTCAAGGGGGAGTGTTATGAAATCATATTAGGTGAATGTCCATTGAGCTTTTGACCCATATGTAAACTCCCTTATCATTACTGATGTACTATATGTATCCCTCTCAATGACATGAATAACATAACTCTCTCACATATTTCTCGCTATATTTTCTCTCAACTTTTCCTTTCTCTCTTGTTTTATAATAGAACTAATATTTTCGATAATTTAATATAATGCTATTTTAGTGAAGTTTCTAAATGTAGAAGTTTCCTAAAATAGAAAGCTTCTTCTTTTGGAAGGTGATCCTTTTTCCCTTTTGTTCTCTCATTATTATAATGATTATATCTTTTCTATATATCGATAATGAGTTTGTTTTGGAGTTATGGAATAAGGACAAATGTGGGGTTTAGAGTAATATAGTCTGGGATGTACGTTTTTGCCATCAACTGTAAGGCTGGTGTGTCTTTATGGGGCACATTGGTTGTTGAACTGAGCGTATATGGTTTGTGTTCAGGACAGTGTATGTTGACCTTAAACTTAGATATCCCATCGTGTAAGTCGCGTCGGGTTGAACTGGACATGGTTTGTGTGCAGGAGGGATCTTCACTACCTAAACATGGACCTCGCTGCATGCAGTCTTGTAATGGTTGAGTTGCCTAGTTAGAGACTGAAGTCCGATATGTGTTAAGACTAAAGTTCTCGAATCTAGTTTCAAGTATTATCTTGGCGAAAGTCTAGCCATCTACACTAATTCTATCAATAACATCATTTTGAATATTTTATTATTATTGATATAATTTGATTTGTAGGGTGGCAAATGTTCTATGTTTTCTCCGGAAAACTCATTTTAATATATTGTTTCGATCCGTGAAGTTTTTCACTAAAAGCTAATTTTTATGATTAATGTTTTACTGTTTTTCGTTTTTTTTACTATTTTTCTATAATAGTAATTACAGTTTTAAAATCCTGTTATACGGCTGGGAGAACATTGACGTTGCGCCTCACTGATTGTGGCTGTTATGTTTTTAACATGGCAGGTATACATTTTTCGCTAGGTGTGGGCTAACGAGCAGTTGCGTATCCTGCTTGTTTTAATAATAACACTACATTATGGATTGTTTAAACCCATTTATGGATTGTTTTAAATTTGGACCATTTTCATTTTGGCCTACTGTTTGATTTTATCTTTTTATATTGTTATGACATAGTTATAGTGTGTCTTAATTCGACTCTACAGTGTTTCCGCCACTATATTGCGTTAGATTTTCTAGGGGATTACAGTTGGTATTAGAGCATCAGTGCTCCCAACGCTTACACCTGAAATTGGGAAAAATACCAGTAAATTATTTAAACAGTAAATAATTTTTTTATAAATGGGTAGACACAAGTATGGATTTATCTGTTTAGATTTCCTGTTCCTGAAACTCGATGATTAGCATTGATTATGTGTTGCTATTTGTGATCTTCTAGATGGCCGGAAAAAACGCCCGAAACAACAACAATAACAACAACAACAACAATGATCAAGGCAGGTTCAACGTGGCACTGGTCGACACTCTGAACTCTATAGTTCACAACATGAACAAGATGAATAACAGGAACAACCAGACACCCTTTAGCTTCTCTCACACAGGTGAAGGTATGGCCAAGAGTAGGCTGCATTTTTACGATGGCTCCATTGATCCTGAAGTCATTAACCGTTGGTTTTGATTGATGGAACGACAGTTCGGAATTTACTCTGCCCCCGAGGACCAGAAGGTGGGCTTGGTCGTGCTGTGTCTGTCTGACGAAGAAGACCGGTGGTGGACCCAGGTTGGCCCAACCACACTCCAAACTCCAGGATTCAACTGGGCTCAACTCAAGGCCCTTCTAGAGCGAAGATTTTATCCTAAGGAATTGAGAAATCAGAAAATGACTGAATTTGGCGCTTTGTGTCAAGGTACTATGTCTGTAGCAGAGTATACCACTCGGTATTGTTTTCTGTCGCATTATGTTAGAGATCAGCTGCACAACGAGAACGCCCGAGCTTTCTATTATCGGGGTTGACTCCGAGCCGATATTGCTCAGAACATCCCTGTAGACACCCAGATTTTGACTTGGTGGCTGCAGGAGTGCCCAACAAACACTCGATGACGATCGGACTGCAACGCGACGCGAGTTTATGATATTTTAGATAGTTTTTCTATAGAACAGATCAAATAATTTCTCGGAAAGATTAAATTAACATCAAGGCAACCTTAGTCGTGTCATTTCGGTCGCGTCGACACTAATTAGAGTCAATTCCGACACGGGAACTCCGAATCAGTCCCGAAATACGCAAAATCAACTCGAGTCAGCACACCGAGCCAAGTGAACCTCGGAATGCACACCCGAGGCCCATTCGGGCATTCGGCGCAATAGCGCGTTAGGTAAGGGGGAAACTTAACCTCCAAGACAACCTATGATACGCACACTCTCGGTTTTGGAAAGTATCAAAATCGTATCTTTAAATTCCCGAGCGCCTCACACAAAGCGTCCTAGGCCTCACACGCACGAACCCAGGCGCCTGAGTTCTGGTGCGCCTGGACCCAAGCATCCATCCGGGTGATGTGAGCCAAAAACAACTATAAATACCCCCCTCCACCCCATTCATTCGACACAACAACAACATCTTCTCTTCTCCCTTTACTCATTATGAGTTTCTCGCTTGGGCTCGCACTGCAACACCCTAAGCAAATGATCTACTCGATCGTAGTCCCGATAAGCAAAATCGAAGCTACTCCTCCCCTTCGAGCACCCCACTCGATCCCGAGGTGCCTGTGTTCGAGTAGCTACCCCGAGTCTAGTAGAGGAAGCTTTGCGGGATTAGCCGCAGAACCAGCGACGGTAACGTAACTCTACCGAAATCACAAGGCAAGGTAGGAGGATCCACCATTTGAAGTCTAATCATCATTAGGTTTTCATCTAAACAAATCTTTACATTTTTTTAATTTTATTATGCACTACGATAATGTCAAACGTGGACACTAGGTCCATAACACGTACTAAAACACATAACCTCTCAACTTCAACCATAAACACTAAAATACCCTAAATATACCCGAGTAGTTCCGTGATCCGTTCTCAACTATCTATACATCGCGTCCCGTTAAGCGTATACTCCGAGGGTGCAACTCCTCACTATGTGATTTACTTACATTTCGCATTTACTGCTTTCATATGATTTATTGCTTTTATGACCTTATAATCGCATGCTAAATCACCTAACACGGAATTCAAAACGTAAATAAGCTAAAACTGAACAAAGCGATGGTCGGGTTCCGTATTAGTCCCGGTGCTCACCTTGCAAAGTTTGACGCATCCCTATTAATACCGAGCCGACGCATCTTAAGCAGAATACCAGGTAAGGTATACCACGAGAACGACTAATATCCGTATTACCACGTTAAAATTGACTCTAATACATATAACATTAGTATTCTCTACTCTCCTATGTGCATCTTTTCATGGCCTGCTTGTCACATGAAATCGCATGCAAAGAATGTAAACATAACTACTTCGACAACAAAGCTTACTTGTCCTTAAACAACCGACATAGCAAAGACATAGGGTTAAAACAACAGATGTTACAGTACTTCCGCCACAATAAGGGAACAAAGTTATCAGCCCACCGATTGATTTGTAGAGGCCGCTAAGTAAGGGCGGGATTGGTTGTCGATGTCTAATGGATATTGGCTTCCCAATACGTACCCTCACGCTTTACTCCGAATCGAAGGTTTCCGGATGTACTAAACCAATGGCAATGAGAGTCACTCCAGGCATGGAGTGCTTAAGGGTACAAGTCTCTATCTTTAGGTCCCGTGCCACTCAACTTTGAGCCGGTTAGGAATCAAATTTGACTTGAACGGTTTCCGAGTCCCCATAATTGACTCGGTGGCGATTCCACAAATCAGCAACGAATTCGTTTCACTAAAAAGGTTGCCTTACCAAACATATCGACCTTCAAACATTTACAACCACGACTCGATTAATCCCAACGAAAACACGGGTGCCTGGACCCGTCTAGTACAAGTTCGGATCGTCATCCGAATCGAGGTCCGAGATTTCGCCCCGAATGCGGGATCAGACCGGCCCCCGACCAGGAAGCAGCGCGTGGGTGGCCGCTGCAATGAAACTAGATCGGGCGCGCGCGGGGTGCCTGGCGGTGCGGATGGATGTCCTCTGTTTGGCGACTCCGCTGGGGATTTGGAAACAAGTTTCCAGTGGTGGTGTAACTCGAATGAGGTCGGTGAAGCTCATTTCCTAGTTCCCTATTGCGGTCACTACAAGTTTTGGCCCTAAAAAGCCCACCTTAACCGATATTAGGACCAATCGACCTCTTCACGGTAAGATCCTTATGGACACGCGGAGAGATCCTCAGTTGATGCTCCGGCCACCTAACGTGCATCTCGCGGATACACCAAGCGAATGGTTCTAAGCTGCCGTTACGACATTCATCTCCCCAGGTGACCTTTCGTCACCTAAGCAAAGGGTATTCGTGGGCGGTAGCCTAACCTAACCTACTCGTGTCTGCATCCTGCATGAGTGTATGCATTCTTAGTTATGTGTAGCATGTTTGAACAAACGAAATAAAACATTAAAATCTGGATCCAACCCAACAAGATATTCAACCGCATCCAACTCCGTTTTCGAAAAAGAACATCTTCTTTTCAAAACTGTCTTTTCAGCGCCGATATTCCGGCCTAATCAGAATTATTCTCGAAAGCATTTCAACACCGTCATCACGACAAATTTACACTCACTACTTTCAAAATACCCTTTTGAGCGCCATCACCCTGGCCAAATAAAACACGTCGTTTTTCCAAACAACAACGAGGGTCGTTAATATCACCCAACTCGCAACTAATGGGATCAAGGTACCGTAAATGGTTACATTTTATTAAAAAATTCAAAAAAAACGTTTTCTTGCACATACCAAAACTTCAACCAGTGATGTCGAGAAAAGAAAAACGGTTACACCCTCAAAACACTTTTCATAATGCATCGTCCCCATCGTTGAAATGCCATTTAATGAATACGACAAGCGTGGGTCACACATTTCAAAAGTTTTTCTAGAAAAAAAAGAAAAGGAACCACCTAAATTCTGTAATGAGGATTTAGTTACATCTTTAAAACACCATCACGGACACCACGTTCTATCACGAACACCGTCTCCACTGCACATATCGAGCTATTTAATTAATAATAGTCTCGATAAAAGCAAGACATTATCATTTTCAATACCGGTTCCCTCACGAACCGTGCTTCTTTTGTAAAACCACCATTTACACTTTTGCTACTATCGAGTTCTCGACGCGCACGTAGCAACGCATTTTCACATCAAAAACGATGTCACTACACCATCGTAACACCAGTTTTACAAAAATCACGTCTTCAAAAGAAGAGGTTTTACTTTCAAAACCCGATCATTTTCAAGAAACATCCAAACTCTTTGATTCCGAGCCGGGATCGCGATCAATCTCTTACGTCGTACAACCTTGTGATTAACTGTCTGTGTTAGTTACTAGGGTCACCTCTATTCGAGGTCTTACATTTTGGGTCGTCTCATCCCGGGAATGTCCTCTTCTTTAAGTCTCACACTCGAGATTTGTGTCAAATCGTCTCGCTCCAAAGACATAGGTTCGTTAGGCGATACGCCGAATATAGCAAAAGTCTAAAGCATCTAAGTTCCTAAATCGATGACCGCAAACACGCGCAAATCAAGGGTCTCATTTCCGTGTCGCTCTATTAAGAGCATTCCTTGAGTCTCTAAGTCGTCCGGTGGATCTGACCTTTTGATCCTTTCCCACTAGAATCACTCCCCAACATGTCGGTAGATTCAAGCACCATCGAAAACATCCGCGACGACGTCAATACCCTAACCGAATTAGTTCACAACATCCATACTTCGGTAACCTATTTGACTTCCTCCATCCATCACATCGATAGCCGCCTCAATTTCCTTGAGAGTAGGGACACAGAAAGCGAAATAAACGCTAATCCGAGCGATTACCATGCCCAAGAACTTACCTAGGGCAGAGCAGCCCACTGCTCCGCCCGATCGAAACTTTCTAAATTTGATACGGGAAGAACCTCAAGACCTTATAAAACCGTATCCAACAAAAAGTAGAAAGGTCACTAAGGGAATTCACCCCAACCAATTCTTCCTACACCGAAGCTCTCAAGCATCTGGTCGATCAAGGGAAGCTCGAACACATAGGCCCTATCCCAGAACCATCCGCGGGCTGAAAAGGGAAGATGTAGGATGCCAGTAAATATTGCCATTACCACCGTGACAATGGGCATGATACCGAACCTTGCTTTTGACTCAAACATGTCATACAATACATGATCGAAAACAGGACGATTCCTCTCCCTCCACCAGAGAAATAAAACAATACCACAAACCCCTTTAGCGTTCATGCTATCTTTGATGACACCATCGATTGTTCCCACCTCGACCCTATAGAGGAGGACATCCTGAATATCGAGAAGGATCCCGACAACGCACGGGCATCCGCCAAGATGAGTAAATCTGTGTCCGAGTCAGAGTCTAGTTCGTCTTAGGGCCTAGACCTAATAGTATAACAAATTTCTTTTGTTTTTACATCGAGTTAGGAGGTGCGAGGGGATCTGTCCTCCACCTCCCCGAAAACAATATCTCGGGGGCTTATTACTATCAATAAAAAGAAAATCAATTTTTCTTCTTTACAACGCGCCTCGACAATAGCTTGATTTTAAAATAACGCACCTTGCTTACAACTCAATGATATGCCATTTATCGATAACAATCAAGCATACCTCGAAACAACGAGGAATTACAAGAACCAAGATCCCGTGTTCCTTTTTTACCTATTCCATGTCTGGTTTAGGAACCCACAAATTATCCCTTACAACGAGCATTCCCGAATCCTTTGACAAACCTAGATAGTCTCTTAGCTTGTGATTAAAGACGGAAGGCAAACCCATTTTGTAACACTACGTATTTTTCAAATAGAGTTAAATTTTAAACATTTATTTAAACCAAGTTTTACGTTTGAAAAATTATTTTCTTGAGCAAAATATTTTAGTTTTGTTAAATTAAAAATTATTCTATATTAAAAACATGAGAATTTATTCATTGAATTATATAAAAACTATTATCTTTCGTTAAATAAAGTTTAATACTCGAAAATGTTTTTAATATTGACCTGACATTTTGACATTTTCTCGTCTCGTAAAAATTTAGAAATCGAATTCTTAAAATAATGATTTCTTATAACTATTGTCACATAATACTATTTATAGTCTATTTTACTTACTGTCTCACAAATTTCTTTTTAAAAAGAAATTTTACGGTTTCCATTATTTTAATTCCTAATCTTTTATTTCAACTTTTTAAGAAAGAAAGAAAGACGTTTTTATGAGAAACAGACCAGAACTCGGGGAATGTGGACCTCCTAACGGACTCCCACATATAACACCACATAAAACTACTCACACCCACACTACAATAATAATCCTACACACCTATACTACCTAATTAACCTACACCTAAAATACCTATCCTACACACACTATTGCTACACTATATATACTGCATCTAACTTCTATACTTACTCATACTCCTTACGCACACCACTACATCCTACTACTTATATTACTACCACTTAGTAGTACTTACACTACTACGTAATCCTAGTACTTACTACCTTATACTATATTACGTACTCCTTGTACTTACTATACTATATACTCCGTACTATATACTATATTTTACTCCCTCGTCCTTCTATATAATTGGAGCATCGGGAATGAGAAGATACCCAGTATTTGGCGGAATAACTTTTCTAGTACCGTATTTGGGTCAAATCATTTCGACCCAAAAATGTCTTTAAAGAGGGGAGGAGACGACTTTTCTAACGTAGACAAGATTATTGACCTACGACCTTTAATTCTTAATAACGTTAATAAATACTCCGTAATAGTTATTAAGGTAACCAAACTTTTCTTCTAACAACATTTTGTATATATAAGTATATTGTGTTACTAACATAATAAATTGCTTACTTAAATATTTAGGCTTATTTGTATGACTAAATTACTTATGTATATAAAAATATTACGTGATATTTTATTTATGTTATGTATGACTAAATTCAACTTAACTAAATTATCACCTTTATATTTGTATTCGTGTGAGAAAATGAGAAAATAAGTAAAAGAACTTAAAATAATAAAAATTTACTTATATCATTTTCTTTGTATTTTATTTATTCAATTCTATTTACTACGCGTATTTATTCTATGTACTTTATATTTTATATAATTGTAATTTTGGTCATATTTTTTTATTTTCTTTAGTACTTTTACAATTGTTCATATATTATAATAATAGAGTAAATTAGTAACCTACAAAATATCTTATTTTAATTAATACTTTACTTATTATTTTTATATAGGTAGAAATTTATAGATTTCATTTTCTAAAATAAATGTATTTGTTTTATTCCGAAACTTTTACACGACATTCATAAATATTTTAAAAAATGATTTTACGTCAAATTTTTTAAATCAACTAAGTATGACTTAAATTATACTCCCTCCGTCCATAATTTATCGCCCCACACCACTATGCACAGAAAATAAAAAAAGTATATATAATATTAAAGAAATGATGGTGGACCATAATTAATGGTGAATGTATAGCATCGGCCACTGCCCGAAACTCGGCCTCAGTGGAGGATTTAGAGACTCCACGTTGTTTGCGAGACACCCAAGATATTGAGTTTCGACCGAGATACACTATGAAACCAGTCGTAGAGATGTAATCGTGCTTGTCACCTGCATGGTCAGCATCACTGAAAGCATGTAGAGAAAAAGAGTTAGTACGATGTAACTGTATACCCATATGGAGCGAACCTTTTAGATACCGAAGAAGTCTTTTCAAGGCGATCCAATGGGCTTCTTGAGGGTCCTGCAAAAATTGTGCAAGTTTGTTGACACTAAAAGCGATGTCAGGACGAGTGAGAGACAAATACTGAAGAGAGCCCACAATAGTCCGGTAATCCGTAGGAATGGATATGGAAGACCCGGTATGGGGAAGAAGTGATGGATATGTGTGGACATGACATAGGTCCACCCCGACGCGGCCACGCGCGGGTTTGGGGAGGCGAATGAATCTCCATATGAGAATGGATCGAATTGAAATTTAAATCGAAGTTGGAGTCGCCATCGAACTTTGTGGGAGTTCGGGCCCGTTCGAACCCACTCTAATGTCGTAGTGGGCCGTGTACAAAATACGGCCCATTTCCGATGTCAGAGTTTATCGGGTTCGTCCCTTTGCATTTGATACCGATACCGACTTGATCGGATACCGTGTATTGAATGACTCTCGTTGCCAATGGTTTCGGACATCCGGAAACCGAGGTTCTGAGTAAGGGGTGAGGGTACGTGTTGGGAAGTTCACAAAGAACACTCAACCCCGCCCGCACATTAGCGGCCTCTACTAATATATCGAATGATTTTTGAATACGCGCGTTAGTAATACGATGAATGATATGCAAACATTGTTTTCCTAAACATGCAAGGAATTGAATGGGTTGCTAAGTCAGTTTAATGCATAAAAATTAACGTCAAAGTTGAATTTAGCATGTGAGATTCATTTTTGTATAATAAAACAACAGACGAAAAAAGAATGAATTTGCTACAAAGGATGAACAAACGAGTTAGTATCGAATTGTGAATAAAAATATAGCAAATATGATGAATATGCGAGATCGGGAAAATATTAGTCGAAATCTGAAAATATTGCTAAAAAGACGCTGTTTTGTCTAAAAAACGATGTTCGAGAAAATAATAAAAAAAAAAAAAAAAAACGTGTCGCGTTCCAGCCAGTTGCGCGACTCGCCCGAGTCTGGCGCGACTCGCCCGAGCAGGCTGCTCGCCCAGGATGCGCGCGACTCGCGTCCCGGCCTGTTTTCGAAATTGATTTTTTGAAAATTCGATGATTTTATTAAATCGCGTACGAATATTGCACAATTTGCACTCGATTTAATATTTTCGATATTCGTTGTATTCGATATTCGACTATGAAATCGATATCAAATATTTGGAACAATTTTTAAATAAGTTTTGTAAAATTGTTTTCAAAAGAATTTGAACGAAAAAGGAAAAAAAAGATGTTAATTCTCTCCGCGTTAAAATCGTTGTATTTTGTAAAAAGATGTAACGATTTTTATAGCATCGACGATATTTAATTTAGTTCTTGTTTAGATACGATATTCGATTAGAGAATCGGTATCGTATTTTAAGAACGTTTTGTATTATAAAAATAGTTTTGTAGTATCGATATTAGAAATAAATAAAAAAACGACGAACGACCTATAATAAAAAAAAGGACGACCGATTACCCGTAAGAGAAAAAAGACGGACGACGAAAAGGAAGAAAATGAGAGGGAGAAGAGAGAAAGGAGAGAAGTCGGGTTTGGTTACACCCTCAACCTACATGCTTTTATTTACTCGGATCGGGGCTCGTCAGAATGTGGCTAGGGCACGGGAGCATCGAGTTAATGTCGGTGAGTTATGGTGGCTCGGTTTGAACGTGAAGGGTGACGGGTATCGGGGCCGGTTCCTTCGGGTTTTGGATGTACTATCGGTTTCTCGATACTAAGTGTAAGGAGTTTATGTTTATGTGTGAAGAGTTGATATTGTAATTGATCGATGATGTGTAAAGAAAAGTGTTGTTAATTGTGTTGTGCAAGGGGCCTATTTATAGGAAAATTCCCGACCTTGGCTAGGATAAGTGTTTGGGTGAGAACTACCGCTTAGGATAGGAAACGTAAGAAGCTGAGAATAACGAGAATTCCGTTTGCTTGGCGGAGAAGCAAGGAAAATCTCGGCTGGGATGGCTGCTCGGCCGAGTATCCTAGCTCGGTCGAGTGTTCGATTCGGCTTTCGGATAGAATTCCTACTCGAGATCGAATCCTATCCTTAAATGGATTTGTTTAATATTTTGTGTAGCTGATTTTTTTTTGTAGTGTTGGAGTCCAAACCGGACGTGTGAGGAATCACGGCTGGTCCGTGTGTCTCGAAAATATCTTTGACCGGGTTTTGACTCGGTCGCTAAAAGACGGTTTTGCCCCTGGTGCCGGTTTCGACCCAAATTAGTCTTATTTGACTCGAAACGACCCACTGGGCCTGATTTTGAGGTTGGTTTTGTGAGATATGTACTTCGTAAAAAGCCCAAGCCAAATGCCAATGATTTTGAGCCCGTTTATGAGTATATTAAAGCACGTTTGCGTCCGATCATCATCGGGTGTTTGTCGGGAACTTCTATAGACACCTGGCAGTCAAAATGTGGATGTCTACAATATGTAGATAGTGGGGGAGTGGCAGGTTTAGCGTCAATTAGGTTGTATTTGGTAAGAAGATCAGTAATGTATTTGGACTGACTTAAATGTAGACCCGAAAGATTCGGGGTGACTTCAACTCCTAAGAAATAAGAAGGAAACCCGAGATCTTTTAAAGAAAAACGAGTCGAAAAAGAGTTGAGAAAGTTAGCGAGTTGAGATGTGGGTGTGCCAGTAACTATTATATCATCAACATAGACTAGGAGAAAAATGGTATGATGAGAGGAGGTAAAATAAAATAGTGACGGATCAGTAAGGGATTGACTGAAACCGTAGGACACTAGATAATTTTTTAATTCTGTGTACCAGGCACGAGGAGCCTATTTTTAGGCCATAGATAGCCTTAGAAAGACGACAGACATAAGACGGGTTAGTTTTGTCAACAAATCCCGGTGGTTGACTCATAAATACTTTTTCAGAGAGCGTACCTTGGAGAAACGCATTATTTATGTGGAGATGATGGAAGGACCAGCCGCGAGCAAGTGCAATCGTTAAAATTAAACGAACTGTAGCGGGCTTAACCACGGGATTGAAAGTTTCCGAGTAATCCACCCCAGGCCGTTGGTGAAACCCCTTAGCAACAAGTCTTGCTTTGTATTTATTTATTGTGTTGTCTGGATTGTATTTGACTCGATAGACCCATTTACAACCGACTACATTCTGATCAGGGGAGGGAGGAACGAGGCTCCAAGTTTTGTTGGATAAAAGGGCTGAGTACTCGTCGGTCATTGCAGCGAGCCAATTTGGATCGGAGAGGGCCTGTTTTGTGGAGGACGGGGGGAGATGAGATATGTTATGTGTGGCTAGAGTAGCGTATTTCGGGTTTGGGACACGAATATTATTCATTAGACGGGTAGTGGGTGGATGGGGCGGTTCGATTTCAGGGGTAGGCGAGTCGGTGGTATCGGCAGGAGAGGAATGAGTTGTCGAGGGTGTGGAAATAGGAGATGTTGGCGGTGTGATGTCAGGAATAGTTGGAGGAGAGATAGGGGAGCGAGGAGAATTGGGTGTGGAATTTAGTGGGGAAGGTGATGTAGGTATTGAGTTTGTTATGATGGGAGTAGTAGTGGACGTGGACGAAGGGGAAGAGAAGAGTGTGAGGGTAGGACTCCACTGAGATTCTTTTGAGGATGATTGGAGGGTAGGGTAAGGAAAAATATCTTCTACAAATTTAACATGTCGGGATGTATACAGTTTACTTGTGCAAGGATCTAGACAATAATAGGCACTTTGTGTGGCGGAATAACCCACAAATATACAGGACATGGATTTTGGTGATAATTTATTTTGAGCATAAGGTCGAAGCCAAGGGTAACAAACCCAAAGCTCCGTAATTTGTGATAATTACGGGTAAGGCCAAAAAGTTTAAGATAGGGAGATTGGTAGTTAAGGGTGGTAGTAGGGCATACGGTTAAAAGATATGTAGCGGTTACAACCGCATAGGACCAATAGGAGGTGGGAAGAGAGGCGTGATGTAGGAGGGATAGAGCCGTCTCAACAATGTGACGGTGTCTTCTTTCGGCGTAACCATTATGTTCGGGTGTATGAGGGGGAGAAGTAAGGTGTCCAATACCGTCATTAGTTATGGTGGGGTTTAGTTTTAGATATTCTCCTCCATTATTGAAGAAAAGTTGAAGTATGGGTCGTTTAAATTATTTTTCTACTAAAGCGCGGAAGCGTTGAAAAATAGGAGCGGTATCGGATTTGTTTTTCATTGGGTAAAGCCAAGTGTATTTTGTGTAATGGTCGACAAATATAACATAGTATTTGAATCCATCTAAAGAGGTAACGGGTGAGGTCCAAACGTCAGAAAATAGAAGATCCAGTGGAGAAGTAGAATTTATAGTCGAGACAGTAAATGGTAACTTATGGCTTTTATTAATGCAGCAAGCCGTACAATTTGAATTAGAATGCGAGTAATTGAAAGAAGCGATGGCATTTATTTTAAATATAATATTAGGGGTAGGGTGGCCAAGTCGATGATGCCATAGGATCGAGGCACCGTGTGAGGAGTGATAGACCGAGGGGCGGTTTAGGGTAGGTCCGGGATGCCACTCGTAAATCCCGTGGTTAAGAGAGCCTTCAAGGATTGACTTGCCCGTCGACCGATCCTGAAAAATAAACGAATTAGATGAGAATATGGCTAGTGCATTATTGTCACTACAAAAATTGAGAAACAGATAAGATATTACGTGATATAGTAGGAACATGTAACACATGAGTAAAATTAAGAGATGAAGAGGGAGTTGAGAGTGAAAAAGAACCAATATTATGAATTGGAAGGGATGAGCCATCTCTTATAATTAGATCATCTATGCCATCATATGGAGAATGGAGAGCAAGATTGTCGAGATCTTGAGTGATATGGTGCGTGGCACCACTATCAACGAGCCGTGAGGAGGGTTGAGGAGGACCGGCGATGGCCGTGTTCACCCGAGGAGGATTCCGACGAGGTGGTGAAGGACGGGCCGGGACACGAATATGTGGATGAAGCTTTTTGAATATTTCATAATGCTCAAGGTAGTGGGATGAGGTATGACACCATTGGCACTTCCCTTTGAAAATGGGTGCCCCGGTGGTGGGTGAGGCTAGAGCCAATGGTAGTGTAGGCAAGATTCTGGTGTGAGGCCGAGAGGAGGAGGAGGAGGGTCGGTAAGTGTTGTGGTTAGGACGATGTGTGACATGGTGTGCCGACATCGGGAGAGTAGGAGTTACGGATTTTTGGTGTTTAAGTGCTAATTCAAATTGAATTAGTTTCTCATGTAAGGCCTCAAAAGTAATAGGAGTGTCTCGTGCTTTGACAGCGTTAATAATGGAGTGATACTGACCATACTCAAGCCCATTGACAATCTTAGCAAAGAAATCTTCGTGATCTATGGGTTTCCCCATATCGGCTAGTTCATCGACACATCCTTTAACTTCTAGCATAAATTCGGTGACCGATTTGTCACCCTTTGAGATGGAATTAAAACGGTCTTTAATTTGTAAAATGTGACCGCGAGAGGTGCTAGCATAAGTGTTGGATAGGTAGGACCAAATCTTGTGAGATGTGGTGACATTATTGAGGAGAGATTTAATATCCCTTGATATGGTTCCTCGAATGGCACCACTTATGAACATGTCTTGGCGGAGCCAGGTAAAATAAGCCGGGTTTGGTTTGGTAGTCTCCTTTTTGGTGGCGTCATTGCCGGGAATGGTCTCGGGTGGGCATGTTTTTGTTCCATCGACATAGTCAAATAGACCATAGCCAAGAAAAGGTTCTTGAACTTGACGAGCCCAAGTGTGGACATGACATAGGTCCACCCCGACGCGGCCACGCGCGGGTTTGGGGAGGCGAATGAATCTCCATATGAGATGGTCAAATTGAAATTTAAATCGAAGTAGGAGTCGCCACCGAATTTTGTGGTTATTCGGAACCGTTCGAGCCCACTCTATGTCGTAGTGGGCCGTATACAAAATACGGTCCATTTCCGATGTCAGAGTTTATTGGGCTCGTCCCTTTGCATTACGATACCGATACCGACATTATCGGATACCGTGTATTGAATGACTCTCGTTGCCAATGGATTCAGACATTCGGAAACCATGGTTCTGAGTAAGGGGTGAGGGTACGTGTTGGGAAGTTCACTAAGAACATCCAACCCCGCCCGCACTTAGCGGTCTTTACTAAGATATCGTTCGTTTTTTGTGTACACGGGTTAGTTCGACGGTTGAATGATATGCAAACATTATTTTCCTAAGCATGTGAGAAAAATAAATAAATGGGTTGCTAAGTCGTTTAATGCATGTTAAATTAATAACGTCAAAGTTATTTTAGCATGTGAAGTCGTTTTAGTCTAATAAAACGATAAAATAAAATAAAATTGCTACAAACACGAGAAAACGAGTTAGTAACGTTTGAATAAATCGAATAAAGACGTAAATGAATAATATGCATGATTCGAAAAAAGTTTTAATGACACGTGATGGATTAACACGTGTTGACCGAGGTCGAAAAAAGTATTTATTGAAATATGTCGCGAAAAGTCGCTTTTTATGTAAAGGTTCGAAAAGAATAAAAAATAGAAAGCGAGAAAACAAAAAAAAGAACCGATGAACCAGCTGCCGCGCGGGTCGCCTGACAGGCGCGCGACCCGCGTGGTGGCCTGCCGGGTTTTATTTTTTATTTGTCGAAAAATCGTCAATTTTTTTAAATCGCGTACAAATATGGATTAATTTATACTCGATTTATATTTTCGATATTCGTCGTATTCGATATTCGATTATGAAATCGATATCGAATAGTCGGAATGTTTTAGAAAAAGTTTTAAAAAAAAAAGCTTGTTTTGAGCGAAAAGTAAAAAAAAGAATTTGAACGAAAAAGGTGTTAATTCTCTCCGCGTTTAAAATCATCGAATTTTTTTTAAAAAAGATGTAATGATTTTGTTAGCATCAACGAGAATTAATTTATTTAGTTCTTGTAGATACAATATTCGATTAGAGAATCGGTATCGTATTTTAAGAACGTTATAAAAATAGTTTTTTGTAGTATCGATTATTAGTAATAAATAAAAATATGTGACGAACGACCCATATTAATAATACGAAACGACCGACGACCCGTAAAAAAAAAGTGACGGAAAAAAAAGGAAAAAAAGACGTGAGAGAGAGAGAGAGAAAGGAGAAGAATCGGGTTTGATTTACACCATACCCTCAACCTACATGCTTTACTTTCTCGGTATAGAGCTCGTCGGACGGTGGCTTAGGCACGGGAGCGTCGAGATGATGCGGGATGAGTTAAGGTGTCGGTTTGGTGCATTTTTTATGTGTGAGGTGACGGTGGGTTCGGCCGGATGACGGGGTCGGTTTCGTCAGTATTTTGAGACTACTTCGGGATTACATCGGGAATTCTTACTAGATGTTAAGGGTATGTGAATGTTAGATTTATGATGTGTATTTTTGGTTGCTGAAATTGTTGTGTGTAAATCGTTGTCTGAAATCGTTGTCCTTTGTGTTGGACGGGAGGTCCTATTTATAGGGGTCGAGGTAGTCGTGCTTGTGTGACAAGAAATACCGGTTTGGATAGGAAACACGAGAGTTCGAAAGGGAACGAAAGTCTCGTTTCTTGGCGGAGAAGCCAAGTAACTCGGCTGGTTGGGGAGTGTCTCGGCTGTTTGGCCGAGTGTTTGAGCTTGGTTGGCGATTTGTTTCGGTTTTCGGATAGAATTTCTACTTGAGATCGAATTCTATCCTTAAACGGATTTGTTTAATATTATTTGAAAGCTGATTTTTTGCGGTGTTTGAGACTGAATCAGCCGTGTGAGGTGTCACGGCTGACTCGTGTGTCTCAAGAATATTTTTTGACCGGGTTTTGACTCGGTCGTAAAAAGACGGTTTTACCCCTGGTGTCGGAATCGACCCAAATTAGTCTCATTTGACTCGAAACGACCCACTGGGCCTGGATTTGAGGTCGGTTTTGTAAGATATGTACTCCGTAATAAGCCTAAACCAAATGTCCATGATTTCGAGCCCATATCCGAGTCATTAAAGCATGTTTGCGTCCTATCATCATCGGGTGTTTGGCGGGACCTACTATAGACACCTGGCGGTCAAAATGTGGGTGTCTACAGAGCCCCCACTTTGACTGAGGCTTGGACAAGGCGAAAGTCAGAGTAGCTACCAGGCCAATCGAGGATTAAGACCTGGCAGACTTCCGATCGGGTCGTTTAGAGTCCATTAGACTTGTGTTGGTGGGCTCGCCAGCCATAAGATAAAAATCATACCTGGGTAGATGTCAATAATGGCGCGGGGACTTCTACTAAAAAGTCTCGGGTGCGTCTGTTTACAGACACATCCATTTTGGAATGGCGCGGGAGCTCAATTGGAAGTTGTGGGTATACCGCTTACTGATAATCCCACCTCGAAATAGCACGGGAGCCTCCATTAGAAGCTGCGGGTGTACCGCTTACTGATACATCCCATCTTAGAATTGTGCGGGAGCCTCCATTGGAAGCTGTGGGTATACCGCTTACTGATAATCCCACCTCGGAATAGCGCGGGAGCCTTCATCAGAGGCTGCGGATGTACCGCTTACTGATACATCCGATTCTTCAGTAAAAATGTTGCTTGAATTTTCACTGGGAATTTTCTTTTGAGAATTCTCCGGGAGTCTTGGGATACCTGTCTGTTTTGCATGCAACATTCAGATAAAACATTGACTCACGCTGGGGAAGAAAATGATTTTTTTTTGATTGATTTTCGGAAAGAAAATGCTGAAAAATTTTGAAAATTTTTTTGGAAACGCTGAAAATTTTTGAATTTTTTTTGGAAATTAGAATGCTTGGGATGACTTGATTCCCGATCAGATTCTGACACGGACTTCTAAAATCCTCTGGTTAGGCCTGTATGCCTAGATGAAGTGTGATAAAAATTCCTATTCCCGGGGTGACTAGGAAAGGGATTTTCTCAAATGGCTAAGTTTTGCAAATTTTAAAATAAGAATTTGGAGAGAGACATGCCAACAGACTCGACTCTGGACGTGACCGGACGAGTTGGCAGACACGACTGGACTCTCGAGGGGTTGGACCGTGACTCGGTAGGGGGGTGGGCCACCTAACAAGATTCTTAAGTTGCGCTATTCCGTAGCCTAGGCGAGTGACAACATGGTCGAATCCTCAGAATGAGCCTGTTTCCGTACGACAGGGCTTTGTGGTAGCAATGCCGTAGACTGGTGTTCTTTTGGACTTTTTTTGGTTTCGGGGTATGTTCCCGAAGTAGGTATTGCTTCGAGTCTCTGACAGATTCTTGTCTTTGACTGGACCGAGTACTAGGACACACCATAGAAAGGAGGCTAGATTTGAAAGTTATTTGGATTATGTGAGTGGATGAAGGTTTTCTGCCTAAGAGAAGCCCCCAAGACGACAAAGCTAGCTGCTGAGAACATGACAGTGTCGTGAACGGAATGATGGTGCTTTTGAATGAGTGTCAATGTGGGTGGTTGTGCCTCTTTTGAAAGGCTGCCTACGTATTCACGTGTTGTGAAATCAAACCAAGCCGTAGTTCAGTGTTGAAAAATGTATTATGGTGCCTAGTTTATTTGGGCTTTGTGTGTAACTAGCTATAGCAATGGTGTAGGCTAGGTGCATTCCCAATGATGTCTTGACCAAAGGGCTAGAATAGTTAGGATGTTGATCCTGTGACTCTGAGCATTTTCCGGGGTAGCCCCCAGAGGTGGTGTGAACTATTTGGGCATGTTCAATGCCGACCGCAAGTTGAATTCCCGTGTTTGGGGTTGGTAACTGGTTTAGATGTTTTTTGGAAATGTGGTGCTAGGAAGTAAGTGGCTTTGATGATTCTAAATCTGGACTCGATTTTGTGGAGCTAAGGCTTCGAGGGTAAGGTATTGTAATGTGGTAGAAAAGGGGGAAGTCGAGTAATAATGACTCGAACTTCGATCGGGGTAGGTTTGATAATGCGGGATCTGATTTCCATGTCTGGCCCTAATGGTTAGGGTATCCTATGGAGCTTGAATCCTCAAAAATCCGAGCTGTCTCTAGCCTAGGTCTCGGGAAGGTCTTGAGGGTTGTAATGTGGGAAGGCTAGATGTGGTGCTAGCTAACCAGCTTGACTGTTTCTCCCCTATTTGATGGTATGGGTTTTGATAATTTTGAATTGACCGTTTCACTTGAGTTGATCGTTAACTACGGTCATGGGTTTTTGAATTCTTTATGTTGACCTCTTAGCCCCGGTCATGGGATTCTTCATTTGAGTTGACCGTGTTTGGTCGAGGGATGTTGATAATTCTTTTTTGATCATGGCCAGCTTTTTTGTTTTGGCCTTTTGCTTTTTCCTTGGACTTTTGATTTTTTTTTTGTCCAACTCTTTTTTTTGTCGGTCAGACTAACACATAAGGTAGGTATTGGTTAGTCTTATTGGATGGGTGTTTATTGTGGGAAAGGGGCTTGCCTCCCGTCTTGAACCCAAACTAGGAGACTACCTAGATTCGTCATTGGATTCGATACCGCTCCTGCTAAGTGTAGTTTTGTGGCTTTCTATGTCAGACATGGAACAGGTAAAGGAAAACACGAGTCTCATTTCCTGCGGTCGTTATAGATGTGCCTGTAATAGTCACGTGCATGTGCTCACAGTGTATGATGATGTTTATCATGTTCTCGGAAACACATAAGGAAAGTATATATGAGAAATAGAAAAGCTGATTTTATTGAAATGTGAAAAGAGGACAGAATGCAAATGACTCTGACTCTGATTTGGAAATGAGGATGTAGGGTATCCTAGACTCGGACTCGGACTTAGACACGAATCAGATCCGGACTCGGATGCTCGGTTGGTTGTTTTTTTTTTTGGTAAGGTCTTCGACAGGTGCCACGACTCGCCTAAACTCGGCTTTGCGCAAATGCAAGAGAGGGAGTCAAACTAGACATGGCCCGGGGTGACGGGAATGACTAAGACTCTGGGATCGGGATACTCGAACGTTGACCTAGACAAAGTAACGACCGCGAATTGGACTCGAGCTACATAAGGGTGAATCCGAAAATGGGGGCGACCGTGTTTGACCGTGTCCCGTGATTGGCCCAACCGTGGTGACCTAACCCTAGGTGACTCGAGTGTTCTTAGCATAGGTACAACTCGAAGAAGGCATCATAAGGACGCCGGTGTAGGATGGATGTGGGGTACTCCCTAGGGTGACCATGGTTGACTGCTCGGGTGGAGGACAGCCCCCGAGTGAGACTAAAGACTTTGGGAAGACTCATATGGTGTGACATCTAAGTGGCTCGAAAGTGGGATACGTGAGACACGTGTAAGACAAGACCCTTAGAGCAACCGTGATTGATCGCTCTGCTGAAGGGTAGCCCCCGAGTGGGGGTGAAGACCGACTCTTATACGGGTGACTCGTGGATGGTCCTTCCTTAGGATTCGGCAAAGTGGGCCTAGTCCCGTGTGAAGAAAGACCTACGTGTGAGCTATTCCCCAGACTTTGGACCCTAAAGTGCAGACGGGCTTCCCTTTGTAGGAGTTTGTCCTACGTAGGTGGGCCGTGCCTTGACAAATAAGGCGGACTGGGATGGGGTAGAAACCCGTGATGTAAGATCGATGGAGTTTCGACGCTATAGACTCTAACAACTTATGACATGACCCGACACTGCTAAATACGGGAAGTCCTAAGAAGAAGAAAGTTTTGAAAAGAGGATTTGGATTTGAAAACCGAGCAAAGTCGGATAGGATGGCCCGTTTTTTTTTTTGAAAATCGAAAAAAAGTTATCGGGCCGAGATTTTGGATTTTTGAAAAGGTTTGGACAGCATACCGGCTAGAAAATAGGCTATTTTGAGTCGAAATCATAAGTCCTAAATTCGGTAGCTTTCCGGGTTTGAGAAATGGATAGTTTTCGAAAAAAGATGCAAGTTTTTGAAAACGACGGTTTTCGAAAAGACGAGACATGGATCAAGTAGCACGTAGTCACGGAAACAGTATAATGACGCCATGTATGCTCTTAGTCTAAGTCTCGGTCGGTCGAATAGGGTCTATACCAACGACGATAGCTTTCTCGCAAATCAGGACGGTCTTCCTAAGCCGAGTTGGTCTTAGAACCTGCCGTAAAACCCATGCGAGTTCCACCATCGAAGTCTTTAGTGGGTCCATTTAGGAACGCACCGTGGTATAGTGGGACATCGGTCACAAGTAACCGGCCCGGGAAAGAATTGGGTTATGCATGAACCATTGAACTAAAACGTGTACATTACTATTCGAACGATTTCTTTTCGAGTCTCACCCTAGGGATGCCGATGGTAAGTGACTCATCAGTTGATCCCCAGGGAAGTCGCCAAAGTGTGGACATGACATAGGTCCACCCCGACGCAGCCACGCGCGGGTTTGGGGAGGCGAATGAATCTCCATATGAGATGGTCAAATTGAAATTTAAATCGAAGTAGGAGTCGCCACCGAATTTTGTGGTTATTCGGAACCGTTCGAGCCCACTCTATGTCGTAGTGGGCCGTATACAAAATACGGCCCATTTCCGATGTCAGAGTTTATTGGGCTCGTCCCTTTGCATTACGATACCGATACCGACATTATCGGATACCGTGTATTGAATGACTCTCGTTGCCAATGGATTCGGACATCCGGAAACCATGGTTCTGAGTAAGGGGTGAGGGTACGTGTTGGGAAGTTCACTAAGAACATCCAACCCCGCCCGCACTTAGCGGTCTTTACTAAGATATCGTTCGTTTTTTGTGTACACGGGTTAGTTCGACGGTTGAATGATATGCAAACATTATTTTCCTAAGCATGTGAGAAAAATAAATAAATGGGTTGCTAAGTCGTTTAATGCATGTTAAATTAATAACGTCAAAGTTATTTTAGCATGTGAAGTCGTTTTAGTCTAATAAAACGATAAAATAAAATAAAATTGCTACAAACACGAGAAAACGAGTTAGTAACGTTTGAATAAATCGAATAAAGACGTAAATGAATAATATGCATGATTCGAAAAAAGTTTTAATGACACGTGATGGATTAACACGTGTTGACCGAGGTCGAAAAAAGTATTTATTGAAATATGTCGCGAAAAGTCGCTTTTTATGTAAAGGTTCGAAAAGAATAAAAAATAGAAAAGCGAGAAAACAAAAAAAAGAACCGACACTAGTAGAAAAAACACCAACGACACCTACCATAAGACACCGGTTGTAAGAAAAACGATGCTAAAAATTTATAAGTGGTACATTCACACCGGTTGTACATAATAAACCGGTGTGAAAGGGTTGGGTAAAAGAATTATAACCCATTTAACACCAGTTGTAAAGTGAAACCGGTGTGAAAGGGTACCCAATAACATCGGTTTATATTAGAACCGGTGGGAAAGGTACCCAAATAATATTACCCCAGCAGTAACATTATATTCATACACAAACCCAATTATCTTCTCCTTACATCATATATCAGCAAATACACAAACCCACCCTTGTCTTCTTCTTCGCGGACCCAAACCGAACACCAGACCAAACCACCAGCGACCGACGACCTCCGACGACGACCAAACCCTAACCACTGGCCGAAGTCTGGCAAACCGAGGACCTCCACCAAGTATGTTATTTAGGGTTTTTATTTTTTAATTCTTCAATTTGTTTTGGGGCAAATCGACGACCTCTTCCGATTTTGGGGCTGTTTTTTTTCAATTGTTGATGAGTTTACAGATTATATTGATGAGTTTACAGATTATATCAATTTTGAATTAGGGTTAATTTTTAGTACGTGTAGGGTTGTCGATTTTGATTAAGTTGTTTCAATTTTTCTTATTGTTTTGTTACAAACATGTTGCGGTCAAGTTGAATTCCTTCAACTTTATGTTATTATGCGATTTTTCTAGTGGATGATTGAATTAGTAGTAATAAATAACAGAACCTTTTTACAGTATGCTGATTTATTGATTGATTTCGTGTGTAAGACCGTCCCATAGTTGGCTAGTAGGTCTAATTGTGTTAGTCTAATTGTGCTAGGGTTGTTGCAGAATTGAGGGTTTTAGGTGAACACGTAACTCTATTGATTTATTCAATTGCATCTTGAATTTCCTTGTATCTTTTCTCATAGTTTTTCAATTCTTTTTTTGTTCTGTATAGATGAGTATTGCCTTCCTTTGGTTCATGTCGGTGGTCTTTTTGTAGCTGCAAAAGGTCACGATTCTCAAGTATTGACTCTGCTCGTGCATAAACTGCTCTGTATATGCATTTTCTTGTTAATATTCACTTTTTAGTTTGAGATATGCTACTTGTTATACCAGGCAGTGATGCTTTAATAATTGCAAAGTGTTTTATCAGTTATACATAACATAACTGAGGCTTTTAGTGGATAATATTACGTTGGAATGTTTGATAATATTTGGCACGACTTTCGTCTTTCTAATACTGAATAAAATAGAAGCGAAGTCTCTAATCACGGAGTATATTTTATCATCCCCACCCACGCACTCACTCGACTCACTCAAATACTCAAATCATTTCATATGTTATGTTATATTCAATGATTTCAGATTGGAGCATTACAGTAGCGTTTGTAGCAGCAGATGGGGTTTGCTCCGCTCCTGCTCCGCAATCTGACTTCCCTCCTTCTCCTTTATATTGGAAACTCAACAGCTCTACACTTTCACCTTCTCATCTTCAAGGTTTCTTCTTCTTCTTCATCTTCTTCTTTTGTTGGTTGTGCCCGAGCCAGAATTATTTTTTTCTACTCTAATCTAAAGCCCACCTTTTTTTAGGGTAATCACTAATGTACTCGTAATTAGTTATTCAACCGTCTTACCCAATAATATAATATGTGTGGTAATGTAAGAGTAAACGGTTTTTGGGGATAGTCTATTTTGATTTCCAGTAGTGGTTGTGGCGCTAAATGGCGGTTGTGTTATTGATCTTTGTGTGATAATTTTATGACCCGGATGGACAATTTGAACTCAATCCTTTCTTCTCCGTAGATTTGCCTGGGTTTACACAAAGTTTTTATGAAAGAAATCATGCTCTAATTACTCCCGAAAGCCATGTTTTGAGCTCTTGACCTTACTGCTAACTTTCTTGCAGCCATCTAGCGTACTCACTATCTGCACTATTAATTTTTGTGCTATTTTTTCTGGATTGTTTGTTTCCTTAAAAGGAAAAACACCCTGGGAGCATATTAATTGGTTGTTTTAATTACGGAGTATAATCACAACATTATTTATTTTTTAATCAATGCAATCACTACACTAATTTTTTCTTAGCTTGCTCATGATTATGCGTCCCTCGATAAATTAACATAGTAGTCACTAGCTAGCTAGTCCGCTTCACTTAATTATATTAGCACTAATTAACTACCTCGAGAGTTCATATGCAATGTCTTTACACTGGTATCATTATTGTTCTTAACTTAAGTTAACGTCTTACAATCTTAACTACCTCATGAGGTTAACGACTTACAATCTTAAGTTCACCAAATGCTTCATTATCTTATTGTTTTTTTTTTTGTAGAATTAATCTAATCTTTGCATTTTGTATTGATGAGTGGGTTTTCCGTTGTAGGTTTCATAAATGACTGCGCGAGACATTTTTTTAGCGCGTGTACTAGAAGCTTGGGAGTAGAAGGTATACTTGATGGAGTAGACGATCAAGGAGACTTACCAGTGAGGTAAATAAAAGAACTATCCAAATTTTTAGCATATTTTTACCATGAATTAATACTATAAGAGTATAAGTTTATTTAGTATGGACCTAAATTCATTAGGAGTAACATTATGAGCTAGGAATTAGGATAATAATGTTTGTAAAAATTTATAGACGTTCGTATATAAGGGCCCAATTTTCTCGATCGTTTTGCTCGGGGCCTCCTATAGGTTTGAGACGGCCCTGTGTATGACATAAGTGTATCCTAATATTTGAGTAAAAAGAGGTTAGTGGAGGTACTTTCTTTGTATTAATAATTTTTTGTTGTTACCTATATTTGAAGACAATATCACTAATCCATTATTATTATAATTCTTTTTCACTTATGTAGTGTGTTTAGAAGTCAAGAACGACGGCTGAAGATATGGATGTAGTTCGCGAATTTCGGGCTCAAAAATGTATCGACGTCATTTAGTCTACCTAAGAAAAGTGTTTGCCATCAAGAAGTCTAAATTGTGTAAGAATAGTAAGAATAGGGATGTTTTGACTTAACTTTATTGGATGATATTTGAGATTATATACTCACTTTTGACGTTGTCCACAATTATTTAAGTGAGTTGGATATTGGCGAAGCTGTCCAAAATTTGGCGTTGATTTGTAGTCAGGGATTTACGGTTTCATTTATTTTTTTTAAATGGAATAAATTGGTTATTGAAAAAGATAACAATTTAGCACCGGTTGTAAACTAAAACTGATGGAAAAAGGTAATCCTTTAACACTGGTTGTAAGTTGTAACTGGTGCCAAAGGTCACCTTTTAGCACTGGTTTTAGCTCGTAACCGGTGTTAAAAGATAACCTTTTAGCACCGGTTACAATTCGCAACCAGTGTAAAATTAATCTTTAGCACCGGTTTCACAACCGGTGTTAAAGTATATTATCTATAACGCCAGTGCTAGGGGAACCTACAGAAAACGATGCTAAAGGGGGGTTTGCAACCGGTGCGAAAGGGTATTATTCTACTAGTGCGATGAACCGGCTGCCGCGCGGGTCGCCTGACAGGCGCGCGACCCGCGTGGTGGCCTGCCGGGTTTTATTTTTTATTTGTCGAAAAATCGTCAATTTTTATAAATCGCGTACAAATATGGATTAATTTATACTCGATTTATATTTTCGATATTCGTCGTATTCGATATTCGATTATGAAATCGATATCGAATAGTCGGAATGTTTTAGAAAAAGTTTTTTAAAAAAAAAGCTTGTTTTGAGCGAAAAGTAAAAAAAAGAATTTGAACGAAAAAGGTGTTAATTCTCTCCGCGTTTAAAATCATCGAATTTTTTTTAAAAAAGATGTAATGATTTTGTTAGCATCAACGAGAATTAATTTATTTAGTTCTTGTAGATACGATATTCGATTAGAGAATCGGTATCGTATTTTAAGAACGTTATAAAAATAGTTTTTTGTAGTATCGATTATTAGTAATAAATAAAAATATGTGACGAACGACCCATATTAATAATACGAAACGACCGACGACCCGTAAAAAAAAAGTGACGGAAAAAAAAAGGAAAAAAAGACGTGAGAGAGAGAGAGAGAAAGGAGAAGAATCGGGTTTGATTTACACCATACCCTCAACCTACATGCTTTACTTTCTCGGTATAGAGCTCGTCGGACGGTGGCTTAGGCACGGGAGCGTCGAGATGATGCGGGATGAGTTAAGGTGTCGGTTTGGTGCATTTTTTATGTGTGAGGTGACGGTGGGTTCGGCCGGATGACGGGGTCGGTTTGAGACTACTTCGGGATTACATCGGGAATTCTTACTAGATGTTAAGGGTATGTGAATGTTAGATTTATGATGTGTATTTTTGGTTGCTGAAATTGTTGTGTGTAAATCGTTGTCTGAAATCGTTGTCCTTTGTGTTGGACGGGAGGTCCTATTTATAGGGGTCGAGGTAGTCTTGCTTGTGTGACAAGAAATACCGGTTTGGATAGGAAACACGAGAGTTCGAAAGGGAACGAAAGTCTCGTTTCTTGGTGGAGAAGCCAAGTAACTCGGCTGGTTGGGGAGTGTCTCGGCTGTTTGGCCGAGTGTTTGAGCTTGGTTGGCGATTTGTTTCGGTTTTCGGATAGAATTTCTACTTGAGATCGAATTCTATCCTTAAACGGATTTGTTTAATATTATTTGAAAGCTGATTTTTTGCGGTGTTTGAGACTGAATCAGCCGTGTGAGGTGTCACGGCTGACTCGTGTGTCTCAAGAATATTTTTTGACCGGGTTTTGACTCGGTCGTAAAAAGACGGTTTTACCCCTGGTGTCGGAATCGACCCAAATTAGTCTCATTTGACTCGAAACGACCCACTGGGCCTGGATTTGAGGTCAGTTTTGTAAGATATGTACTCCGTAATAAGCCTAAACCAAATGTCCATGATTTCGAGCCCATATCCGAGTCATTAAAGCATGTTTGCGTCCTATCATCATCGGGTGTTTGGCGGGACCTACTATAGACACCTGGCGGTCAAAATGTGGGTGTCTACACCAAGAACGATAGGTAAGTGGTTCAAGTTTGGTCACATGAGAGAGATCTAAGACAATGAGAGGTTTTTCTGGTTCGTGTTCATTTGGAATTAAGCCGGATGCGGCAGACATTGTTTCTTGATTGAATATGAAAAAGATGAAGTGTGAAGGTTAGGATATTCAGGCTCTGATAGCATGTAAAGGATATGGTAAAAGGATAAATATTATTGATGTTAGTGCTTGGAATTTATACAAGTACATAATTAGTTTATCCTAAGTAACTAGCTTTAGGTGGGATTGTAATCACGATTTTGTACATGGATGGAAGATACAAGCAATCAATATGATACGTTTACATAATTAGGAGATGTGAAATAATATATACTAGGAAACTAAATAATGTATGTAGACATAGTATTTAGGTAGAGATATTATTTCCAATAGATATAAGGTGAAATGAACAATAAAATGAAACACAATGAAATGAACAATGTAGATAATGAAATGAAACAATAAACGTCCAACTCAATTTAAACTCATACCCCACCAAACAATTCATCTAGAGCCTGAATCAGACAAGTGAACACGAGAAAAAACCATTTGCAATAATTACGAGCATACGAACAACGTACAAACTTTTTAAAAACTATGAAATCATCCGACTACACCTAATACGGAGTAACACGTTATTCTTAGTATAATATCAACGATATTCCTAGTACAAGTAACACGTTATGATGTACTCTGTACAACGTCAAAATTGGCGATACACCACAAAAAAGTCCATAGAATCGGAATAATATAGGCAAAAAATAAGGTTCAACAGTTTTACAAGCATACAAAATACAGAGTACACAATAATTATGAAATGACCTAAGTACACCTAATGAAAGCATGTTCTTAGTTTACCAGCCATGATTTATCAAAAAAATACTCAAACAACATGAAAAAAGACATGATATACGTAAGTACACCTAAGAGTAAGATCTCAGCCATTTAATGAGTCCAATGAACATAAAAAACATGAAGAACCATATTCAAGCATTAGTAATCAGGCTAGTAATCAAAAACGTACTCCATTCAAGCATTAGTAATCAGGCTAGTATTTTGTGCTCTTGTCTTTTTAATCGTGTGTCTGTGGACTGAAGGTTTCATTAGGTTTGCTGCCTAATGATTGACTTTGTATATGGTGCGACTGTTTGTTGATAAAATATATATATAATCACATTTCATCAAAAAAAAAAAAGTAATCAGGCTAGTATTTCTAAAATTCTCGAGACCATGATATGAAGTCAAAATGAATGGTGAACCAGATCAAAACATCCATCAATCTCAACAAAAAAAAGACACAAAAAAACATAAACAACAAAATACTCATCGGTCTCCGTAAACAACATAAACATAAACAACATAAACAAAATAAACATAAACGAAAAAACATAAACGACAATTAGATAAATGACCGAAAATACCATAGATCAGAGATCCAAGAACCGGAAAACATAAAGTAAGGAAAGGATTTGAGACAACCTCGCATTTTTGTACTCATCGATCTCCTTAAAAGGAGGAAACTTTAACCCATTAAACCACATCTCAGGATCAACCCCGTTGAAGGGGACTCTCCTTATAGCCTTTTTGAAAGCCTCGTCCTCATATAAACCCCCGAAAGGATCCAGACTCTCACTCCACATCGATATATCACTTGTACCAGTCAAGTCGTCTTCCACCTTCGCTTCAACCTCCACGCTCGCCTCGGGTTCCTCCGTCGTCACCTCCGACCAAGGGTACCCACTCTCTGACTAAATACCACCATCAATGTCGAAAGAATTTTGATGGTAGATTGTGGAATATCTTTAAACGGACGTCGTTTAAAGGTCGAGGAAACCTTCTCTTCATCTTTGCTATCATCAATCCCAACAAACCCATCGACTGAATCAGGAACAACATGACCATAAACTGGAGAATACCAACAAAGTACAGTGGAATCGACGGAATTAGAAGGATCACTCATGGGTTGACAAAGGATGACAAAGAGAGGGTGGAAGATGAAGGATAGGTGGTAGATTTGGTGATATTGTGACCGATAGTAGGCTTTGATGGAGGAGAATACAAGATCTGTCCAGAGAGAGGAAGAAGAGGGAGGACACTGGTTGAAGGGTGTACAAATTAGGGTTGAATTTTGGAGGTTTTGGGCTGAGAAATTTGGGAGTATTTGGGTTTTGCATTAATGAGTAAATATGATGGGTAGAGGGATTGAACGAGTTGTTTTGTAGTGAAGGAGTATTGAAAGCTTGAATTTAATGGGGTATTCATTAATGGTGTTTTAAGTGGTTAAAAAAATTTGGTGGGAATAATTAGTACACTAATTGTCATTAGTGAAATACATAAATAAAATATTATTCAATGGTATTTTTGTAAATAAGATAAACCAACAAGGATAGTTGGGTAAAAAGGTAGGATGAAAAAGGAAAGTGAGTGAATGGGGCAATAAATAATAACCTACCCAAAAAGGAAAGTGGGGCGATAAATTATGGACGGAGGGAGTATTTTTCAGAAACTATAAGTTTTAAAATAATATTTTATTATATCTTAATTTTTATTTTAATATAAAACTTCATTTAAAAGATTTACTATTTTAAAATAAGTTATACGATATTTGGGATATGATGTTTAGGGTGACACTTGATGATTAAAGTATAACATTGTCACACTGAAAAGTAAGTGTTGGAGGATTTGACTGTTTCAAATGAGTCCGACCAATTATTAAAGGTCACCAAATAAAGTACTACTTGTTCACGGACGACTTTTATATAAAGTTTACGATGCGAGTCTGGGACGAATAGCTTGTGTTGGATTCTACCATATGTGGTGTTTCGACTGCACTTGTAATGAAAAGCAGACTCGGAGGCTGCGGTCCGAGAGTCGACCTAGTGTTTAAGGTAGTCGTCCTACGGCAGTGAGAGCTGCGGTTCAAGATTCTGCGTAGAGTATGTGCGCATGTATAAACAAGTACTTGATCAGTATTACCACCTAGGTAGCGGGGGCAGAATAAGATTCTTAAAACTATGGGTTTATTCCCTCTTGGTAATGCAGATAATGCCGCGTTTGAACAAACGTATAATATAATAGAAGTTCGGGCCCAATTGAGCCTTATGGGTGAGATGTAAACCTCATAAGATCAGTTCGGTCTACGAGTCGGTAACACGATTACTTCTATTGGTGAGATGCAAGCCAATAGAGTGTAGCGGTAATACTAGGAGCCACGACTCGTGTCTTTTGTCTGTTTACGTGAAAAAAGATTCTTAAAATCAAATGACTGCCAGTGTCCCATCTTTTAAATTTTATCGTTTCATCACCTCACATGTTGGTTAATTGAACTAAAGAAAACTATCTGTTACGTGATATCCTTTAATATTTTTATAAGCATATTATTTGTTATTCACATGATTGTCTTATGTGTATGAGGTGATGTTAGATGAACGGCTTGGTTGCTGTCATGGGCGAACCCAAGTGGTAGCAAGGGGTGGCCCTTGCTACCCCAAGCCCAAAAATTATAGTTGAAAGGCCCAATTTATGCTACTCCAAATAATATCATTAAAGCTATAATAAGTATTATCTAATGCTTATAAGAGACATGATAATGGTGATGGTGAATTGGTAAAGCTTAATAACAACTATTTTGTGGTCTAGGGTTTAAATCTTGTGTGGGACAAAATTATTTTTTTTCTCTTAGTTTATTTTGTTTCTAATACTAATTAACAAATAACTAGCCATATTTTCTTATTATTTATTGGTTTTCAAATTTCAAATTAATTTTGCATGATGAATTATTTATTTAAATGTTAATTTGTCAGTCAATTATAAAGAAAGTTAAAATAATATTGAATTTTTAATTTGTGCTACACTTTATTGAATTATTTATTTTGAATTTTTGATGAGTTTCGTTAAAAGACGATTTTAAATTTTATAGGCAACGACGAAAAAAATTCGCTACACCATACTTCGATTTCTGGATTCGCCCCTGGTTGCTGTCCCGCTCAGCGTCCATAGTTTCATTTTTTTTGCAGGTCTAAGACGTTGGGGAATCGAGCGAGATAAATTTAATAACGACTTTGTATAAAAATACAATCTATATTCTGTACTAAGTGAATCAAGACTATGTAATTAATAGTCGTTTATTGTAAGGATCCGTAGCGACCCGGATTTATTTACACTCTGATATAATTTTAATTAAATGACTTAGATAATTTTCTGCATTATCTATTAATTTAAGTCATCGAAAATCCGGGTTGTTACACATTTCACACAATAAATATCCCTCAAATAAAGACCGACCAATTCCTGCCATGGGTGCTAGTCTGACAAAAAAAAGAAGGGTCTAAAATGGCCAAAAGGAGCCAAAGAAAAAAAACGAAACCAAGGCCAAGCTAAACCGGCCCTATTCAATGATCAAGACCGAACTCAATGGTCAAAATCAAATCCCAATCATCCAATTCGATTTCAAATACAAGTCCGAACGAAAAAATAAGAAAAAATGAACAAACTAGTCAACTAGCACCAAGCCACCAAATACTAGCCTCCCTGCGTTACAACCCTTAAGACCTTCCCGAGACACTTGTTGGGAGACAGTCCGATATTTTGAGGATTCAAGCTAAATAGGATAGTCCCAACCATAAGGGCTAGACATGGAAATCAGATCCCACGTAATGTACATCCCACCCGATTGAAGTCTGGTTCATTTTACTCAGCTTCCCCTTTCCTACTACATCACGAAACCATAACCCCAAAGCCTTAACTCCACAAAAATCAAGCTCCAAACTTTGGTTCATCAAAGCCACTCACTACCTAGCTCCACATTCCAAAACCATCCAAGCCAGTCGCCCTGACCTAAATGCGGTATCTCGGTCATTGTCACTTTCAAGGGGTCACACCCAATCACTCCACCTTAGTTCTTTAACTAGGGTGAATACACTCTAAACATCTCACATCGGTAATTGACATAACGAGTCTAAAGTAAAATCACTCACATCCAAAAAACAACTACGAACATGGTTTGATTCCGTCTAAACACGGATACGTAGGAAACCCTTCCCTGGGTACAACCAACAAAAATGACAAAATCAATTACTCGATCTGCAAACAAACCGGAACGTTTTTTTTTTCTGCATTTCGATTAATGAGTGATTTTAATGACGAAGCACATACGACGAGCCGAGGACGGGGTGAAAACCCAAAAGGGCGCCTCGGGCAAAATGAAAAAACGAGTTGCGAGCCGTCGTAAAAAAATGACGAGCTGAGGACGGAGTGAAAACCCGAAAGGGCGCTCTGGGCAAAATGATGAAACGAGTTGCGAGACGTCGAAAAAGAAAAGAAAAAAAGGAGCAAAACAAAAGGTGAGCCGAGGACGGAGTGAAAACCCAAAAGGGCGCTCCGGGTAAAATGAAGAATCGAGTTGCGAGCCACCACAAAAAAAATTATGAAAATAATAAATACAAATAAATGTGCTTCTCATAAAAAAAAAAAAGAGATCAGTTAAATCTAGCCGTTGTCGAGGCCTTTACATCAAGCATACGAAATCCGGCTATCCCAGAAAATGACAACGTGTCAAAACACTACAAAAACTAGTACTAATACGCCACATAATGATCATTGATTCTTTTTCCTTCATCTATTTCTTCCAATTCTTCTCTTATATATTCTCATATACATCAAATAGACATGGGTTTCGCGACCCATGTTAAGTTGAGTGACATCTATTGTCAAATACTTAGACATAGGTCGTATGACCTATATCTATCGAAAACATAGACTATCTAAAACATAGACATAGGTTTTTCTATTAACCCATGTCTGTTGTTATATTAGACATAAGTTTCCAGAATTAACCTATGTCTGTAAAAACAATAGACATGGATTTTTCTGTGCGCCCTATGTCGATTTATAAATATAGACATGGGTTATTGTTTGCCCTATGTTTATTATCATGGTATAGACATGGGTTATTTGGTACGCCCTATGTCTATTGAACTACTAAATTACAAAAAAAATTACAAAATTGGCGCACCATTTTCACATAAATGGTAACTAAATTTTATTAATAACAAAACAATTATTTACAGTCAGAAGACTTTGATCTATCTCTCTTCCACACTATAGAGATACTTAACTACAAATCTAAATTGGATACCCGATCAAGAAACCTAATAAACCATGTTAATAAAGCGACTAGAATTAAGACACCGCTGCTCATGATGTTCCTCTCATCTGTTTGCTCCTCCCAGAATGCATGATCAAAGACAAGGTTCTTCATTGATAACCAAGCATAATTCCATTGTTTGGACAATACACTTGAAAAGACGGGAAAGTTGAAGGTGACGTAAGTAGATGATACAAACCTGAAATCTTGAACGTCAGAAGAAGGGTTCTATTTCTATTCATCAACATTTCTTCATGTGGCATGTTCAAGTATCAGTTGAGTAAAGAAGGGAGCCGAGAGAGATTCCTTGGCAGAGTAGCACGTCTCATTAGAAAAGAGGAAAATCATATCGAAAAAAGACGTACCAGGTAGCACGTCTCATGTATTGCTTCCACGTCTCTTCCACCACCGGTTGCCTTCTGTAATCCCCTAGAAAATCTAACGCAATACAGTGGCGAAAACACTGTAGAATTGGGATTAAAACACACCAATGTTCTATATTTTCCAAAAGAACGGTCAGTCAATACAAAGGCCACTTTTTACAAAAAGGCTAAAAAGAAAATTCCTTGAAAGGGTATATAATCTTTCAGTAAACATAAATAAGGGAGAGTACCACGCTACTCGCTAGCTCACACCCAAAAACCAGCAGCAAAAACCTGTCATGTTATAAACATAACAGCCACATCAGTGGGGAGTAACCCGGATGTTCTCCCAACCATATTATATCATATGAAAAATAATAGTATTACTATATCAAAATAGATAAAATGAAAAATACTAAAACGATATAATAAAAATAAGTTTTCGGAGAAAACTTAAAACACTTGCCAACTTGTAGGTCAAAACCAATCGATAATTATAAAATCCAAAATGGCGTTATGGAAATCAATTAGTGCAACAGAATAGACTTTCACTAGGATCATACTAAACTAGCTTCGAGAACTTAGTCAAAACAAATCAGACTTTGGTCTCTAACTAGGCAACTCAATTATAACAGGACTGCGTGCAGCGAGGTCCTGGCTTAAGTAATGTACACCCCTCCTGGACACCAACCGTAATCCAGTTCAACCCGACGGCGACTTACACGATGCGATATCTAAGTTTAAGGTCAAAATATACACACTCCTGAACACAAACCATGCTCAGTTCAACGACCAATGTGTCTCTAACTAGACACACCAGCTTTATAGTTGATGGCAAAACGTATACCCTAGACTATATTACTCTACCCGTACACTTGTCCTCATTCCATAACTCCAAAACCAAGTCATTATCGATATTCAAAATAGAATGTTCAAAGTGAATAATACGGGGGTAAAAGAGATAAACATTTTATGTTAAAAGGAAAACTCTCTATTTGTAGAAATTTACTAATTTAGAAACTTACTTAAATTAGAAATATTCTTATATAAATACATAAAGTGTTCAAATAAGTTAAATGTACCAAAATAGCATTTACGATAAATAAACATTTTATTAATATCATTGTTATCGTAACTTAATATATTTCTAAGTTCGTTATCAAAGGTACAAATCAAATGTAATAAGTGAAAACATAGTACTTTATAAATATTTAAGAAAATCGAGTTAAAACAATAAATTTTAGAAAATATACGATTTAGAAACAAAATGATAAATATAGATAAAGTATAAATAGTGTAGGAGTTTTAGAACCGAAACGAGATTTAAAACCTTTCAAATGTCTTTAGCAACTAAATTAAATTTATTAATAAACAATACCGATTTTGATAAAAATAATAAATTGTAACGATAAGAAGTTATTTAGTGAAAATAGCCTTGAGAAAAATGTATTTCAAACAAAACGACTATTTTCTAATTTATTAAAATAAGTCATAAAACGAAAACTAATTTATTAAACAAGTATACAAATTTCGGTTATTATATAAAAGTACGATTTTAAGTTAAAGTAATAACTTAATGAAATATGACAAAATTACTGATACTATTTAGTTATTAGTGTCACGATAACTAACAAAATATTATAATGATCAATAATAATAAAAATGAATAACGATTTATAAAACAATATTGAAGTTATAAAATGTTTATAAGACGCACGAATTGAAATAATATATTTTAGCAAATAATACGTAGCTAAAAATAAAAACGACGGTAAAGTATCTACTACATACTACTACTCAACACACGATATAATACCGAGTAACGTCCTAAAGTTACCTTGAGTCGAAACCTTCGATATTCATGTCCTCTTAGTCCAAACTCCGGAAGCTCGATAGAGAACGTCTTTAAGCTTCAAGTTGTAGAATCGCTAGTCTTCGAGTTCGATTCACCACGACAATCGAGTAGACAAAATAAGAGAATGAGATGAATACGATTCAAGACGGAAAGGGAAACGATTCGAAGGAAGGGAACAAAAGGTGATCGAGGGAAAAAAAAAAGGCACAATAAACCACAGCCACAAGACGAGAAAATCAGTAGCAGAAACGATCAGCATTGTCGTACCATAACACCAACAAATTGACAGCATTATCAACAAAAAGCATCGAACAGTATGCTACGCACAACAGCACAGCAGCAGTCGCAACACTAATATGTAGCATCAACGAGTCTCAAACGAATAGAAACAATGACGAGAAAGATATGGAGCAGCGAAGAAAGAAGAAAACAGAACAGCAACCTCGACTAAACAGGCAGCGACAAAGAACGGCGGCAATAGCAGGCACGATGACAAGAAGAAGAGAGGAAAACGAAGAAGAAGAAGAAGAAGAAGTAGAACAACAGATCGAACAACAATCGCGAACAAACGA
Organism: Agrostemma githago; assembly: GCA_958450325.1. Taxonomy (NCBI): domain Eukaryota; kingdom Viridiplantae; phylum Streptophyta; class Magnoliopsida; order Caryophyllales; family Caryophyllaceae; genus Agrostemma; species Agrostemma githago. The sequence goes on from OY288245.1 coordinate 29,284,900, forward strand.
GGACGAAAAAGAAGGAAACAGAGGAACGATAAAACAGGCGCACAAAACGAGATGACTACGAAACAACGAAAGAAACCGATCGACGGAAACGACGACAAACAAATCTGATGAACGAAATAGGGAAATAAGAACAAGCAAAAGAAGACGGATGACAAAGAAGAAGACATACGCAGCAACAGAAACTAACGAGAACAGTCGCATCGAAACGGACAGAGGAAAAACAGAGGAGAAGGTGCGAAGAGAAGAAGTGGGTTACCTTAATCGAAATCACGTAAAGAGGCAGACGAAACGCAACAGCAGTAACACTGGTACGAAGAGCGGTAACAGTGACAGAACAGCAGCAGAAGCGACACAAACAGAGCAGAACGCAGCAGCAGGAGTACGCAGCATCGAACGAAGATGGTGACGGAATCAGTTGGCGATGGTGAAGAAGAAAGAAAATGAAATGAGTTGGTGGGTTGAGCATCCGATTGAGGATGAATGAAAATGTGGGTACGGAGGATAACACAAGAAAAGAAAGGGGGAAATGAGGCGGTGGTTAATAGAATGGAGGAAAGGGGAGGTTGTACATGATGAAGGGGATGAATGAATAGGTGGCAACTCACCAAACAAAGGGGGTTGAGACTAGTATACGTGCAACTCACCAAACAAAGTGCACAGATTCCGAGACTAGTACACGTAGTGTACGGATTAATTAAGTGAATCGGGTTAGGAAATGAATTCTGTAACGAAAGTGACTGACCCACGTGTTGAATCAAAAACGACTCGATAAAACTAATAAATAATCGGGCCGTCAAATAATATGGGTAAATAAAATATTTGAGACGAAAATGGAGCTTATAGAAATAAATAATTAGACGATCAAATAGTATTTCCCAATAAATAATAAATTTTCGACGAAGTGAATTAAATTGTTTTCTCGAGGAAAGGTAATTAATATTTTGACGAAACTTTTAAAATATATGACCCTCGAGCCGAAAATAGAAATTCGAGCTTAAATATAAGTAAAAAGGAATTTAGAATTTAAATCGTCGAAATAGTCTCTCGATAAGAATTAAATTAAATGCATAAAATAAATTGAAACAGAATAAAAATATGTTTTAAATATAAGAAGAGTTCCCGAGACAAATAGAATTTTAGGAGTTTGAAAAGATTAAACGATAAATTCGTTTTATAATAATTTTAAGAATTACGAGTTAAATCGTAAAAATAAAAATACGAACATAATTTTAAATTAATTTAAATTTACTAAATTAGGGGTGTTACACCTTCTCACCCCCGAAAGTACCTTCAATTTCAGCACCATTGGTCGGTATATTTACATTCACCATTCCACAGTCACTTCCCGAAGGCCTGAAGTCACCCAAATATTAGTTGACGTGATCTTAATAGAAATGTATGCTATGTATTGTAATAAAATCGATACATGTGTAGAAAATATAGAGCACGTACCCGATCCATTTAAAGATAGCTTCAGGTCTTTTGGTGAATATAGAACTGCTCAATCCTTGGGGAACCGAGTTGTTTATTTCTATAGCTTCTTCTAGTGTCTGCACACACAAACAATGAAAGTAAACAAAAAAAAAATACAGTAGGATGAGAGTCAAAATGGGGTCGGTTACCCAATTAACTATAATAATAACCGAATGTTACCTTGAACTTCATAACACAGAGAACCGGAGCAAATAACTCTTCTTTCACAACATCCGCATCAGGAGAAATCTCAACGATTGTAGGCTGAACAAAGTTTCCTTCGGATTCTACGACGGATCCACCAGTAAGCACCCTGCAAATTTTTTACTTATAACCGACTTTCTAGCACAAAAAACTACTCGAAATTCCTCCACCCCAAATCTATTGTCCTCGTTGAGTAAAGTTCAGATTTAAGAAATAGTAGGAAAATACCAGCACAAAAATATAGATTTAGAGACAAGATAAATGCAACAAATGATTGATTTACTTATAAATTTTATTTTACCTCGCAACAAAAAATGACATGAAAATTGAAGACAAAATTTCCAAATAGCAAAATTGTGGTATTAATGTCTCCAAAGTTTAGATTACATCTTTTTACCAACTACCAAGTTTAGCATATCTATCGATACAATGATTTATAAGTTATAACCTTATAAAAAAACAAAACAAAAATGGGATACAAATATGAATTTGTGAAAGTAGAAAAAACCTTCCTACCTATTTTTAAGATCTCTGAACTTTAATGATTATTATCGTAAGTAATTCATGTTGTTATTCATGCCATTGATGATGGGTTCCAAATGAAGCCACGGCAATGACGAACCAAAATACAGTAAGACTTACCAATTTAGGCAGCCCGGAAAGTTTGAGACAACTTGTGGTAGTACTGTGTTTGCTGATAACGCAGAAAGTGATGCAAAAAACAAAGTTCTCAAGTTAGCGGGCTATTTTTATACGAGTACTACTTACTGGATGAAGAAGTGGAGCTTCCATAAGATGGGGTACCGATGCGTAACAAACTCCTAGCTTCCCGGAGAGTATGATAATGAATACACAGCATAAGAATAAAAGGAACCTTTCTCATCATGGGCTTGTTTGTTGGTATGATAAAGACTTCAGCTTGTAGATACTCTCAAATTCTGCACTTCTGGTAGCTGCTGTTCCAGTCATCCCACAAAGTTTTGGGAACTGAAGAGTAAACAACATCACATTGAGAAATGAGTATATAAAGGGCCTATTATCGTGTCGTGTTCATCGCCACTCCATAATAGCTGTCCATTTACATCGATGCTCTGACCTTTCTCACAAGACTTATTAGAAAAATAAGGAAAATCCTGAATATATAACATTTGCACTGAACTAAGCTCTTATATAAGATCTACTGATTTTTGACAAAGTTTGATCTCCACAACCCTAAATGATAGTAGATACAAAGTGTTGGATGTAGCAAGTAATTAAAAAGCTCAATCATGTTAGCATAAACCTGAAGGAAGAAGTTCTAGTAGCTAATTGAAGCTAATGTTATTGTTTCATTTTGTATAGGCTGACCTTCTTTTGCTTCCATGGCCTGGTGAAGCCCATCACTCCAGCGCCTCCCCTGACACCAAATATCAAACATAATAATGATGAACAGCATTTCTTAGAACTTGTGTATTTCTAGAAACCTCGGGTTTCTTAGTTGTCAAAGGATCAATCTTTAATTCAAATCTACACACTAAAAAATCAACGACGCTGGCAAATATTTTTACCTATTCGTGAACTTCCATATCTATGTTTGCTTATTGAGGCCTCAAAGACGACACCTTGGCTGTATTTTGGTATTAGTGTTTGTTGAAATTATAACTAAGAATTTTTTTTTGTTACTCGTATTAATAATTTAGTAACTTTATACGTATATAAAAAGTCTAATGTCTGAAATTTGGACCTTAAAAAACCAAAAAAAAGAAATCATAGTGAAAGGAAACAGTATATTCTTAACCGCCAATGTATTCGGATAAAATATTACTACCTCCGGTCATTATTTTTCGCTCCATTTCATGAATATTTGTGAGGTATATTTTAATGGATGAGGCAAAAAATAGTGACCCATTTACATAATCGTGCAAAATATGAAAGAGTAAGACATCCTAATTACAGAGGAATAAAAGGCAAAGAAAAAAAAAACAAAGACGGAGACAAGAAAAACCACCATAGCTTTCAAATTGAAGTGGAACGCTCTATTAGGTTCAGGCAGGAAAGCATACTTCTCTAAACTATGTTAGGGTAAGGGAAATAACTACAATTCACAAGGCACACCTATAGTTACACAGAGAACATTACCTCGATTCCCCAAAGGCTCCCACCTATGGAGGCTTATGCAGCAAATGGTCAAACATCACTTAATGCAAAAGCGTCAACCAACTGCTACTTTACACTATAAAACGCGCAGGCATTTGAATAGACCTATTGTCTTATCCTATCATACAATGAATCCGATGTGAATTGAATCTTTGTCTCCACTGAAAATTGAAAATGACCATCTTAACATAGTCCAGTAGAATGCACAAATACCAAGCACACAAATTTCTGAGTTATGTCAAGTAACAATCATGTCATGACATTTAACTTGATAGCTATACTGTCACATCAGAGAATGAATCATCAAGCAAACTGAAGAAACATGTGGATGGAAAAGTTAAACTCGTAAAGCAAGGTCGTCTGGAACTACCCGCATAACTCGACCTGTGAATTCGTCCACTATAAGAATCTCTTTCCCACGAATAATGTAGTTGACATCTTTCAGAAACAGCTCTTTCGCCTTAACTGCATTCAAGATGTATAGAGCCCAATGCTCACGTGGATCATACAAATCTTTGACACCAAGAATATCTTCAGCATCTTGACAACCTTGCTCTGTAAGCAAAATGGTTTTCTACTTCTCATCTACCTGAAAAAATATGGGTGTGAAAGTAATGAGGAAGCACTGAAGAAGTAAAATCTAGGTTAGTCCCTAAAATACTGCAACTCGCAACTAAGGCGACTGAAGTAGTGTGATTCGCACAAGTGAGCTGGGAAAGATAACAATTGTACCGTGTAGTGTATGTCAGGCTCAAAGGCAGTGGCCACTTTAGCAGCTTTGTATTAGCGATCACTTGGTTTCTCAGCAGGTCCAGATATGATCAGATGCGTTCTTGCTTCATCAATAAGAATGGAATCAACCTCGTCAATGATACTGAAATTGAAGCTCCTCATAACAAGCTCATCAACGCTCTGGAGCATTCAATCGTACCTTGGGTGAAATGATAAAGACTAGAGAGAGTTGATTGAAAAGAAAATAGAACGAGGATGAATATGAGGTGAAACAAGCGAAGTTCAGACGTTTGAGCTCATCTGACACATAACTCAAACGCCTAAACTAGTACATCTTAGAATAAGCACGGACATGGTCAAAACACGAAAAAAAATGCGGAAACGGCAGCAGCAATATCACACAGCAGCATCAACAAACCACGATAACTGAAAACTGAGTAGAGATGAACGAAATAGAGCGAAAACAACGAGCACCTATTAGAATCAAGGCACGAAGTTGAGCACAACAGACGCACAAACAGCAGTTCAACCGTTCTCACATACAATGAGTGACAGAACACCACTATCATATAACAAAACAAACATTAAAAGAATTGAAACCTGAAGAACATCGAATCATGTACATATCAGGAAGAAACTGACGGCAAAACCGCAATAATCAACAATAAATTAACGTAAGAACCGCTACCTCAAAGCAACAAATAATCGATTAATCAAACCAAACCAAATTACCTTTATTTCGAGTCGGAGAGGCTGATCCACCACCGGAATCGAACACAAAAACAAATTAAATCAGATCTCAAGCAATCAACAAAAATCACGAAGCATAATTAGACAATACGAAAGTGAAATCAGATCTAAAGTATAGAAATTAAGAATGCCGGATAACAAAACGCACCATTTTGAATGATTATGAGTTTACGAGGAATCAGAGTTGAGTGAATTGATCGATGAATTCGCGAACTCCAGAATGAGGGATGAAAATTGAGGTTGATCGGAGCTACGGTAGAAAACCACAGGAAAGTGGAACGAAAAGGGAAGGAGAGGTTCGGGGAGAAAGGAAGCGAGGGAGGGTTGCCGGTGAGCGTGGGTCGCAGGTCAGTGGTCGCCGTTGCGTTTTGGGTGAGGGTGGGTATTTGCGTTTTGGGTTTTGAATTAGGAGTACTCCGTATGTCATGATAGGGGTATTTGGGTATCTGGACGACAATATACGTATTCATATATTCATATATTTTTATTTCAGTATACATATTTATCCTATGACTAAAATGTATAGACATGGGTTTTAATTTTGACCAATGTGTATTCTCTTTTATTTACATAGGTTTTGTAATAACCTATGTCTATTAAAAATAAATGTGGGCTTTTCTTTTAACCTATGTCTATTAGGTCATGTCTATGACTAATTTTGTAGTAGTGAATTCATTCTCTTTGTGAATCCTTGTTCTATTCTTCTATTCTACCATCTTTCTCTTGAGATTCTTTGGTTAGACCGGATTCTATCTTACTGAACCCCGTGTTATAGATATTTAAGATTTAGTAAACACTTGTTACCTGATTTGAGGACTATGAGTCTACCCTGTCTTCTAAGCAAGTGAGAAATTCTTGAGGATTAAGTTGAATAGCAAGATGTTGCTTGATGGAATTAGGATGATACTTTAGACACTGAACATTGGGTCATAGGTTACGTTGATTACTTTGGAGTACTTAAAGTTGAATGATATTTTAGAGTAGTAAGAGTATAGCATATTTGATGGATACCTAGTACCTATCTAGAACCGAACTGATAACACTACTTTGGAATTTTTACCTAATGCTTATTTGGTTGATGCGTCACGAATATTTGAGATCAAAGAGTATCGTTTAAAATGTTATCCTGAGTGTTGTGCTACCATTAAAGGTTTAAATGTCAATAGAAATTTTGGTGGACATAGACTTCCCATGTTTCTTAAGGATTAGATCGTTGATCGTTGTTTAAGGTTGTAACCTGTGAACTTTGGAGTTGAGTGATCTAACTTGGATAAATTGTTGTTAACCTTGAAGAAGAGATACATATTTTGCAATTAAAGGTTGGATTTATCGGGTTGTTTTGAGGAATACTTAATGCAAATCATCTTGATGGATTCACAGTTCAGAACCCTTAGACCAACGCGATTGTGGCTTCGTTGAGTTAATAAATATTTTGGTGGTTTCGCTGATACAATATGAAATTTGGTGGATTTTTAGAAACCTTAGCCCAATGACGTGTTTGAAGATGTGAGTGTTTACGCCATTACATATAAGTTTGCGCATGTTCGAGGATTTATTGTATTTTCCCAACTTCTGTAATTGTGGCATTATAAACATGTTGGTGAAATCATTTTTCAGGATTCTGTATCCGAACGTTGTTAAATTGGTGGATCTTGTTTAGTGTTCCTCACTCGAGAAATTTGGGGTATACTTCGAGTTCAAACCTTATGAGCTTTGAATTTAGGAGCCTTATCGATCAAGAATTTGAGTGTGTTCTGTGGACTGTGGAACCTTAACTAATTAAATTAGAATCTAAAGCATTTGTGGATTAGTATCGTGTTGTTTTAACGGTTGGTTAGTCGTGCAAGACCTTTTATTGGAGGTTATAACAGTCGATATTTTTGGACGTTGTTAGATTGAGTAGGTCAACCTAGCGCCTAATATTGGACTTAGTATATTATTTAATGAAAATTAGAAACCCGTGTTGTGGGAGTCGTACCGGGAATCTCGAGATGCTTAACTTCTTCTGTAATTCCTTGAGAGCTTCGTCTGACTCTCAATTTCGTTCCTCCCCTTAGCTTTTCTTAAATCCTGCTTCTTCTTCTTCGCCCACCCCCTTTGACTTCATTATCGGGTTTGAAAATTTTTGTCTCGATTTGTTGTTCACCTTGACTCTATTTATACATTTATCAGTTCCTGAATCTATTTTATGAAAAGTTTGACTAATTTTAAAAAAAAAATATTCGTGAAATTTTAACATTTTGAAGCATAATTACAAATTTTATGACTCCCCGTTTTGTAAAAACGTTAAGCAACTTAAACTTCTCGGTTATCGTGGAATTTAACATTTTTGAGTTATAAATTCCAAAACTTTGTATTTCGTTTTTGTTTTATTTTGGTCATGTTTCAAAAGGGTCTTAATAATTTATTTTAAAGTATTACGAAATTATTTAAAATTTTAATTTCTATTTTCGCGTGATCGAAATTTTATGAAAACTTCATAATTACAAATATTTTGGATTTTTATAAGATTATGATGTAAAACGATTTAATATTTTCGAAAAACTTCGTACGTCTAAATTTTTTTTATTGTCGTTAGACTTTAAATCTGTTATTGAAAATGTTTATTGACTCATTCGACTCTTATTTACTAACTACAAAACTTGATTTCTCAAATTTTTGTTTGGTCTTAAAACAAAATATTGTCGAATTTCTTGATCAAAACGTTTTACCGTTGCTTTGAATATATTTGGGTACTCTTTCCCCTCGACTTCGTTACAAATATTATGTATCGTCATTATTTTATCGAACATTTTTTAACTTACGCTCTTATTAATATAAATGATTTTAAACTTTGGATAACCGAGCCAAACACATCTTGAAATATATTTTGTCTTCGATTTCGATTTCATATCACGTTTGAAGTTGTAAAAATTTTTAAACCGAGTTTGTGATGCGAGTTAAGCATTATCGTTTTGTTCGAATGATAAAATTTTGTTGTCCATCTATTATGTTTTTTGTTAGTTTCGAGGACGAAACTTCTTTTTAGTGGGGAACATTGTAACACCCCTGATTTTATAAATTAAATTAAATTAAAATTATGTTCGTATTTTTATTTTTACGATTTAACTCGTAATTCTTAAAATTATTATAAAACGAATTTATCGTTTAATCGTTCCAAACTCCTAAAATTCTATTTGACTCGGAAACTCTTCTTATATTGTAAACATATTTTTATTTCTATTTCGATTTATTTTATATATTTAATTTAATTCTTATCGAAAATCTATTTCGACGATTTAAATTCTAAATTCTTTTATTTATTTATATTTAAGCTCGAATTTCTATTTTCGGCTCGAAGTTCATTTATTTTAAGTTTCGTCAATATATTCATTTCCTTTCCTCGAAAAAGCAACTTAATTCACTTTATCGAAAATTTATTATTTATTAGGAAATACTATTTGATCGTTTAATTATTTATTTCTATCAACTTTGTTTTTGTCTCGAATAATTTATTTACTCATTTAATTTTACGGCCCGTTCATTTATTAATTTTATTAACTCGTTTTAACTCGATTCGTGGGTCAGTCAACTTACCGTTACGGAATTCATTTCCTACCAATTCGTTTAACTTATCCGTATTTCTAATTCCGTTTTCCTAACTTTTGTTTAATTAGTGGACCAAGGTGATTCATCCCCCATTTACTTATTTATCCCATTCATGTTATTCCACCGCTTCCCGTTCTTTTTTGGTTCATTTCCCTTGTTTTCCCTCTTGTGTTCAACGTACCACCTCTTCATTCCTCCTTTATTTTTTTCATCTTTGTTTTGCCTCCTGCGTTCTTCCCCATCTGTCGCTCTCCCTTTTTCCTCTTTCATTTGTTTTATTCATCCCTTATCAACGCAGTCTCCTCTCCAATCAATCGACCATCTTCTTCCCTTTTTTTTTTTCCGGCAATCGTCTTCATCCACCGACCTCCTCTGTTTTCCTATGTCCGTACGCTCTGCTGCAGTGTTGTTGTCATTTGCTGATGCTATTCGACATCTGTTTATCTAGTTCAGTTCAGGCATGGTCTTGTCATTCTTCTTCTTCTTCTTCTTCTTCTTCTTCTTCTTCTTCTTTTTCTTCTTCGTCTTTGTTGCAGCTCCTGGCTGCCATCGCCACCGTTCTGCTTTCTTCTCCTTTGCTTATTCTTCTTCATTCCGGTTGCTGTTTGTTGTACTGTCGTTGATTGTTGTTGTCGATGTCCTGTTGTTCGTAATCATTGCTGCCCATGTATGTTGTTCCTGCTGCTACTTTTCGGTCTTCTTCTTTCCTTCTTCCTTTCATCTATTGGCTGCTGCTGCTTCGTTTTGTTGCTGTCGTTGTTGTACTGTCTGTTTTACTTCCTTCTTCTCCTTCTCCTTATTCTTTTCTTCTTTTCTTCTCCTTCTACTCTGACCTGTTGCGTCTGCTCGGCTTTGCTGCTACTTTTGTTGGTTGGGTTCCTAGTCGTTGTTGTGTGTTCGTTGTTGTTCTCGTACTATGTCGTGGCCGCTGCTGCTATGTCTTCCTACTGCTATCCGAGTTTTATTGCTTCTTTTCTCTTCGTGCAGCTGCTGTTGTTTTTGATGTTCGATACTGCGCTATTTCTCTGTCTTTTGTTCCTGATCATTGTTTGGGATACATTTTGCACCTTCGGAATACAACGTGGCATACTACGAGTGGACGGTCAAAAGGTCAGAAGTTAAAGGTCAACGATAAAAAAGTCAAAGGTCAACAATAGAAAGGTCAAAGGCCCGCGGATGAAATTCAAAATCGAAGATTAAAAGACGGAAGTCAAAATAATCAAAAGTCGTCGGGTCAAATAAACCCGGAGTAATATGCAGAGCTGGGTCGGACAAAGCATGGAGTAAGTACAATAATGGGCCACATGAACAAACAGGCCCAGCGAACACAGCCAGAAATCTAGCCCATACAAGGAGGGAGAGGCAAAAGCAGCTCCTACAAACAAGGAAACCCTCCTGCAGACCAGGAGAGAATTCAGGAGGAGGGTGCAACGGCTGAGGGAGGATTAAAAGTCAAGATCTTAAGCAATAAAAAAGAGGATTAAAAGCCAAAATCTTAAGCAATAAAAGAGAGGATTAAATACCAAGATGTCAAGCAATAAAGGGGATTAAAGGCCAAGATTCCCAAGAATAAGTGAGGATAACGGCCAGCATTAGTATAAAAAAAAGGGAGGAAAAAGGAAAGGGATCATTTGAGCCTACCAACTCCGAGCAAGCATCACGATAAAATACTTACAATCAGTCGTAGTCACAATTAAAGCCAAAATACTTGTATTTATATTCCTTTCTTCACTTTTTCCCGTTAATAGTAGAATCTTGGCGGGATTCCGACTCTCCCCGCGGTTTTTCCCACATCGGGTTTCCGCGTCACCAAAATTCTGAGTGTTGTCTATTTTTCTTTTCGTCGTTCCTCGCTCGTCCGATTCGTGATTATTTCGTTAAACCTCGTTTATAGGCCGGTCACTTTAACCCGCAACCGAAATCGTAAACCTGGTGAAGCCATTTCGTATAAAGTGATTATTTCCTATAAGCCAAATCCTACAGTGAAGCCATTTCGTATCGACCATGTCCAGATAAGGTCGAAGTCCCTCCAACAGTCAAGGAGCAACATCCCAGCCCATTGGAGGAGAATCGTCCCCAGGATCAGCAGAGCCAATTTTTACGCCCCTCACCCTGGCGATCCCCACCAGCCTGACGGTGAAACCCACGCTATCGGCATCTAGGCCCCCTCCGACGCCTAAAACTTCTGGGGTCACCAGCTCCCCTAAGGCCAGGAAGGAGAGCATACCAACCAGAACCTTGACTCCAGGAGGATTCGTGGGAGAAGCTTCCAGTGGCCCGGGGTCACCAGACTTGATGTAGAGTATGCTCCAAGGAATCAATGCTCTGCGCCAGGCAGTAGAAACCCTGCAGAAGGACAACCAAGATATCAAGGCTCGGATCTCGGTAGCAGACAAGACTCCAGTTGCATCGCTCCCCTGATGCCTAGTGGAGAAACCAGCACCCGTAGGGAATCAAAAACTGGCAGGAAGACCACCAGAGAAGTCCCTTCAGAGTTGGTCACCAGACTGGAGCTAGGATTGGCTCCACCAGGCCCAGTTATTGAACCCCAAGGGTTGGGTTACCTAACCTATGGCCCCACACCCGGCAGATCTCGTATCACAGGTAACCCTCTCTCTAGCATCGAAAGTCAGGAAACTAACTCACTACCTTTTGCAGGCACTCCCGTCCATCAGGCGCCAGAATGGCAAGTTGGAACCCCACCCGGGATGACCACCTTATCCAACAACCAGTCCTCTGGAGGAGTGTGGACAACGCCTTCCCCCAGCCAGCAGACACCGGGATGGCAGCCAGGAGCCCCGGCCAACCTGGCGACCGCTGACAACAGCCCGTACGCTGGAGCAAACTGACCATCCAGAGTCCCACTCCAGCATGCATCAGGGTGGCAGCCCGGATCCGCGACAGCAGCAACACCTTTACTTCCTCCTCCTAGCAGTCAACACCCTGGAGGACCTAATGCAGGGAGTACTCCTTTCAGCGTTTCTCCTCCTGTTTCTAACTCTCTTGCAGGAGCAGTCAGCACAGCAGATCAGCAACACCAGGAACTGAAGGAATTAAGGGACTTGATCAACAAAATTCCTGGGATGTGTGGACATGACATAGGTCCACCCCGACGCGGCCACGCGCGGGTTTGGGGAGGCGAATGAATCTCCATATGAGATGGTCAAATTGAAATTTAAATCGAAGTAGGAGTCGCCACCGAATTTTGTGGTTATTCGGAACCGTTCGAGCCCACTCTATGTCGTAGTGGGCCGTATACAAAATACGGCCCATTTCCGTTGTCAGAGTTTATTGGGCTCGTCCCTTTGCATTACGATACCGATACCGACATTATCGGATATCGTGTATTGAATGACTCTCGTTGCCAATGGATTCGGACATCCGGAAACCATGGTTCTGAGTAAGGGGTGAGGGTACGTGTTGGGAAGTTCACTAAGAACACCCAACCCCGCCCTCACTTAGCGGCCTTTACTAAGATATCGTTCGTTTTTGGTGTACACGCGTTAGTTCGACGGTTGAATGATATGCAAACATTATTTTCCTAAGCATGTGAGAAAAATAAATAAATGGGTTGCTAAGTCGTTTAATGTCTGTTAAACTAATAACGTCAAAGTTATTTTAGCATGTGAAGTCGTTTTAGTCTAATAAAACAATAAAAAACAAATAAAAATCTACAAACACGAGAAAACGAGTTAGTAACGTTTGAATAAATCGAATAAAGACGTAAATAAATAATATGCATGATTTTAGAAAAGATTTATGACACGCGAAAAATACTTGTCGAAATCTGAAAATATACCGAGAAAACCGCTGTTTTATGTGAGAAAACGATGCTGGAAAAATCGGAAAAAACGAAAAAAAGGCAGCGGCTTACAGCAGCGCGCGCGACTCGCCCGGGAGGAGCGCGACTCGCGCGAGTGGCTGTCTCGGATTCGATTTTCGAAAATTATTAATTTTGATAAATCGCGTACAAATATGGATTAATTTATACTCGATTTATATTTTCGATATTCGTTGTATTCGATATTCGATTATGAAATCGATATCGAATAGTCGGAATGATTTTAGAAAAAGTTTTGAAAAAAAGTTTGTTTTGAACGAAAAGTAAAAAAAAAAAGAATTTGAACGAAAAAGATGTTAATTCTCTCCGCGTTTAAAATCATTGAATTTTGTTTAAAAAAGGTGTGACGATTTTGTTAGCATCAACGAGAATTAATTAATTTAGTTCTTGTTAGATACGATATTCGATTAGAGAATCGATATCATATTTTAAGAACGTTATACGTAAAAATAGTTTTATAGTATCGATTATTAGAAATAAAAAATATGTGACGAACGACCCATATTAAAATGCGAAACGACCGACGAAAACAAAAAAAGGAGAAAAAGACGAAGAGGAGGAGAAGAGAGAAGAGAGAAGCGGGTTTGATTTACACCCTCAACCTACATGCTTTAGTTTTTCGGTATAGAGCTCGTCGGACGGTGGCTTAGGCACGGGAGCGTCGAGATGATGCGGATGAGTTAAGGTGTCGGTTTTTTGGACGTGTGATGGGACGGGTTTTGGCCGGATGATGGGGTCGTTTCGTCGGTATTTCGAGGCTTCTTCTGGAATACGTCGGGATTTGCTTTGGACTATTTTTACTAGATATCGAGGATGTGTGGGTAGTAGATCTATGATGTGTGTGAATGTGTCGGGATTATTGATTGTGTTTTTGTGTTGAATGGAGGGTCCTATTTATAGGAGTGGAGGTTTAGGAGAGGTATCTTGCTTGAACAACAAGAAATACCGGTTGGGATAGGAAACGCGAGAAGTTGAAAGGAATGAGGAGTCCGTTGCTTGGTGGGGAAGCAAGGATCTCGGCTGGTTGGGGGGTTTTGGCCGAGTATTTGGAGCTCGGTCGGTATCTGATTCGGTTTTCGGATAGAATTCCTACTTGAGATCGAATTCTATCCTTAAACGGATTTGTTTAATACTTTTTGAAAGCTGATTTTTGTGGTGTTTGGGACCGAATCAACCGCGTGAGGTGTCACGGCTGACTCGTGTGTCTCGAGAATATTTGTGACCGGGTTTTGACTCGGTCGTAAAAAGATGGTTTTACCCCTGGTGCCGGAATCGACCCAAATTAGTTTTATTTGACTCGGAACGACCCACTGGGCCTGGATTTGAGGTTGGTTTTGTAAGATTTGTACTCCGTAATAAGCCTAAACCAAATGTTCATGATTTCGAGCCCATATCTGAGTCCATTAAAGCATGTTCGCGTCCTATCATCATCGGGTGTTTGGCGGGACCTACTATAGACACCTGGCGGTCAAAATGTGGGTGTCTACAGAGCCGCCACTCTGACTGAGGCTTGGACAAGGCGAAAGTCAGAGTAGCTACCAGGCCAATCGAGGATTAAGACCTGGCAGACTTCCGATCGGGTCGTTTAGAGTCCATTAGACTTGCGTGAAGGGCTCGCCAGCCATAAGATAGAAATCATACCTGGATAGATGTCAATAATGTCGCGGGGACTTTTCTTAAAAAGTCTTGGGTATGTCTGTTTACAGACAATCCCATCTTGGAATTGCGCGGGAGCTTGCCTTGGAGGTGATGGTAGGGATTCGTCACGTCCCAACCGTCAATAATATAACCGGCTAATCCTAACTAGGGTAGATAGGGTAAGTCGGGTCGAATCAACGGGGACGGTAATGTCTAGCCTAGACTAAGGTCGCCTAAATACGAGACTAAGTCAACGAGCTAAGCTACAATGAGAATGATAAGAGGGGGAGAAGGCTAGACTACACTAAGGCTAAGGAGAAAGCAAACAAAGGAGAACGGGCTAGGCTTAGGTCGGGGTCAAAGGGGTAACGGAATGGTCGAGGGAGAACTAGAGCGAAGGAGGTAGTAGGGTGATCTAGGTTGATCCGGGCTCTCGCAACTTAGACCTATCTAGAGGTTCCACCTAGAACCCATCTCGGCGACACACACAACAAACGGGGTTACTAGCATGATATCGGGACCTAGGTCAAATCCGGGCTCTCGCTACTTAGACCGACCTAGGGGTCGTCCTCACCGGGCTCTCGCAACTTAGTGAGGGAACCGGACCCACAAACAAACTAACACCCGCAAGAGAAAGGCAAGAAGAACAAGTATATGCATCTACTAGTCAATCAAGCATTTCAACAAACATGTGATGTGCACCAAACCAAGAGGAAACCCAAATCTTCCACCAACATCTCCAACAAACCCTTAATCATTCAATTAACACCCTAATAACCTTACTAACCCTAGCAAGAACACTACTCTAACATATCTAAAGGAAATACTAACAAAAACAAGGTAAACAAACTCAAACAACCAAACATACACAAACAAACTAGTGAAAACAATAAACAAGAACTAAAGATGTAAACTTGGATGAATGAACAAAGATTAAGAGTAAAAGGATGAGAAGATTATACCAACTTAACAAGAGAATGAAAAGGAGAACACTTGCATAGAAGATAACCCAAATTCATCCACCAAGGTTGTCAATCTTGGATGGATTCTTCAAGAGATCCAATATTACAAGCTTAAACTAAGATTAACTACTAATTACCGACTAATCTACACTAATCTAATCTAATCTAACCTAAAGTAGTCTAGGGTTTTAAGGATATCACCTAAGATTCGATAAGATAGTGTCTTAATACAAGAGGGGAGTATATATAGGGTTTAAGAATGAAAGGAGAAGAAAAGAAAGCAAGGCGTGCAGCAGCAGGCCCGTCCTGGCCGAGACGGGATGGTCCTGGTCAGGACGAGGTCGGTCCCGATCGGGACGCCACCTTCCCGATCGGGATGGGCTCACAGTAGCCGCACTTCATGCTCACTTCATCCCGAACGGGATGGGTCTTTGTAGGCCTCCCTTAAGAGCTCTTTGGTCCCTCCTTGCTTCTCATGGGCTTCCCGTCGATTCTCGAGACTCGGGATCGGGTCTCAGAGGCTCGGGATTGGGTCCCGAGGTCTAGGGGTTGATTCCAAGGCATCGAGTCATCGTTCCTCTACTCCGTTGGCTCCAAAATGTGTATGTATCGAGTCGGAATCGCTCCAACTCTTCCAACTCGGTCTCGGGAACCTGAAACGAACTAAAGGAAGCATAAGAAGCCCCTAAACCGCTCCCAAGGAGCGATTCTACAAGGAAAATGGGACCAAAACACTACGAAATAGGCACTACAAATGACACTTATCAGGAGGCTATGGGTGTGTCTGTTTACAGACACGTCCCATCTTAGAATTATGCGGGTGGGTGTACCTGTTTACAGACACGTCCCATCTTAGAATTGCGCGGGTGCCTTCATTGGAGGCTATGGGTGTACCTGTTTACAGACACGTCCCATCTTAGAATTGCGCGGAAGCCTGCATTGGAGGCTACGGGTGTACCTGTTTACAGATATATCCGAAAAATGTCGCATGTGCTGTTCCACTGGAGAATTTTTGAGAATTCCTTGGGAGTCTTGGATGCACCTGTCTGTACATAACAAACTGCATGTAATATTTAGGCAAAACACCGACTCACGCTGGGGAAGAAATGATTTTTGGAAAGAAAATGCTGAAAATTTTTTGAAATTTTTTTTAAACGCTGAAAATTTTTGATTTTTTTTGGAAATTAGAATGCTTGGGATGACTTGATTCCCGATCAGATTCTGACACGGACTTCTAAAATCTTCTGGTTAGTCCTGCATGCCTAGATGAAGTGTGATAAAAATTCCTATTCCCGTGGTGACTAGGAAAGGGATTTTCTCAAATGGCTAAGTTTTGCAAATTTTAAAATGAGAATTTGGAGAGAGACATACCGACAGACTCGACTCTGGACGCGAGAGGACGAGTTGACAGACACGACTGGACTCTCTAAGGGTTGGACCGTGACTCGGTAGGGGATGGGCCACCTAAGATGACAAGACTCTTAAGTTGCGTTATTCCGTAGCCTAGGCGAGTGACAACATGGTTGAATCCTCAGAATGAGACTGTTTCCGTACGACAGGGCTTTGTGGTAGCAATGCCGTAGACTGGTGTTCTTTTGAATTTTTTTGGTTTCGGGGTATGTTTCCGAAGTAGGTATTGCTTCGAGTCTCCGACAGATTCCCGTCTTCAACTGAGCCGAGTACTAGGACACTCTATAGAAAGGAGGCTAGATTTGAAAGTTATTTGGATTATGTGAGTGGATGGAGGTTTTCTGCCTAAGAGAAGCCCCCAGGATGACAAAGCTAGCTGCTGAGAACATGACAGTGTCGTGACCGGAATGATGATGCTTTTTGAATGAGTGTCAATGTGAGTTGTTGTGCCTCTGTTGAAAGGTTGCCTACGTATTCACGTGTTGTGAAATCAAACCAAGCCGTAGTTCAGTGTTGAAAGATGTATTATGGTGCCTAGTTTAATAGGGCTTTGTGTGTAATTAGCCATAGCAATGGTGTAGGCTAGGTGCATTCCCAATGATGTCTTGATCAAAGGGCTAGAATGGTTAGGATGTTGATCCTGTGACTGTGAGCATTTTCCGGGGTAGCCCCCAGAGGTGGTGTGAACTATTTGGGTATGTTCTATGCCGACCGCAAGTTGAATTCCCGTGTTTGGGGTTGGTAACTGGTTTAGATGTTTTTTTGGAAATGTGGTGCTAGGAAGTAAGTGGCTTTGATGATTCTAAATCTGGAGCTCGATTTTGTGGAGCTAAGGCTTCGAGGGTAAGGTATTGTAATGTGGTAGGAAAGGAGGAAATCGAGTAATAATGACTCGAACTTCGATCGGGGTAGGTTTGACCCTAATGGTTAGGGTATCCTATGGAGCTTGAATCCTCAAAAATCCGAGCTGTCTCTAGCCTAGGTCTCGGGAAGGTCTTGAGGGTTGTAATGTGGGAAGGCTAGATGTGGTGCTAGCTGACCAGCTTGATTGTTTCTCCCCTATTTGATGGTATGGGTTTTGATAATTTTGAATTGACCGTTTCACTTGAGTTGATTGTTAACTACGGTCATGGGTTTTTGAATTCTTTCGGTTGACCTCTTAGCCCTGGTCATGAGATTCTTCATTTGAGTTGACCGTGTTTGGTCGAGGGATGTTGATAATTCTTTTTTGATCATGGCCAGCTTTTTTGTTTTGGCCTTTTGCTTTTTCCTTGGACTTTTGATTTTTTTTTGTCCAACTTTTTTTTTTGTCGGTCAGACTAACACATAAGATAGTGATTGGTTAGTGTTATTGGATGGGTGTTTATGGTGGGAAATGGGCTTGCTTCCCGTCTTGAACCCAAACTAGGAGACTACCCAGATTTGTCATAGGATTCGATACCGCTCCTGCTAAAGGTAGTTATGTGGCTCTCTATGTCAGACATGGAATAGGTAAAGGAAAACACGGGTTCGGTTTCCTGTAGTCATTATAGATGTGCCTATAATAGTCACGTGCATGTGCTCACAGTGTATGATGATGTTCATCATGTTCTCGGAAACACATAAGGAAATATATGAGAAAATAGAAATGCTGATTTTATTGAAATGTGAAACGAGGACGGAATATAGCTGACTCTGACCCTGATTCTGACTTTGAAATTGAAAGAAATAATACATCCTAGACTCGGACTCGGACTCAGACTAGGACTCAAATCAAATCCGGACTTTTGGATATATGGGAGGTAGATTGGATGCTTTGGTCGTTGGGCCCTGTATAGTCCATGAGGGGCCTTGCAAGCGACAACGTTTCTATGACGGGTGTTTTCCCGGTATCGAGGGAATCTTGGATAAGGTGTTTCAGTTTCTAACACTGCTCTGTATCGTGTCCCCTCCCTCTGTGGAATTCGCAGTAACGCTCGGCGTTCCATGATTTGGAGCGTCTTTCCAAGGGTAAGTCGGCTGTTGGGCCTAGGGGTAATATTAGGCCCTTCGAAACCAACCTTCGGAAAGCGACAGTGTAGGACATATCCAAGTGGGTAAATGTCCTTACCTTTGACTGGTTCTTGATTTTTGGAGAGGTGACTTGCGGATTACCTCTCTCGGTCTTGCCATCCTGGGGGTATCGGGTAGTTTCGTAAGAATGTTCACCCCTCAAATGGCCCAGTTGGGTGATTGACTGCCTTACCGTTTCTAATTGTGTTAGACGGGATTGGGCTCTTGAAAGATCCTCTTCGATGGTGGCTACCCTGGAACCCAGGTTATCTAGGGCGGTATTGATTTTTGAGAAGATATTGTTAATGGAGCAAGATAGCATAAGCATGCTTCCTTGATATCCCCTTTCTCGATAGCGCGGGCTTTGTCGTGGTTAGGTAGTGTCTCGTTCATCGGGTCCCTGGTAGGAAGAAGCGACAGGTGTTAGAACTCGCCTAAGCTCGGTTTTGCGCAGGTGCAAGAGAAGGAGTTGAACTAGACATGGCCCGGGATGACGGGATGACAAAGGCTCTGGGATCGGGATACTCGAACGTTGACCTAGACAAAGTAACGACTGCGAATTGGACTCGAGCTACATAAGGGTGAATCCGAAAATGGGGGCGACCGTGTTTGACCGTGTCGCGTGCTCGGACCAACCGTGATGACCTAACCCTAGGTGACTCGAGTGTTCGTAGCATAGGTTCGACTTGGAGAAGGCATAAGGACACCGGTGTAAAGTACCTCTTAAGGTGACCGTGGTCGACTGCTCGGGTGAAGGACAACCCCCAAGTGAGACTAAAGACTCTGTTAGGACTCAGATGGTGCGACATCTAAGTGACTCAAAAGTGGGGTAGGTGAGACACGTGTAAGACATGACCCTTAGAGCAACCGTGACTGATTGCTCTGCTGAAGGGTAGCCCCCGAGTGGGACTGAAGACCGACTCCTAGACGGGTGACTCGTGGACGGTGGGCCTTCCTTAGGATTTTGGCAAAATGGGCCTAGTCCTGTGTGAAGAAAGACCTACGTGTGAGCTATTCCCCAGACTTTGGACCCTAAAGTGTAAATGGGCTTCCCTTTGTAGGAGTTTGTTCTACGCAGGTGGGCCGTGCCTTGACAAATAAGGCGAACTGGGATGGGGTAGAAACTCGTGATGTAGGATCGACGGAGTTTCGACGCTATAGACTCTAACAACTTATGACAAGACCCGACACTGCTAAATACGGGAAGTCCTAAGAAGAAGAAAGCTTTGAAAGAAGAATTTGGATTTGAAAACCGAACAAAGTCGGATAGGATGGCCCGATATTTTTTGAAAATCGAAAAGAAAAAAATAATGTTACCGGGCCGAGATTTCGAAATTTTGATAAGGTTTGGACAACATACCGGCTAAAAAAATAGGCTATTTTGAGTCAAAATCATAAGTCCTAAATTCGGTAGCTTTCCGGGTTTTGAAAAATGGATAGGTTTGAAAAGGATGCAAATTTTTGAAAACGACGGTTTTTGAAAAGACGAGACATGGATCAAGTAGCATGTAGTCACGGAAACGATATAATGACGCCATGTATGCTCTTAGTCTAAGTCTCGGTCGGTCGAATAGGTGTAGACACCCAAAATTTGACCGCCAGGTGTCTATAGCAGTTTCCAAAAAAACACCCGATGATGATCGGACGCTAACATGTTCTAACGCGCTCGGATACGGGCTCGAAATCAATAATGTCCGGCATGGGCTTTTAACGGGGTACAAATCTCACAAAACCAACCTCAAAACCAGGCCCAGTGGGTCATTCCGAGTCAAACAAGACTAATTTGGGCCAAAACCGACACCAAAAATAATTCCCGTCTTTTAGCGACCGGGTCAAGACCCGGTCAAGACAAACCCGACACAAAGAGCGACCGGGTGCGTTCCTGAAACATGCACCAGGTTCACAAATCTATCCAAATCATTCACAAATCAGCCAAAATTAGCCAAATCCATCACAATCAATTAAGCATAAATCAAGGGCAATCACGCCCAAAATAGCCCGGTTTAATTGATCCACTCGATCGAGTGGATTGGCCACTCGATCGAGTGGAGCCTCTTTGAACCCGTCCAGGTTCATTCGCAGGGGCACTCGACCGAGTGCACCCGCGCCACTCGGTCGAGTAACCCGGGGTCGGAGCTCCCTATAAATACCCGTCAATCCTAAGCACAAAACACAACTTCTGAACCAGAATTTTCAGCCAACTTTTCCCATCACATTTCAGCCATAATTCAACCTTCAATTATCATCACACATATACACACTTCGAGAGCAAAACTCGTAAAAATCCATCTCATACAAACCCATACATACACACCATCAACTCTTCCTACGTATCTCGACGTTCCCGCGCCATTGCCGCCATTAGACGAACCGTATCCCGAGAAGCAAGAGCATGTAGGTTGAGGGTGTAACAATTCAACACCGACTCCTCCTTCTTCCCTCCTTTTTCTCGTCTTTTATATATATATTTGTATATTAATGTTTATGTTTATAGTATCGTAATTAGTCGATAATAACGACAATTTTTACTAACACTAACATTTTACTTTTTGCATTTAATCATCGTTATTATATTTTACTATAATATCGTATGTATCGTGTATATATATAATAATGTCAAAACTCGGATCCAAACTCGTTTGACTACGATGATCATTTTTTAAGGTCCGTTTATTAACACGATCCCGATCATTCGTAGTTGAACGCGTATGAATCCATTTCAAAGATTAGTACGGAACCCGTTGACACGAAAACCGACGTCGCATAATCCGTAAGGATTAATATCGATGTCGTGACGTAGAGGGGCGCAATTCCGTCACTAATCAAATTTTTATCAAACAATAACCTTTTCTACAAAATTCCGATAACGGTATTATAATCATATAAGACATGATTATAATACCGACAAACCGAGTTAAATTTAAATCCGTCAATATTTTTATTTGACTCGGCCAATTATCGATTTAAAGCACATTAAAACAAACGAGTCACAACTCGTACAGGTGCCACTCGACCGAGTACATCTGCTACTCGATCGAGTAGCACCCTAAATCATGGGCAGTAGCCACGTTTAATGGTACACTCGACCGAGTCAGGTCACAACTCGGTCGAGTGGGTCCTGCAGCCCAGAAAACCGAGAGCTCTTTTTATATCATTCGAGCCTCGTCTTTTTAAAAAGCGACTTAGTCGACACGTGTAAAGTTAATCACGTAGCTTTTCCAAAATTCATGCATATCACTTCACTTAAACGATTTTGATCGACGGTCTCACATTATTAATTTTATGTCGACGACTCTTTAGTCGTATCCGATGTAAAATTAATTTAGACTCAATTTCTCGAGGTGATAAGTCGGGACAAGGCATCGAGGTTCAAGATCGGGCTAGCACCACGTCTAGGTCTCGAACCTCCGTCCTTTGATTACTATGCAATATAATGCGTAATTAATTAAAGTTCGTCCGTTTACACAAATTCACGGTCTAGTTTATACACGGGTCCGTTTATAATTATTGCTCGTCATTTCAATTGTATATTTCAATTGTTCTATTTTATTGTACGCCGTATTGTGAATTCCGGGTTGTATTCCGCCCGTGTAACTTGTAACCGATCTATTTTCGCTTTGCTTTATTTATTTGCGTTTTACCGCTTTTAAATGAACCCTCGCATGCTAAATCACTTCGACAATAAATTAGATGCATTAAATGACGTAGCAACCCATTCAATTTCTATATCTTGTAAAACGTTGTTTGCATAACATTTCACCGAATCACTAACACGCATATTAAAAAGTCAAACGATGTCCTAGTAGAGGCCGCTAAGTGCGGGCGGGGTTGGGTGTCCTTAGTGGGCTTCCCAACACGTACCCTCACCCCTTACTCAGAACCGTGGTTTCCGGATGTCCGAATCCATTGGCAACGAGAGTCATTCAATATACGATTAACCGCTCAAGTCGGCATCTATATCGATATGCAAAGGGACGAGCCCAATAAACTCTCAAACCGAAATGGGCCATACTTTGTGTATGGACCATGGCGATATAGAGTGGGCTCGAAAGGTTCCGAATAACCATAAAATTCGGTGGCGACTCCATTTCGACTTAAATTTCAATTCGATCCTTCTCATATGGAGGTTCATTCGCCTACCCAAACCCGCGCGTGGCCGCGTCGGGGTGGACCTACGTCATGTCCACAATTTGGCGACTCCGCTGGGGATCAACCGATGTGTGGCTTACCGTCGGCGTTCTCAGGGTGAGACTCGAATAGAAATCGCTTGATGAGTACAATATGCGTTTTAGTTTTACGGTTCATGCATAACCCCATATTTGCCCGGGCCGGTACTGGTGACCGACGTCCCACTATACCACGACGTATTCATCCTTGGATACGTTAAAGGTGTTCATGGTCGACTCGGATGGACTTTGCGGCATGTTCTAAGCTCCACTCGAGTTAGGAAGACCGTCCCGTTTCTCGACTAGACTATGAATACTGGTATAGACCCTATTCAGACCGACCGAGACTTAGTGTAAAGCATACATGGCGTCGTTATAATGCTTACGTGACTATGTGCTACTTGGTTTCCGTGTCGTTTTCAAAAACCGTCATTTCAAAAAAAATGCATCTTTCCAAAAATATTCAAATCTTCAAAAACTCGGAAAGCTGACAAAATTTAGACTTAAGATTTGACTCAAAACAAGCCTATTTTTTAGCCGGCATGCTGCCCATTTCAAAATTCGAATTTCCGATCCACCATTCGATTTTCGAATTTTCAAAATTCAATTTTCAAATCCTCGCGATGCCATTTTCAACTTTCAAATCTTCGAGATGCCGTTTTTGATTTTCAAATCTTCGGGATCTTATTTTCTATTTTCAAATTTTCGGAAATTTATTTTCGACATTCAAAATTTCAAAAATTCAACTTTTCAAAAAAACCGGTCCTGTCGGCATGCTGCCAATTTCAAAAAACGGGACCGTCTCCCTATTTTTCAAAATGCGAATTTACTCGCAACCATTCTAACATTTCAAAATGCCCGATCCTATTGGCCCACGTCCAATTTCAGGACCATCTTCTCAATTTTCAAGATATCCAATTTTCAAAACCCGGGATACATACCGAATTTAGGACTTATGATTTTACTCAAAATAGCCTACTTTCTAGCCGGTATGCTGCCCAATTCAAAACTCGAAAATATTTTCGAACTTTCAAAACCTAGGCCCGATACACTTTCCGATTTTTCTTGAAAAATCGGGCCTTTCCCCGAGTTTTCTCGGACTTTCCAAAAGTAATCATTTTCAAAACTTTCCTCTTCTTAAGACTTCCCATATTTAGCAGTGTCGGGTCTTGTCATAAGTCATCGAAGTCTTTAGCGTCGAAACTCTGTCGATCTTACATCACGAGTTTCTTCCCTACCCCAGTCCGCCTTATTTGACTAAGGCATGGCCCACCTACGTAGGACACACTCCTACAAAGGAGGGCCCGTCTACACAATTGAGTCCAAAAGTCTGGGGATGTCTCACGTTGACCTTTCTTCAAACGGGACTCGGCCCACTCGCCGAATCCTAAGAAAGGCCTATCTTTCACGAGTCACCCGTCTAGATGTCTTTTCCGAGTCAACCTTTTACAAGGTATAGCCCTATAAAAAAGGTTCACGGTCCTTACGTCTAAGGGTCACTCGTCCGACACTCGAGTTTTAACAAAATCTTCAACCCCACTCGGGGGCTACCCTCTAGCAGAGCGATCAATCACGGTTGCTCTAAGGGTCACGTCTTACACGTGTTGTCTCACGTACCCCATTTTCGAGTCACTTAGATGTCGCACCATCTGAGTCCTATCAGAGTCTTTGGTCTCACTTGGGGGCTATTCTCCGACGGGGAGATTAATCACAGTCACTCCGAGAATCGCACCCCACGTATTTGTCTTAGGAGAGTCTAACCCGAGTCAAACCAGAGTTGTCTCTCCTCCCGCGCTATTTCCTATGCCTTGGTGTAGTCAAGTTCCGAAGCAACATTTCTGATTACGTGGGTATTCTCGCAGAATATGGCACCCATAACCGGGAATAGGGACATGGAAAACACCATCAATGAAATGAAGGCTTTGCTAGAGACAATGGTTAGTAGGCAGGCCATAACCGAAACCCATATAGGGTTCCTGAAAACCAACCAAGAGGCCATAAATGCTCGTCTAACTGCCATTGAACGGCAAGACCTCGATTCTGGGTCGGTAAATACTGGGCCATTCGCCAAACTGATCAGCACGGTGCGTGGGCTAGAACAACAGTTCCACGCTCTTCAAGGGAATAACATTTATATTGAGAACTCCCGAGACTATACACCCATCAGTGAGAAACTACCAACAGATCTCAACTTAGAGGGGTTACCCATATTCGAAGGGACGGAGGATCCATTACTACACCTCCGAGCCTTCAAAGCATTTATGGCAATCAAGGGGGTCAAAGCCGACATGTTCATCAATCTGTTCGGCACATCTCTCGGAAAATATCCAAAAGCCTGGTTCTATAGGCTTAATGCAAAAAGATTCCCCACTTGGGAAGATGTGGCTACCGAGTTCGCTAAAAACTATTCTGATAACACTGAACTTCAGACTACCATGCGGACTTTAGAAGTCATGGCCCAAGATCCAACAGAAGGTTTCACCAAATACCTTCAACGTTGGCGGGCCGAGAGTGTTAAGCTGGTAGACAAGCCCAGCGAGAAGACACTAGTGGAGGCGTTCATCAACAACCTCCTACCCTCCTACCGCGTCCATCTTAGGTATGCCGACATTTCAAACTTTGCAGTGCTTACCGAAATGGGCATCAGGATTGAAGACGATCTTCGACATAATGAAAATCTGGGTGAAGCTTCTACCGAAGGCTATACTGGATATCCACTTGAGTCCTTAGAAGCCGAAGACTACTAACAACCTCATCCAAGAGCCCAGATTTGATTTGAGTCCGAGTCTGAGTCCGAGTCTAGGATGTCCTATTTCTTTCAATTCCAGAGTCAGAGTCGACTGTATTCTGTCCTCTTTTTTTTTTTTTTTTCAATTCAATAAAATCAGCTTTTTCAATCTCTCATATATGCTTCCCTTTTGTGTTTCCGAGAACATGATGAACACCATCGTACACTGTGAGCACATGCACGTGACTATTATAGGCACATCTATAATGACTGTAGGAACTGAGACCCGTGTTTTCCTTTACCTGTTCCATGTCTGGTATAGCAAGCCACAAAACTACCCTTAGCAGGAGCATATCGAATCCTATGACAAATCCGGGTAGTCTCCTAGTTTGGGTTCAAGACGGGAGGCAAGCCCATCTCCCCACAATAGAACACCCCTCCAATAAGACTAACAAATCCCTACCTTAGGTGTTAGTCTGACCAAAAATACCCAACTTGGGACGATACTCCCACCAAGCCTGCTCGGAATTATGATGACAATACCGAGATCCAAACCACCATGTTTACCGTAGAGTACTCCACCATGAGTTACACTCACACAAACACCAACTAGGCTTACACCTTACAAAGGTTTAGCTCCACAAGCCTAATCCAACCGATGGGCCCACCCCCATATCCGCCCACAACGCCATCGGGGGTAGCCAAAAAAAAAAAAAAAAAAAAAGTCTAGGAAAGAAGCAAAAGGCCAAAACAAAAAGAAGGCCATCGTCAAAAAAAGAGGCACCCATCACCGAGGCTAAAGCGGTCAATCCAAATGAAGAATCCCACGACCGGGGCTAAGAGGTCAACCCAAAAAAAAAAAACAAAAAATTCGAAAAAAAAAAAACCATGACCGGGGCTAAAAGGTCAGCCAACAAATATTCAAGAACCCATGACTGTAGTGAAAAAGGTCAAATTCAAAGTTATCAATACTCAATCAAGCTGGTCAGCTAACACCACACTCAGCCTTCCCACATTACAACCTTCAAGACCTTCCCGAGACCCAGGACAGAGACAGCCCGGAATTTTGAGGATTCAAGCTCCATAGGATACCCCTAACCATTAGGGCCAGACATGGAAACCAGATCCCGCATTATCAAAACCTATCCCAATCAAAGTTCGAGCCATTTTACTCGACTTCCCCTTTACATAAACAGAATTCACAATCACCATACGCAAACCCGAGATCAAAACTCACCAAAGACCCGAGATCAAAACTCACCAAAGACCCGAGATCAAAACTCATCAAAGACCCGAGATCAAAATTCATCAAAAATCCCGAGAACAGAACTCGTTAAAAATCCCGAGAGCAGAACTCGTTAAAATCCCATCCCAACTCTTCTCATCCAAACCAAGAACACGGGAACTCAACTTGCAGTCGGCATAGAACATGCCCAAATAGTTCACACTACCTCTGGGGGCTACCCCGGAGAACGCTCACAGCCACAGGATCAACATCCTAACTATTCTATCCCCTTGATCAAGACATCATTGGGAACGCACCTAGCCTACACCATCGCTATGGCTAGTTACACACAAAGTCCTATTAGCTTAGGCACCATAATATATCTTCCGACACTGAACTACGGCTTGGTTTGATTTCACTACACGTGAATACGTAGGCAGCCTTTCAATACAGGCACAACCACTCACATTGACACACAAATTCAAAAAGCGTCATCATTCCTATCACGACATTGTCATGTTCTCAGCAGCTAGCTTTGTCGTCCTGGGGGGCTTCTCCTAGGCAGAAGTTCTCCATCTACTCACATAATCCAAATACTTTCAAAATCTAGCCTCCTTTCTTTTAGTGTGTCCTAGTACTCGGCTCAGTCGAAGACAAGAATCTGTCAGGACTCGAGACAACGCCCACTTCGGGCCTACACCTCGAAACCAAGAATTCAAGAGCACTAGGCAACAACATTGCTAAGCCCTGTTGTGCAGTTGTAGTCTCATTACAGACTACTGCAATTCCCCGATAACGCATCCTTCCCATTCCGAGGATTCGACCATGTTGCCACTCGCCTAGGCTGCGGAATAGCGCAACTTAAGAGTCTTGTTAGGTGGCCCACCCCCCTACCGAGTCACGGTCCAACCCCTCGAGAGTCCAGTCATGTCTGTCAACTCGTCCGGTCACGTCCAGAGTCGAGTCTGTCGGTATACCTTTCTCTTCAAATTCCCATTTTAAAATTTGCAAAACTTAGCCATTTGAGAAAATCCTTTTCGACAAGGTCAAATTTCGGTCTATTTAAATTGCAAATTTCATTTCTACCCCTTTCATTTTGAAAACCTAGCATGTGAGTTGCTTTCAGGATTTCGATTTCAGGGTTCAAAAATTTCAAAACTTTCAAAAATTCAAAAAACATTTTTCCCCAGCGCGAGTCATTTTACTACCTACGTGTTGCATACATTTTATGTGACTTATGCAGGTACGACTCAAACAGGGACATGCAATCCTCTAAATCTCCCCAGCGGAAGCCCGATGCGGCATTTCCCCGGAATGGTACGGGATGAGCCCACATATAGGCACACCCAGGACTTATGCGACAAGTCCGATTCCCCACGAAGTATCATCAGCAGCTCAGGTATGATTTCTAACTTATGGCTGGCGAGCCTTTCACGCGAGTCTAATGGACTATAAACGACCCGAACGGAAGCCTACCAGGTCTTAATTGACTTGGTAGCTACTCTGACTTTCGCCTTGTCCAAGCCTCAGTCAGAGTGGGGGCTCTGTAGACACCCAAAATTTGACCGCCAGGTGTCTATAGCAGTTTCCAAAAAAACACCCGATGATGATCGGACGCTAACATGTTCTAACGCGCTCGGATACGGGCTCGAAATCAATAATGTCCGGCATGGGCTTTTAACGGGGTACAAATCTCACAAAACCAACCTCAAAACCAGGCCCAGTGGGTCATTCCGAGTCAAACAAGACTAATTTGGGCCAAAACCGACACCAAAAATAATTCCCGTCTTTTAGCGACCGGGTCAAGACCCGGTCAAGACAAACCCGACACAAAGAGCGACCGAGTGCGTTCCCGAAACA
Organism: Agrostemma githago; assembly: GCA_958450325.1. Taxonomy (NCBI): domain Eukaryota; kingdom Viridiplantae; phylum Streptophyta; class Magnoliopsida; order Caryophyllales; family Caryophyllaceae; genus Agrostemma; species Agrostemma githago. The sequence goes on from OY288245.1 coordinate 29,313,644, forward strand.
TGCACCAGGTTCACAAATCTATCCAAATCATTCACAAATCAGCCAAAATTAGCCAAATCCATCACAATCAATTAAGCATAAATCAAGGGCAATCACGCCCAAAATAGCCCGGTTTAATTGATCCACTCGATCGAGTGGATTGGCCACTCGATCGAGTGGAGCCTCTTTGAACCCGTCCAGGTTCATTCGCAGGGGCACTCGACCGAGTGCACCCGCGCCACTCGGTCGAGTAACCCGGGGTCGGAGCTCCCTATAAATACCCGTCAATCCTAAGCACAAAACACAACTTCTGAACCAGAATTTTCAGCCAACTTTTCCCATCACATTTCAGCCATAATTCAACCTTCAATTATCATCACACATATACACACTTCGAGAGCAAAACTCGTAAAAATCCATCTCATACAAACCCATACATACACACCATCAACTCTTCCTACGTATCTCGACGTTCCCGCGCCATTGCCGCCATTAGACGAACCGTATCCCGAGAAGCAAGAGCATGTAGGTTGAGGGTGTAACAATTCAACACCGACTCCTCCTTCTTCCCTCCTTTTTCTCGTCTTTTATATATATATTTGTATATTAATGTTTATGTTTATAGTATCGTAATTAGTCGATAATAACGACAATTTTTACTAACACTAACATTTTACTTTTTGCATTTAATCATCGTTATTATATTTTACTATAATATCGTATGTATCGTGTATATATATAATAATGTCAAAACTCGGATCCAAACTCGTTTGACTACGATGATCATTTTTTAAGGTCCGTTTATTAACACGATCCCGATCATTCGTAGTTGAACGCGTATGAATCCATTTCAAAGATTAGTACGGAACCCGTTGACACGAAAACCGACGTCGCATAATCCGTAAGGATTAATATCGATGTCGTGACGTAGAGGGGCGCAATTCCGTCACTAATCAAATTTTTATCAAACAATAACCTTTTCTACAAAATTCCGATAACGGTATTATAATCATATAAGACATGATTATAATACCGACAAACCGAGTTAAATTTAAATCCGTCAATATTTTTATTTGACTCGGCCAATTATCGATTTAAAGCACATTAAAACAAACGAGTCACAACTCGTACAGGTGCCACTCGACCGAGTACATCTGCTACTCGATCGAGTAGCACCCTAAATCATGGGCAGTAGCCACGTTTAATGGTACACTCGACCGAGTCAGGTCACAACTCGGTCGAGTGGGTCCTGCAGCCCAGAAAACCGAGAGCTCTTTTTATATCATTCGAGCCTCGTCTTTTTAAAAAGCGACTTAGTCGACACGTGTAAAGTTAATCACGTAGCTTTTCCAAAATTCATGCATATCACTTCACTTAAACGATTTTGATCGACGGTCTCACATTATTAATTTTATGTCGACGACTCTTTAGTCGTATCCGATGTAAAATTAATTTAGACTCAATTTCTCGAGGTGATAAGTCGGGACAAGGCATCGAGGTTCAAGATCGGGCTAGCACCACGTCTAGGTCTCGAACCTCCGTCCTTTGATTACTATGCAATATAATGCGTAATTAATTAAAGTTCGTCCGTTTACACAAATTCACGGTCTAGTTTATACACGGGTCCGTTTATAATTATTGCTCGTCATTTCAATTGTATATTTCAATTGTTCTATTTTATTGTACGCCGTATTGTGAATTCCGGGTTGTATTCCGCCCGTGTAACTTGTAACCGATCTATTTTCGCTTTGCTTTATTTATTTGCGTTTTACCGCTTTTAAATGAACCCTCGCATGCTAAATCACTTCGACAATAAATTAGATGCATTAAATGACGTAGCAACCCATTCAATTTCTATATCTTGTAAAACGTTGTTTGCATAACATTTCACCGAATCACTAACGCGCATATTAAAAAGTCAAACGATGTCCTAGTAGAGGCCGCTAAGTGCGGGCGGGGTTGGGTGTCCTTAGTGGGCTTCCCAACACGTACCCTCACCCCTTACTCAGAACCGTGGTTTCCGGATGTCCGAATCCATTGGCAACGAGAGTCATTCAATATACGATTAACCGCTCAAGTCGGCATCTATATCGATATGCAAAGGGACGAGCCCAATAAACTCTCAAACCGAAATGGGCCATACTTTGTGTATGGACCATGGCGATATAGAGTGGGCTCGAAAGGTTCCGAATAACCATAAAATTCGGTGGCGACTCCATTTCGACTTAAATTTCAATTCGATCCTTCTCATATGGAGGTTCATTCGCCTACCCAAACCCGCGCGTGGCCGCGTCGGGGTGGACCTACGTCATGTCCACAAATTGGTCTATACCAACGACGATAGCTATCTCGCAAATCAGGACGGTCTTCCTAAGCCAAGTTGGTCTTAGAACCTGCCGTAAAACCCATGCGAGTTCCGCCATCGAAGTCTTTAGTGCGCCCATTTAGGAACGCACCGTGGTATAGTGGGACATCGGTCACAAGTAACCGGCCCGGGAAAGATTGGGTTATGCATGAACCATTGAACTAAAACGTGTACATTACTATTCGAACGATTTCTTTTCGAGTCTCACCCTAGGGATACCGATGGTAAGTGACTCATCAGTTGATCCCCAGCGGAGTCGCCAAATTGTGGACATGACATAGGTCCACCCCGACGCGGCCACGCGCGGGTTTTGGGAGGCGAATGAATCTCCATATGAGATGGTCAAATTGAAATTTAAATCGAAGTAGGAGTCGCCACCGAATTTTGTGGTTATTCGGAACCGTTCGAGCCCACTCTATGTCGTAGTGGGCCGTATACAAAATACGGCCCATTTCCGATGTCAGAGTTTATTGGGCTCGTCCCTTTGCATTACGATACCGATACCGACATTATCGGATATCGTGTATTGAATGACTCTCGTTGCCAATGGATTCGGACATCCGGAAACCATGGTTTCGAGTAAGGGGTGAGGGTACGTGTTGGGAAGTTCACTAAGAACACCCAACCCCGCCCGCACTTAGCGGCCTTTACTAAGATATCGTTCGTTTTTGGTGTACTCGCGTTAGTTCGACGGTTGAATGATATGCAAACATTATTTTCCTAAGCATGTGAGAAAAATAAATAAATGGGTTAAGTCGTTTAATGCATGTTAAACTAATAACGTCAAAGTTAGTTTAGCATGTGAAGTCGTTTTAGTCTAATAAAACAATAAAAAAACAAATAAAAAGCTACAAACACGAGAAAACGAGTTAGTAACTTTTGAATAAATCGAATAAAGACGTAAATAAATAATATGCATGATTTTAGAAAAGATTTATGACACGCGAAAAATACTTGTCGAAATCTGAAAATATACCAAGAAAACCGCTGTTTTATGTGAGAAAACGATGCTGGAAAAATCGGAAAAAACGAAAAAAAGGCAACGGCTTACAGTAGCCCGCGCGACTCGCCTGGGAGGGGCGCGACTCGCGCGGGTGGCTTTCTCGGATTCGATTTTCGAAAATTATTAATTTTGACAAATCACGTACAAATATGGATTAATTTATACTCGATTTATATTTTCGATATTCGTCGTATTCGATATTCGATTATGAAATCGATATCGAATAGTCGGAATGATTTTAGAAAAAGTTTTGAAAAAAAGTTTGTTTTGAATGAAAAGTAAAAAAAAAAGAATTTGAACGAAAAAGATGTTAATTCTCTCCGCGTTTAAAATCATTGAATTTTGTTTAAAAAAGGTGTGACGATTTTGTTACCATCAACGAGAATTAATTAATTTAGTTCTTGTTAGATACGATATTCGATTAGAGAATTGATATCGTATTTTAAGAACGTTATACGTAAAAATAGTTTTATAGTATCGATTATTAGAAATAAAAAAATATGTGACGAACGACCCATATTAAAATGCGAAACGACCGACGAAAACAAAAAAAGGAAAAAAAGATGAAGAGGAGGAGAAGAGAGAAGAGAGAAGCGGGTTTAATTTACACCCTCAACCTACATGCTTTAGTTTCTCGGTATAGAGCTCGTCGGACGGTGGCTTAGGCACGGGAGCGTCGAGATGATGCGGATGAGTTAAGGTGTCGGTTTTTTGGACGTGTGATGGGACGGGTTTCGGCCGGATGATGGGGTCGTTTCGTCGGTATTTCGAGGCTTCTTCGGGAATACGTCGGGATTTGCTTTGGACTATTTTTACTAGATATCGAGGATGTGTGGGTAGTAGATCTATGATGTGTGTGAATGTGTCGGGATTATTGATTGTGTTTTTGTGTTGAATGGAGGGTCCTATTTATAGGAATGGAGGTTTAGGAGAGGTATCTTGCTTGAACAACAAGAAATACCGGTTGGGATAGGAAACGCGAGAAGTTGAAAGGAATGAGGGGTCCGTTGCTTGGTGGGGAAGCAAGGATCTCGGATGGTTGGGGGGTTTTGACCGAGTATTTGGAGCTCGGTCGGTATCTGATTCGGTTTTTGGATAGAATTCCTACTTGAGATCGAATTCTATCCTTAAACGGATTTGTTTAATACTTTTTGAAAGCTGATTTTTGTGGTGTTTGGGACCGAATCAACCGCGTGAGGTGTCACGGCTGACTCGTGTGTCTCGAGAATATTTTTGACCGGGTTTTGACTCGGTCGTAAAAAGATGGTTTTACCCCTGGTGCCGGAATCAACCTAAATTAGTTTTATTTGACTCGAAACGACCCACTAGGCCTGGATTTGAGGTTGGTTTTGTAAGATTTGTACTCCGTAATAAGCCTAAACCAAATGTCCATGACTTCGAGCCCATATCTGAGTCCATTAAAGCATGTTCGCGTCCTATCATCATCGGGTGTTTGGCGGGACCTACTAAAGACACCTGGCGGTCAAAATGTTGGTGTTACAGGATGCCACGCCCCCTGGAAAGAGCAGCCAGAGACAGCTACGCAGATTAACCCTTCATTGACGATCTAGCCTGTGTTGCTGTACCCACGGGCTTCGTGCCACCAGCCATGACGCTTTATGATGGCACTGCAGACCCCCTAGATCACATCAACCAGTACAAATAGAAGATGATGGTGGTGACCGCTACGGGGCCCCTGAAAGAGGCCTGCATGTGCAAGGGGTTTGGCTCCATCCTGTCAGGATCAGCCCTCTATTGGTTCGTCAGTCTGCGTAATCGAAGTATCGCCTACTTCGCTGACCTGGTCAATGCCTTCAACTTGCAGTTCGCCAACAGCAGAAGACCAGAGAAGCAAACCAGTGATTTGTATCGGGTGGTGCAGAAGTTCGAAGAATCCACGCGCGACTTCCTCAACAGATTTAACAAGGATAAAGTAAACATTCCTAGATGTGATATATCCACCGCCATAGAACCCTTCCGCCAAGGGCTCTACCAGGATTCAGACCTATATAAGGATCACAAAAAGTACCCATGTGCCACGTTCGAGGATGTGCAGACCAAGGCGATGGCAGCCACCAGGCTAGAAGAAGATTCAGGCCCCAGAAGGGCTACATATGGTTCTGAGCATGACGGTAGTGTTTGTCGTCTATCTTACCGGTCAAAAACCAATGAACCTAAGCTGGCTAGCTAGGGTAAGTCGAGTCGATCCACAGGGACGGGGTGTCGGACTAAGGTATGCTACGCTCAAGGACTAGGTTCAAGACAAGCTAATCTAGGGGATAGACTAATGACTAAACTAGGTCTAAAACACGGAAAAGGAAGACAAAACAAGTAACTAACGACTAAAGGAGGCAAAGATATCAATAAGAAGGAAAACTAGGGCTAGGTCGGGTTCATGGATGCAAAGGAGATCAAAAGGGGAAAAACGGGGTTACTAGCGTGCTTTCGTAGCCTAGATTTCGATCGGGCTCTCGCTAATTAAACGACCTAGGGGTCATCCTCACCATGCTCTCGCTACTAATAAGGGAACCAAACCAACCAACCAAACACACACATACATGAGAAGAGGCAAGAAAAACAAGGATTGATCGTCTCTAGTCTCACAAGCATTTCATCAAACATGTGGAGTGCAAGGTAAATGGGAAACAACAAAAACAACATCTAGTACGACCCATCTCACCCTAATCATCCCTAATTACATACAATCCCCCTAATAACCCTAGCAAGAGTCTACTCAAACATATCTAATGGAAAACTAACAAGAATAAGAGAAACTAGCACAAGAACAACAACATCCATTATGAAGAACAAATAAAAATGAACAACAAACAATAACAAAGATGAAAACTTGATTCAATATGAAAGATTAAAGGAAAAGAGAAAGGAAAGATTATACCAAACTAGATGAATGGAAAAGATGAACACTTGTATAGAAGAAGACCCAAAACATCCACCAATGTTGTCAAGATTGGTAGAATCTCCAAGAATTCCAATATTACAAGAGTAATCTAACTAGATTAAACTAAGATTAAGGAGTAATTAAAGAGGGATTAAGCTAATCTACACTAATCTAAGCTAATCTAACCTAAAAGTAGTCTAGGGTTTCATAAGATAGTGTATCAATACAAGAGGGGGGTATTTATAAGGTTACAAGAGAGAAGGAGGAGAAAAGAAGAGTCACGAGCTGCAGCTGCTACTTCCCGGTCGGGAAGGAATGATCCCGGTCGGGATGGTGGTGGTCCCGACCGGGCAAAACACCGGGTTGTGTTATGCATAACACCAGGCGGTGTTATTGCTCTTTCCGGTCGGGAAGGGTTATGATCCCGACCGGGATGGCCCAACAGTAGCCGCTCATTCTTGCACTCCTTCCCGACCGGGAAGGCTACTCTTCCCGCCCGAGAAGGGTCTTGTAGGCCTCCAATATGATCATAAAGGTCCCTCCTTGCTTCTCATGGGCTTCTCATCGATTCTCGGAGCTCGGGATCGAGTCTAAGGGGCTTGGGAATGGGTCCCAAGGTCTCGGGATCGAATCTAAGGCACCGAGTGATCGTTCCTTCACTTCCTTGGTTCCAAAAGTGTAGGAAACGAGTAGGAAACGTTCCAATTCTCCATGAATGGTCTTGGGAACCTAAAACAAACTAGAAGAAGCATGAGTAGCCCAGAAACCGCTCCAAAGAGCGATTTCACAAGGGAAACCGGGACCAAACACAACAATTATGCACTACAAACTACACTTATCAACTCCCCCACACTTAACCCTTTCTCGCCCTCGAGTAAGCACCAACTAACTAAAATCTAAAAGAACTAGACTACTAACCGAACGGGTATTAGCGCACCCTACGCCCTTTCAACTCACGCGAGAACACTTAGAGGAAAAGTGCTCTCCGCAAGGCAAGTGAGGTCTTGCGACAAAACCGTGGATGCAACCGGACACAAAATCACACACACAAACAAACATACAAACAAACAAGTAATCGGTTGCACCCAAAAAGAAATAAATACCGCTTCCCTCTACAAAGCGGTGAAAGAAGCACCGGTTTAGGAATCAAGGCAAGTGACAACGTTCCCAAGCTAAAAACACAAATCGAAATGAACAAAACCCTAATAGTATGACAACAAAGCAATAAAAATGTTGGTAACTTACCTAGGTCCTTCTAACCTTCTAAGAACGTACTACGGGACGATCGGCGGGATGGAAAAAGGATGAACCACGGTGTTAGTCGACACTGTAGATAAGTGAGAACCTGCCCCCTTTAGCGATGAGCAAAGAGGGTCGTCCCATGCTCAAAAACCGCTCAACTAGTCCAAGTAAAAAGGTGGATATGATTGCAAAAAGAGGGAAGACCGATCATTACCGCTATCATCCTTCCTAGGGACTCGGTCCTTTGGTAGGCTCTTCACGGTAACGATCGGAAAAAAGGCTTATTTTTGAGAGGTGGGGATTCTTTTTGTGAGATGTTTTCTTTGGCATCTTCTTTCTTTTGCATTTTTGCTTTTGTGTTACTATGCCAATTTTTCTTCTTCTTTTGTATTTTCTTTTTGATTTGTTGTGCCTTTTCCTTTTTCTTCTTTCCTTTCTTTCTTTCATTTTCTTTCTTTTCTTTCTTTTCTTTGTTTGCCCTTTTGGCTAGATTTTTGCGTTGTAGGCACTTCCCTTTTGCAACTAAGAAAGAGATTTCGACAATTTGCAACTTATTTTGTGGATATGTGTAGGAGGTAGGGGAATGGGTATGCCGGGAGCGCGCTTTCCCTTCAAACCCACAAAAAGGGGCAAACTTGGACTAATCAAACAATTCCGAACACGGTCACCTAAGGGACAGGACTCGGCAACCAAGGCCTTTTCACACCATGGGTGGTCATAATGGTCAAAAATGCAAATCCCGTAGTAAATCCCTAGTAGAATAAGTGGACTCAAGGTAAAGGACCAACGAAACTATTGATTTAGGGTCATTCTACTAGACTAAAGTCCAAGACTCGATTCATACTACTAGAAAGGGAAAGTAAACACTTGCACACTAGCCTCAAAACCGGGTTTCGAAAACCCTTTTTACACACTAGACACAACTACACATCACAAAACAAAGACGCGACAAAAACGAAAGAAAATGAGACAAAGACAACAAAACAAAACAAAACAAACACACAAAGAGAACAAACACCACCCCGAACTTCCAAACAAGCCACCAATCAACCACGAATTTAAAAAAGCTCCACCCGAGCACACACCATCACAAAACATCCTCCAAACTCCACAAAAAGGGAAAAAGAGAAAGAAATGAAGGGATATTACCGGATGTCTTGAGCTTTCCGAAACTTATCGACGATCACGCAACCTACAAGGAAAATCGCGGGAGCAAAACACACACAACACAACAAATATACGACACAAAGACTCAAAAGAAAAAGACACAAAAGAAAATCTTTTTGGTTTTTTTTTTATGAAATTTTTCAAATTTTTAGGAATTTTAGATTTTTTTGAAAAAACTACGAAAATAAAAATAACTAGGCTAGGATATCGCTCCGCCACACTTAAACCGAGCAATGTCCTCATGCTCGATCGGTAGTGTGTGCGGAGACACTAAAAAGAAAAGAAACTACGAAAATAAAGCTAAAAATCAAAAATAAAGGTGAAGAAGAGGGAAATTGTCCGGCCGGGGTGTAGTCAAGTCACCATGGGCTGAGACGAGAAAAGATATGAATGGGGGAAGAAATAAAAAGAAGAAAATAAAAGGAAATGGGAGGGGAGGACTAGGTGTAATCAAGTCACCTAGCCCGGATTCCGCCTAAATCCGATTAAATTCAACCAAAAGAAAATAAAAACAAGGAAAAAGTGAAAAGACTTGCAAATTTGGATTTTTTAAAGGACTCTCGATGTAGTCACGTCATCGAGAATCGGGAGCAATGACTACCAAGGCCCCGAGGGCCACCATGACACAGAAAAAGTGGAAGGGAACAAACAAAGGAAGACAAGCAATAAAAGACGGAAAAGAAAGGATAGTTGCCGTACCAATTGGTTAGCAACTCACTCACTCCATCGTCTCAATGTTCGATATCGGCACATTACTTGTCCTCGTCATTGTTATTCCTCTTCATTCTCAATATGGTCGCATGGTTGAAGTACTAGGCTCGCAATGGTATAATGAGGGTAGGATTTGATGTGAAACTCGGTGCGTAGTGAAGAGAATATGAGGTGAAGGTGTATATATGAAGTATATGGGTCATAGATAGTTGCAAGGGTAGGTAGGGAGGTTGGGAGGGGTACAATGTGGTTGGGTGGGCTCAAATGTCGAAGAAGAGGCAAAAGGGGGAGCTGGGTACCATCCCGGTCGGGATGGACTTCTTCCCGGCCGGGACGAAATTGATCCCGGTCGGGATGGCACATCAGTAAACCCACTTTACAGCACACTCATCCCGATCGGGAAGACATCCTTCCCGGTCGGGATGAATCTTCTAGCCCTTCAATCTCTTGATAGCATCACCCACAAGTCATCCAAAACATCGAGATCTAAAATCTCGTTCCCAAAAGCTTGTTAAAAGCTCAAAAACCGACTTCCTCCACCAAGCCCTGAAGCTTCTATCATCAATAACTCCTCTCAAAACTCCATCTTCACTATCAACCTAACAAGTGAACTCAATAAACACCATCAAAAATACCTCCCACACATCACTCAAGAAAATTCCAAATTACAAGAATTCCACAAAAACTAACAAATCCTAGAAACCAAACTATCCAAACAATCATATACAAAGACAAAAGCTCAAAAGAAAAGGAAAAAGATATTTACACTAAGATACTCTCACCATCTACGCCTCCATAGCCATCAAGAGCTCGAAGGAGTAAGTCAAATGCCCTAGCAACATCTTCGTTAAAGCTCATTTGGCCTATCCTAGCCATCAACAAGAGTTTCCAAGTCGGAGTCGAGAAGCAATCATCTAATCCATTACGCTCGGGGTTCTTGTGATCTTCCGGGTCTTCCGAACCATGATAGCAACGACTCTTATGACCATCCGGTAGGTATTGTGGTCTAAAGTCATGCTTGGCGTTGTGATTTGGGAGATTACACCCTAAGGGGGTTGCTTCTTCTACGGGGTCGATAGTGGAACTCTTTTCCACCGCCCGACAAGGATCCCCTTCATCGACCGTCTCACAAGACAAGGGACTAGAAATCGAGTGCGATAGAGGAGGAGAAGGCATCAAGTTTTCTTCATTGGAGGAAATTGGCTCCTCTAATTTCCCATTCAAGGCGAGTTCTAAGGCATCTACCTCTTTCTCCCAAGTATTACGTTCCTTTTCACTCACCTTGTCAATATGGCCTAGAGGAGGTATGTCTTCACTTGGCTTTGGATTGTCAAGATCCGGTTCATCACGAAGAAAATCATAAAAATCCAATTTAATAGCCAATACATTGGCTCCCCAAGAGTTACCTTGAGAATCATGTTCAATTCTCTCCTCATTGTTGACCCTTGAAGCTTCAACTTCCTCTATTCTTCCCATATCTTCACCATCCAAGCAACACTCAACAATGATCTCTTGATTGACCCTCTCTTCTTCATTCGTGGCTTCATGATCGGGTTGACTTTCTTGTGGAGGCACCCGACCTTCTTGCCCAAATGAACCTTCCTCAACAAGTTGTGGAGCTCGAGTGGCCAACATCGTGATACGAGCCATGAGTGCATTGATTCGAGCATCTTGCACCTCTATTTGGGCCTTGAACTCCTCTTTATCCCTTTTCATTTGAATCATCATCTTTTGTTGATTCCTTTGCAATTGAACCATCATCTCTTGTTGACTCTTTTGCATTTGAATCATCATTTGACAAAGCTCAAAGCTGGGGATTTTTGGTTGTGGGTTGTGTGAGGGTATTTGATAGTTGTTAGGATTTTGGAATGATCCTTGACAACTTTCATGATAACCATATGGAGGGGGTTCATAAGATTGTTGATGAGATTGATATGGTTGGTAAAGTTGTGGGTCTTGGTAACTTGCCCCATGATTGTCCCATGACGATTGATGGAAGCTAGGACGTGCCATTTCCATAACGTTGCCTTGATACATTGGATGAACTAGAAGCACTTGAGCAAACGTTAGAAGCCTAGTGCTTTTGAGGCACTAGGAAGAGACAAATAGGCACACAAGAAGTAGAACGGAGTTACACAAGGAGAAGAAAACACAAAAATCAAGAACAAAGTCTAAAACTAAGCACATAAGAGTCTAAACTACGCCGTCCCCGGCAACGACGCCAATTTGACGGTAGTGTTTGTCGTGTATCCTACCGGTCAAATAATAACCAACGAACCTAAGCTGGGTAGCTAGGGTAAGTCGAGTCGATCCACATGGACGGGGTGTCGGACTAAGGTATGCTACGGTCAAGGACTAGGTTCAAGACAAGCTAATCTAGGGGATAGACTAATGACCAAACTAGGTCTAAAACACGGAAAAGGAAGACAAAACAAGTAACTAATGACTAAAGGAGACAAATATATCAATAAGAAAGAAAACTAGGGCTAGGTCGGGTTCATGGATGCAAAGGAGACCAAAAGGGGAAAAACGGGGTTACTAGCGTGTTTTCTTAGCCTAGGTTCCGATCGGGCTCTCGCTACTTAAACGGCCTAGGGGTCATCCTCACCACGCTCTCGCTACTAATGAGGGAACCAAACCAACCAAACAAACACACACATACAAGAGAAGAGGCAAGAAAAGAAAGGATTGATCGTCTCTAGTCTCACAAGCATTTCATCAAACATGTGGAGTGCAAGGTAAATGGGAAACAACAAAAACAACATCTAGTACGACCCATCTCACCCTAATCATCCCGAATTACATAAAATCCCTCTAATAACCCTAGCAAGAGTCTACTCAAACATATCTAACATCCATTATGAAGAACAAATAAAGATGAACAACAAACAATAACAAAGATGAAAACTTGATTAAATATGAAAGATTAAAGGAAAAGAGAAAGAAAAGATTATACCAAACTAGATGAATGGAAAAGATGAACACTTGTATAGAAGAAGACCCAAAACATCCACCAATGTTGTCAAGATTGGTAGAATCTCCAAGAATTCCAATATTAAAAGAATAATCTAACTAGATTAAACTAAGATTAAGGAGTAATTAAAGAGAGATTAAGCTAATCTACACTAATCTAAGCTAATCTAACCTAAAAGTAGTCTAGGGTTTCATAAGATAGTGAATCAATACAAGAGGGGGGTATTTATAAGGTGTGGACATGACATAGGTCCACCCCGACGCGGCCACGCGCGGGTTTGGGGAGGCGAATGAATCTCCATGAGATGGTCAAAAGGAAATTTAAATCGAAGTTGGAGTCGCCACCGAATTTTATGGTTATTTGGAACCGTTCGAGCCCACTCTATGTCGTAGTGGGCCGTATACAAAATACGGGCCATTTCCGATGTCAGAGTTTATTGGGCTCGTCCCTTTGCATATCGATACAGATGCCGACTTGAGCGGTTAATCGTATATTGAATGACTCTCGTTGCCAATCGTTTCGGACATCCGGAAACCACGGTTCTGAGTAAGGGGTGAGGGTACGTGTTTGGAAGTTCAAAAAAGAACACCCAACCCCGCCCGCACATTAGCGGCCTCTACTAGGATATCGAATGATTTTTTAATATGCGCGTTAGTAATACGATGAATGATATGCAAACATTGTTTTCCTAATCATGCGAGGAATTGAATGGGTTGCTAAGTCGGTTTTAATGCATGAAAAATTTAACGTCAAAGTTGAATTTAGCATGTGAGATTCGTTTTAGTATAATAAAACAAAAGATGAAAATAATGAATTTGCTACAAAAGATGAACAAACGAGTTAGTATCGATTTGTAAATAACAATATAGCAAATAAATATACGAGATCGAGACAATAAATATTAATCGAAATCTGAAAAATATTGCTAAAAACGATGTTTTGTATAAAAAACGAAGTTCGAGAAATAATAAAAAGACGAGAAAGGTGCACCGTGGCAGCTGACCACGCGGCTCGCCCGGGCTGCCGGCGAGTCGCGTGTCGGTCTGTTTTTGGAGATGGTTTTCGAAAACTCGATGTTTTTATTAAATCGCGTATGAATATCGCATAATTCGTACTCGATTCAATATTTTCGATATTCGTTATATTTGATAGTTAACTACGAAATTAATATCAAGTATTCCGAATAGTTTTAGAAAAGATATAAGTTTTAAGATTGTTTCGTAGAAGAATAAAATAAAACGAACGAAAAAGCTAAAAAACGTCTCGGATTTCAGGCCCGTGCGCGAGTCGCCTGGGCATGGCGCGACTCGCGTGCGGGTCTTTCCGGTTTATTTTTTTTTGTTCGAAATCGCTAATTTTGATAAATCGCGTACAAAATATGTATTAATTTGTACTCGATTTACGTTTTCGATACTCGTCGTACCCGATATTCGATTATGAAATCGATATCGAGTATTCAGAATGAATTAAAAAAAAAGTTTTGTAAAAAAGAAGTTTGAACGAAAAAAAGATGTAACGATTTTTAATATCGTCGAGATCTTAATATAATTCTTTTTGGTACAATATTCGATTATAGAAAATCGATATCATATTTTTAAGAATGTTGTTATATGAAAATAGTTTTTGATATTATCGATATTAGAAAAATAAAAAAACGAATGACCTGTAATAAAAGGACCGACGCGACCCGTAAATAAAAAAAAGACGCGTAGGAGGAAAAGAGAAGAAAAAGGAGAAATCGGGTTTTGGTACACCCTCAACCTACATGCTTTAGTTTACTCGGATCGGGGCTCGTCGGGACGTGGCTTGGGCACAAGAGCGTCGAGTAGATGTCGGTGAGTTAATGGTGATTCGGCTCGGGCATGACGAAGGGTGTCGGGATTCGGACCGGTTTCCTTCGGGTTTGTAGTATCGGTTTCTCGATGTGTGTGTGTGTGATATTTTCTGATGATTGATGAATATTTTGATCGATAATGAATGTATATTGTAGATGCTAATTGATTGTATCGGAATAATTGATGTGTAAAAGTATGTGTGCAAGGGCTGTGTGCAAGGGGCTATTTATAGGGAATTCCCGACCTTGGCTAGGAGAGTTTGAACTACCGCTAGAGATAAGAAATATAGGAAGCTGTAAGGCATGAGAATTCCGCTATCTTGTCAAGGAAGAAAGGGAACACGGCTGGAATGTGCTGCCTGGCCGAGTATTTGCACTCGGTCGGGTGTCTAAATCGGTTTTCGGATAGGATTCCTACTTGAGATCGAATTCCATCCTTAAGCGGATTGTTTAATATTTTGTAAAGCTGATTTCCCGTAGGATTGGAGCTTGAATCAGCCGTGTGAGGTGTCACGGCTGACTCACGTGTCTCGGAAATAATTTTGACGGGTTTTGACTCGGTCGTAAAAAGACGGTTTTACCCCTGGTGTCGGAATCGACCCAAATTAGTCTTATTTAACTCGAAACGACCCACTGGGCCTGATTTTGAGGTTGGTTTTGTGAGATATGTACTCTATAATGAGCCCAAGCCAAATGCCAATGATTCTGAGCCCGTTTATGAGTATTTAAAGCATGTTAGCGTCCGATCATCATCGGGTGTTTGTCGGAAACTGCTATAGACACCTGGCGGTCAAATGTGGGTGTCTACAGAGCCCCCACTCTGACTGAGGCTTGGACAAGGCGAAAGTCAGAGTAGCTACCAGGTCAATCAAAGATTAAAACCTGGCAGACTTCTGATCGGGTCATTTAAGGTCCGTTAGACCCGCGTGAAGGGCCCGCCGGCCGGAGAGTAGAAATGTACCTGAATTGTTGATAATAACTCCGTGGGGAATCGGACTTGTCGTATAAGCGTATGCCGCTGGGGAGTTGTTTGCACGGTTTTACTTGAGTCGTCCTGTATAATGGTTTATGCCAAGTTTGCATGTAACATATTTTTAGGAGAAATGACTCGTGCTGGGGAATAAAAATTTGAAGAAGATTTTTTTTTTTTGAATATAATTTTTGGATGGAAAGATTTTGAAGGATCAAAATATTTTTGACTTTGAGAAGGAATAGGAATGCTAGGGATGTCTTAGCTAGATTTTAGGATTAAAAGCCTGTATGCTAAATCCCCTGGGATTAGGAATCCCAAAGTGAGGAGGAGAATCTGATTTCATGCTATAAATACTCATCTCCCTGCTCACAATTTATTCATAATTCTCACAACTCCTTCCTTCCTTCAAAGAAAAACAAGCTCTGAAAAACTTAGTCCTCTTTTTTAGAAATTCATTATGGGAATCGATCGATTAGTCGGAATGTTGCAAAATTGGTCCCGAATTTTCAGAGATGCTGACAAAGTTATTCTGAACCAAAACGGCGTTACCCAGTTATCCGTTATCCGTCAGATGCAAGTGGATCGTCACTTTCTGGATGCTTGCCTATCTTATTGCGATGATACTTATCATGTTTTTAGGTTTCCTCGAGGCGAAGTCTGTCCCATTCCTGAGGAAATAGCTGCTGTAGGAGGGTGGAATCCTATTCTTCGCCCTGCCGTCCCGTTTTCAGTCCGTGATATAAGGAGAAAGTTACGAGAATTCTTAGGACTCTCTCACATGGAGGTATCTCGTATGATAGAAGGAGACACAATCTCCTTGATTGACCTGGCTGAGAAATTTATGAACCAAGATGACGTTCGGGTCAGGCCGGTATATAGTCGTAGGGCCTTTACTTTCTGCATGCTCCATGTCTATGCTTTTGAAGGCCATATGGACTGGTTATCTTGTATGGGCCATGTCAGACTTCTTGCCATAGCGGATCAAATGGAGACAGAGCACAGCCCAGCTTGGCTGATTACTGGGGAGATTATCCAAGGCTTAGATAATCGTAAGAGGGATCCATCGATCAGGCTGTCCAGTAGCACTCGTCTTTTACAGGTAGGCTGATTTTTCTGATTTTTGCAATTTTTGATTTTTTCAATTCCCGATTTTTCGGTCTTCGATTTTTCTCGATTTTCTCGGTTTTTGCGATTTTTTTTTTTTTAAAATCGACATTGACTTTTTTTTTTTTTTGCAATTTTGACTTTTTAGCTATGGCTTATTGAGAGGTTATCGATCCTGGATCCTCCTCTAGATGTAAGCCGATATCGCCCGAATCAAGTGATGACGAGGAGACGGTCTGTTGACTTTTCTCGCCTTACTACCCAAAAATTCTGGGACGAGCTGCTATCTTTCCACGGAGGCCCATTGATCCGTTGGACCGTACCTTGGTGGCCCATTTATGTCTGGACCGGGTTAGAATTGCGAGATAGGGCCCGTTATCAGCTAATCCTATCTTTTAGGCAGACGATTCATCTTTATCCCGATCGCATACTTAGGCAATATGGTCGGGCCCAAAGAATCCCGGAGATTGAAGCGGTCGTGAGTGAATCTACTCAGCTAACGGACGTGATGTGTGACATTTGGGCGTAAAGATGGTATAACCGGCACACTTGGCCCGTTTCTAAAGCTTCTCCCTCAATCTGGGTATCAGACTCTTATACGAAGTGGACCCAAGCCGATTCTGCTAAAGCCCGTGCCGCTTTAAAGACTGACGAAGCCTTTGACTTGCTGCGCCGAGAACAGGCTAAGGATAATCGGGGCTTCTTTGACGATGGCGACACCCCGGCTACGATGGTCCGATTGATGTCAGGCCAGAAAGGGAAGACCAAGACTCTGACTAAAGGATCCAGCACTAAAGGTACATGGGGGAAGATGAGCCCCCAGACGGGCTTAGAAAGGAGACTCGGTCCAAGACTGGCAGCTAAGGACCGACTTGGTCCTCGGGATAGACTTCCCGAGCACGTACGAGCCCGGATCGAACCGGTGCGAGAGAATCCAAAGTCGAAGAAGCGGGTTCGAGTAAAGGAAGTTCCACTTGTGATTAGGGAACGTTCGCCCCCACCTCGCCGGCCTCGGGGTTCGCGTGACCCGAAAGATAAGGGGAAGGGAAAAATGTACGAGTAGTCTCCTAAATTTTATTACTTAAGTATTACTACTATTTTTGCGTGATTTTTGTGATTTATTTTTGCTTGAGGCATTTTTGAAATAATAAAAGACATATTAGTGAAAACCGTTCCTGTCTTTTCGTTATTGCAGTGTTTGTACCCTTTTGAGGGGTTGCCTACGTATCCACGATTAGTGGAATCAAACCGACCGTAGTTCAGACATAGATTTTTGCAATTTTCGAAATACATCAAGACTATTAGTTCGAGATGTGCGACAATAGGATCAGTAATCCTAACTCATTGACTTGCTTAATTTTTGAAAGTTTTGTAAAAAAGTAAACTTTTAGCAGATGACATTGAGATAAGGTTAGGGGTAATAACGTTTCAACTGGTCCAAGTTGGTTGGGTTGACAAATTCGTTACCATCCAAGTCTGTCAGCATTACTGCTCCTCCTGATAAAACCTTCTTCACTAAATACGGTCCGGCCCAATTAGGTTTGAATTTTCCTCTTGGGTCAACTGGTAGCAAAGCCCGGACAGATTTTAGGACTAGATCGCCCTCTTTAATATTTCTGGGCCTAACCCTTTTGTTGAAAGCCCGTTTTATCCTTTTTTGGTATATCTGGATGTTGTTAAGGGCTCGAGATCGTCGTTCGTCTAAAAGAATCAACGAGTCGTATCGGGCTTGAACCCAATCTGCTTCAGGCACCTGACTTTCGAGTAGGATCCTCAAAGATGGCACCTCAAGCTCGACCGGCTGGACCGCCTCCATCCCATATGTCAGATAGTATGGAGTTGCTCCGGTTGCAATGCGGATTGAGGTCCGGTATCCCCATAAGGCAAAAGGGATTTTATCGGGCCAATCCCGATAATTATCAGCCATCTTTTTAAGTATGGTGACAATGGTTTTATTTGCTGCCTCTACCGCTCCATTTGTTTGGGGACGGTAAGGCGATGATATATGCCTTTGAATTTTATATTTTGCTAGAAAAGTAGCGGTTTCAGCTTGGAAATGGGTTCCGTGATCACTAATGAATTCGTGCGGGATCCCGTATCGGCATATAATTTTATCTTGGATAAATTTGGCAACGTGCTTGGCGTTCAAGACACGATATGACTCGGCTTCGACCCATTTAGTAAAATAGTCAATAGCCACTAGAATGAAGGAGTGACCTCCCGTCCCGGAAGGGTTCACCTTCCCGATTATATCAATTCCCCATGTCGAAAATGGCCATGGTGATGTCATGGTATATAGTAGGGATGATGGCATATGCTGGACGTTGCCGAAAATCTGACAGTTGTGACAATGCTTGACGTATAACTGACAGTCGGTTTCCATGCTATTCCAGTAGTACCCGAGTCTGGCGATTTTTCGAGCTAGCATATGGGCATTCATATGCGGGCCGTTCTCGCCATTGTGTACCTCGGCCATGACCTTTTCGGCCTGCGTTTTATCGATGCATAGGAGTAAAGCCCCCTGTGCCGTCTTTTTGTACAATTGTCCATCGTCCGTGCGGATGAACTGAGTGGGCCCATCTTCGTAGGGCCTTCTTGGCCCGGTTTTCAGATCCCGGAGGATATTCTCCCGACGTTAAGTAGGTTAGAACAGCCTGATACCAAGGTTCTGGATCAGTTATTTCGATGTCTTGGATAGCGTTGATATATGCCGGCTCGGACCGTCTTTCGACGCAAATCGGCATGCTGGTCAGATGTTCCGGGATGTTCAGTAAAGATGCTAATTTGGATAGTGCATCTGCAAACTGGTTTTCTTCCCGAGGTAGATAAATGTACTCCACCTTTTGAAACTGCTTTTCGAGAACCCTTACTCGCGCTTGGTAAGCTACGAGATTTGCGTTCCGAGTTTTCCATTTCTGGAGTGCTTGATTGATGACTAATGATGAGTCACCGTGGACCCGAAGGTTTGTTACTTCTAAATCAGCGGCGGCTTGCAACCCGTGAATGCATGCTTCGTATTCGGCTGCGTATTAGTCACATCGAAATCTAACTTGATGGATAATGGGGTGTGCTCCCCTTGTGGTGAGATTAGTAGAATCCCAACACCAAATCCTCGAAAATTGGATGCCCCATCAAAATATAGATCCCATGTCTCTGTGTCGGTATGGAATATATCTTCGTCAGGGAAGGCCCAAGTATCGGTATGTCCCTCTTCAGGTACCGGACTATCGGCGAGGAACTCGGCTACTACCCGGCCTTTGATGGCTTTTAATGGTACGAATTTGAGGTCGAACTCAGCTAGCATTAAATTCCATCTAGATATTTTACCATTGAGGATGGGCTTTTCGAACAGATACTTGATTGGATCCATTCTAGATAACACGTGCACTTCGTGACTAAGCATGTAATGTCGGAGCTTTTTAGTGGCCCAAACTAGAGTTAGACACGTCTTTTCGAGCATCGTGTATTTGCATTAGTACTCCAGGAACTTTTTACTGATGTAGTAAATGGCTCGTTCTTCTGAGTCGGCTGTCTGGGCTAGCATAGCCCCCATGGCTGTCTCGGTCGTTGTCAAGTATAACGACAAAGGCAGACCGTGCTGAGGTGGCATTAATACCGGCGGAGATGACAGAATCTCTTTGATCTTATCGAAAGCTGCTTGGCATTTGTTGTCCCATAGTACCCGTTCTCCTATCTTCAGTTTTTTGAAAATGGGTTCACATACCATGGTTAGCTTCGAAATGAACCTGCCGATATATTGGACTTTCCCGAGAAACCCCCTAATCTCGTTTTTGGTTTTAGGCGGCCGCATCTCAGTAATGGCCTTGATTTTGGCTGGGTCAACCTCGATGCCGCGCTGGCTGACGATATGGCCCAGTAATTTGCCCGATGTTACCCCGAAACTGCATTTTTGAGGGTTTAACCTCATGTTGTACTTGCGTAGTCGGGTGAAGAATTTTCTAAGGGTCGGAATATGCCCGTTTCGTTCTTTGGACTTGACTATCATATCGTCCACGTAGACCTCTACTTCCTTGTGCACCATGTCATGTAACAAGGTAGTGGCGGTCCGTTGATAAGTGGCGCCGGCGTTGATAAGCCCAAATGGCATAACAGTGTAACAGTAAGTCCCCCAAGGCGTAGTGAAGGTGGTCTTACTCATGTCTTCTTTTGCCATTTTGATTTGATTGTATCCGGCATACCCGTCCATAAAGGATAGAAGGGCATGGTCGGCCGTGTTGTCCACCAGTATGTCGATGTGTGGCAATGGGAAATCGTCTTTCGGGCTGGCCTTGTTAAGGTCCCGGAAATCTACACAAACTCGTACCTTTCCGTCTTTCTTGGGTACTGGCACGATATTTGCGACCCAGTCTGGATATTCAGACACTTGGATAAAGCCCGCTTTGAATTGCTTGTCAACTTTTTCTTTGACTTTGAGAGACCATTCGGGCCTCATTCTTCGGAGTTTTTTTTTTACCGGCTTACACCCGTCTTTGATGGGTATACGGTGTTCGGCTATCTCCCGGTCTATTCCCGGCATGTCCTTGTAGGACCATGCGAAGACGTCTTTGAATTCATGGAGGAGATCTGTGAATTGTTGCTTCTCCTCGGGGTCTAGGGATAAACCTAACTTAAGCATCTGAGGCTCTAAAGGGGTTCCTATATTGATGGAATCGGTTTCTTCAATGACCGGATCTCGGGATTCCCTTTGTTCGAGTTGCTCGACTAGATGCTGAGGTAGTGGTACCTGTTCGTCGGGTTTCTCAATGTCATTGCAGATAAAGTTTTTGAAAATGTTTTGAAAATAAGACAAGTCGTAAGCAGAACGGTTATCGTTATTATTGATAGAAAGTTTTGAAAATAGCTCAAAGAGAGCTGCCATCTGATCGCTGGTCAGAGGCGGTATGGGGAGTGCTCTCGGGACAGACTCCGAGGCTCCCAATGGAACGACTGAAGGAAAAGGGGCTACAGACTCGACCCTAGTACTGGACCTTCTAGACCTAGACTCAGACTCCGACTCTGACTCTGACTGGGACTCAGATTCAGACTCGTCGCCCTGCATATCTCCTTCGCCAGTACTGAGCTTGTAGACTCGGCCCTCACTGTCGGTCCATTTGATCGTCTTCCTCCAAGCCCGCTTTCCAGTGTCAGCACCTACTTCAGAGATCAGTTTGGTTGGATCGAACTTGCTGCTATGGAGGATCAGGTTGACTAATTCCTCCTTAGGGGTCGGTATTATCTTGCTGTCCCCGAACAAGAGCCCCAGCATGGGCTCGGCTTGGTTCGAATCTTCTTTCGATTCAGCCTGGATGAGAGTGAAGATATCATCTGGGATGAAATTGACCTCAGGATAAGTTATAGTGGGCTGGTAAAGACCCGTCTGGACAGCTCCGAATACTGGAGTGACGAAGTTCAGTTTCGGGCTGCAGGGGCCCAAGTAGGTATCCTTGAAATTGTTGCAGGCCTTTTGAATGCCGGCCCGAACCACGTTTTCCGGGGTTAAGGCATACCCTAAACCGAATTTCGACTCTTCATTATTTAAGACATCGATGATCTTGCCCGCCGGGAGACCAGGCCTTGAAGTAGCCCCCGGTAAGTAGCCCAAATTTTGCAACATTGCGTCGATGCTGGTTGTGAAGTAGGGCCTAAAGAGATACTCTTCATCGATCATTCCCACGAAATTGAATCCTCGCGGGTCGATTGAACTAGCCGCGTTACAACTTGACACGGATATTGGAGTAGCTTCAAGTGTGATGACCCCGTCTTGTAAAGGTAACTTGACCTTTCTATGAAGAGTGGAGGATACGGCCTTGACCGCATGGATCCAAGGTCTTCCAAGTAGCAGATTGAACGATGAGGTGACATTGATCACTTGGAATTCGAGCTCTTTTTCAATCGGGCCGGTTATGATGGTCAGTCTGACGGCCCCAGCAACTGGTTTTGGGCTTCCATCAAAAGCCTGGATAGTTTGTGCAGTGGGAAGATAGCCAGCCTCGGTAATGCCGAGAGCCTTAGCGGTCCTTAAGGGAAGGACGTTCACAGCCGACCCATCATCGATTAGGGTCATGGGTAGATACTTGCCTCGACAAATCACCGTGATATATAGGGCCAGGTTGTGGGTGGCCCCAAATGGTGGCAGATCAGATTCAGAGAAGGTGATAAGTGGGCCTTCTCCTTTGGACTTGCCCTTGAGGTGAGACAGAATGGTGGCTACCATTTCAGTTGGGGTAACCGACGAGTCTACCTTGATTTCATCGAGAGCCTTAGTAAGTGCTGCCCGATGTTCTTGAGAGGTAACCAGAAGCTGCCATATAGTAAGATCAGTTCGGACCCTCTTTGGTTCTTCAAGTATAGAGTCCGTCCTGGATGTTTCAGTGGCGGATTGTGGGGCCGAAGGTCCGACTGTGATGACATTGGCGCCGGCTAGGGCTTTGGTTTTAGCCTTTCGGATCTCTTCGACAGTGATGGGGACAGTATCCCCCTTAGCCAGGTAAACATCGTCTTCATCGTCATTCCATATCCCGTTGATTTGGGGAATGAAAGGGGAAGTGAGATGAGTGCAATCGATTATTTCTCCCGTAAAAATGGCGTGAGTAGCAAGAGGGTTGTTTTTTTACTGGGCTTATCGCTGGGTAATGGTATCTTCCCACTCTCGATCAGATCTTGAATGAGATGCTTTAGCTTCCAGCATTTTTCGGTGTCATGCCCGTTGCCCTGGTGATAGCGGCAATAGGCTTGAGCGTTGTAGCTTTTGGACCGTTTCTCGACAGGAACCTCTGGCATTGGGCCTATGGGTTGAATTAAGCCTTTAGAAGATAGCCTTTGTAAGGCATCGGCATAAGTAGTCCCTATGTCCGTGAATACCCGGGCTGGAGTGTTCTTTTTGGTCGAGGTGTCTAATAGATTAACCTCGTCAAAGATGCTTCGGGCCGCATTTGTAGTTGCGGGCTTGCCAGAAGATGAACTGGCTCCTTGATAACCCTTTGTAGAGGCCTTAATAAGGCTCTCTAACCTTAAATCGTCTTCGATTCTCGTACCCATCTCGGTTAAGGTGGCGAAATTGGGTATGATAGCGTACCGGAGATGGATCCGGTAAGATGGGAGGAGGTTTTTCACAAAGGCCTCCACTAGTACCTTTTCGCTGGGCTTGTGGACCAGCTTGACACTTTCGGCCCTCCACCTTTGGAGGTATTTGGTGAAACCCTCCTTTGGCTCTTGGTCCATGACCTCCAGAGTACGCATGGTCATCTGGATTTCCGCATTGTCTGTATAGTTTCGGGCGAACTCCGTTGCGACATCGTCCCAAGTTTTGTATTTCTTGGCGTCGAGCTTATAAAACCAAGCTTTTGGGTGTTTCTCTAGCGAGGAGGCAAACAGATGCTTGAACATGTCAGACTTGACTCCTTTTAGGGCCATAAATTCTTTGAAGGCCCGGATATGTAATACCGGATCTTCGGTTCCGTCGAACATCGGGAGGCCTGTCAAGTTGAGATTGGCAGGTAGTTGGTCGGTCAGGGGAGAATAGGTTCGAGCATTCTCCGTATGGATTGAGTTGTGGGTCGACAAATGGACCTGCTCTTGCAGTTTGAGGACTGCGCTAGTCAATTGGGCTAAAGGCCCATGAGCTTCATCTTCACCCTTTGGCTTGTCCTGTTCTATGGCACTAACCCGGGTGACAATGGCGATCTGGTCGCCCCTGATTTGGTCGAGTTGTTCTTGGATCTTGGCCAATGAGGTGTTCAGTTGATCGATAGCGTCCTTAGTCATGGTTCGGGTGTGAGGCGGCCTGTCTGTGAGAATACCACGTAATCAGCGACTAACCCAAATCGTAGAACTAAAGTACATCCCGAGAAAGGAAAAAGGGAAACTAGAGAGGAAACGACTCAGAAAAGACATCTAGACGGATGACTTGTGAGAGGTGGGCCTCCTTTAGGATCCAGCTGTGTGGGCTGGGCCCTGTTCGAAAGGAGGTTCACGTGAGACATTCCCCTGACTTCTAGACTCGATTGTGTAGACGGGCCAACCTTTGTAGGAGTATGTCCTACGTAGGTGGGCCTTGCCTTAGTATAATAAGGCGGACTGGGGTAGGGAGGAATTCCGTGATATAAGATCGACGGAGTTTCGACGCTAGAAGACCTTGACGACTTAGGACACGACCCGACACTGCTAAATACGGGAAGTCCTAAGAAGAGGAAGGTTTTGAAATTGAAGTTTTGAAAGCCCGAGTAAAATCGGGGAAAGGAGCCCGGCCTTTTTCGAAGAGGAAACACAAAGGCGGACCAGGGCGGGTTTTGAAAGTTCGAAAATATTTTCGAGTTTTAAAATGGGCATAATACCGGCTAAAAATAGGCTATTTTAAGTAAAATCGTGGATCCTAAATTTGGTATATGTCCCGGGTTTTGAAATTGGATATTTTGAAAAGGATGCAATTTTTGAAAATGACGGTTTTTTGAAAAAAGACTTGTAAATCAGGTAGCACGTAGTCATGGAAGCAGTATAACGACGCCATGTATGCTCTAATTCTAAGTCTCGGTCTGTCTGAAAGGGTCTATACCAGTGTACACAGCCTATCGAGAATCGGGGCGGACTTCCTAAGTCGAGTTGAGCTTAGAACATGACGTAAAACCCATACGAATCGGCTAATGGACACCTTCGACATATCCAATTTGGACTACATCGATAGTATAGTGGGACGTCGGTCACCATTACCGGCCCGGGAAAATATGGGGTTATGCATGAACCGTAAAACTAAAACGCGTATTGTACTAGTCAAACGATTTCTATTCGAGTCTTACCCTGAGGATGCTGAAGGTCAGTAACGTATCAGCTGATCCCCAGCGGAGGCGCCAAATTGTGGACATGACATAGGTCCACCTCGACGCGGCCACGCGCGGGTTTGGGGAGGCGAATGAATCTCCATGAGATGGTCAAATGGAAATTTAAATCGAAGTTGGAGTCGCCACCGAATTTTATGGTTATTCGGAACCGTTCGAGCCCACTCTATGTCGTAGTGGGCCGTATACAAAATACGGCCCATTTCCGATGTCAGAGTTTATTGGGCTCGTCCCTTTGCATATCGATACAGATGCCGACTTGAGCGGTTAATCGTATATTGAATGACTCTCGTTGCCAATGGTTTCGAACATCCGGAAACCACGGTTCTGAGTAAGGGGTGAGGGTACGTGTTTGGAAGTTCAAAAAAGAACACCCAACCTCGCCCGCACATTAGCGGCCTCTACTAGGATATCGAATGATTTTTTAATACGCGCGTTAGTAATACGATGAATGATATGCAAACATTGTTTTCCTAATCATGCGAGAAATTGAATGGGTTGCTAAGTCGGTTTTAATGCATGAAAAATTTAACGTCAAAGTTGAATTTAGCATGTGAGATTCGTTTTAGTATAATAAAACAAAAGATGAAAATAATGAATTTGCTACAAAAGATGAACAAACGAGTTAGTATCGATTTGTAAATAACAATATAGCAAATAAATATACGAGATCGAGACAATAAATATTAATCGAAATCTGAAAAATGATGAACGCAGTTCATATGCATATTTATTCTTACTTTATCCTCCATTTCTTACCGATTTCACAGGCCTTAAGAATAATTTAGTATCCTTTTATCCGTAGTTTGTTATGCTGGGTATATGGTTTATGTTTTGGCAGGAAACATAGCAAAAGACGGAGTTAAGAGGTACAAATGAAGAAAACAAGAAAAACAAGGCAGCAAAGAGGACAACGAAGGCCGAACCGGTCGGTATGATACCGAACCGGTCGGTTTGAAGATGTACCGAGCGGTTCGATTTCGAACCGATCGGTTCGTTTCTGTACCGCTCGGTTTGTTTGTGAACCGAGCGGTTCGCGGCTCGTCCAAGTGACTTTCCTAAATTTTCTGAAGAATCCGTACTCTACCTTAATTAGAATCCCGCGGGATTATTTTATTAAATTCTATTCTATTTCCTAATTAGATCCTTTGTAATAAGTATAAATACCCTTCTTAGGGCTAGGTTAAGGACATCTTTATTCATTCAAAAACTCTAGTTTAGTTTTATTATTAGCATCGGAACTTAGCAAGCTTGTAGCGGTACTTTTTAGCTTTCAATTATTATTCAATCTTTCAGTTCTTAATAATCGGTATTTTTCCTTTTTCCCTTATTTTCATATTGATTTCGATTATGCTTAATTCTTTTGTTGTTCCATCTTTCGTCATGAATAGCTAATTTATTCATCTAGGGTTGAAGGGGATCTATGTTAATTGAATTGGGGATGTTAGTTTAATTAATTACTTGATTGATCATTCATATGTTATTACCTTACTACTTGTCTTGTATTGTCGTTCGATTAGTTTGAGACGTTGAACTAGTTGAATGTCTAGGAACCCAAACCTAAGATCGAAAGCCTGGTAAGGGTAGACTTACAAGTAAGTGGGTAGGATAATCTGGTAAGTTGCGAGAGCCCGTCAGAATTTATCCTAAGGTTGACATAAGATCCGAAAGGCCGTGTCTTTGCCCTGAATAACTGTGATTGATTAATTGAATAATTAATTAACTTTACCCAATTTAATTACATAGTGAACCGTAAGACCCTAGATCCCTTTAATATTGATAGAACCTCTTACTTTACATTACTGCAATAGTTTAGAAAATCAATCACAAAACATCGGAATTAGAATAGTTTAGAGTCGATTATAAATAATTTGCAATATTCATCCATCTCTCTGTGGTTCGACCCTTGCTTGCCACTAGCTATTTGTTAGTCGTTAGTTAGGTTTATTTTGATTAAGGTGATACGACTTTAACCTTATCAATTTTGGCGCCGTTGCCGGGGAGACGGTTTTTTTTTATTGCTTTTTATTTGTCTTAGATTCTAGATTATTTCTCTTCGTCTCAGGGAATTCACAAATTCCTTGAGATAGTCTCTCACTTCTTTATTGTAGTTTCTTGCTTATGCCCAGGTGTTCCCGTTCAGAATTATATCCGTTTGATCCTGAACCAGAGAAGACCCTTCGTAAGCGACGAAATTTCTTTAAGGAAATCGCAGAGACATCAGATCTTACAATTTTGGAAGATCTACACCAGGAATTCATCGCGGAATATCAGTCCTTAGAAGAGGACATTCCCACTCTCGATACTTCACCACCTCTCCGTTTACTACCACCCCCGCCAGTCAAGATGCCTAAACTCGCCAGTCACTCCGAGCCAGAGCAGGCTGCCCTTCCAAAGTTGGTCAAACGTCCAACTGCTACTAATGGCGTCTTTGAGATCCGTCCCGCTTTCATTACCTTAGTCGAGAAGAATCAGTTTGGAGGCGATGCTAGGGAAGATCCCGCTAAACATATGAGAATTTTTACTGATTATTGCTCTACTATTCCCCTTCCTGCAGGAGTTACACAGGAGCAAGTCATGGAGATGCTTTTTATGTTCTCCCTACGTGATGCGGCAAGGGAATGGATCACTGATCTCGACAAAGTCTCAGCTGGAATCAATGACTAGAATTCTCTTGCATTGGCTTTCTACAAACATTATTATCCGCCTCAGAAGACGAATATGCTACGAAGTCAGATTACAAATTTTCGTCAAACACCTCATGAGAATATTCATGAGGCATGGGAAAGGTTCAAGAAACTAGTCAAAGAATGTCCTCATCATGGGTTTGAAGAATGGTTCCTTTGCAATCAGTTCTATAATGGCTTATACGACGATTGTCGTAATACTCTTGATTCGGCTTGCAACGGGAGGTTCCAGTCTAATATTGATGATGACAAGGCGTGGCAGACTATTGAGGATATGGCATCCCACCATGCACGATGGGGAAATCCACGCGGTAATACCCGAGGTAATGGTAACGAGTCTGACTCTGCAATCGCTAATCAATTAGCTGTTTTGACTAAGCGATTCGATTCCTGGGAAGCATCTAACTCAGATAAAGGAATGCATCGAGTACATGCTATGACCCAAGAAATAGTTTGCGATGATTGTGGTGTATCAGGATATCATGCTCACGAATGCATGGGAACACAAGAACAAGTCAATGCTTATCAATCGTTCCAACGGAATCAGAATTTGCCTTACATGAATCAAC
Source organism: Agrostemma githago (assembly GCA_958450325.1). Taxonomy (NCBI): domain Eukaryota; kingdom Viridiplantae; phylum Streptophyta; class Magnoliopsida; order Caryophyllales; family Caryophyllaceae; genus Agrostemma; species Agrostemma githago. Next base: position 29,341,982 of record OY288245.1, read on the forward strand.
CTGGCTATAACCGTGCTCTATTATCTTATGCAAGTCAGAATGTGTTGAATCCTACAACACCTCCACCCCGCAATCCACCATATGTGCCTCCCCACGGTCGAATGCAAGGAAATCAACAGAACCCAAGACCTCAAGGCCAAAACATAATTCAGAACAATCAACAACAGTTTCCACCGCTTCCCTCTGCATTAGAGGCTCAAGCACACCAACACTCTGTTGAAATAGCCGAGCTAAGGAACATGATGATGAACATGATGACTCAATTTCAGACAGGTCATAAGATGCTCGAGAAACAAGTTACTCAGTTAGCTAATTCTCAAGCTACACGTCAGCCAGGAACTTTACCGCCTCAAGGAAATCCACCTCTTGGAATGAACAATATCAATGCTATTACCTTAAGGAGTGGAACAGCCTACGATGGTCCGAAGATGCCAGAACCGGAAGACAAGGTCGGAAAGGAAATACCAGATGAAGTCGAGAAAGAAGCAGGAGATGACAAGCAAACCGGTCGGGACGAAGACGAACCGACCGGTACAAATTCGAACCGATCGGTTCGAAAACATACCGCACGGGACAAAGACGAACCGACCGGTTCTCAATCAAACCGATCGGTTCGTCCGTCAGAGCAGCCTACACCCACCACAGCTCAACACGTAAAGCTCCCATTCCGAGGTCATCAGCGCAACAGCAAGATCGAGGGTCAATTCAGTAAGTTTATGGACGTTGTGAAAAATATTCAGGTAACCGTTCCATTTACTGAGTTAATTACACAAGTACCTGCATATGCTAAATTTATGAAAGACATACTTACTAGGAAGCGCTCTTTTAATGAGGTTGAAACAATTGCTTTTACGGGAGAGTGCAGTGCACTCCTTCAAAATAAATCACCTCCAAAACTTAAGGATCCTGGTAGTTTTTCTATCCCATGCACTATAGGTACTCATGTTGTAAAGAATGCATTGTGTGATCTTGGGGCTAGTGTTAGCGTTATGCCTTACTCTATATGTGAGAAGTTAGATATGGGAGGGTTGAAGTGTACTAGTATCACACTTCAAATGGCTGATCGATCAGTCCGTAGACCTCTAGGTGTCTTACAAGACGTCCCGGTCAAGGTAGGGAAGTTCTTTTTTCCTGTCGACTTTGTTGTCTTAGACATCGCTGAGGATACACACATCCCTATTATTCTAGGTCGTCCATTCCTTCACACCGCAGGCGCAATTATAGATGTCAAAAACGGTAGTCTGACACTTGAGGTCGGGGAAGATAAAGTCACATTTAATCTAAATAAAGCTTTAAAAGCCCCTATAACTGACGAGTCATGCTATTGTTTAGATACCTTGGATTCGGTCGATGATATTATTGAGTCTACTTTACTCGGATCCTTGACAAAGGATCCCATGGAGTTGCTAATGTGTGAATCGAGCTATACAGGTGATGGAGGAATGTGGAAAGCTGAGGTGGATGAAATAGAAGCACTATTATATGCCGAAAATCCAAAGGAAGCTGAGACGGTCAAAACCGTCAACCTTGATTTGTCTTATTCTTGTTCGGTCGAGGTACATAAACCTGAACTTAAACCATTACCCACGAATCTCAGGTATGCTTTTCTCGATGAGGGTGAGCTAAACCCAGTTATAGTAAGTAATTCTTTGACTGAGTCTCAGTTGACTGATTTATTAACTATTTTGAGGAAACATAAGAAGGCATTGGGTTATAGTTTAAGTGACTTAAAAGGTATTTCTCCTGATTTTTGCATGCATCGCATTCATCTTGAAGACGGTCATAGACCGTCTATCCAGGGTCAGCGTCGACTGAACCCGAATATGCAGGAAGTTGTCAAAACTGAAGTTATGAAACTTCTAGATGCAGGTATTATATATGCTATATCCGACTCAAGGTGGGTCAGTCCGGTTCAAGTGGTGCCTAAGAAAGGAGGTACCACGGTAGTAAAGAATGATAGGAATGAACTAATTCCTACTAGAATTGTTACAGGATGGCGCATGTGCATTGATTATAGGAAATTAAATGTCGCCACCAAAAAAGACCATTACCCACTTCCATTCATTGATCAAATGTTAGAGAGATTAGCTCGTCATAAGTATTTCTGTTATCTAGATGGCTACTCAGGTTTTTTTCAGATCCCCATTCATCCCGAGGACCAAGAAAAAACCACCTTTACTTGTCCTTATGGTACCTTCGCTTATCGTTGGATGCCCTTCGGATTATGTAATGCCCCAGCCACTTTTCAGAGATGCATGATTAGTATTTTTTCTAATTTCATTGAATCAATTATGGAAGTATTTATGGACGATTTCAGTGTGTATGGTTCTGACTTTGATTCTTGTCTGCTGAATTTGTATAAAGTTTTAGGTCGCTGTGAGGAAGTTGACTTGGTGCTTAATTGGGAAAAGTGTCACTTTATGGTCAACGAGGGAGTAGTGCTCGGTCATTTAGTTTCTGATAAGGGCATTCAAGTAGACCGAGCAAAAATTCAAGTGATAGAGCAATTGCCTCCTCCTACTAATGTTAAGGGGGTTAGAAGCTTCCTTGGTCATGCGGGATTTTATCGCCGCTTTATCAAGGACTTCTCTAAAATTGCTAAACCACTTACCCAGCTCCTTCTTAAAGATGCCCCCTTTTGCTTTACTGATGCTTGTCTTGAATCTTTTGACAAGATTAAGGAGGCATTAATCTCAGCACCCATTATTCGATCGCCAGATTGGAATCTACCTTTCGAGATTATGTGTGATGCAAGCGACTATGCCGTAGGAGCAGTCTTGGGTCAGAGAAAAGATAAAGTTTTACATGCTATTTACTATGCTAGTAAGACTTTAGATGAAGCTCAGGTCAATTATGCGACGACGGAAAAGGAGTTATTAGCCATCATATATGCCCTCGATAAATTTCGAACTTATCTAATAGGTTCTAAGGTGATTGTTTATACCGACCATGCCGCACTAAAGTACCTCTTAGCAAAGAAGGAAGCAAAGCCCAGATTAATTCGTTGGATCTTACTACTCCAAGAATTTGATCTAGAGATTCGGGATAAGAAGGGAGCCGAGAATGTTGTAGCTGATCATCTGTCACGGCTTAGATTCGATGAAGACGGATTAATCCTACCAATCGATGATTCTTTTCCCGACGATTCACTATTTGCAATCACCCTTGCCGAGTTGACCACCAACGAGCCATGGTATGCCGATTTTGCTAACTTTTTGGAAGGCGGTTATTTTCCTCCTAATTGTACTTATCAGCAAAAGAAGAAATTCTTATCCGATGTGAGAAGATATTATTGGGATGATCCTTACCTATTTCGAGAATGTGCGGATGGAATTTTTCGGAAGTGCGTACCAGAATGGGAAGTTAGAGGTGTCTTGGAAGGTTGTCATTCTTCTCCTTATGGTGGTCATCATGGTCCGTCTCGCACCGTTGCTAAAATTTTACAATCCGGATTTTATTGGCCGACTTTATTCAAAGATGCACAAAAATTTATCCTTGCTTGTGATGCGTGCCAACGATCCGAAAATATTTCTAGACGACATGAGATGCCACAAACCGGTATATTAGAGGTCGAGATTTTTGACGTATGGGGAATATATTATCAAGGTCCGTTTCCTTCTTCCTTTGGAAACCGGTATATTCTAGTCGCGGTGGATTATGTATCCAAATGGGTCGAGGCAGTAGCTTGTCCTACGAACGATGCTAAAGTGGTTATAAATCTCTTTAAGAAAATATTTTTTCCTAGGTTCGGGGTTCCTCGAGCTATTATTAGTGATGGAGGTTCACACTTCCACGAGAAGAGATTGGACACTTTGCTACGCAAGTATGGTGTTATGCAACGTACCGGATTGGCATATCATCCTCAAACAAGCGGTCAAGTAGAAGTATCTAAGCGAGAAATTAAATCAATTCTCGAAAAGGTGGTTTCTAAATCAAGAAAGGATTGGAGTGCCAAGCTAGACGATGCATTATGGGCCTATCGCACCGCTTACAAGACACCCATCGGTACATCCCCCTATCGGTTAGTCTATGGTAAGGCATGTCATCTTCCCGTCGAGTTAGAATATAAAGCTTTTTGGGCAGTCAAGGAGCTTAATTTCGACCCGACTCTGAGTGGGGAGAAGCGGTTGCTCCAGTTAAATGAATTGGACGAATTCCGTCTAAGTGCTTATGAGAGTTCCCGAGTTTATAAGGAGCGCACGAAGAAGTGGCACGATAAACCTATCCTCCCGAAGCAATTTAAGGAGGGTGACAAAGTTATGCTACATAATTCTCGTCTTCGCATATTCTCGGGTAAGCTAAGATCTAGATGGTCAGGTCCCTACACCGTCACCAATGTTAGAAAATCTGGAGCAATTGAAGTGCAGAATGAATCGGGAGAGGTCTTTATGGCCAATGGACACCGATTAATGCTATATCATGAAGATACAATTGTAGGTAACATCGATGTGATTTACCTACAATCTCCTTCCTCTTGAGGTAATTTCGGTCGAGCGGGACCGTAAAAACCAGCGCTTCTCGGGAGGCAACCCGTGTGTATAACTTCTGTAATTTCCCTTTCTCTGTCGTGTGTTTGATTTTTAATTTTGAGTGAAAGTAAGGGAGGGTACTGACGTACGTTGTGAGAAAACAATATGCAGGTACGGCAGGTGAACCGCTCGGTACAGAATCAAACCGAGCGGTACAAAGATGAACCGAGCGGTACACAATCGAACCGATCGGTACAGAATCAAACCGAGCGGTTCGGAATTGAATCGATCGGTTCGCTTGACGGGCTTCTTTTTCCGGATTTATTTATACACCTCTACCCCTCTACTCACCCCCCATTCCCTCATTAACTCTCTCTCACTAAACCCCTCCCATCCCTCTCTACAACAAAACCCCCATAAAACACCTCCACCATCCTAATTACCATCTTCCACCTTACCTTCACCCACCACCTCCATCACACTTCTTCATCTACAACCATGGTGTTCGGAAGGAAAAGGCGAAACGTCAACCGCCGGTCAGATTCTCCACCGGAATCATCACATGCAACGGAATCATCGGAGGCTCCGCCATCACCACCGGAATTCCCATTAGTAACCGGGTATGAGCACATTATTTTTGGGTCGGAAAGGCAGCGCGAACTCTTCCTTGTTATGGCGTCCAAACCGGTAACACATACTCGTTTTCTTAGCCATGCTTTATTACGTCGCTGTGGTCTCGAGGAGTCTATGGAGCAATTTTTTGATGGCACTGGTATAGGTGGTCTTTTTAATATGAATTTACCCACTTATAAAGACTTAACCCTAGAATTCTTTAGCAGTTTTCAATACTCTGATTCTACTGCTACAATGACATTTAGATTGATGAATCAAAATCATACCATCCCTCTCCGATTATTTAAGGATGCTTTTGGCTTGGATTCTGGTGATGTTTTGTGTGCTCCTGATTCTTTTAATCATCAGCTGCTTTTGGACTGTCTTACAGGTCAAGTTTTACCACCCCGTTTTAAGCGTGTTCCTTGTCAGGCCATTCAACACCCTGTTATTCGTATTTGGCAAAGATTTGTTTCTGGGTCGATTTTTGGTCGTTTCGAGCATGGTGCTGTGACCAAAACTGAAATTGAGATGATCGGGATGGCCCTTAATGTTCAATCCCAACCCTTATTTGATCTAGATATTTCTGCACTAATCATGAAACATTTTGGTTTGATAGTTACTAAAATAGGTCGCTTAAAGTCGATTAATGGTGGAGGATTGGTGACTCATCTTGCCCGGACTTTACTACGAGGTACTTTTGATGAGGAAAACCGGGTGCCTATTTCAACGGAAACTGTATACACTGCAAGTGATTTTCCTGTAGGTTGGTTCTCCGTGAATGCTGACAATAAGTATACTTGGCACTTTGCTCCGGGTCAGTCTCGCACTCTTCCCGATCCTTCTCTACCGGAGCTCTGGCAGCATCCACCGGTCGATGACGATGTCCCGCCTCCTGCCGCACCTAGTTATTTACTTACCGTTACTCCCGGAGCTACTCCACAAGGTAACCGAGGGCGTTCCACTTTCGAACAAGGTGAAGGTTCAGGTTCTCGTCAAGCCCCTCAGTTTCAGCCACCTCGTCCGCAGGCTCCTTCTCCGCCCTATCAGAGGCCAATTGTCCCACCTACAGGTGCCTACTATCCGCCTCAGCCGGGTTATACGGAGATGCTTCACTTAATGCGGTCGATGTATGTCGACCAACAGAGAGCCTATTTTCCACATCTCAGACAGCTTCAGCAGCAGGGTCAGCTACAGCCGACTGATCACTTACCCTCCTGGTTCGGTCCTGACGGTTCGTTTCAAGGTCCTACCGGTCCACCTCCTTTTGGTCAGTCCAACTTCGGGGTGCAGTATGACTATGATCACGATGTTAGCTACTATGGACACGACGATACCTATTCCTGTCATGATGCTTCTCTACATGGAGGTACTACTTTCGCAGATGAGACCCAACATGGTGGACGAGAGTTCCTGGATCTTGTGTCTAGTCCGGAGGCAGCTGAGGATGATGATTACGACATTGATGGTTATGAGTCCGATTCTTAGTCCCCGGTTGGTTAGTTGCTGGTTTGGGGGGACTTACTTGTAGTACATATTGTGTCGGTACCTTCTCTTATCCTTTTGTCTTACCCCCATTCTTTTTTATACTTTTTGTCCTAATTCTTGCATATTGGTTCACAATGAGGACATTGTGTGATTTGGTTTGGGGGGATGTTTGGTATATTTTATTTGGTTTATTTTATTTATTTGGTATTAAAAAAAAAACGTTTTGCTTTAATTTTTTTTGTTTTTTGTGTGTTTTAGTAGAGTCGTGTCAGCGATGATGACATTGCGTTTGTCGCATGCTTTTTCCTAGTTCTTTGCTCTTTCTTGTGAATGACACTTATTTCCCGTTAGTTGAGTTTGAGATTTCTTTGATCTTGTCGCCGGTTATGTTTTGAATGCCAAATGAGTCAATTGACCTGTTGTCGAGTAAGCTACTTATATTGTGAGACTTAGAGCCTAAACTGATGACATCTATGATCAGTTTCATATAGGTTGAGAGTAGTACTCCTTATGAGACATGTAACATCAATTTGCATAAGCATGACATTCGTCTCTTAAATACATGTATGCATTCGGTGTGATTTTAGCACATGTAGAAGAGGCACTCCCTTTCTTTTATCTTATTCCCATGAACTTCACATAGCCATAATTTGACCTGTTTTGACCCGTTTATTAACTACATGCCATATTTGCCTACCCTAGTCGAGCTAGTTTGGTTAATTAGACGGAATTGTTTTTTTTCGGGTGGAATTTGGTACTATGTCATGTTGATTGAGGAATAGAATTGAAAAGAAATAATGAATGAATTGAAAAAAAAATCAATGAAAAAAAAGAAAAAAAAAAGAAAAAAGAAAGGAGATGGTTGAAAAGAAAGAAAAAAATGAAGTGAATCAAGAAAAGGAACATGTTTTTGCTATGAGAAAATAATTTATCTCTCTGATTTCGTAGTTGTTGGTATAAAGTCGGTTATGAAAAGTTGAAAATAAAATGGTGCTCGGTACTACTCATAATTCCCTTGATTGAAGATTGGTTAGGAATGGAATGAGTGAGTTGGGTACGGTTGGACTAGCTTGGCTTTTACCTCCACATACCCAAATCGTTTTGCCCCTTCTTACCCGATTACCCTCACTTTATCCGTATGTAAGTCCTCGGCATGTGTTTTGGTCCGATTAAATGTATATGTACGGTTGGTAGAGATTGATATCATGTTAGATTGCATGCATGTTCTCGTAAGTCGCAGTTAGGTGAGTGTTTTGTCTTTCCAATTTTACATAAACCCACAATATTGCCCTTGATGAGTGCTGAGTATAAACCGCGAGAAATCTCGACATAGATGGTTATGCAAGATTAAAAGTTTGGCATTTGAATATTAATTGGGTCTTGGTTTTTGGAATTCTTATACTCCATCCTTTGCTTTAGAATTTGTTTCTTTAGCTTTAGTGTCATTTGTTTGCAAGAGTTTAAGATTTGGGATGGTGCATGTTGACAAAGTTTGCTTTGAGCTATTTTTATGTTGTCCAATGTGAGTTTGCTTGGGGACAAGCAAAGGTTCGGTTTGGGGGATTTGATGAACGCAGTTCATATGCATATTTATTCTTACTTTATCCTCCATTTCTTACCGATTTCACAGGCCTTAAGAATAATTTAATATCCTTTTATCCGTAGTTTGTTATGCTGGGTATATGGTTTATGTTTTGGCAGGAAACATAGCAAAAGACGGAGTTAAGAGGTACAAATGAAGAAAACAAGAAAAACAAGGCAGCAAAGAGGACAACGAAGGCCGAACCGGTCGGTATGATACCGAACCGGTCGGTTTGAAGATGTACCGAGCGGTTCGATTTCGAACCGATCGGTTCGTTTCTGTACCGCTCGGTTTGTTTGTGAACCGAGCGGTTCGCGGCTCGTCCAAGTGACTTTCCTAAATTTTCTGAATAATTCGTACTCTACCTTAATTAGAATCCTGCGGGATTATTTTATTAAATTCTATTCTATTTCCTAATTAGATCTTTTGTAATAAGTATAAATACCCTTCTTAGGGCTAGGTTAAGGACATCTTTATTCATTCAAAAACTCTAGTTTAGTTTTATTATTAGCATCGGAACTTAGCAAGCTTGTAGCGGTACTTTTTAGCTTTCAATTATTATTCAATCTTTCAGTTCTTAATAATCGGTATTTTTCGTTTTTCCCTTATTTTCATATTGATTTTGATTATGCTTAATTCTTTTGTTGTTCCATCTTTCGTCATGAATAGCTAATTTATTCATCTAGGGTTGAAGGGGATCTATGTTAATTGAATTGGGGATGTTAGTTTAATTAATTACTTGATTGATCATTCATATGTTATTACCTTACTACTTGTCTTGTATTGTCGTTCGATTAGTTTGAGACGTTGAACTAGTTGAATGTCTAGGAACCCGAACCTAAGATCGAAAGCCTGGTAAGGGTAGACTTACAAGTAAGTGGGTAGGATAATCTGGTAAGTTGCGAGAGCCCGTCAGAATTTATCCTAAGGTTGACATAAGATCCGAAAGGCCGTGTCTTTGCCCTGAATAACTGTGATTGATTAATTGAATAATTAATTAACTTTACCCAATTTAATTACATAGTGAACCGTAAGACCCTAGATCCCTTTAATATTGATAGAACCTCTTACTTTACATTACTGCAATAGTTTAGAAAATCAATCACAAAACACCGGAATTAGAATAGTTTAGAGTCGATTATAAATAATTTGCAATATTCATCAATCTCTCTGTGGTTCGACCCTTGCTTGCCACTAGCTATTTGTTAGTCGTTAGTTAGGTTTACTTTGATTAAGGTGATACGACTTTAACCTTATCAAAAAATATTGCTAAAAACGATGTTTTGTATAAAAAACGAAGTTCGAGAAATAATAAAAAGACGAGAAAGGTGCACCGTGGCAGCTGACCGCGCGGCTCGCCCGGGCTGCCGGCGAGTCGCGTGTCGGTCTGTTTTTGGAGACGGTTTTCGAAAACTCGATGTTTTTATTAAATCGCGTATGAATATCGCATAATTCGTACTCGATTCAATATTTTCGATATTCGTTATATTTGATAGTTAACTACGAAATTAATATCAAGTTTTCCTAATAGTTTTAGAAAAGATATAAGTTTTAAGATTGTTTCGTAGAAGAATAAAATAAAAAGGAACGAAAAAGCTAAAAAACGTCTCGGATTTCAGGCCCGTGCGCGAGTCGCCTGGGCATGGCGCGACTCGCGTGCGGGTCTGTCCGGTTTTTATTTTTTGTTCGAAATCGCTAATTTTGATAAATCACGTACAAAATATGAATTAATTTGAACTCGATTTACGTTTTCGATACTCGTCGTACCCGATATGCGATTATGAAATCGATATCGAGTATTCGGAATGAATTAAAAAAAAGTTTTGTAAAAGAAGTTTGAACGAAAAAAAGATGTAACGATTTTTAATATCGTCGAGATCTTAATATAATTCTTTTTGGTACAATATTCGATTATAGAAAATCGATATCATATTTTTAAGAATGTTGTTATATGAAAATAGATTTTGATATTATCGATATTAGAAAAATAAAAAAACGAATGACCCGTAATAAAAGGACCGACGCGACCCGTAAATAAAAAAAAGACGCGTAGGAGGAGAAGAGAAGAAAAAGGAGAAATCGGGTTTTGGTACACCCTCAACCTACATGCTTTAGTTTACTCGGATCGGAGCTCGTCGGGACGTGGCTTGGGCACAAGAGCGTCGAGTAGATGTCGGTGAGTTAATGGTGATTCGGCTCGGGCGTGACGAAGGGTGTCGGGATTCGGACCGGTTTCCTTCGGGTTTGTAGTATCGGTTTCTCGATGTGTGTGTGTGTGTGATATTTTCTGATGATTGATGAATATTTTGATCGATAATGAATGTATATTGTAGATGCTAATTGATTGTATCGGAATAATTGATGTGTAAAAGTATGTGTGCAAGGGGCTATTTATAGGGAATTCCCGACCTTGGCTAGGAGAGTTTGAACTACCGCTAGAGATAGGAAATATAGGAAGCTGTAAGGCATGAGAATTCCGCTTTCTTGTCAAGGAAGAAAGGGAACACGGCTGGAATGTGCTGCCTGGCCGAGTATTTGCACTCGGTCGGGTGTCTGAATCGGTTTTCGGATAGGATTCCTACTTGAGATCGAATTCCATCCTTAAGCGGATTGTTTAATATTTTGTAAAGCTGATTTCCCGTAGGATTGGAGCTTGAATCAGCCGTGTGAGGTGTCACGGCTGACTCACGTGTCTCGGAAATAATTTTGACGGGTTTTGACTCGGTCGTAAAAAGACGGTTTTACCCCTGGTGTCGGAATCGACCCAAATTAGTCTTATTTGACTAGAAACGACCCACTGGGCCTGATTTTGAGGTTGCTTTGGTGAGATATGTACTCTATAATGAGCCTAAGCCAAATGCCAATGATTTTGAGCCCGTTTCTGAGTATTTAAAGCATGTTAGCGTCCGATCATCATCGGGTGTTTGTCGAAAACTGCTATAGACACCTGGCGGTCAAATGTGGGTGTCTACATAAGGTTACAAGAGTGAAGGAGAAGAAAAGAAGAGTCACGAACTGCAGCTGCTCCTTCCCGGTCGGGAAGGAATGATCCCGGTCGGGATGGTGGTGGTCCCGACCTGGATCATGCATAACACCAGGCTGTATTATGCATAACACCCGACAGTGTTATTGCTCTTCCCGGTCGGGAAGGGTTATGATCCCGACCGGGATGGCCCAACAGTAGCCGCTCATTCTTGCACTCCTTCCCGACCGGGAAGGCTACTCTTCCCGCCCGGGAAGGGTCTTGTAGGCCTCTAATATGATCATAAAGGTCCCTCCTTGCTTCTCATGGGTTTCTCATCGATTCTCGGAGCTCGGGATCGAGTCTAAGGGGCTCGGGAATGGGTCTCAAGGTCTCGAGATTGAATCTAAGGCACCGAGTGATCGTTCCTTCTCTTCGTTGGCTCCAAAAGTGTAGGAAACGAGTCGGAAACGTTCCAATTCTCCATGAATGGTCTTGGGAACCTAAAACAAACTAGAAGAAGCATGAGTAGCCCAGAAACCACTCCAAAGAGCGAATTCACAAGGGAAACCGGGACCAAACACAACAATTAGGCACTACAAACTACACTTATCAGAGCACGTCTCCAGAAAGACGTCAGCAGAAAAGAGGGGTGAGAGATCGAAGCCCTACGCCAGGAACGTGAGCAAGGTTTCCGAAGAAAAAGAGTGAAAGGACAATACAGGATTGCCACCCAAAGTAAGTGAGTATGGGTTCTCTACCAACCTTGCTGGGGTACTCAAAGTTTTGAAGAAGTTAGGACACAGAGTCAGGTGGCCCAGGAGACAGGAGTACGCCAATGACCGAAGGGGTGCCAGCAAGAGGTGCGAATTCCACGACGACATTGGACACAATACCGATGAGTGTGTCCAGCTCAGGAGGGAGGTTAAGTTCTAGTACGACCAGGGGAACAGTAACACCCCATTTACCCAAGAGCCTTATAAAGACATTCCCAAATAAATAAAGGTGTTACCATCTCGGTTTCCCGAGGTGGTAGCTCATTACAATACAACATGGAATGCCAAACCGACCATGTGATTTAAACATTACAACTCATTAACTATTGCAATTCTAGTTACACAGCGGAAGCTATACAATCTATATACGCATTAACCCGTGCTACGACCAGGATCATTATTGCGTTCACCCTAATCCCGTACAAGCATCCCCGCATCCAAGTACATCACGATATACATAGCCTGTATTATAGACTGCTCCCCATTTGATTGAAAATATCAATTGGATCATCACAGGCCCCCAATAAAATAGGGTAACAAAATAGATAGAGAAGACTGTTAGAACATGCTAACATTATAACACACATACATAATATAAAACATCCAGTCTCAACCGTCTCGGTACCATCATCGGTACCAATCAATAATATCATCTCAACATTCTGTACCATCACGGTACCATATCAACGTTCTCATCTCAACTCTTCTGGCAGGCCCTTTCATTCCGAGTGTGCACACCCCCCGCAGGTTCAATAACCCGCGAGGAGAAATCAGAGAGGGGACCGTGATCAAGGGCCCCGGCTAGGTCTAAAGCCAGCCTTACCAACTCCAATATATCAATATTCATCAATCATTCCCCCATCATTATTCAACATCTCATTCTCATTAGCACGATATCATATCGTACACATAACTCATACATGCATCATAATATTAACGTCTTCTAAGTAAGGAAAACCTTACCTAGTGAGCAAGTAACCACAACATCGGTAATTCAGAACACTGGCCATGAAAACTCTATGAAGTCCATCCGTTCCTAATAATATTGTATACTTAAATTAATATCGAACCTAAAATAGTTAAATTATAAAGTAAAATTGATATCGACCCAACTATATTATAAAATGAGACAGACCCGCTATATAATTCCTGTGAGTCGTGTCTGGACCGAACCCGACACCACAATACCGTGCCCCGACCTGTTTCTTAACACCATGCCTCGACCTAACACACCTTGACACAACCCATTACACGACGACACAAACCATTACCGATAAAACCCACAACCGGCACAAACCACAACAGTACACACACATGACACAACTACTACCACCCCACTCTACCAAAGGCAGCTCCGACACAACAATAACACCCACGACAGAAATAGAGACCCAACGACGATAATAACAACGCGACACGACCAACATCCGCACAACAAGTTACAACAACATAAGCACTACGTAACTACTTCCCTTAACAATAGCACAAGAACGGCAACCCGATCATAATAGTAGCGCACATTAACATTATCCTTACGACAATACCAGTCCATACTACCACAAGAACAACAATGACACAGCTACGGTAACACGACCCGACGACATTAACAAGAACAACAGCAACAACGCGACGACAAAACATGTACCATTAAAAAACACGACAAAATCAATGACTGGATGAAAATGAATACCATACAAACGAAACCAAGCCTTAGCAGACCCGGTTATGTCTTCGTCGGCCCTTATTCTGACACCAAACACGGAGACGGTGGTGCGTGATGGTTGTATGGCGACAAAAAAGACAGGGGAGAGCATTGCGGTGTTTATACGGAAGGAGATTGATTAGGTGCAGGCTGTTGTTGATGACTTGAGGTTAAAGATGAAGAAAGTGAATAGGTAGAGGAGGCGCGGCGAGAAGATGATTTGGGCTTCGTCGGTTATGCGTGAGTTACATACGTAACCTATCCCTCCTTCTTTATTATGATTATTATTATATTATATTACTATTATAATACTATTATATCTATTAAGGGTAGTTTAATAAGTTGGGCTCTGGTTACGGGTTAAACGTTATACGAGTATAAAGATGGTTTATCGAAATGGACTAAACTAAATGGGTTAACCAATTATATATGCTAATGGCCATCATGCGACCCGAATCATATAGGAAATATGACGGGTATTACAATCTACCCTCCATATAAGGAACTTCGTCCCGAAGTTCACAAATATTAGTCTCACTCTACTCTACACATCCAATATATTAGGACACTATCTTGACAATAACGAGTTCACTCCATCTCGATTTTATCATACAACATGTTATTCAAGTATCATAGGACACCACTGTAACTTTCAAACAAATGTACTTGTAAGCCCTAACCAAGGGTTATTAAGTCGGTAATATGCAGAATCAATTCAGGCGTTATCAACAATGTTCCTCAACTCATTTTTTTTATACATCTCACGACCTCCAAATATTTTGACATCATGATTAACACAACAAGTCGTTTATGTCTCAACTAGATTTCTCAACTTACTCACCCATCAACTGTAGCAAGGGATTTCTATCCCCGCATTCATCCACATTTCACAACATATACTCTTTTAGTAACATCTACAGTAAGCATCACTTAGATTGTCCTCATGATTTGATCACATAAATACCAACAGAATATTTGTATACTCGTTCTCATATGTCATACTTCACATAATTTAAGGTAAACAGACTGTTTACTAGTCCTGCACGATGTTTATCCAAGTTATACTTGTCATGACTCAATTCACATGTTAGCATGTCACACGTAATATTATTTTAACAATACATAATTGTGCGAGCTCTCACTCCGAGTCACTCTTACATGCATATATGAACACCACGATTATCACGCAAGTAAAACAGTTAGTTCCCACAAAAACGATATGCCCACACTCTGTTTTATTGCATGGACTTAGGAATGTGATGTTACTACCCTGTATCACAACCCGAACTGTTGACATCGAAACACATGTGGTGACACGACCAATTCACAGATATACGTTGGACACACTTACTATTCGTTATTCCAGATCCTTGCATCATCATTGTACCTATCATTCTTCTTTATTGAACCTTAATATTGTGACTCTCTTTCCACCCCGTTGGTATTATTACTCTTATTTATATTGTTAGACTCACTAATCATCATTACTACGACATTCTAACAAGTGATTTAAACGACACCACATACTCATGACATCTGATCTCTTCATCATTTATTTCTCACGACTCAGTTTTATCATTAAGACACGTACTACCAATCAATATTATGATGATAATGTGTTTACGCGATTGCATCTTTAACGGGTTCGGACTCACATGTATACATACTTGAGGGGAATCATTTAGGCAACTAATATAACCATCACGACAAAATAGTAAGACAAACGAACACTTTTAGATGACCACGTGAATAATTTCAAAACTCGAGACAAATGACAAGCGTGACATATATTTATGTAGACTCCGATAATTAATAAAGGAACAAAAAGAAAAAGACAAAAACAAAAGACAAAGTCAAGTAAATAGGCAAACAAAGTCTAAACTAGCACAGTCCCCGGCAACGGCGCCAAATTGAAGGGAAGGATTTTGCCGTCAATCCTACCAAGAAATAAAACCAACTAATCCTAACTAGGTAGCTAGGGCAAGTCAGGTCAATCCACGGAGACGGTAAGAGGTGTCTAGACTAAGGTCACCCAAATACAAGACTAGGTCAACAAAATAAACAATGCTAAAACTAAGAAGGGGGAGAAGACTATAACTAAGAGTAAACTAAGTGATAAGTGTAGTTTGTAGTGCCTATTTTCCTTGTGTTTGGTCCCGGTTTGTCTTATGAAATCGCTCTTTGGAGCGGTTTCGAGGCTACTTATGCTTCTTCTAGTTTGTTTTAGGTTCCTAAGATCAATCATGGAGATTTGGAACGATTCCGACTCGTTTCCTACGCATTTGGAGCCAACTAGGAGAATCGACAATCACTCGGTGGCTTAGACTCGATCCCGAGACCTTGGGACCCTTTCCCGAGCACCGAGAATCGATGAGAAGCCTAACAAGAATAAGAAGGGACCTATGGGATTATATTTGAAGCCTACAACACCCATCTCGGTTGGGAAGAACCCCATCTCGACCGGGAAGAGCAAAGAAGAACCCGGCTACTGGAGTGTGATCTCGGCCGAGACCACCTCCATCTCGGGCGAGACCACACCATCCCGGCCGAGATCACCTCCATCTCGGCCGGGATGGACCCAGAAATGGGCTGTTTCGCTTTTCTCGCTTCCCTTACTCTTGTAACCCTATATATACCCCCCTCTTGTATTGTTAGACTATCTTATGAAACCCTAGACTACTTTTAGGTTAGATTAGCTTAGAGTAGTGTAGATTAGCTTAATCTCTCTTTAATTACTCCTTAATATTAGTTTAATCTAGTTAAAATTACTCTTGTATTATTGGGAATCTTGAAGAATCTACCAATCTTGACAACATTGGTGGATGTTTGGGTATTCTTTTATGCAAGTGTTCATCTTTTCCATTCCTTTCTTGTTGGTATAATCTTTCTTCTCCTTTTACTCTTAATCTTTCATAGTTGTTCAAGTTTTCATCTTTGTTTATGTTTGTTGTTCATCCTTGTTCTTCATTATGAATGTTTCTTTTGTTCTTGTGATTGTTTCTCTTGTTATTGTTAGTTTTCCATTAGATATGTTTGAGTAGATTCTTGCTAGGGTTATTAGGGGAATTGGATGTGATTAGGGATGATTAGGGTGAGATGGGTGGTATTAGATGTTGTTTTTGTTGTTTCCCATTTACCTTGCACTCCACATGTTCGATGAAATGCTTGTGAGACTTGAGACGATCAATCCTTGTTTTTTTTTGTCTCTTATCTTGTATGTGTGTGTTTGGTTGGTTGGTTTGGTTCCCTCACTAGTAGCGAGAGCGTGGTGAGGATGAACCCTAGGCCGTTTAAGTAGCGAGAGCCCGATCGGAACCTAGGCTACGAAAGCATGCTAGTAACCCCGTTTCCTTATTTTTATCTCCTTGACATCCATGAACCCAACCTAACCCTAGTTTCTTCTTATTGATTTATTAGTTTCCTTTTGTCATTAGTTACTTGTTTAACCTTGTTAGTTCATGTTATAGACCATAGCTTAGTCTACATTAGCCTTGCCCTAGATTAGCTTGTCTCAAACCTAGTCCTAGACCGTAGCACACCTAGGTCCGACACCCCGTCCCTGTGGATCGACTCGACTTACCCTAGCTACCCAGTTAGGAATTGTTGGTTATTATTTGACCGGTAGGATAGACGACAAACACTACCGCCAAGCTATACCTGCATACACGAAAAAACCCTAGCGAAATAGTTGGCATGGCGATCTGATCGGCCTACATGACTTTGACGGCGGCTTCTGTGCACGGTGGCTATGGATTCTTCTCCGGAAAGTCTACATAACATCACGCATAGGAAAACTGTGACAAGTAATGATAAGAGGAAGGATGGTAATAAAGAAAAGATAGCACGTAAACCTACTATGGATGAAGCGAAGAAATATGGTAGTATGCAGAAATTAAATGGCATACCGGCATATGAATTTCAAGATGAAGATGATCTCATTGAGGAGGAAATTGAGGAGGTTTTAAGCGAAAATACTGATAAGGGCGACTTGTAGGATGATCAGGGAGATTGGTACAAGCGTCAAGGAAAGAAGATTGTTAAAGTCACGCAAGATGAGAACGTACAAGAGGATATTCTGCAACTGTCAGACGATGATGTTAAAGATGAACTTTCGTATTGGGAAACGGCAATTTATGGGTATGTCCTCGGGGCTAACCCGCCTTGGCCGGTTTTCGAGGGTTTCCTGAAGAGAATTTGGAAGCATCACAATATAGATAAGATATCTTTCTTACCTAATGGTGTGTTCATTGTTAGGTTTGAGAATGCTGAGATGCAAACGAATGTTCTTAATGCTGGGTACTATATGTTCGATAGTAAGCCAGTAATTGTTAAGAAGTGGAACCCGGATGTGAAACTGGAGAAGGATGATGTGAAAGTGGTTCCGACATGGATTCGCCTGCATAACCTACCACTCAAATTCTGGGGTCTCAGTCTGCAGAAAACTGCGGGTAGAGTAGGGAAAGTTTTAGCAGTAGATGAGGCTACAAAACAGAAGACTAAATTAGGATATGCTCGTATTTTGGTTGAAGTACATGTCAATGAGAATTTTCCTTAGGTGATTCAATTTAAAGATGAGAAACAAGTACTTATGCCAACTCCTATTGAATGGGAGTGGAAGCCAGTAAAGTGTACTCATTGCTCTCAAATGGGTCATGAGGCTAAGTTATGTAGAAGAAGGGCAACAGGTCAGACGAAGGCACCTTTTCAAAAGGTGCAGGTTTGGAGGCCTAAACCTAAAGAAGTTGGCCCTGTGCATAATGATAATAAAGAGGCAGACCTGGTACAGCAACCAGGTACTTCAGAGCCAACGGGAGACGTAATGCAGTTCAGTCCAGGTATACAAGTACATAGGACGAAGTCGGACAGTGGTGATCCTTCTATTATAAGATTAGGGTCTTCGTCATTCAAGGGGATCTTGACTAGTGAGGGTAATGAGAAAGGAGGGGACGTGTTGGTTTCCTTGAACCCATGATTTTTACTTTTTGGAATGTTAGAGGTATGAATAAGGAGCATAAGCAACGAACAATGAGTAACTTTATGCTCCATAATAAAGTAGATTTTTTTGGTTTGTTGGAAACTAAAATAAAGAATAGTAGTCAATCGAATGCGCTCCTGAATTTCCCTTTATGGAGTGTATCGACCAATAATCATACCCA
Source organism: Agrostemma githago (assembly GCA_958450325.1). Taxonomy (NCBI): domain Eukaryota; kingdom Viridiplantae; phylum Streptophyta; class Magnoliopsida; order Caryophyllales; family Caryophyllaceae; genus Agrostemma; species Agrostemma githago. The sequence goes on from OY288245.1 coordinate 29,360,729, forward strand.
CAAGGGTGGGCGTATTTGGGTGGGTTGGAACCACCAATCTGTGCAAGTTGATTTTCTTGAGTATAATCCTCAATTCATTCACTTGAAAGTGGTTCATCTCAGCTCTCAGCAGGCTGCTCATGTCACATTCGTGTATGCGTTTAATGGTATTCAAGAACGAGAGGAACTATAGGAAAGGCTGACTGATTTAGCTACAGCTATTGATGGTCCTTGGGTCTTTGTGGGTGATTTTAATTGCGTCCTAACAGCAGAGGAACGACTGGGAGGAGGTTTTAAAAGAGAAGAAGCTGATCCATTTCGGAATTGTTTGCTGGCCTGCGATTTAATTGACAGTCCCGCCGATGGTGCGTTTTACACCTGGAATAATAAACAGGCTACTGAGGATAGGGTCTATAGCCGCCTGGATCGTCTCCTTATCAATCAAGAGTGGAGTAGATGCTATCCGGACATGAAGGCTTCCTTCCTTCCTGAGGGTAAATTTGATCACTGTCCATGCTTAGTGAGGAAGTCAGGAATGCATTTAGCGAATAAAAAACCGTTTAGATTCTACAACATGTGGACTTCTGACCCGGAGTTTATGAATATTGTCAAGGATAATTGGGGTGCGAACTTTTATGGCACCAAGATGTACATTTTGGTGAACATGCTTAGGGCAATCAAATATCATCTCAAGAAATTGCCTTTTAACAAATTCTCTAGTGTGGAGAGGGATGCGGATGTTGCTAGAGTTAAGCTAAGACAGTCGCAGGAAGGATTAATTCATCAGCCGATGGATGATGCTCTTATTCGACAGGAGAGAGCTGCTCTTTCTGAGTACATAAAACTGGAACAGATTCAGTTGACTTTCCTAAGGCAGAAGGCGAAGGCACACTGGATGGCTGAAGGGGATGCTAATACTACTTACTTTCACAGTGTGTTACGAGTAAGGAGAGCTCATAATCAGGTTGCTCAGATTAAGGATACTATGGGTGTCATCCATACAGACCCAAAGGAGATTCAAGAGAGCTTCTTCAGCTTTTATACTAATCTACTAGGGTCCTCTGCTCCAACATCCAAAGTGAATCGTAGCATTGTTCGGAAAGGTATAGTCTGCAATACTGATCAACATCACATCCTTATGCAGCCGGTGACCCGAGAGGAAATTAAAGATATTTTCTTTTCTATTCCTAATGACAAGGCTCCTGGGCCGGAGAGTTTTTCGAGCAAGTTTTTCAAGGCCAGTTGGGAGATGATTGGCAACAAGGTAAGTGAGGCTGTGATGGAATTTTTCACTAACGGGAAACTCTTGAAGCAGCTTAACAATACGACTCTGACTCTCATTCCCAAGGTCACTAGACCTCAGTCTGTCCAACAATTCCGTCCCATCGCATGCTGTAACATGGTTTATAAATGCATATCGAAGCTACTGTGCAATAGATTGGCCCTAGTCCTCCCTCATATTATTTCCAAGACTAAGGGCAGATTTATTCAGGGTAGGAGCATTTTGGAGAACATTCCGATTTGTCAGGATCTTATCAAATTGTATGACAGAAAATCTGTTTCTCCTCGATGTATCTTCAAGGTAGACCTGCAGAAGGCATATGACAGCGTGGAGTGGAGTTTCCTGGACCAAATGTTACATGCTTTGGACTTCCCTCCTCGATTTAGTGCTCTGATCATGGAATGTGTCACGACAACCTCTTTCTCATTGAGCCTGAATGGTAATACCTTTGGTTTCTTTAGAGGAAAGAGAGGATTACGACAAGGGGATCCTCTTTCTCCTCTCCTCTTTACTATTTGTATGGAGTATCTCACCAGATTACTTGATCATACTACGAATAACCTGGACTTCAGATTTCACCTCCTTTGTGGTCCTATGAAACTGAGTAGCTTAATGTTCGCGGATGACCTGCTTTTATTCTGTAAAGGAGATATTAATTCTATTATGATACTCCTTAGAACTTATGCTACTTTCTCAGAGGCTTCGGGACTTAAAATGAGTCCTGGAAAGTCAAATGTATATTTCAATGGAGTCTCTGAACAGATAAAAGAAGATATTGTGGCTGTTTCGGGCTGTGTGGAGGGTCAGCTGCCTTTCAGGTATCTTGGAGTCCCTATTAAACCCACAAAACTGAATGCTAAGGATTGTAGACCTCTTATTGATAACATCTTGGATAGAATTAGAATGCTTGGTGCTAGAAAATTGTCCTACGTTTGGGCGTTTGGTCCTAATTCAAGCGGTCCTTAAGACTCTTCATAATTATTGGGCCTCGATCTTTATGATTCCTTCAAGAGTTATTAAGAACATTGAAGCTCTTTGTAAAAATTTTCTTTGGGATGGGAGCTCGGAATACAAAAGGACCCCCTTGGTCTCGTGGAAGAGGATTTGTAAACCTATTAAGGAGGGGGGCTTGGGCTTGAAAGATGATAGTATTTGGAACAAAGCTGCTGATAAGTGTCGTTTGTAGTGCCTATTTGTAGTGTTTTTGGTCCCATTTTCCTTGTGGAATCGCTCCTTGGGAGCGATTCATGGGTTTCTTATGCTTCCTTTAGTTCGTTTCAGGTTCTCGAGACCGAATTGGAAGAGTTGGAGCGATTCCGACTCGATACATACACATTTTGGAGCCAACGGAGTAGAGGAACGATGACTCGATGCCTTGGAATCGACCCCAAGACCTCGGGACCCAATTTCGAGCCTCCGAGACCCGATCCCGAGTCCCGAGAATCGACGGGGAGCCCATGAGAAGCAAGGAGGGACCAAAGAGCTCTTAAGGGAGGCCTACAAAGACCCATCCCGTTCGGGATGGCCTCATCCCGTTCGGGATGAAGGGAGCATGAAGTGCGGCTACTGTGAGCCCATCCCGATCGGGAAGATGGCGTCCCGACCGGGACCGACCTCGTCCCGACGGGGACCATCCTGTCTCGGCCGGGACGGGCGTGCTGCTGCCGTGCTTTGCTTTCTTTCTTCTCCTTTCATTCTTAAACCCTATATATACCCTTCCCTTGTTATGTAAAGCTTATGCACTTCATTAGACACTAAACCCTAGACTACTTTAGGTTAGATTAGATTAGATTAGTGTAGATTAGTCGGTAATTAGTAGTTAATCTTAGTTTAATCTTGTATTATTGGATCTCTTGAAGAATCCATCCAAGCTTGACAACCTTGGTGGAATTATTTGGGTTTTCTTTTATACAAGTGTTCTCCTTTTCATCCATTGTAGTTGGTATAATCTTTCCTTCCTCTTTTCCTTTAATCTTTTATGTTTAATCATCCAAGTTCTCATCTTTGATTATAGTTCATCATTTTCACTAGTTTGTTTATGTTTGTTTTGTTTCTTATGTTGATTCCTCTTGTTAGTGTTAGTTGTAGTTTGATTATGTTAGATTAGTGTTCTTGCTAGGGTTAGTAAGGTGATTAGGGTGTTGATTGGGTGATTAAGGGATTGTTGGAGTTGTTGGTGGAAGATTTGGGTTTCCTCTTGTTTGGTGCACATCACATGTTTGATGAAATGCTTGATTGACTAGTAGTTGCAAATACTTAATTTTCTTGCCTTTCTCTTGTGGGTGTTAGTTTGTTTGTGGGTTCGGTTCCCTCACTAAGTTGCGAGAGCCCGGTGAGGACGACCCCTAGGTCGGTCTAAGTAGCGAGAGCACGGATTTGACCTAGGCCACTATAGCATGTTAGAACCCCGTTTGTCATGTGTGTCACCGAGATGGGTTATAGGATGAACCTCTAGGAGGGTCTAAGTTGCGAGAGCCCGGACCAACCTAGATTATCCTACTACCTCCTTCACTCTAGTTCTCCCTTGACCATTCCGTTACCCCTTTGACCCCGACCTAATCCTAGCTCGTTTTCCTTAGTTGTTCTCCTTAGTCTTAGTCTAGCCTTCTCCCCTCCTTTCATTCTATAGTTTAGCTTAGCTTGTTGACTTAGTCTAGTATTTGGGCCGACCTAGTCTAGGCTATACATTACCGTCCCCGTGGATTCGACCCGACTTACCCTATCTACCCTAGTTAGGTTAGCCGGTTATATTATTGACGGTTGGGATTCCACGACAAATCCCTCCCATCAGCTGCGTTGGGGAAAATGGTGTGGTGGATTTATAGTAAGGCTGACTCCTTGTGGGTGAAGTGGGTTCATCAAATTTATTTGAAAGGGGCAGATTGGCTTGCATATGAACCTCCTGTGGACTGCACTTGGACGTGGAAGAAAGTATGTAAAACAAAACCTTACTCAGAGAACGATTTTAATAATCGTGTGATAAAAATATGATTTAACGACTTGTGAGGCGATTGGGAGATGAACAGATAATAAGAAATGGGGAGATGAACAGATAAGGGCGATTGTGAGGCGACTTGGAGGCGATTCCAATGGCGCGGAACTCTGCTTCTAAGACACGATCAAAGAAACCAAAGCAACGATCTCAGGAAAAAACAACAAAAAACAAAGACGAGAATGGATTGAAGACACCAACTGGTCCGCAATCTGAGGACCCTAAACAACGTACGAAACCCATGCACGAAATCAATGCAATACCGGGCTTAAACTTTGAGGAAGATGAAGGGGAAATTAATATTCCCTGGATTACACAACGAAGTAAAAATAAAGGGAACACCGAACTAAATATTGAGGAGAACAAGAATACGAAGGATGATGATGAAGTTATGATGCAATTCTCGAAAGAAGATACTCAGGATGAAGTTCATTCAGTACTGGGAACAGGCGGTCATATGCTTTGTTCTTGGTGCCAATCCTCCATGGGAGGTTTTGGAGGGCTTCGTTCGTCGAATATGGAAGCAACATGGTGTGGAAAAAGTATCGTTTCTTCCTAATGGAGTATTTCTCGTTAGGTTCAAAGAAATGGCGGGTAAAGATGCAGTAATCCTGGCGGGCTACCATTTGTTTGATAGCAAACCACTAATTGTCAAACCCTGGACTGCGGATACTGACTTAACCAAAGAGGAAGTTAAACTTGTTCCTGCGTGGGTAAGGCTGCACTCTCTACCTTTACGTTTCTGGGGCAAATGTCTCCCTACCATTGCCAATATGACTGGCAAATTTATAAAAGCAGATCAGGCAACGGTGGAAAAGACGAGATTGGGATTTGCGCGAGTGTTAGTGGAATTGAAAATCGGGCAAAAATGCCCCGACCAGGTTAAATTCCTTGATGAGGAGGGTGAGAAAATCGTTCTTAAAGTTGAATATGAATGGAAACCAAGCATATGCACCAAATGTAAAGGAGTTGGACATGAGACTGCAGTATGCAGGAAGAATGCAACTAAAAATGGTCCTCACCCAGTGAGGAAAGTATGGAAACCAATTGTGCAAACAAAGGCTAGAAAGGAGACTGAAAACCAACCAGTAATTCTGACTAGAATTGAGCCGGGCAGCCCTCGAAGAACATTCAAACAGGCGGTGGCAGGTGAAAGTAGCAATCAAAATGCTACAGATAATGGTAACATACCTCCTATACACTCCCCTCATGATTAAGATAGGATTTTGGAATATTAGAGGGATGAATAATGTTAATAAACAAAGGGAAATAAAAGACTTCTTGAATAAACAGAAAGTGGATTTGTTTGGTCTTCTTGAAACTAAAATAAGCAACTCCAATTCAACTAATATTTCGTCCAATTTATTAGAAGATTGGAGTGTCACTACTAATAGTAACTATCATAAAGGAGGGAGAGTATGGCTTCTTTGGAAGCCTCATGTCTTTGATGTTACTAGTTTGATTTGGGATGCTCAGTTTATCCATGCTTATGTGGTCGACAAGGCTTCTCAGAATTCTTTCCATATCACGATGATCTACGCCTTCAATGAAGGTGTGGATAGGAAAAGTCTATGGAGGAACTTGCAGACTATAGCTCATAATATGAATGGCCCATGGAGTATTGCAGGAGATTTTAACACAGTGATTGATAAAGAAGAACGTCTAGGAGGACAGACTAAAGACGAAGACATGGAGGATTTTATAGATTGTCTTGAGGCTTGTGATCTCGTTGATATTGCTGCAACAGGGAATTTCTATACTTGAACTAACAAACAAGCGCCAGGAAAGCGAAAGTACAGTAGACTGGACAGATTTATGATCAATAGACAATGGTCTCTATGTTTCCCGAATCTGATTGCTCATTTCCTTCATGAAGGGACGTTTGATCTTTCTCCGTGTGTCGTCAGCGATCCTCAAGAGGAGAATAGAGGAAGTAGACCCTTTAAATACTTTAATATGTGGGCGAAGCATGAGAATTTTCATGCGAAGGTTCGGAAACAGTAGGATTATGTGATAGATGGTGTACCCATGTTCCAAATGGTCAAGAAATAAAAGCATTAAAGGGCATCCTGAAGGGTCTGAATAAGGAGTGCTTCTTCAACATTGAACAGCAGCATGATGACGCTGTTAAGGAATTAAATCAATTGTAGGAGAATCTGGTTAACAATCCGACTGATGATACTCTCATCTCCGAAGAGGTCCAGAAACTGGATCAAGTCAGGAATCTGCAGCAATCTCGGGAGAGCTTTCTTAAACAGAAGACTAAAGCAGCCTGGATTAAGGGAGGTGACTCCAATACAGCTTACTTTCATGCTTGTCTCAGACAAAGACAGAATAAAAATCGAATTGCTCAAATCCAAAGCCTCACGGGTCAAGATTGTAATACTTCGGACCAAATCCAGAATGCTTTCTTAGAGTACTATCAGCGGTTGCTTGGGTCTTCCAAGAAGACTCAACCCTTAAGAAATTGCATTATTAATACAGGAAGCAAATGCACCGCTGCTCAATGGGATATTTTGCTCTCGCCTGTGACAGACGATGAGATTAAAAATATTGTCTTCTCTATTCCTGAAGACAAGGCTCCTGGACCGGATGGATATACAAGCGGATTCTTTCAGGCAGCCTGGGATATTCTGGGCAATGACGTTTGTTGTGCTGTAAAGGACTTCTTTCGTACGGGCAGACTATTACAACAGATCAATGCTACGACTATTTCCCTTATCCCCAAAATTGAAAGACCTTCATCTGTTACTCAATTCCGTCCTATAGCGTGCTGTAATACCATATACAAGATCATATCTAAAGCATTATGCAGCAGATTAGCTTCAGTTCTCCCGGATTTAGTTGAAAAAACGCAAGGAGGATTCATCAAAGGACGCTCAATTGTTGAAAACATTCTCATTTGTCAAGACCTGGTGAAAATGTATGAGAGGAAATCGACTTCTGCACGATGTATGTTCAAAATTGACCTCCAAAAAGCTTATGACTCGGTGGAATGGAACTTCATACATCAAATGCTTTACGCCTTAGAATTTCCCCCTAATTTCATTGAGATGATTATGAGTTGTGTTACTTCCACCTCCTTCACCCTTTCCCTAAATGGTGCAAATTTTGGTTACTTCAAAGGGAGGAGAGGATTAAGACAAGGAGATCCTATTTCTCCTCTACTCTTTACTTTATGTATGGAGTATCTCTCGAGGACGCTCAAGTATGCTACTGAGAAGTATGAGTTCAACTATCATCCTATGTGCAAAGATCTAAGGCTAACACATCTCATGTGTGCTGACGACCTCCTAATGTTTTGCAAAGGAGATACCAAATCGATTATCCTGCTTATTAAAGCCTTTACTACGTTCTCAGAATCCACGGGTTTGGAGAAAAATTCTGGTAAATCGGAGGTTTACTTTAATGGCATGACAGCCGACCTGCAACATGATATCCTAAATATTACGGGTTTTACTATGGGTTCCATGCCTTTCAGGTATTTAGGAGTCCCTATAAAGCCTGGAAAGCTGGCCAAAGAGGATTGCATTAAGCTTACGGAAAAAATTGTTGCCCGTATAAGAGGAATTGGAGCCCGTAAACTGACATATGCGGGTAGAATTACTTTGATTAATTCTGTCCTCAACACCTTACACTCCTATTGGGCTTCCATTTTTACTCTTCCTACTAGCGTCACGAAGAGGATTGAAGCTATATGTCGTAACTACCTGTGGGCTGGGCAGGCAGAGTATCAAAGAGTCCCATTAATTGCTTGGGAAAAAATCACTATGGCGAAAAATGAAGGAGGTTTGGGAATTAAGATTGTGGGAGTTTGGAATGATGCTGCTATTGGAAAACTAGTAGATTGGATTTATACACAGCCTGACAAACTCTGGATTAGATGGATAATCAAGTTTACTTAAAGGGTCAAAATTGGGATGATTACGTACCCAAAACAGGTGATAATTGGGTTTGGAAGAACATATGCAAAATTAAGGAAAAGATGAAGAATGGTTACATTCAAGGGCGATGGTCAGGAAATCAATCTCGATATTCCATTCGGGATGGATACAAGTACCTTAATCAGCATGGTAGTCTTAAATATTGGGCTCCCATCATTTGGAACTCTTTGAACATTCCCAAACACTCTATAATAGCGTGGATGGAAATGATGAATGGTATGAATACCAAGGAGAAACTGGTGAAAATTGGGTGTGTCTCGGATGACCTGTGCTGTTTATGCAATGCTGCAGGTGAAACAATAGCACACTTGTTCTTCGACTGTCCGTATAGCAGAAAGTTCTTAAAAGGCGTGGAAAATTGGTATGGACCTGTTACTGATGCTGTAACTTTGAGTACACAGCAGCGAACTGATAAATGGACTAGGAATGCTATGGTCCTTACTGCTTGTTACTATTACATTTGGTATCAAAGGAATAAGGCGAGGGTTGAATTCACTTTGAGCAGGCCTGAGCGCATAGCAGATCAACTCAGAACTGAGATTACTGTGTATGGACATATGAATGAGAAGAAACAATGCAGTTGACGTGGAGAACATGATACTATTTTGCAATTGGTTTCAAGGAATTTGTTGATGCTTGTTATTAGCGTGTCTTGGATGCTGATTTTCTGAATCGGGCATGTTTATGTAACTCCTTGTATGGATTGAAATCCGTTTCTTGTGAATATATATACATAGCCTCACATTTTACCAAAAAAAAAACCTTACTCAGAGGTGCGTATACTGCTAATGAATGGCAGAACAGTGAAGGTAAAAAATATTCCATACGGAAAGGCTATGATTGGATTAGATAGCAAGGAGACGATGTAAATTGGTGGCACTTGGTGTGGAATAATTGGACGACTCCTAAGCATCGCTTGATTAGCTGGCTGTATCAGCACAATGCATTAAATGTCAAGGAAAAACTGCATAAATTGCAGATTACTGCGGACAGTAGCTGCTGTCTGTGCGCGAGCTACACCGAAACGCGAGAGCATTTGTTCTGTGATTGTGAGTACAACAGACGGATTATTACCCTGATGAACGCCTGGCTGAGTATGAATATCCCGTATACAGGTTTGCAGGACTAGAGATTGAAGAGGAGAGGCTCAAAACTGAGGCGGCAGATGCTGAATGCTGTCGTCAATGCAGTTATCTACAGCATTTGGAGCAAAAGAAACATGGCGAGATTGGAGTTTAGCATCCACAGGCCCGAGATTGTATTTGCCCGAATTAAGCATGACATGAAGAGGAAAATTCAGGAGATTAATTGTAGTGGCTTATCTACTAAAGATAGGACTTGGATCGAGAAAATTGCAATGTAATGACTGACCTCTTAGGTCATTAACGCTGTAAACTTATTCATTTATTCAATTTTTACCATTCACCAAAAAAAAAAAACTACCGCCAAATTGGCGCCGTTGCCGGGGACGACGTAGTTTAGACTTTTGTGTGCTTAGTTTTAGACTTTGTTCTTGATTTTTGTGTATCTCCGTTTTTCTTCTTGTGTGCCTAATTCTCTCTTCCTAGTGCCTCAAAAGCACTAGGCTTCTAACGTTTGCTCAAGTGCTTCTAGTTATTCCAATCTATCAAGGCAACGTTATGGAAATGGCACGTCCTAGCTTCCATCAATCGTCATGGGACAATCATGGGGCAAGTTACCAAGACCCACAATTTTACAAACCACATCAATCTCATCTACAATCTTATGAACCTCCTCCATATGGTTATCATGAAAGTTGTCAAGGATCATTCCAAGATCCTAACAACTACCAAATACCCTCACACAACCCACAACCAAAAATCCCCAACTTTGAGCTTTGTCAAATGATGATTCAAATGCAAAAGAGTCAACAAGAGATGATGGTTCAATTGCAAAGGAATCAACAAGAGATGATGGTTCAATTGCAAAGGAATCAACAAGAGATGTTGGTTCACATGAAAAGAGACAAAGAGGAGTTCAAGGCCCAAAAAGAGGTGCAAGATGCTCAAATCAATGCACTCATGGCTCGTATCACGATGTTGGCCACTCGAGCTCCACAACTTGTTGAGGAAGGTTCATTTGGACAAGAAGGTCGGGTGTCTCCACAAGAAAATCAACCCGATCATAAAGCTACGAATGAAGAAGAGAGGGTCAATCAAGAGATCATTGTTGAGTTTTACTTGGATGGTGAAGATATTGGAAGAATAGAGGAAGTTGAAGCTTCAAGTGTCAACAATGAGGAGGGAATTGAACATGATTCTTAAGGTAACTCTTGGGGAGCCAATGTATTGGCTATTAAATTGGATTTGTATGATTTTCTTCGTGATGAACCGGATCTTGACAATCCAAAGCCAAGTGAAGGCATACCTCCTATAGGCCATATTGACAAGGTGAGTGAAAAGGAACGTAATACTTGGGAGAAAGAGGTAGATGCCTTAGAAATCGCCTTGAATGGGAAATTGGAGGAGCCTAAAGCCTCCAATGAAGAAAACTTGATGCCTTCACCTCCTCTATTGCACTTGATTTCGAGTCCCTTGTCTTGTGAGACGGTTGATGAAGAGGATCCTTGTCGGGCGGTGGAAAAGAGTTCCACTCTCGACCCTGTAGAAGAAGCAACCCCCTTAGGGTGTGATCTTCCAAATCACAACGCCAAGCATGACTTTAGACCACAATACCTACTGGATGGTCATAAGAGTCGTTGCTATCATGGTTCGGAAGACCCGGAAGATCACAAGAACCCCGAGCGTAATGGATTAGATGATTGCTTCTCGACTCCGACTTGGAAACTCTTGTTGATGGCTAGGATAGGCCACATGAGCGTTAATGAAGATGTTGCTAGGGCATTTGACTTACTCCTTCGAGCTCTTGATGTCTATGGAGGCGTAGATGGTGAAGTGTAAATATCTTTTTCCTTTTCTTTTGAGCTTGTGTATTTATATATGTTTGTTTGGATAGTTTGGTTTCTAGGATTTGTTAGTTTTTGGTGAATTCTTGTAATTTGGAATTTTCTTGAGTGATGTGAGGGAGGGAATTTGATGGTGTTTATTGAGTTCATTTGATAGGTTATAGTGAAGATAAAGTCTTGAGAGAGTAGTTGATGATAGAAGCTTGGATTTAGGCATGAGAGTCGGTTTTTGAAGGTTTTGACAAGCTTTTGGGGACGAGATTCTAGGTCTCGTTGTATTGGTGGCCTTGTGGGTGAAGCTATCAACAATATGAAGGCTTAGAAGACTCTTCCCAACCGGGAAGGAAGCATCCCGACCGGGAAGGATGATCCATCCCGACCGGTATCAAGTCCGTCCCGGCCGGGAAGGAACCGTCCCGACCGGGAAGAAGTCCATCCCGACCGGGATGGTGCCCTGCTCCTCCTTTTGCCTCTTCTTCGACATTTGAGCCCACCCAACCACATTGTACCCCCTCCCAACCTCCCTACCTACCCTTGCAACTATCTATGACCCATATACTTCATATATACACCTTCACCTCATCTTCTCTTCACTACACACCGAGTTTCACATCAAATCCTACCCTCATTATACCATTTCGAGCCTAGTACTTCAACCATGCGACCATATTCAGAATGAAGAGGAATAACAACGATGAAGACAAGTAATGTGTCGATATCGAACATTGAGACGATGGAGTGAGTGAGTTGCTAACCGATTGGTACGACAACTATCCTTTCTTTTCCGTCTTTTATTGCTTGTCTCCCTTTGTTTGTTCCCTTCCACTTTTTTGTGTCATGGTGGCCCTCGGGGCCTTGGTGGTAATTGCTCCCGATTCTCGATGACGTGACTACATCGAGAGTCCTTTAAAAAATCCAAATTTGCAAGTCATTTCACTCTTTCCTTTGTTTTATTTCTTCTTTTGGTAGAATTTAGTCGGATTCAGGCGGAATCCGGGTTAGGTGACTTGATTACACCTATCCCTCCCCTCCCATTTCCTTTTATTTTCTTCTTTTTATTTCTTCCCCCATCCATATCTTTTTCTCGTCTCGGCCCATGGTGACTTGACTACACCCCTGCCGGACACATTCCCACTTCTTCACCTTTATTTTCGATTTTTAGCTTTATTTTTCGATTTTTGTTTTCTTTTTAGTGTCTCCGCGCGCACACTACCGATCGAGCATGAGGACATTGCTCGGTTTAAGTGTGAGGGAGCGATATCCTAGCCTAGTTATTTTTATTTTCGTAGTTTTTTCGAAAATCTTAAAAAACCCTAAAAATTTGAAAAATTTCACAAAAATGAAAAAGATTTTCTTTTTGTGTCTTTTTCTTTTGTGTCCTTGTGACGTATATTTGTTGTGTTGTGTGTTTTGCCTCCTCATTTCCTTGTAGGTTCCGCGATCGTCGTCAAGTTTCGAAAAGCAAGACATCCAGTAATATCCCTTCATTTCTTTCTCCTTTTTCCTTTTGTGGAGTTTGGAGGATGTTTTATGATGGTGTTTGCTCGATTGGAGCTTTTTGGAGTTTTTTTGTTGATGTGGTGGCTTGCTTGGAAGTTTCGGGGTGGTGATTGTTTATTTTGTGTGTTTGTTTTCTTGGCTCTTGTTTTATTTGGTTTTGTTATGTTTGTCTCATTTTCTCTCGTTTTTGTTGTGTCTTTGTTTTGTCTTGTTTAGTTGTGTCTAGTGTGTCAAAAGGTTTTCGAAAACCCGGTTTTGAGGCTAGTGTGCAAGTGTTTACTTTCCCTTTCTAATAATATGAGTCGATTCTTGGACTTTAGTCTAGTAGAATGACCCTAAATCAATAGTTTCGTTGGTCCTTTACCTTGAGTCCACCTAGTCTACTAGGGATTTACTACGGGATTTACATTTTGACCACTATGATCACCCACGGTGTGAAAAGGCCTTGGTTGCCGAGTCCCGTTCCTTAGGTGACCGTGGTCGAAATTGTTTGATTAGTCCAAGTTTTCCACCTTTTTGTGGGTTTGAAGGGAAATCGCGACCCCCGACTTACCCATTTCCCTACCTCCTACACATCTCCACAAATATGTTGCAAATTGTTGAAATTCTCACTTGGTTGCAAAAAATGCCTACAAAACAAAATCATCCAAAAGGCAAGCCAAGTCAAAAGAAAGAAAAAGAGAAAAAGAAAGAAAGAAAAGAAAGAAAATAATGAAGAAAAAGAAAAGGCACGACAAGTCAAAAACAAAATACAAAAGAAGAAAAAGAAGTGGCATAGCAACTCAAAAGCCAAATGAAAAAGAAAAAAGCCAAAAGAAAACCGTCTCACAAAAAGAATCCTCACCCCTCAAAAATAAGCCTTTCTCCGACTATTACCGCGAAGAGCCTACCAAAGGACCGAGTCCCTAGGAAGGATGATAGCGGTAAAGGTCGGTCTTCCCTCATTTTGCAATCATATCCACCTTTTTACTTGGACTAGTTGGGCAATTTTGAGCATGGGACGACCCTCTTGGCTTATCGCTAAAGGGGGCGGGGTCTCACTTACCTACAGTGTCGACCAACACCAGGGTTCATCCTTTTTCCATCCCGCCGATCGTCCCGTAGTACGTTCTTAGAAGGTTAGGAGGAACCTAGGTAAGTTACCAACGTTTTGATTGCTTTGTTGTCATACTATTAGGGTTTAGTTCATATCGGCTTGTATTATTAGTTCGGGAACGTTGTCACTTGCCTTGAGTCCTTAACCGGTGTTTCTTCACCGCTTGTTTGAGGGAAGCGGTATTTGTTTCTTTTTGGGTGCAACCGATTGTTTATTTGTTTGTATATTTGTTTGTTTGTGTGTTTTTGTGTCCGGTTGCATCCACAGATTTTTCGCAAGACCCCACTTGCCTTGCGAAGAGCACTTATCCTCTAAGTGTTCTCGCGTGAGTTGAAAGGGCGTAGGGTGCGCTAATACCCGCTCGGCTAGTTTAGTAGTTAGTTTGTGCTTATTCGAGGGCGAGTAAGGGTTAAGTGTGGGGGAGTTGATAAGTGTGGTTTGTAGTGCTATTTTCCTTGTGTTAGGTCCCGGTTTCTCTTATGAAATCGCTCTTTGGAGCGGTTTCGAGGCTACTTATGCTTCTTCTAGTTTGTTTTAGGTTCCTAAGATCAATCATGGAGATTTGGAATGATTCCGACTCGTTTCCTACGCATTTGAAGCCAACTAGGAGAAGCGACGATCACTCGGTGGCTTAGACTCGATCCCGAGACCTTGGGACCCAATCCCGAGCCCCTTGGGACCCATTCCCGAGCACCGAGTATCAATGAGAAGCCTAACAAGAGCAAGGAGGGACCTATGGGATCATATTTGAAGCCTACACGACCCATCTCGGTCGGGAAGGACCCCATCTCGACCGGGATGAAGAGCAACGAAGAACCCGGCTACTGGAGTGTGATCTCGGCCGAGACCACCTCCATCTCGGGCGAGACCACACCATCCCGGCCGAGACCACCTCCATCTCGGCCGGGATGGACCCAGAAATGGGCTGTTTCGCTTTTCTCGCTTCCCTTACTCTTGTAACCCTATATATACCCCCCTCTTGTATTGTTAGACTATCTTATGAAACCCTAGACTACTTTTCGGTTAGATTAGCTTAGATTAGTGTAGATTAGCTTAATCTCTCTTTAATTACTCCTTAATCTTAGTTTAATCTAGTTAGATTACTCTTGTATTATTGGGAATCTTGAAGAATCTACCAATCTTGACAACATTGGTGGATGTTTGGGTATTCTTTTATGCAAGTGTTCATCTTTTCCATTCCTTTATTGTTGGTATAATCTTTCTTCTCCTTTTACTCTTAATCTTTCATAGTTGTTCAAGTTTTCATCTTTGTTTATGTTTGTTGTTCATCCTTGTTCTTCATTATGAATGTTTCTTTTGTTCTTGTGGTTATTTCTCTTGTTATTGTTAGTTTTTCCATTAGATATATTTGAGTAGATTCTTGCTAGGGTTATTAGGGGAATTGGATGTGATTAGGGATGATTAGGGTGAGATGGGTGGTATTAGATGTTGTTTTTGTTGTTTCCCATTTACCTTGCACTCCACATGTTCGATGAAATGCTTGTGAGACTTGAGACGATCAATCCTTGTTTTTCTTACCTCTTCTCTTGTATGTATGTGTTTGGTTGGTTGGTTTGGTTCCCTCACTAGTAGCGAGAGCGTGGTGAGGATGACCCCTAAGCCGTTTAAGTAGCGAGAGCCCGATCGGAACCTAGGCTACGAAAGCATGCTAGTAACCCCGTTATCTCCTTGACATCCATGAACCCGACCTAACCCTAGTTTCTTCTTATTGATTTATTAGTTTCCTTTTGTCATTAGTTACTTGTTTAGCCTTGTTAGTTCATGTTATAGACCTTAGCTTAGTCTACATTAGCCTTCCCCTAGATTAGCTTGTCTCGAACCTAGTCCTAGACCGTAGCACACCTAGGTCCGACACCCCGTCCCTGTGGATCGACTCGACTTACCCTAGCTACCTAGTTAGGAATAGTTGGTTATTATTTGACCAGTAGGATAGACGACAAACACTACCGCCACTAAGCATAACAACTAAAGCTAATTAATTCAACTAACTAGAGGGACAATGACTAAGAAGATGGAGAAATCAAAAAAGGAAAGAGTGGGGTTAGGTCGGGTTCATAAGTGTAGTAGGATAGTTGGGTAATCGAGGGTGTAGGTTTCACCTAGTCACTATGGTTGGTCCGCGCTCTCGCGTCAAAGAGAAACCCAAATACTCATGCAAGATGCTACTCAATACAAAAGGATTCAACCACAAATCAACCAAACAATGAGAAGAATGAAACAAGCAAGAGGAGCATTGGCCACTACTACTCTAACAAGCAATTCATCAAACACATGGTATGCTCAACAAGTCACTAGTGACAAAGAATCCACCTTTACCCACAAATCAACCCTAATCACCCATAATCAATACATAATCCCCTTACTAACCCCACAAGAATCTACTCAATCATATCTAAACCAAAACTAACCCAAACAAGAGAAACTAACTCAAGAGCAAGAACATTCATAATGAAGAACAATAAGGATGAACAATACAATAAACAAAAGATAAAGAATTAAACTATAATAACTATAAAAGATTAAGAGAAGGGAGAAAAGAGATTATACCAAACAAGAGAAGAAAAGATGAACACTTGCATAGAAGAAAACCCAAACATCCACCAATGTTGTCAAGATTGGTAGAGATCTTCAAGAATTCCAATAATATAAGGATTAAACTAAGATTAAGGAAAGATTAAACTAAGATTAAGCTAATCTACACTAATCTAAGCTAAAGTAGTCTAAAGTATGTCTAGGGTTTCATAAGATAGTCTAACAACACAAGAGGGGGGTATATATAGGGTTCCACAAGTGAAGGAAGGCGGAAAAGCAAACACGGGCTGAACTGGGTCCATCCCGGTTGGGATGGAGGTGATCCCGGTCGGGATGAGGGTGGTCCCGGTTGGGATGGTGCTCATCCCGGTCGGGATGGCCCTCCAGAGGCGCTGCTTTGCTTGCTCTTCAGCCCGGTCGTGATGGCCACTCATCCCGACCGGGATGGGTCTTGTAGGCCTCCAATATGATCTCATAGGTCCCTACTTGGTCTTCATAGGCTTCTCATCGATTCTCGGTGCTCGCGATCGAGTCTAAAGGGCTCGGGAATGGGTCCCAAGGACTCGGGATCGAGTCTAAGCTACCGAGTGATCGTCGCTTCTCTTCGTTGGCTCCAAATGTGTTGGAAACGAGTCGAAATCGTTCCATTTCTCCAAGATTGGCCTTAGGAACCTAAAACAAGCTAGAAGAAGCGTAAGTAGCCTCGAAACCGCTCCAAAGAGCGATTTCACAAAAGAAACCGGGACCAAACACAAGGAATAAGCACTACAAAACACACTTATCAGTAGCTCATTACAATACAACATGGAATGCCAAACCGACCATGTGATTTAAACATTACAACTCATTAACTATTGCAACTCAAGTTACACAGCGGAAGCTATACAATCTATATAAACAGGAATACCTACGCATTAACCCGTGCTACGACCAGGATCATTATCGCGTTCACCCTAATCCCGTACAAGCATCCCCGCATCCAAGCACATCACGATATACATAGCCTGTATTATAGACTGCTCCCCATTTGATTGAAAATATCAATTGGATCATCACAGGCCCCCAATAAAATAGGGTGACAAAATAGACAGAGAAGATGGTTAGAACATGCTAACATTATAACACACATACATAATATAAAACATCCAGTCTCAACCGTCTTGGTACCATCATCGGTACCAATCAATAATATCATCTCCACATTCTCGGTACCATTCAATAATCTCATCTCAACATTCAGTACCATCACGGTACCATATCAACGTTATCATCTCAACTCTTCTGGCATGCCCTTTCATTCCGAGTGTGCACACCTCCCGCAGGTTCAATAACCCGCGAGGAGAAATCAGGGAGGGGACCGTGATCAAGGGCCCCAGCTAGAGGTATAAAGCTAGCCTCACCAACTCCAATATATCAGTATTCATCAATCATTCCCCCATCATTATTCAACATCTCTTTCTCATTAGCACGATATCATATCGTACTCATAACTCATAGATGCATCATAATATGAACGTGTATTCTAAGTAAGGAAAACCTTACCTAGTGAGCAAGTGACCACAACATCGGTAATTCAGAACACTGGCCATGAAAACTCTACGAAGTCTATCCGTTCCTAATAATATTGTATACTTGAATTAATATCGAACCTAACATAGTTAAATTATAAAGTAAAATCGATACCGACCCAACTGTATTATAAAATGAGACAGACCCGCTATATAATTCCTGTGAGTCGTGTCTTGACCGAACCCGACACCACAATACCGTGCCCAGACCTGTTTCTTAACACCATGCCTCGACCTAACACACCCTGACACAACCCACTACACCACGACACAAACCATTACCGATACAACCCACAACCGGCACAAACCACAACAGTACACACACATGACACAACTACTACCACCCCACACTACCAAAGACAGCTCCGACACAACAATAACACCCACGACAGAAATAGAGACCCAACGACGATAGTAATAACGCGACACCAACAACATCCGCACAACGAGTTACAACAACATAAGTGTTTGGGATAAAATTCGTATCCTTCGGAATGACGTGGAACTCTCCGAGTCGAAAGGTCAAAGTCAAAAAAGTCAAAGGGTCAAGAGAGTCACTCGGTCCGAAGTCGTACGAGTCATGAGATCGATACAAAGAAAGTCAACGAGTCAACGAAGTAAAACCAACAACAGAATTGGGCCAAGGAAATCACCACATACTGAATGGGCCGAGGATAGCCCAACTGCTCGAAACCATCCAACCCTAAGCACACGACCCGGTCAAGCAACTACCCCCTAAAATCTAAGGAAATGCCACCAGAGCAGGAGAGAAATGAGGAGGAAATAAGGGAGAGCAACGACTAAGAAGAAAAAGGGGATATAAAGCACAACGACATCAAAAACAAGGGCATAGAATCAACTTTATAGTACACATCAACTCAACTACACAAAAAAGGCAAACTAAGCAAAGCATAGTCTCCGATTTCCCGAAATCGATACTTGTATTTCATATTCATTTTATTCGTTCATAGTAGACATTTGGTGGGATTCCGACTCCCCCCGCGGTTTTTCCCACATCGGGTTTCCGCGTCACCAATTTTTGTGTCTTCCCGTTTATTTTATCGTTTGTTCATTCGTCGATTCGATTCATTCCGTTGTTTCGCATAACGTTAGCCCGGTCACTTTAACCCGTAAATTAATTCGTAACCCGGTAAAATTTTACCAAAACAATTTGGCGCCCACCGTGGGGCAAAGTGATCGTTTGCTGGCCAAAATTCTGCAGAGATTCAACCTACCGTCATGTCTGGATCCGATCAAAACCTTGTTGGTAGCCAAGATGCCTCCACCCAGTCAGCTGGAGGGACACCATCCTCAGGGGCAGCAAGTCAGCCCATCACACCATCCACTCAGGCGACTCCTGTCAGTCTGATAGCGGGACCTGCACCGACAACCTCCAGACCACCTCAAGGGCCCCCGACATCAAAAACACTCAATCCCTTCAGAACTAGTAAGGAGGGAGCGCCATCTAAGACGCCGGCTCATGGAGGATTGTTTGGAGATGCGCTCAGGATTCCGTCAGCCTCAGATCCTGTGATGGAAATACTTCAGGGGATCAGTACTCTGCAGCAAGCGGTGAGGACCTTGCAGAAGGATAACCGTGACATCAGGGCTCAGATAAAAGCGGTGTCAAGGCCACCATCTGCTCCAATTCAGTCACCACCAGAGATCCTGCCTCTGATATCTGGAGGAGAGCCAAGCCTCCACAGAGAACCCGCCGTCAGTGGGCAAGCATCAAGGGCGATTCCTCAGGAGGTGGTCACTAGGCTGGATCTGGAGCTATCACCACCCGTCCAAACCGTTGCGCCACAGGGGCTAGGCTACCTGACCCACGGGCCCACACCCGACAGATCGCGCGTCTCAGGTAATCTCTTCTCCGACATTGAAAACCGAGAGACTAACGCATTATCTCTTGCAGGTACCCCGGTCCATCATACGCTAAGATGGCAACCAACGCAATCGCCAGGAGTGTATCCCCTGTCCAGCAGCCAACCTTCTGGAGGAGCATGGGCAGCACTTGCTCCCAACCAGCAGGCACCAGAGTGGCAACCCAGGCCTGAAACAGTTGCATTCCCTTCGCCGCCTCCTCCAAACAGTCTGCACCTTGGGGGACCCCAAACAGGAAGTACACCTTTCAGTTTTCTTCCCCCTGCTTCTAACCCTCTTACAGGGACCAACAGCGCTGCAGATCAGCAGTCCCAAGAATTGAAGGAGCTGAGGGAACTGATCAACAAAATTCCTGGAATGCCGCGCCCCCTGGAGAGAGCAGCCAGGGACAGCTATGCAGATTCACCCTTCACAGATGACCTGGCCTGTGTTGCTGTGCCCAAGGGCTTTGTGCCACCAGCCATGACGCTCTATGATGGCACTGCAGATCCCATGGACCATATCAACCAGTACAAGCAGAAAATGATGGTGATAACCGCCACAGGGCCTCTGAAGGAAGCTTGCATGTGTAAAGGGTTCGACTCCACCCTCTCAGGGGCAGCCCTTCACTGGTTCGTTGGTCTGCCGAACAGAAGCGTCGCCTCCTTTGTTGATCTGGTTAATGCTTTCAACCAACAATTCGCCAGTAGCAGAAAGCCGGAAAAGCAAACCAGCGATTTGTACCGGGTGGTGCAGAGATTCGAGGAGTCTACGCGAGATTTCCTCAACAGATTCAACAAGGAGAAAGTGACTATCCCCAGGTGTGACGTGGCCACCGCCATTGAAGCCTTCCGTCAAGGGCTCCTCCAGGATTCAGATCTTTACAAAGATCTCACCAAATATCCTTGTGCTACATTCGAGGATGTGCAAACCAAAGCATTGACAGCCATCAGACTAGAGGAGGATTCGGGCCCTAGAAGGGCTACCTATGGTTCTGAGCATGTTTCCAGGAAGACACCAGCAGAGAAGAGAGGCGAAAGATCCAAGCCCTACGACAGAAGCGTTCGCAAGATCTCTGAAGAGAAAGACTGGAAAGAGAGCCCAGGACTCCCACCAAAGGTAAGCGAGTACGGGTTCTCCACCAACCTGACTGGTCTGCTCAGAGCCCTAAAGGAGTTGGGACGTAAAGCCAGATGGCCCAGGAGACAAGAGTACACCAACGACCGTAGAGACGCCAGCAAGAGGTGTGAGTTCCACGATGATATAGGGCACAACACTGAAGAATGTGTCCTCCTCAGGAAAGAAGTGAAATACCAGTATGATCAGGGAAACTTAGACCATTTGGTACCTAAAAGCTCCAGCAGAGTAAATGCAGCAGAGCAAGCGCTACCTTCGCCTCCACCCCTGTGCACCAGAATTGTCAATGTAATTACTGGAGGATCAGAGTTAAGCGATCTAACCTATTCAGCAGCCAAAAGACACGCTTCCCACTCCAGAGGAGACAAGCCAGAACATTCCTGCAGAATCAGCCGCCCAGACCTCCCAGCCGTCACCTTTGTTGAATCTGATGTGGGGTCATCTCCAGAATCCCACCATGATGCCCTAATCACCCACGCTCTCCATAGGAAACTGCACTGTGAGGAAGATATTGGTGGACACCGGAAGCTCTGTCAACCTTATCATGCTAGAAACCCTGCAGAACATGGGATTCAGTGAGGAGGATCTGAGCAAGAGAGCGGTCCCCCTTATAGGATTCAGCGGGGAAACCAAATATTCCCTAGGAGAAATCACGATCCCCACCTATGCTGGAGGAGTAAACAAACAAGTGCGGTATCTAGTTATTGATGGTCCGTCTACTTACAATGTAATCTTGGGGAGACCGTGGATACATGAGATGAAGGCGATCACGTCCACTTATCACCAATGCTTGAAATTCCCCACACCTTGGGGAGTGCAGAAGATCAGTGGTGACCAAAGAGAAGCCAAAGACTGCTACAGAGTGGCGCTGAAGAAGACGGACAGCCCTCCAGCATAGCAACTACAGAGCCTTCGTCTACCTCTGCAGGAGTATCTAGAGCCCCCTCAGGCGGAGATAGATGAAGTCAACTTAGACAAGCAGCACCCAGAGCGAAAAGTGCTAATCGGTTCAGAAGCACAGGTAATATTCGACAAAACCTTGTTGAACTATTAAAAACTAACATGGATTGTTTTGCGTGGTCTCATGATGATATGGTAGGAATAGATCCGAGTATCATAACTCACAGGTTAAGCGTGGACCCGAGCTACAAACCAATCCAGCAGAGGAGGAGGAAGTTTGCTCCAGAGAGGAACCAAGTCATAAACCAGGAGGTAGATAACCTGCTGGCTGCCGGAAAAATTAGAGAAGTCAAGTACCCAGAATGGCTATCCAACGTGGTAGTAGTCCCAAAGAAAACGGCAA
The DNA here is from genome assembly GCA_958450325.1 of Agrostemma githago. Taxonomy (NCBI): domain Eukaryota; kingdom Viridiplantae; phylum Streptophyta; class Magnoliopsida; order Caryophyllales; family Caryophyllaceae; genus Agrostemma; species Agrostemma githago. Next base: position 29,382,872 of record OY288245.1, read on the forward strand.
ATGGAGAGTGTGCGTCGACTTCACCGACCTGAACAAGGCATGCCCGAAGGACCCATTCCCCCTACCACACATAGACGCCATGGTAGATGCCACAGCAGGCCATGAGATGCTGACCTTCCTAGATGCATGGAGTGGATACAACCAAATCAAGATGCATCCGTCAGATCAGGAGAAAACCGCGTTCAGGTCTGAGAGAGGTATCTATTGCTACAATGTTATGCCTTTTGGTCTGAAAAATGCAGGATCCACCTACCAGAGGTTGGTTAACATGATGTTCAAGAAGCAAATTGGCAAGACCATGGAGGTATATATCGATGATATGGTTGTCAAATCCAAGCAAGCCTCACAGCACACGGCACATCTGGAGGATTCTTTCAATACCCTGAGGAAGTACAAGATGAAGTTGAATCCTTCAAAGTGCACATTCGGAGTATCCTGTGGAAAATTTCTAGGGTACATGGTCACCCAGAGGGGAATCGAAGCCAGCACATAGCAGATCAAAGCCATTCTACAACTGGAGTCTCCACAGAAACCAAAAGATGTGCAGCGGCTGACCGGAAGAATTTCCGCCCTGAACCGGTTCATCTCCAGGTCCTCAGACAGATGCCGTCTATTCTATGATGTCCTGAGAAAGGCCCAGAGATTCGACTGGACGGAAGAGCACGAAAAGGCATTCAAAGAATTAAAACACTACCTGAGCACCCCACCACTCCTGTCAAAACCGGAACCAGGTGAGCCGATCTTTTTGTATTTGTCAGTGACTGAGGTGGCGGTCAGTGCGGTACTAATAAGGGAGCATGAGGGAGTGCAACATCCCGTCTACTATGTCAGTAAGTCTCTGCTCCCTGCAGAGACCAGGTACACGTCCCTTGAAAAACTTGTACTTGCACTCATTATCGCATCATATAAACTGTGTCCCTATTTTGAGTCACACGTTATATCTGTAATAACAAATTACCCGCTAAAAACTATTATGAGAAAACCTGAGTTGTCAGGTAGGATGGCGAAGTGGTCTATGCACTTGAGTGGCTTTGATTTGAGGTTTGTTCCCAGAACAGCAATCAAATCCCAAGCATTAGCAGATTTCATTTCCGACTTCAGTCCAGCACTGCAGACACAAGCTGAGAAAGATGTCATCCTCCTGGAAGAAAACAGGGACGAGCAAGTGTGGAAACTCAATGTAGATGGCGCCTCAAACATGAGAGGATCCGGAGCAGGCTTGGTGCTTAGGTCACCTCAGGGAGATCTCATAGTTCAAGCAGTTCGATGCGAGTTCCGAACAACGAACAATGAAGCAGAATATGAAGCTTTGATCCTGGGTCTCCAGTTGTCCCTAGACCTTAAAATCAAGCAACTGGAGGTGTATGGTTACTCCCAACTGGTAGTCAACCACATGAATGGTTCGTACGCAGCCAAAGACGCAAAGATGATGGCTTACCTTGAAGTAGCGAAAGACCTTTCCTTGAGATTCACAAAGTTCTCAATAAACCAAGTTCCGAGAGAGCAAAATGTGGAAGCAGACGCCTTAGCAACTCTGGGGGTAACCTTCAAAACAGGAGAAGTATCCACTATACCCATATTCCATGTGTTGGAGCCAGCAATCCGGAGGGGTGCACAGGAGCAGGAAACATCAGAAGGAAGTCCGCCAGATCAAGGTCTGCAGTGGTTTCAGGAAGCAAGGGTCTACAGCACCACAGCAGAGCAGGAAGAAATCTCCGACTGGAGAAAACCCTACAAAGAATGGCTACAAGATGATATCCTACCAGCAGACAAAAGAGAAGCCCGGAGTTTCAGAATGAAAGCATCCAGATATACCCTTATCGACGGTATATTATTTAAAAGATCAACAGCGGGGCCATACCTGAGGTGTCTAAGCCAGGAAGAGGTAGAAATGGTAATGCATGATCTCCACAGCGGGGAATGTGGAAATCATGCAGGGGGCAAGAGTCTATCCAAGAAAGCACTTCGCCAAGGTTACTATTGGCCAACAATGCGTAGGGACGCCAGAGAGTATGTTAAAAAATGTGACGCCTGCCAAAGACACGCACCGGTCAATCACCAGCCAGCAGAACCACTACATCCAATTATATCTCCTTGGCCCTTCATGAAGTGGGGAATGGATATTGTAGGCAAATTGCCAAGAGCACCAGGAAACAAAGTCTTCATGCTCGCAATGACCGACTACTTCTCCAAGTGGATAGAAGCAGAAGCGTTCCCTCAGGTGACTGAGAAGCAGGTTATATCCTTTATTAAACGTAACATTATCTCCAGGTTCGGAGTTCCCTCAGAGATCATCTGCGACAATGGGATCCCAATTTATTGGCAATAAGATGGAAGCCTATTGCGCCAGGTGGAACATCGCCCTCAACAAATCCACCCCCAGAAATCCGCAATCCAATGGTCAAGCAGAGTCCAGCAACAAAATTGTGATGGACAACCTGAAGAGAAGGCTGGAGGAAGCAGGGGGCAGATGGGCAGAAGAACTCCCTTTGGTACTGTGGTCCGACAGAACCACACCTAAGGTGGCTACCGGGCAGACACCTTTTAGCTTGGTTTTTGGTGCTGAGGCGGTCATTCCCGCAGAGGTAAGGGTACCCACTCACAGATATGGTTGCACAACAGAAGAAGGAAACCAAGTTGAGATGGCAAGCAGTTTAGACACCATAGATGAACTCAGAACTGATGCTCAGATCAGAATGGCCTCCTACAGGCAGGTAATCGCCAGAAGCTACAACAAGAATGTTAAAGTCAGAGTCCTGCAAGAAGGAGATTTGGTCCTCAGGAAGGTATTCCAGAACACCAGAAATCAACAGGCGGGGAAGTTCGCTTATAACTGGGAAGGGCCCTACCAAGTGGAGAAGATAGTTGGAAATGGAGCATATCGACTTATGACCATGAAGGGAGAGATCATCCAAAAACCTTGGAACATTGTACACTTAAAAAAATACTTTTTCTAAGTAAAAATCACCAGAAACAGAGGCCATTGTCGCCAGAGCAGGGGCATCCAAATCTGCCAGATACGCCTCCACCAGAACCCAGGTTCAAACTCGCTTCTCATCCTTTTAATCTATTCTACCTTTCAAAGGTACTCCCTGTTTATAAAGTTTGCAAAATTTCCTTCAGCTTTCGAAACTTAGCTCATTTTTCTTATATGTACCTCAAAATTTGATTTAACTCCTATGAAACTAAGAAGAGTCAATTAGATTCTCGTCATTTTCTTAAATCCAGAAATTTGAAACCTTTTTTATGAAATTCTGGAGACCTAATTTTCTTAAACTTCCTCTTCACATGTTTTCATTTTATTCTTCTTTTTGCACCATTAAAATTGAACTCCTTCCCTCCCCCACACTCTTTCTGAAATGTGATTTTCTCTTGAACGGCATTTTTTGCAATATAACAAGTTTTACCAAAATTCTCTTAATCTAAATTGACGTCTGATCTGGTGGAGCGTATAACTTCCACAGAAGGCGTGCGTCTTGTGCTGATTGCCTACAACCAGGGCATTACAAGTCCCCTGCGTCACTCAGCACCCACGCAAAGCGTGGCACCTCTGACTGAGTGGGCAAAACAAGACCCCAGGCCACCAATCATCATAGGTCGACCATACGGACAAAGGCATGCATACAAACAGAACAAACAAACAAAACAAATGAAACAAACACCACAGAGTGAAATAAGCAAAGTACCACAAATAAGTTCAAAATGATTCTGCTCCCTTGAGCAGAAAAAATTCGGGTACTCTGCTCCCTTGAGCAGAAGAACAATTCGGAACATAACAAATTTTTTAACAGAATATTTTTGACCGCACAGGGCCACAGACAATAAAAGGAAATGGGCTGAACAACCTAGACATTCTCCTCAGGAGGAAGGGATGCAAGAGGCTCCACCACAGCAGCATCATCAGTGGCCACCACCGGTCCAGGCATCTCTTGAGCAATGGGAGGAGAGGAAACTGACTCCTCCACCACTTCGTCTCCCTCCACAGCCAGCATCTCTAGGTCAAAGCCATGAGGGAATTCCGCCTGCATCCTCTTCTCCAGAGAAGCTAGGTCCCAGTTCGTGTGCTTCCCCTCGGTGTAGGCGGTGACCATTTGGATCTCGGTGCTCAAAGCGGACCAGCTGAGAGCCCCCACCATGTTCTCCTGAAGCGCTGCCACCTTCTCCTGGAGGCCGGAGTTAGCGTCCTGAGCCTTAGCAAGCTCAGCCTTCATCTCCTCAGAAGCCTCCTTCAGTTTTCCCTCCTCAGCAAGTTGCCCCTTAACCTGCTCCAGTTCCTCCCTCAGCTTATCGGCCTCCACCTTAGCCTGGTTGGCCTCCTCCTCCAGCCTCATAACTCTCTCCTTGGATTAGCCAGCCTCCTCCATCAGGCGAGCATTATCCATCTGAAGCTGACTCCCCAGATCCCTAAGATGAGATATGCCGGTTTTCACATAAACAGCCATCTGGAGAACCTGAACCACATCGCAACAGTCAGCAGCGCAGTTTAAATGGAATGTAACTCGAAGCCAGAAAAAGCCGAAATTACCTCGAACCCGTGGGCAGCAATGTGGGCCGCCGATTCAATCAAGGGTTCCTTGGCCATTATGGCCTCAGAGCCAGGAAAAAGGAACTGGTCCAGGACGGACAGGTCCTCCAAGTGCCTGATAGTCCCAAAATCCCTAGGGAAGGTCATGGTGACTTCATCAGGACCATCTCCAGCAGAGTGAGGAGCTGAAGGCTGAGGAGAATCAGGGACGTGAATCACATGAGGATTCCCCTCAGAGTCAACTGGTGCAGAAGGAGAGGAGCTACGCTTCCTCTTCGAACTGGTTGACGGAGCAGGGGAGGAAGCAGAGCCCTTTCTTGAAGAAGAGCGGGTGGACATGCTTCTCCTTCTAATCCGATCTAAGGTCAGGGGAGCTCTTGCACTACCTAAGGGGAATGAATGCACAGTCTAAAGTTTCGCAGAAATTGACAAAAGAAAGCGAAACGTAAGTTTACTTAGCAAAAACGATCCTCACCAGAAGACATTGTGGCAGCTAAGGGAGGACAGGTACCGTTGGCAGAAGGGATAAATAAATTGTTGAAGGAGAGTTGTTCGGAGGTCAAATCGGAAAGTTTAGCCGCAAAATCAAGGAGGGGCGTTACTTCATCCGGTTGCTGGAGACCTGCAACACGAGGTCAATAAGAACCATAAGTAGGCGAGAAAACTACAAAGCTGAGAACGCGACAAGTACCTGCGACAGTCCCCCACTCAGAGAACCGGTAATCACAGGAAGGAGGAGAAAGGGAGTCGGCCTTCACAAATACAAAGTCCCTAAACCACTCCGCATCAGGAGGATTAGGAGGGAAAATTATACCGGGGAAGTTCTTGTCTTTTACCCGCATGGTCACCTGTCCGCATCCCAGGGGTCGTACCTGTCAAGCAACGAGAAGCTCTTCTGGTGACGGAGGTTTAGAACACAGAAAGACAGAAGCACTCTCCAGGTGTTGGGAACTAATTGACAAGGGGCCAATCTATAGAGGATTAGAAATTCCTGGACTAGAGGAGGAAAGGGGAAGCGAAGACCTAGGAGGAATGGATATGCATACATGCAGATCCATCCGGGACAAACAAAGTCGGCTTGTTGTCCCGGAGAGGGGAGGTGGACCACAACTTCTTCCTCGAAATCAAAAATCTCTCTGACGAGGGGGAGATCCCCGTCAGAGAAGCTAGAATCGCAAGAATGCTTCTTGCCCAGGATAGAAGAGGGGGAGAAGTTCATCGGCGACGTCGATGAAGAAGGGGCGGATGACTTACCTCGGGTTGATTTGGGAGCCATGATCGAAATTAAAATAACGGACGAAAATGAAGAAAATCACCTGGAAAAGCAGAAAGTATGGCGAACAACGACGGCGAACGGCGGAGGACAAAGGGAAAAGATGGTTTGAATTTTGAAAGAAAAGAGAGGTTTTGGGTCGTGAGAGAGGTAGAGGGAGTAGGAGTAAATGGGAAAGGGAGTAGAATAAGTGGAATAAGGAGAGAGAGAGAGAGAGTACGGGGAAGTGTGAACAATTATGAGGGTAGAGGGAAGAGTCATCATGAGGGAGGAGAAGAGTCAGTTAGAAAAACGAGAAGTAGCAGACTCCAAAACAAACTCTGTGGAAGAAAATCGTCACCAGAACCATAAACAAACGGAAATTCCCGCCTAATATGAACTTAGTCGGAAATTTGGGGGCAATTGTTTGGGATAAAATTCGTATCCTTCGGAATGACGTGGAACTCTCCGAGTCGAAAGGTCAAAGTCAAAAAAGTCAAATGGTCAAGAGAGTCCCTCGGTCCGAAGTCGTACGAGTCATGAGATCGATACAAAGAAAGTCAACGAGTCAACGAAGTAAAACCCAACAACAGAATTGGGCCAAGGAAATCACCACATACTGAATGGGCCGAGGACAGCCCAACTGCTCGAAACCATCCAACCCTAAGCACACGACCCGGTCAAGCAACTACCCCCTAAAATCTAGGGAAATGCCACCAGAGCAGGAGAAAAATGAGGAGGAAATAAGGGAGGGCAACGGCTAAGAAGAAAAAGGGGATATAAAGCACAACGACATCAAAAACAAGGGCATAGAATCAACTTTATAGTACACATCAACTCAACTACACAAAAAAGGCAAACTAAGCAAAGCATAGTCTCCGATTTCCCGAAATCGATACTTGTATTTCATATTCATTTTATTCGTTCATAGTAGACATTTGGTGGGATTCCGACTCCCCCCGCGGTTTTTCCCACATCGGGTTTCCGCGTCACCAATTTTTGTGTCTTCCCGTTTCTTTTATCGTTTGTTCATTCGTCGATTCGATTCATTCCGTTGTTTCGCATAACGTTAGCCCGGTCACTTTAACCCGTAAATTAATTCGTAACCCGGTAAAATTTTACCAAAACAATAAGCACTACGTAACTACTCCCCTTAACAATAGCACAAGAACGGCAACCCGATCACAATAGTGGCGCACATTAACATTATCCTTACGACAATACCAGTCCATACTACCACAAGAACAACAATGACACAACTACGGTAACACGACCCGACGACATTAACAAGAACAACAGCAACAACGCGACGACAAAACATGTACCATTAAAAAACACGACAAAATCAATGACAGGGTGAAAATGAATACCATACAAACGAAACCAAGCCTTAGCAGACCCGATTATGGCTTTGTCGGCTCTTATTCTGACACCAAACACGGAGACGGTGGTGCGTGATGGTTGTATGGCGACAAAGAAGACAGGGGAGAGCATTTCGGTGTTTATACGGAAGGAGATTGATTAGGTGCAGGCTGTTGTGGATGACTTGAGGTTAAAGATGAAGAAAGTGAATAGGTAGAGGAGGCGCGGCGAGAAGGTGATTTGGGCTTGGTCGGTTATGCGTGAGTTACATACGTAACCTATCCCTCCTTCTTTATTATGATTATTATTATATTATATTACTATTATAATACTATTATATCTATTAAGGGTAGTTTAATAAGTTGGGCTATGGTTACGGGTTAAACGTTATACGAGTATAATGATGGTTTATCGAAATTGACTAAACTAAATGGGTTAACCAATTATATATGCTACTGGCCATCATGCGACCCGAATCATATAGGAAATATGACGGGTATTACAACTTAGACCACCACACGTCTAGGAACTCCAGCAGGATAAATGCAGCAGATCAAGTGTTGCCTGCTCCACCTCTAGTATGCACCAGAATTGTCAATGTGATCACAGGAGGGTCAGAATTATGTGGGCTAACTTATTCAACAACCAAGAGACATGCCTCTCAGGCCAGAGGAGACAAGCCAGAACACTTCTGCAGAATCAGTTGCAAAGATCTTCCAGCTGTCACCTTTGATGAAACTGATGCAGGATCTACTCCAGAAATGCACCATGACGCCTTGATAATCACCATCTCTATAGGGAATTGCACCGTGAAAAAGATTCTGGTAGACACCGGGAGTTCAGTCAACCTCATCATGTTAGACACCCTACAGAACATGGAGTTTAGTGAGAAGGACCTAACCAGGAAGGCAGTCCCCTTGATAGGTTTCAGTGGGGAAACCAAGCACTCCCTAGGAGAGATCACCATTCCTACTCATGCTGGAGGAGTGAACAAGCAAGTGCGGTACCTAGTCATCGATGGACCCTCCACCTACAACATGATCCTGGGGAGGCCTTGGATCCATGAAATGAAGGCAATCACCTCCACCTACCACCAGTGTCTAAAGTTCCCTACACCCTGAGGAGTGCAGAAGATCAGTGGTGACCAGGGAGAGGCCAAGGATTGCTACAGGATAGCCCTTAAGAAAACAACGAGTCCCCTAGCATAGCAATTATAGAGCATTCACCTGCCTCTACAAGAGTACGTCAAACCACCCCAGGCGAAGGTAGATGAAGTCAACTTGGACAAGCATCACGCAGAGCAAAAAGTGTTAATTGGATCAGACTGCACAGGTAGTATCCGCTAAAACCACATTGAATTATTAAAGACTAACATGGATTGTTTTGCTTGGTCACATGATGATATGGTAGGTATAGACCCCAGCATTATAATCCACAGGCTAAGTGTGGACCCCAGCTACAAGCTAATCCAGCAGAAGAGGAGGAAGTTTGCCCCAGAAAGGAATCAAGTCATAAATCAGGAGGTGGACAGTCTGCTGGCTGCTGGGAAGATTAGGGAGGTGAAGTACCCAGAGTGGCTGTCTAACGTGGTGGTGGTCCCAAAGAAGAATGGCAAGTGGAGGGTATGCGTCGATTTTACCGACTTTAATAAAGAATGCCCGAAAGATCCATTCCCCCCGCCACACATAGATGCCATGGTGGACGCTACAGCAGGTCATGAGATGCTAACTTTCCTTGATGCATGGAGTGGGTACAACCAGATGAAGATGCATCCAGCAGATCAGGAGAAGACAACATTCAGGTCTGAGAGAGGTATGTACTGTTACAATGGTATGCCATTTGGTTTAAAGAATGCAGGTTCCACCTACCAGAGACTAGTCAACAAGATGTTTAAGAGGCAAATTGGGGACATGATGGAGGTATATATTGACGACATGGTCGTCAAGTCAAAGCAAGCTTCACAACATACAACGCACTTAGAAGACACCTTCAACACCCTAAGAGAATATAAGATGAACTTGAATCTTTCAAAGTGCACATTTGGAGTATCGTGTGGGAAGTTTCTGGGGTACATGGTCACCCAAAGAGGAATCGAAGCCAGTACGGAGCAGATCAAAGCCATCCTCCAGATGGATTCTCCGAAGAAGCCTAAAGACGTACAACGCCTAACTAGGAGAATTGCTGCTCTAAACAGATTCATATCCAGGTCCTCAGATAGGTGCAGACTGTTCTATGATATACTGAAGAAGGTCTAAATGTTTGATTGGACAGCAGAGCACGAGAAGGCGTTCAGCGAGCTGAAGCACTACCTTAGCACTCCACCTCTACTGTCAAAACCAGAGTCTGGAGAACCACTCCTCCTGTATTTGTCCGTAACCGAGGTAGTAATCAGCGCGGTATTAGTACGAGAGCATGAAGGGGCACAACACCCAATATATTATGTCAGTAAGTCTCTGCTGCCTGCAGAGACCAGGTACACGTCTCTTGAAAAACTTGTACTAGCACTTGTTACAACTTCCTATAAACCAAGACCTTATTTCGAGTCGCATACTATTTCTGTAATAACAAATTATTCACTAAAAACTATTATGAGAAAGCCCGAGTTGTCAGGAAGGATGGCCAAGTGGTCTATACACCTAAGTGGCTTCGACCTGAAGTTCGTCCCCAGAACATCAATAAATTCCCAGGCGCTGGTAGACTTCGTATCCGACTTCAGCCCAGCACTGCAATCCCAGGCAGAGAAAGACATCCTTATCCTGGAAGAGGACAAGGACGAACAGGTGTGGGAGCTGAATGTAGATGGCGCCTCCAACATGAGAGGATCTGGAGAAGGACTAGTTCTCAAGTCACCTCAGGGGGATCTCATAGTCCAGGCAGTACGATGCAAATTCCGGACAACAAACAATGTGGCGGAATATGAAGCTCTAATCTTTGGCCTACAGCTGGCCTTAGATCTCAAAATCAAGCATCTGGAAGTGTACAGTGACTCCAAACTAATAGTCAACCACATGAATGACTCGTATGCAGCAAAGGACTCAAAAATGATAGCATACCTTGAAGTAGCGAGAGAATTGTCCCTCAGATTTGTAGCATTTTCAGTCAGCCAGATCCCAAGGGACCAGAATGCAGAAGCAGACGCCCTAGCCACCCTGGGGGCAACATCCAAGCCTGGGACGGTCTCCATCATACCCATTGTCCACGTCCTGGAGCCAGCAATCTAGAAAAATCAAGAAGCATCTAGAGGAGGCGAAGACAGGACCTGCTGGCTGCAAGAGGTAGGAGTATTTAGTAGCACCACAGATCAAGAAGAGATCTCAGACTGGAGGAATGGCTACTGGACGACATCGTGCCAGCAAACAAGACGGAAATCGGGAGCTTTAAAATGAAGGCATCAAAGTACACCGTCATTGATGGCATCCTGTTCAGAAGATCGACTGCTGGACCATACTTAAGGTGCCTGGGTGATAAGTGTAGTTTGTAGTTCCTAATTTGTCGTGTTTTGGTCCCGTTTTCCTTTTGGAATCGCTCCTTGGGAGCGGTTTATGGGTTACTTATGCTTCCTTTAGTTCGTTTTATGTTCCCGAGACCATTCATGAAGAATTGAAACGATTCTGACTCGTTTCATACACTTTTGGAGCCAACGAAGAGAAGGAACGATCACTCGATGCCTTGGATTTGATCCCAAGACCTTGGGACCCATTCCCGAGCCCCTTAGGCTCGATCCTGAGTCTCGAGAATCGATGAGAAACCCATGAGAGGCAAGGAGGGACCTTAAAGATCATAATGGAGGCCTACGTGACTCATCCCCGACGGGAAGGACCTCATCCCGTCCGGGATGAGGTGCACAATTGCGATAGCTTCTGTCCTGGGTCCATCTCGACCGGGATGAGTTCATCCCGACCGGGACCACCTCATCCCGACCGGGAAGAGCAATAACACAGCTCGGTGTTATGCTTGATCCCGACCGGGACCACCTCATCCCGACCGGGATGAGCCCAGTTCAGACCCGCGCTTCATCTTTTCTTCTCTTTACTCGTTGTAACCCTATATATACCCTTCCTCTTGTATTCTTAATATATGTTAGACATTACCCATAAACCCTAGCATAGTTTAGCATAGATTAGCATAGATTAGTGTAGATTAGTCGTTAATTAGTCCTTAATCTTAGATTAACTCTTGTATTTTGGGAATTCTTGAAGAATCCAACCAAGATTGACAACCTTGGTTGATGTATTTGGGTTTTCTTCCATTTATGCAAGATTTCTTCATTTCATCTTTTCTAGTATGGTATAATCTCCTTTCACTTCTCTTTATCTTTGTTTTATTAATCAAGTTTCAATCTTTAGATCTTGTTTATTGTTTTGTTCATCATCCTTGTTAGTTTTACATATGTATGCTCTTGTTCTTGTTTTGGTTTATCTTGTTTGTGTTAGTTTTAGCATAATTATGTTTGAGTAGACTCTTGCTAGGGTTATTAGGGTGATTGGTTGTGATTGTGGATGATTAGGGTGAGATGGATGGTATTAGATGTTGTTTTTGTTGTTTCCCATTTACCTTGCACTCCACATGTTCGATGAAATGCTTGTGAGACTAGAGACGATCAATCCTTGTTTTTCTTGCATCTTCTCTTGTATGTGTGTGTTTGGTGGGTTGGTTTGGTTCCCTCATTACGTAGCGAGAGCCCGATGAGGACGAGCCCTAGGCCGATTACGTAGCGAGAGCCCGATCGGCGGAACCTAGGCTACGAGAGCATGCTAGTAACCCCGTTTTTCCCCTTTTTGTCTCCTTTGCATCCATGAACCCGACCTAACCCTAGTTTTCCTTCTTATTGTTATCCTCGCTTCCCTTAGTCTTTAGCTACTTGTTTTGTCTCCCATTTCCTTGTTTTAGACCTTAGCCTAGTCCCTAGCCTCCCTCTAGATTAGCTCGTCTCGAACCTAGTCCTAGACCGTAGCGCACCTTAGTCTGAACGCATTTCCATCCCTGTGGATTCGACCCGAATTGCCCTAGCTACCCTAGTTAGGTTAGTTGGTTATTATTTGGTGGCGGGATAGACGACAAATCCCTCCCATCACTGGGTCAGGAAGAGGCAGAAGCTGTTATGCATGACCTCCACAATGGAGAATGTGGAAATCATGCACGGGGCAGGAGTTTATCCAACAAGGCACTCCCCCGGGGATACTACTGGCCAACAATGCGCAAAGATGCCGTAGAGTACGTCAAGAAATGTGACGCCTGCCAGAGACATGCACCAGTCAACCACCAGCAAGCAGAGCCATTGCATCCGGTAATTTCTCCTTGGCCCTTCATGACGTGGGGGATGGATATTGTTGGCAAGCTACCAAGAGCCCCAGGAAACAAATTCTTCATGTTGGCCATGACTGACTACTTCTCCAAGTGGATAGAAGCAGAAGCATTCCCTCAGGTGACTGAGAAGCAGGTTATATCCTTCATTAAACGTAACATTATCTGCAGGTTTGGTATTCCCTCAGAAATCATCTGCGACAACGGATCCCAGTTGATTGGTTACATGATGGAGGCCTACTGCGCCAGGTGGAATATCACACTGAGAAAGTCTACCCCCAGAAATCCTCAGTCTAATGGGCAGGCGGAGTCTAGTAACAAAATTATGATAGACAACCTGAAGAGGAGACTGGAGGAAGTAGAGGGTAGATGGGCAGAAGAACTCCCCTTGGTGCTATGGTCTGATAGAAGCACACCCAAAGTAGCTACAGGACAAACGCCTTTCAGCTTGGTCTTTGGTGCTGAGGTATGGATGCATAACGGAGGAAAGGAACCAGGTGGAGATGGCTAGCAACCTGGACACCATAGACGAACTCAGAACTGATGCCCAAATCAGGATGGCCTCCTACAGGCAGACAGTCGCCAGAAGCTACAACAAAAATGTCAAAATCAGAGTCCTGCAGGAGGAAGACCTAGTTCTCAGAAAAGTCTTCCAGAACCAGGAACCAGCGAGTAGGAAAGTTCGCCTACAATTGGGAAGGCCCTACCAGGTAGAGAAAGTAGTTGGGAATGGAGCCTACCGACTTATGACCATGGAAGGAAAAATCATCCAGAAACCATGGAACGTCATACACTTGAAAAAATACTTCTTTTAAATGGGCCAACGCCGCCAGAAACATGGGCCAACGTCGCCAGAAACAGGGGCCAGTGCCGCCAAAAACATGGCATCTATTCCGCCAGATACACCTCCACCAGAACCCAGATTTCATCTTATCAAACCTTGCAAACATATATTAAAACTTTCCTTTTGTCCTTCTGTCTGTTTTGCTTTCTTTTCGCAAAATTTAAAAAGTCAGATGTTTCATCTTCAAGTATGCCTTTAGAGTTTGACTCTCTTCTTTGATATCATTAAAATTTGATTTTCTTTTTGGGTGTGTCACAAAAAAATTTGATTTTCTTCTTTCATATGATTTCAAAGTTTAACTTCCCCTACACATATCTTCAAACGTTGCATCTTCCATGTCTACCAAATGTCATCGGATTTTCCAAACTAAGAACTGGTAACTAATCTGGTGGAGTGTGTAATTCTACAGACGACGTGTGTCTTGTGACTAAGTGCCTACAACCGGGACATTACAGTATCCTGCGCCACTTAGCACCCACGGAAAGTGTGGCACCTCCGAATGAGTGGGCAAACTAAATCCCAGGCCACCACCATATCAAAGGTCGACCATACAAACATAAGGCATGCATACAACAGAAAATAATAAGACAAAACTACAACAAATGATTACAATCAAAAGCAAACAATTACGATCAAAAGCAAACGATTATTGTGGACATGACATAGGTCCACCCCGACGGGGCCACGCGCGGGTTTGGGGAGGCGAATGAATCTCCATATGAGAATGGATCCAATTGAAATTTAATTCGAAGTGGAGTCGCCACCGAAATTTGTGGGAGTTCGGGCCCGTTCGAACCCACTCTATGTCGTAGTGGGCCGTATACAAAATACGGCCCATTTCCGATGTCAGAGTTTATTGGGCTCGTCCCTTTGCATTGCGATACTGATACCGTCACTATCGGTTATCGTGTATTGAATGACTCTCATGCGCCAACGGTTTCGGACATCCGGAAACCGAGGTTCTGAGTAAGGGGTGAGGGTACGTGTTGGGAAGCCCACTAAGGACACCCAACCCCGCCCACACATTAGCGGCCTCTACTAAGATATCGAAAGACTTTCTAATACGCGCGTTAGTTGAACGATGAAAATGCTTATGTAAACATTGTTTTCCCTAAGCATGTGAGGAATTGAATGGGTTTCTATGTCAATTTAATGCAACTAAAATTAACGTCAAAGTTGTATTTTAGCATGCGGGTTCATTTTAGTACGATAAATTAAACAACCAAAATCGACAAGAGAGAAAACGGTTAGTAACGGTATAACGGTATTAACGGTTTGCGCAAATATAGAATAAAATGGAATAATGCAAATAGGATGTTGCACGGTTTTGAAAGAGTTATGCTTCACGTGATTGATTTGACACGTGTTGACCTAAGTCATAAAGAGTATTAACGAGACTCGAATGGCCTTATAGGACTCACGGTTTGACGTGATATAGGGCCACTCGACCGGGTCATTGAGAGACTCGACCGAGTGGACCCCTGGAAAGGGTTCTGTCTCGTATTATGTGACGGCACTCGACCGAGTTATGAGGGAACTCGGCCGAGTACACGGCCACTCGATCGAGTTATTGCGAAACTCGACCGAGTGGTTGTCATGAAAGTATTTTGTCTCGGTTTTTGGGGTGCCACTCGACCGAGTGGGCTAGGCACTCGGTCGAGTGCCCCCTGTACGAACCAGTGTTCGTTTTGCAACTTGTTATTGATTTTGAAATTGCTCTTTGATTTTTACAAATCGATGACTTTATTGAATCGGGCATAAATATTGTTTAATTTGTGCTCGTTTCGTATGTGCGATACCCGTCATATCCGATACTCGATTACTGAATCGACATCAAATATTAGGGTGAAACCTGAAAGAAAATAATATGAGTCATTTTAAGTTAATTAGCTCGACATAAATTTCCTCCGCGTTTATAATGTCATAATTCTGACGAACTGTATGACAATTATTTTAGCATCAAAAGAAATCGTACTAATTAATTTATTTGACTAAATCGTTATATTCGACATCCAATTATGGAATTGGTATAGAATCTAAAGGATCGACGCTTTGCCTGAATTGAAAGACTTGATTCCCTCGGCTTCTCCGACATCGAAGTAAATCCCTAGGGATTGTGAGATGTCAGATCCACGTCAACGGGTTTCGACCCTTATTAAAAAAAGTATTTGTTTAGAAAAAGGTTTTAGGAAATCGGTGAAGTATGCGATTAATGATAATAATGCGAATAAAAAATTATTGTTTAAGTTGACTTGTTTCAATAATCAAGTGATCGGGGTGTCGGGATAAGCGACCGGTAACGCTGTGTGCAGTACACTTGTATATTCGGGTTTTCTTATTTCGACATCCCTCGCACTCGACACAAATCCACAAGTATTTTAATATCTTGATACTAGTGATATTAACGATATTATGACGCGACAAAGATGATACAAAAAAACGACACTACAACGATGCATGACGCGAGAAAGAAGGAGAAGAGAGAAAAGATGGGGTTTTGGCACCCTCAACCTACATGTTTCTTATGCTCGGACGGGACTCGTAGTTGTGGCTTGCACGGGAGTATCGAGTATGTAAGTTAAGTTGTGGTGGTTAGGGTTTTGTCTCCTAAAGCTAGGTTTAGGGTTTGCTAGTATCGTATTAGGGTTTGATTAGGGTAGAATTAGGGTTTCGAAAAGTTGTTCAAAGATGTGTAAAAGGTTGTGCATGGGGGTGTACAAATAGGCTTTACCATGTACCCCGGCTAGGGTTACTCGACCGAGTAACTGGCTGACTCGGTTGAGTGGCCCAGCACACCTGCAGTCGGGCTCGAATGAGGGCCCACTCGACCGAGTGCGTGGGGCACTCGATCGAGTGGATCGGCTGGGTCGCGCGGGTCCAATGTTTTGGACCGTGGATTGGACATTTGATGGGTTTTGTATTTGGACTCGTTTTTTGATGTTTGTGTGGCTGTTTTTATATTTCTCGGAAACGACTTTGACCGGGGTTGACCCAATTGCTAAAAGTCGGTTTTATTTCCGGTGTCGATTTTGACCCAAATTAGTCCGTTTGACTGGAAACGATCCACTAGGCCTGGATTTGAGGTTAGTTTTGTGAGATTTGTACTCCGTAAGTGCATTAGCTGGCAACTGATGGTTTTGAGCCCATATCCGAGCGCGTAGAAGCACGTTAGCGTCCGATCATCATCGAGTGTTTTTTGGAAACTGCCATAGACACCTGACAGTCAAAATGCGGGTGTCTACAGAGCCCCCACTTTTACTGAGGCTTGGACAGGACGAAAGTCAGATTAGCTACCAAGTCAATTAAGACCTGGTAACGGCGCCAATTTGATGGGTGGGATTTGTCGTGAATCCCAACCGTCAAATAAAACCAACTAACCTAACTAGGGTAGCTAGGGTAAGTCGGGTCGAATCCACAGGGACGGGAGGTCGGACTAAGGTATGCTACGGTCTAGGACTAGGTTCGAGACAAGCTATTCTAAGGAGGGGGAGACTAGGACTAGGCTAGGTCTAAAGCAAGAAAACAAACAAGGAGAACGGGCTAGGATTAGGTCGGGGTCAAAGGGGTAATGGAATGGTCGAGGGATAACTAGAGTGAAGGAGGTAGTAGGGTAATCTAGGTAATGCCCGGGCTCTCGCAACTTAGACTCACCTAGAGGTTCATCCTAAAACCCACCTTGGCGACACGCACGACAAACGGGGTACTAGCATGCTATAGGCCTATGTCGCATCCGGGCTCTCGCAACTTAGACCGACCTAGGGGTCGTCCTCACCGGGCTCTCGCAACTTAATGAGGGAACCGAACCCGCAAACAAACTATCACCCACAAGGGAAAAGCAAGAAAAACAAGCATATGCACATATTAGTCATTCAAGCATTTCAACAAACATGTGATGAGCATCAAACCAAGGGGAAACCCAAATCTTCCACCAACATCTCCAACAATCCCTTAATCATCCATTAACACCCAAATCACCTTACTAACCCTAGCAAGATACTACTCTAACATATCTAAAGGAAAACTAACATTAATAAGATGAAACAACATAACAATCAAAACAAACATAATGAAACTAGTAAAACTATGAACAATGAACAAAACAATCAACAAAGATTCAAACTTTAATGAAAGAACAAGATTAAGAGAAGAAAAAATAAGATTATACCTACTAAAAAGATGAATGGAAGAATGAAAACTTGTATAAAAGAGAAAACCCAAAACAATCACCCAAGGTTGTCAATCTTGGTGGAGATCTTGAAGAATTCACTTAATACAAGGAGTAATCTAAGATTAACGATAATCTAAAGACTAATCTACACTAATCTATCCTAATCTATGCTAAAATAATCTAGGGTTTAGTGTCTAATGTCGCACATAAGCTTAACAAAACAAGGGAAGAGTATATATAGGGTTTCAAGAGTAAGGGAGGCGAGAAAAGCGAAACAGCCCATTTCTGGGTCCATCTCGGCCGAGATGGATGTGGTCTCGCCCGAGACGGTGTGGTCTCGCCCGAGACGAGTTTGGTCTCGGCCGAGACGGCCCCTCCAGTGGCCTGCTCTTTCTTGCACTCCTTCCCGACCGAGAAGGCACTTGTTCTCGGCCGGGAAGGGTCTCTAGGCCTCCAATATGAGCTCTAAGGTCCCTCCTTGCTTCTCATGGGTTTCTCATCGAATCTCGGAGCTCGGGGTCGAGTTTAAGGGGCTCGGGAATAGGTCCCAAGGTCTCGGGATCGAATCCAAGGCACCAAGTGACCGTTCCTTCTCTTCGTTGTCTCCAAAAGTGTATGAAACGAGTCGGAATCGTTCCAATTCTCCATGAACGGTCTCGGGAACCTAAAACGAACTAAAGGAAGCATGAGTAGCCCATAAATCGCTCCAAAGAGCGATTCCACAAGGAAAACGGGACCAAAACATAACAAATTAGGCACTACAAACTACACTTATCAACTCCCCCACACTTAACCCTTACTCGCCCTCGAGTAAGCACAAACTATCTACTAAAATAAAGCTAACTACGATAGAATATCGCTCTCCCACACTTAAACCGAGCTATGTCCTCATGCTCGATTGTAGTGTGCGGAGAGACAAAAGAAAAAGAAAAGAAACTACGAAAATAAAGCTAAAAATCAAAAATAAAGTGAAGAAAAGGGTAGAAGGTGTCCGGCCGGGGTGTAATCAAGTCACCAAGGGCCGAGACAAGAAAAGATATGGATGGGGGAAGAAATAAAACGAAGGAAATAAAAGGAAATGGGAGGGGAGGGCTAGGTGTAATCAAGTCACCTAGCCCGGATTCCGCCTAAATCCGACTAAATCCAACAAAAAGGTGTGAAAAACTTGAAAAATTTGGATTTTTGAAATGACTCTCGATGTAATCACATCATCGAGAGTCGGGAGCAACATATACCAAGGCCTCGAAGGCCACCATGACACAAAATAAGGGAAAGGGGAACATGCAAAGGGAGATAAGCCATAAAAGACGGAAAAGAAAGGATAGTTGCCATACCGAATGGTTGGCAACTCACTCACTCCATCGTCTCGAAGATCAATGTAAGCACATAGCTAGTCTTCATCATTGCTATTCCTCTTCAAACTCGATAAGTACGCATGATTAAGGTAGTAATGGTGTGAGGGGTGGAAATTGATGTGAAGGTCGGTGCCAAGTGGATAGAAGATGAAGTAAGGGTATGAAAATGAAGTATATGGATGGTATGATATGAGAAAGGATAAGTAGGGAGGTTGGGTGGGGGTATACAATGGTTGGGTGGGCTTAAATGTCGAAGAAGAGGCACCAAAAAGAAGTAGGAGACCATCCCGGTCGGGATAGATGATCCCGATCGGGATGATAAACCCTTCCCGATCGGGAAGCCTCCTTCCCGGTCGGGAATCCACTCCAGAAATCTTGAAATATGGCACCATCATCCCGATCGGGACGGCTCCTTCCCGGTCGGGATGACACACTCGTCCCGGTCGGGAAGCTCCCTTCCCGCCCGGGATGAGTCTTCTTGACCTCCAAAACCCCAAAAGCTTCACCGAAGCTTCAAAAACGACTTCCATTCTCACGATCCAAGCTCTATCATTATCTACTCTCCTCTAGGAATCACCTTTCCTTCACACCTATCACAATGAACTCAAATACAACATCAAATTCCCTCCCTCACATCGCTCATCAAAAATCCAAATGAACAAGAGTTCCACAAAGGCTAACAAATCCTAGAAACCAAACTATACAAACAAACATAAACACAAATACAAGCACAAAAGAAAAGAAAAAGAGATATTTACAATAAGGTACTCTCACCAACTACACCTCCATAGCCATCAAGAGCTCGGAGTAGTAAGTCAAATGCTCTAGCAGCATCTTCATTGAAGCTCACATGGCCGAGCCTAGCCACTCCCAAGAGTTTCCAAGTCGGAGGGAAGAAGCGATTATCTTCATTATGCTCGGGGTTCTCGTGATCTTCCGGGTCTTCCAAACCAACATAGCTACGACTCTTATGACCATCCGGTAGGTATAGTGGTCTAGAGTCGTGCTTGGTGTCATGATGTGGGAGATCACACCCTAGGGGTGTCGCTTCTTCTACGAGGTCGAGAGTGGAACTCTTTTCCACCGCCCGACAAGGATCCTCTTCACCAACCGTCTCACAAGACAAAGGGCTAGACATCGAGTGCGGTAGAGGAGGAGAAGGCATCAAGTTTTCTTCATTGGAGGCTTTAGGATCCTCCAATTTCCCATACAAGGCAAGTTCCAAGGCATCTACTTCTTTCTCTCAAGTATTGCGCTCCTTTTCACTCACCTTGTCAATATGGCCTAGAGGGGTCATCTCTTCACTCGGGTTTGGATTGTCAACATCCGGCTCTTCACGAAGGAAATCAAACAAATCCAACTTGATAGCCAATACATTGGCTCCCCAAGAGTTATCTTGATAATCATGTTCAACTCCCTCCTCATTGTCGACCCTTGAAGCTTCAACTTCCTCTACTCTTCCCCTATCTTCACCGCCCAAGCAACACTCGACAATGGTCTCTTGATCGACCCCCTCTTCTTCATTTGTAGCTTCATAATCGGGTTGACTTTCTTGTGGAGACACCCGACTTTCATGCTCAAATGAACCTTCCTCAACATGTTGTGGAGCTCGATTGGCCGACATCGTGATATGAGCCATGAGTGCATTGATGCGAGCATCTTGCACCTCTATTTGGGCCTTGAACTCCTCCCTAACCCCTTGTATTTGAGTCAACATCAATTGTTGACCCTTTTGCAATAACATCATCATCTCATGTTGGCTCCCTTGTGTTTGTACCAACATTTGACAAGTCTCAAGGATATTTGGTTGTGGGTTATGTGAGGGTGTTTGGTAGTTGTTAGGATGTGGGAACGATCCTTGACAAATTTCTTGGTAACCATAAGAAGAGGGTTCATAAGATTGTTGATGAGGTTGATATGGTTGGTAAAGTTGTGGGTTTTTGTAATTTGCCCCATAGTTGTCCCGTGATGATTGATGGTAGCTTGGACGCGCCATGTCCATAACGTTGCTTTGGTACCTAGGATGAGCTAGAAGCACTTGAGCAAACGTTAGTATCCTAGTTCTTTTGAGGCACTAGGAAGGGAGAGTAACACTCAAGAAGAAAAACGGATATACACAAGGAGAAGAGAACACAAAAATCAAGAACAAAGTCTAAAACTAAGCACACAAAAGTCTAAACTACGCCGTCCCCGGCAACGGCGCCAATTTGATGGGTGGGATTTGTCATGAATCCCAACCGTCAAA
The DNA here is from genome assembly GCA_958450325.1 of Agrostemma githago. Taxonomy (NCBI): domain Eukaryota; kingdom Viridiplantae; phylum Streptophyta; class Magnoliopsida; order Caryophyllales; family Caryophyllaceae; genus Agrostemma; species Agrostemma githago. The sequence goes on from OY288245.1 coordinate 29,403,927, forward strand.
TAAAACCAACTAACCTAACTAGGGTAGCTAGGGTAAGTCGGGTCGAATCCACAGGGACGGGAGGTCGGACTAAGGTATGCTACGGTCTAGGACTAGGTTCGAGACAAGCTATTCTAAGGAGGGGGAGACTAGGACTAGGCTAGGTCTAAAGCAAGAAAACAAACAAGGAGACACCCTAAAACCCACCTTGGCGACACGCACGACAAACGGGGTACTAGCATGCTATAGGCCTAGGTCGCATCCGGGCTCTCGCAACTTAGATCGACCTAGGGGTCGTCCTCACCGGGCTCTCGCAACTTAATGAGGGAACTGAACCCGCAAACAAACTATCACCCACAAGGGAAAAGCAAGAAAAACAAGCATATGCACATATTAGTCATTCAAGCATTTCAACAAACATGTGATGAGCATCAAACCAAGGGGAAACCCAAATCTTCCACCAACATCTCCAACAATCCCTTAATCATTCATTAACACCCAAATCACCTTACTAACCCTAGCAAGATACTACTCTAACATATCTAAAGGAAAACTAACATTAATAAGATGAAACAACATAACAATCAAAACAAACATAATGAAACTAGTAAAACTATGAACAATGAACAAAACAATCAACAAAGATTCAAACTTTAATGAAAGAACAAGATTAAGAGAAGATAGAAGAAGATTATACCTACTAACAAGATGAATGGAAGAATGAAAACTTGTATAAAAGAGAAAACCCAAAACAATCACCCAAGGTTGTCAATCTTGGTGGAGATCTTGAAGAATTCACTTAATACAAGGAGTAATCTAAGATTAACGATAATCTAAAGACTAATCTACACTAATCTATGCTAATCTATGCTAAAAAAATCTAGGATTTAGTGTCTAATGTCTCACATAAGCTTAACAAAACAAGGAAAGAGTATATATAGGGTTTCAAGAGTAAGGGAGGCGAGAAAAGCGAAACAGCCCATTTCTGGGTCCATCTCGGCCGAGATGGATGTGGTCTCGCCCGAGACGGTGTGGTCTCGCCCGAGACGAGTTTGGTCTCGGCCGAGACGGCCCCTCCAGTGGCCTGCTCCTTCTTGCACTCCTTCCCGACCGAGAAGGCACTTGTTCTCGGCCGGGAAGGGTCTCTAGGCCTCCAATATGAGCTATAAGGTCCCTCCTTGCTTCTCATGGGTTTCTCATCGAATCTCGGAGCTCGGGGTCGAGTCTAAGGGGCTCGGGAATGGGTCCCAAGGTCTCGGGATCGAATCCAAGGCACCAAGTGATCGTTCCTTCTCTTCGTTGGCTCCAAAAGTGTATGAAACGAGTCGGAATCGTTCCAATTCTCCATGAACGGTCTCGGGAACCTAAAACTAACTAAAGAAAGAATGAGTAGCCCAGAAATCGGTCCAAAGAGCGATTCCACAAGGAAAACGGGACCAAAACATAACAAATTAGGCACTACAAACTACACTTATCAGGTACAGTCTAAAATGGGTATTGCTTCGAGTCCTGACTGATTCTCGTCTTCCACTGAGAAGAGTACTATGTCACACTGTAGAAAGGAGGCTAGATTTTGAAATTATTTGGATTATGTGAGTGGAAGGAGAACTTCTGTCTAATAGAAGCCCCCAGGACGACAAAGCTAGCTACTGAGAACATGACAGTGTCGTGACCGGAATGATAGTGCTTTTTGAATGTGTGTCAATGTGAGTGGTTGTGCCTCTGTTGAAAGGCTGCCTACGTATTCACGTGTGGTGAAATCAAACCAAGCCGTAGTTCAGTGGATTGAAAGATATACTATGGTGCCTAGTCTAATAGGACTTTGTGTGTAACTAGCCATATTGACGGTGAAGGCTAGGTGCATTCCCAATGATGTCTTGATCAAAGGGCTAGAATGGTTAGGATATTGATCCTGTGACTGTGAGCATTTTCCGGGATAGCCCCCAGAGGTGGTGTGAACTATTTGGGCATGTTCTATGCCGACCGCAAGTTGAGTTCCCGTGTTTGGGGTTGGTTACTGGATTGGATGTTTTTGGAAAAGTGGTGCTAGGTCACAAGTGCCTTTGATGTTTTGACATCTGGAGCTTGCTTTTGTGGAGCTAAGGCTTCGAGCATAAGGTATTGTAATGTGGTAGGAAAGGGGGAAGTCGAGTAAAAATGGCTCGAACTTCGATTGGGTAGGTTTGATAATGCAGCATCTGGTTTCCATGTCTGGCCCTAATGGTTAGGGGTATCCTATGGAGCTTGAATCCTAAAAATTTCGGGCTGCCTCTAGCCTAGGTCTCGGGAAGGTCTTGAGGGTTGTAATGTGGGAAGGCTGAGTGTGGTATTAGCTGATCAGCTTGATTGTCACTCCCGTATTGGATGGTATGAGTATTGATAATTTTGAATTTGACCGTTTTTCACTACGGTCATGGGTTCTTGAATATCTTTCGGTTGACCTCTTAGCCCCGGTCATGGGTTTTTTGAATTTTTGTTGGTTGACCTCTCAGCCCCGGTCATGAGTTTTTTTGAATGTTGGTTGACCTCTTAGCCCCGGTCATGGGTTTTTTTAATGTTGGTTGACCTCTTAGCCCCGGTCACGGGTTTTTTGAATTTTGGTTGACCTCTCAGCCCCGGTCATGGGTTTTTTGAATTTTGGTTGACCTCTTAGCCCCGGTCATGGGATTTTGATTTTTTTTCGTCCAGTTTTTTTGTTGGTCAGACTAACACCAAAGGTAGGGGTTGGTTGATCTTATTGGATGGGTGTTTATTTTGGGAAATGGGCTTGCCTCCCGTCTTTAACCCAAACTAGGAGACTACCTAGATTTGGCATAGGAATCGATACCGCTCCTGCTAAGGGTAGTTTTGTGGCTTTCTACGTCAGACATGGAACAGGTAAAGGAAAACACGGGTCTCGATTTCCTGCAGTCATTATAGAAGTGCATATAATAGTCACGTGCGTGTGCTCACAGTGCATGACGGTGTTCATCATGTTCTCGGAAACACATAAGGAAAGTATATATGAGAAATAGAAAAGCTGATTTTATTGAATTTTGAAAAAGAGGACAGAATACAACTGACTCTGACTCTGATTTTGACTTTGGAAGAAATAGCACATCCTAGACTCGGACTCGGACTCGGACTTAAATCAAAACCGGACTCTTGGATGATGTTGTCATTAGTCGTCGGATTCTAAGGACTCGAGTTGATGTCCAGTATAGCCTTCAGTAGAAGCTTCACCCAGATCTTCATTATTTCGAAGATCGTCTTCAATCCTAATGCCCATTTCGGTAAGCACCGCAAAGCTTGAAATGCCGGCATACCTGAGATGGACGCGGTAGGAAGGTAAGAGGTTGTTGATGAACGCTTCCACTAGTATCTTCTTGTTGGGCTTGTCTACCAACTTCACACTTTCGGCCCTCCATCTTTGAAGATATTTGGTGAACCCTTCTTTGGGCTCTTGGGCCATGACTTCCAGAGTACGCATCGTAGTCTGGATCTCGGTATTATCAGCATAATTCCGAGCAAATTCAGTTGGCACATCATCCCAAGTCGGGTATTTCTTGGAATCAAGCATGTAGTACCAGGCTTTGGGGTGCTTTTCGAGGGAGGAAGCGAACAGGTGCTTGATCATGGTGGACTTCACTCCCTTGACGGCCATGAACTCTTTGAAAGCCCGAATGTGATGAATCGGGTCTTCAGTACCCTCTAACATTGGCATGCCCGTAAGGTCGAGGTTGTCGGGTAGTTCATCATTCAGGGGTAAATAGGCACGGGCATTTTCCATGTGGATAGTGTTGTTAGTTGACAAGTGGACCTGTTCTTCAAGTTTGCGAACAACGCTAATTAGGTCAGCTATGGGCCCAGTGGGTTCGGATACAGTATTGGGAGTCCCTTTCTCTATGGCACTCAGGCGGGTGGCAAGAGTGGTTTGGTTGGTCCTGATGGCCGTCAATTGGGCCTCCATCTTAGCCAGTGAGGCTTTCAGTTCGTCCAAGGTTTCTTGCATTTTCTGACGTCTGGTTACGGGTGGCCTGTCTGTAGGAATACCGCGTAATCAGTAAGGTTGCTTCGGAACATAGGCCCGCCAAGGCATAGGAAATAGCGCGGGAGGACAGACAACTCGGTTTGACACGGGTTAGACTCTCCTAGGATAAATGTGTAGGGTACGATTCTCGGAGTGACTGTGATTAATCGCTTCGTCGGAGAATAGCCCCCAAGTGAGACTAAAGACTCAGATAGGACTCAGATGACGTGACATCTAAGTGACTCTAAAGTGGGGTACGTGAGACACGTGTAAGACATGACCCTTAGAGAAACCGTGATTGATCGCCCTGCTGAAGGGTAGCCCCCGAGTGGGATTGAAGATTTGTTAATACTCGAGTGTTGGACGAGTGACCCTTAGACGTAAGGACCACGAACCTTTTGTTATAGGGCTACGCCTTGTAAGAGGTTGACTCGGAAAAGACACCTAGATGGGTGACTTGTGAAAGGTGGGCCTCCCTTAGAATTCGGCAATTAGGCCGAGTCCTGTTCGAAGGAAGGTCCATGTGAGACATTACCAGACTTTTAGACTCGAGTGTGTAAACGGGCCTTCCTTTGTAGGAGCATGTGCTACGTAGGTGGGCCATGCCCTAGTCAAATAAGGCGGACTGGGATAGGGAAGAAACTCGTGATGTAAGATCGATAGAGTTTCGACGCTAAAGACTTCGACGACTTACGACAAGACCCGACACATGCTAATTACGGGAAGTCCTAAGAAGAGAAAGTTTTGAAAATGGATTTTTTTTTTTGAAAAATCCGAGAAACTCGGTGGAAGGCCCAACTTTTCGAAAAAACGGAAAGTGTATCGGGCCGCAAGTTTGAAAGTTCGAAAATATTTTCGAGTTTTGAAATGGGCAGAATGCCGGCTAGAAATAGGCTATTTTGAGTAAAATCATAAGTCCTAAATTCGGCATATGTCCCGGGTTTTGAAATTGGATATCTTGAAAAAGATGTATTTTTTGAAAAGTTGACGGTTTTTGAAAACGACACGGAAACCAAGTAGCATGTAGTCAGGCAAGCATTATAACGACGCCATGGATGCTCTACACTAAGTCTCGGTCAGTCTATAGAGGGTCTATACGAGTGCACATAGTCTACACGTTGATCGGGACGGACTTTCTAAGTCGAGTTGATCTTAGAACATGCCACGAAACCCACTCCAATCGACTATGGACACCTTTGACATATCCATATTGAAGTACATCACGGTATAGTGGGTTGTCGGTCGCGAGTACCGGCCCGGAAAAATATGGGGTTATGCATGAACCATAAAACTAAATCGCGTATTGTACTAGTCGAACGATTTCTATTCGAGTCTCACCCTGAGGATGCCGATGGTAAGTCACGCATCAGTTAATCCCCAGCGGAGTCGCCAAATTGTGGACATGACATAGGTCCACCCCGACACGGCCACGCGCGGGTTTGGGGAGGCGAATGAATCTCCATATGAGAATGGATCGAATTGAAATTTAAATCCAAGTGGAGTCGCCACCGAACTTTGTGGGAGTTCGGGCCCGTTCGAACCCACTCTATGTCGTAGTGGGCCGTATAGAAAATACGGCCCATTTCCGATGTCAGAGTTTATTGGGCTCGTCCCTTTGCATTGCGATACCGATACCGTCACTATCGGTTATCGTGTAGTGAATGACTTTCATGCGCCAACGGTTTCGAACATCCGGAAACCGAGGTTCTGAGTAAGGGGTGAGGGTACGTGTTGGGAAGCCCACTAAGGACACCAAACCCCGCCCGCACATTAACGGCCTCTACTAAGATATCGAAAGACTTTCTAATACGCGCGTTAGTTGAACGATGAAAATGCTTATGCAAACATTGTTTTCCCTAAGCATGTGAGGAATTGAATGGGTTTCTATGTCAATTTAAGGCAACTAAAATTAACGTCAAAGTTTTATTTTAGCATGCGGGTTCATTTTAGTACGATAAAATAAATAACCAAAATCGACAAGAGAGAAAACGGTTAGTAACGGTATAACAGTATTAACGGTTTGCGCAAATATAGAATAAAATGGAATAATGTAAATAGGATGTTGCACGGTTTTGAAAGAGTTATGTTTCACGTGATTGATTTGACACGTGTTGACCTAAGTCATAAAGAGTATTAACGAAACTCGAATGGCCTTATAGGACTCACGGTTTGACGTGATATAGAGCCACTCGACCGGGTCATTGAGAGACTCGACCGAGTGGACCCCTGGAAAGGGTTCTGTCCCGGATTATGTGACGGCACTCGACCGAGTTATGAGGGAACTCGGCCGAGTACACGGCCACTCGATCGACTTATTGCGAACTCGACCGGGTGGTTGTCATGAAAGTATTATGTCTCGGTTTTTGGGCTGCCACTCGACCGAGTGGGCTAGGCACTCGGTCGAGTGCCCCCTGTACGAACCAGTGTTCGTTTTGCAACTTGTTATTGATTTTGAAATTGCTCTTTGATTTTTGCAAATCGATGACTTTATTGAATCAGGCATAAATATTGTTTAATTTGTGCTCGTTTCGTATGTGCGATACCCGTCATATCCGATACTCGATTACTGAATCGACATTAAATATTAGGGTGAAACTTGAAAGAAAATAATATGCGTCGTTTTAATTTAATTAGCACGACATAAATTTCCTCCGCGTTTATAATGTCGTAATTCTGACGAATTGTATGACAATTATTTTAGCATCAAAAGAAATCGTACTAATTAATTTATTTGACTAAATCGTTATATTCGACATCCAATTATGGAATTGGTATCGAATCTAAAGGATCGACGCTTTGCCTGAATTGAAAGACTTGATTCCCTCGGCTTCTCCGACATCGAAGTAAATCCCTAGGGATTGTGAGATGTCGGATCCACGTCAACGGGTTTCGACCCTTATTAAAAAAAGTATTTGTTTAGAAAAAGGTTTTAGGAAGACGGTGAAGTATGCGATTAATGATAATAATGCGAATAAAAAATTATTGTTTAAGTTGACTTGTTTCAATAATCAAGTGATCGGGGTGTCGGGATAAGCGACCGGCAACGCTGTGTGCAGTACACTTGTATATTCGGGGTTTTTTATTCCGACATCCCTCGCACTCGACACAAATCCACAAGTATTTTAATGTCTTGATACTAGTGATATTAACGATATTATGACGCGACAAAGAAGATACAAAAAAAGGACACTACGACGATGCATGACGCGAGAAAGAAGGAGAAGAGAGAAAAGATGGGGTTTTGGCACCCTCAACCTACATGTTTCTTATGCTCGGACGGGACTCGTAGTTGTGGCTTGCACGGGAGTATCGAGTATGTAAGTTAAGTTGTGGTGGTTAGGGTTTTGTCTCCTAAAGCTAGGTTTAGGGTTTGCTAGTGTAGTATTAGGGTTTGATTAGGGTAGAATTGGGGTTTCGAAAAGTTGTTCAAAGATGTGTAAAAGGTTGTGCATGGGGGTGTATACATAGGCTTTGTCATGTACCCCGGCTAGGGTTACTCGACCGAGTAACTGGCTGACTCGGTCGAGTGGCCTAGCACGCCTGTAGTCGGGCTCGAATGAGGGCCCACTCGATCGAGTGGGTGGGGCACTCGATCGAGTGGATCGGCTGGGTCGCGCGGGTCCAATGTTTTGGACCGTGGATTGGACATTTGATGGGTTTTGTATTTGGACTGGTTTTTTGATGTTTGTGTGGCTGTTTTTATATGTCTCGGAAATGACTTTGACCGGGGTTGACCCAACTGCTAAAAGTCGGTTTTATTTCCGGTGTCGATTTTGACCCAAATTAGTCTTGTTTGACTGCAAACAATCCACTGGGCCTGGATTTGAGGTTAGTTTTTTGAGATTTGTACTCCATAAGTGCATTAGCCTGCAACTAATGGTTTTGAGCCCATATCCGAGCGTGTAGAAGCACGTTGGCGTCCGTTCATCATCGGGTGTTTTTCGGAAACTGCCATAGACACCTGGCAGTCAAAATGCGCATGTCTACAATTACAATCAAAAATTAAACACAAGAGTGCCACAGTATTATACGAAGGTACTATAGTATTTTTTGCAAACACTAACAAATCAGAAGTTCATGCCCCACAGGATTCACAAGCCGAGAAAAGAGTACAACAAAAGAGGAGTAACATCACTCCAGCAGAACTTGGCCCACAACCTTGATATTTTCCTCTGGTGGAGGTGGAATTATAGCAGATCCTCCTGCAGAAACCTGGGTCTCTGGATACTGAAGATGAACAGCAGCAGGACCTCTCCCAGGATCATCAGCAGCATCCTCCTTGTCCATATCCACTGGCCCATCAGTCTCCTGGTCAGCAATAGGAGAATCGATAGACTGTTCCAGATCCTCCGCCTTCATGTTAGAGAAAGCATCAAAGTTAGGCACCTCAACCTTGGTATACTGATCCTACCAAGCAAGAGCATCCCTCAGAGTCTTCTTCAGCTAAACACTCTTCCCTTACAGGGAAGAATTGGCATCCAGGGCCTGGGCAAGCTCACTCCTTGCCTCCACCAGATCTGCGCTAAGAGTGTCTGTTACCATATTCCTCTGCCGGCAACCCACGAACCAGACCCAACTCCTCCAGAGAACTATTTTCTAGCGCAGACCTGGGACCAGGAAGTAGCATCTGGTCCAGAAGAGCCATGTCCTCTGCAGCATTGGATGTATCGAAGCCTTCAGGAAAGTTGAGCACCACTCCAGCAGGAACATCATCAACGGATCTGGGGGCAGATTAAGAGTGAAGATCGAAAAGATCCACCACTGGGAGTTCACTTTCTGCAGGAGTAATTTATGAGAGGGGGGACGAGTTATGCCTTCTCCTAGAACCAGCATGGCCAGCAGAAGCAAAACTAACTTTCCTCTTGGAGACCGCCCTAGTAGCAACGGCCCGCCTCCAAGCAGCCACTGGCTCTAGGGACACACGAGGCTTAGCTGATCATGAAAAGGAAGGCCAGCGAAAATGAGTACCATGGAAAGCCGAGGCCAGGCAAACTTAGCTCAGCATGGATGCATCTTGCCCGAAGACATGTTCTCACCATACTCTTCCTATTTTCTTCTGGGGGAGGACAGGAAGGGTCACCTGTGGAGGGATAAAGCAAATTACGATATGTTCCCTGCTCCGGATCTAGGCCGAATATTCGGGTCAAAGAATCGATCGTCACGCAAACCGTCTACAATTCAAGCGAACAGACATTTCCGCCTAATATGAGCTTAGTCGAAAATTTGGGGGCATTTGTTTGGGATAAATTTTGCACCTTCGAAATACAACGTGGCATACTACGAGTGGACGGTCAAAAGGCCAGAAGTCAAAGGTCAACGATAGAAAAGTCAAAGGTCAACAATAGAAAGGTCAAAGGCCCGCAGATGAAATTCAAAACCGAAGATTAAAAGACGGAAGTCAAAATAATCAAAAGTCGTCGGGTCAAATAAACCCGGAGTAATATGCGGAGATGGGTCGGACAAAGCATGGAGTAAGTACAATAATGGGCCACATGAAAAACAGGCCCAGCGAACACAGCAAGAAATCTAGCCCATACAAGGAGGGAGAGACAAAAGCAGCTCCTATAAATTAAACAAGGAAACCCTCCTGCAGACCATGAGAGAATTCAAGAGGATGGTGCAACGGATGGGGGAGGATTAAAAGCCAAGATCTTAAGCAATAAAAAAGAGGATTAAAAGACAAAATCTTAAGCAATAAAAGAGAGATTTAAATACCAAGATGTCAAGCAATAATGGGGGTTAAAGGCCAAGATTCCCAAGAATAAGTGAGGATAACGGCCAACATTAGTATAAAAGGAAGAGGAGGAAGAAGGAAAGGGATCATTTAAGCCTACCAACTCCGAGCAAGCATCACGATAAAATACTTACAATCAGTCATAGTCACAATTATAGCCAAAATACTTGTATTTATATTCCTTTCTTCACTTTTTCCCGTTGATAGTAGAATCTTGGCGGGATTCCGACTCCCCCCGCGGTTTTTCCCATATCGGGTTTCCGCGTCACCAAAATTCTGAGTGTTGCCTATTTTTCTTTTCGTCATTCCTTGCTCGTCCGATTCGTGATTTTTTCGTTAAACCTCGTTTATAGGCCGGTCACTTTAACCCGCAAACGAAATCGTAAATGCGGTAAATTTTTACCAAAACAATCATCATAACACTGCTGCTATTGGTCGTATGTCACTCGGTTGCTGCCGTTTTTATTCATTTTCGAACTATGCCATGTTTTGGTCCTTTGTCTTATCTAGTGTTGTTGTTGTGTGGGTTGTTTATCAAGCCCCGATTCCTCGCTTCTTCTTCTTCTTCTTCTTCTTCTTCGTTCCTTATTCTGATTTCTCTGTACCGTTTCTATTTGTCTCGATCTCCGTCGGAGCCTCGAAGTTTTTTTTCTATGACAAATATCAAAGCGGTTGGAGCTTCGAGTCATCTAGAAGGGCAAGTATATATCATTCGGATATCGACTCAAGGTAACTTTAGGACGTTACTCGATTTTATATCGTATGTTTGAGTAGTAGTATGTAGTAAATATTTTAACTTCAGTTTTCTATTTTTTTACCTACGTATTACTTGCTAAAAGTTAATATTAAATCGTATGCCTTATCAGTACTTTTACAACTTTCGATATCGTTTTATAAATCGTTAGTAATTTTATTATTTATGATCGTTATAATATTTTGTTGGTTATCGTGACACTAGTAACTAAATAATAACGATTTCATATTTTCTACATATTTCGTTAATTTATAATTTTCACTTACAAATCGTATTTTTATATTTTAATCGAAATCGTATACTTGTTAATAAATTAATTTTCGTTTTACGATTTATTCTAATAAATGAGAAAATAGTCGATTTTGTTTTAAATATATTTTTAGTCGAGAGTATTTTCACTAATAATTCCCTATTTGTTTCCGATTGACTATTTTTATTAAAATCCATATTATTTATTAATAAAAACTGTATGTTAAAAATAATTTGAATTCTTCGTAAATTTCATTTCATTTATAATGTTTGTCAACTCAATTAATTTTGATATCATTTTCTTGAAACATCTCTTTTCTAAAATTTATAGTTTTAACTCGATTTCCTAATTATTTATAAAATACTACAAAATGACTTATTATATTTTATTTATATTTTGAGTAACGAATTTAGAATTTTATTAAAGTTATGATAACGACGATAATAATGAAATGTCAATTTCGTTAGAAATTCTATTTTCTATACATTTCACTTATTTCAATCACATACCTATTTTCTATAGCAGTATTTCTATTTTAAGTAAGTTTCTAAAATTAGTAATTTCTATTTATAGAAAGTTTCTCTTTTTAATATAACATGTTTATCCTTTTTTAACTTCATATTATTTACGATGATTATTTATTGAATATCGATAATGACCTGTTTTGGAGTTATGGATTAAAGACAAGTGTGGGGTTAGAGTAATATAGTCTAGGATGTACGTTTTTGCCATCAACTGTAAGGCTGGTGTATCTTTATGGGGCACATTGGTTGTTGAACTGAGCATGGTTTGTGTTCAGAAGAGTGTGCATTGTGCCCTTAAACTTAGATATCGCATCGTATAAGTCGCGTCGGGTTGAACTAGATATGGTTTGTATCCAGGAGAGGTGTATACTACTTAAACCGGGACCTCGCTGCACGCAGTCCTGTTATAGTTGAGTTGCCTAGTTATAGACTTGATTCTGTTATGAGATAAGTCTACAGTTCTCGAAGCTAGTATCCAGTATTATCCCTCGTGAATGTCTAGCCTTGTGCACACTAATCGAATTTCCATAACGCCATTTTTTAATATTATTATGATCGATTGATTTTGACTTGCAGGTTGGCAAGTGCTTTAAGTTTCGCTGAAAACTTATTTTTATTATATCGTTTCGATGTTTTCTCTTTTTAAATATTTTGATATAATGATACTATTATTTTTCATATGATATAATATGGCTGGGAGAACGTCCGAGTTACTTCCCACTGACGTGACTGTTATGTTTATAACATGTCAGGTATTCGCTGTTGGGTTTTGGGTGTGAGCTAGCGAGTAGCGTGGACCCTACTCTTTCTTTATTCATGTAATTTATGGATTTGTATAACCCGTTTGGAGGATTTCCTTTTTAGCCCTTCTGTAAAAAGAGGTCTTTGTATTGACTTATCATTTCTTTTAATAAGATATAGTTTGTCAGTGTGTTCTAATCCCAACTCTACAGTGTTTCCGCCACTGTATTGCGTTAGATTTTCTAGGGGATTACAGCGGATACTTACACGCTCAAACATTTTTGAGACTAACAGGTCTTAATTATCATGAAGGCAACAACAACAACAACAAATTCGAGCCTAGCAGGGTCTTAGTTATCCTGAAGGAAATTTGTGTTTGAGCAGATACTTACACACTCAAACATCTTCGAGCCTAACGGGTCTTAGTTATCCTGAAGGCAACAGAAAACAATAATTTTTGCCCAAATGGTCATAGGCATCCTGAGGGCACAACAAACAACGATTTTTGCCAAAAGGGTCATAGGCATCCTGAGGGCACAGCAAACGACAATATTTGCCCAAAGGGTCATAGGCATCCTGAGGGTACAGCAAACAACAATTATTGCCCAAAGGGTCATAGGTATCCTGAGGGCACAATAAACAGCAATTTTTGCCCAAAGGGTCATAGCCATCCTGAGGGCACAACAAACAACAATTTTTGCTCAACGGGTCGTAGGCATCTCGAAGGCAATTGTTCCAGTGAATACTTACAAACTCGAGCGTTTTATTTTGTTCTCGAGCCTAATGGGTCATAAGCATCCAGAAGGCAAAACCTTTTTCAAAACTTTTTAAAATCCTCGACCCGACGGTTCATAGGCATCCGGAAGGCAAACTCTTTTACATTTTCGAGCCCTACGGGTCATAGGCATCCTGAACGCAAACATTTTAAAGAAAAAAAATCCTCGAGCCCGATGGGTCATAGGCATACAAAAAGGCAAACTCTTTCACATCTTCGAGCCCTACGGGTCATAGGCATCCTGAACGCAAAAACTTTTTCTCATTTTCGAGCCCTACGGGTCCATCCTGAAGCAAATTTCTTTTCGATATCTTCGAGTATAACGGGTCATAGGCATTCTGAAAACAAAATTTTCAAAATTTCGAATCAAACGGGTCATAGGCACCCCAAAGGCAATTGTTCGAGTGGATACTTACTTATTCGAACATTTTCTTTCATATTCATGCTCAACGCGTCATACGCATTCGAAAGGCAGCCCAAATTTGAACTGATCCTTATACATCCAAAAAGTTAAACCACATGAACATGACAAACCTAGGACGAGATAGCAAGCACGGACCCGAGCCCCGATAAGTAATTGCAGGCGAGGAGGTCAGGTATGATTTGTAAGCCCTGGCTGGCGAGCCCCAACACGTACTCGAACAGACCGTAAAATGACCCAACCGGACAGCTACCAGGTCGTAATCCTCGATTGACATGGACGGCTATACTATGACTTTCGCCTTGTCCAAGCCTCAGTCAATGTGGGGGCTTCTGTAGACACCCAGATTTAGACCTGGTGGCTGCAGGAGTGCCCAACAAACACCCAATGACGATATCGGACAACAACGCGAAGCAAGTTTGCGATGTTTTAGATAGTTTTTCTATAGAACGAATCAAATAATTACTAGGAAAGATTAAAATAACATCAAGGCGGTCTTAGTCGTGTCATTACGGTTGCGTCGACACTAATTGGAGTCAATTCCGACACCGGGACTTCGAATCGGTCCCGAAATACGCAAAATCAACTCGAGTCAGCACACCGAGCCAAGCGAACCTCGGGATGCACACCCGTGGCCCACTCGGCGCAATAGAGCACTAGGTCAAGGGGAAACGTAACCTCCAAGACAACCTATGATACGTAAACTCTCGGTTTTGGAAAGTATAAAAATCGTATCTTCGAATTCCCGAGCGCCTCGCACAAGCGTCCTAGGACTCACACGCACGAACCCAGGCGCCTGAGTTCTGATGTGCTTGGAACCAGGCGTCCATCCGAGCAACGTGAGCCGAAAACAACTATAAATACCCCCCTACACCCCATTCATTCGACACAACAACATCTTCTCTTCTGCCTTTACTCATTACGAGTTTCTCGATTGGGCTCGCACTCCGACACCCAAAGCAAACGATCCACTCGATTGTAGTCCCGATAAGCGAAATCGACGCTACTCCTCACCTTCGAGCACCCCACTCGATCCCGAGGTGCCTTTGTTCGACTAGCTACCCCGAGTCTAGTAGTAGAAGCACTACGATAATGTCAAATGTGAACACTAGGTCCATAACACGTACTAAAACATGTAACGTCCCAACTTCAACCATAAACACTAAAATACCCTAAATAGAGCCGAGTAGTTCCGAGATCTTTTCTCAACTATCTGTACATCGCGTCCCATTTAGTGTATACTCCGAGGGTGCAACTCCTCACTATGTGATTTACTTACATTTCGCATTTAGTACTTTCATATGATTTATTACTTTTATGACCTTATAATCGCATGCTAAATCACCTAACACGGAATTCAAAATGTAAACAAGCTAAAACTGAACAAAGCGATGGTCGGGTTTCGTATTAGTCCCGGTTCTCATCTTGCGTGGTTTGACGCATCCCTATTAATACCGAGCCGAGAGATCTTAAGCAGAATACCAGGTATGGTATACCACGAGAACGACTAATATTCGTATTATCACGTTAAAATTGACCTGCTAATACATATAACATTAGTATTCTCTACTATCCTATGTGCATCTTTTCATGGCCTGCTTGTCACGTGAAATCGCATGCAAAGAATGTAAACATAACTACTTCGACGACAAAGCTTACTTGTCCTTAAACAACCAGCATAGCAAAGACATAGGGTTAAAACAACAGATGTCACAGTACTTCTGCCACAATAAGGGAACAAATTTATCATCCCACCTATTGATTAGTAGAGGCCTCTACGTGCGGGCGGGATTGGGTGTCGATGTCTAATGGACGTTGGCTTCCCAATACGTACCCTCACCTCTTACTCAGAATCGAAGGTTTCCGAATGTCCGAAACCATTGGCAATGAGAGTCATTCCAGGCATGGAGTGCTTAAGGTTACAAGTCTCTATCTTTAGGTTCCGTGCCACTTAACTTTGAGCCAGGTAGGGATCAAAGTTGACTTGAATGGTTTCCGGGTCCCCATAATTGACTCGTTGGTGACTCCACAAATAGGCAACGAATTCGGTTCACCAAAAAGGTCGCCTTACAAAACATATCGACCTTCAAACATTTATAAGCACGACTCGATCGATACCAACGGAAACACGGGTGCCCGCACCCATCTAGTACAAGTCCAGATCATCATCCGAATCGAGGTCCGAGACTTCGCTTCGAACGCGGGATCGGACCGGCCCCCAACCAGAAGGGGGCCGCGTGGGTGGCTGCCGCGATGAAACCGGGTCAGTCCCGCGCGGGCGCGCGTGGGGCCCCGGGCGGTGCAGACGGACGTCCATACACCCCCGGAGTCTCACTACGGTTAATGAGCTCTACAACGCAGCGTTGTTCGCAGAGACTTCAATCGAGCGGGTGAAATCGATGAACCCTTCCTCTTGTTATAAACGACATTTCTCCCATTCTGGGAATAACTCTTCATCTTCCTTGAAGAAATTCAACTCTGGAGGTCTGGATTATTTTTCCTTTTTCTTGTTCTGTTACTTCTTTCTTAAAAGTTCTGACTCTACTGTATGCCATTACAGGTAGTGGTTTCAAGAAGAACAACTTCAACTCGAAGCCCAACAACAAGAAGGATTCTGCATGTTTTAAATGCAAAAAGGCTTACCATCCTGGTATGACTTGCGAAGGAAACCATGTTACCTGTTTCCACTGTGGAGAAGTTTGGCACCACTCTATCTATTTCCCGAAGAAGGTCGCAACCAACACCGCTATTGCAGCTGGTGTCGTTTCTATTCTCACTCCTCGTAAAGGACGAATTTTTCTCATGAGCCGTGCCGATGCTAAGGATAATCCTGATGTGGTTACGGGTACGTTTCAAGTTTCTGATGTTAGTGCTTATATACTTTTCGATACTGGCCCTTCCACATCTGGTATATCTTTTTTCCGGCATCAAAGTTATCCTTAACTCCTTGTCAAGCTGAGCCTATATCTATATCTCTCCCTTCTGGCAAAATTGTCCATTGCTCCAAAGCTTATCAAGATGTACCTATTCTGTTCGCTGGTTCCGTTCTCCGTTCTACTCTCCTTGAGTTTCCTTTCGCCGAGTTCGATGTTACTTTGGAAATGGAAAGGTTAGCTCAGTATGATGCAAGGTTTCAGTGACGAGATCAGAAGATTCTTCTAAAGACTCCCGAAGGTGTTCGAGTGTCATATCATGGAGGTTGATGCCAAAAGGGTATCAAGATTATTTCAGCCATGAAGGCTATCAAATTGCAGAGAAAAGGTTGCCAAGCATTTTTATGTACGGTAACTGTAACTGCTGAACTCCCTAAACTCGAGGAATTACATATAGTGAATGAGTATGTTGATGTATTTCTTGAGGAGTTACCAGATATTCCCCCTGAGCGAGATGTAGAATTTACCATCGAGACCTGGTACTGGTCCGATCGCCAAGGCTCCCTACAGTATGGCTCCTGCTGAGTTACAAGAGCTACGTAAGCAATTGGATGATATGATTGAGAAAGACTTCATTCGTCTAAGTTCTTCCCCATGGAACGCTCCTGTACTTTTTATCAAGAAGAAAGATGGTATTATGCGCCTGTGCATCGATTATCCTGATCTCAACAAGGTTACGATCAAGAACAAGTATCCTTTGCCCAGAATTGATGATCTCTTTGATTAACTTAAGGGTGCTTATGTATTTTGCAAGATTGATCCAAGATTAACTTAGGTCTTGCTTGTTATTATCGAAGATTTGTGCAGGACTTGTCTAAATTAGCACGCCCTATGACTCAACTACTCAAGAAGGAGAATAAATTTTTGTGGAGTCGGGCCTATGAAGACGCTTTATCTGAGCTCAAACGAAGTCTTACCTCCGCCCCTGTCCTGACCCTACCTGAAGGAGTTGGTTTCGATATATATTGTGACGCATCTAAGAATGGTTTGGGTTGCGTCCTTATGCAGAGTGATAAGGCGGTCGCTTATGCCTCGAAACAGTTAAAAGTTCATGAGGTGAATTACACTACTCACGATTTGGAGTTAGCCGCCGTGGTGAATGCCTTGAAGGTTTGAAGACACTATTTGTATGGGGTGAGATTCAAGGTTCACAGTGGCCATAAGAGTTTGCGATACCTCTTCACGCAGAAAGATCTGAATGCAAGACAGAGGCGCTGGATAGAATTAGTGAACGACTACGACCTTGAACTGGTGTATTGGGAGGGAAAAGCTAATGTTGTGGTTGACGCTCTTAGTAGAAAGACCCTTCATTCCTTAACCCCGTGTTCTGGTGTTTCCAAAGAATTGGCCCGTGGACTGGGAAGTATGAAGATCGAAGTGATCATGGATGATTTCGTGAGTCAGCTTGATACTCTTGTTGCTGAACCAACTCTTTTCCATGAGATTCATGAGAAGCAGTTGGAAGATCCTTTTGTAGCCAGTATTCGAGAAAAGGTGAATCTTGGTAAGGCTCTCGATTTTGCTGTGGACAATAGTGGAGCACTGAAGTTTAAGAACCGTTGGGTAGTCCCTAGTGATGTTGAGGTAAGAAAGAAAGTTCTAACTGAGGCATATAAGACGAGGTATTCTATTCATCCTAGTGGTGACAAGATGTGTCGGGATTTGAAGCTAAATTTTTGGTGGCCTTATATGAGAGAGGACAGCGCGGAGTTTGTAAGTAAGTGCTTAACTTGTCAACAAGTAAAGTTCAAGCACAAGAAACCTAGAGGTTTGCTTCAACCACTCCCTGTTCCAGAATGGAAGTGGCAATGTATATCAATGGATTTCGTGATGGCATTACCGAGAACCGTCAATGGAAGGAACAATATTTGGGTTGTGGTGGATCGCCTTACCAAGTGTGCACAGTTCGTCCCTATTCGCCACATTTGGAGTCTCGAGAAGCCTGCAGAAGTGTATGTTGTCGAGATCATCCGTCGTCATGGCATACCACACTCGAGATTGTTTCGGAACGAGATCCGAGATTCTACTCTAAATTCTGGAAGGCATTGCAAGATGCTTTGGGAAGCAATTTATTGATGAGTACTGCTTTTCATGCTGCTACTGATGGACAGTCCGAGAGAACGATCTAAACTCTAGAGGATATGTTACAGGCTTGTGCATTGGATTTTCAAGAGAATTGGATCCGACATCTTCCGCTGGTAGAGTTTTCCTATAACAACTGCTACCATGCTTCTATTAAGATGTCCCCATTCGAGGCACTATATGGTCGTAAGTGTCGTAGTCCTGTCTGTTGGGATGTTCCTGGTGAAGTAAAGATTATGGGTCTTGATTTAACAGCTGAGACTATTGACGTAGTGTAAGTCATCCGTTCTAGGATGAAGGCTGTCCAGGATCGACAGACGTCATACGCAGACGTTCGTCGTCGATCCTTGATTTTTCGGTAAACTTATGTTCCTGAAGGTATCACCCATGAAAGGGGCGAAGCGGTTTGGGATCAAGGGCAAGCTTAGCCCTAAATTCATTGGTCCGTACCCTGTCGTCGAGAAAGTGGGCGAAGTCGCTTATAAGCTGGAGCGGTGAAGATTACCGACCGCCGTAAGAAGCGTTTAAAGACAAAGATTGTACGTCTGGTAAAAGTTATGTGGCGTTGTAATCGGTTGGAAGAAGTAACGTGGAAAATTGAATCTTTGATGCGACCTAAGCATCCTCAACTCTTCGAGTAAGGTAAACCTCAATTTCATTTCTGCCTAATCTTAGTTTTGAGGACGAATTTTTTTTTTAGTGGGGAGGATTGTAACACCCGCTATTTTTCCTAGCGTTGTTAATCATTCCGTTATGACTCCTTCATGACTCGGTGTCAATTCTGTTTTTGTTTCTCTCATTCTTCTAAAATCTTTTTACCATTTTTTTTGGGTCAAACATTATTCTTTTGTCAAAGGATTTTAATCATTTAATTTTTCTTCAATTCACTTGATTAAATTTTTATCGCGAACTATTTATTTATTCGCAAAGAATTATACTTTTCAACGAACCAACGTTTTAACCTCCGGTTTGACTTATGATGGTGGGATTTGTCGTGGATCCCGACACCAATAAACCAACCTACCTAAACTAAGTAGTATGGGCAAGTCGGGTCGAACCACAAGGACGGCAAAGGGGAGTTAGGCTAGAGTTTACCTAAGGGCTAGACTAAGTGATAAGGAAAGAAGGGAGAAGAATTAATAAGAATTGATTAACTACAACGATTACTAGGCTCAGGAACAAGACTAAACAAACTAAGACAATGAAGAAATGAAAGCTATGACTATGAATATGAAGAATTCAATAAGACAAGAACTAGGATTAGTCGGGTTCAAGGGTATCAAAACAATAAAGAGAAACCAAGAATGAAGGGGTAGTCAAGCTATCTAGGCATAATCCGGGCTCTCGCTCCAAAACCGTCCTAGAGGTCTCCCGCTCTCGCGCAAAAACTCATCCTAGCAACATACAAGGTCACAAGAAGAAGGCAAGAAAACATGCATTTGCAACTACAAGTCATTCAAGCATTTCATCAAACATGATCTATGCATACAACCAAGAAGCAACCTAAACAACGACCAACACCCTACACAAACCCTTAATCACCCATGAAGACACCCAATCCCCTTACTAATCCTAGAAAGAGGACTACTCACACATTACTAAACTAAAACAAGATGATTAAAGCATTCATAATGAAATAAATCTAAACAATTAACAAAACAAAACATAAACAAAGATTCAAACTTTAAACAAAAGAGAAGAAGAAATTATACCAACAACACAAGGGAGAATGAAAGGAAAGAACTTTGAATAAAATCAATGCAAGGAGATATCTAATGTTGTCAAGATTGAATAATCTACTACAAGTCTTCAAGAATCCAAAGATAAAACAAGAATTAACAATAAATTAAGGCTTAATGAAAAGTGATTAAGGAAAACATTAAGCTAATCTATCCTAATGTATATATATAGGGTTTTCTCTATGCTTAAAACAATACAAGAGGGGGATATATATAGGGTTCCATAAGTGAGAGAATTGAAAGAATGAAGCGGAGTGCGAGCTAGGCCCGTCCCGGCCGTGATGGGGGTGGTCACGGTCGGGAAGGGTCCCTTCCCGGTCGTGATGATGGTGGTCACGGCTGGGAAGGCCCTACAAAGGCTGGTTTCTTCTCGTCTTTTCATCCCGGCCGTGATGGGTCCTTATTTGCTCTTCCTTGGCTTCTTATCGATGCTCGGTGCTTGGGATATTCTTAAGTGCGCTCCAAGGGACTCAGGATCGAGTCTAAGTTACCGAATCAACGTCGCTTCTCTTCATTGGCTCCATATGCATCGGAAACGAAACATAATCGTTCCATTTCTCCATGATGAACATTAGGAACCTAAAACAAGCTAGAAGAAGCGTAAGTAGCCTCGAAACCGCTCTAAAGAGCGATTTCACAAAAGAAAGCGGGACCAAGCACGTGAAATAAACACTACAAAACATACTTATCAACTGCCCCACACTTAACCCTTACTCGCCCTCGAGCTAAGCACGAACTAACTACTAACCGAGCGGGTATTAGCGCACCCTACGCCCTTTCAACTCACGCGAGAACACTTTGGGGAAAAGTGCTCTCCGCATGGCAAGTGAGGTCTTGCGACAAAACTGTGGATACAACCGAACACGAAAACACACAAACAAACAAACAATCGGTTGCATCCAAGAAGAAATGAATACCGCTTCCCTCAATAAAGCGGTGAAAGAAACACCGGTTGAGGACTCAAGGCAAGTTACAACGTTCCCAAGCTAATAATACAAACCGAAATGGACAAAATCCTAATAGTAGGACAACAAAGCAATAAAAACGTTGGTAACTTACCTAGGTCCTCCTAACCTTCAAAGAACGTACTACGGGACGATAGGCGGGATGGAAAAAGGATGAACCACGGAGTTAGTCGACACTGTAGGTAAAGTGAAACCCCGCTTCTTTTAGCGAAAAGTCAAGAGGGTCGTCCCATGCTAAAAAAATAGCCTAACTAATCCAAGTAAAAGGGTGGATAACAGTTGCTAAATGAGGAAATACCGACCATTACCGCTATCATCCTTCCTAGGGACTCGGTCCTTTGGTAGGCTCTTCACGATAACAATCGGTATAAGGCTTATTTTTGAGGGGGTAAGATTTTTTTGTGAAATGATTTTCTTGGCATTTTTTTTTCTTTCGTATTTTGCTTTTGATTTGTTATGCCATTTATTTTTCTCCTTTTGTATTTTGTTTTTGATTTGTTGTGCCTTTTCTTTTTCTTCTTTCTTTTCTTTCTTTTCTTTCTTTTTGCCTTGGTTTGCCCTTTTGGCCAAATTTTGTATTGTAGGCAATCATCACAACCAAGTATAGAAACCTCGATAAAATGAAACTTATTTGTGAGATATGTGTAGAAGGTAGGAAAATGGGTATGTCGGGGGCGCCTTCCCTTCAAACCCAGAAAAAGGTGGAAACTTGGACTAATCAAAACAACTTCGAACCTGGTCATCTATCAGAACAGGACTCGGCAACCAAGGCCTTTTCACTCCATGGGTGGTCAAGGTGGTCAATATGCAAATCCCGAAGTAAATCCTGTAGACACACACATTTTGCCGCTAGGTGTCTATAGCAGTTTCCAAAAAATACCCGATGATGATCGGACGTAAACATGACTTAATACGCTCGAGTTTCGGACTTGGAATCAATAGTATTTGGCGCGATCTTTTAGCGGAGTAAAAATCTCACCAAAGCGACCTCAAATTCAGGCCCAGTGGGTCGTTTCCAGTCAAATGAGACTAATTTGGGTCAAAACCGTTACCAAGGGCAAAACCGTCTTTTAGCGACTGAGTCAAATCCCGGTCAAAGGCGTTTCCGAGACATAAAATCTGTCACGCAGCTTTCGAAAATCAAACTTGAAGTCAAATACTCCACAAAAATCAGCAATAAACAAGAGGTAAGCAACCAAAACTCTCCGTTAAAGATAGAATCCTGTCTCGAAACGAGGTCTCCTACCCGGCCTAGACCCACTCGATCAAGTGGACCGGCCACTCGGTCGAGTGAGCTCGTAAAACACGCAAAAACCGGTGTTAGACCGGGCACTCGATCGAGTGCCACACCACTCGATCGAGTGGCCCCTTTTCCAGCTAAAACCGGGTTCTTTCCCTATTCAAAGTGGGAATCCTATTCCATCTAAACCGCTTGTTTCTTCCATCCTAAGCAAGCTTTTTCCTCTCCGAAACGAGTGTTTCTTCCCATCCAAGCCAGGTTTTGTTTCCTAGACAAAGCCGGAAACCTCTCCTATAAATACACCCCCTACACAACACAATGACGACACACATTCATTCATACATATTATTCACAACTACAACACACAATTATCATCATCAATTCACAACCCGAATCTCTAGCAAACCTTAGGCAAATTATACCAAAATATTGTCCCGATTCTCCTCTAGAAAACCTACAGGAAATCCGAGCCAAGCTAAATCAAAGTACAACACCATACTCCACCTATATCCTCGTTACTCCTACGCAAGCGCCGTTACTACGAGTCCGTGATCGAGGTAGAAATTAGCATGTATGTTGATGGTGTTACAAATCCCGATTTCTCTCTTTTTCTCCTCCTTCTTCTCGTTTTTTTCGTCGTCGTTCGTCGTCGAGCGTCGTACCTTCGTCGTTTATTTTTTCTATTTCTTTTTCGTTTCCAATATTATTATTAATATTACTACTATCGTAATTAGCAATAAAGTGTCATCCCTAGGATTCGATATCGACTCTATAGTCGAATATCGGATCTAAAGGAATCAATCATTAAATCATGTTAAGCATAATCTCGTTGATGCCGAATTAATGATCACATGGTCCGTAAAGACTAGTTACGACATTACGAAGCAGAGGGAATTATTTCGTCTTAATACAATCAAAAACGATTTCCAAACATCTTTTTTAAAATTCACTCTAAATATTCGATAATGATTCTATAATCAAATATCGAATATGACGAGCATCGAAAACTGAATCGAGTGTAAATCATATTATATTTTCACATGATTTAGCAAAATTATCGATTTTAAAACCAAAAATAAATTCACGGACAGCAGTCCGTACAGGGAGCACTCGATCGAGTGCCTAGCCCACTCGATCGAGTGACACCCCGAAAAACAGGGCATAAACTTTTTTCGAGACCACTTGATCGAGTCCCTCGATGACTCGATCGAGTAGCTCCTGGTATGTCAAAACCGCGAGTCCTTCAGCGTATTTCGACTCCCGATAAAATTCTTTCAACGACTTCGATCGTCACGTATCAAAGTCCATCACGTGTTCACCTTTTCAAAATCATACATCGTACTACGTTTCGTCTAACGCATTTACATTTCGTTATTATCGCAATTGTTGTATTGTATCGTTTGTGGCATTGTATTTCCGGGTGGTATGCCGCTCGTATATTGTAATCTATTGTCGCACCTTTTCTTTTATTTCTTTGTTTGTTTTATTATACTAAAATGAACCTCGCATGCTAAAACAACTTTGACGTTAGTTTAGATGCATTAAACGACTTAGTCAAACATAATCACATGTTTAGTCAAAACGCTGTTTGCATATCATTCAACCGTCAAACTAACGCGCATACACGAACAACGAACGATATCTAAGTAGAGGCCGCTAAGTGCGGGCGGGGTTGGGTGTTCTTTGTGAGCTTCCCAAGACGTACCCCCACCCCTTACTCAGAACTGTGGTTTCCGGATGTCCGAAACCGTTGGCATACGAGAGTCACTCAATATACGATTGCCGATAATGTTGGTATCAGTATCGCAATGCTAAGGAACGAACCCCATAAACTCTGAAATCGGAATGGGTCGTACTTTGTGCACGGCCCACTACGACATAGAGTGGGTTCGAACGGGTCCGAATTCCCACAAAATTCGGTGGCGACTCCATTTAGATTTAAATTTCAATCCGAGATCCATCTCACGTGAGATTCATTCGTCTCCCCAAACCCGCACGTCGCCGCGTCGGGGTGGACCTATGTCATGTCCACAATTTGGCGAGTCCGCTGGGGATACCTGATGTACCACTTGTCATCGGGATTCTCAGGGTGAGACTCGAAAAGAAATCGTTCGATTAGTAATGTACGCGTTTTAGTTCGATGGGTCATGCATAACCCAAATCTTTCCCGGGCCGGTTACTTGTGACCGACGTCCCACTATACCACAGTGCATTCCTAAATGGGTGCGCTAAAGACTCCGATGGCCGAACTCGTATGGGTTCCACGACATGTTCTAAGACCAATTCGGCTTAGGAAGTCAGTCCTGATTTACGAGAAAGCCGTCGTTGTTGGTATAGACCCTATTTCGACCGACCGAGACATAGTTTAAGAGCATACTTGGTGTCATTAAATTGCTTCCATGACTACGTGCTACTTGATCTACATGTCATCTTTTCTAAAAACCGTTATTTCAAAAACTTGCATCTTTTCAAAATTATCCATTCCCGGAAATCTACTGAATTTAGGACTTATGATTTTCCTCAAAATAGCCTATTTCTAGCCGGTATGCCGCCCATTTCCAATTTCAAACTTTTTAAAAAATTTCGAAAAAAACCCAGCCCGACGACACTTTGCCGATTTTCAAAAAGGGTCGGGCCATCCACCGATTTTCTCGGAATCCAAATTTTCCCTTTTCAAAACTTTCCTCTTCTTAGGACTTCCCGTATTTAGTAGTGTCGGGTCTTGTCATAAGATGTCAAAGTCTCTAGCGTCGAAACTCCGTCGATCTTACATCACGGGGTTTCCTCCCTATCCTAGTCTGCCTTATTTGTCAAGGCACGGCCCACCTACGTAAGACGTACTCCTACGAAGGGAAGCCCGTTTACACATTCGAGTCTAAAGACTGATGAATATCTCACATGGACCTTCCTTCGAGAAGGACTCGGCCCACATAACCGAATCCTAAGAAAGGCCCATTATCCACGAGTCACCCGTTTAGGCGTCTTCTCCGAGTCATTTTTGCCTGTCTAGTCTTTTTCTTGCTCGGGATGTACTGTTTTGGATTCCAAGATCTGGGCCAGTTTCTGATTACGCGGTATTCTTATTGACAGGGCACCGGTAACTAGACGCCAGAAAATGCAAGAAGTCGTGGACCAGTTGACAGCCTCGTTGGCTAAGATGGAGACCCAATTGACGAAAATGAGGGAGGACCAGATAGCTATCCTTACCCGTGTAAGCGCCGTGGAAGAAGGACCTCCTGGTGGTGGGACCGAGACTACTGGGCCCCTAGCTGAATTGGTCAGCGCGGTCCACAAGCGGGAGGAACAAGTCTACTTGTCGACCAACAACACCATTCACATGGAAAATGCCCGTGCCTACTCGCCCCTAACCGACGAATTGCCCGCTCACCTCAACTTGACGGGCCTACCAATGTTCGACGGGACCGAAGACCCAGTACTCCATATTCGGGCCTTCAAAGAGTTCATGGCTGTTAAGGGGGTGAAGTCAATCATGTTCAAGCATCTGTTTGCTTCTTCCCTCGAGAAGCATCCGAAAGCCTGGTACTACAGGCTTGATTCCAAGAAGTACAAAACTTGGAATGACGTGGCGACGGAGTTTGCTCGGAACTATGCCGACAATACCGAGAGATCCAGACCACGATGCACACCCTGGAAGTGATGGCCCAGAAACCTAAGGAAGGATTTACGAAATACCTTCAACCCTGGAAGGCCGAGAGCGTGAAGTTGGTCGACAAGCCCAACGAAAAATTGTTAGTGGAGGCCTTCATGAAGAACCTCCTCCCCTCTTACCGGGTCCATCTCCGGTACGCTGTCATACCCAACTTCGCCACCTTAACTGAAATGGGGACGAGGATTGAGGATGACTTAAGTTTAGAGAGCTTTACTAAGGCCTCTACCAAAGGTTATCAAGGGGCCAGCTCATCCACAAGTAAGCCCACAACGGCAGCTGCTACTCGCAGCATTTTCGACGAGGTCAATCTACTTGATACCCCGTCCAAGAGGAATACCACACCGCGGGTATTCACTGATATAGGTACTACCTATACACATGCCTTACAAAGGCTATCATTAAAGGGCCTGGTCCAACCGATAGGCCCAACGCCCGAACTCCCGGGGGAGAGACGCTCCAAGGCCTACAACATCAAAGTCTATTGCCAATACCATCAAGGCAATGGGCACGACACCGAGAAATGTTGGAAGCTGAAGCATTTGATCCAGGATCTGATCGAAAGTGGTAAGATCCCCTGACCTGGAGGCAAGCCCAGTAATAAAGACAATCCCTTAGCTACTCACGCCATTTTATCCGGAGAAGTAGTTGACTGCTCACACCTCAATTCTCCCTTTATCCCGCAAATAAACGGGATCTGGTGCGATGACGAGGACGATGTCTACCTCACCAAAGGGGAAGCTGTCCCCATCACTCCCGAGGAGATCCAGAAGGCTAAGTCCAAGGCCTTAGCCAGTAACCACCTTAGGGACGCTCCTACTTCAATAACCGTCACTGAACCAATCAGGGCGGAGGCCGCCCCTGAAGAGCCGACCACTGAAAAGGCTCTCGTGAAACAACTAAAGAAGACTCGAGTTGACCCCTCTATATGACAACTCTTAGTTAGCTCACAGGAACATCGGGAGGCGCTCACTAAGGCCCTCGATCAGGTCAAGATCGACTCCACGGCTACTCGTGCTGAAATGGTAGCCACGGTCCTGCCCCACCTAAAGGGCAAATCTAAGGAGGAAGGCCCATTAATCACTTTTTCCGAAGCTGATCTACCATCATTCGGGGCTACCCACAACATGGCCCTTTATATCACGGTAATCTACCGTGGAAAGTACCTCCCAATCAATGACCTTAATCGACGATGGGTCAGCAGTCAACGTCCTCCCCTTGAGAAACGCCAAAGCCCTCGGCATTACCGAGGCCGACTACATTCCAACAGCTCAAACCATCCAGGCTTTCGACGGAAGCCCATTGGTAGCTGGGGCCGTGAAACTAACCATCATAATAGGCCTGATAGAAAAGGAACTGGAATTTCAAGTAATCGATGTCACTTCTTCCTTTAACCTGCTCATAGGAAGGCCATGGATCCACGCATTCAAGGCGGTATCCTCCACCCTACACCGGAAAATCAAGCTCCCTTTACACGATAATGTCATCACCTTGGAAGCCACCCCTATGATTGTGGCTAACTGTAACACCTCGGGCCGCACGGAACTCTAGGGGTTCTATTTCATAGGAATGATCGAATAGGGGTATCTTTTTCGACCATACTTAACAACTAGCATCGATAAGATGCTACAAAATCTCGGATATTTACCGGGGGCTACTTCAAGGCCATATCTGCCCGCCGGAAAAATTATTGACGTCCTAAATGACGGGGGATCTCGATTCGGCTTGGGGTACACAATGACGCCGGGAAATATGTACCGGGCGAATATAATCAAATTTGTTACTCCAGTATTCGTGGCTGTCGAGGTTGGTCTGTACCAACCCAATGCTATGCACCCTGGGACCTACTTGCCCAGGACTGTATATACACCCCAGACGATGTCTTCGCCCTCGTCCAGTCAGAAGATCCTAACAATGTTGAGCCCGTCCTAGGGCTACTTTTCGGGGAGGAAATCACGGCCCCAACACCAAAAGAGGATCTGGTCAATCTTATTCTTCGCAGCAATAGGTTTGACCCAAGTAAGATAGTCTCGGACGTAGATTCTGAGACGGGAAAAAGAGCCTGGAGGAATACTCTCAAATGGACTGACGGTCAAGGAAGGACTTACAAGCTGATCACCGGAGAAGAAGAAATGCCCGAGTCTAAGTCTAAGTCCGAGTCGGAGTCTAAGTCAGTGTCTGAGATCGAGTCTAGTGAGTCTGGTGCTAGAGTTACTCCTGTAACTACCCCTCTCCCTTTAGTCACTCCTAGTGTCTTGGGGTCTGTCCCGAGCACCTTACCTATCCCGCCACTGACTAATGATCATATGGCAACTCTTTTCGAGCTATTTTCAAAATTTACAATCAATAATAACAACCGTTCTGCTTACTACTTGTTTCATTTTCAAAATGCTTCCAATTTCAAAAATATTTTGTGCAATGACATTGAGAAACCCGACGAACAGGAACCCCTACCTCCACATCTGATCGAGTAGCTAGAGCAAAGGGAATCCCGGAACCCGGTAATCGAAGAAACCAAATCCATTAATGTGGGAACAACCTTAGAACCTCAGATGCTTAAGATAGGGTTATCCTTAGATCCCGAGGAGAGACAACAATTTACAAGCCTCCTCCAAGAGTCCAAACATGTCTTCGCATGGTCCTACAAGGACATGCCGGGATAGACCGAGAAATAGCCGATCATTACATACCGATCAAGGACGGGTTCAAACCGGTTAAGCAGAAGCTCCGTCGAATGAGGCCCGAATGGTCCCTTAAAGTCAAGGAAGAAGTCGATAAACAATTCAAAGCCGGCTTCATACAAGTGTCCGAATATCCGGACTGGGTTGCGAACATCGTGCCGGTTTCTAAAAAGGACGGTAAGGTGCGTGTCTACGTAGATTTTTGGGATCTTGACAAGGCAAGCCCGAAAGACGATTTCCCGTTACCACACATCGACATATTGGTAGATAACACAGCTGATCATGCCGTTCTATCATTTATGGACGGGTATGTCGGGTGTAATCAAATAAAAATGGCAGAAGAAGACATGAGTAAGACCACCTTCATTACACCTTGGGGTACTTACTGCTATATTGTCATGCCATTTGGCCTCATCAATGCCGGTGCCACATATCAACGAACCGCCACGACTTTATTACACAACATGATGATACAAAAGTAAATGTTTATGTGGACGACATGATCGTCAAATCTAAAAATAGGGACAGTCATATCACCGCTCTGAGAAAGTTCTTTACCCGACTACGCAAATACAACACGAGATTAAACCCTCAATGTGACAACCCGGATTTTAAAAAAATTTTAATAAGACCACCTTCATTACACCTTGGGGTACTTACTGCTATATTGTCATGCCATTTGGCCGCATCAATGCCGGTGCCACATATCAACGAACCGCCACGACTTTATTACACAACATGATGCATACAAAAGTGGTAGTTTATGTGGACGACATGATCGTCAAATCTAAAAATAGGGACGGTCACATCACCGCTCTGAGAAAGTTCTTTACCCGACTACGCAAATACAACACGAGATTAAACCCTCAATGTGACAACCCGTATTTTAAAAAACTTTTAATAATATAAATAATATTAATAATAGGGTCAAAGGTGGCGGAAACACCCGACCAAATCCGAATCATTACTATCTCGACAGTCAAACTAATACATTATTCAAAAGTGTTCAAAATGAAAATCAAAAGAAACTTAAATAAAGGTCTCTCTCTCTCTCTCCACAGGTCTTCCCCAACAACATCACATTCATCAGCATCTCGAAAGACCTGAAAGGGGGGTCCACAGTCAGTGGGGAGCAACTAGATATTCTCCCAGTCATGGTTATAACAAATTGAACATGAATAGGAATGATAATGAAAGGTAACATACTTAAACGACATGTGAAGATATCAATACACATGACAAACATGTTATTAGACATAATTATCATTTACTACAATCCATAAACAACTCATGACTTAATGGACATGACATATTTAAATCAATCATACACGTTATTATTAAACATAGCGATCAAGATAGATACTACATATCCATCCATACATGTCGGAGTAAGTAACCACAGACTTCATACAAAGACGTATAGAATATAGAATGAACACCGGCTAGAGTATGTAACTGATACTCTAACTAGTTAGAGCGTGTAACTGACCCTCTGACACGGAGCGTGTAACTGACCCTCCGTTTTGTGAAGTATGTAACTGATACTCCACGGTACTATGTATAGCATGTAACTGACGACTATATGTCTAAGACCTAGCTAGAGCTCTCGACACAGTAACTGTACGTCGAACGACACACAGGAACCCATAACGTGTAACTGACGAATATGGACCCACCGAACATAGACCAATTAAACCTCTTGCGAGCAGTATTGGTTCATTCCGATAGTATGTAACTGATACTATCGTCATCTATATCACTAACCATCATGTACGTTGCACAGTGTAACTGACCGCCAACTGCGTGAGCAACCTCACGACTTCTACGTAGTACAGTGTAACTGACTGCACTATGTAGTAATCACACCTAGTATAGTGTCACTGACTATACCAGGGAAAATCAGGCCCTAGATAGTGTAACAGACTATACCAAGTATTAATCATTCGTGGTAAACATCACGACTCAAACGTAGAACAATGTAACTGATTGTTCTAGAAGTAATCAAACAACGATAACATAATGAAGTTATAGCACAACCGACTATAACCTTCAAATAGTAATTGGGTTAAGGTCTAACGGACTATAACCCTGAACATCTAACGTGTATTAGTATTCAAGGTCAAGGTAAGGCTAAATTAACCTTGTCTATTAAACTGAAGTTATGTATATATCTTCAACCCGAAGGTGGTGTCATAGTATAACTACTATAACGTCAATTTCAAGTTAATATTACATTAACCTCGACTATAACCTTGTGAGGTTACCTTAACCTCCGTGAGATTATGGCTTCGTAACGGTGTTACGTAATCCTCAAGTGAAGGGTATCGTAACTTCCCATTGAAGTTACTTGACTTCAAGTAAGGTTACATTAACCTTGTTATAACCTCGTGAGGTTACGTTAACCTCCGTGAGATTATAACTCGCAATAAGGTTACATTAACCTCGTGTGAAGTTGTATAGTAACTTTCCTATAAAGTTACGTAAACCTCAGCTAAGGTTACCTTAACCTTGATCATAACCTTGTTGAGTCACTTAAATTGATCGCAATCGCTACTATAACCCCACATTGAAGTTACCTTAACCTTAAGTGAAGTTGTATAGTAACTTTCCAATAAAGTTACATGATCTTCAATCAAGGTTA
This sequence comes from Agrostemma githago, assembly GCA_958450325.1. Taxonomy (NCBI): domain Eukaryota; kingdom Viridiplantae; phylum Streptophyta; class Magnoliopsida; order Caryophyllales; family Caryophyllaceae; genus Agrostemma; species Agrostemma githago. The sequence goes on from OY288245.1 coordinate 29,435,062, forward strand.
GATTAACCTCAACCCTAACCTCTACCTTGGGCGATGATAGGACGAGTCATCTAATACTTAGGGTTGGAACCCTAAAGTCGTTGACGGGCTAAAGTCGTATGCCTCAAATTACAATTTATAATCACTTAAATCTAAATACTAAAACGTAGTAAAGTAGAAATAAGGGTCGAACCCAAGGGAATCAGATTAATCTAATTATGCTAACTAAAGTGTAGATGAAATCGACCTCTAACATAATTAAAGACCGTAGTAACCAAAGGGGGGGGGGGGGTTTGGATGATTTTCTAACAACTACAATTGATAAAGATTAAAACTTTAACTGAATCAAATGATGAGAAAGAACTTAGACACAAGCACAAATCCACACTCAATAGCGATTGATCATCGTAAGACAGTTTCAATTAATAACCTTGACTACTCTATCGTGAACATGAAATTCCAATTCTCTTAAGAATAGTTAACTAAAACGAATCCCGTTCTTAATTAACCCTAACCGTAAAACAACCTAAACAATCCAGTTCTAGGTTCAAGTAGACGGAAGCAATATAGATCTGAGAATTCGATAGAGAATAAATAGCACGTACAATCCAGTCGTGCCTTAGATATTTATATGAATCGCTTCTAAGTACTAATATCAACGTATCCCGTTCAATATTAATTCCTAGTTGTTACTAATGTAAAGTTAATAAGTAAATCCTACTCAATTAACGATACTAACGATAGAACAATGCAATTAAACACTAGTTGTACACCTAGCAATCAACAACAACATTCATAAAATTAATAACAAAGCAATTCATAATAATCAAGGTTAATAATCAAAACATTCAAACTCACAAACGTTTCTCGAGTGTTTCAAAGGCTTGAATCTAAGTAGACAAGATTAGTTACACATACTTGCGATGGAAAATTAGGGTTCTTCAAAGTTCTCCCTTTTCTTCCTTGATGGAATGTAAAACTAGATGTGAATGATATCAATTATAAAACTAAGGCTAAACTTAACCTAATAAAAGTTTTCTAATAATAAAATAATAATAAAAATATCCTAAGGTAATAATAAAGTTTCGTAATTAAAATCCAAGTCTTAAAACGTAATAAATTAAAACAAAATAAGCCGGAACGCGTAGTCCATCACAGGCCACGGCGCGAGTCGCATAAGGGTGGCGCGACTCGCGTGAGTCCTGGGCGACTCGCGTGGCAAGCTGGAGTGGTCTCGTGCAATTCTTCGATTCAGTCGTTCCGGGTCTTCAAGTGGGCTTTCTTCTTCTTCTTGTTTTATTCGCTCTTAGCCCAAACCGATGGTCCAATAGTTAGCATCCTCAAAATAGCCTATATTACATTCATACCAAATTGACACGAATGCAATACAAGACAACCGATTTAGCTCACAAAATATACCAAAACCGTCGTAATAAATACGACTAAATACGGCCCATCAAATATCCCCACGCTTAAACGTTTACTCGTCCTCGAGTAAAACTCAAGGAACACAATAAACACAACCGTCACCGGTCCAGAATCCGTGAGAATAACATTACACACCGGCCCTCACTCGTCTTCCACCAAACTCCCTCACTCTGAGATAATGCACCTTCTAATAACACTCTCATGAAACTCAACTCAAAGACTCAATTGACTTAACACACCCAATTTCAAACTATTATCATTGACCCAATTCATCAAAACAAGGCACATTAGCAAATAAATATAAGCTAAAATTCACATCTAACGCCCCTTATTTCTCCAATCCTAGAACGGATCACATGTGCTACAAATGTCACCGGTGGTACAAGACATATACCACAATATTCCACAACCCACACATGCAATCAATCCTAAATGCCTCTAATAGTTCAATATACCAAACAAAATATCACCAATCGCATAGAATTTAGTGCTACGACTACACCGCACCGTGATTCTTCTCACCTTAGCCAACTAATCCTACCCTTCCGGCCTTCTATGTCACCCTTCTTATGACGCCAACACCAAAAACGGAGAAAATAGTAGTGATTTTTTTTCTAATTCCCTCATTTTGCCTAGAGCGTCCGCCCTTGCGGATTTTCACTCTACCTTTCATTTTTTCCTCACACTACTCTCGTGGCACGCAACTCGATTTTTCTTTTTACCCGGAGCGCCCTTTCGGGTTTTCACTCCGTCCTCGGCCACATTCCCCATTCTTGCCTAGGCGCCCTTTCCGGGTTTTCACCTAGCCGGGTTTTATTTATTTCATTTTTTGTTTTTTGCTTTTTTTCATTTTTTCTCTTTTTTTTCGTTTTTTTTTATTTGAAATTAAAAGACGTAAAACAAGCTAACTACTATATACAACGAGATAATTCCCCTCCCCACGCTTGAATAACACATCGTCCTCGAATATGTGAGCTAAGGACAATTAAAAGAAATGGGGAGAGAAATACCTCGGGCTCAAGAGTGAGAAGAGGAGCCGACATCACGTGACTTAGCCTCACGTGCCGCCCTCCTAGATGATCTTGCTTGCTCACGGGCTGCAAGCTCTCCATAAAACTCGGGAGATGGTTCCGAGTAGTCATTAGGGTGCAACTTCAACTGCAACCGATTCATACACCGACCAAACTCAGCGGCCAACCTACTGTTATCAACTGATTCTTCGACTCGATCTTCTATTGATTCGCGCCAATCTCTCCAACTATCGAAATCAGACGTACCCTCGGGCTCCTCCACAACCGGGGCACTAGACTCTGTAGTCGGCTTAGGAAATTGCTCATCATGTTCAATGTAAAACTCAGCCGCAGTAGGCCCCAATGGTAACGGTTTCCCATCCGGACGAGGCAAAATCAAGAAATGCTGGTGGGACGTGCCGAGCGTCCAGATTAGGTGGTGTTTAGCAATCGGTCGCGAAATCATAGAACAACTCTCCATGAACTTAATACTAATGTAGTATCACCTACGACAGGAGAATCCGTCATCTGGGGTAGTCCAAGATACCGAGCTAAAAGAGTAATCATACCTCCCATCGGAATGTTCCCCGAGACCGCCTTCTGGTGCTTCTCACAACGAGTCAAGAATATATCGACCCAATCCGGGGTTCCCAAACATTCGGGCATCATGGTCCACAAATACATCAAATCCGCCCTAGGTAGATGGGTCGGTTCACCTTTACAAAGAAACGTGGAGTTCAAGTCGGTGAACATAACGAAGGGCGGGGTGACGAATATCAGCATTCTTAGCTCCTACGTTACCATATGCATGGCCGGCAATTTTCAACCAAAACGCATCCATCATTCGAGACGTAGGGGTCAAGAACTCCGCCCCCCCTCTCGGTGCTATACCCAACGCCTCCCTCAATTCTGTGAAATCTACATTTCGTTCCGCATCTCCCAGATGAAAAGTAATGTGAGGGGGGTCGTCATAACGATGGACTTCTAAAGTGGACAAGAATTCAAGTGTGTAGCGCTTATACGTGTCTGCGTGCATATCGTAAAAGCTTGCCAAACCAATACGAGTCAATAACGTATACACCTCATCAATTATCCCAAGCAACCTCAATGCCAAATTGTCGACAAACTTAGTCGACATAACAACTCGATCAAATAGTTGGCGCCATACCGCTTTCTGTTTCGTACTCAAATTCTTACACCCCATATAGTCAACCGGGGTCGTCTTTTGCTTTTTCGGGGCCATGACTCAAGTAACTAAATTAGATGACACTAACTTAACTAGAGAAAACTCGACTCAGATGCGACCCGTTAAACAGACCGTGACAGACCTGACTCGGATACCAGAATTACCGCAACTCAACAGAACAGCTCAACAACAGCTCAACAACAGCACACAAATTCGAAGCTGACGAACAACAACTCACCAACTTAAACACACACAAACAGCAGAAGAGAGTTAGAAGAGGGTTAGAAACTTACAAGACTTGGGACGGAAGACACAGACGCAGACCCGACGACGCCGACGAAACCCGACTCACGCGCCCCGCCTGAACCCTACCGGCGACCGACAACCACGACCACCAGAAACAGATCCACAACGAACACGCGAGTCGCCTAGGACCCGCGCGACTCGCCTGAACATGGCGCACGACCTCCGATGGACACCGGTGACAACCGACAGAACCGACAACGATGACGAACCTAGGCAACGACGATCAGTGGACAGGGACAGAGCCGACCGGATGATGACGATTGGAGATGAGTGAAGGGAGGGAAATATGGAGTAGAGATTAGGGATTTGATTTGAAGATTGATTTTTTTTTTGTTTGAAATTGAATTGGGGAAAAAGGAATTAGGGTTTTGAATTTGGGGTAAGATTGATTAAGGGAAAGAGATAGGGAAGGAATAGAAGGGGTCGACATAAGTCAGCTGTTTACGTTTTATTTATTTATTTATTTATTTATTAATAATAAAATAATACCTGTGAGAGGAGAGCCACGCGAGTCGCATAGAGTCCGCGCGACTCGCGCGGATGCCTGGAAATCTGTCCTCTTTTTTCTTCAATTTTCGCTCAGATTTCGAGGGATCTCCATGCTAGTCGCCCAGGACCCATGCTAGTCGCCCCATCTCCTGGAAAATCGATGCTTTTCTCCTAATAAAACATCAAAAGTTAGTAATAAAAACTAAGTTTAAGAAAAACAACGATTAAGAAAAACAACGAAATTAATAATATGACCTATGACCCGTAAAATAAAATTTTACAATAAAAGTCTACAAAACGGGTTGCCTCCCGGAAGCGCTTTTGTTTAAATTCGTTCGCTCGACTTAGACGGATGTCAATTTTCGTGGATAGGGTCGTAGAGGGCCATCGACTCCACTACGTTAGCTTCAAATCCTTCATAATACGGCTTAAGACGTTGTCCGTTGACCTTCAATTACTTGTTTGTCTCGGGATTTCGTACTTCAACTGTACCATGAGGGTAAACATGAGTTATAATGAATGGACCAAGCCAACGGGATTTTAACTTACCGGGAAAAAGGCGAAGACGAGATTGAAATAAAAGGACTTTTTGCCCAACTTGAAAGTCTCGCCTCAAGACCATCTTATCATGCCAAGCCTTCGTTTTCTCCTTATAAGTCGCCGCATTCTCATATGACTCGAGACGTAGCTCCTCCAACTCTTGTAATTGTAGCTTTCGATGCATTCCCGATTCATCTAAATTCATATTGAAGCTTTTAATCGCCCAATATGCCTTATGCTCTAGCTCCACGGGAAGATGACAAACCTTCCCAAACACCAATCGATATGGACACATGCCGATCGGGGTTTTGTAGGCCGTTCGATATGCCCATAATGCATCGTCTAACCGTCCACTCCAATCCTTCCGATTTGGATTGATCGTCTTTTCTAAGATGGATTTAACTTCTCGATTGGACACTTCAGCTTGTCCGTTCGTCTGCGGATGGTAGGCCGTGGATACTTTATGAGTGACAAAATACTTTTTGAGCAAAGCACTTATCGTTTTATTCACGAAATGAGTACCACGATCACTAATCAAGGCCTTGGGAATTCCAAATCGAACAAATATGTTAGCCTTGATAAAATCCGCCACCACCTTCGAATCATCGGTCTTAGTGGGGATCGCTTCCACCCACTTGGACACATAATCGACCGCAAGTAAAATATAGAGATTACCATTCGATTTTGGGAACGGTCCCATGAAATCGATCCCCCATACATCAAATATCTCACAATTAAGCATATAACTTTGAGGCGTCTCATTTTTCCGGGAAATATTCCCCACTCTTTGACAATTATCACAAGCTTGTCAAAAGACTTGGGCATCTCGAAACAATGTGGTCCAATAGAAACCGCAATCTAACACCTTCCTTGCCGTCCTCCGTGCACCAAAGTGACCTCCACACGCTTGAGAGTGACAAAACGTGAGGATTGAAGTCATCTCATTCTCCGGAACACATCTTCTAATAACACCATCGGAGCAATGTTTCCATAGATACGGCTCATCCCACACATAGTACTTCGCATCACTATGAAGCTTGTCTTTTTGAGATTTTGAGAAAACCGAAGGAAATTTAGATGAGCAAAGAAAGTTTACCAAATTCGCATACCAAGGTTGAACCGAGTTAAGCGCAAATAAACTTTCATCGGGAAACACACCCTTGACCGACTCTCTCTCATGTGTCTTAGAATCAACATCAATCAACCGACTCAAATGATCGGCAACCACATTCTCGGCTCCCTTTTTGACTTTCACCTCAAGATCGAACTCGCTAAGTAAAAGGATCCACCGGATCAATCTTGGCTTAGCTTCTTTCTTAGACATCAAATAGCGCAATGCCGCATGGTCAGAAAACACAATCACCTTCGTTCCAAATAAGTAGGATCGAAATTTCTCCAATGCATACACGACCGCTAGGAGCTCCTTTTCGGTGGTGGTGTAGTTCTTTTGAGCTTCATTAAGGGTCATGGAGGCATAATTAATGACATGAGCTATCTTTCCAACTCTTTGACCCAACACCGCTCCTAATGCATAATCACCGCATCGCACATGATCTCGAAGGGGAGAGACCAATCCGGAGCTTGAATAATTGGAGCCGACGTAAGCCGACGTTTCAACTCATCAAAAGCCTCCTTGCAAGCTTTATCAAATACAAAATCTATCTCCTTTTGGAGCAATTTGCACAACGGTGTGGCTATCTTGAAAAAGTCTTTAATAAATCTTCTATAAAAACTTGCATGACTAAGAAAAGACCGCACTTCCCGAACATTAGTAGGGTAAGGTAGAGAAGAAATGGTATCAATTTTTGCTTTGTCTACCTCTATACCCTTTGATGAGACCACATGTCCAAGAACTATACCTTGCTCCACCATAAAGTGACACTTTTCTGAATTCAAGAGAAGGTTAGTTTCAATGCAACGCTTAAGCACAAGAGATAGATGATGTAAACAAGAATCAAAAGAGTCACCATGCACCGTAAAGTCATCCATGAACACTTCAATGAAACGTTCAACATACTCCGAGAATATACTTATCATACATCGTTGAAATGTCGCGGGTGCATTACAAAGACCAAAAGGCATGCGTCTATATGCAAACGTGCCAAAAGGACAAGTGAATGTGGTTTTCTCTTGATCCTCGGGGGCAATGGCTATTTGGAAATAGCCCGAATACCCATCTAAAAAGCAATAGTAGGCTTTCCCCGCTAGTCTTTCTAGCATTTGGTCAATGAAGGGGAGGGGGAAGTGGTCTTTCCTAGTTACCGCATTCAATCTACGGTAATCGATACATACCCTCCACCCGTTTTGAATCCTAGTGGGGACAAGCTCACCATCTTTGTTCTCTACTATGGTCACCACCGACTTTTTAGGGACTACTTGAGTAGGACTCACCCATTTACTATCAGAAATAGGAAAAATCATACCGACTTGTAGTAGCTTGAGAACCTCTTTATTCACTACCTCCATCATAGGAGGATTTAATCGACGTTGTGGTTGCCTTACCGGTTTAGCATCATCTTCGAGTAAAATCCGGTGCATACAAGTACTTGGACTAATACCTTTGATGTTGGCAATTGTCCATCCAATAGCTTGCTTGTTCTCCACAAGAACGTCCTTCAACTTCCTCTCTTGTTCCGTGGTGAGCTTACTAGAGATGATAACTGGTAGTGTTTCTCCCTCACCAAGGAACACATACTTCAAGTGCTCCGGTAGAGCTTTGAGCTCCACCATAGGTGCCTGCACAATAGAAGGCAACAATTTCTCCCTCGGAACAATTAGTGGTAATGGGTTCTGAAAATTAGATATTGGTCTCCTCGAATCATGCAATTCCGCCACAACTTCCTGCAAATTAGCAGAAAAAGCATATTCTACCTCCTCATTACTCAAACTGTTCTCCAAAGCAACCTGCAACTCATCAGAACCATTCAGGTCAAAGAATTCCTGTGCTAATGGGTCAACTATATCAATAAAATTGGCAGAATGATGATCTACGGGGTATTTCATGGCATCATAGATGTTGAAAGTTACTAATTGGCCATTGGACTCCATAGTCATAGATCCATTAGAGACATCAATCTTCGTGCCTGCCGTTTTCAAGAACGGCCTTCCAAGCAAAATTGGAGCCACATGGTGACCATGTTCCATGTCTAGCACATAAAAATCAGCAGGAAAGATTAGATTGTCAACTAAAACAAGCACATCCTCGATAATACCTTTTGGGTAGACATTCGATCTATCCGCCAACTGAATCACAACACTAGTATTACTCAAAGGACCAAGTTGCATAGATTTATAAACAGAATAAGGCATCACATTTATAGAAGCTCCTAAATCTAGCATGGCCTTATCAAACTTAGTGTTACCAATGGTGCAAGGAATTGTGAACATACCCGGATCACTACATTTAGGTGGTAGTTTTCGTTGAAAAACGGCGGACACATGTTCACTTACCTTAACTTTCTTTACCCCTTTAAGCTTGTTATTCCTTTTAATAGTGCACAATTCTTTTAAAAATTTTGCATATTTAGGAATACTTTTCAAAAGATTAAGAACGGGAATATTTACCTCGCACTTTTCAAATACCTCATAGATGTCTTTATCGTGCTCAAAGTGAGGAGTTCTCTTTAGTGCATCGGGGAAGGGTACCTCCGGTTCCAAAACCGGTGTAGTAGTAATGAGCTCCTTTGCTTTGATAATAGGGATTTGCTCCTCCTTCTCGATCACTATCTCTTCTTCTTCCTCTCTTATGATCGGTTGCTTTGCTACCTTCTTCACCTTCTCGACCTCCTCTAATTGCCTTCCGTTCCTCAATGAAACGACACTCACATTCTTAGAAGGCACCACCGTTTGAGACGGGAGTCCCGTAGAATCTCGAGCTTCCAAACGACAAATAGAGGTCGCCATTTGTCCCAATTGAGTTTCCATGTTTTGGATACTAGCTTTGTTCTCCGTTTGATGTTGAAGAACCGTAGCTTGAAGATTGGACATTTGGGTGGTTACCGTAGCTTGACTAGCAACCAAAGCACGGATCATGTCCTCGGTGGACATTTGTCCACTAGGTGGGGGTGGAGTAGGAACCGTGTTAGGAACTTGTTGTTTAGCAAAGAATTGTTGCTTCGCTTGACCGACTTGATTCCCTTGATTAAATTGTTGGTCCCCTTGACGAGTTCTCCACCTCATGTTGGGATGATCTCTCCATCCGGGATTAAAGGTATTGGAAAAAGGGTCCCATTTCTTCTTTTCCCCGGTTTCCCATATTCCATTCACCTCCGCTTGATTCTCTTAATACATGTGAGGACAATGCTCACTCGGATGTCCTTCGGTAGAACAAATACCGCACATCATAACTTGATTTGTTTTTCCCGACATCATGTTTTGTACAAAAGCCGTTAAGCTATCGACTTTATGTTCAAGGCTCGAGGATGATGAATTACCTACGGCATGCACTCCCCGTTTATATTTTCGGGAAAAATATCGAGAGCTTTCAGCTAGCTCCTGAATCACCTCTATAGCGACATCTGGACTCTTGTTCATGATCGATCCCCCACAAGCCGCATTCACAGTGCGAGCATCCTCCACACAAAGACCTCCACAAAAATACATCACAAGGTCTTGAGGATTGTAGCCATGATATGGGCATGTTGCACATAGCTTCTTAAAGCGTTCCCAATACTCATACATCGTCTCACCGTCTCGTTGCTCCGCATTACTAATCTGCTTCTTCAACTGGGAGGCTCGAGATGTCGGAAAGTACTTATCAAGGAACGCCTTCTTCATCTTCACCCATGTATCAATACTTGCCGGGGGCAAGTAATACAACCAATCCCTAGCAGAATCCTTCAATGAGAAGGCAAAGGCCCTTAGCTTAAGTTGCTCATCAGTGACAGATGCCGGTTTCATACTCAAGCATACAATATGAAAATCCGACAAGTGCTTGTTAGGGTCCTCATCGCTTAAGCCATGAAACGTGGGTAATTGATGGATCAAACCCGACTTCAATTCGAAAGTGGCATTCGCACCCAATGGTGGGTACGTAATGCACAAAGGTTGTTGTGCGAGATCGGGTGCCGTCAGCTGCTTGATTGTGTTGGCCATGTTATTCGACTCGTTTTCGGATTCGGAAGAAACTTCGTTCACCTCTGGAATAACAAGAATATCGTTATTAAACTCTAGATCCTCGAATTCCTGTGTTCCGATAACTATTGCTCCCTCTCCGATTCTCCGTGACCTGTGAAGAGTGCGTTCAATCTCTGAGTCGAAAGGCTCGAGGTTCAGGTTAGAAGAACGAGTATTATACATAAACTACACAAAATAAAATAAAATAAAATTAGTTATAATAAAAAGAAAACTAAAAACTACACTAGAAAACACAAAAAAAATTAATACCGATTCCCCGGCAACGGCGCCAAAATTTAACGGGCTAAAGTCGTATGCCTCAAATTACAATTTATAATCACTTAAATCTAAATACTAAAACGTAGTAAAGTAGAAATAAGGGTCGAACCCAAGGGAATCAGATTAATCTAATTATGCTTACTAAAGTGTAGATGAAATCGACCTCTAACGTAATTAAAGACCGTAGTAACCAAAGGGGGGGGGTTTGGATGATTTTCTGACAACTACAATTGATAAAGATTAAAACTTTAACTGAATCAAATGATGAGAAAAAACTTAGACACAAGCACAAATCCACACTCAATAACGATTTAAGACGGTTTCAATTAATAACCTTGACTACTCTATCGTGAACATGAAATTCCAATTCTCTTAAGAATAGTTAACTAAAACGAATCCCGTTCTTAATTAACCCTAACCGTAAAACAACCTAAACAATCCAGTTCTAGGTTCAAGTAGACGGAAGCAATATAGATCTGAGAATTCGATAGAGAATAAATAGCACGTACAATCCAGTCGTGCCTTAGATATTTATATGAATCGCTTCTAAGTACTAATATCAACGTATCCCGTTCAATATTAATTCCTAGTTGTTACTAATGTAAAGTTAATAAGTAAATCCTACTCAATTAACGATACTAACGATAGAACGATACAATTAAACACTAGTTGTACACCTAGCAATCAACAACAACATTCATAAAATTAATAACAAAGCAATTCATAATAATCAAGGTTAATAATCAAAACATTCAAACTCACAAACGTTTCTCGAGTGTTTCAAAGGCTTGAATCTAAGTAGAGAAAATTAGTTACACATACTTGCGATGGAAAATTAGGGTTCTTCAAAGTTCTCCCATTTCTTCCTTGATGGAATGTAAAACTAGATGTGAATGATATCAATTATAAAACTAAGGCTAAACTTAACCTAATAAAAGTTTTCTAATAATAAAATAATAATAAAAATATCCTAAGGTAATAATAAAGTTTCGTAATTAAAATCCAAGTCTTAAAACGTAATAAATTAAAACAAAATAAGCCGGAACGCGTAGTCCATCACAGGCCACGGCGCGAGTCGCATGAGGGTGGCGCGACTCGCGTGAGTCCTGGGCGACTCGCGTGAGTCCTGGGCGACTCGCGTGGCAAGCTGGAATGGTCTCGTGCAATTCTTCGATTCAGTCGTTCCGGGTCTTCAAGTGGGCTTTCTTCTTCTTCTTGTTTTATTCGCTCTTAGCCCAAACCAATGGTCCAATAGTTAGCATCCTCAAAATAGCCTATATTACATTCATACCAAATTGACACAAATGCAATACAAGACAACCGATTTAGCTCACAAAATATAACAAAACCGTCGTAATAAATACGACTAAATACGGCCCATCAGTCGTCGATGAAACAACCCTAGCATCTCCAAACGGAGAGGCCAAGCGGTTCGCGTACGAATTTTAGATGTTACAACGGATTAGATCTAATAATTCTAATATAAGCGCAAACGACAGTTATAGATTTAACGATAATAATAAATCGTTCAATTAACATACTAAATAATTAGACTCTTTAAATCATGAATAAAGACGCTACACAAATCAATTAAATTATGTTACGAGTCATCAAAATCACACAACGCATTCAAAATGCATAAACACGAAAAGAATCACATCTAGTTAACAATTTGTGATTTAATCAACGATGTTTTCTTCAATCATATAAACGTCTTCCCCCGGGCACATCTCCTTGTCTATACCATCATCAAAGACATGCCAACACCAAACAAAACCCTAATTAAACACTACTAAAAACAATTACGAAAAACTAGCGCGAAAGGAAGCGAAACTTACGAAACGATGTGAACAATTGCGCTAGGATCAAAGAGACTTGAAGAGGATGATTAATAATACATAATAGTGATGATGGGGCACGAAAATATGGAGAAGGAGGAGGTATGTGGTGTGGCTAGAAGGAGAAAAAGAGAGGAGAAGATGAAAACCTAGTTTTAGGGTTTGCAAATGAGAAGGAAGGGTGAAACTCTCACCTAATCACATGTATATATAGGCAAGGATCATGGGTAAACCCTACTTGGGCCCAAATCTCAATGCTCCCTCATCAATCCACATGTGGAAAACAAGGATGGATTAGTCTTGGCCCAAATTCCAAGCTAAACTGACAAAAGGTTACAAGGATAAGATTTTCGGACAATTAAACAAGAATAAGGATCAACCCCCTAAAAAGAAGTTTCGTCCTCGAAACATGAAGTTCAAAGACAAGATCAAAAGAATATAAGAATTACATGTGATCATCACCACAAGTCGTCTCGGAATTCAAACCGTTGCGAACTCTGATCCTTATAAACAATCATTCAAACCACAAAAGTGTATCTTAAGTCCTCAATGTTAAATAATCATTAGCCATTGTAAAACCTCAATCACATTAATTCCAAATAATCACAACCCAAAATAATCACTAAACCAATACCGTCTTCCAAATAGTCGTCTATTTTATCGCGATATGACCTTATCAAGTAAAACTGGTCAACATTTCCACACCAGCATCACCTTAAGCATGTGGTTAACTCTCATAAATACCATTACATCTCAGATCCCATAATATCAATTATTGCCTTACGTTCACCAAGTATTCTCAATACCCTTAAGTAATACTCATCGATGTACAACATTTTATCTCATGAACTAGTCGCCAAACCCATGCACCGCACGGGTCTATGTTTTTTTTGGTAAAGGGTAAGTATGTATATATAAATATGTGTGTATCCAATTTACAAAAAATGACTACAGCAAATTATGCAGCCATTGGTTATCTCTATCGCTAATTGGATATATAATCTTACACATTATTCGATTTCTAACATCCATCTTGATCATCTTGACGACACAGTCTGGTTGTGGTACCAATCCCTCTATTCTGCACACATTCCGTTGTCTCCAAATATGATAGATTGCAGCATTAATCATGACTCTAAGAATGTTGCATTGGAGCCTTGTACCTCTCTTCTTACAAGCCCATTCCAAACCCCTGTTGTTAGGAATTCGCTTCTTCACCCACTTACTCAGGATATCTATAACTCTTGAGCTCCAACAACACCCAAAAAATAGATGTTCAAAAGTCTCAGCCTGCGAGTCACAAAAATAGCATAGGTCAGAATCAGCGACCCCGATCCTCAAAAGTTTCACTCTAGTGTTTAATGCTCCCTTAAACACAAGCCAAGATATGAAGCTGTGTCTCGGGATGCTCCAAACACTCCAAACGAGCCTGCTCCAACCGAGCTTCGGGTGATGTGCCCGTAAGGCAGCATATGCCCGAGCAATCGAATAATGGCTGCAAGATCCGTGCCAAAGCCCATCTACAAATAAATTCTTGATCTTCTCTTTAGCCTGACAAATCTTCTTCCACGTCCACGTAACATCAGCATGAGGCTGATATTCACGCCAGTCAGAACCCCTCAAGTAAATGTTACTGACCCAACGAACCCACAGTCTATCCGGTTGATCAAACACCCAAGAGGCCAATTTAGCCACAGCAGTCTCATTCCACAGGTAAAGGTCTCGCAACCCCAACCCACCCTCCTCTTTTGGCCGACAGATTTTATCCCAGCTCACTAAGGCTCTCTTCGTACCCTCCACACCACCATCCCATAAAAAATTGCGACATAGAGACACGATTCGAGCCATAACAAATTTCGGAATAATAAAAACCATGCCCCAGTAATTATGAAGCTGAGACAGCACAGACTGAACCAGAGTCAACCTTCCTACATAAGAGAGTTTCCGGGCACCAATACTATTAATCCTCACAACAATACGGGCTAACAGATTCTCACAGTCCTTCTTACCCAAATGAGTGCTCTGAATTGGCAGGCCGAGATATCTAAAAGGCATGGTGCCTTCCACACATCCTGAAAACTGCAGAATAGCCTCCTTCCTATCATTGTCAACTCCGGCGAAGTAAGCATGAGACTTGCCCACACTAATACTCAGCCCAGAAGCTCTGCTGAAAGTTGCAAAAGCCTTCCACAGAAGCTCCATAGATTCAGTTTCTCCTTTACAAAAAAGGAGCAGACCATCCGCAAATAGTAAGTGACTTAATTTCAAAGGACCACATTTAGGATGATATTTGAAATTTTTGTCCACCATTCCATAAGTCATAATACGGGAGAAATATTCCATGCAAATAGTAAATAACAGAGGAGACATCGGATCCCCTTGCCTCAAACCTCTCTTTCCTCGGAAAAAGCCAAAAATATCCCCATTAGCACAAAGAGTGTAGGAGACCGATTGAACACACTCCATAATTTGTTTTTTATATTTTGTCAGATTTTTCAATTTTTCATTTTAATTTTTGTTCTTAGTTTGTATCGGTTAAGCTGATTGTTTATACTTCAGTTCTTGGATCATTATACACATACGACTAAGCAAGTTGACCTTTTTTTTCTTTACGATTTGATACGAAAATACAAAAAATTGTTTTTTTTCGCTTTTTAGTTTTTGTACATGAGATTACACAAATAGTGAGATGTGTCATATATTATTGTTCTTGGGCTTGTATCTTCTTTGTTTTCACTCTTCTAATTTGTCGATGAGTTTGTTGTTCTTGCCCATTTTTATCTGTATTTTTCTTTGCTGTGCTTGCTTTTTAATTTATATGTTCACATTTGTTATTTATTTTTCTTGTGTGTTACATATATCCTATTATTTTTCAATATTAGGTGTGTATGATTTTATGATTGAGGTATAAGACGATGACTGACTTACATTTCTTTTAAATTTCTCTTTTCCCTGATCATTATCCGATATTTCTACTCATTCTAATATAAGTTGACCTTAATCGTCTTCTTCTTATTCTCCATAGTCCATACACATTGTTTGGAGTAGTTTATAAATTGTAATTGTTGATATGTTTCACGAAGTAGTTCTTTTCTACCTTCCAATTCTGAACGATATTTTTTCTTGTGGTTGAAGTTGAAGGGTTCTAACTAATAATAACCGACTTTGGCATTGATTATGTATTCAACTCCCTCCTTTTCAATTTCTACCCAATCACATCATGCCAAGTGGGTTACCTTAGAATTGAGTATTAGTTGTGTAGAGCATGGAGGATGCTTTGCTTTCTAATTAATATAATGGAGGTGGTTTAAATTTATTGTTTCAAGCTTCCTCCTTTTCATCTTCTACTTAACTCTCCCTCTTTTTCATCTTCATCTTCCACTTAACTCTCCCTCCTTTTCATCTTCATCTTCCACTTAACTTGATTGCTTAACATTGGATTCTACATTATTAATGAGAACATTTAAACATTTTCATTTTCCACTTAACTCTCCATCTTTTTCATCTTCCACCCAATAATATCATGCCATGTGGGTTGCTTTAGCATTGAGATTTGGGGAGAGGGAGCATGGAGAATGATTTGTTCTCTATTTAATATAATATATAGATTTGTTAATTGATTGCC
This sequence comes from Agrostemma githago, assembly GCA_958450325.1. Taxonomy (NCBI): domain Eukaryota; kingdom Viridiplantae; phylum Streptophyta; class Magnoliopsida; order Caryophyllales; family Caryophyllaceae; genus Agrostemma; species Agrostemma githago. Next base: position 29,450,857 of record OY288245.1, read on the forward strand.
TTTGTTTTTAAACAGACTCCCTCATTTTTTAATTTTGTTTATCGGTTGGTTTAGTTGTTTTGCCCAAACAGAGCATAACACATGACTTTATTATAAGATAGTATTATGGTAATAACAATGGTGATATATAAGGAGTTTCATGTCATTGAGCTATTGAATAAAGTTCCTTATATGAAATCGATTTCTAAAGTAAGGAATCGATTTCATACATGTAAATGAGAGAAAAAAAGAGGATCCACATTAAATATATGAAACTTTTTACCATTGATCAGTGAAATAGAAAGTTTCAAACATGGTTAGACGTGCTTTGATGACAATGAAAATATGGTGTATGGAACTATAATCGCTATTGCCCTTAGTTAAATGGTGGATGAGGATGGTTAGTTTGGGTTTTAATAAAATATTGCCAATAAAATGATTATCAATATTACCAAAATTTGCCGAATAAAAATAATGCTAATGACGACGACAACAACAAACATTATAATAAAAATTATAGTTATAATACTAATTCTAATTTTGAATAAAAATGCATAAATCTTTTTTGAAAATGCATTAATCTAATTTTTAATATTAACTATTTGCATTTAATACTACATATTCAATATACTAATTAATTGTTTTGTTTTATTTATAAAAAAAAAATTAACCAAGGAGAAGAGGGTGACATAACTTCCTCAAATGCTCTCAAAATGAAATGAAGAAATGTGATGATTTTGTTAGAGTTTTAATAATATATATGGGAATTGATCATGCTATCTCACTCAGTCGAATACCACAATATAATCATCAAAAATATTTATAGGGTGGTCGAAATTTATTGCTTAACCTAGATTCTAAGTAATAAATGAGAAAGTAGTTTAATGGTTTCTTCACTTTTGATTCTAAATAATAAATGAGTAAGGAGTTGAAAGGTTGTAACCAATAATAACCAACTTCCTCATTTATCATGCATTAAACTCCCTTTCTTCACTTTGGATTCTAAGTAGTAAATGAGGAAGAAGTTGAAGTTGAAGAGTTGATAACTCATGCATTCAACTCCCTTTCTTCACTTTGGATTCTAAGTAGTAAATGAGGAAGAAGTTGAAGGGTTGTCCATTGATCAATTACTCTATTTTTTTGTTAGGGAGTAAGTATTTGGTAGTCCCACTTGAGAAAAATTCCACGTGCAAAGGTTTGTAACTTAACAGGAGGAGCCTACCTATGTCCCTTCGACTTTGTATAGTCGTACTAAACCACGGGGTTATAAACCATCGAGACGAATGGAGAAGTACTATTTAGTGTTAAGACGGAATGCGGAGAAGTCATATGTGACAAACTTGATAATGTAAATTTACATATATTCAAAGAGATGAACGATAAAAGTTGATAAAGAAAAGTTTATTACCTTCATAATTTATGACCTTACTGATGTGATGACTACGATCATGTTATGTCCATTTTGTCGGCTAATTTCCTTTGTAATGTAGTCGGACGCATCACCCCATAAAGTCATGTTCACTACTACACCCGAGTATCGTTGATGTAGAAGACGTATCAAATAGAACGTAGGTGGGTGGAGGTTGTTTTGGATTCTTGTCTCGATGCCTACACATCTTCGGATCATGCGATTTGATTTCTTAACGGTAATAGGGTGGGAATTGATCATGCTCGTTGCAGGAAACACTTGGATGGTGTAATGAGAAGGGAAGCATCCATTGATATAGGTGGTGAATTATATATAAGTGTTAAGCTTTCAACCATAACTCCCTCCTTTTCCACTTCCACTTCATAACTCCCTCCATAACTCCTTCATCATTTTTATCTTCCACTTCATACCTTTTCATCTTCTTCATAACTCCCTCTTTTTCATCTGCCACTTCATAACTCCTACCTTTTTATCTTCCACTCCATAACTTCCTTCATAACTCCTTCCTCCTTTTCATCTTTCACTTCATACCTTTTCATCTTCCATCCAATAGTATCGCGACACGTGGCTTGCTTTAGTTTCATACCTTTTCATCTTCCGTCCAATAGTATCGCGACACGTGGCTTTCTTTAGCTTTGAGATTTGGGGAAATGGAGGATGGAGAATGCTTTGTTTTCCTTTTAATATAATATATAGATTACCAACTTCTACTCCATTTATTTCAAACATTATCCACAAATATCAGCCATCATTCCAAAACATATACGCTCTCTAACCATCTGTACGAACTTATTACTATTCACCACAAGAGATGAAATCGACCAGAGCTCCATAAAGATAATGTTTAAACAAAGAATATCTTTTGAGCTGGAAAACTCTTATATTTACTAGATCCATTAGAACTATCACTACTGTACTTTAATATCCTCAAAGTAAGTAGTGATTACTTTTATTCACAACTCTTAAACTCAAAATCCTTTAATATAAAATCCAAATGTTCTGGATATATATACTAGTATCCAAATCCACCAATTTCAGACATTAAATCTGATTATAACTATCACAAACTCAATGCAATCTCAATCTCATGTCATAATTATTAGTCACACGCACAAAATCCAATCACTTCCTTTGAACACATCTGATCACGCTATTATTAGGCACCCAAAGAATCATACACCTTTAGTTAAGCTAGTACTCAGTGTACCACAATATACTAGTCCATTGATAATGCAATTCCACAAAAGCATTGAATAATAATATCACCATACAAATTTCATCATCAATATAACGACCAAGCTTATAACCTCAATTTTTAATTACAATTTGCTATCCATAAATAAATATTTTTACCTTAAAAGTCCATCAAAGGAATGCCTAAATCTTGTCCTTCAATATATTACTCATGCACTTAAATGAAACACCTTATCTCCAAAGTTTTCTACATAACTTTTAAAGGAACAAATTAACGACATCCGCGTGCCCTTAATGTAATAACATCCTCAAACTTTCTAAGCTCGGTATAAGACCTTAAATACAACACTTCCAACACACCATATATTACCCCAATTCATACTCATATACTATGTTCTATGCTCTCAACATCAATTAACCGAACCTCAAACTCGAAGTATAAACATTTCGCCAAAGGATCCAAACTTCCACTATGAGATGATCACAAGTAGTTATGAAGAAGGAATCAAAAGTTTTCACATTATCATAAAAAAGCATAAAGCACGCGAGCTAAAAAAGAAATATTTTTGAGCAATACCACAAGGTAAAAGTTTGAGAAGTTGCACCACAAGGCGAAAGAGAAATTACAAAAAGTTGAAGGAAGAGAAAGTTGGAGTTGAAATAATGATCAAATAGAGGGTATCGGAAGATCAAAGATAAAAAGAACAAATATAAAAGGAAACTTTTGGTTGGTATGAAAATATGAGAGGCACAGTTTCTACGATCAAGGAGACAAGGATAGACGACTCAAAACCGTTTCATCTACCCAGAGACGACACCTTAACAATATAAGTAAAGCACGAAAAACAAGGGTCATACAATTCTCGTACAATCATCGCTCAAGGTATCTCTGTCTCGTAACATCCTTTAATCATATTACCATACTACCTCAAGACAAACAAATCTCTATGTAATTGTCCCTTCACAATCACTATGTTCCTCAGATAATCATTCTCTAGACTTTTAACTCTCAATACGTTCATTTAACCATATATAACAAATAACACCATAGAAATCCTCTGCATCCTAAAATGACAATATCACGATCCATTATCTCCATCTTCAATATAGTAGTTTACGAAATCAACGATCTAAACATTAACATCTCATAAGTTCATAAGTCATACTTCTTACCTTCCACTTGATCCTTAAAAGGTATGATCATTAAATAGCTCATCAATAGATAAATCATAAATTCTTTTCATCACACACTGATTGCTATTAACGTTTCTTACTCCTCGAATATGATATTCTCATTAAAGACAAGTAAAGTTCCCAAAATTCTCATCCTTTTAATCTTAAATCCACAATAACATTCCAATATGTACCATCCTGTATTCTAAATCCATAAATAACTTATTTCCTAATGACATAATTCAGTAATTCTATTCATTACAGGCATAAGTCGCAATAATCCCACATAATATACCATAAGATATATCTATTCATCATGTGTCTCACTCCTTGTAAAATCCTGAAACCATAGTCATACATCTTACACCATACATAGACACTCAATATCATCAATACAGATTTCCTCAAAAATAAAAAAGGACTTAACACTCATAATCCCAAAGTAAACATCGTCATAACAACCTTTATTCCCAAAGTAAACTTCATCTCAACGATTCTAATCCCAAAGAAAACATCATCTCACAACCCTTAATCCTAAATTAGACTTCTTCGCGACCAAACTCTTGATAATAATTGCTCTTTTCTTCAATACTTGAACATCTCCAAATACAATCAATTCTAACTTATTAACTCAAGACTAAATCACAACAGGAAAACTGTCAAAGTTACCTTAAGAAGAGACGGCACCACCAAGTGATCCAAAAGGATAACAGTACGAGAAGAGTAAAGCTCGGGTTATCAAGGATTAAAATTTTGACAAACATATAACCAAACGTACGATGCGTATGTAACATTGAAGAGACTTTTTCCCAAAATAACCATGATTTAAATCAACAAAGCATGCTTGAAAATGTCTTTACACGAACCATGCACTTAATGCAATTAATAACAATAGACATTAAGGCATGAACAATCAAAAACATGAACAACACATGTAACATAATTAATAACGAGACGAAAGGTTAAAACATAAAGACGCAAGTACATGATCAACACTTGAAATACAATCAATAACGATATGAAACACTAAGGCATAAACAAATAAATCTTTAATTGTTTCAACCCCCATTTACTCTCACTCAATTACTAAGTCAAGTTATTCTTTTAATGATTAAGCGAGAGTTGGGAGCGTGTTCGCTCTGATACCAACTGGAACAACCCGGCTTTTAAAAAACTTTTAATAATATAAATAGTATTAATAATATGGTCAAAGGTGGCGGAAACACCAGACCAAATCCAAATCATTACTATCTCAACAGTCAAACTAATACATTATTCAAAAGTGTTCAAAATGAAAGTCAAAAGAAACTTAAATAAAGGTCTCTCTCTCCACAGGTCTTCCCCAACAACATCCCATTCATCAGCATCTCGAAAGACCTGAAAGGAGGGTCCACAGTCAGTGGGGGGCAACTAGATGTTCTCCCAGTCATGTTTATAACAAGTTGAACATGAATAGCAATGATAATGAAAGGTAACATACTTAAAAGACATGTGAAGATATCAATACACATGACAAACATGTTATTAAACATAATTATCATTTACTACAATCCATAAACAACTCATGACTTATTGGACATGACATATTTAAATCAATCATACACGTTATTATTAAACATAGCGATCAAGATAGATACTACGTATCCATCCATACATGTCGGAGTAAGCAACCACGGACTTCATACAAAGATGTATAGGATATAGAATGAACAACCGGCTAGAGTATGTAACTGATACTCTAACTAGTCAGAGCGTGTAACTGACCCTCTGACACGGAGCGTGTAACTGACCGTCCGTTTTGTGAAGTATGTAACTGATACTCCTCAATACTATGTATAGCGTGTAACTGACGACTATATGTCTAAGACCTGGCTAGAGCTCTCGACGCAGTAACTGTACGTCGAACGACACATGGGAACCCAGAACGTGTAACTGACGAATCTGGACCCACCGAACATAGACCAATTAAACCTCTTGTGAGCAATATTGGTTCATTCCGATAGTATATAATTGATACTACCGTCATCTATATCACTAACCATCATGTACGTTGCACAGTGTAACTGACTGCTAACTGCATGAGCAACCTCACGACTTCTACGTAGTACAGTGTAACTGACTGCACTATGTAGTAATCAGACCTAGTATAGTGTTACTGACTATACCAGGGAAAATCATGCCCTAGATAGTGTAACAGACTATACCAAGTATTAATCATTCGTGATAAACATCACGACTCAAACGTAGAACAATTTAACTGATTGTTCTAAAGGAACGAGTACAGAAGTAATCAAACAACGATAGCATAATGAAGTTATAGCACAACCGACTATAACCTTCAAATAGTAATAGGGTTAAGGTCTAACGGACTATAACCCTGAACATCTAACGTGTATTAATATTCAAGGTCAAGGTAAGGCTACATTAACCTTGTCTATTAAACAGAATTTATGTATATAACGTCAACCCGAAGGTGGTGTCATAGTATAACTACTATAACGTCAACTTCAAGTTAAGATTACATTAACCTCGACTATAACCTTGTGAGGTTACCTTAACCTCAGTGAGATTATAGCTTCGTAACGGTGTTATGTAATCCTCAAGTGAAGGGTATCGTAACTTCCCATTGAAGTTACTTGACTTCAAGTAAAGTTACATTAACCCTGTTATAACCTCGTGAGGTAATTACGTTAACCTCCGTGAGATTATAACTCGCAATAAGGTTACATTAACCTCGTGTGAAGTTGTATAGTAACTTTCCAATGAAGTTACGTAAACCTCAACTAAGGTTACCTTAACCTTGATCATAACCTCGTGGAGTCACTTAAATTGATCCCCATCGAGACTATAACCCCACATTGAAGTTACCTTAACCTTAAGTGAAGTTGTATAGTAACTTTCCAATAAAGTTACATGATCTTCAATCAAGGTTAGATTAACCTCAACCCTAACCTCCACCTCGGGCGATGATAGGACGAGTCATCTAATACTTAGGGTTGGAACCCTAAAGTCGTCGATGAAACAACCCTAGCATCTCCAAATGGAGAGGCCAAGCGGCTCGCGTACGAATTTTAGATGTTACAACGGATTAGATCTAACAATTCTAATATAAGCGCAAACGACAATTATAGATCTAACGATAATAATAAATCGTTCAATTAACATACAAATTAATTAGACTCCTTAAATCATGAATAAAGACGCTACACAAATCAATTAAATCATGTCACGAGTCATCAAAATCACACAACACATTCAAAATGCATAAATATGAAAAGAATCACATCTAGTTACCAATTTGTGATTTAATCAACAATGTTTTCTTCAACAATATAAACATCTTCCCGAGACACATCTCCTTGTCTATACCATCATCAATCACGTGCCAACACCAAACAAAACCCTAATTAAATACTACTAAAAACAATTACGAAAAACTAGCGCGAAAGGAAGCGAAACTTACGAAACGATGTGAACAATTGCGCTAGGATCGAATAGACTTGAAGAGGATTATTAATAATACATAATAGTGATGATGGAGGCACGAAAATATGGAAAAGTAGGAGGTATGTGGCGTGGCTAGGAGGAGAAGAAGAGAGGAGAAGATGAAAACCTAGTTTTAGGGTTTGCAAATGAGAAGGAAGGGTGAAATTCTCACCTAATCACATGTATATATAGGCAAGGATCATGGGTAAACCCTACTTGGGGCCAAATATCAATGCTCCCTCATCAATCCACATTTGGAAAACAAGGATGGGTTAGCCTTGGCCCAAATTCCAAGCTAAACCGACAAAAGGTTACAAGGATAAGATTTTCGGACAATTAAACAAGAAAAGGGAATATCCGAATAGAAAAATTATAGGAATTAAATTAGATAAATAATTTCGGATATTAGAATATATGAAATGGAATAAATGATTATCTTCAAAAATTCGGGGTGTTACACTCAAAAGTGTAGTTTCGGGGTAACATCTGGCAAATTACTGGGCCATATCATTAGCCAACGCGGCATCGAATTCGACCCTGCAAAAATCAAGGCCATTACCGAGATGCTGCCTCCCAAAACCGAAAAAGAAATAAGAGGATTTCTCGGGAAAGTCCAGTACATCAGCCAGTTTATTTCAAAGCTAACTATGGTGTGTGAGCCCATTTTCAAGAAGCTGAAGATAAGAGAACGCGTACTGTGGGACGACAAATGTCAAGCAGCCTTTGATAAAATCAAGGAAATCTTATCTGCTCCACCAGTTTTAATGCCACCTCAACCCGGTTTGCCTTTGTCGTTATACCTAACGACGACCGAAACAACCATGGGACCTATGCTGGCTCAGACGGTTAACTCCGAAGAACGGGCTATCTACTACATCAGCAAAAAGTTTCTAGAGTACGAGTGTAAATATACCATGCTCGAAAAGACGTGTTTAGCTATGGTCTGGGCCACTAAGAAGCTCCGACACTACATACTAAGAAACAGGAAGAAATCAAACAATGAAAAAAATTAAATACAGTAAACTAAAGTAGACAATATCATTAGGAAAAAAACTAAATCATTAACCAAAAACAAATTAACAAAAAAAAAAACTAAACACGAAAAAAATTAACAAAAAACAACGAAAACAGAGATTCAGAAAATGAAAAAAAAAGAGAGAAAAGAACAATAGAAATATAGGAAACTAAATGAAGAACCAGAAAACATTAACATAATAAAAACAACAACAAAAAAAACAAGAAAATATAGGAAAATTATCATTAACAAAAAAAACATTAACATAAAACTATTAAATGAAAAACATTAACAAAAAAAAAGACAAAACCAGAAAATGAAAAAAATAAACAGAAATAGATGAGAATTTGAGAAATATTACCGATGAAATTGGAGATGAATGAAGTTGAGCCGTGATGATTGATGAAGGGCGACGAGATCTGGAGAGTCAGAGAGAGTAGAAGAGGGAGATGAAAGGCTGAAAGGAGTGAAAGCTGCGGATGACGATGACTCGATGAGGGCTGATTTTAGATTTAGGGTTTGAGAGTTTGAGTTGAGGAATGAGGAGAGCGTAATTCAGTATTTCAGTTTACTAGTTTAGTGTTTAGTTTTTTTTTTTTAATGTAAATCGGTTTAAAAACCGGGTACCCGGATTTCTAAGTCCATGAACCGAACCCGAACCCGGTTTGTTGTCTTTAAAACCGGTTCGGGCCCCGAACCGGATTCCCTCCATCAAAACCCGGTTTTTTCGGGTTTTTAAAACCGGATTTCGGTTCGGTTTCGGTTTTTAAAACCGGTTCGGTTTTTTTTGCTCACCCCTAGGCACGGGTAAGGGATCTCGAGAAGCAATTCCAAAAGGTAGAATACATATACTTGCCTCGGGAAGAAAATCAGTTTGCAGATGCACTCTCAAAACTGGCATCTTTACTGAATATTCCCGATAACGTGACCAGTATGCCAATTTGTGTCGAAAGACGTTCCGAGCCGGCATACATCCACGACGACATTGAGGATATTGAGATTCCTGATCCCGAGCCATGGTATCAAACGGTGCTAACCTACCTGACAAATGGGGAATATCCTTCCGGAGCCAATAGTCGAGCCAAGAAAGCCTTACGAAGGCTGGCAACCCAGTTTGTCCGTATCGATGACAGGCAATTATACAAAAAGACAGCACAAGAGGTTCTTCTCCTATGCGTTGATAAAATTAAAGCCGAGAAGGTCATGGCCGAGGTGCATGATGGTGAATGCGGTCCACACATGAATGCCCAGATGTTAGTCCGAAAAAACATGAGGCTCGGATACTACTGGAACAATATGGAATCGATTGCCAGTTATACGTCAAACGTTGCCATAACTGTCAGATTTTCGCTAATGTGAAACATATGCCGTCATCCCTGTTGTATACCATGACGTCTCCTTGGCCATTCTCGACGTGGGGTATCGACATAATCGGAAAAATAAATCCCTCTGGTACCGGCGGACACTGTTTCATTTTGGTAGCTATCGACTATTTCACCAAGTGGGTTGATGCTGAATCTTACCGTATTCTCAATGCCAAGCATGTTGCCAAGTTTATCAAAAACAAGACAATATGTCGGTACGGGATCCCGCATGAGTTTATCATTGACCCACGGGACCCATTTTCAAGCCGAAACAGCGGCTGTGCTAACCAAATATAAGATTCAAAGGCATACCTCTTCCCCTTACCGACCTCAAACCAATGGAGCGGTACAAGCGGCTAATAAAACAATTATCACCATACTAAAAAAGATGGTTGATAATTACCGGGACTGGCCCGATAAAATACCCTTTGCACTTTGGGGATACCGGACATCAATCTGCACCGCGACTGGTGCTACACCGTATTACATAACCTACGGGATGGAAGCGGTCTAGCCAGTTGAGCTGGAAGTGCCGTCCCTCAGGATCTTGCTTGCGAGTCAAGTACCTGAAGCTGATTGAGTTCGAGCACGTTATGACTCGCTAGTCCTATTGGATGTACGACGATCTCGTGCCCTCAATAACATCCAAATATACCAAAAAAGAATCCAGCGGGCCTTCAACAAAAGGGTAAGGCCCAAAAACATTAGAGAAGGAGATTGTTCGAGCTTTATTACCAGTAGACCCGAGGGGAAAATTCAAACCTAATTGGGCCGGCTATATTTGGTTAAGAAGATCCTATTAGGCGGAGCAGTGATGCTAACAGACCTGGACGGGTTGTCAAACCAACCAACCTAGACCAGTTGAAGCGTTACTACCCTTAAGCCCTTTCTGAATGTCATTACCAAAGTTTATTAAAACCGTTTTTCTATAATAAACTTTAAAAAAAAAGCAAGTCAAAAGCTAGAATTATTTATTCTACTGTTTCAAACATCTTGAACCAATAGTCTTGGTGTATTTCGAGATTGCAAATTTACAAAGATCTGAACTATGTTTGGTTTGATTTCGCTAATTGTGGATACGTAGGCAGCCCCTCAAAAGGGCACAACCATTGCAATCGAGAAAAAACAGGAACGGTTTAAATAATAAACTTCCTTTATTTATTTTAAAAAAATCCCTGATAAACTCGGGAAATTACAAAATTCAAAAAAAAAATTCCAAAAAAAGCACACGACACTAAATAAGTAGTAGTAATAGTTAAATAATAAAAAACTAAGGGCTCTGTATTTAGGGCATTTTGCCATTTCCCTTGTCCTTGGATTCTTTTTCCGTCCACTGGCAACGACGGGGAGATGATCATTCCCGAATCACCACAGAAATCTCTTTAGCCCGGACTCGTTTCTTCGAACTCGAGTCCTCAGTCACCTCAGTCGGGCTAAGTTGGGCCCCACCCTTTCTGGCAATCTGTCTCGTGGGCCCAATCGATCTCGAGCCGCCAGTTTTGGCCCTAGTCTCCTTTCTAAGTCCGTCCGGGGGCTTGATTGTCCTTGAGAGCCGCTAGCACCGGTTTCTGTAGCTCGATCGAGGTTTAATTTTTGATTTAGAACCCGACTCCAATCGGACCAGGGTTGCAAGAGTTTATCCTTCGTCAAAGAAACCCCTGTTGTCTTTTACCGTCTCTCTACGAACGAAGTCGAAGGCCTCATAAATTTTCAAAGCCTTACGGGCCTCCTCAGATTCTTCGGAAGTCCATTTACGATATGATTCCGAAACCCAAACGAATTGGCAAGGGCGGGGAATGGTCCATATGACACGGGTAAACCAACGTTGTAGCCATGTGTCACACATAGCGTCCGTTAGTTGGAGCGGAACACTAATAATTGCTTCAGTCTCGGGGATTTGCTGAGACGAGCCGAACTGCCTCGGAATACGGTCCGGGTAAATATGGACGGTCCAGTCCAATGATAAGATCACATGATAGCGCGCTTTGTCCCTCTTAGCTAGGCCCGTCAATTTCGAGAGGAACCACCAAGTAACAGTCCACCTAATCAAGGGTCCACCATGGAATTTTAGCTCCTCATCCCAATAAGTCCAGTTTATGTGGTGACTCGAGCTTATCCGCCGTTTCCTTGAGCTAATCTGGCTGCTGCGATATTTGGATATGCTCACTGGGGGCTCTATGATTGACAAACGCTCGGATAGCCAAATCTAACAAAAAAAGGAAAAAAGTGAATTTTAGCTCCGCTAGTAGTCACTCGATCGAGTGTCATGCCTAACTCGATCGAGTAGACTAGCTGAAAGCAGGCAGACGGGTTTTATCGAGGTCACTCGATTGAATTTTAAAAATAAAACGCGAGAAATCTACCTGCAAAAGACGGATACTTCCCGACAATTGTCGGTCCGGGTCAAGTCTTCTAGCATCAAGGCCCGTAATGATCTCTCTGGTAGCTAGCCAAGCTGTGCCGTGATCCGTCTCCATCTGATCAACAATGCCGATTAGCCTGATTTGGCCCATGCATGAGTCGGCATCCATTTTTCCCTCGAAGACGTATCGATGCAGCATGCAAAAGGCGAAAGCTCTACGCCTATGAGTAGGAGTAACTCTTACACCGCCGGAATTCATGAATTTTTCGGCTAAGTCAAATAAAGAAACAGAGTCTCCCCGCACCCTGCGATCCGTCTCAGCATGAGACAAGCCGAGAGAATCTCTTAATCTCCTCCTTGGGTCAGGATAAAATGGGGGAATAGCATGACGAGCGTTAGGGCACCAACCGCCAATAGCTGCAATTTCTTCGGGAGGACATAATTCTCCACGAGGGAACGCAAAAACATGGTGGGTAGTATCCGAAAAGGATAGGCAAGCATCCAGAAAGTGCGAATCTATCCTAAGTCGTTGGAGCGGGAATAAAGCAGTAATTTCCATTTGAGTCAACTGAATTCTCTCTTCATCCCGAAAGTATTGGGACCATGCCTGAAGCATTGCGGTCAAGTGTTCGATACCCATAGCAAGCAAGTACAAAGCTAAGATCAGAGGAAAATTCAAAATCTAGATCCTCGACCTGGAAAAGAGCCGAATCCTCCATGCCGCCAAGTGACGTATCTAGGCCGGTTAGCAAATCCGCTTTTCTCAAAACCCCTCCGGTCCCCTCGACCTCCTCACGAACACCTGCAGCCTCCAACTCAGCTATATCCTCACCATGCCTCGAGGATTCACCATGGAACCGGGCTAGGTGCGCCCTCAGCCTCTCGTTCTCGCGATCCCGAGAACGAACAACCTACAGCACATCGAGCTCAGCCTTTTCGAGCTCAGCCACCTGTGCTCCCAACTGAGCCATCATGTCCGGAATGTCTTACAAAAGAATAGAAAAATATAAAACACTGAACACTTCATCAAGCATATACAAAAATAAAAAGAAGAAGCATACCGATCTAGACTCCGCATTGCGAGCCAAGGCAAGAGCCTCCCAGCTGCGTAGACCCGAATGTGGTTCGCGGTCTGCCACAGCCTCTGATGGATAGCCGAGGATACCTAAAGCATATAACCAAACAAGTTAGCTACGAATACCTAAAATCATTAAAGCAAAGCTAAAAAAACGCTTACCCGTTATACCCGGTCGCGCCACTCCATCCTGGCGTCCAACTTCTCCACAGAACAAGGACGAAGAGGCTCGGTGTACCTCACGCCCGCCGCATCCACCCTGAGCAGTGTCAAGGGAAAGTTCGGGGGCTGAACGGCGTCAGCCGGATCCGCAACTAAGAAATCAAGACAACATCATTTCAAAGACGACCCTATCCAGACAAAGCAAGAAATAAAAAGCCAAACCAAAACTTACCACGATACGGTGACAAGCCAACCACTGGCAGACGTGGAACATATACGAGGCAGCAGTTCATCGCCTCTCTACCTTCGCGAGCCTCAGCCAAAGTAGGTGGCCGAAACATCGTCTTCGGAGGATCAACTGTGACCCAGAACTCGCCATAGAGGCACTGGCGGACTAGTCTCTCCTCCAAGATACCACACCGATCGGATCAACGCGTTTAGGAGCATCCTCCGATCACTCCTCGTCCTCAACTCCGCTGCCACATACCCGGGAAGATCCGAGTAGTTGGCCCAGGGACGGGCTAGAAACTATGAAGCAAAACACAACATATAAAAAAACGCCACACTTAGGGGCTACCTAAGCAAACAATTCAAAGATAAAAGAGACTCGCATCTTCCACGCGCAGCTAGTTCACCAGAATGTTCTCAGCTGCGTAGTGGCTCGTACTTGACTTCGGCTAAGCCAACCGCCACTCTATCCCAGAAGGGAACCTGGCCGGATGAACAGGCAACCTCTTAGGCGCCATGCATGGAAAGTAAGAATATATCCAAGCCTACAAGACCCCGGATCATGTGTCGAAAATCAAGCATAGGACGAAACAGCGCTATGTAATCGAACATTAACAAAATAACGTAACTCCAGCACGACACCTTGACCCACGATGGGTGTCCCTGACCCAGTGGCCACCTTCTGCGGCCTCCTCGTTGCTTGTAAACAGAGGGTAATCTCAGCAAAGCCCGCTGTCACCCAGTCAAAGCGTCGCAGCTGACCCAAATCAGCTAGGAGTGGCAAAATCTTGGTACTAAACCTCTCACCCTTCGTCAAAATAGTGGATGGAGCCTAGGAAGTACCACAACCACAAGCGGGCATCTTTCACCTGTGTGTTGGGCGCCCCACCCTCTCAACCACGTGGAACCTCTCAAAGTGATCGGTGATGTAAGAACTCCCCTAACTATGAGGCGAGCTGTACGCCGAAGGCTTCGAGCAATCACCGATCCACCCCGTAATGTAATTACTATCTAACCTAGGCCCCTTCGTCGCCCACCTGATCGTGTCGGGACCCTAAGATAATCCCGTGATCACCCCGAAATCCTCCAAAGTCATCCTGACTTCCCTAAAAAACATGTCGAAAGTCGAGGTAGTGTCATGAAAGCGATCTACTATATCGCCCTAATCACCATCAGGTTACTCTGAACCTTACAGCCCACTAACCTAGCCCAGTGGTCGACCCAAGGGCTCAAAGCCGTTCCCGTGATCAACTGCTTAGCCTCAGGGCTCAGCTTCCACGAAAAAATCTCAGGGCACGTTGTGTACCCCGAGAAAGTCCTTATCTGACCCGGGAATTGTAAAAAAGCAAACGGAAAAAAAAAAAGCAAATCCCGTTAGACAAGCGAAAATGCATTTATGAATTTAAGCAACACCTAAATAGCCAAAAAGAGAATATCGTACAATTGATAGTACGGATCGACACGTGCATATCCGGGCGGAATACCAGCTGACGCCCGCTCCAATCAGTTGCCCAGCCAAGATCAACATAAATAATTTCTTCAGCCGCAAACACTACCCGAGGACCCTGCTGCCTTCTGTTAGCAGTAACAGGAAGCTTCCTCCTACGAACGCTATCGTAATCCTCCATGTTGATCGCACCTGGCTCAAGCCGAGGCTAGTGAACACGATGCCTCTGCCTACGAACGATCCTCGAAGTCGACGTACCCACCTCGAGAACCTCCTGCTCCCTATCAGCTAACGGCGCCTCAACAGGACGCCCTTCATCGTCTTCAGCTAAAAACAAGCCAAAACAAATATTTCTGGTCAAGTTAGACAACTCGAAACTGGTCAAAACAGGTCTAAATTTTGCAAGCAAGCTATCAAACTTCCGAAAGCACCATACCATACATTTTTTATCACCGTCACAATAAAAGCAGTTTCGTGAACATCGTGCATCGTTACGGTATTTGGTCCATCGTAAGCCTCACGATCTCACACAAAATGGCCTACTGTAATCCCCTATAAAGTCTAACGCAATACAACTTCAGATTAGGGATTAAAACACACTTATGTTCTATATTTTAATAAAAGAACGGTCAGTCAATACAAAGACCGCTTTTTACAAAAGGGCTAAAATAAATATTCTCCAAATAGACTTACAAAAATCCATAAATAAACATGAATGAAGATGGAGTAGGATCCATGCTACTCGCTAGCTCACACCCAAAACCCAGCAGCAAATAACTGTCATGTTATAAACATAACAGTCACATCAGTGGGGAGTAACTTGGACGTTCTCCCAACCATATTATATCATATGGAAAAATAATAGTATTATTATACCAAAATATTTAAAAAGAAAAAACACTAAAACGATATAATAAAAACAAGTTGTCAGTGAAACTTAAATCACTTGCCAACCTGCTAGTCAAAAATCATTCGATAATAATAATATTCAAAAATGGCGTTATTGTAATCCCCTAGAAATTCTAACGCAATACAATGGCGGAAACACTGTAGATTTGGGATTAAAACACACTGATGTTCTATATTTTAATAAAAGAACGGTCAGTCAATACAGAGACCACTTTTTACAAAAGGGCTAAAATAAAAAATTCTCCAAACAGGGTTACAAAAAAATCATAAATAAACATGAATGAAGAAAGAGTAGGATCCACGCTACTCGCTAGCTCACACCCAAAACCCAGCAGCAAATACCTGTCATGTTATAAACATAACAGCCACGTCAGTGGGGAGCAACTCGGACGTTCTCCCAGCCATATTATATTATATGGAAAAATAATAGTATTGATAAGTGTAGTTTGTAGTGCCTATTTGTTGTGTTTTGGTCGCTTTTTCCTTGTGGAATCGCTCCTTTGGAGCGATTCATGGGCTTCTTATGCTTCCTTTAGTTCGTTTCAGGTTCCCGAGACCGATTTGGAAGAGTTGGAGCGATTCCGACTCAATACATACATATTTTGGAGCCAACGAGATAGAGGAACGATGACTCGAGGCCATGGAATTGACCTCGAGACCTTGGGACCCAATCCCGAGCCTCCGAGACCCGATCCCGAGTCCCGAGAATCGGCGGGAAGCTCATGAGAGGCAAGGAAGGACCAAAGAGCGTTTAAGGAAGGCATACAAGACCCATCCCGTTCGGGATGGCCTCATCCCGTTTGGGATGGGGTGCTACATTAGGATGGCTGCTGGGAGCCCATCCCGGTCGGGACCAACCCGTCCCGATCGAGATGACAGAGCCGTCCCGATCGGGATGATCCGTCCCGGTCGGGAAGCTACACAGGCAGCACGGGCTTCTTCTTTTCTTCTCCTTCATTCTTGTACCCATATATAGACTCCCTTCTTGTAATTTTAAGACATCTTATCTTACCTTAGATTAGTTTAAGCCTCCAAAACCCTAGATTTACTCTCTCTCATTAGCTTTAATCTCTCTTTAGTCCTTAGTTAATCATTGTAATTAATCTTGTATTAAGAAGATTCCTGAAGATTATTCCAAGATTGACAACCTTGGGGTTCTATTTGGGTTTCTTATATATACAAGTTCTCATCTTTTCTTCATATAGTATTGGTATAATCATCTCTACTCTTGTTCTTATTTTATTTAATCTTGTTTGAATCTTTTCATATTGTTATTGTTATTACGCTTGCTATTCATTATGGATGCTTGTTTAGTGGTATTGATTTCTTTTATGATTGTTAGTTTGTTCTTCATCATGAGTGAGTAGTCTTCTTTGTGGGGTTAGTAGGGGGATTAGGGGTAGATTATGGATGATTAGGGTTGATTAAGGGGAAAAGGTTTCATCTTTGTTGTTAGTCACATTGTAGGCACTCTATGTGTTTGTTGATATCCTTGTGTGAGTTGTAGTGGCCATGCTTCCCATACTTGTGTTCATCTTCTCATTGATTGCTTATTTTGGGGAAATGTCGAGAATAGTTTAGTCGCGAGAGCGTGGACTAGGGTCTAAGTTGCGAGAGCCCGGACCCACCTTGGCATCGGTTTAAGTTGCGAGAGCCCGGACCGACCCTAACAACTAGGAAACGCCTATACCCTTGATCACCCCAATTACCCTTCTACTCCTATGAACCCGACCTACCCCACTTCTTTCCTTATTTGATCAATCGTCTTAGTTAGTCATAGTTCTTCTAGTTTATTTTTTTATCTCGATCATTAGTCTAGTTCTTACTCCTCCTCCTTAATAGTTTTCCATTCATCGCTTTCTTTTTGTCGTTTTTGGTAGCATTGTCTCGTTTGTAGGCCGACATAGTCTAAGCTTTGATATACCGTCCTCGTGGAATCGATCCCGACTTGCCCTAGCTACCCACTAGGTTAGTCGGTGTTATATTGATCGGCTAGGGACGTGACAAATCCTTACCATCAATTTGGCGCCGTTGCCGGGGACGGTGCATTGTTTAGACTTAGTTTGCTTATTTCTAGACTTAGTTACCCCTCTTTGTGCTCTCCCATCTTCTCTTGTGAATATTCTCTAGATTTTCTTCTTTTTCTCTTTGTCTCTAGTTGTGTTTGCTATTGTTGTTGCCTAGTGCCCATAAAGCACTAGGTGTTCTTACGTTTGTTCTAGTGTGTAGTGTATGCCTAGGAGGGGAGGCGACTTCTATCTCTTTAATCCAGAGCCGGAGAGACTCTTTCGAGCCTTTCGCCAACGGACGATTAATCGGGTTAGGATCTCTCAACCAAGTGCAAGAACCACTCATCAAGGGCAAGCCCAAGGAGCCGACTTGAGCATTTTACCTCGAGAGACGGCCGGAGGGACCTTCATCAATCCCTTCGGTGATTCTTCTCCTAGTTCCCCCTCCTCTTCTACATCAACACTCTCTACACCACCATCTTCTCCCTTACATACAAGAATGCCTAAGTTTTCCTCTCACTCCACATTCACCGAGGATGTCTTGCCGGGACCGAGTGCATTACCGGAAGCCTATATCGGGAATTTTGTGGCAAAGACTCAATTTATCCAACTTGTGGAGAGGAGCCCTTTTAGTGGTTTGCCCACCGAAGACCCGCACCAACATATGGAGACTTTCTCCGATTATTGGGACGCTATATCTCAAACCGGGGTTACTCAAGATCAAATTCGTTGGGTACTCTTCCCGTTTTCTCTTATTGGAAAAGCGAAGCAATGGATCAAGAGTCTCGATAGGGCAACCATGGGGATCGATACTTGGAAAAAGCTTGCCTTGGCGTTCTACCAAAAGTTTTACCCTCCGGAAAAGACGAACTTGCTTAGGGCCTCCATCACCAGGTTTCAACAAAGGGATGAAGAGAGCCTATATGAAGCTTGGGAGCGGTTTAAGTCTTTGGTAAGATCGTGCCCTCACCATGGACTCTCACAATGGTTCTTGGTGCAACAATTTTGGAATGGTCTTTATGAGGACTCGAGAGCCATTCTCAACATGGGCTCCAATGGTAGGTTCACCGAGGTCGATGACGACCAAACATGGGCGAGAATCGAAGAGATGGCGGTGCATAATTCGCAATACTCTAGGCCTAGGAAGGCACATCGAGGAGGCATGCATGAGGTCGATGCTATCACCAAATTAAGCATTGACGTTGGAGCCCAATTGAAAACGCACATGAAGACTATTGACAAGAATCTCCAAAGTCACCTCGACCAAGTCCAAGGCACTAGTTCCTCACACCATCAACCGATTCAAGAAGTGAATGCTTTGGGGTTCGCACCTCCTTTACCTTACTATGGGATGTGCGATACTTGTGGAATAGTTGGACATGATCCTATGTATTGCCGTGGAAGTATCGAGCAAGTGAACGCCTTTCAAGCGTTCAAGCAAGGTACCTCTTACTCTAATCAATTCCAAGCTTCCGAACAAGTCCCCCAACAACAAGCCTTTCAACATCAACAACAACATCGTTCCTATGTTCCACCTCCCTTAAGGGACAACAACCAAGGTTACCAAGGTTACATGGGTAATCCAAGACCCTTCAACAACTTCAAGCAAAATAACCAAGGTACCTTTCACAACAACAATCAAGGGTTCCAACAAGGGAACTTCAATCAAGGCGGTTTCAAAGGAAACCAAGGCTTCCAACAACAACAAAACCACAATCAAGGCCTTAATCAAGGCAATTCTCATGGGTTCCAAGGGAACCGTCAACAAGCAACTCAAAATCAACAACAACAAAGCAAGCCTAGGAGCCGGTCTCCTACTCATGATTATGGCATTCCTCTTGCCATCACCGACACTCCACATAATCCATCATCCCCACCTCGGGATTTTGACATTCAAAAGACTTTGATGGATATGCAAAAGAATACTCAAGATGTGCAAAAATGTCAAACGGATATGTCGAAAACCCAACAAGAGCTCTTTGCTTATGTTCAAGGGGAAAACGCGTCAAGAGATGCCCGTATGAAGATGCTTGAAACCCAAGTATCTCAACTTGCTTCGGGGAGCTCCTCAAGCCAAAAGGGGCAACTACCTTCTCAAGGTGAATCAACGATATTTGAGCATGTAAATGCTATCACCACAAGGAGAGGTACAGCCTACAATCCCCCTCCGTATCCTATTGAGCAAGAGCCAATGTAAGAACCGACAATGGAGATGGCGTCTCCAACTCAAGGAGAATTGAGCTTTGATAATCCAATTGAGGAGCAAGTCCTTTGGGAGGTCGAAAACCCCCAAGAAGACAACCCTCCCCCACTTCAAGCACAAGAAAAAGGTAAAGGGAAAGTGTCAAGTGAGGAGTCCACCAATATTGAGCAAAACAAGGTTCAAATCAAGTTGCCTTTCCCAACAAGGCAAATGAAGACTAAGGTGGATGTCCAATTTGAAAAGTTCCTTAACATTGTGAAGAAATTGGATGTTAATGTCCCATTCACCGAGTTACTTACCCAAGTCCCGGCATATGGGAAATTCATGCGGGATATCCTATCTAGGAAAAGGTCCATCGACAAGGAAGAGACGATAGCGTTCACGAGGGGGGTGAGCGAGCTTATTCAAGGTTCCATGCTTCCGAAGTTGAAGGATCCGGGTAGTTTCTCTATCCCATGCACCATCGGCAATAACAATATCGAGAGAGCTATGTGTGATTTGGGTGCAAGTGTGAGCATTATTCCTTACACCATTTGTGAGCGATTAGGGATGACGGAGTTGAAATGTACGTCCATTACACTCCAAATGGCCGATAAGTCTCTTAACCGACCATTGGGAATGTTGGAAGACGTGCCGGTGCGAATAGGGAAGTTCTTCATTCTGGTCGACTTCATTGTGGTGGACATGCCGGAGGATGCTAACACTCTCATCATCCTTGGACGCCCATTTTTACACACCGCCGGTGCCGTGATTGATGTGAAGAAGGGTAGGATCACTTTTCAACTAGGCGACGAGGAGTTAGTGTTTGAGCTCCAAGGCAACACTTCGCCTATGATCGAGACATGTAATATGGTCCATGCCATGGAAGACATCGATCTAGGGGAAGGATCGGGACAAAGCTTGAAGAAGTACTCTTATGTACTTGATGATTATGACTCCGAGAGTGAGGAGGATGAGTGCCCATGTCATGGGCTTGATGACAAGTTGAAGTGCAATGACAAGAAAGAAGATGAGTCTCCCTTAGGGCCGCATGAGGACCGGTGGACGTTTGGGTATGTCCCCAAGGACCAAAAGTACAAGTTCAAGTCGTTGAACTTGGAAGAGCGGGATGCCCCGGGAACGTCAAGGCAAGGCCATGAGGAGCCCTGGGATATGGTTGGTTATATGGCATGCCTAATTGAAGACTTCTCTAGGGCCTTCGACTTGTTCTTACGTGCCCTTGATGGAGATGGAACTAGTTTTGGTTGTTGAAAAAGACTGAAATTGCACCATCTTGGTTTGACGGAGTTCCACAAGAACCGTCCCATTGTATATATCTCTTTCTTGTAGCTAGTTGAATTTTTGTGAATTTTTGTTATTTGGGTTGATTGTTGAGCGTTGTGAGGGAGAGAGTTTGATGTGTGTTTGAGTATTGCTTGATAGGTGAAGTGAGAACGCTCCTAGAGAGGATTGGCGATGGTATACTTTGGGTTGTTGGCACGAGGATCGGGTTTTTTAAGCTTAAAGCAAGCTTTTGGGGCCTTGGAAGTTGAAGAAGGCCCATCCCGTCCGGGATGAGGCGTCCCGACCGGGAAGGGTGAGCAAACCCGATCGGGAAGGGTGCCTTCCCGATCGGGAAGGGTGCGCTGGATTTTGAGCTTACTGTGGGCTCGTCCCGATCGGGATGAGGGCGTCCCGACCGGGACGGGTGAGGTAACCCGATCGGGATCAGTCTTCCCGACCGGGATGGTCCTCTGCTCCCCCTTTGTGATTCTTCTTCGCAAATCGAGTCCACCCAACCGTTTTATGCCCCCTCCCAACCTCCCTAACTACCCTAGTCTTACCATATGCCCCATGTACTTCATTGTCATGCCCTCACTCCACTTCCTATCCGCTTTACACCGACTCTCACATCAAATCCCACCCCCTACCATTATTACCTATACCGTGAGTTCTCTTCAAGTGTGAAGCCAGATGGCAACTGAGAAAACAAGCGACGAGCTTCTAATGATCAACGAGACGATGGAGCGAGTGAGTTACTAGCCTTCGAGGCCATAGTTTGGTTGCTCCCGACTCCCGGCGACGTGATTACGTCGCGAGTCAATCGATTAGTCCATTTACAAGATTTTCACCCTTTTTTTCGTAGGAGTTAGTCGGATTTGGACGGAATCCGGGCTAGGTGACTTGATCACACCTAGCCCTCCCCTCCCATTTCCTTTTATTTCCTTCTTTTTATTTCTTCCCCCATCCATATCTTTTTCTCATCTCGGCCCATGGTGACTTGATTACACCCCGGCCGGACACCTTCTACCTTTTCTTCATCTTCATTTTTGTTTTTTTTAGCTTTATTTTCGTAGTTTATTTTCTTCTCTTTTGTCTCTCCGCACACTACGATTGAGCATATGAGGACATTGCTCGATTTAAGTGTGGGGGAGCGATATTCTATCGTAGTAGTTTTATTTTCATTGTTTTTCGAAAAACCTTTAAAAATCCTAAAAATTTGAAAAAATTTCACAAAAATCAAAAAGATTTTCTCTTTTGTGTTTTCATTTTGTGTCTTTGTGTCGTACATTTGTTTTGTGTGCGTGTTTTTCCTCCCTTTGTTCTTATAAGTTGCTTTAATCGCCAATGACTTTGGAAAGCTCTAAAGACTTCCGGTAACATCTTATCCCTTTTTCTCCTTTATTCCTTGTGATGTTTGGAGGAGGTTGTGTTGAGGTGTGCTCGGGTGGAGCTTTGTGCAAAATGGTGGATGATTTGGTGGCTTGTATGGAATATAGGGGTGGTGGTTGTTTTGTCTATGTTTTTTGTTTTGCCTTGTTTTGTTTTTGTTGCTTTTGTTCCTTTTCCTTTTTGTTTTCGTCATGTCTTCATTTTGTGTTGTGTTGTGTGTCTTGTGTGTAAATAGTTTTCGAAAACCCGGTTTAGAGGCTAGTGTGTGAGTGTGTACTTTCCCTTTTTAGTAGTATAAATCGAGTCTTGGACTTTACTCTAGTAGAATGACCCTAAATCAATGAATTCGTTGGTCCTTTACCTTGAGTCCACCTAGCTTACTAGGAATTTACTACGGGATTTGCACTTTTGACCATTATGACCACCCACGGTGTGAAAAGGCCTTGGTTACCGAGTCTCGTCCCTTAGGTGACCGTGTTTAGGATTGTTTGATTAGTCCAAGTTCTCCACTTTTTGTGGGTTTGAAGGGAAAGGACGCTCCCCGACTCTCCCATTACCCTACCTCCTACACATATCCACGCAATAAAATGCAAATTTGTTGATTCTATCTTTCTTGTTATACAATGAAAATGCCAAAAAGCCGAATCTTGCCAAAAAGGGCAAAGAAAAGAAAAGAAAGAAAAATGAAAGAAAGAAAAGAATGAAGAAAAAGAAAACGCACAAAAGCCAAAAAGAAAATAGAAAAGAAGAAAAATAAATGGCATGGCAACAAACAAAGCAAAAACGTCGAAAAGGAAGAAAATGCCAAAAGAAAACCCGTCTCACAAAAAGAAATCCCCACAAAAATAAGCCTTTTTCCGACTTTTGCCATGAAGATCCTACCAAAGGACCGAGTCCCTAGGAAGGATGATAGCGGCATTAGTCGGTCTTCCCTCATTTTGCATATTTCCACCTTTTTACTTGGACTAGTTAGGCGGTTTTAGACATGGGACGACCCTCTTGGCTCACGCTAAAGGGGGCGGGGTCTCACTTACCTACAGTGTCGACTAACACCGTGGTTTCTCACTTTTCCACTCCGCCGATCGTCCCGTAGTACGTTTTTAGAAAGTTAGGAGGACCTAGGTAAGTTACCAACGTTTTTATTGCTTTATCGTCATACTATTAGGGTTTAGTTCACCTCGGTTTGTATTGCTAGTTTGGGAACGTTGTCACTTACCTCGAGTCCTAAACCGGTGTTTCATTCACCGCTTTTAGAGGGAAGTGGTATTTCTTTTGTTTTGGGTGCAACCGATTAGGTGTTTGTTTGTGTGTTTAGTTGTTTATGTGTTATGTGTCCGGTTGCATCCACAGTTTTGTCGCAAGACCCAACTTTCCTTGCGGAGTGCACTTGTCCTCTAAGTGCACTCGCGTGAGTTGAAGGGGCGTAGGGTGCGCTAATACCCATTCGGCTAGTTTAAGTAGTTAGTGTGTGCTTACTCGAGGGCGAGTAAGGGTTAAGTGTGGGGTAGTTGATAAGTGTAGTTTGTAGTGCCTATTTGTTGTGTTTTGGTCCCTTTTTCCTTGTGGAATCGCTCCTTTGGAGCGATTCATGGGCTTCTTATGCTTCCTTTAGTTCGTTTCAGGTTCCCGAGACCGATTTGGAAGAGTTGGAGCGATTCCGACTCAATACATACATATTTTGGAGCCAACGAGATAGAGGAACGATGACTCGAGGCCTTGGAATCGACCCCGAGACCTTGGGACCCAATCCCGAGCCTCCGAGACCCGATCCCGAGTCCCGAGAATCGGCGGGAAGCTCATGAGAGGCAAGGAAGGACCAAAGAGCGTTTAAGGAAGGCATACAAGACCCATCCCGTTCGGGATGGGGTGCTACATTAGGATGGCTGCTGTGAGCCATCCCGGTCGGGACCAAACCGTCCCGATCGGGATGACAGAGCCGTCCCGGTCGGGAAGCTACAGAGGCAGCATGGGCTTCTTCTTTTCTTCTCCTTCATTCTTGTACCCATATATAGACTCCCTTCTTGTAATTTTAAGACATCTTATCTTACCCTAGATTAGTTTAAGCCTCCAAAACCCTAGATTTACTCTCTCTCATTAGCTTTAATCTCTCTTTAATCCTTAGTTAATCATTGTAATTAATCTTGTATTAAGAAGATTCTTGAAGATTATTCCAAGATTGACAACCTTGGGGTTCTATTTGGGTTTCTTATATATACAAGTTCTCATCTTTTCTTCATCTAGTATTGGTAGAATCATCTCTACTCTTGTTCTTAGTTTATTTAATCTTGTTTGAATCTTTTCATATTGTTATTGTTATTACTCTTGTTATTCATTATGGATGCTTGTTTAGTGGTATTGATTTCTTTTATGATTGTTAGTTTGTTCTTCATCATGAGTGAGTAGTCTTCTTTGTGGGGTTAGTAGGGGGATTAGGGGTAGATTATGGATGATTAGGCTTGATTAAGGGGAAAAGGTTTCATCTTTGTTGTTAGTCACATTGTAGGCACTCTATGTGTTTGTTGATATGCTTGTGTGAGTTGTAGTGGCCATGCTTCCCATACTTGTGTTCATCTTCTCATTGATTGTTTATTTTGGGGAAATGTCGAGAATAGTTTAGTCGCGAGAGCGTGGACTAGGGTCTAAGTTGCGAGAGCCCGGACCCACCTTGGAATCGGTTTAAGTTGCGAGAGCCCGGACCGACCCTAACAACTAGGAAACGCCTATACCCTTGATCACCCCAATTACCCTTCTACTCCTATGAACCCGACCTACCCCACTTCTTTCCTTATTTGATCAATCGTCTTAGTTAGTCATAGTTCTTCTAGTTTATTTTTTTAGCTCGATCATTAGTCTAGTTCTTACTCCTCCTCCTTAATAGTTTTCCATTCATCGCTTTCTTTGTGTCGTTTTTGGTAGCATAGTCTCGTTTGTAGGCCGACATAGTCTAAGCTTTGATATACCGTCCTCGTGGAATCGATCCCGACTTGCCCTAGCTACCCACTAGGTTAGTCGGTGTTATATTGATCGGCTAGGGACGTGACAAATCCTTACCATCAAGTATTATTATATCAAAATATTTAAAAAGAGAACATTAAAACGATATAATAAAAATAAATTTTCGGAGAAAACTTAAAATATTGGAACAATAAAATCAGAACAAGTTTTCAGAAGAAAACTTCAAATATTTGCCAACCTGCAAACCAAAATGTATCGATAATAATAAAAATATTCAAAATGGCGTTATGGATAGGATTAGTGTCGGCGGCTAAACTTTCACTAGGAGAATACTAAAACTAGCTTCGAGAACTTAGTTCAAACAAATCAAACCTCGATCTCTAACTAGGCTACTCAACCATAATAGGACGGCGACTTATACATGCGTGGCCCTAGTTTAAGATAATATGCACACCCCTCCCGAGCACCATAAATACTCAGTTCAACCCGACGGCGTCTTACACTGCGAGGCACGAGTTTAAGGTCAAAATGTACACACACTCCCGAACACCATGTATGCTCGGTTCAACAACCAATGTGCTCCATAAAGGCACACCAGCCTTATAGTTGATGGCAAAAACATAAACCCCAGAATATATTACTCTAAACTTCACACTTGCCCATATTTCATAACTCCAAAACAGTCATTATCGATATATATATATATATATATATATATATATATATATATATATATATATATATATATATATATATATATATATATATATATATATATATATATATATATATATATATATATATATATATATATATATATATATATATATAGAGAGAGAGAGAGAGAGAGAGAGAGAGAGAGAGAGGGGATCAAATAAGTTCACCATATGTAATTAAGTCTATATTAAAGTTACAGATACCATACGTTAAAGTTGCATTTTTTCAGAATTGATATATAACTATAACATTCAGCTCTTTTATCACTTCAAGTGATAAAGTGCAACTTTAACACTCATTTCGTGTAACTTTAAGCACCTTTTGTGTAACTTTAACACTTGGACTTATGAACATATAAGAGTTGTTGGCCTTATGTGAACCTATATATATATATATATATATATATATATATATATATATATATATATATAAGAGATATAATCATTATGAATAATATGAAGATAAAAGAAAAAAACATTTTATATAAAAAGAAAACTTTCTATAAATAGAAACTTACTAATTTTAGAAACTTACTTAAAATAGAAATATTGTTATAGAAAATACGTAAGTTATTAAAATAGGTGAAATGTATAAAAATAGTATTTCTAACGAAATTAACATTTTATTATTATCATCGTTATTGTAACTTTATTATATTTCTAAATTCGTTACTCAAAATATAAATAAAATATAATAAGCCAACATATAGTATTTTATAAATAATTAGGAAATCGAGTTAAAATGTAAATTTTTAGAAAAGAGATGTTTTACGAAAACGATATCAAAATTAATTGAGTCAATGAGTTTTATAAATGAAATGAAACAAAGATTTCAAATTATTTTTAACAAATAGTTTTTATTAATAAATAATACGAATTTTACTAAAAATAGTAAATTGTAAACAAATTAGAAATTATTAGTGAAAATAGTCTCGACTAAAAATATATTTAAAACAAAAACGACTATTTTCTCATTTATTAGTATAATTCGTAAAACGAAAAATTAATTTATTAAACAAGTATACAAATCTCGATTATAATATAAATATACGATTTTGAGTTTAAAATTACAGTATAAATTAACGAAATAAGAGGAAAATATGAAATCGATAATATTTAGTTACTATTGTCACGATAACCAACAAAATATTATAACGATCATAAATAATTAAATTACTAACGATTTATAAAACGATATCGAAAATTGTAAAAATTATTGATAAGGCATACGATTTAAAAGAATAATTTTATTAGCAAATAATAAATAGCTAAAATTAGAAAAACCGAAGTTAAAATATTTACTACATACTACTACTCGAACGTACGATATAAAATCGAGTAACGTAAAGTTACCTTGATAAACCTCCGATACGTCTCCCTCTTGCAAAGTCCTTCTCCAAATTTTCAGTAGTACGTCCTAAGCTTAGGTTGTAGAATCGCTGGTCCTATGGATGCTCCACTACGAAAATCAAGTTGACGCCACAACTGGTAAACCCAAACAACGACGACGGAGGCTAAAACAATTACGAATGGATTAGAATAGAAAGATACTCAAAGTCGAGACAATGAGAAACGAAGAGCTAAGATTAATTGTCATAAGACGGAAGAAGAGAATTCTGTGACAAAGATAAGCCAAAAATTTGAACTTAATCGAGTCGACACAACAAATACAATAGGACAGCAGTTGAACAGGTACGACGAAAAGGTAAGACGAATTGAAGAAGAACAGGAATAGAGCAATAGAACAACAACGCCGACAGCAGAAGAATTGGAAACAGTAGCAGATGTGACGAACCAACAGCAACATCAAAAGAAAAGACGGAAAGATGAAGATTAAGAAGGAGGACGAGCACGAGTATTGTTTTGGTAAAATTTTACCGGGTTACGAATTAATTTGCGGGTTAAAGTGACCGGGCTAACGTTTCACGAAACAACGAAATGAATCGAATCAACGAATGAACAAACGGTAAAAGAAACGAGAAGACACAAAAATTGGTGACGCGGAAACCCGATGTGGGAAAAACCGCGGGGGGAGTCGGAATCCCGCCAAATGTCTACTATGAACGGATAAAATGAATGAGAAATACAAGTATCGATTTCGGGTAATCGGAGACTATGCTTTGCTTAGTTTGCCTTTTTTGTGTAGCTGAGTTAATGTGGCCTGTAGAGTTGATGATGTCTTCGTTTTTGGTACTCCCGTCTTTTATATCCTCCTTCTCCTCTTGGCCGTTGCTCTTTCCCTTTTCTTCCTGATTTCTCTCTTGCTCTGGTGGTTGTTCCTGGATTCTAGGGAGTAGTTACTTGACCGGGTCTTATGCTTAGGGTTAGAGAGTTTAGAGCAGTTGGGCTGTCTTCGGCTTGCTTGATACTTTGGTGATTTCCTCGGCCCAATTCTGATGTTGGGCTTTATTTCGTTGACTCGTTGACTTTCCCCGTATCGATCTCATGACTTATACGACTTCGGACTGAATGACTTCTTTTGACCCTTTGACTTTTTGACTTTGACCTTTTGACTTGGAGAATTCCACGTCATTCCGAAGGGTGCGAATTTTATCCCAAACAATTGCCCCCAAATTTCCGACTAAGTTCATCTTAGGCGGGATTTTCCGTTTGCTTATAGTTCTGGTGACAATGTTCTTCCATAGAGTTTGTTTTTGGGTCCGTCACTTCTCGTTTTTCTAACTGACTCTTCTCCTTCCTCATGATGACTTCTCCCTCTACCCTCATAATTACTCACTTTTCCCGGTACTCCCCCTCTCTCTTTACCCCAACTACTCTAATCCTCACTCATTTACTCCTTCTTTCTCCATTTCCTTCACAATCCCAAACCCTTTTTTCAAAATTTGAACCACTCTTCCTCCTCGTTCTTCGCTGCTCTCCGTCGTTGCACGCCGTATTTCTTTTTTGCTCAGATGATCGCCCTTGTTCTTATTCGTTGTTTTTATCTCACTTATGGCTCCCAAATCAAACCGAGGTAAATCGTCTACTTCTTCTTCTTTGTCGCCGTCGACGGCCTTTTTGCCTTCCTACATTTTAGGCAAAAAACATTCCTGCGATTCTAGCTTTTCTGATGAGGATCTTCCCCTCGTCAGAAAGATTTTCGGTTTTGGGGAAGAGGTCGAGGTTTACTTCCCCTCTCCTGGGCAACAAGCAGGCTTCATCCGTCCTGGGTGGGTTTGCATGTATGCTTATCCGTTCCTTCTGGGCCTTCGCTTCCCCTTTCCTCCTCTTGTTCAAGAACTTTTGACTTTTTATAAGCTGTCTCCTTGTCAATTAGCTCCCCACACTTGGAGGGTGCTCTTATCTTTCTGTGCTCTGAAATACCGCTATCAAAAGAGCTTCTCATTGCTAGACGTCTGTGCCGTATTCCAGGTAAGACCCCTGGGTTGCGGCCAGGTGACCATGCGGGTGAAGGATAAGAACTACCCTGGTATAATCTTCCCCCCCAATCCTCCAGATGCAGAATGGTTTAGGGATTTTATTTTTGTGAAGGCTGATTCTCTCTCTTCCCCCCCTTGCGATTACCTATTTTCTGAGTGGGGAGCTGTCACAGGTACTTATCGTGTTCTCGACTCTTTAATTTTCTCGCCTACTTATGGTCCTTATTGGCTTCGTGCTGTAGGTCTCCAGCAACAAGAAGGAGCGACGTAGATTCTTGACTTTGCTGCTGAGCTCTCCGATTTAAACTCTGAGAAACTCTCTTTCAACAACCTGTTCGTCCCCTCCGCGGACGGTACCTGCCCTCCCTTTGCTGCCACGATGTCCGGTGAGGATCGTTTTTGCTAAGTGAACTCATACTTTGCTTTCTCTTTGTCAATTTCTGTGGAGTTTTCTAGACTGTGCGTTTGTTTCCTCTAGGTAGTGCAAGAGCTCCCCTAACCTTAGATCGGATCAGGAGGAGAAGCATGTCCACCCGCTCTTCCTCCAGAAAGGGCTCTACTTCCTCCCCTGCTCCGTCAACTAGTTCAAAGAGGAAGCGTAGCTCCTCTCCTCCTGCACAGGTTGACTCTGAGGGGAATCCTCATGTGATTCATGTTCCCGACTCTCCTCAGCCTTCAGCGCCTCACTCTGCTGGATATGGTTCTGATGAAGTCACCATGACCTTCCCTAGGAATTTTGGGACTATCAGGCACTTGGAGGACTTGTCTGTCATGGACCAATTCCTCTTTCCTGGTTCTGAGGCTATAATGGCCAGGGAACCCTTGATTGAATCGGCGGCCCACACTGCTGCCCATGGGGTCGAGGTAATTTCTGCTTTTCTGGCTTCGAGTTATTTTCCATTTAAACTGCGCTGCTGACTGTTGCGATGTTGTTCAGGTTCTCCAGATGGCTGTTTATGTGAAGGCCGGCATATCCCGTCTTAGGGATCTGGGGAGTCAGCTTCAGTCGGATAATGCTCGACTGATGGAGAAGGCTGGCCAATCCAAGGAGAGAGTTATGAGGCTGGAGGAGGAGGCCAACCAGGCTAAGGTGGAGGCCGATAAGCTGAGGGAAGAACTGGAGAAGGTTAAGGGGCAACTCGCTGAGGAGGGAAAGCTGAAGGAGGCTGCTGAGGAGATGAAGGCTGAGCTTGCTAAGGCTCAGGACGCTAACTCTGGCCTCCAAGAGAAGGTGGCAGCGCTTCAGGAGAACATGGTGGGGGCTCTCAGCTGGTCCGCTTTGAGCACCGAGATCCAAATGGTCACCGCCTACACCGAGGGGAAGCACATGAACTGGGACCTAGCTGCTCTGGAGAAGAGGATGCAGGCGGAATTCCCTAATGGCTTTGACCTGGAGATGCTGGCTGTGGAGGGAGAGAAAGTGGTGGAGGAGTCAGTTTCCTCTCCTCCCATTGCTCAAGAGATGCCTAGACCGGTGGTGGCCACTGATGATGCTGCTGTGGTGGAGCCTCTTGCCTCCTTTCCTCCTGAGGATAATGTCTAGGCTGTTCAGCCCATTACCCTTTGTTGTCTGTGGCCCTGTGCGGTCAAAAATATTCTGTTAAAAAATTTGTTGTGTTCCGAATTTTTTTCTTCTGCTCAAGGGAGCAGAGTACCCGAATTTTTTCTGCTCAAGGGAGCAGAATCATTTTGAACTTATTTTGTGGTACTTGCTTATTTCACTCTGTGGTGTTTGTTTCGTTTGTTTTGTTTGTTCTGTTTGTATGCATGCCTTTGTCCGTATGGTCGACCTATGATGATTGGTGGCCTGGGGTCTTGTTTTGCCCACTTAGTCAGAGGTGCCACGCTTTGCGTGGGTGCTGAGTGACGCAGGGGACTTGTAATGCCCTGGTTGTAGGCAATCAGCACAAGACGCACGCCTTCTGTGGAAGTTATACGCTCCACCAGATCAGACGTCAATTTAAGTTAAGAGAATTTTGGTAAAAACTTGTTATATTGCAAAAAATGCCGTTCAAGAGAAAATCATATTTCAGAAAGAGTGTGGGGGAGGCAAGAAGTTCAATTTTAATGGTACAAAAAGAAGAATAAAATGAGAACATGTGAAGAGGAAGTTTAAGAAAATTAGATCTCCAGAATTTCATAAAAAAGGTTTCAAATTTCTGGATTTAAGAAAATGGCGAGAACCTAATTAACTCTTTTTAGTTTCATAGGAGTTAAATCAAATTTTGAGGTACATATAAGAAAAATGAGCTAGGTTTCGAAAGATGAAGGAAATTTTGCAAACTTTATAAACAGGGAGTACTTTTGAAAGGTAGAGTAGATTAAAAGGATGAGAAGTGAGTTTGAACCTGGGTTCTGGTGGAGGCGTATCTGGCAGATTTGGATGCCCCTGCTCTGGCGACAGTGGCCTCTGTTTCTGGTGATTTTTACTTAGAAAAAGTATTTTTTTAAGTGTACTATGTTCCAAGGTTTTTGGATGATCTCTCCCTCCATGGTCATAAGTCGATATGCTCCATTTCCAACTATCTTCTCCACTTTGTAGGGCCCTTCCCAGTTATAAGCGAACTTCCCCGCCTGTTGGTTTCTAGTGTTCTGGAATACCTTCCTGAGGACCAAATCTCCTTCTTGCAGGACTCTGACTTTAACATTCTTGTTGTAGCTTCTGGCGACTGCCTGCCTGTAGGAGACCATTCTGATCTGAGCATCAGTTCTGAGTTCATCTATGGTGTTTAAACTGCTTGCCATCTCAACTTGGTTTCTTTCTTCTGTTGTGCAACCATATCTGTGAGTGGGTACCCTTACTTCTACAGGAATGACCGCCTCAGCACCAAAAACCAAGCTAAAAGGTGTCTGCCCGGTAGCCATCTTAGGTGTGGTTCTGTCGGACCACAGTACCAAAGGGAGTTCTTCTGCCCATCTGCCCCCTGCTTCCTACAGCCTTCTCTTCAGGTTGTCCATCACAATTTTGTTGCTGGACTCTGCTTGACCATTGGATTGCGGAATTCTGGGGGTGGATTTGTTGAGGGCGATGTTCCACCTGGCGCAATAGGCTTCCATCTTATTGCCAATAAATTGGGACCCATTGTCGCAGATGATCTTTATAACAATTTGAAGAATTACGAGTTAAATCGTAAAAAAAATAAAAATACGAACATAATTTTAAATTATTTAATTTATAAAATCAGGGGTGTTACAGTTATGGAAAATCGATCACTGTGCACAAGGCTAGACTTTCACTAGGATAATACTGAAAACTAGCTTCGAAAACTGTAGACTTAACTCATAAGAGAATCCAATCTCTAATTTGGCAACTCAACCATAATAGGACTGCGTGCAGCGAGGTCCTGGTTTAAGTAGTATACACCCTTCCTGGATACAAACCATATCCAGTTCAACCCGACGCGACTTACACGATGCGATATCTATGTTTAAGGGCACAATGCACACTCTTCTGAACACAAACCATGCTTAGTTCAACAATCAATGTGCCCCATAAAGATACACCAGTCTTACAGTTGATGGCAAAAACGTACATCCCAGACTATATTACTCTAACCTCACACTTGTCTTTATTCCATAACTCCAAAACAAGTCATTATTGATATAAACAAAAGATATAAGCATTATAAATAATATGAAGATAAAATGAATAAACATTCTATATAAAAAAGGAATCTTTCTATAAATAGAAATTTACTATTTTAGAAACTTACTTAAAATAGAAATATGGTAATAAAAAATTCATAAGTTATTAAAATAAACGGAATGTAGAAAAATAGCATTTCTAATGAAATTAACATTTTATTATTATCGTCGTTATCGTAGCTTTAATATATTTCTAAATTCGTTAGTCAAAATATAATAAGTCAGTATATAGTATTTTATAAATAATTAGGAAATTGAGTTTAAAAACTATAAATTTTTAGAAAAAAAGAAGTTTTAGGAAAATGATATCAAAATTAATTGGGTTGACGAATTTTATAAATTAAACAAGATTTTATAAGGCTTTCAAATCAGTTTTAGCAAATACAGAGTATATTTTATCGATAAATAATACTGATTTTACTAAAAATTATCAATCGTAGACAAATGAGAAATTTTCTAGGGAAAATAGTCTCGACTAAAAATGTATTTAAAACAAAATCGACTATTTTCTCATTTATTAATATAAGTCGTAAAACGAAATTAATTTATTAAACAAGTATAAAAATCTCAGTTTTAATATAAAAATACGATTTTGAGTTAAAATTATAAATTAACAAAATATGAAGAAAATATGAAATCGTTATTATTTAGTTGCTAATTTCACTATAAACAACAAAATATTATAACGATCATTAATAGTAGAATTATTAACGATTTAAAAAACGATATCAAAAGTTGTAAAATATTTATAAAGTACACAATTTAAAAAAATATATATAATTAGCGAATAATAAATAGCTAAAATTAGAAAACCAAAGTTAAAATATTTACTACATACTACTAGTCAAACATACGATATAAAATCGAGTAACATCCTAAAGTTACCTTGAGACGATACCAACCCGATCACGTACTAGCCTCTCTAAAACGTCCTAGCTCAAATATTCGAATATGAAGGTCGCCAGACATTTGTTCTTCAATAAGGCTTCAAGGCGAGTTCCGGATCGAAAATACGAAGAGACGGGAACGTACGAATTAGAATCGAACAGAGGAAAGAAGAATAAGGAAAGCATGATGTCCCGAAAATAGGGAAGAAGAATCCGGGGAAAAAAATGAACGAAATAGGAGGAAAAATAATTAGCACAAAACAGCAGCAACAACGTAACACGATGTGAGACGACAACCGAAACCCGAGCAAAACAACGTACAACAGGAAGATGACCGAACCACGATAACAAGTGAAGTGCAATAGATTAGAACAATAAACAACATAAAATCTTCAACAGAAAAGAGAAGAGGAAGAGGTAAGAAGAGCATACCGAAGGAGAAGTATAGCGGCAAAAATACCCATAATTGAAGCAGCAGTTCATAAGCAAGAATCACGAAAAC
This sequence comes from Agrostemma githago, assembly GCA_958450325.1. Lineage (NCBI taxonomy): Eukaryota > Viridiplantae > Streptophyta > Magnoliopsida > Caryophyllales > Caryophyllaceae > Agrostemma > Agrostemma githago. Next base: position 29,485,629 of record OY288245.1, read on the forward strand.
AGAAGACAATCCCGTGACCAGCGCACGAGAGAACGGGATAGGGAATATCAACAACACAACAACAATGGCAAAACAGGAACTTACAACAGAATCGACAACAACAAGCAAACCAGCAGCAGCAGCGTAAAATAGTACAAACACAGTGATGTAAACAACGGAAATCGAATGCGCAACAGCAGAAGAGGGCACGGAACAACAGCAGAAAACTTAACAGCAGTCATCAGCAACGAAGAGGAAGAAGAATTGTGCTTGTGGCTTTATGTCCCCATTTACTCCGTGCACCTGCTGATTTGCAGTAGCAGTACTGAAAGTGTTCTGCACTTTGGGTTTCCAAACTTGTTTAGGTTTCGCCCCGTTCAATTTTTCAACTGTCTTCTTAGTTCCAGTCCTGCATTCTGCTTTTTCATGTCCCATCTTATGGCATCCTGTGCACATGATTGGTTTCCAATCGTACTCCACACAGATAGTGATTGTATTACCCTTTTCATCTTTAAACTGTATGGATTTAGGCAATTCTTGTCCAATCGTTATTTCCACTAGAATTCTAGCGAAACCCGGCCTTGTCTTTTGAGATGTAGCCTCGTCCATTTGAACAAAAGGACCTACCACACTAGCTATTTTCGTAAGACTGGTTCCCCAAAATTTCAATGGGAGGTCTACGAGTCGTATCCAGGTTGGAAGAACCTTGAATTCTTCCTTCTTCAGATCTATGTCAGGGCTCCAGGATTTGAGTATCATTGGTTTATTATCGAAAAGATAATACCCTGCATTTAAAACTGCGGTCTTCATTTCTTCCTTCTGGAATCTAACAAGAAATACCCCATTCTCGGCATGAAGGAGATTTTGTCGATGACATGATGTTTCCATATTCTCTTAAGAAATCCTTCAAGTATATGCCATGGTGGGTTGGCGCCAACAATGAAACCGTAGACCGCGTTCTTCCAGTAATGTAATTCAGGTTGAACATCTTCTTGTGTAAGTTGTAGTAATGGTATTTCATTAGGGCTTGGTATGGATTTCTTCCCCTGCTTTGTGAACCATTGTCATCCTTCGTCATCATCTTGATCCTTCTCAGGTGTCTCCATCAGCCTGAATCAGGCCTGATTCTATTGCGTCTGGAACTGGCGTATCATCCCCTGAATTGTTATGGTGAACTTCATCATCGAACTCATATGGTGGTACGCCTCCCATAATGTCGTGCATGGATTTTTCTTTCAATATGACGTCCATGGATGGTTTCTTTTGCTGTTCCTTGCTTGCATTTCCTGTATCCTTAGAGTTCCGTTTATTTTTCCTCCTATTGATATTGATCGGAGTTGGGGAGGCAGCCGGAGCCTTGGCCATTGTGCCGGAGTCTCCAGATCGCCGTCTCTTTCCTTTCTCTCACTAGGGTTTTTCCGAAATTCCTTCCTGATGTTGATATTGATGCTTGAATGGCCACAAATCATTAACTATTCGTCAGGAATGGCCAATACACAGGAGCCTGGGTTCAATCCGGGAGTGACAAATGACAAGACCACTACTGCAATACCTGGAATGCAACAACAACAGGCTACTGTAAGGTCCTTTTTCCAGGTTCTGAATACAAATCCTAACAAGAAAACGGAAGGCAATTCAGGTGACTCTAATTCCAAACCATCCAAATGATTCTAGGTTTTTGGAATATTAGGGGCATGAATAAAAGGAAGAAAGAAGTAGAGATTAATAAGTTCCTTATGCAAAATAAAGTTGGCTTATTCGGCCTTCTAGAGACCAAAATAAAACCTGGGAACCAAAACTTAGTTAGTGACTGTGTGTTTAAGAATTGGAGCATTGTGACGAATGCACACAAACATCCCAGGGGTCGGATTTGGACTATTTGGGACCCTTCCCAATGCTCGGTTAGCCCTCTTGTGTGCACTAGTCACCTGATCCATTGTTTTGTGAAGGAATGCTCTGGTCAGTCTGCTTATGTGACATTCATTTACGCTTTCAATGACATACATGAAAGAGCCCCTCTTTGGGATGATCTAAGAAACATTGCTGCTATGATCTCGGGACCTTGGATAATAGGGGGCGATTTTAATTGTGTCCTCAAACCGGAAGGAAGACTTGGGGGTAAGTTCGATCTTGCTGAAGCCATTCCCTTTCAAGCTTGTATTGATGATTGTGAGTTAATGGATAGTCCAGCATGTAGATCCTATTACACTTGGAACAATAAACAGCAACCTGAGGACAGAGTTTACTCTAGATTGGACAGATGTTTGGTCAATCAAGAGTGGATTACCGACAGGGAGAAGTATACTGCGTACTATTTACCTGAAGGGCTTTTCGATCATAGCCCATGCCTGATTAGGAAGGGGGAAGACAGTATTGCCAGGAAGAGATCATTCAAATATTTAAACATGTGGAGCAAAGATCCCAATTTTAAATTTATTGTTAATGAACATTGGCAACAAGAGGTCAAGGGAACTAAGTTGTTCTGTGTAGTTAAGAAACTGCAGAGTCTTAAGAGGCCTCTAAGGAAGCTTAACACTGACTGTTTTTCTGATATTGAGAAAGAAACAGATATTGCACAGACTAAACTCATTGATATTCAGGGAAGACTTCATAGAGACCCAAACTGTTTGGCGCTACGGAAACCGGAAGACCAGGCTGCGAAGGAGTTTGCACGACTACACAAAGCGCGCCTGGAATTCCTAAAGCAGAAGGTCAAATGTGATTGGTTAAAGCATGGGGATCAAAACACAAGCTTCTTCCATGGAGCTCTAAAAAGCAGAAGAATCATGAACTCAGTCACACAAATTCGGGATAACCATGGCGTAATTCATACTGATAAGGATGGAATTCAAAATGCTTTCCTGGAATACTATACACAATTACTGGGAGAGAGTAAACCAGTTGTCCCTGTTAGCAGTTATGTGGTTAATCAAGGTCCGGTGTGCAGTTCTCAACACAAACAAATACTGATCGTACTGTAAATGAGGAAGAAATTAAAGCTGCCCTCTTCAGCATTCCCGACGACAAATCCTCTGGGCCTGACGGTTTCTCAAGTAAGTTTTTCAAAGACAGTTGGGATATTGTTGGCTCTGAGATCACTTATGCTATTAAATATTTCTTCTCGAGCGGCCAACTCTTGAAACAGATTAATACTAAAGCTATAGCTTGCTGCAACATTATTTACAAGACCATATCCAAACTACTTTGCAATCGTTTATCCACGGTCCTTCCTGATATCATCTCTCCATCCCAAGGAGGCTTCATTAAGGGCAGAAGCATTCTCGAGAATATTTTGATATGCCAGGATATCATCAGGCTGTATAATAGGAAAAGGGTATCTCCGAGATGCTTATTCAAAATCGATCTTCACAAAGCCTATAATACGGTTGAGTGGAATTTCATTGACCGAATGATGGATTATTTGGATATGACACCTCATTTCAGAAAACTTGTTATGCAGTGTGTCACGACAGCAACGTATTGTCTAAATCTGAATGGTGAAAGCTTCGGTTTCTTCCCGGGTCGACGAGGTTTCAGACGAGGAGATCCCTTATCCCCTCTTCTCTTTACCTTATGTATGGACTACCTGACGAGGATTTTAAGCCTTGCTACAACTCAAAATCAGTTTCATTATCACCCTCTTTGCAAGGCCATGAAGCTCACTAGCCTTATGTTCGCCGATGATCTTCTTATTTTCTCCAAAGGTGATATTCATTCTATGATGGTACTCCTGAGATCCTTCTCTTCTTTCTCGGCGGCGACTGGACTCAAGATGAGCATAGGGAAATCCAACGCTTATTTCAATGGAGTCTCGAGTGACACGAAAGCTGCTATCCTTCAGGTTTTGGGTTGCTCCGAGGGCTCTTTACCCTTCAATTATCTTGGAGTACCTATTAAACCCTCCAAACTTAGCATTATGGATTGCCAACCTATTATTCACAAGCTGATGGAGCGCATTAGGAAAATTGGAGCGAGGAAACTATCTTATGCAGGAAGGGTGATCGTGATAAAGAGTATACTGTCTACTCTCCATTCGTACTGGGCTACTATTTTCATAATTCCCTCGACGGTAATGAAGCAAATTGATAATATATGTAGGAATTACCTTTGGGATGGAAGGAGTGATTACCATAGAACACCCATGATTGCTTGGGACAAAATATGCAAACCGTATAATGAGGGAGGAATTAATCTATGTCGAAACGCTATTTGGAATAAGGCGGCCATCGGAAAGCTTGCTTGGTGGGTGAGTAACTGTCATATATAACAAGCTATGGGATCAATGAGTTCATCATGTGTACCTGAAGGGGACAATTTGGGACAAATACTGTCCACCGGCGGACTCAAGTTGGGCCTGGAGGAAAGTGTGTCAGGCTAGAGACATAACCAAACCAATCTTAGATGGTAGCATTCAAGAGAGGAAGGAGTACAACATTGCTGCTGTATATAACAGGCTGAGGGAGAAAGCTCCACGCGCGGACTGGCATAATCATGTTTAGACTAATTGGGCGATACCTAAACATAATATGATTGCGTGGATGCATCAACATCGGGCCTTTAATGTCAAATATAGGCTGCACAGACTCGGAATCGCAGATGACAATCTTTGTTCCATTTGTGCAGCTGAGCCGGAAATAATTGAACATCTTTTTGGAAGATGTGATTATACCAGGAAGTTCATCTCAGAAATGAAACGTAATATTGGCTGGAATTGTAGAATCGATCTTGATGAACAGGGGAGGAAACGCCTTAAGGGGACGAAGCTTCAGCGAGCAATTAAGAATGGCATGATCAACGCATTAATCTACCATATTTGGAACCAAAGGAATAAAAGCAGGATGGAGCACCATTTGATTGAACCGGAAATCCTTGCGACCATAGTTTCCAAAGAATTCAAAAAGTATTGTAAGAATAAGAAAGTTTACAAATTAGGCACAAGGGACTAAAACTTCATCACTAGCCTTACGAGGCTAATGTAAATGCCATGATGTAAATTCGTTCTTCTATATATACTTACCTTTTACCAAAAAAAAAGAAGAGGAAGAAGAAGAAGAAAAAGTAGAAAGGAAGAAGAAGAAGAAGAAAAACGGGAATGAAGATCAACAAAACGCAGCTGCAAAACGGACATCACGACAATAGTAGAAGCAACAAGCGCACAACAACAACAACAACAACAACAAATGACAACGACAACTGCCGCAACCACCAACGACAAAACGAAAAAAAAAGGAGAATCAGCAACAAAACGCATCACCAGCAGAAAAACAGATGAAATCAGAAGGAGACGAAGAAGAGAAGAAGGAGAATTACCTTCATGAATTCTGGCAAAGGATGACAGATAAAATGCAGCAGCAACGAAGCCAAAACAGAGGAAAACAAAGGGTCGAGTGGTGATGATGGACGATGAACTGATCAAGGTTGAAGAAGAAGGATAGAAGGCGGATGAAGAAGAGGCTGGTTGCAGGGAATACACGATAAGGAGGGAGACAAAAAAACAGAAGAAGGAAGGGGATACGAAGAGGAGGAAGAAGAGGTATAAAAAAACAAGGAAAAGGGGAATGAAAGAGGGAGTGAAGCGGTGGACAACAATAGGCAAAAGGAGATGAACGTAAAAGTGGAAAAAAATGAAATGAATCAAGTGGTCCCACCAAATAAAAAGGGTGATCGGAAAATGGATTAATTAAATGAATCGGGTAGGAGACGAATTCTGTAACGATAAGTTGACTGACCCAAGAACTGAATTAAATCGAGTTAATAAAATTAATAAATAATCGGGACGTCAAATAAAATGTGTAAATAAAGTATTCGAGACAAAAACGAAGCTTATAGTAATAAATAATTATACGATGAAATAACATTTCCCGAAAAATAATAACTCTTCCATAAAGTGAATTAAATAGATTTCTCGAGAAAAGGTAATAAATGTTCTGACGAAACTTAATAAAAATGAACTTCGAGCCGAAAATAGAAATTCGAGCTTAAAAATAAATAAATAAATAAATAAATAAATATTTAGAATTTAAATCGCCGAAATAGACTTTCGATAAGGATTAAATTAAATGAATAAAATAAATCAAACAAAAATAAAAAAATATGTTTTAAATATAAGAAGTGTTTCCGAGTCAAATAGAATTTTAGGAGTTTCAAACGATTTAAACGATAAATTCATTTTATAATAATTTTAAGAATTACGAGTTAAATCGTAAACAAAATAAAAATACAAACATAACTTTCAATTAATTTCATTTACAAAATCGAGGGTGTTTCACCTACGGTACGTTTCGTGTCATGAAAATCGACATACAAGCTACCCATAACCCCCTAAGCAAGGAATCTACAAGTTTACGGGAATCGAAAATAGGAACGATCGAGAAATTGGCCCTAATTCCTAGCATATTCGGATTTTTGCAATGGGAAGCCATTAAAGGACCTTCAAGCAGAGGATCCTTTCAAGCAGAGGACCTTAAAGGACCTTCAAGCAGAGGATCCTTCAAGCTGTATTGAGAGAAAAAAAAAACCCTAGGAGGCGACGTAAGCGACGAGGAGGGTGACTTGGAGGGTGCGGCACCATGGCTAAGGATCCTTCCAAGGCGTCTCCGGCGCTTGCTAACATCACTAGGAGGAAGAACAAGGCAAGAGATGGGAGCACTAAAGACAGTAGTTCGAATGGAGGAGGAAAACCTTCATTGACAGGCTTGAAAGAGAAGTCCATGCATGATATTATGGGTATACCACCATTCGTGATTGAAGATGATGAAGATGACGACGAGTTATCCCTGGACAAGGACGTGGAATTTGATAGTACCCATAAGGCTATCGCTGAGGAAGGAAAAACGGAGGATGATGCACACTGGTTCACTAAACAAGGCAAGAAAACTGTGCAGGTTACGGTCGATACGCCATTACTGCAACTGGCTGAGGAAGATGTGAATTCAGAACTTGAATACTGGAGGAATGCAATTTATGGATTCATTGTAGGAGCCAATCCTTCGTGTTCTGTTCTGGAAGGTTTTTTCCGAAGAATTTGGAAACATCATACCATTGATAAGGTCTCTTTTCTTCCAAATGGTGTTTTCCTGGTTTGTTTTCAATCAGAGGCTATGAAAAATATTGTTTTAAACTCTAGCTTCTATATGTTTGATAATAAGCCAATGATCATAAGGGAATGGAAACCAGACATTGAACTTAAGAAAGAAGATATTCAGGTTTTGCCTACGTGGGTTAGACTACACAACCTTCCATTGAAATGTTGGGGGGAGAGTCTACATAAAATTGCAGGTTAGATAGGCCCTTTTATCAAAAGAGATGAAGCCACTGCTTCGAGAACTAGGCTTGGCTACGCGAGGGTTTTGATTGAAGCTAAACTTAATCAAGTTATTCCGTCGAGTATCCGGTTCCTGGATGAGAAAGGTGTTTCGATTACTGTACCGGTGGAATTTGATTGGAAACCGGTTACGTGTTCAAAATGTAAAAAGATGGGACATGAGAGTGTAGATTGTAAAGAAGGCTTCAAGGTTAAGGAGAATCTGAAGACTAAAGTCTGGAAGCCAACTGGAAAAATTTTGGACAAGCCTACACCAGCGACTGTCCCAAACTTTTCAATGAACGACACTGAAATTGTTCCTGCAGTCATGACTTCTGACGTTGCTGCAATGAATAACGAGGGGGAATTTCCTCATCTTTCCCCTCGCGATGTGAGCAGTAGCGATCGGATTGGTTTGGAGATAAGGCAAAGCTCGTCGGGGCATGGTGGAACATTTTTACATGTCCTGACAGGTGACACTAGTGGAAGAAAGGAGGGGGGTCCAGTGAACATTCCAAAATCACCATGAATTTAGGATTTTGGAATGTTAGGGGGATGAATAAAGAGAAGAAACAATTGCAAATAAATAAGGCTCTTCTGAGTTGGAATGTAGGTTTTTTTGGTCTCTTGGAGACTAAAATAAAGGCTAATAAGCTGAATAATGTTAGAAATTCTATTTTCAATAATTGGAGTATTATTACGAATAGTCATATGCATGTCAGAGGGAGAATCTGGGTCCTTTGGGATCACAGGAAGTGTGATGTTCATCCGGGTTTGTGTACCTCGCAATTAATTCATAGCAGAGTTAAAGAAACTATCACTGGTGATGAGTACTGGATAACTATGGTCTATGCTTTTAATGAGATACAGGAGCGTGAGGCTTTATGGACTGATCTCAGACGGATTGCTGCTAGCATTAATGGGCGTTGGATAGTCAGAGGAGATTTCAATTGTGTGTTGTCTGCAGAGGAGAGGTTGGGAGGGGGATTCACTGTGGCTGAAGCTCTGCCATTTCTGGATTGTTTGTCTGACTGTGCACTTACGGACTGTCCCGCTATGGGAGCCTACTACACCTGGAATAACAAGCAGCAGCCTGAAGATAGGGTGTATAGTAGGCTAGATAGGTGCATTGTGAACCAGGAATGGTTAAGGTTGAAGGAGGATTACAAAGCCAATTTTCTTCCTGAAGGTTTGTTTGATCATTGCCCCTGTGTGATCAAGAATTGTGAGGTTCCGACGAACAAGAATAGGTCCTTTAAATATTTTAATATGTGGAGCAAGATCGATGCTTTTGACACTCTGGTTAGCAATGACTGGCAGGTCAGTATTGATGGGTCCAAGCAGTACTGTGTAGCGAAAAAACTCCAACGCCTAAAGAGGGTCCTCAAAACCCTTAACAGACTGCACTTTTCTGAAATCGAGAGAAGAACAGCTGTTGCCCATGTGAAATTACTGCAATTACAAAAACAATTGGTTTTAAATCCGGAGGATATGATGATTCGAGCCAAGGAAAAAGCTGCACAGGAAGAATATGCCTTTCTCCATGATGCGCAGGCAGATTTTCTTCAACAAAGAGCTAAATGCTCGTGGCTTAAAGATGGGGATCAAAACACGTCCTTTTTCCATGGGACTTTGAAAGCTAGGAGAATTTCTAATGAAATTTCCCAGATTTTGGATGAACATGGCAGTTTACACTATGAGCAAGATAAGATTCAAGGAGCGTTCCTGGGTTTTTACCAAAGGCTGCTTGGTACTAGCAATTCTACTATTGCAGTTAAGAAAAGGGTCATTGAGCATGGACAGGTTTGTACTTCTGAGCATCATCTTATTCTTAGCAAGCCTGTTTCGAGGGATGAAATCAAATGCGTCATCTTTTCCATCCCTGATGACAAATCCCCGGGACCTGACGGTTACTCAAGTAAGTTCTTCAAAGACTCATGGCATATTGTTGGCGAGGAGGTCATGGATGCTATAGCAGATTTTTTTGCATCAGGTAGACTGCTTAAGCAATACAACACGACTGCCGTTACGCTCATTCCGAAAGTTGAGAGACCCTCGACATTAATGCAATTCAGACCTATCGCGTGCTGTAACGTGGTTTATAAAGCTATCTCGAAGATTCTATGTGCTAGGCTTGCGGAAGTCCTTCCTGATATTGTGTCCCCTGCACAAGGTGGATTCATTAAAGGGAGAAGTATCATCGAAAATATTCTGATTTGCCAGGACTTAATCAGGCTGTATAACAGGAAGAGCGCCTCACCAAGGTGTATTTTCAAGATTGATATTCAGAAAGCTTACGACACCGTAGAATGGGACTTTCTTGATCAAATGCTCGAGCATCTAAACTTCCCTAATCATTTCCGAGCCTTGGTTATGCAATGTGTTACTACTGCATCTTACTCTCTAAACCTGAATGGTGAAAGCTTTGGATTTTTTCCAGGTAAAAGAGGACTCAGACAAGGGGATCCCCTATCTCCCCTTGTTTTTACTATATGTATGGACTACCTTTCGAGATTATTGAGCTTCACAACGAGTACCAAGCCGTTTTCCTATCATCCTTTGTGCAAAAAAATGAAGCTGACCAACCTCTTGTTCGCGGACGACTTGCTCCTATTTTCCAAAGGGGTCGCGAATTCCATGATGCTCCTTTTGAGAACGTTTGCTACTTTCTCGAAATCAGTTGGTTTAAATATGAGCAAAGGAAAATCGAATGTCTATTTTAACGGTGTTAATCCTAGCCTTAAAGCAGACATAATTCAGGTTTCAGGCTGCGTGAAGGGTTCCATACCTTTCAGATATTTGGGTGTCCCGATTAAGATCTCTAGATTGACTCCCTTGGAATACCAACCCTTGGTGAACAAGATTGTTGAGAGAATTAGACGTCTCGGGGCAAAAAAACTTTCATACGCAGGACGCCTAACCCTGATCAAGAGCGTATTAGCTACCCTTCATAACTATTGGGCTACAATTTTCATTTTACCTTCTTCAGTTGTGAAACAAATTGATAGCATCTGTAGGAACTTCCTTTGGGACGGAAGTGCCGATTATCATAGAGTTCCTACTGTTTCGTCGGAGAAAATTTGTGTTCCGTATAAGGAAGGGGGTCTTAACTTGACTCAAACTGCAATTTGGAATCAAGCGGCGATTGGGAAAATGGCTTGGTGGATATCTAACAAACAAGATAGACTGTGGGTTAGATGGATTCACCAAATTTACTTAAAAGGGACAAATTGGGAGGATTATATCCCTAGTACCGATTCCAGTTGGTATTGGAGGAAAATTTGCAGGATCAAAGAACTGCTGATGCCTGCGTATGAAGCTACTGCAATTACAGTACAGGAAAATGGCTACTCTGTCGCGAAAGCTTACCAGTGGCTCAGACTTAAACAAGTCGAGGTTGACTGGTGCACGTTCGTTTGGCCAAGATGGTCTCCGCCTAAGCATAATATGATTGCTTGGTTGATCCAACAAGATGGACTGAATGTAAAGAGCAAACTTTACAGATTTGGGGTGGTGCAGGATAGCAGATGTAGTGTGTGTGCAGCAGCGGATGAAACACTTCACCATATTTTTCAGGCATGTGAGTACAGTAAGAGGGTCTTGTTTGAAGTAAATCGGTCCTTACCGCTAGGGTCCAATCTCGATATGCAGAATGAAAAGAGGAAGAGAATTAAAGGGTCCAAGATGCAGCGAGCCATAATGAATGGGCTTATTAATTCGATATGCTACAGTATTTGGAATCAAAGGAACAAAGCTAGATTGGAAGAGCAGCTTATCCGACCTGAAAGACTAGCTAGAGGAATCATCAAGGAGTTTATTGATTTTTGCAAAACGAAATGTAATCAAAAATTTAGTGACAAGGATAGAAAATTCATATCTAGCCTTTTGAGGCACCCGATGTAATTGAGACTGTACAGTTTCTTTTATAATACACTTACACTTTCCCAAAAAAAAAATAAAGGACCTTCAAGCTCCTAACTCAAGCTAATAATCACTTCTACAAGCTCTATACTACCCCAATTCGTGAATGGGAGCAAAAAGAAGCATCAAAATCGAGTAAAAGTGAAACCCCTAAATCGATTTCTAGGGTTATGCAATTTCCACCTAAATCGAGCACAAATCAAGCATAAAATCGACATAGGTGAGTAAAGAACACTAACTTGGGGTTTACATTGTCAAGATCGGTGAAGAATCGAGCACAAAAGCAACGAAAAGGGCGAGAATAACGATAAGAGACGAAGGGATTGTCGCATCTAAGTCCGAAGAGAATTAACCGAACGCCCCTGTTTCGCGATCTTATTTCAAATCCGGATTACGAGAGTTGAGCTGCAAAAGCTCCCATGCCTCACTATTGAGCGGCATGAACCCCCGCGCTTGAATATCAAGGAGCAAAGGGACGTGCGCTCATTCCGCTAGCCTAAAGCAAATCGTAAACGCGTTCAGCAGTCCCCCAAAATATGAATACGCATATTTCAAGTCTCAACAGTGAAAACGAAAAAACTACAACCATCTTTCAAATCCCCGATCGACCCCTGTTTAGAGCAAAACTCCGCGCAACAAAACAAAAAAATCCCCAGCGGTACCTATCAACTAAAGCAAAGATGCTCCTATACCGAAGCACGAGATACAAACCCATTTCTCCAGCAAATAAAAATTCGTGCAACCAAACTATATCCCCTACAAAGAACCCTTTAACCTAAACTCCAAGCCCATCCACACAAGAAACGAGCAAAAGCGAATCAAATACAGTTACGCGCTCGTCAAGAGTATATGCAATGATCCAAGGAAGGATAGAGACACAGACACAATTCTATGCAGCCACGCGAAAGTGATTAATACAATTCAACGCAGCCACCCAAAAGGGATCAACACAAATCTATGCAGCCACCCGAAAGGGATTAAATCAGAAACAAGTTACCTGCGAAGGACTTATTACAAGGGGTTCGTCTCACCGAATTTCAGTTACTCAGAAGTAGACTCAAGCTTGGAGTCTACTTCAAAAAATATGCAAAGTCCAAGAATAGTCAGAATCTATTCGAAAGAATACAATATGCAAAATCTAGGGATAGACTGAATCTATTCCAAAGAATAAAAAATGCGAAGTCCAGGAACAGACAGGATCTATTCCAAAGAATACAGTATGCAAAGTCTAGGGATAGATCGAATTTATTCCAAAGAATACAGTATGCAATGTCCAGGGATAGACGGAATTTATTCCAAAGAATACAATATGCAAAGTCCAAGAATAGTTAAAATCTATTCAAAAGAATAAAATATGCAAAGGCCAGGGATAGTCGGAATCTATTCCAAAGAATATAATATGCCAAGTCTAGGAACAGGCATGATCTATTCGAAAGAATACAATATACAAGTCTGGGATCAGACAAGATCTGCTCTAAAGAATACAATATGCAAAGTCAAGGGATAGTTAGAATATGTTCCAAAGAAAATAATTATGGAAAGTCCAGTCAGGAATAATTCGAATCTGTTCCAAACAATACAATAACTGAAGTCCCGAAATAGACAAGATCAGTTCCAAAGAAGACAATTTTAAGGTTTATCTCAAAGATTCAACCAAATTTGCCAAGACCAGAGGCGAACTCAAGCATGAGGTCTATCTCAAAGATTCAACTGATATGCAAAGGCCAGGGGCAGACTCAACCATGGGGCCTATTCTGAATATCAAGATACAAACCGACTACAGCAACTTTTCAAATTAAACCAAAATTAAGCAAATCCAGAACAAAACAACGATAACAATTACAAGCACAGAGGTCATGTATGATTTCTAGCCTTGGCTGACGAGCCCTAACACGTAGTCTAACAGAGTTAAAACGACCCGAGCAGATAGCCACCAGGTTGTAATCCTCTATTTACCTGGACGGCTACACTTTTACTTTCGCCTTGTCGAAGCCTCAGTCAAAGTCGAGCCTTTTGTAGACACCCATATTTGGACATGGTGGCTGCAGAAGTGCCCGCCAAACACCCGATGATGATCAGATTGCAACACGACATGATTTTATGATGTTTTAGACGGTTTTTCAATAAAACAGATCAAATAATTTACTCAGAAAAATTAATTCAATATCAAGATGGTCTTAGTCGTGTCATTTCGGTCGCGATAACACTTACTAGAGTCAATTTTGACTTTGGGGCTCTGAATCGGTTCCGAAACACACAAAGTCAAACCCAAGCCAATGTGTCAGGCCGAGTCGAACCTCGGGATGCACTCCCGAAGCCCAACGACATGCGTTAGGGTATGAGACGGAAGACTCGGCGAATAAGAAATCACGAAGATCACGTATAACTCCCCTTTGGAAACTTTTCAAATCGGAGCTTCAAAATCTCGGGCGCTCGGTGGGTCGTGCCTGAGAATCGCGTTGCCTGGCTTCAGGCCCCTCAAACTTGGGTCGCACAACATGCTGCACCCGAGATCTCAGATTGAACTACGAGAAAAACTATAAATACCCCCTCACCTCCGCTCATAATCGACACAACACCACAACTCTTCTCCTCTCTACGAGCTCCACACAACTTGCAGCTCTTCTTTAGCGTTGCACTCCACGACATTAGGAACGATCCACTCGATAGTTATCTCCTCGATTCCCATTCTACGAATCAACGCTACTCTTCCTAGTTCCTCAAGTTCCTGACTCGAAAGAACGAAAAAGGGCACCTTTGTTGATCCTCCTTCCACCGTAGGGAAACTTTGCCAAAATCGTCGCAGGATTCTTGGAGAAAGATTGGGCGTCCTATCAACCTCCTTCTAATTCCAACTGGTCCTGGAGAAAGATCTGCTGGATAAAGGACATATTCTACTCCAATAATTTGTTTCCTTCCTTATTGATGCAACATAGACAGTATGAGGTAGGGGAAGGATATAATTGCTTAAGGAATCAGAGGAAGAAGGTTCCTTGGGATAAGCTTGTCTGGAACAGATTGAACATTCCAAAACACAACTTCATAGCCTGGTTAGTGTGTCATAAACGAGTACTTATGAAGGACAGACTTGCAGGAATGAGTATTGTGGTAGATCAAAGCTGCTGCATTTGCGGGGGAGCTAATGAAACTCATGAGCACCTTTTTAGCCATTGTATTTATATAAAACAATGCTTTAGACTACTTTCCTAATGGCTGAAGCAACCCATCCTCCATGGGAATACGAAAGACTGGTAGAGGAGATATAGAGGAAAGTCTCTACATTTGAAACAGATCAGTGCAGCGAGCATAACTGTAGTTTGGTGTCATGTTTGGAGAAATCGAAACATAAAGAGCATCTCTCATATGCTAGAGCGGCCTGATAGTTTAGTAGATATAATCAAGAAGGAGATAAGCAATAGAGTTAAGAGTTATAAAACTAACATTCCGAGTAAATATCATTCTCTAATAGATAGATTGATAGCTTAGATAAAATATGATGTATAGTGGTGGCCTTAATTATTGTGGTGACTTTGATTGAAATTAATATACTTACATTTACACCGGATTATCCCGTCAAAGACAACATCGTCACTAGGATATCATCTAAAGCAAACTTTACATAACGCACTTTAATTATGCATTTTGACGTCGTCAAGTCCGACCTATTTGGATACTAATTCCACGACGCATCCACAACATGCACTCCAAGTGGTGTACAGGCCTTACTACTGTTTCGCACAGTCAAGACCAACTCGTCTAAAATAAGTAACATCCACAACTTCAATCTCAAGTACTAAAACACCTAAACCGACTCCGAGTAGTCGTTATAAGATCCATTCTTGATCGTCTACACAAAGTACTTCGTATAGTGTAAATTCTGAGGGTGCAACTCCGAATACAATGTGATTTACATACATTCGTAATTTACTGATTTCGTATGATCAACCGCTTTTATGACCATAATCCCATGCTAAATCACCTAACACAAAATCCAAAACATAAACAACTAATACTAATCAAAACAAGAAGTGGTCTAGCACCGTATTAATCTCGATGCTCACACCTCACATGTGGCTCGACGCATCCTTACTAATACAGCACCGACGCACTTTAAGCAGAATACCGGGTAAGGTATATCACAAAAAATGACTAATATACGTATTATAACGTTAAAACTGATTTGCTAATACGAATACTATCTAGGAATCTCTACTCTCCTACGTGCATCTTTTCATGGCCTACTTGTCACGTGAAATCGGATGGAAAGAATGTAAAAACACTTACTTCAAAGACAAACTTACTTGTCCCTAAAACAACCGACATAGCAAAGGCATAGGGTTAAAACAACGGTACTCTAATGTTCGAGGATTTAGTGAAAGCATCGTGGAACATGCTAGTTACCGGTACTCTAATGGTCCAAGTGGTGTCAAAATTGAGGAGATTGAAAGCTCCATTGAAACAATTGAATAAGACCAAATTCTATAATATTGAAATGAAGGCTGATATTGCTCAAGTCCAATTATTGGAGCTGCAGAAGCAGATTGATTGACAGCCTGGGGAACCGGATTTAATAACAGCAGAACTGCAAGCTCAGGAAGAATTCAAACTCTAGACCAAGCACGTATGATTTTCCTTAGCCATAAAGCCAAGGCTCAATGGTTTAAAGAGGGAGACTGTAACACGTTCTTCTTCCATGGTTCGCTCAGGGCTCGGAAGCATAAGAATGAAGTAAGACAAATCGAAGATCAATGTGGGAAGCTTTGCAAGACTAATGAGATGATTTAAACCGCCTTTCTTCAATACTTTCAGAGCTTGCTTGGAGATAGAAGGGACACCACGAGGGTCTCTCAGAGGGTTATGAACATAAGTTCGGTTTGCTCTACTGCACATCATAACGCACTGTTGCAGCCTGTTTCGGATGATGAGATTAGGACCGTGCTGTTCAGTATTCCTAACGATAAAGCGCCCGGTACCGATGGGTTCTCGAGTAAGTTCTTCAAAGATACTTGGTCCATCATAGGAGAGGAGATATGTCCTACAAAATATATTGTTCAATCGGCTAGACTCAAGCAACTGAATGCTACTGCTATCATATTGATAACTAAGGTAGACCGCCCCTTCTCTGTCCTTCAATTTAGACTGATTGCTTGCTGTAACACTGTGTATAAATGTATTTCCAAACTTCTCTGTGGTCAGTTGGCAAAAATCCTGCCTGATAATTTTTCACCGGTCCAAGGTGGATTTATCAAGGGGAGAAGTATTGTCGAAAACATCTTAATTTGCCAAGATTTGGTCAAATTATATACCAGGAAGACGGTCTCGCCCCGATGTATGTTCAAAATGGATATGCAGAGAGCGTACAATACGATGGAGTGGGATTTCTTGCTCCAGATGCTTTAAGCGCTACAACTGCCGGAGAAATTTATTCAACTCATTATGCAATGTGTGATCACTACGTCTTTTTCGTTGTCTCTCAATGGAGAAACCTTTGGTTTTTTCCATGGGAAACAGGGACTTAGACAAGGGGATCCCCTATCCCCCTATATGTTCACCATTTGCATGGACAACTAGACTAGACTGCTACAGCACACTACAACCATTCAAGAGTTCAGGTTCCATCCGCTTTGCATGCCTATAAAAATTGCCAATTTGATGTCCGTTGATAACTTACTTATGTTCAGTAAAGGTGATATAAAATCTATGATTGTTCTACTCAGGACATTTGCCACCTTCTCAGCAGCTGCAGGACTACAATTAAGCAAAGGTAAATCAAATGTTACTTTAACGGGGCCAGTCAAATGGTGAAGAAGGATATCATCGCAATTTCAGGATGTAAGGAGGGTAAATTATTCTTTAGGTATCTTGGAGTGCCTATTATGTCTGCTAGACATCACTTTACCTAAGTGTCAACCTTTTGTTCATAATGTCACAGAGAGAACTAGGAGACTGGGAACCATAAAACTTTCATATGCAGGTCGATTGGTTCTGGTGAAGTTTGTTCTTACCAATTTACATAATTATTGGGCGTCTATCTTCCTCATTCCATTAGGGATCATGAAGCAAATTGATAATATATGCACAATGTACCTATCGAATGGGAAGTAGAGTATACTAGGACCCCATTGGTAGCATGGAGCAAAATAAATCAAGACATACAAGGAAGGAAGACTTAATCTCATCCAAAACATCTTCTGGAACAAGGCTGCTATTGGTAAGTTAGCATGGTGGGTTACTACGTTACTTAGCCTACCAACCTTTGGGTGCAATGGGTTCATCATACCTATCTTAAGGGGACAGAATGGCTCGTTTGTACACCAAAATATGATACTAGCTGGGGATGGAGGAAAATATGTCAAGTTAAAGAGTTCTATGAAGCAGGATTCGCTACAAAGTGGGATATCCAAAAACCGAATGACTACACCATATCTAAGGGGTACCACTTGATCAGGATAAAGGGAGAGGTGGTAAATTGGCAAGGGCTAGTGTGGAATAAGTGGACCATGCCACGACATTGAATGGTGGCATGGCTCTACCAGCATCAGGCAATCAACACCAAGAGTAAACTGTTCCAACTGATCCTGGTCACAGACAGGAGATGTTGCATTTGTGACTCAGGCACGAAAGATATAGAGCATATTTTCTGTCAGTGTGACTCTGTAGACACCCGCATTTTGACTGCCAGGTATCTATTGTAGTTTCCTAAAAACACCCGATGATGATCGGACGCTAACGTGCTCTAACGCGCTCGGATACGGACTCGAAATCAATAATGTCCGGCATGGGCTTTTAACGGGATACATATCTCACAAAACCAACCTCAAAAGAGACTAATTTGGGTCAAAACCGACACCAAAAATAAAACCCGTCTTTTAGCGACCGGGTCAAAACCCGGTCAAAGACGAACTCGACACACAAAAACAACCTGGTGCACTTCCGGAAACTTGCGCCAATTAGCGAAATTCAAAAAATAATCAAAAACAATCAAGGATCAATCATCCCTAAAATATCTCGCCCTAATTGATCCACTCGGTCGAGTGGATTGACCCACTCGATCGAGTGGAGCCTCAAAATCCAGAACAGACCCATCTTTGAAGGCACTCGACCGAGTGCACTAGGGCCACTCGATCGAGTGACCCTATATCGTGGGGTTTCTCCTATAAATACCCCATCAACTCATCACAACTTTTTCTAATCATTCACCAACTTCAAAAGCTACACTTTTCAGCCACATTAAGTCACAAATCATCACCATATCGACATCACCATATACACATCCGTCTACATGCATTCCGAGATCGAAACTCATAAAAACTAAGAAAACAATCCTCCATACAAAACCTCATACATACACACCATCAACTCTCCCTACGTATCTCGACGATTCCCGCGCCATTGCCGCCATTTGACGAACCGTATCCCGAGAAGCAAGAGCATGTAGGTTGAGAGTGTAACATTCAACACCGATTTCTACTTATTCCCTCTCTTTTTTTGTTCTTTTTTATGTACATTTACGTTTATGTCTATGTATTATAATTAGTCGATAGTAACGACATGACTACTAACATCTAACATCTAACGTTTACTTATCGTATTCTAACATCTAACATTTATTTAACGCATCTAACAATCTAACATTTATTTTTTTTTGTTATTTTACATTTCGTCATAATAGCACTACCGCGTATATATATTTACATATCATCAAAACTCGGATTTTAACTCGTTTAACTACGACTATTGCACAAAGTCCGTTTAATCCCTTTACGAGCCGCAATAGTGGTGGAGCCCTTTCGAGGAGCACCGCCCTACGCACTCAAGGGCGTAACGTGATCGTGATAGTACGTAGTTGAATGGGCTTAATTCCATTTCGAAGGATCGGTATAAAATCCGTTGACGCTAAATCGAGCATCGCATAATCCGTAAGGATTATTAAAGATGACGTAACGCGGAGGGAACTAATTTTGTCCCGGTCCAATTTAAAATGATTTTCATATCATCTTTTCTAAAATCTCCGATAACAGTCTCGTAATAATAATATACGCATTATGAGTACCGAAGATCGAGTTGTATATAAATCGTGCCATATTTATATGCGATTCGATTAACTATCGATTTTAAAATACATAAAACGAGACGAGTCATAGCTCGTACATGTGCCACTCGACCGAGTACATAGGCTACTCGATTGAGTAGCACCCCAAATCATGGGCAGTAGCCTCTTCAAGGACACACTCGACCGAGTCAGACCATGACTCGACCGAGTGGGTCCTGTAGCCCAGAAAACCTAGAACTCTTTTTATCATCCGAGCCTCGTCTTTTTAAAAGCGACTTAGTCGACACGTGTAAAGTCAATCACGTGATTTCATTTTCAAAATACATACATATCATTGCACATAAACAACTTTGATCGACGATCTCACTATTAATCTTGCGTTGACGACTCCTTAGTCGTATCCGACGTACGATTAATTTAGACTCCAATTTATCGATATGATAAGTTGGGACAAGGCATCGGGATTTAGGATCGGGCTAGCACCACGCCTAGGTCCTATATCTCCGTCCTTTGGTTAGTACACAAAATAATGCGTATTTAATCAAAGTTCGTCCATTTACACGACTCACGGTCTAGTTTATACACGGGTCCGTTTCTAACTATTGCTTATCATTTTGATTATAAATTTTGATTATTCTATGTTATTGCTCGTTGTATTGTGAATTCCGGGTTGTATTCCGCCCGTGTAATTTGTAACCGATTTATATTGCTTTTGTTTTATTTATTTACGTTTTACCGTTTATAAATGAACCCTCGCATGCTAAATCACTTCGACAATAAATTAGATGCATTAAAATGACGTAGCTCACATTTAACTCGCATGCTTAGCTAAAACGCTGTTTGCATATTATTTCACCGAATCACTAACGCGCATATTAGAAAGTCAAACGATGTCTTAGTAGAGGCCGCTAAGTGCGGGCGGGGTTGGGTGTCCTTAGTGGGCTTCCCAACACGTACCCTCACCCCTTACTCAGAACCTCGGTTTCCGGATGCCCGAAACCGTTGGCGCACGAGAGTCATTCTTTACACGATTACCGGTGTAGATGGTATCGGTATCGTAATGCAAAGGGACGAGCCCAGTAAACTCTAAAACCGAAATGGGCCATACTTTGTGTATGGTCCATAGCGATATAGAGTGGGCTCGAACGGTTCCGAATAACCACAAAATTCGGTGGCGACTCCATTTCGACTTAAATTTCAATTCGATCCATTCTCATATGGAAGTGCATTCGCCTACCCAAACCCGCGCGTGGCCGCGTCGGGGTGGACCTACGTCGTGTCCACAATTTGGCGACTCCACTGGGGATTAACCGATGAGTGCCTAACCATCGGCATCCTCAGGGTGAGACTCGAATAGAAATCGTTTGACTAGTACAATACGCGTTTTAGTTTTACGGTTCATGCATAACCCATATTTTCCCGGGCCGGTACTAATGACCAACGTCCCACTATACCACGATGTATTCCGCCTTGGATACGTTAAAAGTGTTCATAGTCGATTCGTATGGACTTTGAGGCATGTTCTAAGCTTAACTCGACTTAGGAAGTCCGTCCCGATTCTCGTCTAGACTATGAACACTGGTATAGACCCCATTTAGACCGACCGAGACTTAGTGTAAAGCATACATGGCGTCGTTATAATGCTTGCGTGACTATGTGCTGCTTGGTTTCCGTGTCATTTTCAAAAACCGTCATTTCAAAAATGCATCTGTTCAAAAATATATTCAAATTTCAAAACCCGGAAAGCTACCGAATTTAGGACTTATGATTTTACTCAAATTAGCCCACTTTTTAGCCGGTATGCTGCCCAATTCAAAACTCGAAAATATCTTCGAACTTTCAAAACCAAGGCCCGATGCACTTTCCGATTTTCTTAAAAAAAAATCGGGCCTTTCCCCGGGTTTTCTCGGACTTTCCAAAAATAATCCTTTTCAAAGTTTCTTCCCTCTTAGGACTTTCCCATATTTAGCAGTGTCGGGTCATGTCATAAGTCGTCAAGGTCTTTAGCGTCGAAACTCTGTCGATCCTACATCACGAGTTTCTTCCCTATCCCAGTCCGCCTTATTAGACTAAGGCAAGGCCCGCCTACGTAGGACATACTCCTACAAAGGAGGGCCCGTCTACACATTTGAGTCCAAAGTCTGGGGACGTCTCACATTGACCTTCCTTCAAACAGGATTCGGCCCACCCGTCGAATCCTAAGGAAAGCCCGTCATCCACGAGTCACCCGTCTAAAAGTCTCTTTCAAGTCGTTTTTTTAGTCTTTTCCCTGCTTGGGATGTACTATTTTGGTTCCAAGGTCCGGGTTCAGTTTCTGATTGCGCGGTGTTCTTATAGACAGGCCACCGTCCACCAGACACAGTCGCAAAATGGAAGCAACTTTGAACAGTCTGAAGACCTCCGTGGATGCCATGGTCAACAAACAAACCGACATTGAGGCCCAATTGACAGAAATGAGGGCCGGTCAAGTGGCTATCGTTGCTCGTTTAGCTGCAGTGGAGCAAAGGACTCCAAATACCGGGTTTACGGAACCTCTAGCTGAACTAGTTAGCTCGGTTCACCGATTGGAAGAACAAGTTCACCTAACTGGAACTAACATTATTCACCGGGAGAATAGTCGGGAGTACTCCCCGGTAAGTGACAAACTGCCCGCGAACCTGAATCTCACGGGCTTACCCATGTTTGAAGGGACTGAAGACCCGTTACTACATGTACGGGCCTTCAAGGAGTTCATGGCTATTAAGGGAGTGGACTCTTGTATGTTCAAAAACCTCTTTGCTGCATCTCTTGAGAAACAGAGAAAGGCCTGGTACTACAGGCTAGACCCAAAGAAGTTCTCGACATGGGATGATGTGGCTACGGAATTTGCTCGGAACTATGCTGATAACACCGAGATCCAGACCACAATGCGGTCTCTAGAGGTTATGGCCCAAGAACCTAAGGAGGCCTTTACCAAATACCTCCAACGTTGGAGGACCGAAAGTGTGAAACTGGTCGATAAGCCCAGTGAAAAGACCTTAGTGGAGGCCTTTATCAAGAACCTCCTCCCTTCCTACCGGGTCCACCTCCGGTATGCTGTCATACGCAATTTCCCCACTCTTACTGAAATGGGCATGAGAATTGAAGATGACCTGAGACTAGAGAGCCTGACTAAGGCCCCTAGCAAGAGATACCAAGGGGCTTCCTCATCCACTACCAATCCCCCGGCCGCAACCCGAAGTATCTTCGACACGGTTAATCTCTTGGATGCCTCATCCAAAAGAAATACCCCTCCTATGGTATTCACTGATATAAGGACTACCTATACATATGCCTTACAAAGGCTGTCTTCCAAGGGCCTGGACCAACAGATAGGCCAAACACCTGAAGTCCCAGTTGAAAAACGCTCCAAATGCTACAATGCCCAAGCCTATTGCCAATATCATCGGGGCAATGGGCATGATACCGAGAAATGTTGGAAGCTGAAGCATCTGATTCAGGATCTGGTTGAGAGCGGGAAAATAACCTTACCCGGGGACAAGCCAAGCAACAAGGACAACCCCTTTAGCTCTCACGCTATCTTCACCGGTGAGGTGAAAGACTGCTTTCACCTTATCTCTCCTTTCATCCCACAAATCAATGGAATCTGGTTCGATGATGAGGAAGATGTGTACCTCACCCAAGGGGAAACTGTCCCTATCACTCCCGAAGAAATCCGGAAGGCTAAGTCCAAGGCTTTAGCCAGTAACCACCTCACCGCCGCCGGTTGTCCTTATTCAGCCACTAGCTCTAAGGACATCTCAGTCCCGCCAACCGTCACTGAACCTGCCAGGACGGAAGAGGCCATTGAAGAGCCAAGCACCGATACGGCTCTCGTCAAACAATTGAAAAGAACTCGGGTTGACCTCACTATATGGCAACTCTTGGTTAGCTCGCAAAAACATCGAGAGGCACTTACTAAGGCTCTCGATCAAATCAAGGTCGACTCCCAAGTTACCCATACTGAAATGGTAGCCACCATCCTGCCCTACCTCAAGGAAAAGACCAAAGAAGAAGGCCCACTAGTCACCTTCTCAGATGCCGACCTGCCACCGTTCGGGGCCTTTCACAATCTAGCCCTATATATCACGGTAATTTGCCGGGGTAAGTACCTCCCAATGACCCTAGTTGACGACGGGTCTGCTGTGATGTCCTCCCTCTAAGGACTGCCAAAGCCCTCGGCATCACCGAGGCCGACTACATACCGACTGCCCACACTATCCTGGCTTTCGATGGAAGCCCGAAGGCGGTTTCTGGGGCCGTTAAGCTGATTATTGTTACGGGTCCAGTTGAAAAGGAGCTAGAGTTCCAGGTGATCGATGTCAACTCCTCTTTTAATTTGCTCCTAGGAAGGCCATGGATCCATGCTGTAAAGGCGGTATCTTCTACTCTTCACCGAAAGATCAAGATGCCCTTGCAAGACAGTATTATCACTCTAGAGGCAACCCCTATGACTGTGGCTAGCTGTAACACCACGGACCGCACCAACCTTTGGGGGTTCGATTTTGTAGGGATGATTGAAGAAGAGTATCTTTTCAGGCCCTACTTCACCACGAGCAGCGACACGATGCTGCAAAATTTGGGATATTTACCGGGGGCTACCTCGAGGCCATACCTTCCAGCTGGGAAGATTATTGAAGTCCTGAATGACGGGGAATCTCGCTTCGGCTTAGGGTATGCTGTGACCCCGGGAAATGTGGTCCGAGCGGGCATTGAGAAAGCTTGCAACATCATCAAGGGTACCTATTTGGGCCCTTATAGCCCAAGGTTGGCTGACTATTTCGTCACACCAGTATTTGGGGCTATTCAAGTTGGCCTGTATCAACCAACTACCACATATCCCGAGACTGAACTAGCTCGGGAATGCAACTACATTCCAGATGACATATTTGCCCTCATCCAATCTGAATCCAAGGAGGGTGCTGACAATGCCGAGCCCGTGCTGGGGCTCTTATTTGGGGAAGACAAGGTTGTCCCGACCCCTAAGGAAAATCTGGTGAACCTGATCCTTCGAAGCAACAGGTTCGATCCTTCAAAGCTGATCTCGGAGGTCGGTGCTGATACTGGGAAAAGAGCCTGGAGGAAGACCATCAAGTGGACCGATGGCCAGGGTCGAGTCTACAAGCTGACCACCGGGGAAGGAGACATGCCGGACACCGATTCCGAGTCTGAGTCAGAGTCTGAGTATGAGTCTGAGTCTGAGTCTATATTCAAGTCTGAGGGGTCTGGTGCTAGAGTCCAAAATGTAACCTCCCTCCCTATAGTCACTACAACCGGAGCCTCGGGGTCTGTCCCGAAACCGCTCCCAATCCCGCCTCTGACCAATGATCAGATGGCCGCTCTCTTTGAGCTGTTTTCCAAATTTACCATCAATAATAATGAAAACCGTTCCGCTTATGACTTGTCTTATTTTCAAAATACTTCCAATTTCAAAAATATATTTTGCAATGACATTGAGAAACCGGATGAACAGGTGTCCTTGCCTCCGCATCTGATCGAGCAACTAGAACAGAGGGAATCCCGAGACCCGGTAATCGAGGAAACCGAGTCTGTCAATGTGGGAACAACCTTAGAGCCCCAGATGCTTAAGATAGGGTTATCCTTAAATCCCGAGGAGAGACAACAATTCACAAACCTTCTCCAAGAATTCAAGGATGTCTTCGCATGGTCCTACAAGGACATGCTGGGGATAGATCGGGAAATAGCTGAACACCGCATACCCATCAAAGATGGGTGTAAGCCGGTAAAACAGAAACTTCGAAGAATGAAGCCCGAGTGGTCTCTCAAAGTCAAAGAAGAAGTAGACAAACAATTCAAAGCGGGCTTTATACAAGTGTCTGAATATCCAGACCGGGTTGCAAACATCGTGCCGGTACCCAAGAAGGACGGCAAGGTGCAGGTATGCGTAGATTTCCGGGACCTTAACAAGGCCAGCCCAAGAGACGATTTTTCGTTGCCACACATCGACATACTGGTGGACAACACAGCTGATCATGCCCTTCTATCATTTATGGATGGGTATGCCGGATACAACCAAATGAAGATGGCAGAAGAAGATATGGGTAAAACCACTTTCACCACGTCATGGGGTACTTATTATTATACCGTTATGCCGTTTGGGCTCATTAATGCCGGAGCCACTTATCAACGAACAACCACGACCTTGTTACATGACATGATGCATAAAGAAGTGGAGGTTTATGTGGATGACATGATTGTTAAATCTAAAAGCCGAGATGGGCATGTTGCTGCCCTAAGAAAATTCTTCACCCGACTACGTAAATACAACATGAGGTTGAACCCCCAAAAGTGCAGTTTCGGGGTAACATCAGGCAAATTACTGGGCCATATCGTTAGTCAACACGGCATCGAGGTCGACCCAGTTAAAATCAAAGCCATCACCGAGATGCAACCACCTAAGACCGAAAAAGAAATAAGGGGGTTTCTCGGGAAAGTCCAATACATTAGCCAAAACTAACCATGGTGTGTGAACCCATTTTCAAGAAACTGAAGATAGGGGAACGGGTACTATGGGACGATAAATGTCAAGCGGCTTTTGATAGAATCAAGGAGTTCCTGTCTGCTCCGCCGGTATTAATGCCACCTCAACCTGGTTTGCCTTTGTCGTTATACCTAACGACGATAGAGACAGCCATGGGGGCTATGCTGGCCCAGACAGTTGATTCAGAAGAACGGGCTATTTACTACATCAGTAAAAAGTTCCTGGAATACAAATGCAAATATACAATGCTCGAGAAAACGTGCCTAGCTCTGGATTGGGCCACTAAAAAGCTCCGGCACTATATGCTCAGTCACGAGGTACATGTCATGTCCAAAATGGATCCAATCAAATACCTGTTCGAGAAGCCCATTTTTAATGGAAGAATGTCCAGATGGACTTTGATGCTAGCTGAGTTTGACATCAAGTTTGTACCGTTAAAAGCCATCAAAGGCCGGGTAGTAGCCGAGTTCCTCGCCGATAGTCCGGTATCTGAAGAAGGACATACCAATACTTGGGCTTTTCCAGATGAAGACATATTCCATACTGACACCGAAACATGGGACTTGTATTTTGATGGAGCATCCAACTTTCGAGGATTTGGGGTCGGTATTCTCCTAATATCGCCAAAAGGAGAGCACATACCGTTATCCATCAAACTTGATTTTGATGTGACTAATAACGCGGCCGAGTATGAAGCATGCATCCACGGGTTACAAGCAGCTGCTGATCTGGGAATTACGAATCTCCGGGTTCACGGAGACTCGTCCCTAGTCATCAATCAAGCCCTTCAAAAATGGAAAACTCGGAATGCCAATCTCGTGGCTTACCAAGCACGAGTAAGGGTTCTAGAGAAACAATTCCAGAAGGTAGAATATATCTACCTCCCACGTGAAGAAAATCAGTTCGCCGATGCACTTTCCAAATTGGCATTCTTACTAAACAACCCGGAACATATGTCAAGTATGCCAATCTGCGTCGAAAGACGGTCTGAGCTGGCATATGTTAACGCCATTCAAGATATTTGAGATCACCGATCCAAAACCTTGGTATCAGGCTGTCCTAATCTATTTGACTACGGGAGAATATCCCCCGGGAACTGAAAATCGGGCCAAGAAAGCCCTGCGAAGACTGGCCACCCAATTCATTCGTACGGACGACGGTCAGCTATACAAAAAGACGGCACAGGGGGCTTTACTCCTATGTATCGACAAGACACAGGCCGAAAAACTGATGGCCGAAGTACACGACGGTGAAAATGGTCCGCATATGAACACCCATATGCTAGCCCGAAAGATCATGAGGCTCGGATACTACTGGAAAAGTATGGAGACCGACTGTCAATCATATGTCAAACACTGCCACAATTGTCAAATTTTCGGCAATGTTCAACACATGTCGTTGTCTCTACTGTACACCATGACCTCGCCATGGCCATTTTCGACATGGGGGATCGACATAATTGGGAAAGTGAACCCTTCCGGGATGGGAGGTCACTGTTTTATTTTTGTGGCTATCGACTATTTCACCAAATGGGTCGAAGCTGAGTCGTATCGTGTCTTGAACGCCAAGCACGTGGCCAAATTTATCCAGAATAAAATCATATGCCGTTACGGGATCCCACACGAGTTTATCAGTGATCACGGGACCCACTTCCAAGCCGAAACCGCTACTTTGCTAGCGAAATACAAAATCCAAAGGCATACATCTTCGCCTTACCGTCCCCAAACAAATGGAGCGGTGGAGGCTGCTAATAAGATAATTGTCACAATACTTAAAAAGATGGCTGATAATTATCGGGACTGGCCCGACAAAATACCCTTCGCCCTATGGGGGTACCGGACATCGATTCGTACTGCAACCGGGGCAATTCCATATTATTTGACGTATGGCATGGAGGCAGTGCAGTCGGTCGAATTAGAAATACCGTCTCTCCGAATTCTACTAGAAAGCCAAGTACCCGAAGCAGATTGGGTTCAAGCTCAATATGACTCGTTGGTTCTTTTGGACGAACGACAATCTCGGGCTCTCAATAACATCCAAATATAGCAAAAGAGAATCAAACGAGCCTTTAACAAGAGAGTCAGGCCCAGGAATATCAAGGAAGGAGATCTGGTCCTAAAATCAGTTCTGCCTTACTACCGGTTGACCCAAGGGGAAAACTCAAACCCAATTGGGCCGGGCCATACCTAGTCAAGAAGGTCCTATCAAGGGGAGCAGTGATGCTGACGGACTTGGACGGGAACGAATTTGTCAACCCGACCAACTTGGACCAGCTGAAGCGCTACTACCCCTAAACCTTATCTCAAATGTCATTTGCAAAAATTATTTAAAAACATCTTTTTCAAAATTTATAAGCAAGTCAATAAGTTAGGATTATTTATCCTACTATCGCACATCTTGAACTCATAGTCTTGGTGTATTTCGAAATTGTAAAATCTACGCCCAAACTACGTTTGGTCTGATTCCACTAAATGTGGATACGTAGGCAGCCCCTCAAAAGGGCACAACCACTGCAATGACAAAAAAGACAGGAACGGCTTCACTAATATAGTACTTTTATTAAAAAAAAACGATAAACTCGGTAATTCAAAATTACAAAAGTCACGAAAAACTAAAAAAAAAAACACAACAAAAATAGTAATAATATCTAAATAATAATAATAATGGAGACTAGTATCTGGGCATCTTGCCCTTGCCCTTGTCCTTCGGGTCTCGTGGAGCCCGAGGTAGCCGGGGTGGGGAAGAGCGTTCCCGGATGACCACGGGAACCTCCTTGGCCCGAGTCCTCTTCTTCGACAGAGGATCTTCAGCTGTTGTTACGGGCCCAAGTCGAGCCCGTATATGCTCCGGCAATCTGTCCTTAGGACCAAGTCGGTCCTGGACTGATGGTCTGGGACCTAGTCTTCTCTCCAAGTTCGTCTAGGGGCTCACTTCCCCCCAAGCACCTCTAGCACTGGATCCCCCGGTTCGAGTCCTAGCTCCTCTTCTCTGACCCGGCGTTAGACGGACTATCGGGGCTAGAGTCTCCCCTTCAGCAAAAAAGTCTCTGTTGTCCTTGACCTTCTCTCGCCGAAGTAGGTCGAAGGCTTCATCAACCTTTAGGGCGGCGCGAGCTTCGGCAGTCTCCGCCTTGGTCCACCTCTCATAAGAATGGGACACCCAGATAGAATGGAGCGACTTGGGAACAGACCAAGTAACTCGGGTATACCACCTCTGAATCCAGGTGTCGCACATAATGTCGGTCAGCTGGGTAGGTTCACTCAAAACTGCCTCGTTCTCCGGGATGCGCTGAGTCCACCCATACTGCCTGAGTATGCAGTCAGGATAGAGGTGAACTGTCTGGCTGAGGGACAGAATCACCTGGTAGCGTGCCTTATCTCCGGGGGCCAAACCCGTCCAGGAGTAGATGGGCCACCATGAAACCACCCATCGAATCAGTGGACCACGATGGAATGATAATTTTTCCTCCCAGTACTTCTGGGTAATAAGGCAGGATGAGTCGGTAGGCCGTCTCCTCGTCATCACTTGGTTGAACCAATATTGGCTCGGGTTGGGAGGAGGCTCGATCATTGACAACCTCTCAAATAGCCAGAGCTGAAAAGAAAAACAACACTCGTAAGATTCCGGAACGACTTAGACTTCCGCCCAGAGGCACTCGATTGAGTGCCGGGGTCATTCGATCGAGTGACACCCCTAAAACAGGGCAGTAGACTCCTTTGCGAGGGCACTCGATCTAGTGCCAGAGTGACTCGGTCGAGTGCTCCCTGTAGCAGTATATCGCGAAAAAAAATCGAAAAAAAAAATGAAAAAAAAAACGAAAAAAAAAGGAAAAGCGATATACCTGCAGCAGGCGGGTGCTCCCAGTGAAACGGGCTGACTCATCCCTCTTACGGTTGTCCAGACCCTGAATAATTTCCCCCGTGATCAACCACGCGGGACTATATTTCGTCTCCATAAGGTCGGCAATGACGAGAAGACGAACGTTGCCCATACAAGACAGCATGTTCAGATAGCCTTCAAAGGCATACACATGAAGCATACAGAAGGCGAACGCCCTGCGGCTATGAATGGGAGAAACCCGGACGTCGTACGGGTTCATGAATTTCTCAGCCAAAGCAAGCAGAGAAATAGTATCCCCTTTAGTCATACGGGACACTTCAGCATGGGAGAGCCCTAAAAACTCCCGTAGTTTCCTCCTAGGATCCCGAACTGAGAAGGGGACGGCAGGACGGAGCAGTGGGTTCCACCCTCCTATGGCGTCAATTTCCTCGGGGAGAGGATAGATTTCGCCCCGAGGGAAGGCGAAAACGTGATAAGTGTCATCCCAGAAGGTCAGACAGGCGTCAAGAAAATGACGGTCCACCTGCATCTAGCGGAACGTGAACAATTGAAAAATACCCGACTGCTTTAGGGCTACCTTGCTAGCATCCCTAAAATGGTGAGACCAATTGATGGGTAGTGATTTGTCGCGGATCCCGCCGTCAAATAATAACCAACTAACCTAACTAGGGTATCTAGGGCAAGTCGGGTCGAATCCACAGGGACGGAAATGCGTTCGGACTAAGGTATGCTACGGTCTAGGACTAGGTTCAAGACAAGCTAATCTAGGGGAGGATGAGGACTAGTTGATGGTAGGGATTTGTCACGTCCCTAACCGTCAATAAACTACCGATTACACCTAGTGGGTAGCTAGGGCAAATCGGGATCGTATCCACGAGGACGGTATATCAAGGTTTAGACTATGTCTACCTACAACGAGACTAGATTACCAAACAAACACAAAGAAACAATAATCGGAAAACTATGATGGAGAAGAGATAAGAACTAGACTAACAATTAACTAGAAACAAACTAAACAATGAAACTAATGAGACGATGACTAACTAAGAGGATGAACTCAAATATGGAAAGAAGTGGGGTAGGTCGGGTTCATAGGAGTAGAAAGGTAATTGGGGTGATCAAGGGTATAGGTGTCTCCTAGTTACTAGAGTCGGTCCGGGCTCTCGCAACTTAGACCAATGTCAAGGTGGGTCCGGGCTCTCGCAACTTAGACCCTAGTCCGCGCTCTCGCGACTAAACTATTCTCAACATTTCCACATAATAGACAAACAATGAGAAGATGAGCACAAGTATGGGAAGCATGGCCACTACAACTCATACAAGCATATCAACAAACACATAAAGTGCCCACAATGTGACTAACAACAAAGATTCACCCTTTTTCCCTTAATCAACCCTAATCATCCATAATCTACCCCTAATCCCCCTACTAACCCCACAAAGAAGACTACTCACTCATGATAAAGAACAAACTAACAATCATAAAAGAAATCAATATCACTAAACAAGCATCCATAATGAATAACAAGAATAATAACAATAACAATATGAAAAGATTCAAACAAGATTAAATAAACTAAGAACAAGAGTAGAGATGATTATACCAACACTAGATGAAGAAAAGAAGCAATCTTGTATAAATAAGAACCCAAATAGAATCCCAAGGTTGTTAATCTTGGAACAATCTTCAAGAGCTTCTTAATACAAGAACTAATTACAATGATTAACTAAAGATTAAAGAGAGGATTAAACTAATGAGAGTAGCACTAATCTAGGGTTTTGAATGTTAATGGAGGCTTAAAACTAGTCTAGGGTATGATACGATATGCTACTAATACAAGAGGGGAGTATATATATGGGTGCAAGAATGAAGGAGAAGAAATAAAGAAGTCGCGCTGTAACTGACCCTTCCCGATTGGCAAGGCTTGGTCCCGACCGGGATGGGCCATCCTTACCGATCGGGAAGGACCTTCCCGATCAGGATGGGCTCACAGTGGCGCTCCTAATCGTGCACCTCATCCCGAACGGGATGAGACCATCCCGAACGGGATGGGTCTTGTATGCCTCCCTTAAGAGCTTCTTGGCCCCTCCTTGCCTCTCATGGGCTTCCTGTTGATTCTCGAGACTCGGGATCGGGTCTCGCGGACTCGGGATTTGGGTCCCAAGGTCTCGGGGTCGATTCCTAGGCATCGAGTCATCGTTCCATTACTCCGTTGGCTCCAAAATGTGTATGTATTGAGTCGGAATCGCTCCAACTCTTTCAAATCGGTCTCGGGAACCTGAAACGAACTAAAGGAAGCATAAGAAGCCCCTAAACCGCTCCCAAGGAGCGATTCTACAAGGAAAATGGGACCAAAACACAACAAAATAGGCACTACAAACTACACTTATCAACTCCCCCACACTTAACCCTTATTCGCCCTCGAGTAAGCACAAACTAAGTACTAAACTAACCGAGTGGGTATTAGCGCACCCAACGCCCTTTCAACTCACGCGAGTGCACTTAGAGTAAAAGTGCACTCCGCAAGGCAAGTCGGGTCTTGCGACATAACTGTGGATGCAACCGGACACAAGACACAAAAACAAACAAGCATAAACAAACAAACAAACACAAGGTTGCACCCAAAACAAAAGAAATACCGCTTCCCTCAAAAAGCGGTGCAAGAATCACCGGTTTAGGACTCGAGGTAAGTGACAACGTTCCCAAGCTAGCAATACAAACCAAGGTGGACTAGACCCTAATAGTATGACGATAAAGCATCAAAAACGTTGGTAACTTACCTAGGTCCTCCTAACTTTCTAAAACCGTACTACGGGACGATCGGCGGAGTGTAAAAGTGAAGAATCACGGTGTTAGTCGACACTGTAGGTAAGTGAGACCCCGCCCCCTTTAGCGTGAGCCAAGAGGGTCGTCCCGTGTCCAAAACCGCCTAACTAGTCCAAGTAAAAAGGTGGAAGTATACAAAATGAGGGAAGACCGACTAATGCCGCTATCATCCTTCCTCGGGACTCGGTCCTTTGGTAGGCTCTTCACGGCAAAAGTCGGAAAAAGGCTTATTTTTGTGGGGATTTCGTTTTGTGAGACGGGTTTTCTTTTGGCATTTTCTTTCTTTTCGAAGTTTTGATTTGTTTGTTGCCATGCCATTTCTTTTTCTTCTTTTCTATTTTCTTTTTGGCTTTTGTACCTTTTCTTTTTCTTCATTTCTTTTCTTTCTTTCTTTCATTTTCTTTCTTCTTTCATTTTCTTTCTTTTCTTCGCCCTTTTGGCTTGATTTGGCTTTTTGGCTTTTCTTTGTATGACAAGAAAGAGAGAACTCAACAATTTGCAATTTATTGTGTGGATATGTGTAGGAGGTAGGGAAATGAGTGAGTCGAGGGTCGCGATCCCTCTTCAAACCCACAAAAAAGGGAAAAACTTGGACTAATCAAAACAATCCTAAACACGGTCACCTAGGGGACGAGACTCGGTAACCAAGGCCTTTTCACACCGTGGGTGATCATAATGGTCAAAAGTGCAAATCCCGTATTAAATTCCTAGTAAGCTAGGTGGACTCAAGGTAAAGGACCAACGAAATCATTGATTTAGGGTCATTCTACTAGACTAAAGCTCAAGACTCAATTCATGCTACTAGGAAGGGAAAGTAGACACTCACACGCTAGCCTCTAAACCGGGTTTTCGAAAACCATTTACACACAAGACACACAACACAACACAAAATGAAGAAATGACGAAAACAAAAGGAAAAGAAACAAAGGCAACAAAAACAAAACAAGGTAAAACAAAACACATAGACAAAACAAACACCACCCCTATCATCCTAACAAGTCTCCAAATCAACCTCAAACTTTACAAAGCTCCACCCGAGCACACCACAACACACAAATCCTCCAAACTCCACAAGGAAAAAAGAGGAAAAAGGGGTGAAGAGATGTTACCGGAAGTCTTGAAAGCTCTCCAAAGCTATCGGCGATTTAAGCAACCTATAAGGAAAAAGGGAGGCAAAACCCGCACACAAAACAAATACACGACACAAAGACACAAAATGAAACCACACAAAAGAAAAATCTTTTTGATTTTTGTGAAATTTTTTCAAATTTTTATGGTTTTTAAAGATTTTTTCGAAAAAACTAAGAAAATAAACTAAACTATACTAGAATATCGCTCCCCCACACTTAAATCGAGCTATGTCCTCATGCTCGATCGTAGGGTGCGGAGAGACAAAAGAAAAAGAAAAGGAACTACGAAAATAAAGCTAAAAATCAAAAATAAAGTGAAGAAAAGGGTAGAAGGTGTCCGGCCGGGGTGTAATCAAGTCACCAAGGGCCGAGACGAGAAAAAGATATGGATGGGGGAAGAAATAAAAAGAAGGAAATAAAAGGAAATGGGAGAGGAGGGCTAGGTGTAATCAAGTCACCTAGCCCGGATTCCGCCTAAATCCGACTAAATCCTACGAAAAAGGGTGAAAAACTTGAAAAATTTGGATTTTGAAATGACTCTCGATGTAGTCACGTCATCGAGAGTCAGGAGCAACATATACCAAGGCCTTGAAGGCCACCATGACATAAATGATAAGGGAAGGGGAGTAAACAAAGGAAAACAAGCAATAAAAGACGGAAAAGAAAGGATAGCTGCCGTACCAATAGGATAGCAACTCACTCGCTCCATCGTCTCGTAGATCAATAAAGGCGTTTGCTTGTCTTCATCATTGCTTTTCCGCTTCATTCTCGATAAAACGCATGGTAGAGGTAGTAATGGTGTGAGGGGAGTGGGATTTGATGTGGATCTCGGTGTGTAAAGTGGGGTGTATTGGTCATATGATAGGAACAAGGAGGAGTAGGGAGGTTGGGAGGGGGTATAATGGATGGGTGGAGTCAAGCGCCTAAGAAAAGGCTCAAAAGGGAGAAAGGGTACCATCCCGGTCGGGATGGATGGTCCCGATCGGGTTGATAAACCCTTCCCGATCGGGAAGCTCTCGTCCCGGTCGGGAATGCACTCCTGTGAGTCCGAATTTTTGCACCTTCATTCCGATCGGGATGGCTCCATCCCGGTCAGGATTCCTCATCCTTCCCGGTCGGGAATCCCTATTCCCGGTCGGGATGAGTCTTCTTTGCTTCCCCAAGCCCAAAAGCTTATCATAAGCTTCAAAAACCGACTTCCTCGCTCGCAAACCAAACTCCATCATCAACCACTCCTTTCTAGGAGTCACCTTCACTTCACCTATCACAATAAACTCAAAGTACACATCAAATTCACTCCCTCACATCGCTCATCAAAATACCAAAACAATTACAAGAATCCCACAAAAACAAAGAAGTCCTAGAAACAAAAATCACAAATACAAGCACAAGTACTCTAAAGAGGAGAGGAGGGGAATATACAACATGACGGTTCTTTAGGAACTCCGTCAAACCTAGGATGGTGGACTCTTCTTCAACCGTAGCCCTCAAGGGCATGGAGGAGCAAGTCGAACGCGCTACCGACATCATAGTGAAGGCCCAAGAAGTGCTCGAGCTTAACCGACCTCCACGGCCTCCAAGGAGGAGGAAAGAAGTAGGAATCCCAAGACCCAAAATCATCTTTCAAATCGTCTCCGGGGTCTATCCATCCTACGAGCTTCACCGACCTCTTCCTCCCTAAGCATTGCCTCCAATCACAAGCAAGCTTCATCTCCAAGAAACAAGGCACAAAAAGCGGTTTTGACCTCACTTCCTCGTTGCACACCCCCACACTTGCCTCAAGTTGTGGTTCCCCATCTTCATCACTCGGCCTCACATCATCTTGGAGTAGAGGATCGAAACTTCTACCGGCGGTTTCAATCTCCTCCAAGTCATTGCTTGGTTCACTAGCTAGGGGCTCTTGACGCTTATCCACATTCTCGGACAAGGGCAACTCGAGGCTAACAATTTCACCCAACATCCTCACAAACTCTACCAACCCATCCAACTCACTATCCTCCTCCAATTCCTCACCAATGTTGCCTTCACCAAGGGTCATCTCCTCATTCGTCTCTTTTTGGGTAGACGATTGAGGTTCTTCAAAGCAAATTTCTCTATCAAAGGGAACTACATTGGCGGCTTGGTGATTAGGTTGCTCCCCTCTCTCAAGTGGGCATCCTTCATCTAATTGTGACGCTCGGGATAAAAGCATTGCGGTTTTAGCCGCTAACGCGTCTAATCGAGCATTCCTCGCCTCGTTTTCCCTTAGAATTTAGGCCATCAATTCATTTTGTTCTCTTTGCATTTGGATGGCCATTTCTTGGGTGCTCCTTTGCATTTGAAGAATATATTGAAACACCTCCATGTCGGGCAATTGGTGATCATTGGGGTCTTGTAAGTCTCCTTGAAAATCTTGATGATGCCCAAGGGGTGGGGCATCATATTGTTGGTAGCAAGGTTGGGGTGATTGGTAGTATTGTGGGTCATGGGGTTCATATTGTGGTTGGGGTGGAGGGTAATATTGTGGGTTTTGGGGGTATTGGCTTCCATAAGGTGAATCTTGATTGAACATGGTGGGTTCACAATCATAACTTGAGTAATAGCCACCATGATCGTAGGAGTGATAATCGTCCACTTGTTGGTAGCCGTTTCCATATTCTTGATGATCATACCCGTCTTGATTACCCCAAGAAGCTTGATAATGGTAGGGGGACGTCATGTCATACCCTTGGTTCATGGAAGAAGAGGAGTAGCTCATATCGGCTCCCGAGTGTGTGGAGTTTAGATCAAACCCCATGCTTGCTCGAAAATCGTAGTCCATACCCGGTTGAAAACCACTCATCCTAGCAACCGTCTGTTAAAGCGGCTCTAAGTTGCCAGAAGAACATAGTCACCACCTCTAAGCACAAACTGTAGACTAAGAACAAACGTGAGAAGTCTAGTGATTTTTGGGCACTAGACAAGAGAGAAATAAATCACACACACACACAAGAAGCAAAGTAACAAAAAGAAAAAAAGAAAAACACAAACACAAAGACTAAGTCAAGTAACTAGGAAAACAAAGTCCAAACTAGCACCATCCCCGGCAACGGCGCCAAATTGATGGTAGGGATTTGTCACGTCCCTAACCGTCAATAAACTACCGAATACACCTAGTGGGTAGCTAGGGCAAGTCGGGATCGTATCCACGAGGACGGTATATCAAGGTTTAGACTATGTCTACCTACAACGAGACTAGATTACCAAACAAACACAAAGAAACAATAATCGGAAAACTATGATGGAGAAGAGATAAGAACTAGACTAACAATTAACTAGAAACAAACTAAACAATGAAACTAATGAGACGATGACTAACTAAGAGGATGAACTCAAATATGGAAAGAAGTGGGGTAGGTCGGGTTCATAGGAGTAGAAAGGTAATTGGGGTGATCAAGGGTATAGGTGTCTCCTAGTTACTAGAGTCGGTCCGGGCTCTCGCAACTTAGACCGATGTCAAGGTGGGTCCGGGCTCTCGCAACTTAGACCCTAGTCCGCGCTCTCGCGACTAAACTATTCTCAACATTTCCACATAATAGACAAACAATGAGAAGATGAGCACAAGTATGGGAAGCATGGCCACTACAACTCATACAAGCATATCAACAAACACATAGAGTGCCCACAATGTGACTAACAACAAAGATTCACCCTTTTCCCTTAATCAACCCTAATCATCCATAATCTACCCCTAATCCCCCTACTAACCCCACAAAGAAGACTACTCACTCATGATAAAGAACAAACTAACAATCATAAAAGAAATCAATATCACAAAACAAGCATCCATAATGAATAACAAGAATAATAACAATAACAATATGAAAAGATTCAAACAAGATTAAATAAACTAAGAACAAGAGTAGAGATGATTATACCAACACTAGATGAAGAAAAGATGCAATCTTGTATAAATAAGAACCCAAATAGAATCCCAAGGTTGTCAATCTTGGAACAATCTTCAAGAGCTTCTTAATACAAGAACTAATTACAATGATTAACTAAAGATTAAAGAGAGGATTAAACTAATGAGAGCAGCACTAATCTAGGGTTTTGAATGTTAATGGAGGCTTAAAACTAGTCTAGGGTATGATAAGATATGCTACTAATACAAGAGGGGAGTATATATATGGGTGCAAGAATGAAGGAGAAGAAATAAAGAAGTCGCGCTGTAACTGACCCTTCCCGATCGGGAAGGCTTGGTCCCGACCGGGATGGGCCATCCTTCCCGATCGGGAAGGACCTTCCCGATCGGGATGGGCTCACAGTGGCGCTCCTAATCGTGCACCTCATCCCAAACGGGATGAGACCATCCCGAACGGGATGGGTCTTGGATGCCTCCCTTAAGAGCTTCTTGGCCCCTCCTTGCCTCTCATGGGCTTCCCGTAGATTCTCGGGACTCGGGATCGGGTCTCGGGGACTCGGAATTTGGGTCCCAAGGTCTCGGGGTCGATTCCTAGGCATCGAGTTATCGTTCCATTACTCTGTTGGCTCCAAAATGTGTATGTATTGAGTCGGAATCGCTCCAACTCTTTCAAATCGGTCTCGAGAACCTGAAACGAACTAAAGGAAGCATAAGAAGCCCCTAAACCGCTCCCAAGGAGCGATTCTACAAGGAAAATGGGACCAAAACACAACAAAATAGGCACTACAAACTACACTTATCACTAGTCTAGGTCTAAAATGCGGAAAAGGAACATAAACAATTGACTAATGACTAAGGGAAGCTAGGATAACACTAAGAAGGAAGACTAGGGTTAGGTCGGGTTCATGGAGTGATGGGATGGTCGAGGAAGAGCTAAGGTGAAGGGGTAGTCGGGTAATCTAGGTGTAGTCCGGGCTCTCGCTACGTAGACCGACCTAGAGGTTCTTGATAGAACCCGCCTTAGCGACACATATGACAAACGAGGTTACTAGCGTGCTATCGTAGCGTAGGTCACGTCCGGGCTCTCGCTACGTAGACCGACCTAGGGGTCGTCCTCACCGGGCTCTCGCTACGTAGTTAGGGAACCAAACCCACGAGCAAACTACCACCCACAAGAGAAAAGGCAAGAAAAACACAAGGATTTGCATCTACATGTCATTCAAGCATTTCATCAAACATGTACCATGCATCAAACCAAGAGGAAACCCAAAACTTCCACCAACATCTCTAACAAACCCCTAATCATCCACAATCACAACCAATCACCCTAATAACCCTAGCAAAGATCTACTCAAACATAATTAAAGGAAAAACTAACAAGAACAAGAGAAACTAATTCAAGCAACAAAACATACATAAAGGAACTAGTGAAACAATGAACAATGAACAAAACAATCAACAAAGATTCAAACTTTAATGATAAAACAAGATTAAGAGAAGAGAAATGAAGATTATACCTACTAACAAGATGAAAGGGAGAATGAAAACTTGTATAAAAGAGAAAACCCAAAACAATCTTCCAAGGTTGTCAATCTTGGTGGAGATCTTCAAGAATTCCTTAATACAAGAGCTAAACTAAGATTACCCACTAATTACCGACTAATCTACTCTAATCTAAGCTAATCTATGCTAAAGTAGTATAGGGTTTAATGTCTAATGTCTAACCTCCCATAGGAATACAAGAGGGAAGTATATATAGGGGTACAAGAATGAAAGGAGATGAAACAATGCAATTGCAGGCTGAACTGGGCTCATCCCGGTCGGGATGGACCCTTCACAGAAGCTCCTCTTTTGCACACCTCATTTGCACACCTCAACCGGGACCGGTTGAGGCCATCCCAACCCGGTTGAGCCTTGTAGGCCTCCTTTAAGCTCCTTTTGGTCCCTCCTTGCGTCTCATGGGTTTCTCATCGATTCTCGGGACTCGGGATCGGATCTCGGAGGCTCGGGATTGGGTCCCAAGGTCTCGGGGTCGAATCTAGGGCATTAAGTGATCGTTCCTTCACTTCGTTGGCTTCTAAAAGTGTATGTATTGAGTCGGAATCGCTCCAACTCTTCATGAATGGTCTCGGGAACCTGAAACGAGCTAGAGGAAGCATAAGAAGCCCATAAACCGCTCCCAAGGAGCGATTCCACAAGGAAAATGGGACCAAAACACAACAATTAGGCACTACAAACTACACTTATCAACTCCCCCACACTTAACCCTTACTCGCCCTCGAGTAAGCACTTACTAACTACTAAACTAGCCGAGTGGGTATTAGCGCACCCAACGCCCTTTCAACTCACGCGAGTACACTTAGAGGAAAAGTGTACTCCGCAAGGCAAGTAAGGTCTTGCGACAAAACTGTGGATGCAACCGGACACAATGGCACAAAGACAACCAAGCACACAAACAAACAAACACAAGGTTGCACCCAAAGAAAAACAAATACCGCTTCCCTCTAAAAGCGGTGAATGAAACACCGGTTTAGGACTCAAGGCAAGTGACAACGTTCCCAAGCTAGCAATACAAACCAAGATGAACTAAACCTTAATAGTATGACGATAAAGCAACAAAGACGTTGGTAACTTACCTAGGTCCTCCTAACTTTCTAAGAACGTACTACGGGACGATCGGCGGAGTGGAAAAGGGATGAACCACGGCGTTAGTCGACACTGTAGGTAAGTGAGGCCCCGCCCCCTTTAGCGATGAGCCAAGAGGGTCGTCCCATGCCCATGACCGCCTAACTAGTCCAAGTAAAAAGGTGAAAATATTTGCAAAGTGAGGGAAGACCGACTATTGCCGCTATCATCCTTCCTAGGGACTCGGTCCTTTGGTAGGCTCTTCACGGCAAAAGTCGGAAAAAGGCTTATTTTTGTGGGGTTAAGATCTTTTTGTGAGACGATTTTCTTTTGGCAGTTTCTCTTTTCTTTTGCATATTTGCTTTGTGTGTTGCCATGCCATTTCTTTTTCTTCTTTTCTATTTTCTTTTTGGCTTTTGTGCCTTTTCTTTTTTCTTCATTCTTTTCTTTCTTTCATTTTCTTTCTTTTTCTTTTCTTTGCCCTTTTGGCTTGATTTGGCTTTTTAGCATTTCTTTGTGTAACAAGAAAGAGAGAATTCAACAAATTGCAACTTATTGTGTGGATATGTGTAGAAGATAGGTGAATGGGTAAGTCGGGACGGGCCCTTCCCTTCAAACCCACAAAAAGGGGAAAACTTGGACTAATCTAGCAAATTTCAAACATGGTCACCTAAGGGACGGGACTCGGCAACCAAGGCCTTTTCACACCGTGGGTGGTCATAATGGTCAAAATGCAAATCCCGTAGTAAATCCCTAGTAAGCTAGGTGGACTCAAGGTAAAGGACCAACGAGATCATTGATTTAGGGTCATTCTACTAGACTAAAGTCCAAGACTCGATTTATACTACTAGGAAGGGAAAGTAAACACTCGCGCACTAGCCTCTAAACC
The DNA here is from genome assembly GCA_958450325.1 of Agrostemma githago. Classification (NCBI taxonomy): domain Eukaryota; kingdom Viridiplantae; phylum Streptophyta; class Magnoliopsida; order Caryophyllales; family Caryophyllaceae; genus Agrostemma; species Agrostemma githago. The sequence continues at coordinate 29,526,599 of OY288245.1, forward strand.
GGGTTTTCGAAAAACGATTTACACGCAATACACAACTACACACACAAAACAAAGACACGACGAAAACAAAAGAAAGAGAGACAAAAAGGCAACAAAACAATACAAGATAAAACAAACACATAAACTAAACAAACACCACTCCAAGTTTCCAAATGAGCAACCAATCATCCACAAACATTACAAAGCTCCACCCGAGCACACAACATCACAATCTCCTCCAAACTCCGCAAGAGATAAAGAAGAAAAAGGGATAAAGATGTTACCGGAAGTCTTGAAAGCTCTCCAAAGCTATTGGTGATTTAAGCAACCTATAAGGAAAAAGGGAGGCAAAACACGCACACAAAACAAATATACGACACAACGACACAAAAGAAAAAGACACAAAAAGAAAATCATTTTGATTTTTTTTTTTAAATTTTTTGAAATTTTTAGGGATTTTTAAGATTTTTCGAAAAAACTAAGAAAATAAAACTAACTACGCTAGAATATCGCTCCCCCACACTTAAACCGAGCAATGTCCTCATGATCGATCGTAGTGTGTGGAGACACAAAAGAAAAGAAAAGAAACTACGAAAATAAAGCTAAAAATCAAAAAGAAAAGTGAAGTAAGGGTAGAATGTGTCCGGCCGGGGTGTAGTCAAGTCACCATGGGCCGAGACGAGAAAAGATATGGATGGGGGAAGAAATAAAAAGAAGGAAATAAAAGGAAATGGGAGGGGAGGGCTAGGTGTAATCAAGTCACCTAGCCAAGATTCCGCCTAAATCCGACAAAATCCTACAAAAAGGGTGAAAAACTTGTAAATTTGGATTTTGAAATGACTCTCGGTGTAGTCACGTCATCGAGAGTCGGGAGCAATAACTACCAAGGTCTCTGATGGGCGGGGATTTGTCGCGGAATCCCCACCGATCAAATAAAGTAACCGGCTATTCCTACGGTAGATAGGGCAAGTCGGGTCGAATCCACGGGGACGGTAATGTATAGCCTAGACTAAGGTCGCCTAAAAACTAGACTCGGTCAACGGACTAAACTATCCTAAAGAATGATAGAAGGGGAAGAGAGCTAGACTAAGGACTATGACTAAGGAAAGCAAACAAGGAAAAAGGGCTAGGATTAGGTCGGGGTCAAAGGGGTAACGGAGTGGTCGAGGGAGAACTAGAGAGGAGGAGGTAGTAGGGTGATCTAGGTCGGTCCGGGCTCTCGCAACTTAGACCAACCTAGAGGTTCCACCTAGAACCCATCGAGGCGACACACACGACAAACGGGGTTCTAGCGCGCTATGGTCCTAGGTCCAATCCGGGCTCTCGCAACGTAGACTTGACCTAGGGGTCGTCCTCACCGGGCTCTCGCAACTTAATGAGGGAACCGAACCCACAACAAAATAACACCTACAAAGAAAGGCAAGAAAAACAAGCGTTCCAACCTACTTAGTCTTTCAAGCAATTCAACAAACATGTGATGTGCATAAACCAAGAAGAAACCCAAATCTTCCACCCATCATCTCTAACAAACCCTTAATCACCCAATTAACACCCTAATCACCCTACTAACCCTAGCAAGAACACTACTCTATCATTATCAAACTATAACTAACAAAAACAAGATGAATCAAACTAAGAACCAAAACAAACATAAACAAACTAATGAAAACTATGAACTACAAACATTAAGATGAACAAAGATTGAAACTTGGAAGAACAAAACAAGAATAAGGGAAAGGAGGAAGGATTATACCATACTAGAGGAAGAAGAAAGGAAGAAACTTGCATTAATGAGAAGAATCCAATACAAACACCCTAGGTTGTCAATCTTGGGTGATTCTTGAAGAATCCCTTAATACAGGTACTAAACTATGATTAACTAACTAATTACCGACTAATCTACACTAATCTAATCTAATCTAACCTAAAACTATCTAGGGTTTAAGGAGAGTTGAAGAAAATAACATAACCTCCTGTCTTAATACAAGAGAGGGGTATATATAGGGTTTAAGAATGAAAGGAGAAGGAAAGAACAAAGCACGGGCTGAGCTGGGACTTTCCCGATCGGGAAAGTGGGAAATCCCGATCGGGAAAGTGTATCCCGATCGGGAAAGTGGGAATCCCGATCGGGAACACCCCACAGTGGCCTGTCTTTGCTTTCCTCTTTATTCCCGATCGGGATGAGGCCATACCCGATCGGGAATAGTCTTGTAGGCCTCCAATATGAACTTTTCGGTCCCTCCTTGGTTCTCATGGCCTTCTCATCGATTCTCGGGACTCGGGATCGGGTCTCGGAGGCTCGGGATTGGGTCCCAAGGTCTCGGGGTCGATTCCAAGGCATCGAGTCATCGTTCCTTAGCTTCGTTGGCTCCAAAATGTGTATGTATAGAGTCGGAATCACTCCAACTCTTCATGAATGGTCTCGGGAACCTGAAACGAGCTAAAGGAAACATAAGAAGCCCATAAACCGCTCCCAAGGAGCGATTATACAAGGAAAATGGGACCAAAACACTACAAATAAGCACTACAAATGACACTTATCAACTCCCCCACACTTAACCCTTACTCGCCCTCGAGTAAGCACAAACTAACTACCAAACTAACCGAGCGGGTATTAGCGCACCCTACGCCCCTTCAACTCACGCGAGTGCACTTAGAGGACAAGTGCACTCCGCAAGGCAAGTTGGGTCTTGCGACAAAACTGTGGATGCAACCGGACACAAAACACATAAACAAACAAACACACACACAAACACATAATCGGTTGCACCCAAAACAAAACAAATACCGCTTCCCTCTAAAAGCGGTGAATGAAACACCGGTTTAGGATTCGAGGTAAGCGACAACGTTCCCAAGCTAGCAATACAAACCAAGGTGGACTAAACCCTAATAGTATGACGATAAAGCAACAAAAACGTTGGTAACTTACCTAGGTCCTCCTAACTTTCTAAAAACGTACTACGGGACGATCGGCGGAGATGGAAAGTGAAGAACCACGGTGTTAGTCGACACTGTAGGTAAGTGAGACCCCGCCCCCTTTAGCGTGAGCCAAGAGGGTCGTCCCGTGTCCAAGACCGCCTAACTAGTCCAAGTAAAAAGGTGGAAAACATGCAAAATGAGGGAAGACCGACTAATGCCGCTATCATCCTTCCTCGGGACTCGGTCCTTTGGTAGGCTCTTCACGGAAAAAGTCGGAAAAAGGCTTGTTTTTGTGGGGATTTCTTTTTGTGAGACGGGTTTTCTTTTGGCATTTTCTCTTTTCTTTGCATTTTTGCTTTGTTTTGCCATGCCATTCTTTTTCTTCTTTTCTATTTTGTTTTTGGCTTTTGTGCCCTTTTCTTTTTCTTCATTTCTTTTCTTTCTTTCATTTTCTTTTCTTTGCCCCTTTTTTGGCAAGACTTGGCATTTTTGGCGTATCTTTGTATGACAAGAAAGAGAGAATCAACACATTGCATTTTATTGTGTGGAATGTGCGTAGGGGTAGGTAAATGGGTGAGTCGGGACGGCGCCTTCCCTTCAAACCCACAAAAAGTGGAGAACTTGGACTAGTCAAAACGATCCTAAACACGGTCACCTAGGGGACGGGACTCGGTAACCAAGGCCTATTCACGCCGTGGGTGGTCATAATGGTCAAAATGCAAATCCCGTAGTAAATCCCTAGTAAGAAAGGTGGACTCAAGGTAAAGGACCAACGAAATCATTGATTTAGGGTCATTCTACTAGACTAAAGTCCAAGACTCGATTTATACTACTAGGAAGGGAAAATGGACACTCACACTCTAGCCTCTAAACCGGGTTTTCGAAAACCATTTACACACAGGAGTCACAATGCAACATAACACAAAATTTAAAGACATGACGAGAACGAAAGAATAAGAGACAAAAGTAAGAAACAAACACAAAACAAAACAAACACATACACAACACAAACACCACCCCGATCATCTAAACAAGTCTCCAAATCCACCACGACTTTACAAAGCTCTGCCCGAGCACACAACATCACAACTTCTCCAAACTCCGCACGAGGTAAAGAAGAGAAGGGATAAGATGTTACCGGGAGTCTTTAAAGCTCTCCAAAGCTAGCGGCGATTAAGCGACCTATAAGGAAAGGGAGAGGCAAAACACGCACACAACAAAACAAAAATACTACACAATGACACAAAAGGAAAATACACAAAGAAAAATCTTTTTGATTTTTGTGAAAATTTTTCAAATTTTTAGGGTTTTTGAAGATTTTTTTCGGAAAACTAAGAAAATAAAACTAACTATACTAGAATATCGCTCCCCCACACTTAAATCGAGCCATGTCTTCATGCTCGATCGTAGGGTGTGGAGAGACAAAAGAAAAGAAAAGAAACTATGAAAATAAAGCTAAAAATAAAAAATAAGGTGAAGAAAAGGGTAGAAGGTGTCCGGCCGGGGTGTAGTCAAGTCACCATGGGCCGAGACAAGAAAAAGATATGGATGGGGGAAGAAATAAAAAGAAGGAAATAAAAGGAAATGGGAGGGGAGGGCTAGGTGTAATCAAGTCACCTAGCCCGGATTCCGCCTAAATCCGACTAAATCCTCAAAAAAAGAAAGAGTGAAAAACTTATAAAATTTGGGTTTTGAAACGACTCTCGATGCTTGTGTGAGTAGTAGTGGCCATACTCCCCATACTTGCTCATCGAGAGTCAAGAGCAACCAATACCTAGGCCCCGAGGGCTACCATGACACAAATATAAGGGGAAAGGGGATATGCAAAGGGAGACAAGCTATAAGAGATGGAAAAGAAAGGATAGTTGCTATACCGATCGGTTAGCAACTCACTCGCTCCATCACCTCATGATTCAAAATTGGCACAAAGCTTGTCTTCTTCATTGTTATTCCTCTTCATTCTCGATAATACCGCATGGTAGAGGTGGTAAAGGTGTGAAGGGGGGTGGTATTTGATGTGAATATCGGTCTAAAGTAAGGAGGAATGAGATGAAGGTATGAAAATGAGGTACATGGGTGGCATGATATGAGAGCTATATCGATAACCAATCCTCTCAAGGAGTCATCTTCATTGCACCTATCACAATAAACTCAAAATACACATCAAATTCACTCCCTCACATCGCTCATCAAAATACCAAATCAATTACAAGAGCTTCACCAAAACAAACAAAAATCAAGAGAAGAAAACACACAAATACAAGGACAAGTATTCTAAAGAAGAAGAGGAGGGGAATATACAACATGACGGTTCTTTTAGGAACTCCGTCAAACCTAGGATGGTGGATTCTTCTTCAACCTTAGCCCTCAAGGGCATGGAGGAGCAAGTCGAACGCGCTACCGACATCGTAGTGAAGGCCCAAGAAGCGCTCGAGCTTTACCGACCTCCACGGCCTCCAAGGAGGAGGCAAGAAGTAGGAATCCCAAGACCCGACATCATCTTCCATGTCATATCCGGGGTCTATCCATCCTACGAGCTCAACCGATCTCTTCCTCCCTAGGCATCGCCTCCAATCATTAGCAAGCTTCATCTCCAAGAATAGAGGCATAAAAAGCGGTTTTGGCCTCATCTCTTCATTGCACACCCCCACACTTTCCTCAAGTTGTGGTTCCCCATCTTCATCACTCGGCCCCACATCATCATGAAGGAGAGGATCGAAACTTCTACCGGCGGTTTCAATCCCTTCCAAACCATCACTCGGTGAACTAGCAAGGGGCTCATGATGCATATCTTCGTTCTCGAACAAGGGCAACTCAAGGATAACAATTTCGCCCAACATCCTCACAAACTCCACCAACCCATCCAACTCACTATCTTCCTCCAACTCCTCACCAATATAGCCTTCACTAAGGGTCATCTCCTCACTCGTCTCTTTTTGGGTAGACGATTGAGGTTCTTCAAAGCAAATCTCTCTCTCAAAGGGAACTACATCGGCGGCTTCGTAATTAGGTTGCTCCTCTCTCTCAAGTGGGCACCCTCCATCTAAATGCGATGCTTGGGATAGAAGCATTGCGGTTTTAGCCGCTAACGCGTCTAATTGAACATTCCTCGCCTCGTTTTCCCTTAGAAGTTGGGCCAAAAATTCATTTTGCTCTCTTTGCAATTGAACTTGATCCTTTTGAATCTGATTGGCCATTTCTTGGGTGCTCCTTTGCATTTGAAGAATGGATTGAAACACCTCCATGTCGGGCAATTGGTGATCATTGGGGTCATGTAAGGCTCCTTCATAATCTTGATGATGCCCATAGGGTGGGGCATCATAATTTTGGTAGCAAGGTTGGGGTGGTTGGTAGTATTGTGGGTCATAGGGTTCATATTGTGGTTGGGGTGGAGGGTAATATGGTGGGTTTTGGGGGTATTGGCTTCCATAAGGTGAATCTTGATTGTACATGGTGGGTTCACAATCATAGCTCGAGTAATAATCACCATGCTCGTAGGATTGATAGTCATTCACTTGTTGGTAGCCATTTCCATAATCTTGAGGATCATACCCATCTTGATTACCCCAAGAAGCTTGATCATGGTAGGGGGACGTCATATCATAGCTTTGGTTCAAGGAAGAAGAGTGGTAGCTCATATCGGCTCCCGAGTGTGTGGAGTTTAGATCAAACCCCATGCTCGCTCCACAATCGTAGCTCATACCCGGTTGGAAGCCACTCATTCTAGCAACCGTCCGTTAAAGCGGCTCTGAGTCGCAAGAAGAAGATAGTCACCACCTCTAAGCACAAACTGTAGACTAAGAACAAACGTGAGAAGTCTAATGCTTTTTGGGCACTAGACAAGAGAGAAATAAACCACACACACACAAGAAGCAAGGTAACCAAAAAGAAAAAGAAAACACAAAACACAAGACAAAGTCAAGGAAATAGGAAAACAAAGTCTAAACAATGCACCGTCCCCGGCAACGACGCCAATTTGACGGGCGGGGATTTGTCGCGGAATCCCCACCGATCAAATAAAGTAACCGGCTATTCCTACGGTAGATAGGGCAAGTCGGGTCGAATCCACGGGGACGGTAATGTATAGCCTAGACTAAGGTCGCCTAAAAACTAGACTCGGTCAACGGACTAAACTATCCTAAAGAATGATAGAAGGGGAAGAGAGCTAGACTAAGGACTATGACTAAGGAAAGCAAACAAGGAAAAAGGGCTAGGATTAGGTCGGGGTCAAAGGGGTAACGGAGTGGTCGAGGGAGAACTAGAGAGGAGGAGGTAGTAGGGTGATCTAGGTCGGTCCGGGCTCTCGCAACTTAGACCAACCTAGAGGTTCCACCTAGAACCCATCGAGGCGACACACACGACAAACGGGGTTCTAGCGCGCTATGGTCCTAGGTCCAATCCGGGCTCTCGCAACGTAGACTTGACCTAGGGGTCGTCCTCACCGGGCTCTCGCAACTTAATGAGGGAACCGAACCCACAACAAACTAACACCCACAAAGAAAGGCAAGAAAAACAAGCATTCCAACCTACTTAGTCTTTCAAGCAATTCAACAAACATGTGATGTGCATAAACCAAGAAGAAACCCAAATCTTCCACCCATCATCTCTAACAAATCCTTAATCACCCAATTAACACCCTAATCACCCTACTAACCCTAGCAAGAACACTACTCTATCATTATCAAACTATAACTAACAAAAACAAGATGAATCAAACTAAGAACCAAAACAAACATAAACAAACTAATGAAAACTATGAACTACAAACATTAAGATGAACAAAGATTGAAACTTGGAAGAACAAAACAAGAATAAGGGAAAGGAGGAAGGATTATACCATACTAGAGGAAGATGAAAGGAAGAAACTTGCATTAATGAGAAGAATCCAATACAAACACCCTAGGTTGTCAATCTTGGGTGATTCTTGAAGAATCCCTTAATACAGGTACTAAACTATGATTAACTAACTAATTACCGACTAATCTACACTAATATAATCTAATCTAACCTAAAACTATCTAGGGTTTAAGGAGAGGTGAAGAAAATAACATAACCTCCTGTCTTAATACAAGAGAGGGGTATATATAGGGTTTAAGAATGAAAGGAGAAGGAAGGAACAAAGCACGGGCTGAGCTGGGACTTTCCCGATCGGGAAAGTGGGAAATCCCGATCGGGAAAGTGGGAATCCCGATCGGGAACACCCCACAGTGGCCTGTCTTTGCTTTCCTCTTTATTCCCGATCGGGATGAGGCCATACCCGATCGGGAATAGTCTTGTAGGCCTCCAATATGAACTTTTCGGTCCCTCCTTGGTTCTCATGGCCTTCTCATCGATTCTCGGGACTCGGGATCGGGTCTCGGAGGCTCGGTATTGGGTCCCAAGGTCTCGGGGTCGATTCCAAGGCATCGAGTCATCGTTCCTTAGCTTCGTTGGCTCCAAAATGTGTATGTATAGAGTCAGAATCACTCCAACTCTTCATGAATGGTCTCGGGAACCTGAAACGAGCTAAAGGAAACATAAGAAGCCCATAAACCGCTCCCAAGGAGCGATTATACAAGGAAAATAGGACCAAAACACTACAAATAAGCACTACAAATGACACTTATCAGTCTCGAAGGCCACCATGACACCATGACACAAAAGTGTACAAGGGGAAGGGAACAAATACAAAGGAAAACAAGCTATAAAAGACGGAAAAGTAATGAGAGTTACCCTTCCAATAGGTTAGCAACTCACTCGCTCCATCGTCTCATAGATCAATTAAGGCACTTTGCTTGTCTTCGTCATTGTCATCCCGCTTCAAACTTGATAAAACCGCATGGTAGAGGTAGTAATGGTGTGAGGGGGGTGGGATTTGATGGGAAAGTCGGTGTAAAGTGAAGAAAAGGTGAGGTGAGTGTATGCATATGAAGTGCAAAGTCATAAGATAGGAGCAAGGGTAGGTAGGGAGGTTGGGAGGGGGTATAAAATGGTAGGGTGGGCTCACATGATGAAGAAGAGGCCAAAATAGGAGAAGAGGACCATCCCGGTCGGGATGGATGGTCCCGGTCGGGATGACACACTTGTCCCGATCGGGAAGCCCTCGTCCCGGTCGGGATGGCTCCACAGAAAGCTCCAACTTTTGCACCCTCATCCCGATCGGGATGACACATCCTTCCCGGTCGGGAAGCCTCCTTCTCGGCCGGGAAGGGTCTTCATGACTCCCATGACCCCAAAAGCTTATCCAAAGCTTCAAAAACCGACTTCCTAACTCAAAGTCCAAGCTCTATCCACAACCATTCTCCTCGAGACTTCATCTTTGCTCCACACCTAACAAACAAGCTCAAAGCCTTCATCAAAATCCCTCCCTCACATCGCTCATCAAAATACCAAAGTACAAGATCTCCACAAAAACTAACAATCCTAAAAACCAAAATATCCAACAAACTTAAACACAAATACAAGCACAAAAGAAATGGGAAAAGATATTTACACTAAGCTACTCTCACCAACTACACATCCATAGCCATCAAGAGCTCGGAGTAGTAAGTCAAATGCTCTAGCAACATCTTCATTGACGCTCATATGGCCAATCCTAGCCATCAACAAGAGTTTCCAAGTCGGAGTCGAGAAGCAATCATCTAATCCATTACGCTCGGGGTTGTTGTGATCTTCCGGGTCTTCGAAACCATGATAGCAACGACTCTTATGATCATCCGGTAGGTATAGTGGTCTAGAGTCATGCTCAGTGTTATAATGTGGGAGATCACACCCTAGGGGTGTCGCTTCTTCTACGGGATCGAGAGTAGAGTTCTCTTCCACCGCCCGACAAGGATACTCTTCACCAACCGTCTCACAAGACAAGGGACTAGAAATCGAGTGCGATAGAGGAGGAGTCATCAAGTTTTCTTCATTGGAGGCTCTAGGATCCTCCAATTTCCCATTCAAGGCGAGTTCCAAGGTATCTACTTCTTTTTCCCAAGTATTGCGCTCCTTTTCACTCACCTTGTCTAATTGGCCTAGAGGAGGTATGTCTTCACTTGGCTTTGGATTGTCTAGATCCGGTTCATCACGAAGAAAATCGAACAAATCCAATTTGATAGCCAATACATCGGCTCCCCAAGAGTTATCTCGAGGATCATGTTTACTCCCCTCCTCATTGTCGGCCCTTGAAGCCTCAACTCCCTCTATTCTTCCCATATCTTCACCGCCCAAGCAATACTCAACAATGACCTCTTGATCGACCCTTTCTTCTTCATTTGTAGCTTAAAGATTGGGTTGACTTTCTTGTGGAGACACCCGACCTTCATGCCCAAATGAACCTTCCTCAACAAGTTGTGGAGCTCGAGTGGCCGACATAGTGATATGAGCCATGAGTGCATTGATGCGAGCATCTTGCACCTCTATTTGGGCCTTGAGCTCCTCCCTAACCCCTTGTATTTGAGTCATCATCACTTGTTGACCCTTTTGCAATAGCATCATCATCTCATGTTGACTCTTTTGCATTTGGACCAACATTTGACAAGTCTCGAAGTTGGGGACTTTTGGTTGTGGGTTATGTGAGGGTGTTTGGTAGTTGTTAGGATGTTGGAATGATCCTTGACAACTTTCTTGGTAACCATAAGGAGGGCGTTCATAAGATTGTTGATGAGGTTGATATGGTTGGTGAAATTTCGGGACTTGGCCATTTGCCCCAAAGTTGTCCCGTGATGATTGATGGTAGCTTGGATGTGCCATTTCCATAACGTTGCCTTGATACCTAGGATGAACTACAAGCACTTGAGCAAACGTTAGTATCCTAGTGCTTTTGGGGCACTAGGAGGGGAGAATAGCACACAAGAAGAAAAAACGGAGATACACAAGGAGGAGAGAACACAAAAATCAAGAACAAAGTCCACAACTAAGCAAACAAAAGTCTAAACTACGCCGTCCCCGGCAACGGCGCCAATTTGATGGGTAGGGATTTGTCGCGGATCCCGCCGTCAAATAATAACCAACTAACCTAACTAGGGTAGCTAGAGCAAGTCGGGTCGAATCCACAGGGACGGAAATGCGTTCGGACTAAGGTATGCTACGGTCTAGGACTAGGTTCAAGACAAGCTAATCTAGGGGAGGATGAGGACTAGTCTAGGTCTAAAATGCGGAAAAGGAACATAAACAAGTGACTAATGACTAAGGGAAGCTAGGATAACACTAAGAAGGCAGACTAGGGTTAGGTCGGGTTCATGGAGTGATGGGATGGTCGAGGAAGAGCTAAGGTGAAGGGGTAGTCGGGTAATCTAGGTGTAGTCCGGGCTCTCGCTACGTAGAACGACCTAGAGGTTCTTGATAGAACCCGCCTTAGCGACACATATGACAAACGAGGTTACTAGCATGCTATCGTAGCCTAGGTCACGTCCGGGCTCTCGCTACGTAGACCGACCTAGGGGTCGTCCTCACCGGGCTCTCGCTACGTAGTGAGGGAACCAAACCCACGAGCAAACTACCACCCACAAGAGAAAAGGCAAGAAAAACACAAGGATTTGCATCTACATGTCATTCAAGCATTTCATCAAACATGTACCATGCATCAAACCAAGAGAAAACCCAAAACTACCACCAACATCTCTAACAAACCCCTAATCATCCACAATCACAACCAATCACCCTAATAACCCTAGCAAAGATCTACTCAAACATAATTAATGGAAAAACTAACAAGAACAAGAGAAACTAATTCAAGCAACAAAACATACATAAAGGAACTAGTGAAACAATGAACAATGAACAAAACAATCAACAAAGATTCAAACTTTAATGATAAAACAAGATTAAGAGAAGATAAAAGAAGATTATACCTACTAACAAGATGAAAGGGAGAATGAAAACTTGTATAAAAGAGAAAACCCAAAACAATCTTCCATGGTTGTCAATCTTGGTGGAGATCTTCAAGAATTCCTTAATACAAGAGCTAAACTAAGATTACCCATTAATTACCGACTAATCTACTCTAATCTAAGCTAATCTATGCTAAAGTAGTCTAGGGTTTAATGTCTAATGTCTAACCTCCCATAGGAATACAAGAGGGAAGTATATATAGGGGTACAAGAATGAAAGGAGATGAAACAATGCAATTGCGGGCTGAACTGGGCTCATCCCGGTCGGGATGGACCCTTCACAGAAGCTCCTCTTTTGCGCACCTCAACCGGGACCGGTTTAGGCCATCCCGACCCGGTTGAGCCTTGTAGGCCTCCTTTAAGCTCCTTTTGGTCCCTCCTTGCCTCTCATGGGTTTCTCATCGATTCTCGGGACTCGGGATCGGGTCTCGGAGGCTCGGGATTGGGTCCCAAGGTCTCGGGGTCGAATCCAGGGCATTGAGTGATCATTCCTTCACTTCGTTCGCTCCAAAAAGTGTATGTATTGAGTCGGAATCGCTCCAACTCTTCATGAATGGTCTCGGGAACCTGAAACGAGCTAGAGGAAGCATAAGAAGCCAATAAACCGCTCCCAAGGAGCGATTCCACAAGGAAAATGGGACAAAAACAGAACAATTAGGCACTACAAACTACACTTATCACCAATCTTGCAGGCTTGCAGCATGTCAGTCAGACGGTCAATACCCATGATAAAATTTCTTAAATGAGATGAATTTTTTTGAGGAGAAGAAGAAGTTTTTAGGGTTGTGATAAAGAAGGAACCAGGGTGATGTATTTATAACATCAAAACCCTGGTGAACCCCCTGTGGTTGTGCCTCCTTGGCCCAAACAGGGCCTAGGCGTACAAGCCCGACTTTTGTCTCCTCCCCACAGACACAGAAATTTAGTCATCCCGAGCAGTCTGTCAAAATTCAAAAAAAAAAATATATTCTAAAATTTTTCTAAAATTTCAATCATCCAAATTTTTATTCCCCAGCGCGAGTCGTGTTTTGCCTAAATGTTGCATGCAAAGCTTTATGTAACTGATACAAGTACAACTCGAGGCTTCAGAAGCAGGCCCGCACAGTTCACATATCTCCCCAGCGGAAAGTCTAAAGACGACATTCCCTCAATTTAAGCACGGGATGGGCCCACATACAGGCACACCCAGGACTTACACGACAAGTCCAAAGTATTAGCATCAGCTCAGGTATGATTTCTATCTTATGGTTGGCGAGCACTTCACGCGAGTCTAATGGACTATAAACGACCCGATCGGAAGTCTACCAGGTCTTAATTGACTTGGGAGCTACTCTGACTTTTGCCATGTCCAAGCCTCAGTCAGAGTGGGGGCTCTGTAGACACCCGCATTTTGACTGCCAGGTGTCTATGGCAGTTTCCTAAAAACACCCGATGATGATCGGACGCTAACGTGCTCTAACGCGCTCGGATATGGGGTCGAAATCAATAATGTCCGGCATGGGCTTTTAACGGGATACAAATCTCACAAACCCAGCCTCAAAACCAGGCCCAGTGGGTCGTTCCGAGCAAAATGAGACTAATTTGGGTCAAAACCGACACCAAAAATAAAACTCGTCTTTTAGCGACCGGGTCAAAACCCGGTCAAAGACGAACTCGACACACAAAAACGACCTGGTGCGCTTCCGGAAACTTGCGCCAAATATTGAAATTCGAAAAATAATCAAAAACAATCAAGGATCAATCATCCCTAAAATATCTCGCCCTAATTGATCCACTCGGTCGAGTGGATTGACCCACTCGATCGAGTGGAGCCTCAAAATCCGGAACAGACCCATCTTTGAAGGCACTCGACCGAGTGCACTAGGGCCACTCGATCTAGTGACCCTATATCGTGGGGTTTCTCCTATAAATACCCCATCAACTCATCACACCTTTTTCTAATCATTCACCACTTTCAAAAGCTACACTTTTCAGCCACATTAAGTCACAAATCATCACCATATCGACATTACCATATACACATCCGTCTACATGCATTCCGAGATCGAAACTCATAAAAACTAAGAAAACAATCCTCCATACAAAACCTCATACATACACACCATCAACTCTCCCTATGTATCTCGACGATTCCCGCGCCATTGCCGCCATTTGACGAACCGTATCCCGAGAAGCAAGAGCATGTAGGTTGAGGGTGTAACATTCAACACCGATTTCTCCTTATTCCCTCTCTTTTTTTGTTCTTTTTTATGTACATTTACGTTTATGTCTATGTATTATAATTAGTCGATAGTAACGACATGACTACTAACATCTAACATCTAACGTTTACTTATCATATTCTAACATCTAACATTTTTTTATCGCATCTAACAATCTAACATTTAATTTTTTTTGTTATTTTACATTTCGTCATAATATCACTACCGCGTATATATATATTTACATATCATCAAAACTCGGATTTTAACTCGTTTAACTACGACTATTGCACAAAGTCCGTTTAATCCCTTTACGAGCCGCAATAGTGGTGGAGCCCTTTCGAGGAGCACCGCCCTACGCACTCAAGGGCGTAACGTGATCGTGATAGTACGTAGTTGAATGGGCTTAATTCCATTTCGAAGTATCGGTATAAAACCCGTTGACGCTAAATCGAGCATCGCATAATCCGTAAGGATTATTAAAGATGACGTAACGCGGAGGGAACTAATTTTGTCCCGGTCCAATTTAAAATGATTTTTATATCATCTTTTCTAAAATCTCCGATAACGGTCTCGTAATAATAATATACGCATTATGAGTACCGAAAATCGAGTTGTATATAAATCGTGCCATATTTATATGCCATTCGATTAACTATTGATTTTAAAATACATAAAACGAGACGAGTCATAGCTCGTACAGGTGCCACTCGACCGAGTACATAGGCTACTCGATCGAGTAGCACCTAAAATCATGGGCAGTAGCCTCTTCAAGGACACACTCGACCGAGTCAGACCATGACTCGACCGAGTGGGTCCTGTAGCCCAGAAAACCGAGAGCTCTTTTTATCATCCGAGCCTCGTCTTTTTAAAAGCGACTTAGTCGACACGTGTAAAGTCAATCACGTGATTTCATTTTCAAAATACATACATATCGTTGCACATAAACAACTTTGATCGACGGTCTCACTATTAATCTTGCGTTGACGACTCCTTAGTCGTATCCGACGTACGATTAATTTAGACTCCAATTTATCGATATGATAAGTTGGGACAAGGCATCGGGATTTAGGATCGGGCTAGTACCACGCCTAGGTCCTATATCTCCGTCCTTTGGTTAGTACACAAAATAATGCGTATTTAATCAAAGTTCGTCCATTTACACGACTCACGGTCTAGTTTATACACGGGTCCGTTTCTAACTATTGCTTATCATTTTGATTATATATTTTGATTATTCTATGTTATTGCTCGTTGTATTGTGAATTCCGGGTTGTATTCCGCCCGTGTAATTTGTAACCGATTTATATTGATTTTGTTTTATTTATTTACGTTTTACCGTTTATAAATGAACCCTCGCATTCTAAATCACTTCGACAATAAATTAGATGCATTAAAATGACGTAGCTCACATTTAACTCGCATGCTTAGCTAAAACGCTGTTAGCGTATCATTTCACCGAATCACTAACGCGCATATTAGAAAGTCAAACGACGTCTTAGTAGAGGCCGCTAAGTGCGGGCGGGGTTGGGTGTCCTTAGTGGGCTTCCCAACACGTACCCTCACCCCTTACTCAGAACCTCGGTTTCCGGATGCCCGAAACCGTTGGCGCACGAGAGTCATTCTTTACACGATTACCGGTGTAGATGGTATCGGTATTGTAATGCAAAGGGACGAGCCCAATAAACTCTAAAACCGAAATGGGCCATACTTTGTGTATGGTCCATAGCGATATAGAGTGGGCTCGAACGGTTCCGAATAACCACAAAATTCGGTGGCGACTCCATTTTGACTTAAATTTCAATTCGATCAATTCTCATATGGAGGTGCATTCGCCTACCCAAACCCGCGCGTGGCCGCGTTGGGGTGGGCCTACGTCATGTCCACAGACTCCAGTAGCAAAATCTTGAAGGATATGGCAGTTTGGACCCATCAACGATTCAGTAACACTGTTCTGAATGAATGGAGACTGAAAATGAGGGGATCAAAAATTAGGAGAGCGATGCTGAATGGAATTATTAATGTAGTGATCTACCATGTGTGGCAGCAGAGAAACCAAAGCAGATTGGAAGCACGGGTGATGAGATCAGAGGTAGTTAGAAGTAGTATTAAGAAAGAGCTTGTGAGGTATTACGCCTTTCTTAATAAAGGCAAGATGAGTAGACAGGACACTAATTTGGTTACTCCATTACTGAATTGATGTACATGATTTTTTCATAGAGATTAAGATACTTACCATTCAACAAAAAAAAAAGGTTAAAAGAATGGATGTTATTGCATTTACGCCACAATTGGAACGAAGTTATAAGCCCACCGATTGATTAGTAGAGGCCGCCTGGCGGGATTGGGTGTTGACCTCTATCGGATGTTGGCTTTCCAATACGTACCCTCACCCCTTACTCAAAATTTACGGTTTCTGGATGTTCGAAACCATTGGCAATGCGAGTCATTCTAGACATGGAATTCTTAAGGTTACAAGTCTTTATCTTTAGGTGCGCATGTCACTCAGCTTTGAGCCGACTAAGGATTAAATTTGACTTGAACGGTTTCCGAGTATCCAAAAATTTCTCGGAGGCGCCTCCACAAATCGACAACCAATTTGGTTCACTAAACCGGTCGCCAGACCAAATGAATCGGTCTTTATACATTTACAACCACATCTTGATCGATTTAACGGAAACATAGATGTGTCCATACATCTATCTAGAACGATTCAAAACGTGAATAAAATCGAGGTCCTACACTTCACCCCGAACGCGGGATCGGACCGGCTTTTGACAGGAGTCAGACGTGTCGTGTGGGTGGTCGCCGTGACGGTCCGCGTGGGTGCGCGTGGCAAGCGGGTGGCAGGGTCCAAAGTTTGCCGATTCCGCTAGGGATGGTGTAAATAAATTTTTAGCGTTTGTGTAACTCGAACGGGGTCGGTGAAGCCCATTTCCTAGTTCCTTTGTGGTCACTATAGGTTTTGGGCCCTAAAAAGCTAACCCTAACCAATATAGGACCAATGGACCTTCTTACGGTAAGGTTTTCGGACCGGACCCTTGAGGAGGCTCCCGATTGACATTCAGGCCGTCCAAGGTAGTCACGCATTCCGTGTATATTGATGCGCGGGCGTCGCGACCCGCACGATCAAACAATATTTTTAACTCCGAAAAACCTAACTAATGTAGTAGTGGTAGGTCGGGATCGATCCGCAGGGAGATGGGTTAAGCCATATTGGTCAAGTCTAGAGTCAAATCGTGGTTGGGATTGAGATGGGGGTTTTGGGTCGAGAGAGGTCGAACTATTGCTAACGAGCTATTCTGCGAAGGTTAGGGTCAATAAATAGGAAAGGTGTTCGGGAGAGTCGGGATTCGGAAATGGGGTCTTAGAGTCTCGAGATCGAGTTTTTGTTACAACGTTAAAGAGAGAGATTTCCACCTTTCGGTTTCTTCACCCAACCTACCTAAACCCGCTTTCGCGACGAAAGGGTAAGTCTCAAGTTAAGGTAATTTCTACCCCGAGTTTCCCCATATTTGTAGAAATGAGTCAAGGTCGGCGTAGTCGCGATTCTAAGTCAACAAAGATACAAAAACCTTAAAATTGACAATTAACAAGTAAGCAACCCACCATCATCCCTTACATCAAATAATCCAAATCCTCCTCCCTAATTCCCCAACAAATAAATCTACTCACTAGTCATGATGATTAACAATAAAACACTAGTTAAAGAGAAGTTGTCTAAAACATGCATAAAAACTACACTAATAAATTATACTAATGGAGAAAAGGGAGAGGAAAGAATTTTACCAACAATGGAGGAAACTAAGATAGAAGATGAAGATTAATATAAAAGATTGAATCTTGGAGAAATACACAAGAATTTGTCACTAATCCGTGCATAAATCTTCAATCTTCAATAAAAGAAATAAGAATCTTCAAGAAATAAAACAAGGATCTTTGTCACATAAACCCTTGTAAAACCCTTGAATCTTCAACAATAAAACACAATCTTCAATAAAGATGGAAACTTTACTACAAATTATAGAAAAATTATACTAATACTAAGTAGATCTACTAATTGTTTGTAGATAATTTTCTTGTAAGCTTACTACAAACTACTACTATTACTACTAGAGAGTTCTACTCCTACTCCTAAGAGGCACACTTAAGGCTCAAGGAGGCACGAAACCCTAGGTTAAGTATTTATAGAGTTCTTAATGGGTTGCACAAACTTCAAGGCCCAAATCCGATTCCTCTTCATTTAGCTAGACCTTCACCCTTTGCATCTTCATGGGGCGAAAATTCGCCTCGTGGATTGACATAATAATCCCACCGGGTGAAATTTCACCCGGTGAGATTTTCTTCAATTTTTGCGTTTTCGGCCCGGCTTCTTCATCGGGCGAAATTTCACCCGGTGGGCGAAATTTCGCCCGGTCGGGAGTGCCGTGAAAATCTTCGGGGGTGGAAAAATGTCGTCGGGCGAAACTTCGCCCGGTGATGACTCACCGGGCGAAACTTCACCTGGTGGCCTTCTGGCTCTTTTCCGGTCTCTTTCTTTGTCGATCAATTGGATTTACTTGAACTTTCAGTTGTGTGCTTTGCTCTTCGACCGTATCTCTCTCTTGCTCGTAGAAGCTCAAACACGTTTTCGGTCGAAAATCCTATCAAAATAGACAGAAAACTACCAAAAACACATAAAATGCAAAAGAGAGACATAATGTGAGAATTATGCAAAATACGGCGATAATCGCACTCAAGTCTCGCAAAACGGAGGAAAAATGGGTCTAAATGGGAGGAAAAACGGTCCAAATTTGCCACACAACATATATCCCAAGGGATAAGCTCTAAGTGGAACAGAGACAATGCACATCGTCACTCAGGGTGACACGTCCCAGCCGAAGCGAGGACTTTTCGTCGGCGTTAGCCAACCCTAGCCAACCCGCATTTGCATCCTGCATGAGTGTATGCTTATTTATCTATGTGTAGCGTGTTGTGACAACCCGAATAAGACATTAAATTCCGGATTAAAACACGACAACATGTTTAACTACACCAAACTCCGTTTTAAAAAAGGTCAATTCTTTTAGCGCTGTCACTCCGGCCAAGTAGTTTCCAAAGTCAAACTTTTCAAACCCGTTTTAGCCTCGTTACTCTAGCCAAATTCACACTCAGCATTTTCAAATCCATTTAAGCGTCGTTACTCTAACCAAATTCACAACCACCATTTTCAAAACCCATTTTAGCGCTGTTATGTTGGCCAGGTCAAAACTCTCCATTTTCAAAACATTATCATACCGTTACTATCGCCAAAATACCAACCAATGGGATCAAGACATCTAACATGGTTACATTTCCCATTTCAAAACACTTTTACACATACCGTTACTATCCCCAAAATCCCAACTAATGGAATCAAGGTATCTAACACGGTTACACTTTCTTACCCTCAAAATATTTCTACACATACCGTTACTATCACCAAAATTACAATCAATGGAATCAAGGTGTATCAACACGGTTACACTCTCATTTTCAAAAATCATTTCTAAACACCGCTACCACCACTTAAATTCATGTGAGGAGAACTTAGCTACACAACTTCCATTTTAAAGCACCACCATGGCCATCATATTTTCTTAAAAACACCTTCTACATCGCGAACATCGAACTCTTAACTATTAGAACTCTCGATAACAACGCAACCCCACTATTTATGCATCACTTCAAACCGGTTCCTCTACACTGTCATTTTGCAAAACTATAAATTCACGCCGTTACTATCGTCAAATTTTCAACTCAGGAACTCCTGACACCAACATGGCAACACTTTCCGACATATCAAAATTGGTATCACACAACCGTCGTAATCTCGATTTCAAAACTCTCACTTTAAAAAAATTCGCTTTTCAAATCTATCCATTTTCGAGAACATCAAAATCCTTTGATTCTGAGTCGGGATCAAGATCAACTTCTTACGTCGTATAACCGTGTGCTTATCTGTCTTTGCTAATTGCTAAAATCACCTCTGTCCAAGGTTTTAAATTTTGGATCATCTCATCCTGAGAGTCCTCTCTAAATCTCACCCCGAGATTTGGGTCAAAACATCTCGCCTTAAGAGATCCGAGTCCGTCAGGCGTCTCGTCGAATACACCGAATGTCTAAGAGCACATGTGTCCCAAATCTCGATGACCGCAAACACGCGCGAATCAAAGGTCTTATTTCCGTGTCTCTCACCTACGGGCATTCCTCGAGTTACTTGAGCGTCGTCCGGTGGGTCTGTTCTCATCTTCGGTACTTTTCCGCAGAACCACTCTCCAACATCTCCACGGGTTCAAATGTCATCGAAAGCATCCGCAACGAAGTCAACACCCTAACCAAATTGGTTCGCAATGTCCATGCCTCGGTAACTCGTCTGAGTTCTTCCGTCCGCGACATTAACAATTGCCTCGATTTCCTAGAAAATAAAATAGAGACACGGAAGGCGAAGCAAATACCAATTCATTCGATTATAACATCCGGGGGCTTACTCAAAGTGGGTCGTCAGAATGTTCCGCACGATCAAACGTTCCTAAGACCAATATGGAAAAAAACCTCAACGCCTTGTAAAGCCATGTCCGACAAGGTAGAGATGTCACGAAGGAAATTTACCACAATTGACTCGTCTTACACTAAGACTATCAACACTTGGTCGATCAAGGACTACGCTTGCCCATGGGTCCAACTCCGGACCCATCAGTCAACAAACGAAGCAAAAAATTGAGTCCTAATGCTTATTGTCATTTCATCAAGGTAATGGACACGATACCGAAGCATGCTTTATACTAAAGCACGTGATCCAAGACATGATCGAGGAAGAAACATTTTTTCTCCCTTGTAATGACAAAAAGGACACTTCACCTTCAGAAACACCGAGGGAGAGATAATAACATCAGTGGTTGTCACAAGTTATTTCAAACCCTACGACAGTCCATCAACAGAAACTAGCCCAGAGCACCACTCAGGAGTCACATCCCCAGAAGGTTACATAAGGATCTAAAACCAAGAAGACAGTCACGGTCCCGAGTCAGGTCAACGTCATAGTAAGGTCAAGTAATAGTGTTGTTATTTCTCTTTTAGTGTCATTATTATGTTGTGAGTTTGAGGTACAGGGGGCTTGTCCCGACCTCATAAGTCCTATTAACACATGGTATCTATCTATCAATGATAACGCCTCTCTATCTATCTTATCTTCCTTCAGCCTCGACAAGCTTGATTTAAATAACAAATTATGCATACGACTCGTCATGTTTGAACGACATACCGTGGAATTATCGACTCCTAAAAAAAATGAGGGATTACAAGAACCGATTCCCGTGTTCTCTTTTACCTATTCCATGTCTGGTATAGAAAGCCACATGACTATACCCTAGAACGAGCATTACTAAATCCTATGACGAATCTAGATAGTCTCTTAACTTGTGATCAAAGATGGAAGGCAAACCCTTTTCCCACAATAAATATCCCTAAAACAAAGACCGACCAATCCACCGTAGATGCTAGTCGAACCAAAAGTCTGAATTGGCCAAAAAGAAGCCAAAAGAAAAACCAAGGCCAAACCAAACTGACTCTATTCAATAATGCAACGCGATCGAGACCAAGTTCAGTGGTCAAAATCAAATTTCAATCTCCCAATATAAGTCCAAACAAAATGGAAATAAACGAACAGATCGGTCAGCTAGCACCAAATTTTAATCTTCGTACATTACAACCCTTAAGACCTTCCAGAGACACTTGTAAGGAGACAGACTAGAATTTTGAGGATTTAAGCCCGATAGGATAATCCAAACCATTAGGGCCCGACATGGAAATCAGATCCCACATAATGTTTATTCTGCCCGAGTGAAGTGGGAGTCATTTTTACTCAACTTCCCCTTTCCTACCACATTACGAAACCATAACCCCAAAGCTCCAACTCCACAAAATCAAACTCCAAATTTTGATTCATCAAGGCCACTCATTACCTAGCTCCACATTCCAAAAACATCCAAACCAGCTACCTTGACCGAAACGTGGTATCTCGACAATTGTCACTTTCAAGGAGTACCACCCAATCACTTCAGGTTACTTCTTTAAACTAGGGTGAAATCCCATTCAAACACTCTAAACATCCCGCATCGATAATTGGCATGACAAGTCTAAAAGCAAGAAATCACTCGCGCTTGACGAACTACGAACACGGTTTGATTCCGTCTAACCAAGGATACGTAGGCAGCCATCTCGGGGGTACAACCAACATAACAAAATCGACTAGAATCGATTCGTGCACAAATTGGAACTCGTCATACGCTCCGGTTAACAAAGTGATTACAATGACGAAGCACACGAAACAAAAAGAAACGATGAGCCGAGCACGGAGTGAAAACCCGAAAGGGCGCTCTGGGCACAATGAAGAATCGAGTTGCGAGCTGTCGAAAAAAAATGACAAGACGTGGACGGAGTGAAAACCCGAAAGGGCGCTCCATGTAAAGTGAAGAATCGAGTTGCGAGCTGTTCAAAAAAAGTTGAGGCGAGGACGGAGTGAAAACCCGAGAGGGCGCTTCGTGCAAAAAGAAGAATCGAGTTGCAAGCCAACACAATAAACAAAAAAACTTATGCTTCTCATTAATGCAAATCTAAAAAAATTGAGACTTTGTCGAGGTCTTTACATCAAGTATCTATCATCTGGATATCCCGGAAGCAAAGACCATGTGTTAGCAACTCCACAAAAAAAATACTAATACGCTATATTATATTACATAATATGACATAATACTAATGGCTAGGCCCTAACGGTCCATCTTTTCCTTTCCCTTACCCTTCGGGTACGCTTCTTTAGGCCTCTCATCATGGGCCTCTCGAATACAAACGTTCACCTTTTCAGCCAGTTGTGGGCCCAGCCATTCCCACGCGTCTTCTTCATCCGCGTCTTTAATAAGAGTCTTGTCCGTTTTGACCCACTTGGACGAATTGACGATAATAGCATTGGTAACACCATTTTCGTACGGGCGGTTAGCGACATTAGCCCGCATAGCTTCCTTATTCTGTAGCTCCGCAATCTCCATGGTTCTTAACATCTTCCGCTTCGTTGGATCTTCACAAACCCTCAACCGATCATATGAGGGAGACATCCACCGAGTGTTCGCCTTGGGAATGACATCTATAGTCCTACGCCTACAAGTCATTTCGAATTCCCTAAAGGCATCCCTTCCCCATGGATAAGAATCAAGGACAATAGTGTCAACCTCGGAAATGGTTTGTGCCTCGCCCATTTGGCGCGTCAACCTGTCTGGGTAAATGTAACCACATGCACTCAAATACAAAATCCGCATAGTACGGGCCGACGATATGAGCGGAAGGCCAATATATCTCTTAACATGCCACCACGGAACAATTCATTTAATAACGATCCCTCCATCCGCATGCAGATGAGAGAACCATTCGTCTTCGGTGCCATTAAAGTCCGAAAGGGTACTACGCTCTGCATGGGAAGTCTCTTGCGGTTGTACCCTACGATTAGCCGAGGTGGCTCGATAAAACGTAACTCTCCTGTAGCAAAACCTGAATGAACACAATACAACACAGTGTCACAACTTCGATTAGGACAGTTTCGAATAAACTCAAGAAAAATTACACTATAGCGTACCTGCAAACTGGCTCTAGAACCACAAAATGGAGCACGACGAATATGTGCGCGCGTGTCGAGACTCATTATACTCTCAACTAAAATAAGCCAAGAGGGTGATCGCCCGTGTTCCATTTTCATTACAACGTTAATTACGCGAGGGTTACCCCAACCAACTTATACAAAAATGAAAGCCGATAATTGCATTCTCTTCATCACCAAGAGAAAACCCGCAGTTTTCAGAATCTTGTTCTGCCCCCATAACCTAGGTAGTAATACTGATCAAGTACTTTTCTATATATGCGCACATACCCTACGTAGACTTTTGGACCGCAGTCCTCACTACCGTAGGATGACTACCTTAAACACTAGTTCGACTCTCGGCCGCAGCTTTTGAGTCTGCTTTCATTACAAGTGCAGTCAAAACACCACGAGTGGTAGAATCCAACACAAGGTATTCGTTCCAGACTCACATCGTAAACTTTAAATAAAAGTTGTCCGCGAACAAGTAGTATTTTATTGGTGACCTTATAACCTTTAACTGCCATTCTGGGGATTATACGGACTTTAGCCGGCATTTATTATCGAACATACTCAATCGGAGGACTTGATTTATCATCACAAATCTTAGGTCCTTTGCATTTCGACGTCGTAATTTGTCTTTTATAGCCTATGACGATCGATTTAGAATCATCGGACGTTTGTTTGAATCGATTTTGAAAATATTTGACCTCATCAAATATGTTGCAGGTTGCAGCTGGGGCCCTAGAAGAGGAGGAGGCCCCTTGGTAACCCTTGCTAGAGGATTTAGTTAGACCCTCTAGCCTTAGGTCGTCTTCAATTCTCGTACTCTCTCATTTCTGTAAGGGTGGTAAAATTGGGTATGACAGCATACCGGAGATGGACCCGGTAGGAGGGGAGGAAGTTCTTGACGAAGGCCTTCACCAAAGTTTTCTCCCTGGGCTTATCAACCAGCTTCACACTCTCGGCCCTCCAGCGTTGAAGGTATTTAGTGAAAACTTCTTTGGGCTCTTGGGCCATAACCTCCAGGGAGCGTATAGTAGTTTGGATCTCGGTATTTTCAGCGTAAGTCCGAGCAAATTCTGTAGCCACATCATCCCAGGTCGGGTATTTATTCGGGTCTAGCCTGTAGTACCAGACCCTTGGGTGCTTCTCGAGGGACACAACAAACAGATTCTTGACCACATACCAGAATCTACCCTCTTGATAGCAAAAAAATTCCTTGAAGGCCCATAAATATAGTAACAGATCTTCAGTCCCCTCGAACATTGGCAAACTCGTGATATTCAGGTTAGCGGGCATCTTGTCATTAACCGGGATGCGGTCTCGTAGATTGTCGTCGTAGGCATGAGAGCAGTTCGAGAATGTAGGGTGAATAAGGGTGTGTGATTACGGAGACGATGTTCTCGGTTTTCGGGACGCTAAGTCTCGGGAATGGCTTCGTATGCAAAGTGTATGGAGATGCTAAGATGGTGAAAATGAAGGTTTTTTAAAAGAAGGTCCCCAAATGATGTTCAAAAGGGGGGGGGTATATATAGAGTTCACCCGGTGTAGGGTCACTCGGTCGAGTGCCCCTTGCTGGACTCGATCGAATGCCCTACTAAAAGGTGTCCTGGTCGTTCTTTGGGGGGTCACTCGATCGAGTGGTCCTTAGGCACTCGATCGAGTGCCGTTAGGCGGGTGAGAAATATGAAGAAGGTTGAGATTTTATTTTGACTTAGGATTTGAATTGATTGATTTTGTATTTGAACGCAGCGTGAGGCTGGTTTCGTTCTCAGGTTTCAACTTTGACCGGTTTCGGCTCGATCGCAACAGATGGTTTTACCCCCGGTGACGGTTTTAGCTCAAAATACTTTTATTTTATTGTAAACGACTCACTAAGTCTGAATTTGAGGTCGGTTCTGAGAGATTTGTACTCCGCTATGTGCCCACGTTGGATACTATTGATTCCGAGTCCCATATTCAAGTGTATTAATGCATGTTAATGTCCGATCATCATCGGGTGTTTTGTTGGAGACTGTTATAGACACAAGCAGTCAAACTGCGGGTGTCTACACCACTGCACCCATAATTTTGTGGGGTACGAATAAATCCACCATACCAATTTGCCTATAGCCGCCTTGTTCCAAATTAAGTCATTCTTCAGTCCCAATCCCCTCTCTTTCAAGCCTGTATAGATTTTTCTTCAGGCTATAGAAGAAGTCCTAATGTATACAGTCCCTCCAAATATGGACGCTCGCCCCGCGCGCACCCGGAGGAGTCCTAACTGCAGGTTGCCGCCGCGACCGGGTTCCACGTGGGGCGATGTGTTGGACCTCAATTTGGTTGACGATTTGAATTGTACGACACAAATGTGGAGACATTCGTGTTTCTGTTGGAATCGATCGAGACGTGGTTGTAAATGTTCAAAGGCCGATATCCTGTTTCTGTTGTAATCGATCGAGACGTGGTTATAAATGTTCAAAGGCCTTTATGAATTCGTTGCTGATTTGTGGAGTCGCCATTGAGTAATTTTGGGAACTCGGAAACCGTTCAAATCAACTTTAATCCTTAGTCGGCTCAAAGTTGAGTGACATGGGGACCTAAAGATAAAGACTTGTACCCTTAAACATTACATGCCTATAATGACTCTCATTGCCAATTGTAATCCCCTAGAAATTCCAACGCAATACACTGGCGGAAACACTGTAGAGTTGGGATTAAAACACATCAACAAACTATATCTTATTAAAAGAAATGGTAAGTCAATACAAAGGCCTCTTTTTAAAAAAGGGCTAAAAGAAAAATCTCCAAACGGGTTTATACAAATGCATAAATTACAAGAATGAAGAAGGGGTGGGATCCACGCTACTCGCTAGGTCACACCTAAAACTCATCGGCAAATACCTGTCATGTGATAAACATAACAACCATGTCAGTGGGGGAGTAACTCGGACGTTCTCCAGCCAATATTATATCATATGGAAAAATAATAGTATTATATCAAAATAATTAAAATGGAAAACATTAAATGATATAATAAAAATAAGCTTTCGGAGAAAACTTAAAATATTGGAATAATGAAATCAGAACAAGTTTTCAGAAGAAAACTTCAAATATTTGCCATCCTGCAAATCAAAATGTATCGATAGTAATAAAAATATTCAAAATGGCGTTATGGATAGGATTAGTGTCGACGGCTAGACTTTCACAAGGAGAATACTAAAACTAGCTTCGGGAACTTAGTTCAAACCAATCAAACCTCGATCTCTAACTAGGCTACTCAACCATAATAGGACGGCGACTTATAAATGCGTGACCCTAGTGTAAGATAATGCACACCCCTCCTAGGATTACCTGTCACCCAGTTCAACTTATGACGACGACTTACTGCGAGGTCTAAGCTTAAGGTCAAAATGTACACAACTCCCGGGATACCTGTCACCCGGTTCAACAACCAATGTATCGATTCCTGATACACTAGCCTTAAAGTTGATGGCAAAACCGTAAACCCTAGAATATATTACTCTAACCTCACACTTGTCCATATTCCATAACTCCTAAACAGCCATTATCGATATACAAAAGATATAATCAATATAAATAATATAAGGATAAAAGGAATAAATATTTTATATTAAAAAAGGAAACTTTCTAATTTTAGAAACTAACTTAAAATAGAAATATTGTTATAGAAAATTCGTAAATAATTAAAAATAAGTGAAATGTATTAAAATAGCATTTCTAACGAAAATAACATTTTATTATTATCGTCGTTATCGTAACTTTAATATATTTCTAAATTCGTTACTCAAAATATAAATAAAATATAATAAGTCAATATATCGTATTTTATAAATAATTAAGAAATCGAGTTAAAATTATAAATTTTAGAAAAGAGATGCTTTATGATAACCGATCTCAAAATTAATTGAGTAAACGAGTTTTATAAACGAAAAGAGATTTACAATGTTTTCAGATCATTTTTAATAAATAATTTTTATTAATAAATAATACGGATTTTAATAAAAATAGTCAATCGGAAACGAATAAGAAATTATTAGTGAAAAAAGTCTCGACTAAAAATATATTTAAACGAAATCGACCATATTCTCATTTAATAGTATAAATCGTAAAAAGAAAATTAATTTATTGAACAAGTATACAAATCTCGATTATAATATAAAAATACGATTTTAAGTTAAAATTATAAATTAACGAAATATGACGAAAATATGAAATCGATATTATTTAGTTATTAGTGTCACGATAACCAACAAAATATTATAACGATAGTAAATAATTGAATTACTAATGATTTATAAAACGATATCGAAAGTTGTAAAATATTTATAAAGTACACAATTTAAAAAGAATAATTTTAGCAAATAATAAATAGCTAAAATTAGAAAACCGAAGTTAAAATATTTACTACATACTACCACTCAAACTTACGATATAAATCGAGTAACGTCCTAAAGTTACCTTGAGTCGAAAACCAAAACGATCACGTACATGTCCGAGTCCGAGTCCTCCTAACAAAATCCTACGGAAACAGATAATCATATGGTATGAGAACCATAGGACGAGTAGAACGAAGAGAAGGAACGAAAAGAATATGGTGAGAACGGAGTATGAAGAATAGAGGAACGATGGAGAATACGGACTAGAAAACAGAAACAGTCACGAACACCTTAGCCAAACACGAACAACAACAGTAATACACGCGAAATAGAACGAAGTGTACACAATTCATAAATCGGTACAACGAGCAGCAGAACATAGATATTAACAGCAGCACGCACGGACAGCGGCAATAGGACACAATTAACGAATAGAAAACAGGAAAAGGAAATGAATCGAGTCGAAGACGCTAACATCACGCACGCACAAACAAGGCTGAAGAGAAACAGGCACGAACATGAGTATATCAATTGCATAACAGCGACCGAAAACGGAGAAATACGAACCGAGAGGGACGAACGCACAAAAGCAACAAAAAAATGATGAATCAGTAGCAAAGCAGTAACACAGACAGATTGAGGTGAAGAAGGAGATTAAGGAGAAGAAAACAAGAAAAAGAGGAAGCATACAAACAGGACAACAACGACAAAGACAATAGCAGATGGACAGAGAGCTGGTGCGCAACAACAACTAGCAGCGACATCAGCAAACATCGACACAAAAGTACGTGCAACAGCGGACAACAAGAGCAGGAATAACAAAGAAATAAGAATAGACAGTCGACAGCAACAAAGTAAACACGAAATGCCAAGGACGAGAAAACAGGGGATGAGAACGAGTAGAAGAAGAAGGAGGACGAAGAAGAATACATACGGGCAGCAGCGGCAGCATCGAAGCACAACAGCGGCAGGAGTACAACGCAGAGAAACAGAGGATCGATAGCGATGGAGGACATCGAGAAAAGGTGCTGATTGTGATGGTATAAAGGAAGGAGGAGGTAAGCCAATAATATTGATGATGGAGGCTGGTAAAGGCGTGAAGAAGAAACGGAAGGGGAAAAGAATGTAAATAACAAAGAGAGTGGGAAAGTAGGGGGTAATTGAAGGAAGCGGTGGATCCAATGAAAAAGAAAACAAAGGGGGTTGAACGTTAATTTAATAAGTGGGAGGGGGAAGGAATTAGCTGAAGGTGAAGTGGGTTGAATTCAATTCACACAAAAGAAATAAGTGTACGGATTCTGAGAACAAGTATACGTAGTATACAGATTGATTAATTGAATCGGATAGGAAATGAATTCCGAAACGATAGTTGATTGACCCATGTATCGAATTAAAGATCGAAATAATAGAAATAATTGGGCCGACAAATAAAATTAGTAAAATAAATGTTTCTCGGGACATAGATATTCATTTGAAATGAGAATGAAATATAGAAAAAAAAATAGACGATAAAATTGTATTTCCCGATAAATATAAAATCTTCGATAAAGTGAATTAAATTGATTTCTCGAGGAAAAGAAATAGATGTTTTGACGAAACATAAAATAAATGAACTTCGAGCCGAAAAATAGAAAATTCGAGCTTAAATACAAACAAATAAAAAGAATTTAGAATTTAAATCATCGAAATAGACTTTCGATAAAAATTAAATTTAATGTATAAAATGAGTCAAAACCAAAATAAAAATACCTTTTAAATATAAGAAGAGTTTCCGAGTCAAATAGAATTTTAGGAGTTTGAATCGACTAAACGATAGATTCGTTTTATAATAATTTTAAGAATTATGAGTTCAATCATAAAACTAAAAATACGAACATAATTTTAATTTAATTTAATTTATAAAATCAGGGGTGTTACAATCTTCCCCGCTAAAAGAAGTTTCGTCCTCGAAACTAACAAAAACATACTAATAGAATGGAAATCAAGGTTATATCACTTGAACAAAACGAGAATGCCTAACTTGCATCACAATCTCAGTTTTTAAAAAATTTTACAACTTCAAACGTGATATCAAATCAAAATCGAAGACAAAATTTATTTCAAGCAGAGTTGGGCTCAATTCCCAAAGTTTAAAATCATTAAAATTAATAAAATCGCAAGTTAAAAATTAATTTATAAAATAATGACGATGTATAATATTTGTAAACGAACTCTAGGGTGAAAGGTACCCAAATATTTTAAAAACAACAGTAAAACGTTCTAATTAAGAAATTCGACAATACTTTGTTTTAAGACGAAACAAAAATTTGGGAAATCAAGTTTTGTAGTTAGTAAATAAGAATCGAATCAGTCGACAAACATTTTCATTAACAGATTTAAAGTCTAACGACAATAAAACAAAAATTTAGACATACAAAGTTTTTTTCGAAAATATTAAATCATTTTACCTAATAGTCTCGTAGAAATCAAAATATTTGCAATTAAGAAAGTTTTCATAAAATCTCGATCACTTAAAAATCAAAATTAAAATTTTAAACAATTTCGAAATACTTTAAAATAAATTATAAGGCATTTTGAAACAGGACTAAACATATGTTATCAACCAAAAACAAAAACGAAGTACCAAGTTTTGAAATTTATAACTCAAAATGTTAAAATTTTATGATAGCCCAAAATGTTAAATTAGTCAAACCTTTCATAATATAGGTTCGGGATAGGATAAATAGAGTCAAGGTCAACAACAAATCGAAACAAAAATTTTCAAACCCGATAAAGAAGTCTAAAGGACTGGCCGAAGAGGAAGTAGCAGGATTTAAGGAAAGCTAAGGGGAGGACAAGATTGAGAGTCAAGATGCTCTCAAGGATTAGAGAAGAAATTAACCATCTCGAGATTCCCGGTAAGACTCCCACAACCCGAGCAATATTAGGTACTAGGTGGTACTACTCAGTCACAATCTCCAAAAATGTCTTACGTGATCCTCCAATCGTTCAAACGACATGATACTAATCCACAATTGTTTTACAATCTAATCTCATCAATTAAAATTTCAACGGTCATCAGACAAACCCAAACTCGCATTCGATAAGGTTCCTAAATCCAAACCTCATAATGTTTGAACTCGAGGTATTCCCCAAACTTCTTGAGCACAAAACACTAAACAAGGTCCACAAATATAACAATGGTCGGGCACGAAAAATCCTCAAAAATGATCACCAACATATTCTTAACACCATAAATACGCAGGGGTTAGGAAAGTACACCAACCCAACGCGGACTCAACCTCAAACACGTCACAGCTTCAAACACGTCATTCGACTAAGGTTTTTGAGAATTTCATCAAATTTCATATTATATCAGCGAAACCACCAAAATATTAACTCAACGAAGCCACAATCTCGTTGGTCTAAGGGTTTTGAACTATAAATCCATCAAGATGATTCGCATTAAGTACTCCTGAAAACAACACGATAAATCCAACCTCTAATGGCAATATGTTTCTCCTTTTCAAGGTTAACAACAATTTATATATCCAATTTAGATCACTCATCTTCAAAGTTCATTGGTTACAACCTTAAACAACGATCAATGATCTAATCCTTAAGAAACACGGGTAATCTATGTCAACCAAAATTTCTAACGATATTAATGAAAACCTTGGATGGTACCACAACTCTTAGGTTAACACTTTAAACAGTTCTCTATGATCCCAAATATTCCCGATGCATCCATCAAATAGCATTTGGGTAAGAATCCCAAAGTGATATTAATTACACTTAGTTCGGTTCTACGTATCCATCAAATATGATATACTCTTACCACTCCAAAATATCATTCAACTTTAAGTACTCCAAAATAATCAAAGTAACCTATAACCCAAGGTCAACAATTAAGGCACGATCCTAATTCCATTAATCAACAATTTGTCATTCAAATCAATCCTCAAGAATTTCTTACTTGCTTAGAAGATAGGGTAGACTCATAATCCTCAAATCAGGTAACAAGGGTTTACTAAACCTCAAACATCTGTAACTTAACTCTCACGGGGTTTACTAAGACAGAATCGGTCACACCAAAGAATCTCAAGAGGGAAGGTGGTAAAATAAGAGAATTAATCAAACATTTATTACAAGAATGAAGACGAGAATGTATAGGAGAAGAATTGGAAAAAATAGAGGCAGGGAGAAAAGAATCAATGATCCTAGATGATTAAGATCTAAAACGAGAGGGGAAAGTTCGGACCTCTAGAGCTTCACAAAGGAATTTGTGGTATCTTCATCTTCTCGTAGGGACACGAGTACATCAGTCTTGAGTTGCTTCATCTAGATCCAACAAGGAGTTAAGTTACATCAAGGTCTACTGCACCATCGGGGAACCGAACTCCACTATTGATTGTCTGGCGGCTTGTAGCTTGAGCAAACTAGATCTGTGCGGGAAAGTCACCATTATATCTTCCTTGTAGCACAAAGTTGTCCACTCGACTCAGCAGGTGTCGAGAGTTCTAAGAAGGTCTTGTCCCGATCTAGAGTAGCATCACGTCAGCATCTTGTTCATTCATCTTCTTCCAGACAAAAGCAACAAATATTCAATGCTAATCATTGAGTTACAAAAACATATAAACCTAACAGTTAGGTCCTTACTTTGATTTCTACCCATCTCTCACTAATATTTTACTAATATTCAAATCATTTACTTGTATTTTTCTTAAAATCAGGTGTAAGCATCGGGAGCAACAATGCTCTAATACCAACTGTAATCCCCTAGAAATTATAACGCAATACAGTGACGGAAACACCGTAGAGTTCGGATTAAAACACACTGACAAACTATATCTTATTAAAAGAAATGGTAAGTCAAGACAAATGCCTCTTTTTACAAAAGGGCTAAAAGAAAAATCTCCAAACAGGTTTATACAAATCCATAAATTACAAGAATGAAGAAAGAGTAGGATCCACGCTACTCTCTAGCTCACACCCAAAACCCAGCAGCAAGTATCTGTCATGTTATAAACATAACAGCCACGTCAGTGGGAAGTAACTCGGACATTCTTCCAGCCATATTATATCATATAAAAAAATAATTGTATTATTATATCAAAATAATTAAAATGGAAAACATTAAATGATATAATAAAAATAAGCTTTCAGAGAAAACTTAAAATATTGGAATAATGAAATCAAAACAAGTTTTCAGAAGAAAACTTCAAATATTTGCCATCCTGCAAATCAAAATGTATCGATAGTAATAAAATATTCAAAATGGCGTTATGGATAGGATTAGTGTCGACGGCTAGACTTTCACTAGGAGAATACTAAAACTAGCTTCGAGAACTTGGTTCAAACCAATCACACCTCGATCTCCAACTAGGCTACTCAACCATAATAGGACGACAACTTATAAATGCGTGGCCCGAGTTTAAGATAATGCACATCCCTCCTGAGATTACCTTTAACCCAGTTCAACATATGACGGCGACTTACTACGAGGCCTAAGCTTAAGGTCAAAATGTACACAACTCCCGGGATACCTGTCACCCGGTTCAACAACCAATGTACCGATTCCTGATACACTAGCCTTATAGTTGATGACAAAACCGTAAACCCTAGAATATATTACTCTAACCTCACACTTATCCTTATTCCATAACTCCAAAACAGTCATTATCGATATACAGAAGATATAATCAATATAAATAATATGAGGATAAAAGGAATAAACATTTTATATTAAAAAGGGAAACTTTCTATAAATAGAAACTTACTAATTTTAGAAACTTACTTAAAATAGAAATATTGTTATAGAAAATTTGTAAGTTATTAAAAATAAGTGAAATGTATAAAAATAGCATTTCTAACGAAA
This sequence comes from Agrostemma githago, assembly GCA_958450325.1. Taxonomy (NCBI): domain Eukaryota; kingdom Viridiplantae; phylum Streptophyta; class Magnoliopsida; order Caryophyllales; family Caryophyllaceae; genus Agrostemma; species Agrostemma githago. The sequence goes on from OY288245.1 coordinate 29,560,435, forward strand.
ATAACATTTTATTATTATCATCGTTATCTTAACTTGAATATATTTCTAAATTCGTTACTCAAAATATAAATAAAATATAATAAGTCAATATATAGTATTTTATAAATAATTAAGAAATCAAGTTAAAATTATAAATTTTAGAAAAGAGATGCTTTATGATAAACGATCTCAAAATTAATTGAGTAAACGAGTTTTATAAACGAAAAGAGATTTACAAAGTTTTCAGATTATTTTTAATAAATAAATTTTATTAATAATTAATATGGATTTTAATAAAAATAGTCAATCAAAAACGAATAAGAAATTATTAGTGAAAATAGTCTCGACTAAAAATATATTTAAACAAAATCAACCATTTTCTCATTTATTAGTATAAATCGTAAAATGAAAATTAATTTATTGAACAAGTATACAAATCTCGATTATAATATAAAAATACGATTTTAAGTTAAAATTATAAATTAACGAAATATGACAAAAATATGAAATCGATATTATTTAGTTACTAGTGTCACGATAACCAACAAAATATTATAACGATCATAAATAATTAAATTAGTAACGATTTATAAAACGATATCGAAAGTTGTAAAATATTTGTAAAGTACACAATTTAAAAAAAATAATTTTAGTAAATAATAAATAGCTAAAATTAGAAAACCGAAGTTAAAATATTTACTACATACTACTACTCAAACATACGATATAAATCGAGTAACGTCCTAAAGTTACCTTGAGTCGAAAACCAAAACGATCACGTACATGATCGAGTCTGAGTCCTCCTCACAAAATCCTACGGAAACAGATAATCATATGATATGAGAACCATAGGACGAGTAGAACGAAGAGAAGGAACGAAAAGAATATGGTGAAAACGGAGTATGAAGAATAGAGGAACGAATGAGAATACGGACTAGAAAACAGAAACAGTCACGAACACCTCAGCGAAATACGAACAGCAAAAGCAATACACGCGAAATAGAACGAAGAGAACACGATGCATAAATCGGTATAACGAGCAGCAGAACATATTTATTAACAGCAGCACGCACGGACAGCAGCAATGGGACACAATTAACGAATAGAAAACAGGAAAAGGAAATGAATCGAGGCCGAAGAGGCTAACATCAGTCACGCACAAACAAGCCTGAAGAGAAACATGCAGGAATATGAGTATAACAATTGCATAACAGCGACCGAAAACGGAGAAATGCGAACCGAGCGGGATGAACGCACAAAAGCAACAAAAAAATGATGAATCAGTAGCAAAGCAGTAACACGGACAGATTGAGGTGAAGAACGAGATTAAGGAGAAGAAAACGAGAAAAAGAGGAAGCATACAAATAGGGCAGTAACGACAAAGACAATAGCAGATGGACAGAGAGCTGGTGCGCAACAACATTTAGCAGCGACATCAGCAAACATCGACACAAAAGTACGTGCAACAGCGGACAACCAGAGCAGGAGTAACAAAGAAATAAGAACAGAAAGTCGACAGCAACGAAGTAAACGAGAAATGCCAAGGACGAGAAAACAGGGGACGAGAACAAGTAGAAGAAGAAGGGGGATGAAAAAGAATACATACGGGCAGCATCGAAGCTCAACAGCGGCAGGAGTACAACGCAGCGAAACAGAGGATCGATAGCGATGAAGGAGATCGAGAAAAGGTGCCGATTGTGATGGTATAAAGGAAGGAGGAGGTAAGCCAATAATATTGATGATGGAGGCTGGTAAAGGCGTGAAGAAGAAACGGAAGGGGAAAAGAATGTAAATAATAAAGAGAGAGGGAAAGGAGGGGGAATAGAAGGAAGCGGTGGATCCAAGGAAAAAGAAAACAAAGGGGGTTGAACGTTAATTTAATAAGTGGGAAGGGGGAAGTAATTAGCTGAAGGTGAAGTGGGTTGAATTCAATTCACACAAAAGAAATAAATGTACGGATTCCGAGAACAAGTATACATAGTATACGGATTGATTAATTGAAGCGGATAGGAAACGAATTCCGAAACGATAGTTGATTGACCCACGTATCGAATTACAAATCGAAATAATAGAAATAATTGGGCCGACGAATAAAATTAGTAAAATAAACGTTTCTCGGGATATAGATATTCATTCGAGATGAAAATGAAGTATAGAAAAAAAAATTAAACGATAAAATTGTATTTCCCGATAAATATTAAATCTTCGATAAAGTGAATTAAATTGATTTCTCGAGAAAAAGAAATAGATGTTTTGACGAAACATAAAATAAATGAACTTCAAGCCGAAAAATAGAAAATTCGAGCTTAAATACAAACAAATAAAAAGAATTTAGAATTTAAATCGTCGAAATAGATTTTTGATAAAAATTAAATTAAATGTATAAAATGAATCAAAACAGAAATAAAAATACGTTTTAAATATAAGAAGAGTTTCCGAGTCATATAGAATTTTAGGAGTTTGAATCGATTAAACGATAGATTCGTTTTATAATAATTTTAAGAATTACGAGTTAAATCGTAAAAATAAAAATACGAACATAATTTTAATTTAATTTAATTTAATTTATAAAATCAGTGGTGTTACACCAATGGTTTTGGGCATCCAAAAACCATAGATTCTAAGTAAGGGGTGAGGGTACGTATTGGGAAACCAACTTCCGATAGACGTCAACACCTAATCCCGCCCGCACGTAGCGGCCTCTACTAATCAATCAGTGGGCTGATTGCTTCGTTCCTTAATTGTGGGGGAAGTACGACAACATGCATCCGTTGTTTTAACCCTATGTCTTTGCTATGTCAGTTGATTTAAGGACAAGTAAGCTTTTATCGTCGAAGTAATTGCTTTTACATTCTTTGCATGCGATTTCACATGAGAAACAGGCCATGAAAAGATACACGTAGGAGAGTAGAAAGTACTAGATATTAGACGTATTAGCAAATCAGTTTTAACGTGATAATACAGATATTAGTCATTCTTGTGGTATACCTTACCCGGTATACCTTACGATCTTCGATCGGTATAAGTTCAGTCACGTCTCCCACGAGTTTAATGTGAGACTAATTTATTTATGGAGTAATCTTACTCATAATTATTCTCCAACTCTTTACTCGATCTGGGAGTCTAAAACATCTCACTCCATAACTCTTAAATATTTATCATTTGAGTAATTACTCAAACAGAATATATCGTTATATTTCCCAAAAGGATATTAATGAATGACTGATCTTGCAAATTTACATGAGACACTAGAAGTGTTCATTTTGCGAGATGAATATAAAATTTGTGTCATATTGAGTAAGATTATCATTCCATAGTTTCGCATTCAATTGCAAATTCTACATATTGAGATCAACTAATTTCGCATATGCATTATTACAATTAATTGCGAACAAATATCAACAGTTGACATGAACTGATTAAGCATAAATAATCAACAAGTGCTTAAAAGAATGGATTCAAGAATTGTGAATTAAAATTGACTATATTTGGAGATCCAATTGCACATTACTCGAGGTTGAATAAACATATTTTAAGTTCAATTCTACGAATTGATCGATATTGTTTTAAGTGGCTTGGAGACCACATAACAAATACGAGTAATTTGTACTATTAGAGAATTCACAATTTGATCGTTATCATGTGAATAAATTGATCTCTTAAATTTGGCATTTAAAATCAGCCATTAAAAGTCAATTATTTTATTAACCACGTACTCCCCGAAATATATCATAATCTTGCAAAAGTACCCATCAATGAAATCTTATTTGCATATGATATGATAAACGCATTCTAAGGTGGTTAAGCAAATGATTGCAATCTATCTTGAATATTTTTTTACCACCTTAGGGGGAGAAAGTGAGTGACAAGTTGGTAAAACAAAAGAAGTTTTATCATATCAAATTACGTGTATATATCGTGTATAGTAATATATAAGTAGAATGACGATTCTACGAAATTACATCGATATGAAACGGCTATGTGCGCAATATCAAGTGGCCTATTGAATAAGGATTTTATAAATCCGTATGACCGTCGACATATTTGTTGGTATCAATGAGCTCATAATCCTGAAATTTATCAAATTTATTGATGATATTGAATAGTATACATACAGTTTGCATATCGAGTCATCATGCTGATATATAGAAACTAAGTATATCATTTCATATTAGTTTTCTTATCACATCGTTGCATCATTTCATATTCATATAGTTTAAATTTAGTCTCATATTATATTCGTACAAATTATTGATAATCTGACAATACTTTGAAATGTTGAAGTGATATTTGGATGAATACGCAACAATCAATGACTATCTTCATATTATCCATATAACTATTTGAAGATCAATGATAGATTTCTAATTATCGAAGACATCTATGTAGTTTATCAAGTATGATGATTGTTATTTCAATATCGAGATTTATAATCACATCATGGATAATATAGTTTTTTTCCGAGTGATGTAACTATCAGGGGGAGTATATATGCACTTGTTGTACTCTTTTTTCTTATCTATGGTTTTGTCCCACTGGGTTATCCATGGAAAGATTTTAATGAGGCAGCATCCTTTGCGTGTTTGAGGAATAATGTACTCTATTTTACACTAATTTTTTTCCCACGGGGTTTTTTTTTTCGAGCGAGGTTTTTATGAGACATATTATTGCGTATGTGCATTAAAGGGGGAGTGTAATGAAATCATATTAGGTGAATGTCCATTGAGCTTTTGACCCATATGTAAAATTCCTTATCATTACTGATATGCTATATATTCCCCTCAATGACATGAATAAGATAACTCTCTCACATATTTCTCGCTCTATTTTCTATCTACTTTTCCTTTCTCTCTCGTTTTATAAGAAGACATACATTATTGTACATTTAAATGTATTTTTACATTACCAGCCTTGAAGCATGTTTGGTTGCCTTAATTGACCCAACGTGGTGTGTAGGGCCAAGTGGAGCACAAGCTTTGTTTGTAGCCGCTATCTTTGATTTTTTTAGAAATGCTTTGCTCTTGCGTCTTTCCAACAAGTCCTTGTAGACTTGTGGCAACATCCAACCCGGGCAAGGTTTATTCTTACCATCATTTAGCTCACAAATATCATTGACCGTATCTTTAAGCCGTCTCCTCGCCTTTTCGTCAAAATTGTTTCTGACGAGCTCTTCGTGCTCGGGACTCCATGTGCAGTAGCCCTGATATGGTGAAAGGAAAAAACAATCATAATTTAATAATTATATATAGGGGTTCTAATGAGTCCCTCATCCATATTGAGTCCCTAAGTCCTCTTCCCATCCGTTGGATGGAAGATGGATGGAGAGACGAGATCCATTGCTATATTAAAAAAAAGGGAGAAGATACTGCTTCCAACAGAATAAGAAGGAATATATTGCCATTCATTCATTCATTCAGTAACGTATCATCCCATACTGCCATTCATTCATTCATTCATTCATTCTCTCGTTCATCATTCTGTCGTCCATAACTCTCTCGTTCGTCATTGAAATTCTATTCGCGCCGTCGCCATTTACCTTCAAACGACACAATCAAGAGCACAATCAGTCATTCATCATCATCTTCGCACTATTGCATTCTATGTTCGATCAATCCGACGTAAACTTTTCATTCAATGGCTGATATGCAAATAATAGAAGACACAAACGGTGAGTATATGTATTGTTGTTTAAACTGGAAAGGCCATGGGAGTCATTAAGATGTTACTCAATTATTAGTTTCTACTTTTCTACGTTGAACTACATATTCATCATACAAAATTTGCGCACACAAAAGATATTGAGTTATTTTTGTTCACACCGTGTTACTTTAGTGTAGAGTATCTGTTATTTTAATGACAGTCATCTGTTACTTTTATGATCTGTTACTTTAGTTCATTGAAGTCGTTACTTTAATGCTTAACATCTGTTATTGTAGCGCATTAGAGTGTCGTAGGGATATATGAAACCGCCATATTAATAAAAAAAATAAAAAAAAGATATTGTTTCGTATAATAATGGCACGTGATTGCCAATAAAATAGAAAACAAATTTAAAGAGTAACGCCCCATTCAGAGAAATATACTGCTTTACTATCGTCCACGACTTTCAAACAAAGTAAACTACAATCAAAGTACACGAGTTCAGTCAACGAATTATAACACACGTTAGGTCATTCATATTCTTCCTTGTGCCGCTGCAACTTCTCCTTCTATGGCTGATATTCAACTTGTCAAGCAAACAAACTATAAGTTTTTGGTTTGTAATTTATAATGTAGACACCATGGAAGCAATTAAAATTCTCCATATTATTATATTTTACGTTCATTGTATGAACATTGCATATTATCGCATTCTTTTTAAATACGTGAATGAAATACACGTTATTTTAGTGCACAATATTCGTTACTTTAATGCACACTATCCGTTACTTTAGGGACCGTCATCTGTTACTTTATGTCTATTTTATACGGATCTTCTTTTAATTGAGTATAGAGTTACTTCAGTGCACTTGGTTTGTTAGTTTAATTACTATCAACTGTTACTTCAATGCACTTAGTTTGTTACTTTAATTACTTCAATGCACTGGTTTTGTTTTTCAGTTGACGCAAAAGCATTGGAATGGTACAAGGATGTGGGTGAGAGTTTCACACCATACGTAGGGCAGATATTCAAAGACGTGGTAGAGGCGGTAAACTTTTATAAAATCTATGCATTGGCCTGCGGGTTCGATGTGAGGAGGTACACAACGTAAAGATGGCGGGGTGGTGAAATTAAATCAAAGCTGCTCGTATATAACAGGCAGAGTTTTAACAAAAAAAATGTCAGCGGAGATGCGGCGGCGAAGGAGTCGTCGTCGAAGGAGGAAGCAGTGAAGGAGACGACCGAGGGAGTCGCTGTGAAGGAACCGAAAAGGAAAACAAAGGTCCGTCGTGTTGGCTGTAAGGCAAGAATTAGGTTGTACAGCAAAGGTGGGCCTCTAAAAATTGATATTTTTCACAGTGGGCACAACCACGAGCTAATTTCACCAAAGGACATAGAATTTCATAAGATATCGAGAAACATCACGAAGTAACACAAACAAATGATCCTTAACAATTCACGGGTATATGTTGACTAGCCCCTTGCAGGTTCAATTATTAAAATTCTTATCACTATATGAGTTCACTGCACCACAAAAAATATGTGGTTACTCTAATGCACATGATATGTTACTGTTGTTCATAAGCTCCATTACTTTAATGAATACCATCTGTGAATTAGCATTTTCTGGTAATTTAATCAACGTGTTACTTTAATGCTTTTTTATTGTTACTTCAACTTTTGTCATACGTTACTTTAATCGACGAATTATTTCAGCTGAAGATCGGTGCTACGCGGATGTACAAGATGTGTAAGGAGTAGGTTGAAGGTTTCACAAACGTAGGTGCCAGCTTGGTCGACTTCAAGAACTTTGGCAGTGATATAAAGTGCTTCGTCCATGAGAGGGACGGTCAGTTATTCATCAATCATTTCAGGGGCATGGTATTTTAGGTAGGGTCTTTTGGGCTGACGGTGTTGCTAGGAGAAACTGTAGGTTTTTTGGTGATGCGGTTTCGTTCGACCCAACATATGGGACGAACAAATATAAGATGATATTCACCCCGTTCACCGGTATCGATCATCACAAACAATCGGTGACTTTTGGTGGCGCTCTAATCGCGCATGAGAACTTTGAATCGTTCAACTAGGTGTTTGAACGATTCCTGACAGCCATGGGCGGCGTTGAGCCTGCGTACATCATCACTGATCAGGACCCCGGGATTATATCATCGTTCGCGAAGATATTTAAATCGGCGTGGCAACGATTTTGTTTGTGGCATATCATGAATAAGGTCCCCACTAAATACGGTGCCTCGAGGGCTGACTACAAGGAATTCCTGAAGAAATTGAATGCAATAGTGTGGGATGACGAGATCGATGCAGGGGAATTCGACGAGCGGTGGATGGAAATAATGGAGGAGCACGACGTGGGGGATGTTCAGTGGTTCGCATCTACCTTTTCGATTAGGAAGCAGTAGGTCATGGCACACTGCAGGGATCTGAAGACAGGTGGCTTAATGCGAACAACACAAAGATCGGAGAGCAAAAACAGTTTCGTCAAAAGGTTCGAGAACCAGCACGGAACGTTGGTTGAATTCTGGATGCGGTTCGAGACCGCCATGGATCAGCAGAGGTATACCCAGAAAAAACATGACAGCGAGAATATACAATCTCTGCCAAAGACAATAACACACATGCCGATAGAACAGTACGGAGCAAGGATCTACACCCACGTCGTGTTTGACGAATTTCAAGAGGAGGTAAGGTGTTCCGTGGGAACGTGCAGTGTTATAGATTTTGCTGAAAGAGATGGGGTTGATGTAACTACAGTGAGGGACGCTACTAGGGGCAAAGAATTTCTAGTCCACTACAACCAAGGTACACAATGGCCTGCCAGTTGTTTTCCTTTTTACTGGTTTTATGAGTTAAAGTAACAGATTTGTAGGTTGTAGGTTGTAGAACTAATTGTAACACAAAGTATGAACTAAAGCAACGCGGTTTGTAGGTTGTAGAACTAATTGTCTTAATGCGTTAATATCCTCCTGCAAAAACGTCAAACGTCAGGTGCACGTGTAAATTGTTTGAGACAAGGGGAATACTGTGTCGACACATAATTTGGATATATTACTTGAAGGGCCTGAACAGTATACCCGATAAACTACGTTGCCAGAAGGTGGTCGAGGGACACATTGCGCATTGCTCGTATTAATGATGACGGTATGGATGGTGATGAAATTGACATCATTGACGGAAAGCAGATTGAGATGTCTAAATTGTGGTCGGAGGTTCATGAGACGATGGGTATTCTACGGTCTGCTGATAAAGCAGATGTGGAGAGCATGTGCGATTTGATCCGCGAATTCAGGATGAAGCTTAAGCCGATTGGGTGTCCCAAGACATTGATTAAAACCCATGAATTGTAAGAGATGCTAGGATGTACGCCAACTGCAGAGATAACGATACTCCCGCCAAAGATTTCCAAGACAAAAAGAAGCGGCAAAAGGTTGTTATCGAGCAAAGCGAAATATGTTGCACTTGCAAAGAAGCCCAAGCACATGTGCAACAATTGTAAGCAGATGGCGCATCTTGACAAAAGGAATTGCCCCAATCCCTTTGCAACTCGGCCGCCACCGACTGTCGAACCATCTGACGATGAATTAGAATCGGAATCAAAATCAGAATCAGAAGATGAGGAAGAGGAGGATGAAGAAGATGAACCAGTATTTTGATTAGGGCATTTCGTTATTAAAGGAACGTAGCTTATTCTTTACAGTAACATATTGAACAAATTACAGTGACCCTATTTTTTTAAAGTTAATTGAATTACAGATATTCATTCCTTGGAGAATAGCATATATTACTAGAGTAAGTTTCAGTTAAAGTAGCTCACATTATTCATTAGAGTAACGTGTTATATGAGTTAGAGTAACACGGAATATCACTTTTTTAATGTTGATTGAATTGCAGATATTCATTCCTTGGAGGATATCAATTTTACTAGAGTATGATTCAGTTAAAGTAACACACATTATTCATTAGAGTAACGTGCTAGATGAGTTAGAGTAACACGGAATATCATTTTTTTAATGCTGATCGAATTACAGATATTACTCTTTTTCTATTTGTTTGTGGAATACTCAATAAATAAGAAATTACTCTTTTGTTTAATTTGACATCCTGTGTTAAAGACACTATTATGCACCGTACAAGATATTAGAGTTAAAGTAACACATGACATTAATTGAAGTAACCAATTATACGAGTTAAAGTAACAAAGTTTAAGGGATATAATGACATTTAAATATGTAACTGTTTTTCTGACAACATAATTTGTCAACCTTGTACAAAACGATCCTTCGTTATTTTTTATTAAAAAAAAGTTCCAATAATTAATCCAACCATTGACGGGTTACTGTTTCCGGCTCTTTCCTCGCTTAGCCTTCGCTTCTTCAATTAATTTTGCCCTGGCTGCCACAAACTGTTTTACATCACCAATCAACCGCTTTCGAACGCTATTCAGGTCTACTAGGAGAAGAGTGGCTGCAAGCTGGACCACTAGGTATCTTCTGTTAACCTTACTGTCGAGGTCTGCGTGTTGGAATTTATGACCCTCGTACATTAGCATGTGCATCAGAAGAAACGTCCTCGACTCATCCTTGTTGGTGACTTTTGACTGCCAATTCAGTTTAACCGCGCGAACTTTTACTGCATGTTGATTTGCACCCGTCCATGTTGCTTTGCCCAAAGATCAATTCAGCGTCCAGCTGCAACGTACCGCCACAATTGTTCCTGAAAATGTGCCATTGCTCCATCAAGGCGTCTGAATTCTGAGTGGACGAACAATCCGGATTTTCGGCAATAATCCTCATTATCGCATCCTGTAAAAAGGTTGGGATTGTTTGAATATCTACAATAAATACATAGTAATTTGTTGGCGTCCTTGTGCTGTAGTGATACAAGTGGTGAGTGTCCTTGTATGTAGTGAAACACTTGTTACTGCAACATGTGTTGAGTGTTACTCCAATGCGGTTAAAGTGTTACTCTAATCAATCACTTTCCAAAAAAATTCAGAATATGAGGTGGGGGATAATGTATATGCACTATATATCCTAATACATACTTCCCCATCCCATAATTTTGTACATAAATTCCTAAACAGTAACTCGTTAGACATACCGTCTGTTATAGACCAAAGAACGCCATTTTCGGAGAATCACCCGACCCGCTCCCATTTGCGACGAGGTTGTTCATCATTGACATGTACTCGACAACAGATAACGATATGTCATTTCCCGGGAGCATGGACGTTACATCACCCCGGGTGATTACAGCCAACGGTGAATACTCGGCAACCATTTTGTTGTATTCAGAACAGATCAGTAGGCATTGCAAATTACCTGTTGTCGTAGTTGTTGTGCTGAAGTAAGCAGTAGTCCACGACATTTTCCGCATTACGGGGATATTGCTCAGCAGGATCTTGTTGTAACACCCCGTCTTTTTCCGAGTCAATTATAAGGCGTTACTTTTCTATTTTATTTAAATCGGTTTTTTTTAGGCTGGAAAAATAGTTTCAAGGTCTTTATAAAATTAAAGTATTTTGGGCCTTTTTATGGTAAATTGAGTTTGGTTTCTAAAATTGGAGTTTTATTTATAAACCCACTTAGTATCGGGTCGAATATGAGTCAAACAAATATAAAAAAAAGAAAAAGAAAACCTAAAACTATTTAAACCCACCCCGTGTTGTCTTCTTACACATAAACCCTCCTTCTCCTCTATTTCTTTCTTATACTGCCGCACAACCGTTCCTTCACCGGCGTAAATCGGGTCTTAATTCTTTGCTTGCACTTGTCCGTCTTGACTTTCTTTTTCAACAAATATTGTAAGTAATCCACTTTTACTAATTTCGGCTTATTAAACCTCGTTTTGTACATTGTTATGAATCGATTTTAGTTTTATAATAACATGGGCCGGAGTGAAGGGATGTTGTGTCAAACGATTTGTTTATAAGTGCTGGTATCGGGTCATTCTGATTGTTTTATTCTTTCTCGTGGATTAGTAATTTGGGGTAATACGTAGTTGATTGTAATTTGGGTATTATGTGTAGGTGTTAGTAGTATGGTTGATGTGTAGTGCGGTGATGAAGGGATGATGAGTAGTTCAATTGCAGGTTTTTTTTCTTAGTGATGATGCAGTGTTGGTGTAGGCAACATAATTAGAATTGATTTTGGTTGATTTTGGTGTATTGTCTTAAATTTTGGTAGAGTTGATTTTAGTGGATTTCTCTATCACATTGGGTCTAACTTATTTAATGAGGTATCTGATTTTTTTGGGTCAAATAATTTAGAACGAGCGATAATTTAGATTGACTTCGGGGATTTGTCGAGTCAATAAATAGTTATTGTCTTGAGGTCGAGTGAGTTCGATAGTATAGATGAGTATTATATAGGTGAGACCGTTTTAATGTTAATTAGTTATTGAATTACATTTATATTATTGTAGCTTGTGGGTTCGAAGAGAAAGTTTTTGGACTAATAATAGCTGAGTTTTGTCCGTCTTGAGAGGTAAGGACGTTTTACCCTTTTCACATTAAAGTAAAGAGCATGTTCGGATCAAAATATATTTTTATAACGGTTTCGTAAATTATTTTGTCAATCGTAAATATTTTTATAATACTCATAATGTTTGGATATTGAATTTTGTGACACAAGTCACACATTGGTATTGTTTTGGTAAAACTTTGGTAACTTATAACAGACTCTGGGAGCTCTGTTGGTCTAGACGGTTTTAAGGTGCGTCTAAGACGTTCCTGCCAGGAACTTCCTGAGACTTTGTCCCGAAACTATTTTTAAGTGAGGATTGTTCGACCCTCACTCGCTAGGGAGTTATACTTTCTCCTTTGGCAGTTTCATCCTACTGACTGTCCAAATGTGAGAGGTGCGCACTATTATGAGTCTAGCTAAGCACAGATGGTTACCTCTAGACCGTGCAAGGGTAAGACCTTGGCACACAGGTTGCGAAAAATATATATTTTGGTTGGTTTGATTTTGACTATGATTTTTATGGTATTCTGTTATTTAAACGATGGTTTTAATTCTGATTTTAGTTTATTATTATTATTATTGTTGTTGTTATTATTATTATTATTATTATTTCATGATTTATTATATTATTATATTTTTGCTCAGCTTTGCTGACGTTCTTTTTGTTTTGGGTCGTTCCCCCGCTGGAACCTGTACCTATTCGTGTTTTTGGGTACAGCTTATAGGTACAATTGATTTGCTGCATGGGTGCATTCTGGTATCGGGTTATGCTGAGAGAGGAAGGACTTTTATTATTTAACCTGACTCCAAACTATTTATATTATTATTGGATTTATTATTATTGGGTTGCTATTGTTTTAAACCGTTTTGGATTTTGTAAGACTTAAGACTTCCACTGCAACGTTTCTATTTAATTAGCTATCAAATTTCTATTTTTATTCATTTATTATTTATCCTTTTCCTTGCACTTGGCTCGGTAAGCTAAGTGTGGAGTAACAGCTTTGAGTTTTCCGTTTTGGTTTATTATTTTGGTTGCGAATATTTCGGGTCGTTACACTTGTTGTTTGCAAGGAACGGGCATGTCATCGGTAGACTGGGATTTACATCGCCATAGTCGATGGAGAAGCCTAAGTCGTCCCCGTCCCTCCTAGATCGACAACTTAGGACAGATAATGACCCGGTGGTGACCGGTGATTGTTTCGCGGCTTCTACAGCAGATGTTTCTAGAGTGGATGGTGGCATGCGGCTCTTCTTAGAGGGTCTCACGTCGGGAATCGGCTCTCCTGACCTCTTGTCAGACTCATTGATCGACGTGGCACCAGCTGACATAGTATTACTAATGGCAAGGTTAGCTCCCGCGCGAGCAAAAACTCGTAAAAATTCCGTCCCTACAAAAACCCATACACACCATCAACTCCTCCTACGTATCTCGACGCTTCTGCGCCTTTGCCGCCATTTGACGAGCCGTATTCTGAAAAGCAAGAGCATGTAGGTTGAGGGTGTGACATTCAACACCGACGTCTCTTTCTTCTTTCTTTTTTCGTATTATTTATATTTATGTATATGTATTATAATTAGTCGATAGTAACGACACTACTACTAACATTAACACTACTACTAACTAACACAAACAAACAAACAAGTGATCGGTTGCACCCAAAAAAGAAATAAATACCACTTCCCTCTAAAAACGGTGAAAGAAGCACCGATTTAGGTCTCAAGGCAAGTGACAACGTTCCCAAGCTAATAATACAAATCGAAATGGACAAAACCCTAATAGTATGACAACAAAGCAATAAAAACGTTGGTAACTTACCTAGGTCCTCCTAACCTTCTAAGAACGTACTACGGGACGATCGGCGAGATGGAAAAAAGATGAACCACGGTGTTAGTCGACACTATAGGTAAGTGAGACCCCGCCCCCTTTAGTGATGAGCCAAGAGGGTTGTCCCATGTTCAAAATCGCCCAACTAGCCCAAGTAAAAAGTGTGGAATATGCTTGCAAAATGAGGGAAGACCGATCATTTCCGCTATCATCCTTCCTAGGGACTCGGTCCTTTGATAGGCTCTTCATGGTAACGATCGGAAAAAGGCTTATTTTTGAGAGGTAGGGATTCTTTTTGTGAGATATTTTCCTTGGCATCTTCTTTCTTTTGCATTTTTGCTTTTGTGTTGCTATGCCATTTCTTTTTCATCTTTTGTATTTTCTTTTTTTGACTTTTTGTGCCTTTTCTTTTTCTTCATTCTTTTCTTTCTTTCATTTTCTTTCTTTTTCTTTGTTTGCCCTTTTTGACTAGATTTGAGTTGTAGGCATTTCTTTTTGCAACTAAGAAAGAGATTTCAACAATTTGCAACTTTATTTTGTGGATATGTGTAGGAGGTAGGGGAATGGGTGAGTCGGGGAGCGTCCTTCCCTTCAAACCCACAAAAAGGTGGAAAACTTGGACTAATCAAACAATTTCAAACATGGTCACCTAAGAGACGGGACTCGGCAACCAAGGCCTTTTCACACCGTGGGTGGTCAAAATGCAAATCCCATAGTAAATCCCTAGTAGACTAGGTGGACTCAAGGTAAAGGACCAACGAAACTATTGATTTAGGGTCATTCTACTAGACTAAAGTCCAAGACTCGATTCATACTACTAGAAAGGGAAAGTAAACACTTGTAAACTAGCCTCAAAACCGGGTTTTCGAAAACCTTTTTACACATTAGACGCACCTACACATCACAAAACAAAGACACGGCAAAACGAAAGAAAAAGAGACAGACAACAAAATAAAACAAAACAAAACAAACATACAAAGATAACAAACACCACCCCAAATTTCCAAATAAGCGACTAATCAACCACAATTCTTCAAAAAGCTCCACCCGAGCACACATCATCACAAATCTCCTCCAAACTCCACAAGAGACAAAGAGGAAAAAGGGATAAAAGATGTTACCGGATGTCTTGAAAGCCCTCCAAAATTAACGGTGATGAGGCGACCTACAAGGAAATAGGGAGGCAAAACACACACAACACAACAAAAGCACGACACAACGACACAACAAAAGCACGAAAGAAAATCTTTTTGATTTTTGTGAAAAATTTTCAAATTTTTAGGTTTTTATAAGATTTTTCGAAAAAACTACGAAAATAAAACTAAACTATACTAGAGTATCGCTCCCCCACACTTAAACCGAGCAATGTCCTCATGCTTGATCGTAGTGTGTGGAGACACTAAAAAGAAAAGAAACTACAGAAATAAAGCTAAAAATAAAAAAAGAAAGCGGAGAAAAGGGTAGAATGTGTCCGGCCAGGGTGTAGTCAAGTCACCATGGGCCGAGACAAGAAAAGATATGGATGGGGGAAGAAATAAAAAGAAGGAAATAAAAGAAAATGGGAGGGGAGGACTAGGTGTAATCAAGTCACCTAGCCCGGATTCTGCCCAAATCCGACTAAATCCTATCAAAAGAACGTAAAATCAAAGAAAAAGTGAAAATTCTTGCAAGTTTGGATGTTGAAATGACTCTCGATGTAGTCACGTCATCGAGAGTCGGGAGCAACGACTACCAAAGCCCCGAGGGCCACCGTGACACAAAAGTGTAAAAGGGGAAGGGAACAAACGAAGGAAGACAAGCAATAAAAGACGGAAAAGAAAGGATAGTTGCCATACCAATCGGTTAGCAACTCACTCACTCCATCGTCTCAATGATCATTAATGGCGCATAGCTAGTCTTTGTCATAGTTATTCCCCTTCATTCACGATATGGTTGCATGGTCAAGGTATTAAGCTAGCAATGGTAGAAGGAGGTGGGATTTGATGTGTGTATATGAAGTGTAGGGGTCATATGGTAGGTGCAAGGGTAGGTAGTGGGGTTGGTAGGGGGTATATAGTGGTAGGGTGGGCTCACATGACAAAGAAGAGGCAAAAGGATGAGCAGGGTTCGTCCCGGTCGGGATGACACACCATTCCCAGTCGGGAAGCTCCCTTCCCGGTCGGGATCACACTCCAGAAAACTCGATTTTTGGTACACTCATCCCGATCGGGATGGCATCCTTCCCGGTCGGGATGCTCTCTTCTCGGCCGGGAAGAGTCTTCTTGCCCTTCACAATCTTGAAAGCTTCACCCAAGGCTTCAAAAACCGAATCCCCTGCTCAAAATCCAAGCTCTATCAATAACCACTCCTCTCTAAGATTCATCTTCACTTCACACCTATCAAATAAGCTCAAAACATCCATCAAAATCCCTCCCTCACATCACTCATCAAAATATCCAATTACAAGAATTTCACAAAACCCAAAAGAATTACAAGAAAGAGATATATACAACAAGACGGTTCTTGTGGAACTCCGTCAAACCAAGGATGGTGCATTCTTCAATCATTTTTCAACAATCATCATGGATAACTTCATCGCCATCAAGGGCTCGATGAAACAAATCGAAGGCTCTCGAGAAATCTTCGATCAAGCTAGTGGAATACCAACCTCCACTCCAAGGATCATCACATCCTAACCTAGAAGTTCCCGGGGCATCCCGATCTACTAAGTTCAACGGCTTGAACTTGTACTTTCGATCCTTCGGTATATACCCAAACTTCCACTCCTCTTCACAAGGCCTCAAGGGAGCCTCAACTTTCTTCTTTCCTTGCAACTTGTCCTCAATATCATGATATGGGCATTCATCCGCCCCAAGCTCAGAATCATCTTCTTCAACTCCATAGAAGTTGTTCTTCAAGCTTTCACCCGACTCATCCCCTAGATCGATGTCTTTCATGGCGTGGATCATATTACAAGACTCATCATTAGTAGGCGAAGTGTTGCCTTGGAGGTCAAACACGAGCTTCTCGTCGCCTAGCTCAAATGTGATCCTACTGTTCTTTACATCAATCATAGTACCGGCGGTATGTAGAAATGGGCGCCCAAGGATAATGGGAGTGATAGCATCTTCCGGCATATCAAGCACGAGGAATTCGACAGGAATGAAGAACTTCCCAATTCTTATTGGCACATCTTCTAACATCCCCAATGGTCGGTTGAGTGAACGATCGGCCATTTGGCGTGTAATAGAAGTACACTTGAGCTCTTTCATCCCAAGTCGCTCACAAATGGAATAGGGAATGATGCCTACACTCGCACCCAAATCACATAATGCTCTCTCAATCTTCAAATTGCCTATGTTGCATGGGATCGAGAAACTACCCGGATCCTTCAACTTGGGAAGTGTAGAACCTTGAATGAGCTCGCTCACCTCTCTTGTGAACGCTATGGTCTCTTCCTTGTCGATGGATCTCTTCCTAGCCAAGATTTCTTTCATGAATCTGCCATATGCCGGGATTTGGGTAAGTAGATCGGTAAAAGGGACACTCATATCCAACTTCTTCACAATATCTAGGAACTTGTCATATTGAACATCCACCTTGGTCTTCATTTGCCTTGTTAGGAAAGGCAACTTGATGTGTACCTTGTCTTGCTCATTAGGGTTGGACTTTTCAAATGACATTTTCCGTTTTCCTTTATCTTTTCCTTGAAGTGGGGGAAGCTTGTCTTCATGCGGTTTCTCAATCTCCCACAAAACTTGCTCTTCCATGAGGTTTCCCAAGCTTGCATTGTCTTGAGGTGGAGATACAACTTCTTTAATTGGTTCTTGCTCAATAGGGAATAAGGGGGAGTCATAAGATGCACCACTCCTCAAGGTAATAGCATTCACATGTTCAAATTTCGTCGTTTCACCTTGAGGAGGTAGTTGCCTCTTTTGCCTTGAAGAGCTACCCAAAGAAACTTGAGCTATTTGGGTTTCGAGCATCTTCATATGAGCATCTCTTGCTATGTTCTCCCTTCGGAGATGAGCAAAGAATTCTTGTTGGTTTCTTAGCATCTCCATTTGGCTTCTTTGCATTTCTTCATTACTCCTTTGCACATCCAACATAGATTTTTGCATGTCAAAATCCCGAGGTGGAGATTGTGGATTGTGTGGAGTATCGGTGAGGGCTAAGGGAGAGCCATAATCATGAATTGGAGACCGGCTCCTTTGCTTGCTTTCTTGTCGAGTACCTTGAGACCCTTGTTGTTGTTGATGGTTCCCTTGGAACCCATGAGAGTTGCCTTGATTAAGGCCTTGAGTGTTACCATGGTTGTAGTTTTGATGTCCTTGGTTGTGTTGGTTTCCTTGGAAACCACCTTGATGATTGAAGTTCCCTTGTTGGAACCCTTGATTGTTGTTGAAGGTACCTTGGTTATGTTGTTTGAAGTTGTTGAATGGCCTTGGGTTGCCTACATAACCTTGGTAACCTTGGTTTTTGTCCCTTAAGGGAGGTGGAACAAATGGGCGGTGTTGTAGAGATTGTTGTTGGGAAGCTTGATGGTAAGCTTGGAACATGTGAGGATATGGGGCACCTTGCTTGAACGCTTGAAAGGCGTTCACTTGCTCAATACTACCTCGACAATGTAGAGGCTCATGTCCAAATATCCCGCAAATATCGCATATCCCATAGTAAGATGTAGGAGATACAACTCCCAAAGCATTGACTTGTTGAGTTGAATGTTGGTGGGAGGCACTTGTGCTTTCGCCTTGCTCAAAATGGCTTTGGAGCTTCTTGTCAGTAGTTTCCATGTGGGTTTTTAATTGTGCTCCAAGATCAATACTTAGTTGCGTAATGGCATCGATCTCCTGCCTTCCTCCTCGATTCGCCTTCGTAGGCCTTGAGTATTGGGAGTTGTGTACCGCCATCTCCTCGATTCTTGACCATGTTTGGTCATCATTTTTATCGGTAAACCTTCCATTCGATCCCATGTTGAGTATGGCCCTTGAGTCTTCATATAACCCGTTCCAAAAACTGTTGAACAAGGAACCACTGTGATAGACCATGGTGAGGACAAGAGCGGATCAAGGCTTTGAATCTTTCCCACGATTCATAGAGGCTTTCTTCATCACGTTGTTGGAATCCCGTGATAGAAGATCTCAAGAGATTTGTCTTCTCCGGGGGATAAAATTGTTGGTAGAAAGCTAAGGCTAGCTTCTTCCAAGTATTAATACCGAGAGTCGCCTTGTCTAACCCTTTGAACCATTGCTTAGCCTTACCGATCCAGGAGAAAGGAAATAATACCCACCGGATTTGGTCTTGGGTTATTCCCGGTTGTGAGATAGCATCGTAATAGTCCGAAAAGGTTTCCATGTGTTGATGAGGATCTCCGGTTGGTAACCCACTAAATTGACTTCTTTCGACCAATTGGATGAATAGCATTTTTGCCACAAAATTGCCGGTATATGCGGCCGATAAAGTGGTTGGACCGGGCAAAACGTCTTCCGTAAAGGTTGAACGGGAAGAGAACTTAGGCATTGTTGGATATGCGGGAGATGATGGTGTAGACGGTGTTGAAGTAGATGTAGAAGGGGAACTAGGTTGAGAGGAATGACTAAAAGTACCAAAGGGATTGATGAAATTCCCTTCGGCCGTCTCTCGAGGTGTATCGTTCAAGTCGGATCCTTGAGCTTGTTCTTCAATGGTGTTGCTAGTACTCGGTTGAGAGGTTCTAACTTGATCAATTGTCCGTTGGCGAAAGGCTCTAAAGAGTCTTTCCGGCTCTGGATTGAAGAGAAAGAAGTTGCCTCTCCTCCTAGGCATGCACTACACACTTGAATAAACGTGAGAACACCTAGTGCTTTATGGGCACTAGGC
The DNA here is from genome assembly GCA_958450325.1 of Agrostemma githago. Classification (NCBI taxonomy): domain Eukaryota; kingdom Viridiplantae; phylum Streptophyta; class Magnoliopsida; order Caryophyllales; family Caryophyllaceae; genus Agrostemma; species Agrostemma githago. The sequence goes on from OY288245.1 coordinate 29,580,197, forward strand.
AAAGACAATAAACGAACACAACGGAAGACAAAGAGAAAAGAAAGCTATGAAAACAAAGAAAAACCTATAAAATATGCACAAGAGATAGAAGAAGAGCACAAGAAGGGTAACTAAGTCTCGCTAATAAGCAAACTAAGTCTAAACATGCACCGTCCCCGGCAACGGCGCCAAATTGATGGTAGGGTTTTGCCGCGGTCCCTACCGTCAAATAGAGTCCAACTATACCTAACGGGTAGAAAGGGTAAGTCGGGTCGTATCCACAGGGACGGAAAATGGTGTCTAGACTAGGTCTACCTAAAAACGAGGCTAAGTCACAAACAAACACAAAGATGACGAGAATTGACAAACTATGATGGTTGGAGGTGATGAAAGTGGACTAACAATGAACTATGTATGACATAATCTAATTGAACAACTAAAGCTTAATGAAACTATCAAACTAGAGAAATGTTTAACTAGAGATGGAGAAATCAAATATGGGAAGGAGTAGAGTTAGTTTGGGTTCATAAGTGTTGTAGGATAGTTGGGAGGTCAAGGGTGTAGGTTTCTCCTTGTTACTAAGATCGGTTCGCGCTCTCGCGTCAAAGCCAAAGTCCGCATACTCATGCAAAGTATTACCCGAATAGACCCGAATACTCATGCAAAGTATTACCCAAAATACAAGCATTCAACCACAAATCGATTACAAAATGAGAAGATGAAAACAAGTATGAGAAGCATGGCCACAACAACTCAAACAAGCAATTTAACAAACACATAGAGTGCTCAACATGTGACAAGTAACAAAGATTCCACCTTTTCCCTTAATCAAACCCTAATTACGCATAATCCACACTTAATCCCCCTACTAACCCCACAAAGAGTCTACTCACTCATAATGAAACTAAATCTAACACTATCAAGAGAAATCAACATAAATAACAAAACATTCATTATGAACCAACAAGAACAATAACCAATATATAAAGATTAAAACTTGAAGAATTAACAAAGATTAAGGGAAAAGAGATTATACCAACTAACAAGAGGATAAAAAGATGAGAACTTGCATTAAATAAGAAAAACCCAAATAATCTCCCAAGGTTGTCAATCTTGGATGAGTCTTCAAGAATCTCCTTAATACAAGACTAATAAACTTGATTAATCTAAGATTAACAAGAGTTTAAATAAAGATTAAGCTAATAAGAGGAGGAACTAAATCTAGGGTTTAGAATAATGTAGAGAGTCTAAATTAATGTATGGTAATGTATTGTCCTTAAACAATACAAGGGAGGAGTATTTATAAGGTTACAAGAGTGAAGGAGGAGAAAAGAAGAGGCGCGGGCTTCAGCTGTCTCTTCCCGACCGAGACGGTTCTTGGTCTCGGCCGGGAAGGCTCAAACAGTAGCCTATTGATTTGTGCACTCCTTCCCGACCGGGAAGGCTACTCTTCCCGCCCGGGAAGGGTCTGTAGGCCTCCATTATGATCTCTAAGGTCCCTACTTGCTTCTCATTGGCTTCTCATCGATTCTCGGAGCTCGGGATCGAGTCTAAGGGGCTCGGAAATGGGTCCCAAGGTCTCGGGGTCGAATCCAAGGCACCGAGTGATCGTTCCTTCTCTTCGTTGGCTCCAAAAGTGTATGAAACGAGTCGGAATCGTTCCAATTCTCCATGAATGGTCTTGGGAACCTAAAACAAACTAGAAGTATAAGTAGCCCAGAAATCGCTCCAAAGAGCGATTTCACAAGGGAAAACGGGACCAAACACAACAAATTAGGCACTACAAACTACACTTATCAAGTGGTATTGTTGTTTTGGGTCTTTTGGAAACTAGAGTTAAGTTTAAGAAAGCTAGAGCTATTATAGATGGGAAACTTGGTAGGTTTCAGGTTGATTCTAACTACTCTTGTCACTATAATGGGAGAATTTGGGTAGTTTGGAATCCTGTCACTGTCAAGGTTTTCATTTTGGTTACTCATGCTCAGTTCATGCATTGTTCGAATCATCATTTTGGTACGGGTATTAATTGGTTTGTTACTTTTTTGTATGGAAAGAATGATGTAGTTGGGAGAGTTGAGTTGTGGGAGGGGTTACTGGATCTCAAGAATAAAGTGGAAAATTGGTTGGTGATGGGTGATTTTAATATTGTTAGGAACATAGAGGAAAAGATTGGTGGATCTATTCCTGATCATGGTGAGATGGAAGACTTCAATAATTGTATTTTAGGTGCTGATTTGCAAGACTTGAGTGGTCAAGGTTGTGAGTTACCTGGTCTAATAAGCAAGAGCTTGGACAGCGGGTTTGGAGCAATCTAGACAGAGCGTTGATCAATTTAGCCTGGTTTAATTGTTTTCCTAATTCTTATGCTCATTTTCTGACGCCTGGAGTTTATGACCATTACCCGGTCCTGGTTAGAGTGGTTCAAGAGACGAATATTATTGGGAGAAGATTTAGTTTCCTGAATTGTTGGGTTAGGGATCCGTCTTATGGTGAGATCATTACTAAAGCTTGGTCAAAGAGGGTTTATCGTACAGCTGGTTATAGGTTGTTTAGTGAAATGAAGAATGTGAAATTAGCCTTAAAAGAGTTGCATTATAGGAGGTATTCTTGTATTGGTAGAAGGATTGAGGAAGCTAAACATGAATTGGAGATATGTCAACGGCAGTTGCAGCTGCAGCCTTTCTCTGTCGAGCTCATTGAGAGAGAGAGAGGAGATTGCATAATAATTGGATGGAGATCCAGAAAGCTGAACTTAATATTTTAGTTCAAAGAACCAAAATGGAAAATATTACTTTGGCTGACTCAAGCACAACTTTTTTCCATGCAAAAGTCAAGGAAAGGCGCCTGCAGTAGGTTATTGGGGTGATAATTGATCATAAAGAGATTGAAAGGAAATAAGGTAATGTTGAGGTTTCAGAAGGTTTTGTTGAGTATTATGAATCTCTTCTAGTTTCTGAGGTGGAAGTTGAGTCCATTGATCCTTCTTTGTTCTCTTTTGGAGCCAACACTACTACAAAACATCAAATAGACAACTGTATTTTTTTGTAATAGACAACTGACTTACAACAGTTGAGTAGTTTGGAGTTGTATATTACTGTGAGCATAGACATGTGTTTTAGAACAGTTGTCTATTGATTAATAAACAACTGTTTTTTAAAAAAAACAGTTGTCTATCACGCATATAAACAACTATTTTCCTAAAACAACTGTTGTCTATTACGTATATAGACAACTGTTTTATGTAATAACAGTTGTCTATCACTCTTATAAACAACTGCTTTTTTGTGATATGTGCTTATATACGAATACATATTTTATGTTTTTTAGTAATTCTGAAATACAAGTAAATATTAACAAAACATACAAAAATGAATACCATACCGAATAATTGAACAAAAGAAGTTACATTTTTTATAAAATCCAACCTCCAAAATCTAAAAGGTACATAAAATCATTATTCAACATCCAAAATCCAAAAGGTACACAAAATCATTATCCAACGTCCAAAAGTACCTAGAACCATAATCCAACTAACACCTTGTCCACATAAGGTAATCCGATGCATCATATACGACTAATTATTAAGAAAATAATTCGCCCATTATCCACGAACCTCGTCAATATCTTCTTGAGAATATGGCCTCATATCCTTGAAATGCTACAAAATCAATAATATAAATGAACTAATTATTTTGTTTCAATTATGTGCGTAAAACAAATGATTGAAACAAGAGAATGTGTGAAAACCCAAGTCTTACCTCATTGACGGTTCTCTTCAAATCAGAACGAGGGATAATTTCAATCATATATCTCATCATGTAATAACCGCACTCCGTTTTCCGAGCATGAGGAGCCGACTATACTGCAACAAGTATAAAAAAGTGTAAGAGTCGTACTGGTATATCAGACAGGTGAGTTACACCGTTGAAAACATTGACGGTTCTCTTCAATACCCAATAACAAAAGAAACATCGTTTTCAAAAGACTTGGCTTGTCAAGTTAGCAGTATTCACAGCAGCAAGCAATTTACCAAGTACTGATACATGTAATAGCAATTTACCAAGTACTGATACAGGTGATGAAGAAAATCGAAATATTGACCTGTGAATTTGGCCTTTTGTCACTGAAAATTTGACGTTCCGTACTTTCTGACTCTAAACAGATCATCTTTCCTAAAATCTGCCTTTCCAAATGCATTCGTCTTAAAAATCATTATCAGTTTGCTTTAGAAATAAATTGACACCGAATAGAATCAGAAGATCACATACACATTACACACCCATTATAGAAATTCACTTGATTTCCAGTTTGGGGCAGGGAGTTTCACCGAATTGTGCACAATATCTTGGAAATCTACCCAAAAAGGGAAAAAGAAACCGAAAACTTACACAAATCTTGTAAGATTCCACTGGCTGCGATACTCCCATGAGATAAAAATGCCGATCAGAAAATTCACAGCACATGAAAATTTGATAGAAAAACAGAAGTCAAGGGAGAACAAACTGAAAAAAAATATTGAAGTCAGTAAAGCTTGCAAACATGAACAATTGAAGATATAAATGGCGAAACAGAAAACACGATGCAATTTGAAGGATTCCCAATATGATGCAACAGACTTGTTAGGGACGCCATCACTGAGTTATATGACAAATACGAGCAGCTCAAAGTGCTAGAAAAACGATACCTCCAGCCAACAGATAATGATTTCATGAAATATCATTAAAGTAAGAATTAAGACAAATATGTGTGTAAATATCATTAATGTTTAATTTAAGTGTTTATTTTTTCTTTTAAAATTTCAAGTGGAAAAAAACCATTCATTATTTTAAATAACTAAATTGTCTTTTTTTACCTATACGACTAAACCACACAATAATTGCTATGTAATACTGCCTAGTATATCGTCTTTTAACTCCATTAGTTTAATTATTGAGACACAGTTGCCCAAAATTTGGAACGGTAACCCCAGATCATGAGTACCACCACTACACCACGGTCGAGGGACAACAGCACCCACATCCGCTTCAAAGACGTCACCATTCACACCGGCGATGACAACAACAACGACAACAACAGCACCAAAACCACGCCCCGTGATGGGGACACAAAACAACAAGATTTCGAAGAAGATGAGGAGCAACAGCCACAAAAACGGACCTCAAAACTGACAACCAAGGTAAAGCAAGCGACAAAGGAGTTGAAACGTATGGCGACGAGCCACGGACCGAAGCGGATGGAGAGGGCGAAGACGACGGCGAAGGCGAAGACGACGGCGAAATGTGCACTGAAAGGGTTGCAGTTTGTGAACAAGAAAGTTGGTGGTGATGGTTGGTCTGAAGTTGAGAAACAATTTAATGTGTTGGCTGTTAATGGTTTGTTGCTTACATCACGCTTTGGCAAGTGCATTGGTACGTATGTTCATCACCCCCTCTTTCATTATTTCATCGCAAATTCTCGTCTGTCACAAAAATATTCGTCATAAATATGTTAAATAAAACAAATTATTAACTCATCACCGGTACTATAGATGTTGTCATCACGAAAGTATAAAACACTGTAAACTTACTATGGATCATATCAATTATATCAGCAGCATCATAATAGCTTTCCACGATGTGAAGTTCTCAACAGAAAAGTCTAATCTTGTTTTTTTTTCCATTTTGTCATAAAGACTCAGCCAAACAAAGCGAACTTGAAAAGCATCCGATCACATTGAATCGGATCAGCAAAACTAATAGTCCGTAATAATAAATTAACAACAACCGAGTCTTGTTCGAAAATGATTTCAGGTCAGCTAACATGAATCATTCTTTGAAACCATCGGGACGTCCCCAGTAAAACAATCAAATAAAAAGACAATGAGTCAGATCAGCAAAACCAATTCTAAATTAACAGTTTGCATCAAATTTTTGGGAAGGGGGAAGATTATAATATGCACAGGATGATTGGCAGTATGCAGTAAAGGAATTAAACTAAAAAAAATCATGCAGGAGATGAATACACAGTATAGCAATGAAGGAGCAGTAGGGAAACAAACACACAAAGGATTGATGAAAAGATGAAGTAGAGAAGCAGCAACAGTAGTAGTAGTGTTACTGTAAGTAATAGAGTAGCATTTGAATTGGTTAATAATTACAGATCTAAATGAACAATTAGTAGTAAATAAGAGGGAAAAGGCGAAAGAAGCAGGAAGTAATACCGGCAGCGCCGGTGACTAGTACGCGAAGTGGTTCTGCCGCCATTTTCCTACTTTGGATGATTTTAAGATTAAGAAGAAGAAGAGTACAGTACCTGCGACCGATAAATTGATTAAAACTCAGATCCAAGTGCTGCAAGCTACTAATGGACCCTAATTGCGGAACTAAGCGGAGGGATTAGGGGTGAAGAAAAGAGGTACATGATTTAGTTGTGGGAGGGAGAAGATGAAGACAATCAAATTGGGGGAAACTAGGGTTTTGTTTGTTATGGCGTAAAGAACCCAGAAAAAAATGACCCCAGAACCCAAGAAAAACTCTCGGTAAAAGGAAACAAATCAAAGTACTCCATATAAGTTAGTCCTAATTATAGTGACAACTAGGGTGAACAAAAAAATCGAACCGATTTTAAAAACCGAAACCGAACCGAAGTCCGGTTTAAAAAACCCGAAATTCTGGATTTTTGAAGTTGAAACCCAGTTCGGGTACCCGAACCAATTTTTTAGTGAAAAACCCGGTCGGGTTCGGTTCACAATTTAAAAAACCGGGTACCCGGTTTTGATCCGATTTACACTTTTAAACGAAAAAAATAAAAATTTGATACGCAAATTAGTGAAACCGGTTCATAACGAAGATAACCCTATTTTTAAAAAACCGATTCGGTTTCGGTTTACAATATGAAAAAAAAATCGGGTACCCGATTTAAACCGGGTCAGTTTTGGTTCGGGAAAAAGCGGTTTTTAAAAACCGGGGACCCGAACCGGTTTAGGTACCCGGTTTTGCTCACCCTTAGTGACAACCAAATTTCAGTGGTCCTGAAAATTAGAATAGACAACTGAGATTAACAAAAACAGTTGTATAATATATAGACAACTGTTTTTATAAAGCTCAGTTGTCTATAAGTCTATAAAGACAACTGTTTGTCAAAAAAAACAGTTGTCTATAAATTATACATCAGGTGTTAACAATATTAGATGTCTATTGCCAGTTGTCTATTTGATGTTTTGTAGTAGTGCAAGGTGAAGGAAGAGGAATGGGAGAGATTACTAGTGATGCCTAGCTGAGGAGATTGAGGTAAAATCTGTTTTGTTTTCTATGGGGTCGGGGAAAAGTCCTGGGCCGGATGGATTCCCTGCTGGTTTCTTCAAGTCGTCTTGGGAGGTGGTAAGGGAGGACTTTTGTCTAGCTGTGAGAGAATTATTTCTCAAATCAAAGATGGTTAAACAGGCAAACACCACCCTTATAGCGTCAATTCCTTAAAAGAAGACCTGCTCTTCTGTACTGGATTTCAGACCTTTGTCCTGTTGTTCAGTGTTGTATAAAGTTGTGAGTAAACTTATAGTTAATAGGCTGAAACTGGTGATTGAGAGACTTATCGGTAGGGAACAGGTGGCTGTCCTTCATGGGAGATGTCTCCAGGATAACATAGCACTGTCACAAGCGTTGATTAAAGGATATAAGAGAAAGAATTTAACTCCTCGATGTTTAATGAAGATTGATTTGAGGAAAGCTTTTGACTCGGTTCAATGGAAATTTATAGGCGTGATGTTGAGAGGTCTTAAATTCCCACCTAAGTTTATAGGACGGATATTGGAGTGTATTCAAGGCTCTTGGTTTTCGCTAAAAGTCAACGGGTCTGTGCATGGATTTTTTAAGGGGTAAAGGGGGAGTGAGACAAGGGGATCCTTTATCCCCATATATTTTTGTCTTGTGTATGGAGATGTTGTCTAGAAGGTTGAGACGTATCAGCTATATGCAGCAGGTTTCCTTTAACCCTAAATGTAGGCAATTGAGACTAAACCATTTAGTTTTTGCGGATGATTTAATGGTTTTTGTGAGGGCCGATGTTCCGTCTGTTAATGCTGTGGTTTGTACTTTGGATGATTTTGCCAATGAAGCTGGTTTGAGAGCCAATAAGAACAAGACTGAGATATATTTTGGAGGAGTGAGTTCGATGATAAAAGAGTAAATTATTCATGTTACTGGTTTCAAGGAAGGAGTGTTTCCTTGTAGGTATCTTGGTATGCCATTGAACGATATCATGAATAGAAAACAGCATTACAGCAGTCTATTGGCAAAGGTCCAAGATCATGTTGGAGGATTGTCGGGGCAGTACTTAACTTTCGCTGGTTGAATTCAATTATTGAATTCAGTTATCATGGGTATAATGAATTTTTGGTCAGGAAATACTCTTCTTCCTGGGAATGTAATGGAGAGCATTGTCAGGCTATGCGGGAATTATTTTTGGACTGGGTCGGAACAGAGGAGGGGAATGATTCTTAAAAGCCGGGACAATATTTGCACTCCTTGGAGGAAGGAGGGTTTGGTCTTAGAGACATGAAAGCTTGGAGTAGGCCTTTAATTGTGCAGAAGCTTTGGAGATTTATGCAGGGAAAGGATGATCTTTGGACGGTCTGGAACAAGAAGTATGTGATTGGCCCTCGACCTATATGGGAGATTCATAAGAAGGATAGGTTTACTGGCACCTTTAAAAGCATGTTAACTGTTAGAGATCTGATGCTTGAGGCAAAAGGAAATAGAGACAAGGTGATTTGCTTGCTTCAAACTTGGGGGACTGGCGATAGGTTTTGTGTGTCAAAAGCATCTGACTGGTTTCAGAATAGAGGTATCAGGAAACGTTGGCTTACGGGATTTGGGAGTCAGTATGTTTTGCTAAGGCATGGTGTGATTGCATCAATGGCTTGCCAAAAGCAGTTAGCAACTCTTGATGTCCTGCAGAAGAGAGGGCTTATGCTTGTTAACAGGTGTATCTTATGCTGTAATGCTATGGAAACTCACGCTCACTTATTCTTCAGGTGCCCTTTTGCTTTGGATGTTTGGGTTGGCCTAAAGAATTGGATGGATATTAGAGGAAGGAGTAACGATCTCTTGATGGAAGCGAAATGGTGTGCAGGTAGAAGGACTAGAAAGCATGGAAAGAAAGATGGTATATAGCTTGCTTGGCTGGAGCGATTTATTACATTTGGGGAGAGCGTAATAGCAGAATATTTGATGCTAATAGTAGAACTTCGGAGGTCATTATCAAGCTTATTAAGTTTGATGTTTTTGTTAGATTACATAATAAGCATATAGATCTTAACATGAAAAGGTTATAATTGTATGTAGTTCTTTTTCTAGGGGATATTATTTGTAAGTTAGGCTCTTTTATTCCCTTATGGATGAATAAAATGTGTCATAAATTCTTGGAAAAATAATTTAAAATAAAATAAAATTAATAATAATAATATTAATATTAATAATAATAAAAGTAATAGTAATAGTAATAGTAATAGTAATAGTAATAGTAATAATAATGATGATAATAATAATAATAATAATAATAATAATAATAATAATAATAATAATAATAATAATAATAATAATAATAATAATAATAATAATAATATATGGGATGGTCTACCCAGTTCCTTACTTATGCTGGTAGAGTGCAATTACTGAACTCGGTAGTGTTTGGTATTATGAATTATTGGAGTGATCTTGTCCTTCTTCCTGCAAACGTTATGGCAAGTATTACAAGAGACTGTAAGAATTTTTTCTGGGGAGGAGTAACTGTATATAGGAGGCTGGTGTTTAAGGGGTGGGAAGGCATATGCTCTCCATGGGAGGAGGGAGGTTTCAACATAAAACACCAAAGATATGGAGGCTTTTGGATGATGGGACGGATGTTTGGAGTAAATGGCATAGGAATTATTTTATTGGTCAATCTATAATTTGGGAAATTCAAAAAAAAGGAACTTCATACAGCTTCTTTTAGAAGTATTTTGCAAATCAGGAATGAGATTATTGAGGAGACAGGGTCAAAAGAGGAGGCAATTGCTTTGCTGCATCATTGGGGAAGAACGGGCAAGTTCCGTATTAAAGATGCATACAACTGGTTCCGTCCTAAAGGAACCAAAGAGAAATGGCTTCAGGAATTGAGTAAGATGCATATAATTCCAAAAACGGGTATTATAACTTCCCTGGCATGTCATGACAGGTTGGCCACTGTGGATAATATACAAAGAAGGGGTATCCAAATGGTGAATAGATGTGTATTATGCAAGGACAGTATGGAGAGCAGATCCCACTTGTTCTTTTCGTGTTCTTTCTCAGCACCTATATGGCATGAATTACTTGACTGGTTACAGGTTGTTGGAAGAAGCTATGATCTTATTACAGAGCTTAAGTGGAGTTTGAGCAGGAAAAGAAGGAAACATCAGGCGCACAAGTGGTACAACAGCATGATAGCAGCAACAGTTTACCAAATTTGGACAGAAAGGAATGCAAGGTTATTCTCAAACAAGCTTAGAAGGCAAGAATATATTGTTAGGCAGATCAAAATGGATGTTTTTGCAAGGATACGATATATAGGGAGTTCGTACAGGATAAATTTTGTATAGGGGAGTATAGCGGATAGCTCTCATGTGCCATACATGATAGAGGGTATTCTTTTTTGTAAGATTGTCTCTTTTTGATTAATAGAAGAGTCATACCATTTCTTGCAAAAAAAAAATAATTAAAATAATAATAATAATAATAGTAATAATAATAATAATAATAATAATAATAATAATAATAATAATAATAATAATAATAATAATAATAATAATATCTCGGCTTCCCTCTAACTTCTTGTAATTTGTTCTGGTGTTTAATGCAAGTTCGGTTTATTTTTAAAAAAAAAAATTAACAACAACAACAATAATAATAATATTAATATTAATATTAATAATCTGAAAGAACCCCCTAAACTGAAAGAACCCCCCTGATAAACTGAAAGAACCCCCTGATAAGAATCATGAAAGTGGTGTCTTGGAGTATTAGTGGCTTTAATAAGCCATTGAAGCATAGTGAGGTCAAGGAGTTTCTCTTGACTAATAAAGTGGATGTATTTGGTTTACTTGAAACTAGCGTCAAGATGGGTAATGCTAGTAAGATTATTAAAAGACATTTCAGTAATTGGTCGGTTATTACTAACCATGATGTTCATCATAAAGGTCGGATTTGGGTGTTCTTTAATCCCAAAACTGTCTCTTTAACAACCATTAGTAAAAATGAACAGCACATTACTGGGCTAACTCATCATTTTGAGTCTAACTAATCTTCGTGGATCTCTATGGTTTATGGGAAAAATAAAGGGGATGAGAGAATCCCTTTGTGGACTGACATGACTTCTCTTTGCACAATTCATCCTTGGCTTGTGTTGGGTGATTTTAATGTGGTTAGAGTGCCTAAAGAAAAAATTGGTACTAATCCACCGGATTTTCAAGACATGTATGACTTCAATTCATGTTTACTTAGTTGGCATTTGGATGATTTACCTTGTAGTGGAGGGCAAACTACTTGGACTAACAAGCAGGATCTTGGTTATAGAGTTTGCTCAAAATTGGATAGAGCCCTTGCAAACCTTGCTTGGTGTTCTGCATTCCCTAATGCTTCTATTATGATTAGTGAACCTGGGGTCTCGGATCACTCTCCCATTATGGTGGATGTATCTCGAGATCATAAAACTCATAGAATTTTTAGCTTCTTGAACTGTTGGACAGCTCATGAGGACTTTCTTCCCACTATTTCCATTGCTTGGACCCACAGGGTTAAAGGCTCTCCAATGTATAGATTCTTCCAAAAGTTAAAAATGGTTAAACATGCGTTAAGGTCGTTTCACATATCTAAGGCCTCGTTTGGTTGCCCACTCACTTCCCGGGAATTGCAACATCCAATGAATTGCATTCCTTGGGAGTTGTTCGGCTACCCCAAAAGTACAAAAATGGGGGAACTCAAACTTACCCCATCAGTTGCAATTCCTGCATGATGTGGGAAGTTGCTCACAGACCCCCCCCCCCAGTGAGCTGCACTTCCCACATCCCTATTCTTACAAATGACTTTCTTACCCTTCTCTACTCATCTATTTCTCATTTTGTAACCCTAATTTCTCATTCAATTTTCCATCTACCGTTTTCTCTCAACTCTCCCTTGGCTTCTTCTAAAAAAACATTTTACCCGTCAAAATCATTCATGGTAAATTACTTTCTTCGATCTTGTTCTATAATATATTTTTTTTCGTTCTTTTTCATTAATGTAATTTGGTTACGACTGCATATTATAGGGAAGACAATTTTAGATATTTCATAAGTTGCTGGAAAAAAAATCATATGTTTTTATACCCTTGAATAATAAAGAGTATAATAGTCATTATAATCAAAATCATGGGAATTAGGTCGAGATAGAGACCCCTTTTGCCTTAACGGACTTAAACCCCTTTTGCCTTGTCTAATTGGAAAGGAACAAGCAGCTTTTGTTAAAGATAGAGACATCTTTGAGAACATTCTCCTTTCTCAAGCCCTTGTCAAGGGTTACAATAGGAAGTTTCTTTCTCCTAGATGCCTTGTTAAGGTGGATATCAGGAAATTTTTTGATACTTTGCAATGGGGATTCATTGAGCAAATGCTTATAGGGTTGGGGTTTCCTCTTCAATTTGTCAAATGGATTATGGGATGTGTGAAGGATCCTTGGTTTTCTTTCAAACTAAATGGAGGCATTGAAGGTTTCTTCAAAGGGGAAAGTGGAATCAGGCAAGGTGATCCTCTTTTCCCTTATATTTTTGTATTAAGCATGGAAGTTCTATCCAAACATCTCAGACTTCTCTGTCTTGAGCGTGATGTTTCTTACCATCCTAAATGCACTAAAGTGGGTCTTACACACCTGGTCTTTGCTGATGACCTTATGATATTTTCTAGAGGAGATCTCCCTTCAGTTCAAGCCATTCTTACTGCACTAACAAAGTTTGGTGCTCTCTCTGGTCTCTGTGCTAATCCTGATAAGACAAACATCTATTTTGGTGGGGTTGACTCAGAAGTGCAGGATCTTATTCTTGAGAAGAATGGTTTCAAAGTTGGTGACTTCCCTTTCAGATATTTGGGTATGCCTCTCTCTGATTCTAGGATCACTGTTAGGATGTTTGATTCTCTTATTTTGAAGGTGCAGCAAGCTACTGCTCACTGGTCCACTAATTTGCTTTCTTATGCTGGTAAAATACAACTTCTTAACTCTGTAGTTTTTGGGATTGAGAACTTTTGGTGCTCGAGTGTTCTTTTTCCTAAAGCTGTTCTTAAAGTGCTTAATAAAATATGCAAGGATTTTTTCTGGGGGATTAAGAGTGGTGATAGGATGCTTGTGTTTAAGAAGTGGAAGGATATTTGTGTACCTTCGTCGGGGGGGGGGGGGGGGGGTTAATCTTAAAAATCTGGAGAAGTGGAATATTGCTTTAATGTGTAGATGGTTATGGAAGCTATAAGAGGGAAAAAGGAATGCTTGGGCAAAGTGGTGTTCAACCTATGTTCTTCAACAGAACTCAGTCTGGGATATCAACTTTAAAGAGTATTTCCCTTCTACTCTAAAGAATATCATTAAGGTGAAGGATTATATGGTGGAGCAATGTGGTTCTGTGTAGGAGGCTAAAGCTTTTCTGCAGTCTTGCTATGGGGAGTAAACTCAATGTCCAGAAGGTGTACTTGCGCCTAAATGAGAGGAATGCTATGGTTGTCCCTAAAACTATAGGCTCTAACTCTCTTTAGGTACCCAAAACCAGAATCATAGTGTCTTTGGCAGTGCAAAGCCAGCTGCCCACAGTGGATCAATTTGCAAAACGAGGTATCTGCATGGTCAATCGGTGTGCTCTTTGCTTACAGGAATGTGAAAGTCATGCTCATCTTTTCTTTGGATGCAATATAGCTCGTCATATTTGGCAGCTATGTCAAGATTGGATAGCTGTTAGGGTACCTTCTTTTTCCTTGAAAGGCATCATTAGATGGAGTCTGCATAATACACATCGAAGGCATTGGAAGATCCCTTGGTTGCTGGTTGGTCTAGCGGCCACTGTTGCAGCAGTTTGGAAGGAGAGAAACAAGAGGGTGTTCACAGGCATAAGTACTCCAGTGGATCAGATTTTTGCTCAGATTAAACTAGTTGTTATTGCTCGTTTTCATGGTTTAGCTTGTCCTAAATTCCAAAGGATATTAGTTCAATTAGATGCTACTAGTTGAAGTGATCTAGTGTGATAGTCTTTTTGCACAAACTTGTAATTTCACATCATTGATATAAAATGATAGTCTTTCTGCAAAAAAAAAAAAAAAAAAAAAAAAAAAAAAAAAAATTAACTATAAACTGAAATGCAAAATTATTTCACTTCGAAGAGTTATGATTAGGTAATTTAATTTTATATTATAAATAAAAAGATTAATTATTCGTTCTTATATAAAAAAAAAAAGAAGTCTTTTGAGTCCTTAAAAAGTACTTGACACAATAAACTTAGTAAGATTATCCCACTTCAAAAAACTATAATAAGGTGAATAAATTTTATTATATAAACAAGAGTAATCATTTGTCCAATAATTATAATAATGTGCGAATTTTATTATATAAATAAGAGTAATCTCTCGTACTTAAGTTAGATATAAAAACAAAATCTTTCGAGTCTTAAAAAGAACTTTTAAAACCATAAACTTAATTAAGTAAAATTATTCCACATCAAAAAATGATAATAAGGTGATCGAATTTTATTATATAAAATAATAGCAATAATTCGTCATAATTATGATAAAGTGATGGAATTTTATTGAAACATTATACCGTAATAAGAGATTTTCTACATGCTACCTTCGTGTTTTAAGCTTTTCTATATGGTACCTCTAGACATTTATAATCACACATGGTACCCCTCACTTTTAGGGACGAAAAACGTCATTAAGGGTATAAAGACATAAATACACTAAAAGTGATGTGTATCATATGTGATTATAAAAGTGCAGAGATACCATATAGAAAAGCTAAAAATATAGGAACACCATGA
Organism: Agrostemma githago; assembly: GCA_958450325.1. Taxonomy (NCBI): domain Eukaryota; kingdom Viridiplantae; phylum Streptophyta; class Magnoliopsida; order Caryophyllales; family Caryophyllaceae; genus Agrostemma; species Agrostemma githago. The sequence continues at coordinate 29,595,218 of OY288245.1, forward strand.
AGAAAATCCTTTATACAGAGTAACAAAGTGGTAAGATTAAACTTATGTAAATTATCCCACATCAAAACATTACGATGCGGTGGTGAAATTCTTTATTATAAATAATAGTAGTCATTCGTCAAATTATCATGTGGTGAAATTCTATATTATAAACAAGATTTCATATTAGTTTCTCGAAAAAAAAAAAGTGATAAATTTATTTCGCACTCCATAATAGTAGTAAAATTATCCTACAACGAATAATTACAATAAGATGATGTAAGCAATATATATAGTATAAAAGAGATTTTTTTCAAAGAATTTTTAAGACAATAAACCTAAGTAGAATTATCGCATATCGAAAAATTATGTTGAGGTGATGAAATTGAAACACTCGCTATTTCCCTAGTGCTTTCTATCTTTTCCATTATGATTTCATTATAACTCTATCATGTTTCGGCCTTCTGTTTCATCATTTATCCAAGCTTTATTTTTACTTTCGAGTCAAATAATATTTATTTTTATTTTAAGAGATTTTAATTTTTTTAAACCTATCTATTTGATTTTCATTGTAAATTATTTATTTTTGTGCGAGAATTTCTATTTTTCTACAAACTAGCGTTTTAAGCTTTAAATTGAGTTATTTATTTTTCCTAAAAATATCAAAACACGTTTATGTGATATTTCCAACTAAGAAATATTTTTATTTAAGAAGTTTTGACCTTTAATGATTTTATTACGAAGTTTCGTAAATAATTATTTTCCCACGTGAGGTTTACTCGAATTGCCTTGAAATACCTTTAATAATTTTACGATTCTTCTTTTTAACAACTTACAATTATTTTTGGACCTTTCCCCACATTTTGGACCGTAACAACCATTGTCACACCCCTTACTACACATTTTTATTACACATTTCATTTTATGATGTTTAAGCTTTAGATATTTTATTTTTCTCGCCCATTTATTTTGGCCTTAAACACAAACTTTTCACACTCCCTTTCGTGACCTTTTGGGCCAGCATATTCATGTACAATTGGATAGTTTTCATCAAATTTTTAATTATCTTTGAGCCTAACCGCTTCATTATTCTTTCATAATTCATTTCACAAAAATATTCAAGGCAAACACTCTTCATTTGCTCTGCTTTGGCTATGGTTTCCAACAGAAACTCCAGCCAATATTTGTCTCAAAATCGAGTCGTGATCGTCTCATTTTCATCTCCAAATTAATCGTCTTTCCTTTCCCTTCGTTAAGGTAATAATCGATGTTATTTCCGATCGTTATTTACCTTAATTCTATTAGTTTCCTCATGGTACTTTTGTACCATGTATGTCGTGTGATGTAAGATTCTTGGACGACCTCGACGCCGACGATTTTATCATATACTCGAATTTGGAGTGAAGGTGACGTCGATGTTACCCGGTATTGCCTGATTTTATTTGTGTAATTGCATGTATATAATTATAATATTATTTTTGAAAATATATGTATGTCTCATATTCTGGAAAATTTAAAAGTCGTAAAAATTTGCATGTTTCGTGTTTTTATCGCTTTTATGAGATTAACGATTAAATTGTTATATTGCTTTGTAAAATCATAATATTCAGCCTAAACATAAAAATATATGAATATATTCCGTAAAAATGATGTTTTTGACTATTTTAACTATCGATTATTGAATTGTTACCGTTTTCGGACAAAAATGATTAAAAACTGATTTTTAGTTCTTATACGTAAACATTTTTTTTTAATCTGAAATTAGGCATGGATAAAAATTTTGATGAAATAGAAATTTCTGAAAATTTTCCTAATTTTTCGGAATTGTTAAGTGGGTGAATTAATTAGTCGTTTTAGAACATTGTTTATCGTTAAAACCGTGTTTGCTATTTTGAATTCGTATTTTTTCTACTGTTTTAAATCTGAGATGTATTTTTATGATTTTTAGTGCTTTAATAAAATATTAGGAACGACAAATTTTATTAAAAGATACATTAATTGTGGAAACAAGTTTTAAAAGACGGTTTTATTGAAATTTGTGAAATCTGGAATTTTGGAAATCTGGAAAAATTGATGTTTTCTGGAAAATCATACTTTTTTGGTTTAATAATAATTTTTGGGTATTTATACTGAAATCATTTTATAATTACTATTTTTATTAATCGTTATTGTCGAGATTAGGGAATAACGAGAAAACCCTTTAAATACCGAGTATACAGATTCTGGAAAATTTATTTTTCTGGGATAATATCCAAAAATGTATTTGATCTATTTTACATAAAAAATTTACTATTTATTGAACACTTTAAATGATAGTATTGATTTTTGAACAAAATTACGATTTATCATTCAAATACTCCGTTTCAGCTAAATGAATTACTTTTCCAGCAATTTTGAAAATGTTGAAATCTGAAACCATATAATTTTTATAACACTTATCATATTCTAAATTTTTTTATTGGTTTAATGAAATAAAAGACGTTAAAAGATTTATTTTGACATTAGCCGTAAAATCCTATTTACGCTTGTTTTGTCGAAACTATTAATAATTAGGGAATTCTAGTTTTATAAATTTTGGAAACACCCTAATTAATTAGTAGTATTAAAATGTTTAAGACATTTTAAATTATTTTATGAACACTGGTATGATATTTCAGTAATTTCATAAACTCAATTGTTCTCGTTTTAGAAATTAATATCGTTAAGGCCAAAAGTATTAGTTTTATAAATATATTATTTACTAAAAGTTTTATTAGTATGAACTAATATTTTCGATAATTTGATATAATGCTATTTTTGTATATTTCTAAAAATAGAAGTTTCCTAAAATAAAAAATTTCCTCTTTTCGAAGGTGATCCTTTTTCCCCTTTGTTCTCTTATTATTATAATGATTATAACTTTTGTATATATCGATATTGACTTTGTTTTAGAGTTAAGGAATAAGGACAGGTGTGAGGTTTAGATTAATATATTCTGGGGTTTACGTTTTTGCCATCAACTGTAAGGCTGGTGTGTCTATATGGGACACATTGGTTGTTAAACCAAACATATATGGTGTTCGGGAGTGTGTGTAAATTTTGACTTTAAACTCGTGCCTCGCTGTGTAAGACGTCGTAAGGTTGAACTGAGTATTTATGGTGGTGCTCGGGAGGGATGTGCATATTATCTTAAACTAGGGTCACGCATTTCTAAGTCGCCGTCCTATTATGGTTGAGTTGCCTAGATTAGAGACTGAATTCTGATATATGTTAAGACTGAAGTTCTTGAAGCTAGTTTTAGTATTCTCCTAGTGAAAGTCTAGTCGTCCACATTGTTTCTATCCATAACGCCATTTTGAATATTTTATTATTATCGATATATTTTGGTTTGCAGGTTGGCAAATATTTTATGTTTTCTTCGAAAAACTCATTTTTATTATATTGTTTTGATTCGTGAAGTTTTTCACAGAAAGCTTATTTTTATTAGGGTTTTTCCAAGTGGTACCCCCGCCTTTTTCGAATTACATGGTGTATCCCTTAACTTTACGTATAACTTGATGCGAGTTCATTTTTGCAGCATTGTTTTGATCAGTCCATATCTCGAGTTATACTTGGAATTTCGTAGTCATTCAAAATGGAGGAGATAAATTTCGAGCTTATCTTTCCAATGACTATTCATGAAGGCTCATTGAACAAGTATTGACAAAGTTATGGTCCGAACAAGTCAGTTGTGCATGGGAAAGCACCGGGGTTAAAGAGGACGTTTGAAGCTGGTTGTGCACGTCCAAATGGCTCCTTATTAAGCTTTGTTATTAGCTCCTAGTTTACATAGCTTTGTTATTAGCTCCTAGTTTACATAACTTTGTTATTAGCTCCTAGTTTACATAGCTTTGTTATTAGCTCCTAGTTCACATAGATGTAGCTTTGTTTTTGTCACCATGTAGCTTCGTTATTGTCACCCTAACCAGCCGGTTTAAGGGTCTTGTTGTAGGCTATATATAGCCATCTATTTGAATGAATAAGACATCCAATTTTGCATATCAAAAACCTGAGTAAAGCTAAACTTTTCTTTTACGTCCTTGTTGTTTACAAGACAAAGTCTAGAGTAAGTCGCGTTACAAGCTCTAAACTCGCTATTTCAATCGAGTGTTTGATCTAGCAACTGCTTTGTTGGAGTATAGGTCTACTTCACCTAGCATACTATCCTTGGTTACGGTTTATTCATCCTTAAAACTAACCTTTCATTCTGTTTTGGTCACTTGTTTACGTTCCATTTCAGAATACTAATCCTACTTCATATTCTTGTTTCAAAGTTCATATCAACTCACATCATCACTCCATATCATAACTAAAGTGATAAGTGTATTACAATTTTTTTTTAAAATTAATAATTAACATATTAATCAGTCCAATTTGATGATACAAACCACCTCTTTTTCTTTACCATTCACAAAGCCATCAAATGTCCATCAAAACGCACTCCATTGTCGGCCGACATCGACCTTTAAATCCTTCAACCTCAATCTCTCCGTCACCCCAATGTTGTAGTGTGGTGGAATGGATTTTTTCGAGTAAAGGATGAAAATTGAAGAAATATATCAAAATTGATGAAAGTAAAATAGGGAATAATCACTATTTATATCATCAATTGAAAAATTTTCGTTGGAAAATTATAACTTTGGTTACAATATAGACTAATTTACAAAGTTTAGGGATACATCTTGTAATTCGAAAAAGGCAGGGGTACCACTTGGAAAAGCCGATAGTTGAGGGGTACCCCATAGAAAAACCCTTTTTATTATGATGTTTCAATGTTTTCCGTTTTTATTATTTTCATGTAATAGTAATTACAGTTTTAAAATCTTGTAATATGGCTGGGAGAACGTCGTCGTTGCTCCTCACTAATTGTGGTTGTTATGTTTTTAACATGGCATGTATATGTGTTACCCTTCGGGTGGGCTAGCGAGTAGTTACGGATCCTACTTCGCTGATTAATAATTTGAACAATGGATTGTTATAACCCTCTTGATGGATTTTTATTTTATGTCTTATGTATTGATTTATCGTCACTACTAGAAAATATGGCAAAGAAATCATGTTAAAATGCCCTAAGACACCATTTTGGAGATGATCTCCAGGTCAAAGGTGTCTTAGGATAAGAAACCATGTGAGAAAAATGGTTTCTTTGCTTATGTTTTAGAAACCAATTTTAAGAGATAAATGGTTTCTTTGGTCCATGAGAAAGACACATTTTGGGAGAGATAAATGATTTCTTATCTAAACTTAATAAACCATGTAATACACTTAAATGGTTTCTTTGCTTACTCTTAATAAACCATGTATAACACTTAAATGATTTCTTTCCCTATTAACTTGATAAACCATTTAATACTCTTGAATGGTTTCTTTGCTTCCATTATAATTAATATCTGGAATTAGCCTCTTTGATTAATTTTTTAATTTTTTTAATATTTAATGAACTCCTTTTCAAGTATCAAACAAAAAAAAGACAGATTTTCATAAAATATCCCATATATATAGATATATATCCTGAAATAAGTCGTAATTACATTAGAAGCGCAAACTATCCCAAAAAATTAGTACGGAGTATTCACTTTGTAAACATAAATAGGCCCAAAAATATAAGGCAATTCATAATTCAACAGTCTCATTGTGTCTGCAATCACAACATTTCCAGACACAGCAGCAAAGCAAAAGGGTGTGCTTCCATCTTTGTTGGTGTAGATGAGGGAAGTGGGATCGTCTGATGTAATCACTGCTTCAACAACTTGGAGATGCGTGGTGGCTGCTGCTATGTGAAGAACCGTCTCTCCTCCCTTACTTACCTGTGCAAAGCCATGACGGAGCGCGTTCTGCAATCATCATTACTGCTTCACAGTCGCCAGTCAGGGCAGCTCTGAACAGATCAGCACTGCATTTGGTCACATCAGTGCTTTCCACATCTGTATCAGATGCCAGAACATTTTAACCCTTTTGTTTGTCATTGATGCCTACAAGCACTTTCGTAGCAGCAAAGTATATCTAATCAGCATTCAGCAACACATTCAAAGTGCTTTAACAAGTAAAAAAGATGACAACATCAAAACGGGAGACTATTCAGACATAAATTACAAATTTCTTACCCTAGCACACAGATGTCAGAAGGATTATTAATATTTAGCCATTCTTCAATGTCTAGATCCTCTGGTGGGAGAATTCCACCTACATTCCATGTCGCAGCGCATACTCTAAGAACCATAAAGGAGTTTCAGAGTTTCCTCCATAAAATCAACAGAGCCTACAAATCACATCAAACAAAGTTTTAACAAGTGTTTAGTATCAAAACAGTTGTATACTACACCAACACAGTGGAAACTAATAGTTATTAATCTCACTCGCGCACAATATGAGTCCGGATTAAAATATATGAATAGATCAAGTCATAAATACTAGCTTAGATTCAGTAACGACACACACAAACCCCGGCCTGTGGGATGGAATAATGAGAGAAAAGGATAATATGTAGGTAGTACCCGGTTTTTAGATTGAATGGGAGCTGATCGGAGAAACCGGAAAGGTGTGGGACGGTCTCGTGGGAGAAAGCTGTCACTCTGTAAAATAGACTGATGTTTTGATCATAGAGTTCTATGTTGTGAGCGACTTAGGGCCACAAGTATCCCTAAAGATAAAACAATTAAGAGTAAACAGATGTAGAAGCCGACCTATGATGAATCAAAAGTTTCATGAGTGATAAGTATCATACTACGAGTATCACTTTTCTATTGTACGTGCTTGTTATTAAAAAAAGGATTGCCCGGGGAAATGAACTTTTGATGATGGGAAATGGCAATAGTGGTGTTCAAAAGTCTTTCATGCATTTAATTCACTCATTTGCTTATGCTTCTTTAGTAATCCGAAACTCCATTTATAAGGTGGGAGTGTGGGATCTATATACATATATGATGAAGAGGTTATTGGAGTTGACAATAACTCATATAAAAACACAACTAACCCATTTTAACAATTATACAGCTAGGACAAGAAAAGAGGGAACAATAATTACTATTAGTCCTAATAGGAACTACGTTCTCCCATGGCGATCTGAGGTGGTGTATGTGATTGACGGCGAGCCTGTGCACTTTGGCTATGGACTCCATTCCTGATTTACGTAACATCACTAATAGGAAACCTATGGGTAGCAAGGAATGTAAGATGCAGATTTCTACTACGAAAGAAATGACAAATGGACCTGATGGGACTTCGAAAGAGATGACGAAGGGACCTGATATTGATACCGCAACGAAATTTGGAAGTATGACAAATATCTCTGGAGTGTCTCCATATAACCTTGATATGGGAGGTGGAGCGGCAACAGAGGTAAATCAAACCCATAATGTTGATGATAACTTACTGTAAAATGAGGATGACAATATGTGTGATTGGTACGATAGACATGGACGTAAAATTATTGAATTAGTGGATGATGAACATGATATTGTGCACATAACAGAGGAGGATGTACAAGATGAACTGGAATTTTGGAAATTTGCTGTGTTTGGATTTGTCTTAGGTACGAATCCACCATGGCCTGTTTTTGAAGGGTATCTCAGAAGAATTTGGAAACATCATAAGATTGATACAATTTCTTTTATGCCTAATGGAGTGTTTGTCGTTCGTTTTCATACGAAAGAGATGCAGGATGCAGTACTGGGGGCAGGTATCCATATGTTTGATAGTAGACCGGTTATTATTAAGAAATGGATGCCAGACATTGACTTAGAGAAAGAGGAAGTCAAATTGATACCTACTTGGATACGACTACATAAGCTTCCGCTGAAATTGTGGGGGGCTAGTATTCCAAAGATAGTAGGAAGATTTGGAAAGTTTATTCAAAGGGATGAAGCTACTGAAAAGAGGACTCTCTTGGGCTTTGCCAGGGTGCTCATAGAGGTACAACTAGATCAGAAATTACCTGAGAAAATCAAGGTAATGGATGAAAAAGGTATCCTCATGGAAATCAATGTTGAATTTGAATGGAGGTCAGTGAAGTGCAAAGTTTGCTCCAATCTAGGCCACACTGAGAAGGAGTGCAAGAGGAAGAATAATGAGGTGAAGAAACCGGTGAAGGCCACTCAAATGGTATGGAGGAAGAAAGAATTACAGGATCGAGAGCCTAAGGAACCACATTTTGGGAATGGAATTATTACTGAGGTCAGTAAGGATTTGAGTCCTACTGTTGAGATGATGGTCAGTAAGAAGAGTCCTCCCAAGGAGCCTATTAAAGAGATGCCTAGAGTTAGAATCTTGCGCAAGGAGACTGATACTATAGATGGAGGTACTGCAGATCATAAGAAGGATAATCAGACAAGTCCCACGTTCATACAAGAAGGTGCTAAAGAGAAGGTTGTGAATAGGAGACTACCCTCACCCAAACGTCCATGATTTTTGGATTTTGGAATGTGAGGGGTATGAATAAGGTTCGGAAGCAAAAGAATATAAATAATTTTCTTCTAAGTAATAAGGTAGAAGTTTTTGCTTTGTTAGAAACTAAAATAAAGCCTCATAAATAGCACCATGCTATGCAAATTTTCAATAATTGGAGTATTAGTACTAATACTCATACTCACTCGGGTGGACGAATTTGGATTGGGTGGGATCCGAATGATTATGTGGTCAATATTTTGGAGTATGATCCACAATATATGCATTTATCCATCCAAGTTTTGTCCAGAAATATGCTTGTTCATTTGACGATGGTTTATGCATTTAATGGGATCTCGGAGCGTGAAAGTCTTTGGAAGAATCTTAAGCGTTTAGCTGATGGTATGACGGGAGCATGGGCTATTTGCGGTGACTTTAATTGTGTACTTTGCCCAGAGGAGAGATTGGGGGGTGTTTTCAGTCAGGCTGAAGCATCTCCTTTTCAGGAATGTATTAATTATTGCGATCTTGTGGACTGTCCAGCGGTAGGAGCTTACTATACTTGGTCAAATAAGCAGAAACCGGAGGATAGAGTATACTCTAGACTTGACAGGGTGTTGATAAACCACGAATGGGAGAGCAATTTTTCAGATTTACATGCTAATTTCTTACCGGAAGGACTATTTGATCATACGCCATGTATTCTCAAGAGTAATGTCGTGCAGGTCAGCAGAAATAGACCATTTAAGTTTGCGAATATGTGGTGTGAGGCTCCTCAATTTAGAGAGTTAGTTGCCCAGGGGTGGAATACTAATGTATATTATGGCACTAAGATGTATATTTTGGTGCATAAGCTGAAAGACCTGAAGCAACCTCTCAAGCAGCTGAATCGATATCAGTTCGCTGATATAGAGCGAACAACAGAATCTGCCAGGATGAGACTTCTAGCATGTCAGCAGGCGGTTCAACAGAATTTGGGGAATGTTCAGGTGTTACGAGAAGAATATGATGCACATGAGCAATATCAGTTTCTTAATCGGCAGCTGTATTTGTTCCTTCGACAGAAAGCGAAGGCTCATTGGATGAAGGAAGGGGACGCCAATACTTCCTATTTTCACGGAGTCTTGAGAGCTAGAAGATCGAATAATTTAGTGACCCAAATTACTGATAGAGGAGGGGGAATTCATACGACTACAGAAGGAATTCAACAAAGTTTCCTGGAATTTTACAAAGAACTGCTAGGCACTAAACAACAGACTTCATCAGTTTCAGTCCCCATAGTTCAGGAAGGAATGCTATGCAATGACCATCACGTGGCAGTTTTGATGAAACCCATCTCAAATGAGGAAATCAAAGCAGCTATCTTCAGTATTCCTAATGATAAGGCACCGGGCCCAGACGGATACTCGAGTCAATTCTTTAAGGCAAGTTGGGAGAACACGGGAGGAGATGTTTGTGCAGCAGTTCATGAATTTTTCAATTCAGGGAGGCTGCTGAAACAGTTGAATACAACTACCCTGACACTTGTTCCGAAGGTAGCAAAGCCTCAAACGGTGGTTCAGTTCCGACCCATAGCATGCTGCAACATTGTTTATAAGGTTATTTCTAAATTACTCTGTAATAGATTGGCAGCTGTGCTACCAGAGATCATTTCTCCTACGCAGGGAGGTTTCATCCAAGGAAGAAGCATATTGGAGAATATTCTTATATGTCAAGTTTTAATTAGACTCTATGGTAGGAGATCAGTCTCGCCCAGATGCATGTTCAAGATTGACCTTCAAAAGGCGTATGACACCATTGAGTGGGAATTCCTCGCACAAATGCTGAAAGCTCTCAAATTTCCTGCCAGGTTCATAACTTTGGTTATGGAATGTGTGACTACCGCATCGTTCTCGCTCAATCTTAACGGTGATGTTTTTGGCTTTTTCCCTGGTAAACGAGGCCTTAGACAAGGGGACCCTTTATCTCCGCTCTTGTTTACCATATGCATGGAATATCTCTCTCGATTGCTCATGTACACAACACATAATATGCGGTTCAAGTTTCATCCTCTTTGTAGTGGCATGAAGCTGTCGAGTTTGATGTTCGCTGATGACCTTCTTCTGTTTAGTAAAGGGGATGTCGAGTCAATAATGGTTCTTCTAAGAACTTTTGCAACTTTCTCGAATGCGTCAGGCTTGAAAATGAGTCCAGGAAAGACGAATGTATATTTCAATGGAGTAGCAGCGGATGTAAGGGCGGATATTATGCAGGTTTCGGGGTGTGTTGAAGGAGTTCTGCCTTTCCGTTATCTTGGAGTCCCTATAAAACCGACTAAACTCAATGCTAAAGACCGCAGCCCGCTCATAGACAAAGTAATGGAGAGAATCCGGGCGTTGGGTACCAAAACGTTGTCATATGCTGGCAGACTTGTGCTGATTAGAGCCGTCTTGAAGACGTTACACAATTATTGGGCCTCAATTTTTATTTTGCCATCTGTTGTTATAAAGAAAATAGAAACACTTTGCAGAAACTTCCTATGGGATGGTGGAACGGAATATAAAAGGACCCCACCGGTAGCTTGGGATAAAGCGTGCAGACCCATTACGGAAGGAGGCTTAGGTATGAAAGACGATAAAATTTGGAACAAAGCTGCTGTCGGAAAGTTAGCGTGGTGGGTACATAGGAAACCGGAAAAACTTTGGACTCAATGGGTCAGCCACATTTATCTGAAAGGAAAGGACTGGCAGACCTACTGTTCATCCATCGACGTGCCATGGACATGGAAGAAAATCTGTAAGATCAAAGATGAGATTAAAACCCGACCCCAAATCTGGAATTTAGGATCGTCACATGAGTATTCTATTAGCAAAGCGTATGAATATTTGAGAGTTCTGGCCACAAAGGTTCAATGGACCTACCTTGTATGGAATGACTGGACGATTTCTAAACACAAGTTCGTTAACTGGATATTTCAGCATGGAGCTTTGTCCACAAACACGAAGCTGGTCAGGTTGGGTATCACGCAAGACGAGGCGTGCTGCTTATGTGGGACAAGCAATGAGACCTTGGACCATTTATTTTTTTATAGCTCAAGAGTGTTAAGACTGATTAATGAATGGACAAAATTGAATATACCCACAGGGGGATTGACGACATGGAGACTAGCAAGAAGAGGGACCAAGTTACGGAGGGGACTGATCAATGGAGTAACAAATGCAGCCATATATCATATATGGAATCAGAGAAACAAGGCAAGGGTGGAACAAACGGTTTTGCTTCCTGATGCTGTGCTAAAATGGATCAAAGAGGAGTTTAGATTAAAATTGAATGCTTCTTGTAAAGAAATAAACTCTAGGAAGGACAAGGATTGGATATCTAGCTTGATAATGTAACGAGGGTCTAACCTCCAACAAATTTGTTACTATTTCAATATAATTTTTACATTTCACCAAAAAAAATAATTACTATTAAATGCTGAAATGTTGAATTGTATCTAGCCATAGGGCCGGGGTAGCTTCCGAGTCCGTATTAACCTACTCCAACGAAGCAAAATAATTGATCAAACTATGTTAGAAAGCAACAAAAAATGTTGATAATGGTGCACCGACGAGTATTATTGTACTAGATTAAACAAGTTTCTTAAACAATTTCAATCAATAGTGAGATTTTGAGAAGCTTTTAAGAAGGATGATGGTACAGATGAGAGATTAGGCTGGTTCACGAGAAAAGGGGAATAGTTCACTTCATTTTCAATCTACAATTCGACTTACTTCAATTTCATGAGAAAAGTTCTTGCTTATGCTAAACCAAATAATTCACTAATAAGAGTCAATAATAAACTACTTACCCTGATTCTTACCACGCTTTGAATGCAAAATTATGAGATTGTTGTTCCTTGGTGATCTGTAAATGGGAGTGAACAATAGAAATTAAGCATACAAAACCCTAATTGAATTACAATCCCCCAAATTTTGCACAATTGCGCAACAAGCCAACACAAAGTAATAAGACAATTCCAGAACACAATACAAAGTCAATGAAAATCAACAAAGATTAAAACTAAATTAATTATCAAATCATGGATTACTGCAAAAAAAAATCAATAAAAAGGATAAGATTAGCTTCTTTTAGAGTGTTCCACAAAAATAAAATAAAAAATCAACAAAACATTTAATCAACGAACAGTCAGGAGATTCAAGCTTTGCTAACCTACAAATACCTGTTGCAGTTGATGTCTACTACTTTTCAGACTCTAACCCTATCCTATCTGTCGAAGATTTCAGGGCCAAGGTTCTACATGAAAACAACACCCCTATTAATCAAAAGATAATTATTGATAAATCCGCAAGCGTTCAAGAATCTATTGTATCAACCTGCAATAGATGTCGAACTAACATGAAACAAAAAGGAAAAAAAGAGATGTAGAATTCACAGGGAGGAGTGACGAAGTAGAATAAGAAGCAAAATCGAAGGACGATACCGCGAGTTTCTTCGATTCTAGGGTTTCCATATCTAATCGACATTCCGCCTTCGATGTCGACATCGTCGACGCCACAATCTGATGACGTGATGCGTTGTATGGTGGCTGGTTTGACGGAGTAGAAATGTTTAGCAACAATTACATTCAATAATTGTTCACAATCAAACAATAATTCATAAAAGAAGAACAAGATTATAAAATCAAAGGGAAGTTTGGGGAAATACCGGAGCGGTACGTACAAGTCGACTATGGCAGTAACAGCGGGCGCGACGTGGTTGATGAACGGAAGAATGAATGAATAACAAGGGTTTAAAGAAATAGATGGATGATGGATCGAGTCAATGTAAAAAGAAAAGATAGGTCAAGACGTAGAGTATAGTGATTAGTAATCTTCTTTATATAAAAGAAGACACCAAGCATAGTGAGCTGTAGTCCATTTTTTTAGTGTCTTAGAATAGTTAAGTGTAATAGCTTATAGAATTGAAATGAGGTTGTTTAGGGGAGAAGTAAATCTTCACCTTCATTTAATGTTATATATTGAAAATAACAAATGCATTGGAGACTAAGTAATGAAACCAAAAAACGAATAAGTATCAGTAGATTTGATTATCAATTTGCGTTTACAGAAATATGTCATCTTCAATGTACTAACACTCAATACTGTGTCGATTGTTGCAGATATTTGTTGAATGCTACTGTATTTGTGAGGAAAGAAGTAAAAGGATTAGGGTTTCAGTTATGCCTGATTTTTAATATCCAGCGCATTAAAGATGACGCGTGTTGACGGAATCACATTTTAAGCATTTGTTGTTTCTCAATAATGATTTTATTTAGATTATACTAAATTCGTCGACTAAGATTGTCACGTTTCATTAAATACTCCTCATATATATATACTCCTACAATAGGGAAGTGGGAAAATCTTTTAAAGACGGAGGGAATATGTTACTACTCCTACGTGTTTAAGTTGATGCTACTCATCTTATTTAGAAACCGTTTTTATCGTTTAAGAGTTGTTTTTTTTTAAATAACACATTTCTTATTATGTATTAGTAAATCGTCTTAAAATATTACTCCGTATTATTTTTAAATCGTACTTAAGTACTCGATCAATTGTTACAACTTAACTACGAATTTTCATCACGTTAAACGGTAAAACGGTAGTACAATTTAAAAGTTATAATGACCAAAATCTATAAAATCTAAACATATTATAAATTTATGGAAAATACAAAAATATGGTTTTGATACAGATATCAATATGAAAAAATATATTAGATTAGTTGCATTATCGACCGCGTGAGTCGTGTTCACATGCATTACTCTTTGTAACTTATAATCATCAATTAAACACTTTAATGAGTTGCAATTTGAGTATGCGTTTGACAATGTATAATATTTTTTTCTATGATTGTTCGAGGATATTGATTATCAATAATTTTTATCAACCATACAAATAAATTGTGTTAATTGTAAGATTTGTCTAATTTTAAAATTTCAGGGGCAGTGAGTGCTTTGGATGAAGAACTCAAATGCCGCTTTTGATGAAGAACTCAAAAACACCTGGTTTTCAAGTACGAGTATATTGAAAAATTAGTTTAGTGTGAGACAATCTATCATAAGACTTATTCGTCACGTAAATCACATTTCCAATCCAAATTATTAGTGATTCCTCCTTAACAAACGTAAAGAACCTATTGGAACAGAACAAATACTCCGTATAAGATTGAGTTGAGTTGTTATCAGGTCACCTGATTATGATCAACTAATGTGTCAATTTGTGTTTGTTTTATTTGTTCTAATTAAAAAGTGTAAACTAAAGTTTAGGCTGAGTTTCAAATGGATCACAACGGGTCAACATATATTTTATAATAAGGTTGAGTCAAACCGCTATCTGGTCAGTTATTTGTGATTATACAATGGGTCAACTTGGATTTGTTTTAATTTGTCTTCCGTTATAGAGTTTGTTACTTCCTCCATTTTTTTTAATCATCCCATTTTAATATAACACCTCACTCATATATTGAGAAATGAAAAGATAAAAAAAATAAAATGAAAGAAGTAGTATTTAAATTTAATATCGATTTATCATTTTCTTTCCATATAATGCATGAAAAATAGCATGTACTTAGTAAATAATAATATTATGTCCAATTCCACAAAAAATCCTATGAGACGGTCTCATGATAAATTTATCGTGAAACCTACCGTGAGACCTCTCGCGTAGGAGGTCTGTATTAAATTAATAACTAACTCTACGTGAGAGGTCTCACAGTAATTTTACCGTGAGACCATCTCACAACAGACTTATTGGTCCAATTAATCATATCCACAAACATAACATCAATTGTTTAAAATATACTCCATGTCACCAAGCATATTGTGGACATGACATAGGTCCACCTCGACGCGGCCACGCACGGGTTTGGTGAGGCGAATGAATCTCCATATGAGATGGGTCGAATTGAAATTTAAATCGAAGTTGGAGTCGCTACCGAACTTTGTGGGAGTTCGGACCCGTTCGAACCCACTCTATATCTTAGTGGGCTCTACGCAAAGTACGACCCATTCCGATGTCAGAGTTTATTGGGTTCGTCCCTTTGCATTTGATACCGATACCGACGTTATCGGATACCGTGTATTGAATGACTCTCATGTGCCAATGGATTCGGACATCCGGAAACCATGGTTTTGAGTAAGGGGTGAGGGTACGTGTTGGGAAGTTCACAAAGAACACCCAACCCCGCCCGCACATTAGCGGCCTCTACAAGATATCGTTTGATTTTGAAATACGCGCGTTAGTAATACGATGAATGATATGCAAACAGTATTTTCGACTAAACATGTGAATTATGTTTGATCTACGTTGTTTAATGCATCTTTGAATCTATGTCGAAGTTTTATTTAGCATGCGAGGTCCGTTTTAGTATAATAAACAAATGATGAAAAAGAAATTGCTACAAACATGAACAAACAAGTTAGTAACGATTTGTAAATTGAATAATAAAAATATAGATACGATGACACAAATGATTTTGGAAAGATAGTTCGCGTGATGGATTAAGCGCGTGTTGACCGAGGTCATGGAAATATTTATCGAGATTTGAAAAGAGATGTTCGAAAAATTAAGACAAAATAGTCTTTATATGTCGCGGATTTCAGGGACCTACGCGACCCGCGCGAGGAGGGCGCGACTCTCGTGGTCGTGCGACTCGCACGGCGGCCTGTTTTTGGGATCGTTTTTTTTTTTGAAAACCGATGGTTTCGTTAAATCGCGTATAAATATAGCATAATTTATACTCGACTTAATTTTGTGATATTCGTTATATTCGATATTCGATTACGAAATCGATATCAAATATTCGGAATGATTTTTAGAAAAATGCTTTAGAGATCGCTTCGAACAAAAAATATTATTTCTCTCCGTGTTGAAATCGTCATATTTTGTTTTCTAGACCATGTGACGAATTTTTAGCATCAACGAGATTGATTTAGTTCTTTTTAGATACGATATTCGACTATAGAGTCGATATCGTATTTTAAGAACGTTTGTTTTATATGAAAATAGATTTTAGTATCGATATTAAAAAAACGTGACGATGACCCATAAAAAAAACGGACCGACGACGCAAAAAGAAAAAAACGAGAGGCAGAGAGAGATAAGGGAAGAGACGGGGTTTTATTTTACACCCTCAACCTAGGTGCTCTGTATTCTCGGAACGGGGCTCGTCGGAATGTGGCTTAGACACGGGAGCGTCGAGATAATCTTGGTGAGTTATGGTGGTTTTGGACATGTGAGGTGTCGGGTGAGGTGGCCGGTTTCTCGGGTTGTACTATCGGTTTGTTCGATGCTATGGATGTGTGTATGGTTGATCGTTATTGCTAGTGTATGTCGATGTAAATGAATTTTGAGGTTGATGAATGAATATTGTGTTGTACGAGGGAATCTATTTATAGGAGAAGTCCCCGACTGAAGCTAGGAGAAGTAGCTTAACTTGGGTGATAAGAAATACCGCTTTGGATAGGAAAAGTAAGAAATTTGAGAGGAATGAGAATTCCGTTTCTTGGTGGGAAAGGCACGAACCCGGCTGGAAAAGGGGGTGCTCGGCCGAGTATGCTTGGTACTCGGTCGAGTGCTCGGGTAGAATTCCTCCTGAAGATCGAATTCTATCTCGACGGAATTGTTTAATATTTCTTTTCGTAGCTGATTTTTTGTAGTTTTCGACTCCAAGTCGGATTGGTGGGTGACGCGGCAGATTTTTATTTGCCTCGGAAATATCTTTGACCGGGGTTTGACTCGGTCGCTAAAACACGGTTTTGCCCTTGGTGTCGGATTCGACCCAAATTACTCTTATTTGACTCGAAATGACCCACTAGGCCTGAATTTGAGGTTAGTTTTGTGGGATTTGTACTCCGTAAAAAGCCCAAGCCAAATGCCAATGATTTCGAGCCCATATTCGAGTATGTCAAAGCACGTTTGCGTCCGATCATCATCGGGTGTCCTTTGGAAACTGCTATAGACACCTAACGGCCAAATGCTGGTGTCTATAGAGCCCCCACTCTGACTGAGGCTTGGACAGGGCGAAAGTCAGAGTAGCTACCAAGCCAATCAAGGATTAAGATCTGGTAGACTTCCGGTCGGGTCGTTTATAGTCCGTTTAGACTTGCGTGGAAGGGCTCGCCAGCCATAAGATAGAAATCATACCTAAGCTGATGATGATAACTCCGTGGGGATTTGGACTTGTCGTGTAAGTCCCGGGTGCGCCTATATGTGGGCCCATCCCTGGAAAAATGCCGCCCTAGGCTTTCCGCTGGGGAGTGAGTCGCGTGGCCCTGCTTGAATCGTCCCTGTACATGACTATGCAAAGTTTCGCATGTAGTGATGGGAAGGATTTGTCGTGGATCCCTACCAACAAGTAAAACCAACTAATCCTAACTAGGTCGAAAGGGTAAGTCGGGTCGAGTCCACGGGGACGGTAAAGAGAGTTTCGACCAAGTTTCCCCTAAAGACTTGACTAGGTCTCAAGGCTAGACTAAACCAAAACAATAGAAAGGGGAGGACACTAAGACTAAGAATAAGCTAAGTATAACAACTAAAGCTAGGTATTCAACTAACTAAGGGAATAATAGCTAAGACGAAGAAGAAAACAACTAGGAAAAGGGCTAGGATTAGGTCGGGTTCAAGGGTGATGGAATGATCAAGGAAGAGCAAAGGTGAAGGGGTAGTCGGGTTATCTAGGTGTAGTCCGGGCTCTCGCTACTTAAACCGACCTAGAGGTTCCTCGCTCTCGCGCAAGAACCCATCTTAGCGACACACAAGACCGCAATAAGAAGGCAAGAAAAACAAGCATTTGCAACTACAAGTCATTCAAGCATTTCATCAAACATGTTCTATGCATATAACCAAGAAGCAACCAAAACTTCCACCAACATCTTAAACAAACCCTTAATCACCCATTAAGACACCAAATTCCCCTACTAACCCTAGCAAGAGACTACTCACTCATGTTCAAGATAGTAAACCCAACACCCATAATGAAACAAACATAAACATGAACATTCATAATGGATTATTGAAGATTACTAAACATAAACACAAATGAAAACTAAATAGAAGAGATCAGAGAGAAGAGGAATTATACCAACACTAGAAGAAAGGAAAAGATGAGAACTTTGATTAAATCCAACCCAAAGAAATGGAATTCAATGTTGTCAATAGAGAAATCCCCCAATAGGTCTTCAATAATACAAATATTCAACAAGGATTAAACTAAGATTAAGGAGTAATTAAGGCTAATTTACACTAATCTAAGCTAATCTAGGCTAAAGAATGTCTAGGGTTTCCTGGGTAATGTAAAGGATGCTTAAACAATACAAGAGGGGGGTATATATAGGGTTACAAGAATAAGGGAGAAGAAAGAAATGAAGACGGGCCTCGCTGGGCCCTTCCCGGCCGGGAAGGTGATGATCCCGACCGGGATGGGGTGGTCCCGACTGGGAAGGATCTGGTCCCGACCGGGATCATGCATAACACCGGGCGGTGTTATGCTCTTCTCGGTCGGGAAGAGATTGATCCCGGTCGGGAAGCTCTTCTTCTCGGTCAGGATGGAGCTCTAGAAGCTCTTGTTTGTTTTCCCTCTTCGTCTCGGTCGTGATGGATGTAATCCCGACCGGGATGGGTCTTGTAGGCCTCAAATATGATCTCATAGGTCCCTACTTGCTCTTCATAGGCTTCTTATCGATTCTCGGTGCTCGGGATTGGGTCCCAAGGGCTCGGGATCGAGTCTAAGCTACCGAGTGATCGTCGCTTCTCTTCGTTGGCTCCAAATGTGTCGGAAACGAGTCGGAATCGTTCTATTTCTCCAAGATTGGCCTTAGGAACCTAAAACAAACTAGAAGAAGCGTAAGTAGCCTCGAAAACGCTCCAAAGAGCGATTCCACGAGAGAAACTGGGACCAAACACAAGGAATAAGCCCTACAAAACACACTCATCATGTAGCATTTAGGTAAAAAATGACTCGCACTGGGGAAAAGAAATTTTTTGAAAATTATTAGATTTTTTCGAAAATCTGACTCCGAAAAGGAATAGGAATTCTCGGGATGACTTAGCTAGACTCTGAGACAAGACCTGTATGCTAAATCTTCTTGGATTAGGAATCCTAAAGTAGGGAAGAAAGGCTGGGTTTAATGCTATAAATACCCTTTCCTTGCTTTTAGTTTTTTCACAATTCTCATAATTCTCTTTCTTCTATAAAGGACAAGCCTCGAGAATCTTTATTTCCCCTTAAGATTTTTAGGTATGGGAATCGACCGTTTAATCGGAATGCTGCAAGATTGGTCCCGATACTTCAGAGACGCAGATAAGGTTATTCTGAATCAGAATGGTATTACTCAATTGTTCACAATCCATCAGATGCAAGTGGATCGTCACTTTCTGGATGCTTTCTTGTCCCATTGGGACGATACTTATCACGTGTTTGGCTTCCCATGCGACGAAATTTGTCCTATTCCTGAGGAAATTGCTGCCGTAGGTGGATGAAATCCCATACTTCGCCCTGCTATCCCGTTTTCAGTCCATCATCCGAGGAGAACGCTACGGGAATTTTTGGGGCTTTCTCACATGGAGGTATCCCGTATGGCGGTGGGAGATACTGTCTCTTTGATTGACCTGGCTGAAAAGTTTATGAATCCACACGACGTTCGGGTCAGGCCGGTCCATAGCCGTAGGGCCTTTGCTTTTTGCATGCTCCATGTTTATGCCTTCGAAGGTCATATGGATCTGTTATCATGCATGGGCCATGTCCGACTTTTCACCATGGTTGACCTAATGGAAACGGAGCACAGCCCGGCTTGGCAGATTACGGGAGAAATTATCCAAGGTTTGGATAATCGTAAAAGGGATTCGTCGATCCGGTCGACTGGGAGTACCCGTCTTTTACGGTATATTGCCTTGATTTTTATTTATTTCTCGATTTTTGATTTTTCCGCAATTTTCGATTTATCAATCGTGGATCCTCCCCTTGACGTGAGCCGATATCGCCCTAATCAAGTGATGACGAGGAGACGGACCATTGACTTTTCTCGCCACAATACTCAAAAATACTGGGACGAGGTGCTGTCTTTCCATGGAGGCCCATTGATCCGGTGGACCGTGCCATGGTGGCCCATTTATGTTCGGACCGGTTTCGAATCGAGAGATAGGGCACGATATCAAGTGATCCTATCTTTTAGGTGACAATTCACCTTTACCCCGATCGCATACTTAGGCAATATGGTCGGGCCCAAAGAATCCCGGAAATTGAGGCGGTCGTGAGTGAATCTACTCAGCTGACGGATGTGATGTGCGACACCTGGATGCAGCGGTGGTACACCCGGGCTACTTGGTCTGTTTCCAAGACTCTTCACTCAATCTGGGTATCGGATTCTTATGTGAAATGGACGGAGGCGGATTCTGCTAAAACCCGAGCTGCCTTGAAAACTGATGAAGCTTTTGACCTGCTGCGACGAGAGCAGGCTAAAGATAATAGAGGTTTCTTTGTTGATGGCGATACTCCGGCTACCTTAGTTCGACTGATGTCAGGTCAGAAAGGAAAGACTAGGACTCAGGCTAAAGGGTCCAGTACTAAAGGTGCACGGGGGAAAGTGAGCCCCCAGACAGACCTGGAAAGGAGACTCGGCTCAAGACTGGCGGTTCAGGATCGACTTGGTCCTCGAGACAGACTACCCGAGCATGTAAGGGCTCGGCTTGGGCCAGTGACAATGGCGGAATATCCGCGGTCGAAGAAACGGGTTCGAGCTAAAGAGGTTCCACTTGTGATCCGGGAACGTTCACCCCCGCCCCGTCTACCTCAGGCTTCACGTGACCCAAAGGATAAGGGGAAAGGCAAAATGCATGACCATTAGTCTACTTAGCTTTTATTATTTTGAGTATTATTACTAATTTTGTGGTGTGATTTTTTTGTTGTTGTTTTTTTGTGTGATGTATTTTTTGAAATTCCCGAGTTCATCGGTTCTTTTAAGAAAAGGCATATTAGTGAATACCGTTCCCGTCTTTTCGTTATTGCAGTGGTTGTACCCTTTTGAGGGGCTGCCTACGTATCCACAATTAGTGGAATCAAACCATACGTAATTCAAAAATAGATTTTTTTTTGCAATTTTCGAAATACATCAAGACTATTAGTTCGAGATGTGCGACAGTAGGATAAGTAATCCTAACTTGTTGACTTGCTTGTAATTTTTTTTTGAAAATTTATAAAAAGACAAATTTTTATAAACTTTTATCAAATGACATTGAGATAAGGTTTAGGGGTAGTAGCGTTTCAACTGGTCCAAGTTGGTCGGGTTGACGAATTCGTTCCCATCCAAGTCTGTCAGCATCACCGCTCCTCCTGATAGGATCTTTTTTACTAAATATGGCTCGGCCCAATTGGGTTTGAATTTCCCTCTTGGGTCGACTGGTAGTAAGGCCCGGACGGATTTTAGGACTAGATCCCCTTCTTTGATATTTCTGGGCCTAACTCTTTTGTTGAAAGCCCTTTGTATCATCTTTTGGTATATCTGGATATTGTTAAGGGCAAGGGATCGTCGTTCGTCCAAAAGGACTAGCGAGTCATATCGGGCTTGGACCCAATCTGCCTCAGGCACCAGACTCTCGAGTAAAATCCTGAGGGATGGTACTTCTAGCTCGACTGGTTGGACCGCTTCCATTCCATATGTCAGATAATATGGAGTTGCTCCGGTTGCAGTGCGGATTGATGGTCGATACCCCCATAGGGCAAAAGGAATTTTGTCGGGCCAGTCCCGGTAGTTATCATCCATCTTTTTAAGTATGGTGACAATTGTTTTATTAGTTGCTTCTACCGCTCCATTTGTTTTGGGACGGTAAGGCGAAGATGTATGCCTTTGAATCTTATATTTTGTTAGCAAAGTAATAGTTTCAGCTTGGAAATGGGTCCCGTGATCACTAATAAATTCATGCGGGATCCCGTATCGGCATATGATCTTGTTTTGGATGAATTTGGCCACGTGTTTGCCATTCAAAATCCGGTATGACTCAGCTTCGACCCATTTGGTGAAATAGTCAATAGCCACTAAAATGAAGCAGTGACCCCCCGTCCCGGAAGGGTTCACCTTCCCAATTATATCAATTCACCACGTCGAGAATGGCCATGGTGATGTCATAGTATATAATAGGGATGACGGCATGTGCTGTACGTTGGCAAAGATCTGACAGTTATGACAGTGTTTGACATATAACTGGCAGTCGGTTTCCATGCTATTCCGATAGTATCTGAGTCTCGTGATCTTTCGGGCTAGCATATGAGCGTCCATGTGCGGACCGTTTTCACCACCGTCTACCTCGGCCATGACCTTTTTGGCTTGCGTTTTGTCGATGCATAGGAGTAAAGCCTCCTGTGCCGTCTTCTTGTATAACTGTCCATCGTCGGTACGAATGAAGTGGGTTGTCCACCTTCGTAGGGCTTTCTTGGCCCGGTTTTCAGCTCCCGGAGTATATTCTCCCAATGTTAATTAGGTTAGAATAGCCTGATACCAAGGTTCCGGATCAGTTATTTCGATATCTTGAATAGCGTAGATATATGCCGGCTCGGACCGTCTTTCGACGCAAATCGGCATGCTGGTCAGGTGTTCCAGGATATTTAGTAAAGATGCTAATTTGGAAAGCGCATATGCAAACTGATTTTCTTCCCGAGGTAGATAGATGTATTCTACTTTTTGGAACTGCTTTTCGAGAACCCTTACTCGCGCTTGGTAAGCTACGAGATTGGCGTTACGAGTTTTCCATTTTTGGAGTGCTGGATTGATGACTAGAGACGAGTCACCGTGGACCCGGAGGTTTGTTACTCGTAAATTAGCGGCGGCTTGCAGCCCGTGAATGCATGCTTCATATTCGGCTGCGTTGTTAGTCACGTCGAAATCTAGCTTAATGGATAACGGGGTGTACTCTCCTTGTGGTGAGATCAACAAAATCCCGACACCAAATCCTCGGAAGTTGGACGCCCCATCAAAATATAAATCCCATGTCTCCGTGTCAGTATGGAATATATCTTCATCTGGAAAGGCCCAAGTATCAGTGTGTCCTTCTTCAGTTACCGGACTATCGGCAAGAAATTCTGCTACTACTCGGCCTTTGATGGCCTTTAGTGGTACGAACTTGAGGTCAAACTCTGCTAGCATCAAAGTCCATCTAGATATACGGCCGTTAAGGATGGGCTTCTAGAACAGGTACTTGATAGGATCCAATTTGGATAACACATGTACCTCGTGACCGAGCATATAGTGTAAGAGCTTTTTAGTGGCCCAAACTAAAGCTAGGCACGTCTTTTCAAGCATCGTATATTTGCACTCGTATTCCAAGAACTTTTTACTGATGTAGTAAATAGCCCGTTCTTCCGAATCAACTGTCTGAGCCAGCGTAGCCCCCATGGCTGTCTCGGTCGTTGTTAGGTATAACGACAGAGGTAGACCGGGTTGAGGATACCGGCGGAGCAGATAGAATCTCCTTGATTTTATCGAAAGCCGTTAACATTTATCCTCCCACAGAACCCGTTCTCCTATCTTCAGTTTCTTGAAAATGGGCTCACATACCATGGTTAGCTTTGAAATGAACCGACTGATATATTGGACTTTCCCGAGAAACCCCCTTATCTCCTTTTCGTTTTTGGGTGGCTGTATCTCGGTAATGGCTTTGATTTTGGCTGGGTTAACCTCGATGCCGCGTTGGCTAACGATATGGCCCAGTAACTTGCCCAATGTTACCCCGAAACTGCATTTTTGAGGGTTTAGCCTCATGTTGTACTTGCGTAATCGGGTGAAGAATTTTCTTAGGGCCGAAATGTGCCCGTTTCGGTCATTGAACTTAACGATCATGTCGTCCACGTAAACCTCTACTTCCTTATGCATCATATCGTGTAATAAGGTAGTCGCGGTCCGTTGATAAGTGGCCCCGGAATTGATAAGCCCAAATGGCATGACGCTGTAGCAGTAAGTACCCCAAGGTGTAGTGAAGGTGGTCTTACTCATATCTTCTTCCGCCATTTTGATTTGATTGTACCCGGCATACCCGTCCATAAAGGATAGAAGGTCATGATCGGCCGTGTTATCCACCAGTATATCGATGTGTGGTAACGGGAAATCGTCTTTTGGGCTGGCCTTATTAAGGTCCCTGAAGTCTACACATACCCATACCTTGCCGTCTTTCTTGGGTACCGGCACGATGTTCGCAACCCGATCTGGATATTCAGATACTTGAATAAAGTCCGCTTTGAATTGCTTGTCGACTTCTTCTTTGACTTTGAGAGACCATTCGGGCCTCATTCTTCGGAGTTTATGCTTTACCGGCTTACACCCGTCATTGATGGGTATACAGTGTTCGCCTATCTCCCGGTCTATTCCCGGCATGTCCTTGTAGGACCATGCGAAGACGTCTTTGAATTCTCGGAGGAGATCCGTGAATTGTTGTTTCTCTTCCGGATCTAAGGATAAACCTAACTTAAGCATCTGAGGCTCTAAAGAGGTTCCTATATTGATGGAATCGGTTTCCTCAATTACCGGATCTCGGGATTCCCTTCGTTCGAGTCGCTGGATTAGATGTGAAGGTAGTGGTACCTGTTCGTCGGGTTTCTCAATGTCAATGCAAGTAACATTTTTGAAAATGTTTTGAAAATAAGACAAGTCGTAAGCAAAACGGTTATCGTTATTATTGATAGTGAATTTTGAAAATAGCTTAAAGAGAGCGGCCATCTGATTGATGGAGGGAATTATCGTCGATCCCCAACACCAATTAACAACCGGCTAATCCTAGTGGGTAGCTAGGGTAAGTCGGGATCGTATCCACGGAGACGGTATAGCGAAGTTTATACTAGGTCGGCCTAAAAACGAGACTAAATCACCAAACAAACACAAAGAAAGCTATAAATGGTAAACTATGATGGTGGAGAGGAAGGAAGTGGACTAACAATGACTAGCTGAAACGATGCTAAAATGAGATATCTAATGATCGAACTAACAAGTAAACTAGAAGAAACGATGACTAACTAAGAAGATGAGATCAAATATGGAAGGAAGTGGGGTAGATCGGGTTCATAAGTGTAGATGGGTAATTGGGTGATCAAGGGTATAGGTGTCTCCTAGTTGCTAGAGTCGGTCCGGGCTCTCGCTACGTAGACCGATGTCGAGGTTTGTCCGGGCTCTCGCTACGTAGACCAATGTCCGCACTCTCGGGACAAAGACAATTCTCAACACATCCACATAATAGACAAACAATGAGAAGATGAGCACAAGTATGGGAAGCATGGCCACTACAACTCACACAAGCAATTCAACAAACACATAGAGTGCCCAATATGTGACTAACAACAAAGATTCACCCTTTTCCCTTAATCAACCCTAATCACCCATAATATACCCCTAATCCCCCTACTAACCCCACAAGTAATCTACTCACTCATTATCAAGATGGAACTAACGTAAACAAAAGAAAACAAAACAAACATCCAAACATCCATATGAGCAAACAATAACAATAACAAGAAGTAAAGATTGAAACTTGAATAAATAACAATAAACAAGAGAAAGGAAGATTATACCAAAAACAAGAAGATGAAAAGATGATAACTTGTATAAAAGAGAAACCCAAATCAACTCCAAGGTTGTTAAGCTTGGATGAATCTTCAAGTATCCACTTAATACAAGAACTAATTAAATAATTAACTAAAGATTAAAGAGAGAATTAAGCTAATGAGAGGAACACTAATCTAGGGTTATGAATGTTTAATGGAGGCTTAAAAGAGTCTAGGGTATGATAAGATACATAAAATAATACAAGAGGGGAGTATTTATATGGGTACAAGAATGAAGGAGATGAAAAGAATGAGAGGCGGGCTGCAGACCCACGGTCCCGATCGGGACGGCGTGGTCCCGACCGGGACGGGTTGGTCCCGACCGGGACGGGCCCAGGTCAGTAGCCTCCTCTTTTGTGCACCTCAACCGGGACCGGTTGAGGCCATCCCGACCCGGTTGAGCCTTGTAGGCCTCCTTTAAGCTCCTTTTGGTCTCTCTTTGCCTCTCATGGGTTTCTCATCGATTCTTGGGACTCGGAATCGGGTCTCGGAGGCTCGGGATCGGGTCTTGAGGTCTCGGGATCGAATCCAAGGCACCGAGTGATCGTTCCCTTTACTTCGTTGGCTCCAAAATGTGTATGTATCGAGCCGGAATCGTTCCAACTCTTCGAGAATGGTCTCGGGAACCTGAAACGAACTAGAGGAAGAATAAGTAGCCCATAAACCGCTCCCAAGGAGCGATTCCACAAGGAAAATGGGACCAAAACATAGTAAAATAGGCACTACAAACTACACTTATCAACTCCTCCACACTTAACCCTTACTAGCCCTCGAGAAAGCACACACTAACTACTAAACTATCCGAGTGGGTATTAGCGCACCCTACGCCCTTTCAACTCACGCGAGTGCACTTAGCGGAAAAGTGCACTCCGCAAGGCAAGTGGGGTCTTGCGACAAAACTGTGGATGCAACCGGGCACAGAACACAAAAACAGACAAACATACAAACAAACACATAATCGGTTGCACCCAAAAGAAAACAAATACCACTTCCCTCAACAAAGCGGTGAAAAGACACCGGTTTAGGACTCGAGGCAAGTGACAACGTTCCCAAGCTAATCATACAAATCGAGATGAACTAAACCCTAATAGTATGACGGCAAAGCAACAAAAACGTTGGTAACTTACCTAGGTCCTCCTAACTTTCTAAGAACGTACTACGGGACGATCGGCGGAGTGGAAAGAGGATGAACCACGGTGTTAGTCGACACTGTAGGTAAGTGAGACCCCGCCCCCTTTAGCGATGAGCCAAGAGGGTCGTCCCATGCCCGAAACCGCTCAACTAGTCCAAGTAAAAAGGTGGAAATGTTTGCAAAGTGAGGGAAGACCGACCATCACCGCTATCATCCTTCCTAGGGACTCGGTCCTTTGGTAGGCTCTTCACGGTAATAGTCGGTAAAAGGCTTATTTTGAAATGTCGGGATTATTTTTGTGAGACGGGTTTTCTTTTGGCATCCTTTTTCTTTTTGTATTTTTGCCTTGTTCGTTGTCATGCCATTTCTTTTTCTTCTTTTCTATTTTCTTTTTGGCTTTTGTGCCTTTTCTTTCGCTTCATTTCTTTTCTTTCTTTCATTTTTTTTCTTTTTTTTTCTTTTCTTTGCCCTTTTTGGCATGATTCGGCTTTTTGGCATTTCTTTGTGTAACAAGAAAGGGAGAATTCAACAAATTGCAATTTATTGTGTGGATAT
Source organism: Agrostemma githago (assembly GCA_958450325.1). Lineage (NCBI taxonomy): Eukaryota > Viridiplantae > Streptophyta > Magnoliopsida > Caryophyllales > Caryophyllaceae > Agrostemma > Agrostemma githago. Next base: position 29,622,885 of record OY288245.1, read on the forward strand.
GTGTAGGAGGTAGGGGAATGAGAGAGTCGGGGAGCGGCCTTCCCTTCAAACCCACAAAAAGGTGGAAATCTTGGACTAATTGAGCAATGTAAAACAAGGTCACCTAAGGGACGGGACTCGGTAACCAAGGCCTTTTCACACCGTGGGTGGTCATAATGGTCAAAAATGCAAATCCCGCAGTAAATCCCTAGTGAGCTAGGTGGACTCAAGGTAAAGGACCAACAAAACCATTAATTTAGGGTCATTCTACTAGACTAAAGTCCAAGACTCGATTTACATTACTAGGAAGGGAAAGTAGACACTCGCACACTAGCCTCTAATCCGGGTTTTCGAAAACCATTTATACACACAAGACACAACTAACACAACACAAAATGAAAACATGACGAAAATGAAAGAAAAAGAGAAAAAAGGTAACAAAACAAAACAAGGAGAAACAAACACATAAACAACACAAACACCACCCCGATATATACAAGTCACCAAATCATCCACCAATATGCACAAAGCTCCACCCTAGCACAGAACATCACAATTTCCTCCAAACTCCACAAGAAATAAAGAAGGAAAAGGGATAGAAGATGTTACCGGATGTCTTGAAAGCTTTCCAAAACTAACGGTGATTAAGCAACCTATAAGGAAAAGGGAGGCAAAACACACACAACAAAACAAGTATATGATACAAAAACATAAGACGGAAAACACACAAAAGAAAAAGACACAAAAAGAAAGAAAATCATTTTGATTTTTGGGAAAAAAATTCAAATTTTTAGGTATTTTTTTAAAGATTTTTCGGAGAACTATAAAAATAAAACTAACTATGATAGAATATCGCTCCCCCACACTTAAACCGAGCAATGTCCTCATGCTCGATCGTAGTGTGCGGAGAGACAAAAGAAAAGAAAAGAAAATTACGAAAATAAAGCTAAAAAACAAAAATAAGATGGAGAAAAGGGTAGAAGGTGTCCGGCCGGGGTGTAATCAAGTCACCATGGGCCGAAACAAGAAAAGATATTGATGGGGGAAGAAATAAAAGAAGGAAATAAAAGGAAATGGGAGGGGAGGGCTAGGTGTAATCAAGTCACCTAGCCCGGATTCCGCCCGAATCCGACTAAATCCTACAAAAAGGGGTGAAAATCTTGTAAATTTGGATTTTTCGATTGACTCTCGACGTAGTCACGTCATCGAGAGTCGGGAGCAACCATACTAAGGCCTCGAAGGCCATCAAGACACCGTGACTCAAGGGGAAGGGGGGCAAACAAGAGAAAACAAGCTACAAAAGACGGAAAAGTAAGGATAGTTACCCAACCAATCGGCTAGTAACTCACTCGCTCCATCGTCTCAATGATCATTATAGGCACGTTGCTTGTCTTTTCGGTTGCCATCTCGCTTCAAACTTGAGAAGAACTCACGGTAGAGGTAGTAATGGTAGGGGGTGAGATTTGAAGTAGGAGTCGGTGTAAAGTGGATAGGAAATGAAGGGGGGGTACGAAAATGAAGTGTATGGGGCATATGATAAAAGGAAGGATAGCTAGGGAGGTTGGGAGGGGGTATACAACGGTTGGGTGGACTCAAATGTCAAAGAAGAGGCATAAGGGGGAGTAGGGGGGTCATCCCAGTCGGGATGGATGGTCCCGGTCGGGATGACACACCCGTCCCGGTCGGGATGCTCCCTTCCCGGTCGGGACGGACCTCCAGCAAGCTCGAAAATATGTACCTCCATCCCGATCGGGACGGCTCCTTCCCGGTCGGGATGCCGCACCCTTCCCGGTCGGGAAGCCTCTTCCCGGTCGGGATGGGTCTTCTTGACCTTCCACAAACCCAAAAGCTTACTTCAAGCTTCAAAAACCCGATCCTCATGCTTACTATCCAAGCTCTATCATAGCCATTCCTCTCTAGGAATCATCTACACTTCACACCTATCACACAAACTCAAACTCAACATCAAACTCTCTCCCTCACAACGCTCATCAATCAATCCAAATAACAAAGAATTTCACAAAACTCAAACTAACTACAAGGAAGAGATATATACAATGGGACGGTTCTTTTGGAACTCCGTCAAACCATGGATGGTGCATTTCTCATTCTTTTTCAACAACAACAACCAATTCCATCTCCATCGAGGGCACGAAGAAACAAGTTGAAGATCCTAGCAAAGTCTTCAATCGAAATAGTGGAATACCAACCTCCACTCCAAGGATCATCGCCTCCTAACCTTGACGTTCCCGGGGCATCCCGATCTACTAAGTTCAATGGCTTGAACTTGTACTTGCGATCCTTCGGGATATACCCAAACATCCACCGATCCTCATGTGGCCCCAAGGGAGGCTCATCCTTCTCCTTGCTTTTCAACTTGTCATCAAACCTATGATATGGGCACTCATCCTCCTCACTCTCGGAGTCATCGTCCTCAAGTACATAAGAGTAATTCTTCATGCTTTGTTCCAAACCTTCCCCTAGATCGACGTCTTTCGTGGCATGGATCATATTACATGTCTCGTTCATAGGCGAGGTGTTGCCTTGGAGGTCAAACACTAACTCTTCGTCACCTAATTGAAAAGTAATCCTACCCTTCTTGACATCGATCATGGCACCGGCGGTATGTAGAAATGGGCGCCCAAGAATAATAGGAGTGATAGCATCTTCCGGCATGTCTAGCACAAAAAAATCAACCGGAATGAAGAATTTCCCGATTCGTACCGGTACGTCCTCTAACATCCCCAATGGTCGGTTAAGAGATTTATCGGCCATTTGAAGTGTAATGGACATACATTTCAGCTCTTTCATCCCTAATCGATCACAAATGGAATAAGGAATGATGCTCACACTCGCACCCAAGTCACATAATTCTCTCTCAATCATGAAGTTGCCTATGGTGCAAGGGATCGAGAAACTACCCGGATCCTTCAACTTCGGAAGCGTAGAACCTTGAATAAGCTCGCTCACCACCCTCGTGAACGCTATGGTCTCTTCCTTGTCGACGGATCTCTTCCTAGCTAAGATTTCTCTCATAAATTTTCCATATGCCGGGATTTGGGTAAGTAACTCGGTAAACGGGACACTCACATCCAATTTCTTCACAATACTAAGGAACTTGTCGTATTGACTATCCACCTCAGTCTTCATTTGCCTTGTTGGGAAAGACAACTTGATTTGGTACTAGTTTTGCTCAATAGGGGTGGACTTCTCACATGACACTTTCCCTTTACCTTTTTCTTTTGCTTGAAGTGGGGGAAGCTTGTCTTCAATGGGTTTTTCGATCTCCCATAAGACTTGTTCCTCCATTGGATTATCAAAGCTTGAGCTTTCTTGAATTGGAGATGCCATTTTCATTGTCGGTTCTTGCATTGGCTCTTGCTCACTAGGGAATGAAGGGGAGTCATAAGATGTACCTCTCCTTGTGGTGATAGCATTTACATGCTCAAATTTTGGTGTTTCGCCTTGAGGAGGTAGTTGCCCCTTTTGTCTTGAGGAGCTCCCCGAAACAAGTTGAGATACTTGAGTCTCAAGCATCTTCGTACGGGCATCTCTTACCGCGTTTTCCCCTTGAATATAAGCGAAGAGCTCTTGTTGGAAACTTGACATCTCCATTTTTTTTTTTTGCAACTCTTGATTACTCTTTTGCACATCCATCATAGTCTTTTGAATGTCGAAATCTCGACGTGGAGATGACGGATTATGCGGAGTATCGGTAAGGGCTAATGGAGTACCATAGTCATGAATAGGAGACCGGCTCCTAGGCTTGCTTTGTTGATTTCCTTGTGTTGCTTGTTGTTGCTGACGGTTCCCTTGGAACCCATGAGAATTGCCTTGATTAAGGCCTTGATTGTGGTTTTGAAACCCTTGGTTATGGTTGTGGAAACCACCTTGATTGAAGTTCCCTTGTTGGAACCCTTGATTGTTGTTGTGGAGGGTACCTTGGTTATTTTGCTTGAAGTTGTTGAAGGGTCTTGGATTACCCACATAACCTTGATAACCTTGATTGTTGTCCCTTAAGGGAGGTGGAACATAGGGACGAGGTTGCATAGCTTGTTGTTGAGGGACTTGATTGGAAGCTTGGTATTGATTAGAATAGGAGGCACCTTGCTTGAACGCTTGAAAGGCGTTCACTTGCTCAATATTTCCTCGGCAATGCATAGGATCATGACCAACGATTCCACAAGTATCGCACATCCTAAAATAAGGTGTAGGAGGTACAAATCCCAAAGCATTCACTTCTTGAATCGATTGATGATTGGAGGAACTAGTGCCTTGGACTTGGTTGAGGTGGCTTTGGAGCTTCTTGTCAATGGTCTCCATGTGTGTTCTCAATTGAGCCCCAAGGTCAATGCTCAATTTTGTAATAGCATCAACCTCGTGCCTACCTCCCCGATTTGCCTTCCTAGGCCTTGAGTATTGTGAATTATGAACCGCCATCTCCTCGATTCTTGACCAAGTTTGGTCATCATCCACTTCGGTAAACCTACCATTAGATCCCATGTTGAGTATGGCCCTTGAGTCTTCATATAACCCGTTCCAAAATTGTTGCACAAGGAACCATTGTGATAGACCATGGTGTGGACAAGAGCGGATCAAGGCTTTGAATCTTTCCCACGATTCATAGAGGCTTTCTTCATCACGTTGTTGGAATCCCGTGATAGAGGTTCTCAATAGATTTGTCTTCTCCGGGGGATAGAATTGTTGGTAAAAAGCTAAGGCTAGCTTCTTCTAAGTATCAATACCGAGACTTGCTTTGTCCAACCCGTTGAACCATTGCTTCGCCTTGCCAATAAGAGAGAAAGGAAATAATACCCACCGGATTTGGTCTTGAGTTATTCCCGTTTGAGAAATAGCGTCACAATAGTCCGAAAAGATTTCCATGTGTTGATGAGGATCTTCGGTTGGTAACCCACTAAATTGACTTCTCTCAACCAATTGGATAAATTGCGTTTTCGCCACAAAATTCCCGGTATATGCCTCCGGTAAAGTGGTAGGACCCGGCAAAACGTCTTCCGTGAAGGTTGAGTGAGAAGAAAACTTAGGCATAATTGGATGTAAGGGAGACGGTGGTGTAGACTGTGTTGATGTAGATGAAGAGGGGGAACTAGGACTAGAATTACCGAAGGGATTGATGAAGGGCCCTCCGGCCGTCTCTCGAGGTGACTCGCTAAAGTCGGATCCTTGAGCTTGCTCTTGATGAGTATTGCTAGTACCTGGTTGAGAGTGTCTAACCCGATCAATCGTCTGTTGGCGAAAGGCTCTAAAGAGTCTCTCCGGCTCTGGATTGAAGAGAAAGAAATCGCCTCCCCTCCTAGGCATACACTACACACTAGAACAAACGTGAGAACACCTAGTGCTTTATGGGCACTAGGCAACGACAATAAACAAGCACAACTAGAGGCAAAGAGAAAAGAAAGAAATAAAACTAAGGAAACAAGAAAAATCTAGAAAATATGAACAAGAGATGATAGAAGAGCACAAAGAAGGGTAACTAAGTCTAGCTATAAGCAAACTAAGTCTAAACAATGCACCGTCCCCGGCAACGGCGCCAAATAGATGGAGGGAATTGTCGTCGATCCCCAACACCAATTAACAACCGGCTAATCCTAGTGGGTAGCTAGGGTAAGACGGGATCGTATCCACGGAGACGGTATAGTGAAGTATAGACTAGGTCGGCCTAAAAACGAGACTAAATCACCAAACAAACACAAAGAAAGCTATAAATGGTAAACTATGATGGTGGAGAGGAAGGAAGTGGACTAACAATGACTAGCTAAAACGATGCTAAAATGCGATATCTAATGATCGAACTAACAAGTAAACAAGAAGAAACGATGACTAACTAAGAAGATGAGATCAAATATGGAAGGAAGTGGGGTAGATCGGGTTCATAAGTGTAGATGGGTAATTGGGTGATCAAGGGTATAGGTGTCTCCTAGTTGCTAGTGTCGGTCCGGGCTCTCGCTACGTAGACCGATGTCGAGGTTGGTCCGGGCTCTCGCTACGTAGACCAATGTCCGCACTCTCGTGACAAAGAGAATTCTCAACACATCCACATAATAGACAAACAATGAGAAGATGAGCACAAGTATGGGAAGCATGACCACTATAACTCACACAAGCAATTCAACAAACACATAGAGTGCCCAATATGTGACTAACAACAAAGATTCACCCTTTTCCCTTAATCAACCCAAATCACCCATAATCTACCCCTAATCCCCCTACTAACCCCACAAGTAATCTACTCACTCATTATCAAGATGGAACTAACATAAACAAAACAAAACAAAACAAACATCCAAACATCCATATGAACAAACAATAACAATAAGTAAAGATTGAAACTTGAATAAATAACAATAAACAAGAGAAAGGAAGATTATACCAACAACAAGAAGATGAAAAGATGATAACTTGTATAAAAGAGAAACCCAAATCAACTCCAAGGTTGTCAAGCTTGGATGAATCTTCAAGTATCCACTTAATACAAGAACTAATTACAATAATTAACTAAAGATTAAAGAGAGAATTAAGCTAATGAGAGGAACACTAATCTAGGGTTATGAATGTTTAATGGAGGCTTAAAAGAGTCTAGGGTATGATAAGATACATAAATAATACAAGAGGGGAGTATTTATATGGGTACAAGAATGAAGGAGATGAAAAGAATGAGAGGCGGGCTGCAGACCCACGGTCCTGACCGGGACGGGTTCATCCCGAACGGGACGGGTTGATCCCGACCGGGACGGGCCCAGGTCAGTAGCCTCCTCTTTTGTGCACCTCAACCGGGACCGGTTGAGGCCATCCCGACCCGGTTGAGCCTTGTAGGCCTCCTTTAAGCTCCTTTTGGTCCCTCTTTGCCTCTCATGGGTTTCTCATCGATTCTTGGGACTCGGGATGGGGCCTCGAAGGCTCGGGATCTGGTCTCGAGGTCTCGGGATCGAATCCAAGGCACCGAGTGATCGTTCCTTTACTTCGTTGGCTCCAAAATGTGTATGTATCGAGCCGGAATCGTTCCAACTCTTCGAGAATGGTCTCGGGAACCTGAAACGAACTAGAGGAAGAATAAGTAGCCCATAAACCGCTCCCAAGGAGCGATTCCACAATGAAAAAGGGACCAAAACATAGTAAAATAGGCACTACAAACTACACTTATCACTGATCGTTGGTCATAGGCGGGATAGGGAGTGCTCTCGGGACAGATTCCGAGACTCCCACAGGTGTGAATAAAGGAAAGGGGGTTACAGACTCGATTCTAGTACTGGACCCTCTAGATTTGGACTCAGACTCCGACTCTGACTCAGACTCAGACTCGGAGTCAGAGTCAGTATCCGGCATATCTCCTTCACCGGTAGTCAGCTTGTAGACTCGACCCTGGCTGTCGGTCCACTTGATTGTCTTTCTCCAAGCTCTCTTCCCAGTGTCAGCATCGACTTCAGAGATCAGCCTGGTTGGATCGAACCTGCTGCTGCAGAGGATCAGGTTCACTAGTTCTTCCTTAGTAGTCAGGATGATCATATCTTCCCCGAATAGGAGCCCCAGCACGGGCTCGTTATTACTTGCACCTTCCTTTGACTCAGCCTGGATGAGGGCAAAGATGTCATCCGGGATGAAATTGCATTCCCGAGCCGATTTGGTCTCACGATACGAGATGGTGGGCTGAAAGAGGCCCACTGGAATAGCTCCGAACACTGGAGTGACAAACTTGATTGTGTTTGTTCGGTTCACATCTCCCCGGGTCATGGTGTAACCCAGACCAAACCGAGACCCTCCGTCATTAAGGACCTCGATAATCTTCCTAGCTGGAAGATATGGTCTAGAAATAGCCTCTGGTAGGTAGCCCATGTTCTGCAGCATCGTGTCGATGCTAGTGGTGAAATAGGGCTTGAAGAGATATTCCTCTTCAATCATTCCCACGAAATTGAATCCTCGTGGGTCAGTCTGGCCCGCCGTGTTGCAGCTTGCCACGGTTATGGGGGTACCCTTGAGAGTGATGATACCGTCTTGTAGAGGCATTTTTACCTTCCTGTGAAGGGTGGAGGACACGGCTTTGACCGCGTGAATCCATGGTCTCCCAAGTAGCAGATTGAAAGACGAGGTGACATCGATCACCTGAAATTCTAGCTCTTTCTCTATCAGTCCGGTTATAATTGTTAGTTTGACGGCCCCAGCAACTGATTTCGGGCTTCCGTCGAAAGCCTGGATAGTTTGCGCCATTGGGAGATAATCGGCCTCAGTGATGCCGAGGGCCTTAGCTGTCCTTAGGGGAAGGACGTTTACAGCAGACCCGTCATCGATCAGGGTCATCGGGAGATATTTGTCCCGGCAGATCACCGTAACGTAGAGGGTTAAGTTGTGGGTCGTCCCGCACGGTGGCAGGTCGGACTCTGAGAAGGTGATGAGTGGGCCTTCTTCCTTTGATTTGCCCTTGAGATGGGACATGATGGTGGCTACCATTTCAGTTGGGGTAACCAGCGAGTCGACTTTGATCTGATCGAGAGCCTTAGTAAGCGCCTCTCGATGTACTTGTGAACTAACCAAAAGCTGCCATATGGTAAGATCAACCCGAGCCGTCTTCAGTTGTTTGACTAGAGCTGTATCAGTGCCGGGCTCTTCAGGGGTTGATTCGGTCTTGGCCGGCTCGGCGGTGATTTCCGAGGTAGACCGGCCGGCGGTGACGTGGTGGTTGTTGGCCAAGGCTCTGGATTTAGCCTTTCGGACTTCCTCAGGGGTGACAGGGACAGCTTCCCCTTTGGGTTGGTACACATCGTCTTTATCATCATTCCATATCCCGTTAATTTGTGGGACGAAGGGTGAGATTAGATGCGAATAGTCGATTATGTCTCCGGAAAAGATGACGTGAGTGCTGAACGGGTTTTCCTTATTGCTCGGCTTGTCTCCGGGCAATGGTACTTTCCCGCTCTCGATCATGTCCTGGATGAGATGTTTCAATTTCCAGCACTTTTGATGGTAGGGATTCGTCACGTCCCAACCGATCAATAATATAACCGGCTATTCCTACGGTAGATAGGGTAAGTCGGGTCGAATCCACGAGGACGGTAAGAGGCGTCTAGACTTGGTCGGTCCAAATACGAGACTAAGTCAACGAGCTAAACTAAAGAATGATAAGAAGGGGAGAAGGCTAGACTATGACTAAGAAGAACAACTAAGGAAAACGGGCTAGGATTAGGTCGGGGTCAAAGGGGTAACGGAATGGTCAAGGGAGGACTAGAGTGAAGGAGGTAGTAGGGTAATCTAGGTAATGCCCGGGCTCTCGCAACTTAGACTCACCTAGAGGTTCCACCTAAAACCCAACTCGGCGATACACAACACAAACGGGGTTACTAGCACGCTATAGGCCTAGGTCGAATCCGGGCTCTCGCAACTTAGACCGACCTAGGGGTCGTTCTCACCGGGCTCTCGCAACTTAGTGAGGGAACCGAACCCACAAACAAACTATCACCCACAAGAGAAAGGCAAGAAAAACAAGCATATGCATCTACTTAGTCATTCAAGCATTTCAACAAACATGTAATATGTATCAAACCAAGAGGAAACCCAAATCTTCCACCAACATCTCCAACAAACCCTTAATCATTCAATTAACACCCTAATCACCTTACTAACCCTAGCAAGAACACTACTCTAACATATCTAAAGGAAATACTAACAAAAACAAGGTAAACAAACTCAAACAACCAAACATACACAAAAAAACTAGTGAAAACAATGAACAAGAACTAAAGATGTAAACTTGGATGAATGAACAAATATTAAGAGTAAAAGGATGAGAAGATTATACCAAACTAACAAGAGAAATAAAAGGAGAGCACTTGCATAGAAGATAACCCAAATTCATCCACCAAGGTTGTCAATCTTGGATGGATTCTTCAAGAGATCCAATATTACAAGCTTAAACTATGATTAACTACTAATTACCGACTAATCTACACTAATCTAATCTAATCTAACCTAAAGTAGTCTAGGGTTTTATGCCTAATGAAGTGCATATCCTTTACATAACAAGGGAAGGGTATATATAGGGTTTAAGAATGAAAGGAGAAGAAAAGAAAGCAAGGCGTGCAGCAGCAGGCCCGTCCCGGCCGAGACGGGGTGGTCCCGGTCGAGACGAGGTCGGTCCCGGTCGGGACGCCACCTTCCCGATCGGGATGGGCTCACAGTAGCCGCACTTCATGCTCCCTTCATCCCGAACGGGATGAGGCCATCCCGAACGGGATGGGTCTTTGTAGGCCTCCCTTAAGAGCTCTTTGGTCCATCCTTGCTTCTCATGGGCTCCCCGTCGATTCTCGGGACTCGGGATCTGGTCTCGGAGGCTCGGGATTGGGTCCCGAGGTCTCGGGGTCGATTCCAAGGCATCGAGTCATCGTTTCTCTACTCCGTTGGCTCCAAAATGTGTATGTATAGAGTCAGAATCGCTCCAACTCTTCCAAATCGGTCTCGGGAACCTGAAACGAACTAAAGGAAGCATAAGAAGCCCATAAATCGCTCCCAAGGAGCGATTCCACAAGGAAAATGGGACCAAAACATAGTAAAATCGACACTACAAACTACACTTATCAACTTTTCCGTATCGTGTCTGTTACCTCGATGATAATGGCAATAGGCCTGGATATTATAGCTTTTGGACCATTTTTCGACCGAGACTTCCGGAATCGGGCCTATCGGTTGGATTAGGCCCTTTGAGGATAACCTTTGTAAGGCGTGAGCATAGGTAGTCTCTATATCAGTGAATACCCGAGTCGGAGTATTCTTTTTGGTCGAAGTATCTAGTAGATTGACCTCGTTAAAGATGCTACGGGCCGCAGTTGTAGTTGCAGGCTTGTTGGAGGACGAACTTTCCCCTTGATATCCCTTAGCAGAGGCCTTAGTGTGGACATGACGTAGGTCCACCCCGACGTGGCCACGCGCGGGTTTGGGTAGGCGAATGCACCTCCATATGAGAATGGATCGAATTGAAATTTAAGTCGAAATGGAGTCGCCACCGAATTTTGTGGTTATTCGAAACCGTTCGAGCCCACTCTATATCGCCATGGACCATACACAAAGTATGGCCCATTTCGGTTTTAGAGTTTATTGGACTCGTCCCTTTGCAATACGATACCGATACCATCTACGTCGGTAATCGTGTAAAGAATGACTCTCATGCGCCAACGGTTTCGGGCATCCGGAAACCGAGGTTCTTAGTAAGAGGTGAGGGTACATGTTGGGAAGCCCACCAAGGACACCCAACCCCGCCCACACATAGCGGCCTCTACTAAGACATTGTTTGACTTTCTAATATGCGCGTTAGTGATTCGGTGAAATGATATGCAAACAACATTTTAGCTAAGCATGCGAATTAAATGTGAGCTACGTCAATTTAATGCATCTAATTCATTGTCGAAGTGATTTAGCATGCGAGGGTTCATTTATAAACGGTAAAACGTAAATAAATAAAGCAAAAGCAATAATAAATCGATTACAGGTTACACGGGCGGAATACAACCCGGAATAAAGTAGGATAATCGAAATATATATAGCCAAAATGATAAGCAATAGTTAGAAACGGACCCGTGTATAAACTAGACCGTGAATCGTGTAAATGAACGAACTTCAATTAAATACATATTATTTTATGCACTAATCGAAGGACGGAGATATAGGACCTAGGCATGGTGCTAGCCCGATCCCAAATCCCGATGCCTTTTCCCAAATTATCATGTCGATAAATTGGAGTCTGAAATTAATTATGCGTCGGATACGACTACCGAGTCGTCAATGCAAGATTTATAGTGAGACCGTCGATCAAAGTTGTTTAAGTGAAGTGATATATATGAGTTTAAAAAAAAAGGAGAATCACGTGATTGTCTTTACACGTGACGACTAAGTCGTAAAAAAAAAGACGAGGCTCGAATGTTGCATTAAAGCTCTCGGATTTCTGGGCTACAGGACCCACTCGGTCGAGTCATGGCCTGACTCGGTCGAGTGCGTCCTAGAAGAGGCTACTGCCCATAATTTGGGGTGCTACTCGATCGAGTAGCCTATGTACTCGGTCGAGTGGCACCTGTACGAGGTATAACTCGTCTCGTTTTATGTGTTTTATAATCGATAATTGATTGAATCGCACATAAATATGGCACGATTTATATACAACTCGATCTTCGGTACTCATAATGCATATATTGTTATTACGGGACCATTGTCGGAGATTTTAGAAAAGATTGTATAAAAATCGTTTTAAATTGGACCGAGACAAAATTAATTCCCTCCGCGTTACGTCATCTTTAATAATCATTACGGATTATGCGATGCCCGATTTAGCGTCAACGGCTTTTGTACCAATCCTTTGAAATGGAATTAAGCCCGTTCAACTACGTACTATCACGATCACGTTATGCCCTTGAGTGCGTAGGGCGGTGCTCCTCGAAAGGGCGCCACCACTATTGCGTCTCGTAAAGGGATTAAACGGACTTTGGGCAATAGTCGTAGTTAAACGAGTTAAATCCGAATTTTGATAATATGTAGATATATATATATACGCGGTAGTGATATTATGACAAAATGAAAATTACGAAAATTAAATGTTAGATTGTTAGATGCGATAAATAAATGTTAGAGTAAGATGCGAAACAGTACATGTTAGATGTTAGTAGTTATGTCGTTACTATCGACTAATTATGATATTAATACACAAACATAAATGTACATAAAAAAAGCGAAAAAAAGAAGGAAGAAGGAAATGTCGGTGTTGAATGCTACACCCTCAACCCACATGTTCTTGCTTCTCGGGATACGGTTCGTCAAATGGCGGCAATGGCACGGGAATCGTCGAGATATGTAGGAGGAGTTGATGGTGTGTATGTATGAGGTTTGTATGGAGGATGGTTTTCTTAGTTTTTATGAGTTTCGATCTCGGAATGCATGTAGACTGGTGTGTATACGGTGATGTCGAAATGGTGATGACTTGTGACTTAATGTGGCTGAAAAGTGCAGCTTTTGAAGGTATTTTTGGCTTAGGAAAAGTCGTGAAGTGTGAGGGATTGATGGAGTATTTATAGGCAAAACCCCTCGACATAGCGTCACTCGATCGAGTGGCCCTAGTGCACTCGGTCGAGTCTCCTCTAAGACGGGTCTGATCCGGGTTTTGAGGCTCCACTCGATCGAGTGGGTCAATCCATTCGACCGAGTAGATCAATTAGGGCGAGATATTTTAGGGATGATTGATCTTGATTGATCTTTGATTGTTTTTTTGAATTTCGTTGTTTGGCGCAAGTTTCTGGAAGCGCACCAGGTCGTTTTTGTCTGTCGAGTACGTCTTTGACGGGGTTTTGACCCGGTCGCTAAAAGACGGGTTTTATTTTTGGTATCGGTTTTGGCCCAAATTAGTCTTATTTTGCTCGGAACGACCCACTGGGCCTGGTTTTGGGGTTGGTTTTGTGAGATTTGTATCCCGTTAAAAGCCCATGTCGGACATTACTGATTTCGAGCCCGTATCGGAGCGCATTAGAGCACGTTAGCGTCCGATCATCATCGGGTGTTTTTTGGAAACTGCTATAGACACCTGGCAGTCAAAATGCGGGTGTCTACAGAGCCCCCACTCTAACTGAGGCTTGGACAGGGCGAAAGTCAGAGTAGCTACCAAGCCAAATATGACCTGGTAGACTTCCGATCGGGTCGTTTATAATACATTAGACTCGCGTGAAGGGCTCGCCAGCCATAAGTTAGAAATCATACCTGAGCTGATGATAATACCTTTGTGGGGAATTGGACTTGTCACGTAAGTCCTGGGTCTGCCTGTATGTGGGCCCATCCTGTGCTTAAATTGAGGGAACGCCTCTTTAGACATTCCGCTGGGGAGATATATACACTGTGCGGGCTTGCTTCTGTAGCCTCGAGTCGTACCTGTATCAGTTACATGAAGCTTTGCATCATTTAGGCAAAACACGACTCGCGCTGGGGAATAAAATTTCGGATGATTGAAAAATGTAAGAAAAATTTTAGAATGTATTTTTTTTTGAATTTTGACAGACTGCTCGGGATGACTAAATTCCTGTGTCTGTGGGGAAGAGTCATGAGTCGGGCCTGTATGCTTAGGCCCGCTTGGACCAAGGAGGCACAGCTGCAAGGGATTCACCAGGGTTTTGATGTTATAAATACATCACCCTGGTTTCTTCTTTGTCACAACCCTCAAAACTTCTTCTTCTCCTCAAGAAAAAAATTCATCTCTTTCAAGAAATTTTATCCTGGCCATTGATCGTCTGATTGACATGCTGCAAGACTGGTCCCACCATTTTAGGGATGCGAGCAAAGTAGCCTTAAGGCAGTCGGGCATATTTCAATTGTTCACGTTCCGCCAAATGCACGTGGACCGTCATTTTCTTGATGCATGTCTGACCTTCTGGGATGACACTTACCACGTTTTCGCCTTCCCTCGGGGCGAAATATATCCTCTCCCTAAGGAAGTTGCTGCTATAGGAGGGTGGAACCCACTGCTCCGTCCTGCCGTCCCTTTCTCAGTTCGGGACCCCAGGAGGAAAGTACGGGAGTTTTTGGGGCTCTCCCATGCCGAAGTATCCCGTATGACTGAAGGGTATACCGTTTCTCTACTTGCCTTAGCTGATAAGTTCATGAATCCGTATGACATCCGGGTTTCGCCCATTCATAGCCGCAGGGCGTTCGCCTTCTGTATGCTGCACGTCTATGCCTTTGAAGGCCATATGGACCTACTATCTTGTATGGGTAGCGTTCGTCTTCTCGTCATTGCCGACCTTATGGAGACAGAATACAGTCCTGCGTGGTTGATCACGGGGGAGATCATTCAGGGCTTGGACAACCGAAAGAGGGATGAGTCAGCCCGTTTCACTAGGAGCACCCGCCTGCTGCAGGTATATCGCTTTTTTCGATTTTCCCTTTTTTTCTTTTAATTTTTTTGCGATTTTTTTTTTGCGATATATTGCTACAGGGGGCACTCGACCATGTCACCTTGGCACTCGACCGAGTCACCCTGGCACTCGATCGAGTGCCCTCGTAAAGGGGTCTACTGCCTCGTTTTAGGGGTGTCACTCGATCGAGTGACCCCGGCACTCGGTCGAGTGCCTCTGGGCGGACGTCTAACTCGTTCTGGAATCTTATGAGTGCTGTTTTTCTTTTTCAGCTCTGGCTATTTGAGAGGTTGTCAAAGATCGAGCCTCCTCCCAACCCGAGTCAATATTGGTTCAACCTGGTGATGACAAGGACACGGCCTACCGACTCGTCCTGCCTTATTACCCAGAAATACTGGGAGGAAGAATTATCATTCCATCGTGGTCCATTGATACGATGGGTGGTTCCATGGTGGCCTATTTATTCTTGGACGGGTTTGGCGCCCAGAGACAAGGCACGCTACCAGGTGATTTTGTCCCTTAGCCAGACAATTCACCTCTATCCTGACCGCATACTCAGGCAGTATGGGTGGACTCAACGCATCCCGGAGAACGAGGCAGTTGTGAGTGCACCTACCCAGCTGACCGACATTATGTGCGACACCTGGATTCAGAGGTGGTATACTCGAGCTACTTGGTCCGTTCCCAAGTCGCTCCATTCAATCTGGGTGTCTCATTCTTATGAAAGGTGGACCAAAGCCGAGACTGCCGAAGCTCGTGCTGCCTTAAAGGTCGATAAGGCCTTCGACCTGCTTCGGCGAGAGAAGATCAAGGATAACATGGACTTCTTTGCTGAAGGGGAGACTCCAGCCCCGATAGCCGGTCTAAAGCTGGGTCAGAGAAAAGGAGACAGGACTCGAGCTAGGGGGTCCGACGCTAGAGGTGCTTGGGGGGAAGTGAGCCCCCAGACAAACTTAGAGAGGAGACCAGGACCAGGCCTTCAGTCCAGGACCGACTTGGTCCTAAGGACAGGTTGCCGGAGCATATACGGGCTCGACTTGGGCCCGTAACAATGGCTGAAGATCCTCTGTTGAAGAAGAGGACTCGAGCCAAGGAGGTTCCCGTGGTCATCCGGGAACGTTCTTCCCCACCCCGGCGACCTCGGGCTCCACGAGACCCGAAGGACAAGGGCAAGGGCAAGATGCCCGGATACTACTCTCCGTTATTGTTATTTAGATATTATTACTATTTTTGTTGTGTGTTTTTTCGTGGCTTTTTCGTGGTTTTTTTGTAATTTTGGACTACCGAGTTTATCGGTTTTTTTTTTTTGAAATAATAAAAGTATTATATTAGTGAAGCCGTTCCTGTCTTTTTCGTTATTGCGGTGGTTGTGCCCTTTTGAGGGGCTGCCTACGTATCCACAGTTAGTGGAATCAAACCAAACGTAGTTCGGGCGTAGAATTTTTTTGCAAGGATAAATAATCCTAACTTGCTTATAAGTTTGAAAAGGATGTTTTTAGATAAATTTTGCAAATGACATTGAGATAAGGTTTAGGGGTAGTAGCGCTTCAGCTGGTCTAGGTTGGTTGGGTTGACAAATTCGTTCCCGTCTAGGTCTGTCAGCATCACTGCTCCTCCTGATAGAACCTTCTTGACTAGGTATGGCCCAGCCTAATTGGGTTTGAATTTTCCTCTTCGGTCAACCGGTAGTAAGGCACGAACCGATTTTAGGACCAAATCCCCTTCCTTGATATTCCTGGGCCTAACTCTCTTGTTAAAGACCCGCTTGATTCTTTTTTGATATATTTGGATGTTATTGAGGGCCCGAGACCGCCGTTCGTCCAAGAGAATTAACGAGTCATATCGGGCTTGAACCCAATCCGCTTCGGGCACTTGGCTTTCTAGTAGAATTCTGAGAGACGGTATTTCTAATTCGACCGGCTGGACTGCCTCCATGCCATACGTCAAATAATATGGAGTTGCCCCGGTTGCAGTTCGGATCGACGTCCGGTACCCCCATAGGGAAAAGGGTATTTTGTCGGGCCAGTCCCGATAATTATCAGCCATCTTTTTAAGTATGGTGACAATTGTCTTATTAGCAGCCTCCACCGCTCCATTTGTTTGGGGACGGTAAGGCGAAGATGTATGCCTTTGGATTTTGTATTTCGCTAGCATAGTAGCGGTTTCGGCTTGGAAGTGGGTCCCATGATCACTAATAAACTCGTGTGGGATCCCGTACCGGCATATGATTTTATTCTGGATAAATCTTGCTACGTGCTTGGCGTTCAAGACACGATATGATTCAGCTTCGACCCATTTGGTGAAATAGTCGATAGCCACCAAGATAAAACAGTGACCTCCCGTCCCGGACGAGTTAACTTTCCCGATTATGTCGATCCCCCATGTCGAAAATGGCCATGGCGAGGTCATGGTGTATAGTAGAGACGACGACATGTGTTGAACATTACCGAAAATTTGACAATTATGGCAGTGTTTGACATATGATCGACAGTCGGTCTCCATACTGTTCCAGTAGTACCCGAGCCTCATGATTTTTGGGGTAGCATATGGTCGTTCATATGTGGACCGTTTTCACCGTCGTGTACTTCAGCCATCACTTTGTCGGCCTGCGTTTTGTCGATACATAGGAGTAAAGCCCCCTGTGCTGTCTTTTTGTATAACTGACCGTCGTCCGTACGGATGAATTGGTGGCCAGTCTTCGCAGGGCTTTCTTGGCCCGATTTTCAGTTCCCGGGGAATATTCTCCCGTTGTCAAATAAATTAGGACAGCTTGATTCCAAGGTTCTGGATCGGTGATCTCAATATCTTGAATGGCGTTAACATATGCCGGCTCGGACCGTCTTTCGACACAGATTGGCATACTGGGCATATGTTCCGGGATATTTAGTAAGGATGCCAATTTGGAAAGTGCATCCGCGAACTGATTTTCTTCACGTGGGAGATAGATATATTCTACCTTCTGGAATTG
Source organism: Agrostemma githago (assembly GCA_958450325.1). Taxonomy (NCBI): domain Eukaryota; kingdom Viridiplantae; phylum Streptophyta; class Magnoliopsida; order Caryophyllales; family Caryophyllaceae; genus Agrostemma; species Agrostemma githago. The sequence goes on from OY288245.1 coordinate 29,640,720, forward strand.
CTTCTCTAGAACCCTTACTCGCGCTTCGTAAGCCACGAGATTGGCATTCCGAGTTTTCCATTTTTGAAGGGCTTGATTGATGACTAAGAACGAGTCCCGGTGAACCCAGAGATTTGTAATTCCTAAATCAGCAGCTGCTTGTAACCCGTGGATGCATGCTTCATACTCGGCCGCGTTATTAGTCACATCAAAATCCAGTTTGATGGATAACGGTGTGTGTTCTCCTTTTGGCGATATTAGGAGAATGCCAACCCCAAATCCTCGAAAATTGGATGCTCCATCAAAATACAAGTCCCATGTTTCGGTGTCTGTATGGAATATGTCTTCATTTGGAAAAGCCCAAGTATCAGTATGTCCTTCCTCAGATACTGGACTATCGGCGAGGAACTCGGCTACTACCCGGCCTTTGATGGCTTTTAACGGTACAAACTTGAGGTCATACTCGGCTAGCATTGAAGTCCATCTGGACATTCTTCCATTAAGAATGGGCTTCTCAAACAGATATTTGATTGGATCCATTTTGGACAGCACATGTACCTCGTGACTGAGCATGTAGTGCCAGAGCTTTTTAGTGGCCCAGACCAGAGCTAGGCACGTTTTCTCGAGCATTGTATATTTGCATTCGTATTCCAGGAACTTTTTACCGATGTAGTAAATAGCCCGTTCTTCTGAATCGACTGTCTGGGCCATCATAGCCCTCATGGCTGTCTCTGTCGTCGTTAGGTATAATGACAGAGGCAAACCGGGTTGAGGTGGCATTAATACCGGCGGAGCAGACATGATCTCCTTGATTCTGCCAAAAGCCGCTTGACATTTATCGTCCCATAGTACCTACTCCCCTATCTTCAGTTTCTTGAAAATGGGTTCACATACCATGGTTAGCTTTGAAATAAATCGGCTTATGCATTGGACTTTCCCGAGAAACCCCCTTATTTCTTTTTCGGTCTTAGGTGGTTGCATCTCGGTGATGGCTTTGATTTTAGCTTGGTCGACCTCGATGCCGCGTTGGCTAACGATATGACCCAGTAATTTGCCTGATGTTACCCCGAAACTGCACTTTTGAGGGTTCAACCTCATGTTGTACTTACGCAGTCGGGTGAAGAATTTTCTTAGGGCAGCAACATGCCCGTCTCGGCTTTTAGACTTAACAATCATGTCATCGACATAAACCTCCACTTCCTTATGTATCATGTCATGTAACAAGGTCGTGGCTGTTCGTTGATAAGTGGCTCCGGCATTGATGAGCCCAAACGGCATAAATGTATAACAATAAGTACCCCATGGCGTGGTGAAAGTGGCTTTACCCATATCTTCTTCCGCCATCTTGATTTGGTTGTACCCGGCATACCCGTCCATAAATGATAGAAGGGCATGATCAGCCGTGTTGTCCACCAGTATGTTGATGTGTGGCAACGGAAAATCATCTTTTGGGCTGGCCTTGTTAAGGTCCCGGAAATCTACGCATACCCGCACCTTGCCGTCCTTCTTGGGTACCGGCACGATGTTTGCAACCCAGTCTGGATATTCAGACACTTGTATAAAGCCTTCTTTGAATTGTTTGTCTACTTCTTCTTTGACTTTGAGGGACCACTCGGGCTTCATTCTTCGAAGCTTCTGTTTTACCGGCTTACACCCATCTTTGATGGGTATGCGGTGTTCAGCTATTTCCCGATCTATCCCCGGCATGTCCTTGTAGGACCACGCGAAGATATCTTTGAACTCTTGGAGGAGGTTTATGAATTGTTGTCTCTCCTCGGGATATAAGGATAACCCTATCTTAAGCATCTGGGGCTCTAAGGTTGTTCCCACATTGATAGACTCAGTTGCCTTGATTACCGGGTCTCGGGATTCCCTTTGTTCTAGCTGCTCGATCAGATGCGGAGGCAAGGATACCTGTTCATCGGGTTTCTCAATGTCATTGCAGAAAATATTTTTGAAATTGAAAGTATATTGAAAATAAGACAAGTCATAAGCGGAACGATTTTCGTTATTATTGATGGTAAATTTGGAAAATAGCTCAAAGAGAGCGGCCATATGATCATTGGTCAGAGGCGGGATTGGGAGCGCTTTCGGGACAGACCCCGAGGCTCCGTTGGTAGTGACTATAGGGAGGGGGGGTTACAGTTTGGACTCTAGCACCAGACCCCTTAGACTCGAATACAGACTCAGACTCAGACTCAGACTCAGACTCAGACTCAGACTCTGACTCAGACTCGGAATCGGTGTCCGACATGTCTCCTTCCCCGGTGGTCTGCTTGTAGATTCGACCCTGGCCATCGGTCCACTTGATAGTCTTCCTCCAGGCTCTTTTCCTAGTATCAGCACCGACCTCCGAGATCAGCTTTGAAGGATCGAACCTGTTGCTTCGAAGGATCAGGTTCACCAAGTCTTCCTTGGGGTTCGGAACAACCTTGTGTTCCCCAAATAAGAGCCCCAGCACGGGCTCGGCATTGTCAGCACCCTCCTTGGATTCAGATTGGTTGAGGCAAATATGTCATCTGGAATGTAGTTGCATTCCCGAGCTAGTTCAGTCTCGGGATGTGTGATAGTTGGTTAATATAGGCCAACTTGAATAGCCCCGAATACCGGTGTGACGAAATAGTCAGCCAACCTCGGGCTATAAGGGCTCAAGTAGATACCCTTGATGATGTTACAGGCCTTCTCAATGCCCGCTCAGACCACATTTCCCGGGGTCACAGCGTACCCTAAGCCGAAGCGAGATTCCCTGTCATTCAGGACTTCAATAATCTTCCCAGGTGGAAGGTATGGCCTCGAGGTAGCCCCCGGTAAATATCCCAAATTCTGCAACATCGTGTCGATGGTCGTGGTGAAGTAGGGCCTGAAAAGATATTCTTCTTCAATCGTCCCCACAAAATCGAACCCCCAAAGGTTGGTGCGGTCCGTGGCGTTACAGCTAGCCACAGTCATAGGGGTTGCCTCTAGAGTAATAATACCGTCTTGCAGGGGCATTTTGATCTTTCGGTGGAGAGTAGAAGACATTGCCTTTACAGCATGAATCCAAGGCCTTCCTAAGAGTAGATTAAAAGAGGAGGTGACATCGATCACCTGGAACTCTAACTCCTTTTCAATTGGACCCGTTGTAATTGCTAACTTAACGGCCCCAGAAACCGCCTTTGGGCTTCCATTGAAAGCCTGGATACTGTGGGCAGTTGGTATGTAGTCGGCCTCGGTGGTGCCGAGGGCTTTGGCAGTCCTTAGAGAGATGACATTCACAGCAGACCCGTCGTCAACTAGGGTCATTGGGAGGTACTTACCCCGGCAAATTACCGTGATATATAGGGCCAGATTGTGAGAGGCCCCGAACGGTGGCAGATCGGCATCTGAGAAAGTGACTAATGGGCCTTCTTCTTTGGACTTGCCCTTGAGGTAGGGCAGGATGGTGGCTACCATTTCAGTAGGGGTAACCTGGGAGTCGACCTTGATTTGATCGAGAGCCTTAGTAAGTGCCTCTCGATGTTCTTGTGAGCTAACCAAGAGTTGCCATATAGTGAGGTCAACTCGAGCTCTTTTCAATTATTTGACAAGAGCCGTATCGGTTCTTGGCTCTTCATTGGCCTCTTCCGTCCTGGCATGTTCAGTGACGGTTGCCGGGACTGAGATGTCCTTAGAGCTAGTTGCTGAATAAGGACGACCGGTGGTGGTGACGTGGTTACTGGCTAAGGCCTTGGGCTTAGCCTTCAGAATTTCTTCGGGAGTGATAGGGACAGTTTCCCCTTTAGTGAGGTACACATCTTCCTCATCATCGAACCAGATTCCATTGATTTGTGGGATGAAAGGAGAGATAAGGTGAGAACAGTCAATCATCTCACCGGTGAAGATAGCATGAGAGCTAAACGGGTTGTCCTTGTTGCTTGGCTTGTCCCCGGGTAACGGTATTTTCCCGCTCTCAATTAAATCATGAATCAGATGCTTCAGCTTCCAACATTTCTCGGTATCATGCCCATTGCCCCAATGATATTGGCAATAGGCTTGGGCATTGTAGCTTTTGGAGCGTTTTTCAACTGGGACTTCAGGAGTTGGGCCTATCGGTTGGACTAGGCCCATGGAAGACAGCCTTTGTAAGGCATATGTATAGGTAGTCCCTATATCAGTGAATACCCTAGGAGGGGTATTTCTTTTGGACGAGGCATCCAAGAGATTAACCGTATCAAAGATACTTCGGGTTGCAGCCGAGGGCTTGGTAGTGGATGAGGAAGCCCCTTGGTATCCCTTGCTAGGGGCCTTAGTCAGGCTCTCTAGTCTTAGATCATCCTCAATTCTCATGCCTATTTCAGTAAGAGTGGTGAAATTGGGTATGACAGCATACCGAAGGTGGACCCGATAGGAGGGGAGGAGGTTCTTGACAAAGGGCTCCACTAAAGTCTTTTCACTGGGCTTATCGACCAGTTTCACACTTTCGGCCCTCCAATGTTGAAGGTATTTGGTAAAGCCCTCCTTAGGTTCTTGGGCCATAACCTCTTGAGACCGCATTGTGGTCTGGATCTCGGTGTTATCAGCATAGTTCCGAGCAAATTCCGTAGCCACATCATCCCACGTCGAGAACTTCTTCGGGTCTAGCTTGTAGTACCAGGCCTTTGGGTGTTTCTCAAGAGATGCAGCAAAGAGGTTTTTGAACATGGAAGAGTCCACTCCCTTAATAGCCATGAACTCCTTGAAGGCCCGTACATGTAGTAACGGGTCTTCAGTCCCCTCAAACATGGGTAAGCCCGTGAGATTCAGGTTCGCGGGCAGTTTGTCACTTACCGGGGAGTACTCCCGACTATTCTCCCGGTGAATATTGTTACTTCCAGTTAGGTGAACTTGTTCTTCCAATCGGCGAACCGAGCTAACTAGTTCAGCTAGAGGTTCCGTAACCCCGGTATTTGGAGTCCTTTGCTCCACTGCAGCTAAACGAGCAACGATGGCAATTTGACCATGCCAATTGGGCCTTAATGTCGGTTCGTTTGTCGACCATGGTATCCACGGAGGTCTTCAAACTGTTCAGAGTTGCTTCCATCTTGCGACTGTGTCTGGTGGACGGTGCCCGGTCTGTAAGAACACCGCGCAATCAGAAACTGAACCCGGACCTTGGAACCAAAATAGTACATCCCAAGCAGGGAAAAAGCTAAAAAAATTGACTTGAAAGAGACTTTTAGACGGGTGACTCGTGGATGACGGGATTTCCTTAGGATTCGACGGGTGGGCCGAATCCTGTTTGAAGGAAGGTCAATGTGAGACGTCCCCAAACTTTGGACTCAAATGTGTAGACGGGCCCATATTTGTAGGAGTATGTCCTACATAGATGGGCCTTGCCTTAGTCTAATAAGGCGGACTGGGATAGGGAAGAAACTCGTGATGTAAGATCGACAGAGTTTCGATGCTAAAGACTTTGACGACTTATGACATGACCCGACACTGCTAAATACGAGAGAGTCCTAAGAGGGAGGAAAGTTTTAAAAGGATTATTTTTGGAAAGTCCGAGAAAACTCGGGAAAAGAACCGATTTTTTCAAGAAAATCGGAAAGTACATCGGGCCTTGGTTTTGAAAGTTTGAAAATATTTTCGAGTTTTGAATTGGGCAGCATACCGGCTAAAAAGTGGGCTATTTTGAGTAAAATCATAAGTCCTAAGTTCGGTAGCTTCCCGAGTTTTGAAATTTGAATATTTTTGAAAAGATGCATTTTTGAAATGACGTTTTTTTGAAAATGACACGGAAACCAAGCAGCACATAGTCACGCAAGCATTATAACGACGCCATGTATGCTTTACACTAAGTCTCGGTCGGTCTATAGAGGGCTATACCAGTGCTCATAGTCTAGACGAGAAACGGAACGGACTTCCTAAGTCGAGTTGAGCTTAGAACATGCCGCAAAGTCCATACGAATCGACTATGAACACCTTTAACGTATCCAAGGCGGAATACATCGTGGTATAGTGGGACGTCGGTCACCAGTACCGGCCCGGGAAAATAGGAGTTATGAATGAACCGTAAAACTAAAACGCATATTGTATTTGTCAAACGATTTCTATTCGAGTCTCACCCTGAGGATGCCGATGGTTAGGCACTCACCGGTAAATCCCCAGCGGAGTCGCCAAATTGTGGACATGACGTAGGTCCACCCCGACGCGGCCACGCGCGGGTTTGGGTAGGCGAATGCACCTCCATATGAGAATGGATCGAATTGAAATTTAAGTCGAAATGGAGTCGCCACCGAATTTTGTGGTTATTCGGAACCGTTCGAGCCCACTCTATATCGCCATGGACCATACACAAAGTATGGCCCATTTTGGTTTTAGAGTTTATTGGGCTCATCCCTTTGCATTACGATACCGATACCATCTACACAGATAATCGTGTAAAGAATTACTCTCGTGCGCCAACGGTTTCGGGCATCCGGAAACCGAGGTTCTGAGTAAAAGGTGAGGGTACGTGTTGGGAAGCCCACTAAGGACACCCAACCCCGCCCGCACATAGCGGCCTCTACTAAGACATCGTTTGACTTTCTAATATGCGCGTTAGTGATTCGGTGAAATGATATGCAAACAGCGTTTTAGCTAAGCATGCGAATTAAATGTGAGCTACGTCAATTTAATGCATCTAATTCATTGTCGAAGTGATTTAGCATGCGAGGGTTCATTTATAAACGGTAAAACGTAAATAAATAAAGCAAAAGCAATAATAAATCGATTACAGGTTACACGGGCGGAATACAACCCAGAATTCACAATACAACGAGCAATAAAGTAGAATAATCGAAATATATATAGCCAAAATGAGAAGAAATAGTTAGAAACGGACCCGTGTATAAACTAGACAGTGAATCGTGTAAATGGACGAACTTCAATTAAATACATATTATTTTATGCATTAATCGAAGGACGGAGATATAGGACCTAGGCGTGGTGCTAGCCCGATCCCAAATCCCGATGCCTTGTCCCAACTTATCATGTCGATAAATTAGAGTCTGAAATTAATTATGCGTCGGATACGACTACGGAGTCGTCAATGCAAGATTAATAGTGAGACCGTCGATCAAAGTTGTTTAAGTGAAGTGATATATATGAGTTTAAAAAAAAGGAGAATCACGTGATTGTCTTTACACGTGACGACTAAGTCGTAAAAAAAAAGACGAGGCTCGAATGTTGCATTAAAGCTCTCGGATTTCTGGGCTACAGGACCCACTCGGTCGAGTCATGGCCTGACTCGGTCGAGTGCGTCCTAGAAGAGGCTACTGCCCATAATTTGGGGTGCTACTCGATCGAGTAGCCTATATACTCGGTCGAGTGGCACCTGTACGAGGTATAACTCGTCTCGTTTTATGTGTTTTAAAATCGATAATTGATCGAATCGCACATAAATATGGCACGATTTATATACAACTCGATCTTCGGTACTCATAATGCATATATTGTTATTACGAGACCGTTGTCGGAGATTTTAGAAAAGATTGTATAAAAATCGTTTTAAATTGGACCGAGACAAAATTAATTCCCTCCGCGTTACGTCATCTTTAATAATCCTTACGGATTATGCGATGCCCGATTTAGCGTCAACGGGTTTTGTACCAATCCTTTGAAATGGAATTAAGCCCGTTCAACTACGTACTATCACGATCACGTTATGCCCTTGAGTGTGTAGGGCGGTGCTCCTCGAAAGGGCGCCACCACTATTGTGTCTCGTAAAGGGATTAAACGGACTTTGGGCAATAGTCGTAGTTAAACGAGTTTAATCCGAATTTTGATAATATGTAGATATATATATATATATATATATATACGCGGTAGTGATATTATGACAAAATGTAAATAACGAAAATTAAATGTTAGATTGTTAGATGCGATAAATAAATGTTAGAGTTAGATGCGAAAAAGTAAATGTTAGATGTTAGTAGTCATGTCGTTACTATCGACTAATTATGATATTAATACACAAACATAAATGTACATAAAAAAACGAAAAAAAGAAGGAAGAAGGAAATGTCGGTGTTGAATGCTACACCCTCAACCTACATGTTCTTGCTTCTCGGGATACGGTTCGTCAAATGGCGGCAATGGCACGGGAATCGTCGAGATATGTAGGAGGAGTTGATGGTGTGTATGTATGAGGTTTGTATGGAGGATGGTTTTCTTAGTTTTTTTGAGTTTCGATCTCGGAATGCATGTGGAATGGTGTGTATACGGTGATGTCGAAATGGTGATGACTTGTGACTTAATGTGGCTGAAAAGTGCAGCTTTTGAAGGTATTTTTGGCTTAGGAAAAGTCGTGAAGTGTGAGGGATTGATGGAGTATTTATAGGCAAAACCCCTCGACATAGCGTCACTCGATCGAGTGGCCCTAGTGCACTTGGTCGAGTGTCCTCTAAGACGGGTCTGATCCGGGTTTTGGGGCTCCACTCGATCGAGTGGGTCAATCCACTCGACCGAGTGGATCAATTAGGGCGAGATATTTTAGGGATGATTGATCTTGATTGATCTTTGATTGTTTTTTTGAATTTCGTTGTTTGGCACAAGTTTCCGAAAGCGCACCAGGTCGTTTTTGTGTGTCGAGTATGTCTTTGACCGGGTTTTGACCGGGTCGCTAAAAGACGGGTTTTATTTTTGGTGTCGGTTTTGGCCCAAATTAATCTTATTTTGCTCGGAACGACCTACTGGGCCTGGTTTTAGGGTTGGTTTTGTGAGATTTGTATCCCGTTGCCCATGCCGGACATTACTGATTTCGAGCCTGTATCCGAGCGTGTTAGCGCACGTTAGCGTCCGATCATCATCGGGTGTTTTTTGGAAACTGCTATAGACACCTGGCAGTCAAAATGCGGGTGTCTACACTTAGTAAGGCTCTCTAACCTCAAGTCGTCTTAGGTATGACGGCGTAGCTGAGATGGACCCGGTAGGAAGGGAGGAGGTTCTTGCCAAAGGCCTCCACCAAGACTTTTTCGCTGGGCTTATCAACCAGCTTCACGCTTTCGACCCTCCTCCTTTGAAGGTACTTGGTGAAACCTTCCTTGGGCTCTTGGGCCATGACTTCCAGAATATGCATAGTAGTCTGGATCTCGGTGTTATCTGCGTAGTTTCGAGCGATTTCAGTCGCCACGTCGTCCAAAGTTTTGTATTTCTTGGAATCAAGCCTGTAGTACTAGGCTTTCGGGTGCTTCTCAAGGGAAGAAGCAAAGAGATGCTTGAACATTGTCGACTTGACCCCCTTAACAGCCATAAACTCTTTGAAAGCCCGGATATGGAGTACCGGGTCTTCAGTCCTATCAAACATTGGCAGGCCCGTCAAGTTAAGATTGGCGGGCAATTCGTCAGTCAGGGGCGAATATGTATGGGCATTCTCCGTGTGGATGGTATTGTTGGTCGTCGTGTGGACCTGTTCCTGCAGCTTACGGACCGCGCTGGCCAGTTTAGCTAACGGCCCGGTAGTCTCGACTCCACCGAGAGGAGTTCCTTGTTCTACGCGAGTGAGGATGGCGATCTGGTCTTCCCTCATTTTTCTCAATTGATCCTCTAGCTTGACCAACGAGGCGGTCAACTTGCAATGGCTTCTTTCGTCATGGTTCAGGTGAAGGGCGGCCTGTCTGTAAGAATACCGCGTAGTCAGCAACTAAACCCAGACCCTATAACGAAAGTACATCCCGAGCAAGGGAAAAGAAGACTAGGAAGGAAATGACTCGGAGAAGACACCTAGACGGATGAATTGTGAATGGTGGGCCTCCCTTAAGATCCAGCTGTGTGGGCCGGGTCCTGTTTGAAAGGAGGTTCACGTGAGACATTCCCCAGACTTTGGACTCGATTGTGTAAACGGGCCATCCTTTGTAGGAGTATGTCTTACGTAGGTGGTCCTTGCCTTAGTTAAGTAAGGCGGACTGGGATAGGGAGGAAACCCGTGATATAAGATCAACGGAGTTTCGACGCTAAAGACCTCGATGACTCACGACACGACCCGACACTGCTAAATACGGGAAGTCCTAAGAAGAGGAAGTTTTTGAAATAGATTTTTTTTTGAAAGCCCGAAAAAATATTCGGGGAGGGAGAGCCCGACTTTTTCGGAAAAACGGAAAGGCGAGCCGGGTGACGGTTTTGAAAGTTCGAAAATATTTTCGAGTTTTGAAATGGGCAGAATACCGGCTAAAAATAGGCTATTTTGAGTAAAATCGTGAATCCTAAGTTCGGTATATGTATCGGGTTTTGAAATTGGATATTTTGAAAAGGATGCAATTTTTGTAAAATGACGCTTTTTGAAAAAAGATGTCATGTAGATCAAGTAGCATGTAGTCATGGAAGCAGTATAAGGACACCATGTATGCTCTTAAACTAAGTCTCTGTCAGTCTATAAAGGGTTTATACCAGTGTACATAGCCTATCCGAGAATCGGGGCGGACTTCCTAAGTCGAGTTGAGCTTAGAACATGCCGTAAAACCCATACGAATCGACTATGGACACCTTTGACATATCCAATTTGGACTACATCAATAGTATAGTGGTACGTCGGTCACCAGTACCGGCCCGGGAAAATATGGGGTTATGCATGAACCGTAAAACTAAAACGCGTATTGTACTAGTCAAACGATTTCTATTCGAGTCTCACCCTGAGGATGCCGATGGTAAGTCACGCATCAGTTAATCCCCAACGGAGTCGCCAAATTGTGGACATGACATAGGTCCACCCCGACGCGGCCACGCACGGGTTTGGTGAGGCGAATGAATCTCCATATGAGATGGGTCGAATTGAAATTTAAATCGAAATCGGAGTCGCCACCGAACTTTGTGGGAGTTCGGGCCTGTTCGAACCCACTCTATTTGTTAGTGGGCCGTGCACAAAGTACCGCCCATTCCGATGTCATTTATTGGGTTCGTCCCTTTGCATTTGATACCGATACCGACATTATCGGATACCGTGTATTGAATGACTCTCGTGTGCCAATGGATTCGTACATCCGGAAACCATGGTTCTGAGTAAGGGGTGAGGGTACGTGTTGGGAAGTTCACAAAGAACACCCAACCCCGCCCGCACATTAGCGGCCTCTACTAAGATATCGTTTGATTTTGAAATACGCGCGTTAGTAATACGATGAATGATATGCAAACAGTATTTTCGACTAAACATGTGAATTATGTTTGATCTACGTTGTTTAATGCATCTTTGAATCTATGTCGAAGTTGTATTTAGCATGCGAGGTCCGTTTTAATATAATAAACAAATGATGAAAAAGAAATTGTTACAAACATGAACAAACAAGTTAGTAACGATTTGTAAATTGAATAATAAAAATATAGATACGATGACACGAATGATTTTGCTAAGATAGTTCGCGTGATGGATTAAGCGCGCGTTAACCGAGGTCATGGAAATATTTATCGAGATTTGAAAAGAGATGATCGAAAAATTAGGACGAAATAGTCTTTATATGTCGCGGATTTCAGGGACCTACGCGACCTGCGCGAGGAGGGCGCGACTCGCGTGGCCGTGCGACTTGCACGAAGTGCGTGAGACTCGCATGGCGGCCTGTTTTCGGGATCGTTTTTTTTTACAAAACCGATGGTTTTGTTAAATCGTTGATAAGTGTAGTTTGTAGTGCCTATTTGTTGTGTTTTGGTCCCTTTTTCCTTGTGGAATCGCTCCTTTGGAGCGATTCAAGGGCTTCTTATGCTTCCTTTAGTTCGTTTCAGGTTCCCGAGGCCGAATTGGAAGAGTTGGAGCGATTCCGACTCAATACATACACATTTTGGAGCCAACGAAGCTAAGGAAAGATGACTCGATGCCTTGGAATCGACCCCGAGACCTTGGGACCCAATCCCGAGCCTTCGAGACCCGATCCCGAGTCCCGAGAATCGATGGGAAGTCCATGAGAGCCAAGGAGGGACCAAATAGTTCAAATTGGAGGCCTACAAGACTCTTCCCGGACGGGTATGGCCTCATCCCGTCCGGGATGAAGGAGGAACGAAGTGCAGCTACTGGGGGCTGTTCCGGATCGGGAACATAAAATCCCGATCGGGAATTCCCATAATCCCGATCGGGAATTTCTTTCCCGACCGGGAAAAGCTCCAGCTCGCCCGCCTTCAATTCTTTTCTTCTCCTTTTCATTTGTAACCCTATATATACTCTTCCCTTGTGATGTTATCTTATGCACTCTATAAGAGACTAAACCATAGATAGATTAGCATAGATTAGTGTAGATTAGTTCTTAGATTATCGTTAATCATAGATTAATACTTGTAATTTGGGAATTTTTCAAGATCTTCACCAAGCTTGACAAACTTGGATGTTTGTTTTGGGTTCTTCCATTTATGCAAGTTTCTTTCTTCTTTTCATCTTCTAGTTTGGTATAATCTCTTTTCCTTTCTCTTGTTCATTGTTTTGTTAATCAAGTTTGAATCTTTAGTTCTTGTTAGTGTTTAGTTCTTCATTCTTGATAGTTTCATTATGTTAGTTTTGTTGTTTGGTTTGATTCCTCTTGTTAGTGATAGTTTTAGTTTAGATATGTTAGAGTAGTGTTCTTGCTAGGGTTAGTAAGGTGATTAGGGTGTTAATTGGATGACTAAGGGATTGTTGGAGTTGTTGGTGGAAGATTTGGGTTTCTCCTTGGTTTGTTGCACATCACATGTTTGTTGAATTGCTTGAATGACTAAGTATGTACGAATGCTTGTTTTCTTGCCTTTCTCTTGTGGGTATTAGTTGTTTGTGGGTTCGGTCCCCTCATTAAGTTGCGAGAGCCCGGTGAGGACGACCCCTAGGCCGGTCTAAGTCGCGAGAGCCCGGATTCGACCTAGGTCTATAGCATGCTAGTACTCCGTTTGTGTTGTGTCGCCGAGTTGGGTTTTAGGTGGAACCTCTAGGTGAGTCTAAGTTGCGAGAGCCCGGGCATTACCTAGATTACCCTACTACCTCCTTCGCCTCTAGTTCTCCTTCGACCATTCCGTTACCCCTTTGACCCCGACCTAACCCTAGCCCGTTCTCCTTTGTTTGTTTTCTTTTGTTTAGACCTAGTTTAGTCTTTAGCCTTCCCCTTAGAATAGCTTGTCTCGAACTTAGTCCTAGACCGTAGCATATCTTAGTCCGACCTCCCGTCCCTGTGGATTCGACCCGACTTACCCTAGCTACCCTAGTTAGGTTAGTTGGTTTTATTTGACGGTTGGGATTCACGACAAATCTCTCCCATCAAATTGGCGCCGTTGCCGGGGACGGCGTAGTTTAGACTTTTGTTTGCTTAGTTTTGGACATTGTTCTTGATTTTTGTGTTCTCTTCTCCTTGTGTATCTCCGTTTTTCTTCTTGTGTGTTACTCTCCCTTCCTAGTGCCTCACAAGCACTAGGCTACTAACGTTTGCTCAAGTGCTTCTAGCTCATCCTAGGTACCTAAGCGACGTTATGGACATGGCTCGTCCAAGCTACCATCAATCATCACGGGACAACTTTGGGGCAAATGGCCAAGTCCCGAGATTTCACCAACCATATCAACCTCATCAACAATCTTATGAACGCCCTCCTTATGGTTACCAAGAAAGTTGTCAAGGATCATTACAACATCCTAACAACTACCAAACACCCTCACACAACCCGCGACCACAAGATCCCAACTTGGTTGAGACTTGTCAAACGATGTCTCTATTGCTTAAGAGTCAACATGAGGCGATAGTTCTATTGCAAAAGACTCAACAAGTGATGATGACTCACATGCAAGGGATTGAAAGGGAGCTCAAGGCCCAAATAGAGGTGCAAGATGCTCGCATCAATGCATTCATGGCCCATATCACGATGTCGGCCACTCGAGCTCCACTACATGTTGAGGAAGGTTTATTTGGGCATGGTCGGGTGTCTCAACCCAATCTTGAAGCTACAAATGAAGAAGCGAGGGTCGATCAAGAGGTCATTGTTAAGTGTTGCTTAGGCGGTGAAGATGAGGGAAGAATAGAGGAAGTTGAGGCTTCAAGGGCCAACAATGAGGAGGGGAGTGAACATGATTCTCGAGATAACTCTTGGGGAGCCGATGTATTGGCGATAAAATTGGATTTGTTCGATTTTCTTCGTGATGAACCACTAGACAATCCAAAGCCAAATGAAGACATACCTCCTCTAGGCCATATAGACAAGGTGAGTGAAAAGGAGCGCAATACTTGGGAAAAAGAAGTAGATGCCTTGGAACTTGCCTTGTATGGGGGATTGAAGGATCCTAAAGCCTCAAATGAAGAAAACTTGATGCCTTCTCCTCCTCTACCGCACTCGATGTCTAGCCCTTTGTCTTGTGAGACGGTTGGTGAAGAGGATCCCTGTCGGGCGGTGGAAAAGAGTTCCACTCTCGACCCCGTAAAAGAAGCGACACCTCTAGGGTGTGATCTCCCACATCATGACACCGAGCACGACTCTAGACCACTATACCTACCGGATGGTCATAATAGTCGTCGCTATCATGGTTCCGAAGACCCGGAATATCACGAGAACCCCGAGTATAATGAAGACGATCGCTTCTTCCCTCCGACTTGGAAACTTTTGGGAGTGGCTAGGCTCGGCCATGTGAGCTTAAATGAAGATGTTGCTAAGGCATTTGACTTACTCCTTCGAGCTCTAGATGGCTTTGGAGGCGTTGTTGGTGAGAGTATTTAGTGTAAATATCTCTTTTTCTTTTCTTTTGTGCTGTATTTGTGTTTATGTTTGTGTTTAGGACTTGTTAGTTTCTGTGGAATTCTTGTTCGTTTGGATTTTTGATGAGCGATATGAGGGAGGGAATTTGATGTTGTATTTGAGTTCATTGTGATAGGTGTGAAGGAAAGGTGAACCCTAGAGGACAGTAGATAATGATAGAGCTTGGATCGTGGGAATGGAAGTCGGTTTTTTGAAGCTTCGTTGAAGCTTTTGAGGTTTTGGGAGTCATGAAGACCCTTCCCGACCGAGAAGGAGGTTTCCCGACCGGGAAGGGTATGCCATCCCGACTGGGAAGAAGGCTTCCCGATCGGGATGGAGGTGCAAAAATTGGAGCATTCTGGAGTGGCTTCCCGATCGGGAAGGGTTCATCATCCCGATCGGGACCACCCTTCCCGACCGGGATGGTCCCCTTCCTCCTCTTTTGGCCTCTTCTTTGACATTGAGCCCACCCAACCATTGTATACCCCCACCCAACCTCCCTACCCATCCTTGCTCATTTCATATGACCCTTACACTTCATTTACATACCCTCACCTCGTTTCTCTTCCCTTTACACCGAGTTTCACATCAAATCCCACCCCCTCGCACCATTCCTACCTCTACCATGCGGTTCTATCAAGCTTGAAGCGGGATAGCAATGATGAAGACAAGCAAGTTCCTATATTGATCTATGAGACGATGGAGAGAGTGAGTTTCTAACCTATGGTACGGCAACTATCCTTTCTTTTCCGTTTTGTTGTTGCTTGTTTTCCTTTGTTTATTCCCTTCCCCTTGTAGACTTTTGTGTCTTGATGTCATGGTGGCCTTCGAGGCCTCGGTAGTCGTTGCTCCCGACTCTCGATGACATGACTACATCGAGAGTCATTTCAAAATCCAAAATTTACAAGTTTTTCACCCTTTTTTGTTGGATTTAGTCGGATTTAGGCGGAATCCGGGCTAGGTGACTTGATTACACCTAGCCCTCCCCTCCCATTTCCTTTTATTTCCTTCTTTTTATTTTCTCCCCCCATCCATATCTTTTCTTGTCTCGGCCCATGGTGACTTGATTACACCCCGGCCGGACACCTTCTACCATTTTCTTCACTTTATTTTTGATTTTTTAGCTTTATTTTCGTAGTTTCTTTTCTTTTTTCTTTTGTCTCTCCGCACACTACGATTGAGCATATGAGGACATTGCTCGATTTAAGTGTGGGGGACCAATATTCTATCGTAGTTAGTTTTATTTTCTTAGTTTTTTCGAAAAAAATCTTTAAAAAACCATAAAAATTTGAAAAAATTTCCCAATAATCAAAAAGATTTTTCTTTTGTGTTTTTCTTTTGTGTCTTTGTGTCGTGTATTTGTTTTGTTTTGTGTGCTTGCCCTCTTTTCCTTATAGGTTGCTTAAATCGCCGCTAATTTTGGAGAGCTTTCATGCCATCTTCTATCTCTTTTTCCTTCTTTGTCTCTTGCGGAGTTTGGAGGAGATTGTGATGTTGTGTGCTCGGGTGGAGCTTTGTAAAGTGTGGTTGATTTGGTGGCTTGTTTGGATGATCGGGGTGGTGTTTGTGTTGTGTTTGTGTTTGTTTTATCTTGTTTTGTTTTGTTGCCTTTGTTTCTTTTTCTTCCATCTTCGTCATGTCTTTGTTTTGTGTTGTGTTGTGTGTCATGTGTGTAAAACGTTTTCGAAAACCCGGTTTAGAGGCTAGTGTGCGAGTGTTTACTTTCCCTTTTTAGTAGTGTAAATCGAGTCTTAGACTTTAGCCTAGTAGAATGACCCTAAATCAATGATTTCGTTGGTCCTTTACCTTGAGTCCACCTAGCTTACTAGGGATTTACTACGGGATTTGCATTTTGACCATTATGACCACCCACGGTGTGAAAAGGCCTTGGTTACCGAGTCTCGTCCCTTAGGTGACCGTGTTTAGGATTGTTTGATTAGTCCAAGTTCTCCCCTTTTTGTGAGTATGAAGGGAAGACGTCGTCCCGACATACCCATTTCCCTACTTCCTACACAAATCCACATAATAAAAATGCAATTTGTTGAAATCTATCTTTCTTATTACTAAGGAATGCCAAAAAGCCGAATCAAGCCAAAAGGGCAAAGAAAATAAAAGAAAGAAAGAAAAAATGAAAGAAAGAAAAGAAATGAAGAAAAAGAAAAGGCACAAAAGCCAAAAAGAAAATAGAAAAGAAGAAAAAGAATGGCATGGCAAAACAAAGCAAAAATGCAAAAGAAAAGAGAAAATGCCAAAAGAAAACCCGAATCACAAAAATAATCCCAACATCTCAAAATAAGCCTTTTTCCGACTTTTGCCGTGAAGAGCCTACCAAAGGACCGAGTCCCTAGGAAGGATGATAGCGGCAAGGGTCGGTCTTCCCTCATTTTGCATTAATTCCACCTTTTTACTTGGACTAGTTAGGCGGTTTTGGACATGGGACGACCCTCTTGGCTCACGCTAAAGGGGGCGGGGTCTCACTTACCTACAGTGTCGACTAACACCGTGGATCATCACTTCCCACTCCGCCGATCGTCCCGTAGTACGTTTTTAGAAAAGTTAGGAGGACCTAGGTGAGTTACCAACGTTTTTATTGCTTTATCGTCATACCATTAGGGTTTAGTCCACCTTGGTTTGTATTGCTAGCTTGGGAACGTTGTCGCTTACCTCAAGTCCTAAACCGGTGTTTTATTCACCGCTTTTTGAGGGAAGCGGTATTTCTTTTGTTTTTGGGTGCAACCGATTATGTGTTGTTTGTATGTTTGTTTGTTTATGTGTTTTGCGTCCGGTTGCATCCACAGTTTTGTCGCAAGACCCAACTTGCCTTGCGGAATGCACTTGTCCTCTAAGTGCACTCGCGTGAGTTGAAGGGGCGTAGGGTGCGCTAATACCCATTCGGCTAGTGTAGTAGTTAGTTTGTGCTTACTCGAGGGCGAGTAAGGGTTAAGTGTGGGGGAGTTGATAAGTGTAGTTTGTAGTGCCTATTTGTTGTGTTTTGGTCCCTTTTTCCTTGTGGAATCGCTCCTTTGGAGCGATTCAAGGGCTTCTTATGCTTCCTTTAGTTCGTTTCAGGTTCCCGAGGCCGAATTGGAAGAGTTGGAGAGATTCCGACTCAATACATACACATTTTGGAGCGAACGAAGCTAAGGAAAGATGACTAGATGCCTTGGAATCGACCCCGAGACCTTGGGACCCAATCCCGAGCCTTCGAGACCCGATCTCGAGTCCCGAAAATCGATGGGAAGTCCTTGAGAGCCAAGGAGGGACCAAATAGTTCAAATTGGAGGCCTACAAGACTCTTCCCGGACGGGTATGGCCTCATCCCGTCCGGGATGAAGGAGGAACGAAGTGCAGCTACAAGGGGCTGTTCCGGATCGGGAAAATAAAATCCCGATCGGGAATTCCCATAATCCCGATCGGGAATTTCTTTCCCGACCGGGAAAAGCTCCAGCTCGCCCGCCTTCAATTCTTTTCTTCTCCTTTTCATTTGTAACCCTATATATACTCTTCCCTTGTGATGTTATCTTATGCACTCTATAAGAGACTAAACCCTAGATAGATTAGCATAGATTAGTGTAGATTAGTTCTTAGATTATCGTTAATCATAGATTAATACTTGTAATTTGGGAATTCTTCAAGATCTTCACCAAGCTTGACAAACTTGGATGTTTGTTTTGGGTTCTTCCATTTATGCAAGTTTCTTTCTTCTTTTCATCTTCTAGTTTGGTATAATCTCTTTTCCTTTCTCTTGTTCATTTTTTTGTTAATCAAGTTTGAATCTTTAGTTCTTGTTAGTGTTTAGTTCTTCATTCTTGATAGTTTCATTATGTTAGTTTTGTTGTTTGGTTTGATTCCTCTTGTTAGTGATAGTTTTAGTTTAGATATGTTAGAGTAGTGTTCTTGCTAGGGTTAGTAAGGTGATTAGGGTGTTAATTGGATGATTAAGGGATTGTTGGAGTTGTTGGTGGAAGATTTGGGTTTCTCCTTGGTTTGTTGCACATCACATGTATGTTGAATTGCTTGAATGACTAAGTATGTACGAATGCTTGTTTTCTTGCCTTTCTCTTGTAAGTATTAGTTGTTTGTGGGTTCGGTCCCCTCATTAAGTTGCGAGAGCCCGGTGAGAACGACCTCTAGGCCGGTCAAAGTCGCGAGAGCCCGGATTCGACCTAGGTCTATAGCATGCTAGTACTCCGTTTGTGTTGTGTCGCCGAGTTGGGTTTTAGGTGGAATCTCTAGGTGAGTCTAAGTTGCGAGAGCCCGGGCATTACCTAGATTACCCTACTACCTCCTTCGCCTCTAGTTCTCCTTCGACCATTCCGTTACCCCTTTGACCCCGACCTAACCCTTGCCCGTTCTCCTTTGTTTGTTTCCTTTGTTTAGACCTAGTTTAGTCTTTAGCCTTCCCCTTAGAATAGCTTGTCTCGAACTTAGTCCTAGACCGTAGCATACCTTAGTCCGACCTCCCGTCCCTGTGGATTCGACCCGACTTACCCTAGCTACCCTAGTTAGGTTAGTTGGTTTTATTTGACGGTTGGGATTCACGACAAATCTCTCCCATCAATCGCGTATAAATATAGCATAATTTATACTCAACTTAGTTTTGCGATATTCGTTATATTCGATATTCGATTACGGAATCGATATCAAATATTCGGAATGATTTTTAGAAAAATGCTTTAGAAATCGCTTCGAACAAAAAATATTATTTCTCTCCGCGTTGAAATCGTCATATTTTGTTATCTAGACCATGTGACGATTTTTTACCATCAACGAGATTGATTTAGTTCTTTTTAGATACGATATTCGACTATAGAGTTGATATCGTATTTTAAGAACGTTTATTTTATATGAAAATAGATTGTACCTTAAACAAGCAGGAGGGTGGATTAGGTATTAAAAAGGCAGAGATCATGAATATTGCGGCCATCGCCAAACTGGTTCACTGGATCTACAAAAGCGAAGAACGATTATGGGTCAAGTGGGTCAATCACATCTACCTCAAAGGGCAAGATTGGGAGCCATATCAGGCCCCAACCTCTGCCTCTTGGGCGTGGAAATGTATCTGTAAGGTGAAAGAAAAGGTCAAGCTAGGATTCCCTAATGGATTATGGCAAGGAAGCAATAGTGACTACTCGATCAAAGATGGATATAATTGGCTTAGGGGTCCTCACCCTGATGTGGACTGGCACTCGATTATCTGGAATAGTTAGAACGACCCTAAGCATGCTTTTGTTACATGGTTAGTGAAGCAAAAAGGACTGAATTGCAGAGGTAGATTATATCAATTGGGATACTGCCAGGAGGAAGAATGTTGTCTTTGTGAGACTGATACGGAGACCATTGAGCATTTATTTTTTGAGTGCTTGTATAGTGCCCAGGTTATCAGGTATGTTGAGGATTGGTGTGGATTCAGATTGAATATTTCCATGGCAGGTTCGAGTCGTCTGCATACGATGAAGCATAAGTTACATACAATGTTGTGGACTGCTATGCATTACCAAATCTGGATGCAAAGGAATAATGCAAGAGTGAATAATGTTCTGAAAATGCCTAATATGGTGGCTAATTTAGTTATTCAACGGCCAAGAAGAGGATGAAAGCGAAATTACCTCACTTGATTCAGGAGGATACAGGCTTGAGTAGACTCTGGAACATTTGATTTTTCATTTGTTTCGTTCAGTTTTCTTTTGTAATGTATCCTGATTTTGTGTTGATCAGCTAATCCTGATCAGTTGTAAATTTTTTTTATATATCTATACCAATTCACATTTTACCAAAAAAAAAAAAAATAGATTGTAGTATCGATATTAAAAAAACGTGACGATGACCCATAAATAAAACGGACCGACGACGCAAAATGAAAAAAACGAGAGGAAGAGAGAGAGAAGGGAAGAGACGGGGTTTTATTTTACACCCTCAACCTACATGCTCTGTATTCTCGGAACGGGGCTCGTCGGAATGTGGCTTAGACACGGGAGCGTCGAGATAATGTTGGTGAGTTATGGTGGTTTTGGACGTGTGAGGTGTCGGGTGAGGTGGTCGGTTTCTCGGGTTGTACTATCGGTTTGTTCGATGCTATGGATGTGTGTATGGTTGATCGTTATTGCTAGTTTACGTCAATGTGAATGAAACTCGAGGTTGATGAATGAATATTGTGTTGTACGAGGGAATCTATTTATAGGAGAAGTCCCCGACTGAAGCTAGGAGAAGTAGCTTAACTTGGGTGATAAGAAATACCGCTTTGGATAGGAAAAGTAAGCAATTTGAGAGGAATGAGAATTTCATTTCTTGGTGGGAAAGGCACGAACCCGACTGGAAAAAGGGGTGCTCGGCCGAGTATGCTTGTTACTCGGTCGACTGCTCGGGTAGAATTCCTCCTGGAGATCGAATTCTATCTCGACGGAATTGTTTAATATTTCTTTTCAGCTGATTTTTTGTAGTTTTCGACTCCAAGTCGGATTGGTGGGTGACGCGGCAGATTTTTATTTGCCTCGGAAATATCTTTGACCGGGGTTTGACTCGGTCGCTAAAAGACGGTTTTGCCCTTGGTGTCGGATTCGACCCAAATTAGTCTTATTTGACTCGAAATGACCCACTAGGCCTGAATTTGAGGTAATTTTTGTGGGACTTTTACTCCATAAGAAGCCCAAGCCAAATGCCAATGATTTCGAGCCCATATTCGAGTATGTCAAAGCACGTTTGCGTCCGATCATCATCGGGTGTCCTTTGAAAACTGCTATAGACATGATAAGTGTAGTTTGTAGTGCCTTTGCTGTGTTTTTGTCCCGTTTTCCTTGTGGAATCGCTCCTTGGGAGCGGTTTATGGGTTACTTATGCTTCCTTTTGTTCGTTTTAGGTTCCCGAGACCATTTGTGAAGAATTGGAGCGAATCTGACTCGATACATACACTTTTTGGAGCCAACGAAGTGAAGGAACGATCACTCGATGCCTTGCATTCGACCCCGAGACCTTGGGATCCGATCCCGAGCCTCTTTGACTCGATCCCGAGCCCCGAGAATCGGTGAGAAGCCCATGAGAACCAAGGAGGGACCAAAAAGATCATATTAGAGGCCTACAAGACTCATCCCCGACGGGAAGGGCCTCATCCCGTCCGGAATGAGGTGCACAATTGCGTAGGGTTCTGTCCTGGGTCCGTCCCGGTCGGGACCAGCCCGTCCCGGTCGGGACCATGGGTCTGTAGCCCGCAATTGCTTCTTTTCTTCTCCTTATTCATTGTAACCCTATATATACCCCCCCTCTTGTAATCTTATGTTATGTTCTTCATTACCCACTAAACCCTAGACTACTTTAGGTTAGAGTAGCTTAGATTAGAGTAGATTAGTCTTTAGTTAATCGTTAATCCTAGTTTAATCCTTGTATTAAGGGAATTCTTCAAGATTCAACCAAGATTGACAACCTTGGGAGATTGTTTTGGGTTTTTCTTATTAATACAGGTTTCAATATTTCTTCCTCTTGTTAGTAGGTATAATCTTTTTATTCCTTTTACTCTTAATCCTTGTTTAATCTTTCAAGTTTCAATATTTGATTATTGTTCATTGTTCTTGTTATTCCATTATGAATGTTTTGTTGTTTTCTTTTGTTATGGTTAGGATTAGTTTAGTTATGTTTGAGTAGACTTGTTGTGGGGTTAGTAGGGGGATTAAGTGTTGATTTTGGGTGATTAGGGTTTGATTGTGGGTAAAGGTGGATTCTTTGTTACTAGTCACATATTAAGAGCACCATGTGTTTGTTGAATTGCTTGTTAGAGTAGTAGTTGCAAATACTCCTCTTGCTTGTCTTCCTCTTCTCATTATGTGAATGATTTGTGGTTGAATCCTTGTGTATAGGGTGACACTTTGCATAAGTATTCGGGTTTGTCTTTGACACGAGAGTGCGGACACTGGCCTTGACGCGAGAACGCGGACCGACCTTAGTAACTAGGTGAAACCTACACCCTCAATCTCCCAACTATCCTACTACACTTATGAACCCGACCTAACCCTACCCTTTCCTTATTTGATTTCTTCGTTACTTTAGTTGTAGTCATAGATTCATCCCCTTCTTATTGCCTTAGTCTAGTTTAGCTCGTTGACTTAGTCTTGTGTTTAGGTAGACCTAGTCTAGACACCTCTTACCGTCCCCGTGGATTCGACCCGACTTACCCTATCTACGTGTTAGGTGTAGTTGGTTATTATTTGACGGTGGGGATCCACGGCAAATCCCTCCCATCAATTTCGCGCCGTTGCCGGGGACGGTGCTAGTTTAGACCTTGTTTGTCTATTTACTTGACTTTGTCTTTGTTTTTATGTTTTTCTTTTTTTTCGTTCCTTTGCTTCTTGTGTGTGTGAGGTTTATTTCTCTCTTGCCTAGTGCCCAAAAAGCATTAGGCTTCTCACGTTTGCTCTTAGTCCAGAGTTTGTGGTTAGAGGTGGTGACCTTCTTCTTCGTGCAATTTAGAGCCGCTTTAACGAACGATTGCTAGATTGAGAGGTCCTCAACCGGGTACGAGCCACGATTTTCGAGCATAATATGAGGTTTGATCTAAATTCCGCACCCATGGAAGCCACCATGAGCTACTCCTCTTCCTCTATGAACCAAGGGTATGACATGACGTCCCCCTACCACTATCAAGCTTCGAGGGGTAATCAAGACACCCGTGGGTATGAGTTTCAAGGACATGGGAACGGTTACCAACAAGTGAATGCTTACCAATCCTACGATCATGGTGGCTATTACTCAAGCTATGCACGTGAACCCACCATGTTTAATCATGATTCACCATATGGAAGCCAATTTTCCCAAAACCCACCGCATTACCCTTCACCTCAATCACAATATGAGCCCCAAAACCCACAATACTACCAATCATTTCAACCTCACTACCAACAATATGATGCCCCACCCCTTGGGCATCATCAAGATCTTCATGGAGCATTACAAAAACTTAATGACCACCAAATGCCAAACTTGGAGTTAGATCAATCGATTCTTCAAATGCTAAAGAACCAACAAGAAATGGCCATCCAATTGCAAAAGGATTATGAAATCTTGGCCGAACTCCGAAGGGAAAGAGAGGAATGTAAAGCTAGATTGAATGCTTTAACGGCTCAAACCCTAATGTTCTTAACTCGATCTTCACAACTTGACGAGGGATGTTCATTTGGGGAAGGGGAACAACCCAATGACGAAGCCGTTAATGAATTCCCTATGAGGAGCGAACTTTGCTTTGAAGAACCTCAATCGTCTACCCAAAAAGAGACGAATGAGGATATGACCCTTGGTGAAGGCATTGTTGGTGAAGAATTGGAGGAGGGTAGTGAGTTGAATGAGTTGGTGGAATTTGTGAAGTTGTTGGGTGATAATGACAAGCCCAAGTTGCCCTTGTCCGAGAATGTGGATAAGCATCAAGAACCCCTTGTAAGTGCACCAAGCAATGGTTTGGAAGAGATTGAAACCGCCGGTAGAAGTTTCAATTCTCTCCTCCAAGATGATGTGGGGACGAGTGATGAAGATGGGGAACCACAACTTGAGGAAGCTGTTGGGATGTGCAACATGGAAATGAGGCCAAAGCCGTTTTTTGTGCCTCATGATGAAGACTTGAAGCTTGCTAGTGATTAGAGACGGTGCCTAGGGAGGAAGAGGTCGGTGAAGCTCGTAGGATGAATAGACCCCGGAGACAACACGAAAGATGACGTTGGGTCTTTTGAGGACTACTTCTTGCCTCCACCTTGGAGGCCGTGGAGGACAGCTTGGCTCGAGCACTCTTTGGGCCGTCTTTATGATGTCGGTCGTGCGTTCGACTTGCTCCTCCATGCCCTTGAGGGCTATGGTTGAAGAATGAGAGTCCACCATCCTCGGTTTGACGGAGTTCCTAAAGAACCGTCATGTTGTATATTCCCCTTTCTCTCTCCTCTTTAGTTTTTGTGGTTGTAATTGAGTTTTTTATGATTTTGTTTCTGGGATTTGTTTGTTTTTGTGGGATCCTTGAAATTTTGGTATTTTGATGAGCGATGTGAGGGAGAGATGTTGATGAATGCTTTGAGCTTGTTTGGTAGGTGTGAAGTGAAGATGAATCCTAGAGAGGAATGGTTGTGGTTAGAGTTTTGATTTTGAGTTAGGGTGTCGGTTTTTGAAGCTTTGGATGAGCTTTTGAGGTTGTGGAGAGTTGGAAGACTCTTCCCGGCCGGGAGGAGAGCATCCCGGCCGGGAGGAGAGCATCCCGACCGGGAAGGAGCTATCCCGATCGGGATGAGGGTGCAAGAATTTGAGCTTTCTGGAGCATGATCCCGACCGGGATAGGAGCTTCTCGACCGGGAAGGACATGTCATCCCGACCGGGACCATCCATCCCGACCGGGATGGTCCCCTGCTTCCCTTTTCGCCTCTTCTTTGTCTTGTGAGCCCATCCAACCACTTTATACCCCCTCCCAACCTCCCTACCTATCCTTGCACATACCATATGGCCCGTGCACCTCATTTACATACCCTCACCTCATTTTGTCTTCCCTTTACACCGAGTTTCACATCAAATCCCACCCCCCTTACACCATTACTACCTCAACCATGCGGTTTTATCAAGTTTGAAGCGGGTTAACAATGAAGAAGACAAGCAAAGTGCCTTTATTGATCATTGAGATGATGGAGCGAGTGAGTTGCTAACCGATGGGTACGGCAACTATCCTTTCTTTTCCGTCTTTTGTCGCTTGTTTTCCCTTATTTGTCCCCTTCCCCTTGTACACTTTTGTGTCATGGTGTCATGGTGGCCTTCGAGGCCTTGGTAGTTATTGCTCCCGACTCTCGATGACGTGACTACGTCGAGAGTCATTTCAAAATCCAAATTTACAAGTTTTTCACCCCTTTTTGTAGGATTTAGTCGGATTTAGGCGGAATCCGGGCTAGGTGACTTGATTACACCTAGTCCTCCCCTCCCATTTCCTTTTATTTCCTTCTTTTTATTTCTTCCCCCATCCATATCTTCTCTCGTCTCGGCCCATGGTGACTTGACTACACCCCGGCCGGACACATTCTACCCTCTTCTCCGCTTTCTTTTTGATTTTTAGCTTTATTTTCATAGTTTCTTTTCTTTTCTTTGGGCTCTCCATACACTACGATCGAGCATGAGAAGATTGCTCGGTTTAAGTGTGGGGGAGCAATATTCTATCATAGTTAGTTTTATTTTTGTAGTTTTTCGAAAAAAATCTTTAAAAACCCTAAAAATTTGAAAATTTTCCACAAAAATCAAAAATATTTTCTTTTGTGTGTTTTCCTTTTGTGTCGTTTTGTCGTATATTTGTTTTGTGTGCGTGTTTTGCCTCCCTTTTTCCTTATAGGTCGCTCAAATCACTGATAGCTTTCGAGAGCTTTCAAGATATCCGGTAACATCTTCTATCCCTTTTTCCTTCTTTGTCTCTTGCGGAGTTTGGAGGAGATTGTGATGTTGTGTGCTCGGGTGGAGCTTTGTAAAGTTGTGGTTGATTTGGTGACTTGATTGGAAGTTCGGGGTGGTGTTTGTTTTGTTTATGTGCTTGTTATGTTTTATTTTTGTTGCCTTTGTTTCTTTTCCTCTCGTTTTCGTCATGTCTTTGTTTTGCGTTGTGTAGTTGTGTCGTATGTGTAAAAGGTTTTCGAAAACACGGTTTTGAGGCTAGTGTGCAAGTGTTTATTTTCCCTTTCTAGTAGTATGAATCGAGTCTTGGACTTTAATGTAGTAGAATGACCCTAAATCAATAGTTTCGTTGGTCTTTTACCTTGAGTCCACCTAACTTACTAGGGATTTACTACGGGATTTGCATTTTGACCATTATGACCACCCACGGTGTGAAAAGGCCTTGGTTGCCGAGTCCCGTCCCTTAGGTGACCGTGTTACGGATTGTTTGATTAGTCCAAGTTTTCCACCTTTTTGAGGGTTTGAAGAGGGATCGCGACCCCCGACTTACCCATTTCCCTACCTCCTACACATTTCCACACAATAAAGTTGCAAATTGTTGAAATCTCTCTTTCTTAATTGCACAAGGAAATGCCTACAATTCAAATCAAGCCAAAAGGGCAGAGGAAAGAAAATGAAAGAAAGAAAAGATTGAAGAAAAAGAAAAGGCACAAAAAGCCAAAAAGAAAATAGAAAAGAAGAAAAAGAAATGGCATAGCAAAACAAAGCAAAAATACAAAAGAAAGAAAAATGCCAAAAAGAAAATCGTCTCACAAAAAGATCTTAACCCCACAAAAATAAGCCTTTTTCCGACTTTTACCGTGAAGAGCCTACCAAAGGACCGAGTCCCTAGGAAGGATGATAGCGGTAATAGTCGGTCTTCCCTCACTTTGCAAATATTTCCACCTTTTTACTTGGACTAGTTAAGCGGTTTTGGGCATAGGACGACCCTCTTGGCTCATCGCTAAAGGGGGCGGGGTCTCACTTACCTACAGTGTCGACTAACACCGTGGTTCATCCTTTTTCCATCCCGCCGATCGTCACGTACTACGTTCTTAGAAGGTTAGGAGGACCTAGGTAAGTTACCAACGTTTTTATTGTTTTGTTGTCATACTATTAGGGTTTAGTTCATCTCGATTTATATGATTAGCTTGGGAACGTTGTCACTTGCCTCGAGTCCTAAACCGGTGCTTCTTTCACCGCTTGTTTGAGGGAAGCGGTATTTGTTTTCTTTTGGGTGCAACCGATTATTTGTTTGTTTGTGTGTTTGTTTGTTTATGTGTTTTATGTCCGGTTGCATCCACAGTTTTGTCGTAAGACCCCACTTGCCTTGCGGAGTGCACTTTCCCTCTAAAGTGTACTCGCGTGAGTTGAAAGGGCGTAGGGTGCACTAATACCCGCTCGGCTAGTTTAGTAGTTAGTATGTGCTTACTCGAGGGCGAGTAAGGGTTAAGTGTGGGGGAGTTGATAAGTGTAGTTTGTAGTGCCTAATTTGCTGTGTTTTGATCCCGTTTTCCTTGTGGAATCGCTCCTTGGGAGCGGTTTATGGGTTACTTATGCTTCCTTTAGTTAGTTTTAGGTTCCCGAGACCATTTGTGAAGAATTGGAGCGAATCCGACTCGATACATACACTTTTTGGAGCCAACGAAGTGAAGGAACGATCACTCGATGCCTTAGATTCGACCCCAAGACCTTGGGACCCGATCCCGAGCCTCTTTGACTCGATCCCGAGCCCCGAGAATCGGTGAGAAGCCCATGAGAACCAAGGAGGGACCAAAAAGATCATATTGGAGGCCTACAAGACTCATCCCCGACGGGAAGGGCCTCATCCCGTCCGGGATGAGGGGCACAATTGCGTAGGGTTCTGTCCTGGGTCCGTCCCGGTCGGGACCATGGGTCTGCAGCCCGCAATTGCTTCTTTTCTTCTCCTTATTCATTGTAACCCTATATATACCCCCCCCCCCTCTTGTAATCTTATGTTATGTTCTTCATTACCCACTAAACCCTAGACTACTTTAGGTTAGATTAGCTTAGATTAGAGTAGATTAGTCTTTAGTTAATCGTTAATCCTAGTTTAATCCTTGTATTAAGGGATTCTTCAAGATTCAACCAAGATTGACAACCTTGGGAGATTGTTTTTGGTTTTTCTTATTAATACAAGTTTCAATCTTTCTTCCTCTTGTTAGTAGGTATAATCTTTTTATTCCTTTTACTCTTAATCCTTGTTTAATCTTTCAAGTTTCAATCTTTGATTATTGTTCATTGTTTTTGTTATTCCATTATGAATGTTTTGTTGTTTGTGTTGATTTCTTTTGTTATGGTTAGGATTAGTTTAGTTATGTTTGAGTAGACTTGTTGTGGGTTAGTAGGGGGATTAAGTGTTGATTTTGGGTGATTAGGGTTTGATTGTGGGTAAAGCTGGATTCTTTGTTACTAGTCACATATTAAGAGCACCATGTGTTTGTTGAATTGCTTGTTAGAGTAGTAGTTGCAAATACTCCTCTTGCTTGTCTTCCTCTTCTCATTGTGTGAATGATTTGTGGTTGAATCCTTGTGTATAGGGTGACACTTTGCATAAGTATTCGGGTTTGTCTTTGACACGAGAGTGCGGACACTGGCCTTAACGCGAGAGCGCGGACCGACCTTAGTAACTAGGTGAAACCTACACCCTCGATCTCCCAACTATCCTACTACACTTATGAACCCGACCTAACCCTACCCTTTCCTTATTTGATTTCTTCGTTACCTTAGTTGTAGTCATAGATTCATCCCCTTCTTATTGCCTTAGTCTAGTTTAGCTCGTTGACTTAGTCTTGTGTTTAGGTAGACCTAGTCTAGACACCTCTTACCGTCCCCGTGGATTCGACCCGACTTACCCTATCTACGTGTTAGGTGTAGTTAGTTATTATTTGACGGTGGGGATCCACGGCAAATCCCTCCCATCAAGACACCTAACGGCCAAATGTGGGTGTCTACACATATGAACAAACCTAAGTATTTGTAACGCGTTTGACAAAAGTTAATAAACCGTAAAAAAATGTCGGACTTCGGGTTAAAAATCCTTAAAAAAATGACGGGCTTCGAGTTAAAAACCGTTAAAAAGTAACGAGTTTCAGGTTCAAAAGACCTACCGTGAGACTTCTCGCATTGGAGGTTTTTATTAAATTAACAACTAACTCTATGTGAGAGGTCTCACAATAATTCTACCGTGAGACCATCTCACAAGAGACTTACTGGTCCAATTAATCACATCCACGCACATAACATCAATTGTTTAAAATATATACTCCGTGTCACCAAGCATATCATCGAACATTTCAACAAACCTAAGCATTTGTAACGCGTTTGACAAAAGTTAATAAACCTTTAAAAAATGTCGGGCTTCGAATTAAAAACCGTTTAAAAATGACGGGTTTCGGGCTAAAAACCGTTAAAAACTGACGAGCTTCGAGTTCAAAACCGTTAAAAATCGTTAATAACGCGTTTTCAAAATTGTTAATTGTCTTTACTTTTTTTAAAATGTAAATTAATTTTCATTCTTAATTTCAATTCTTAATCATTTATTTTCCTTTTATTTAATATTGCATTTATATTAGAATACTGATATATAGAATTTTTTACACATAACAAACTTTGACTCGATTCATTGAATTTTTTTATCATTATAATAATCATGTGATAAAAATATGATACACATACTATTCTGTATTTTTTATATAATAATATTATTACCAAAGAAATTTTGAAAATAAATAATAAATACTCCTTCCCCTTCTTTGATATGATCCACAATAGTTTTGGGAAGAAAATTAATAAGGGTGAACTGAAATGTGGATGAAAATGGAAGTGAAAAAAAAATGGGGTCACAAATAATAAGAACCGCAAAAGACGTACTAAAAAGGAAAGTGAAAAAATAATAGAGATTATCAAAATAGAAAATGTGTAAGATTATAATAGAGATTACCAAAATAGAAAATGTGTAAGATTATATAGAAGGGGGTGAAGTATTTTTTATTCCGTACTATTTTGTGAAATTTTAGTCTAAAATATTAATATTTTTTAATTACTAATTTCGGCTCGGTCGGGTTCCGCCCCAAAAATATTTGCATTTTAGAGGTCATAAGGTATATTATAGGCCTTACTTTTTGTTCGAATTGTGACAATCTCATACTGTACAATACACGTGTACTCATTTCGACGTCATATGTTGTTATAATGAAGAAGTCTACATTTATCATACACTCTCCGAAATTGTTATTTACCTACATACTCACGTGGATTCTTTGACTTCGATATTGAACACACTATAATAATCATATGCGTCAATATTCATTTCATCTACGTTATTTTAAGCCAATATTGTCTTTCTGTTCACCTCATATGAATTGTGATTTGACTTTTTGATGCAAAAAACGTTTCAACCCCGTGAATTTTCACGGGTATTACACTTTATTTTTAACTTTCTATTATTTAAAAAGAATCACAAACCCGTGACGTGTCACGGGTATTACGCTAGTAAATAATAAAAAGAATTGAGATGCATGTTTAGAAATCATTTTTTAAAATGATTTCTTTGCCATGAGATAGTGTGTGGTTAGAAATCATATCTTTAAAAAATGATGTCTTCGTATATTGGATGCGAAAAGAAATGATTTTTTAAAAAATGATGTCTTTGTATTAGATTGAACGTGGATAGAGATCATTTCTTTTGAAAATGATGTCTTTGTTATTAGATAAGAGATCTTTTATTTGAGAGAATTGATTTCTTAGACCAAAGACATCATTGACAATACTTAATGATTACTTATTAATGATGTCTTTTAAGCCTTTTCTAGTAGTGCATTTTTATTTAATCAAGACATAGTTACTATGTGTTACAATCTCATATCAACAGTGCTTCCGCACTTTATTGCGTTAGAATTTATAGGGGATTACAGAAATTCTATATCACAAATAAAAGACATCCTTCATTTTTAGATATTAACAAAAAAATTAGTCTTATAAAAGCTCTTAAGACTATAAAATCTTTTGTGTCTTATAACAACTCTTAAGACTATAAATTGATGTAAAATTAACCCACAATTAGAAATTATAATAAGACGATGAAATTCTATTATATAAATAAAAATAATCGTTCGTCTATAGATATCAACGAGAAATCTTTTGAGTCCTAAAAAACGTTTTTAAGACTATATTTAAATTCAAGTAGAATCATCCCACATGAATAAGGTGATGAAATTATATTATATGAATAAAAGTAATCATCGTCTTTAGATATCAATCAGAAATCTTTTGAGTTCTGAAAATAGTACTTAAAACTATAAATTTAATTAGAATTATCATATATCAAAAAATTATGATGAACTGATGAAATTTTATACTATATCATAAATAAGAGAAATTATTTGTTTTAGATATTAACCAGAAAAATCTTTTGTGTCTTATAACAACTTTTAAGACTATAAATTGAAATAAAATCATCCCACATCGAGAAATTATAATAAGACGATGAAATTCTATTATATAAATAAAAGTCTGTCAACCAGTAGTTTCACCAATTTATGCAATTCTCTAACTTCATGTCATTATTATTGTCACTAAATATCGGTCGTGCATCGCACGGGCTTCCCAACTAGTATGAAGATAGAAGAAATAAACATGTTATTTAAAAAAGGTAACTTTTTATTTATAGAAACTTACTAATTTTAAAAGTTGCTTAAAATGGAAATATTCTTATAGAAAATACGTAAGTTATTAAAATAAGTGAAATGTATCAAAATATCATTTCCAACAAAATTAACATTTTATTCATATCGTCATTATCGTGACTTAAAATATTTCTAAATTTGTTATTCGAAATATAAATAAAATATAATAAGTCAATATATAGTCTTTATAAAAGTTGAGGAAAATCACGTTAAAATGATAAATTTAAGAAAAATAAAATGTTTTAAGAAAAATGGTATCAAAATCAAATGAGTCTAGGTATTTTATAATGAAATGTGATTTTTATAATGCTTTCAAATTATTTTTAGCAAATAGATTTTAAATAATACGGATTTTACTAAAACAATCAATCATAGACACATGAGAACTTATTAGTGAAATAGTCTCGACTAAAAATGTATTTAAAACAAAATTGACTATTTTCTCATTTATTAATATAAGTCGTAAGACGAAACTAATTTAATGAACAAGTCGACAAATCTCGATTATAATACTAAAATACGATTTTGAGTTCGAATAATAATTTAATGAAATATGACAAAACTATGAAATCGATGTAATTTGGTTACTAGAGTCACGATAACTAACAAAATATTATAACAATCTTAATAATAAAATTACTAATGGTTCCAATTAGGGGATTTCCCCTATAGATATTTGGGATTGCCATTGCATTCTGCAAATAATAGGAGGGCTCAGTATGCTACTTTGATTAGTAAGGTCCTGTTGAAAGTCTCACATTGGGCTACTCATCTCCTAACCTATGTTGGGCGTCTACAGCTTTTGAATTAAGTCATATTTGAACTGATTAATTACTGGTATGCTAATGCAAGCTTCCCAGTAAATGTAATTAAAAAACTAAATCAGTTGAGCATGAGTTTTTTATGGTCAGGTAAGGATGTAACTAGGATTTGCTATAAGAGTTGGCATGATATTTGCAAGCCGATGGATGAGGGAGGATTTCATGTCAAGCATTTAAGGAGCTGGAACAAGGCTATGTGGACGTCCGTCCGCACCGCCCGGCGCCCTGCGCGGGACTGACCCGTTTTCAACGTGTGGCGGAGGCCACCCACGCGGCCCCCACCCTGCCGGGGGCGAGTCCGATCTCGCGTACGGGGCGAAGTGTCGGACCTCGATTTGGACGACGATCCGGACTTGAACTAGACGGGTGCGGGCACCTGTGTTTTCGTTTGGGAATCGATCGAGTCGTGGTTGTAAATGTTTAAAGGCTGTTTTGTTTGGTAAGGTGACCTTTTTAGTGAACTGAGGTTGTTGCCGATTTGTGGAGTCGCCACCGAGTCAATTATAGGGACTCGAAAACCGTTCAAGTCAACTTTGATCCCTTGCTGGTCAAAGTTGAGTGGCATGAGACCTAAAGATAAAGACTTGTACCCTAAGCACTCCATGACTGGAATGACTCTCATTGCCAATGGTTTCCGACATCCAGAAACCGTCGATTCTGAGTAAGGGGTAAGGGTACGTATTGGGAAGCCAACATCCGATAGATGTCAACACCCAATCCTGCCCGCACTATTGCGGCCTCTACAAATCAATCGGTGGGCTGATATCCTAGTTCTTTTGTTGTGGTGGAAGTAGTGTAACATCCGTTGTTTTAACCCTAAACCTTTTTCTATGTCGATTATTTTAAGTCAAGTATGTTTTGTCGTCGGAGTAGTTGTGTTTACATTCTTTGCATGCGATTTCACGTGACAAGCAGGCCATGAAAAGATGCACGTAGGAGAGTAGAGAGTACTAGAATTATACGTATTAGCAAATCAGTTTTAACGCGATAATACAGATATTAGTCATTCTCGTGGTATACCTTACCTGGTATTCTGCTTAAGATGTGTCGGTTCGGTATTAATAGAGATGCGTCGAACCTAATAAGGCGAGCACCGGGACTAATACGGAACCCGACCATCACTTTGTTCAGTTTTAGTTGTTTTATGTTTTGAATTCCGTGTTAGGTGATTTAGCATGCGATTATAGGGTCATAAAAGCAATAAATCATACGAAAAACTGTAAATGCGAATGTAAGTAAATCACGTTGTGAGGAGTTGCACCCTCGGAGTGTACACTAAACGGGACACGATGCATAGATAGTTTTGAGAACTGATCTCGGAATTACTCGGGTCTATTTAGTGTGTTTTAGTGTTTGTGATTGAAGTTGGGACGTTACGTATATTAGTAGATGTTTGTGGGCCTAGTGCCCACATCTAGTGTAGTCGTAGTGCATAATAATAGAAAGTGCAAGTATGGAAAGTTTTGTTTAGATAGCAACCTAGTGACGACGACTCGATCAATAGGCGGATCCACCTAGCTTGACCAGTGACTCTGGTAGAGCTCCACTACCGTTTGACCTTCCCGCGGCTACTCTGGCAGAGTTCCGTTACCGTCTGACCTTCCCGCGGCTACTCCGGCAATGTTTCGTTGCTAAGGACTAGTTCTGCGGCTAATCCGGCAGAACCTGGGTACTAGTTTTGAGCTACTCGATCACAGGCACCTCGGTATCGAGTGGAGTGCTCGAAGGTGAGGAGTAGCGTCGATGTCGCTTTTTATTATCGAAACTACGATGGAGTGGATCGTTTGCCTCGGGTGTCGGAGTGCGAGCCCTTAGCGAGAGTTTAGAGGGAGAAGAGAGAAATGAAATTGTGTCGAAATGAGGGTGTGAAGGGGGGTATTTATAGGTGTTTTTGGCCCTCGTCGCTCATATAGGCGCCTGAGCTGGTGCACGCCAAGACTCAGGCGCCTAGGCTCAGGCGTGGGGAGACCAAGACGCGTGAGGTGGGGCGGTTGGAGTTTTGAAGATACGATTTTGATACTTTACAAATCCGAGAGACGGGAGTGTGATAGATAGCTTAGGGGTTAAGGATTCCCTTGGCTTGACCTAGTGCCGTGGGTTTAGTGGGCCTCGGGTGTTCATCCCGAGATTCGCTTAGCGCGGTGTTGACTCGGTTCGAGTTTCGGGACCGACTCGCGGTCCCAGTGTCGGAATTGACTCTAATTAGTGTCTATGCGACCGTAACGACACGACTAAGGCTGCCATCATGTTAGTTTAATTTGCCCGAGTAGTCTATTTGATCCGTTCTATAGAAAAACTATCTAGAACACCGCGAACTTGTGTCGCGTTGCAGTCCTATCGTCATCAGGTGTTTGTTGGGCACTTCTGCAGCCACCAGGTCCAAATCTGGGTGTCTACAGGCTATGATAGCCCACTAGCTCTAGAAATTGGAGTCAGGTGTAGGAGGCATTTGGGCTAAATGGTATTCAACTTATATTCTAAAAGGCAAATGCATTTGGGACATACATAAGAAGGAAAGATTTACAGCTACTGTAAATAGTATGTTGGGGGTACGAAATGAGATAATTGAAGCTACTGGCAGTAGGAGGGATGCAGCTCAGCTATTACTCTCTTGGTCTAGCAATGAGAATTATAATATTGGGAAAGCTTATGTTTAGTTTAGGCCAAAAGGGACGTCCAATGCTTGGGCCAAACATCTTTGGAAGGGATCTAGCATTCCTAAACATTGTGTAATAACTTGTCTTGCAGGGCAGAATGCATTAGCTACTCATGAGCAGATGAAGACAAGAGGAATGCAGTTGGTCAGCAGATGCGGTTTATGTAAAAATTCAATTGAGGATATGACTCATTTGTTCTTTGAGTGCCCTTCTCATGTCAGGTATGGCAACATTTGTTGAATTGGATGCAAATCACTAGTTGAAGCAAGGATCTTGCAACATAATTAAAATGGAGTGCCAGGACAAGGAGGAAAAAACATTGGACGAATGAATGGTTCTGTAGCAGTCTAGCAGCTGCTGTCCACGACATTTGGAAGGAAAGGAACAACAGATTGTTTGACAATAAATTTTGTTAGTAGTATTGTAGGGCAAATTAAATTTAATGTTTTTACTCGGTTGAGAGCTAGGGGTTTTGATATCACGGTTTACAGGTTGAGTGGGTATTGTTAGTTTGTTCTTGTATAGTGGTTCTTCTTTTTTTGTAAGATCCTATCTAATTATCATCTATAAGATATAATACTGCTTGCAAAAAAAATTACTAATGGTTTATAAAATAATAACGATTATTTGCAAAAGATTTATAGAGCACACGATTTAAAAGAATATTTTTAGGAAATAATAAATAGCTAAAAGTAAGAAAACCGAAAGTAAAGTATTTACTAGTCCCTCCTATTCAAAGTATTCCTCCCATTTTCCTTTTTGAGCTTAGTTTGGTTTTCTTCCCTCTTTCCTTTTTTGGAAATAATTTTAATCATTCTTTATTTTTCCTTCAATTCTTTATTCTTTTCCTCCACACCTAAACTCAACACCTTTTCACTTTATACCCCACCTTTTACACTTCATACCCCACTTTCTACTCATCTCTCTTACTTTATCTACACCATTTATTATTATTTTACTCACTCCTTGGTTTCCCCCCAAAAAAAATTGGGGAGGAATACTCTGAATAGGAGGGAGTACATACTAGTACTCAAACATAAAATATAATACCGAGTAACGTCCTAAAGTTACCTTAAGTCGGCATTCGAAACGATCAAGCACTTGTCCTTGTCAGGTCCTCACGAAAATCACAATAGAACAAGACACAGAGCAGCACTTTGAACAGGAACCACACGTTCACAATAGCAGCAAAGAACAACGGATCAACAAAACAGCGGCAACGAATTTGATTTAGATAGTAGACAGGAAACAGAGGAATTGAGGATGAATAAGTAGCAGCATTGCCAGCCATAGCATCGAACAACAGCAGCAATACTAGCATTAGAACAAGAAGACAACAGAAGTGAAGAAGGACACAAACAGATCAAAAGATTCACAGCACAACAAATAACATATGCAAAATGGTATGACACAGCAATCGAACAAAACAGCGAGACGACACTAGAAGTGACATCAACAACAACGAAAATTGGACGAATAAGCATCAGAACAAGAAGGGAGAGGGTCACCAATTGATGGAATTAGTCGATAATAGACAGCAGGAAATCGATACAACAGAGAGAAGAAGAACACCACGAAACAGCAACAGCGGAATCCGTACAAAATAAGAATTCGATATGCAGCACTAGCTGATAAGCAGCAACACAACTAGGTCAAGAACAAGGAACGAGAGGGAAGTAATAGAAAGAGCAAAATGAAACAACGATCGAAATCCGATAGAACGAGAAGCAGCAGTACATAGCAGCAGTAGAAGCAACAAAAGCGCACAACAACAACATTGAATGACAACAACAACAACCGCAACTACAAATACGAAAATAGCAGCAGAGAATGTGACATCGATACAAACCTAACTTAACAGCTTGACAGAAACAAAAGCATAGCAGTGAACAATTAGAAAGAAATAGGAAGAAGGAGAAGAAAAGGGTCAATACTGAGTTAGGCAACGCAGGACGACAATAGTAGCAGCTGATGGTAGAGATTCGCCGTGGGTCCCCACCGATCAAGTAAAGTCCAACTAATCCTAACGGTAGCTAGGGTAAGTTAGGTCGTGTCCACGGAAACGGTTATAGGTGTCCAGACTAGGTCTACCTAATAACAAGGCTAAGTCACACACAAACACAAAGTAGACGATAATTGACAAACTATGATGGTTGAAGGTGATGAAAGTGGACTAACAATGTACTATGTATGATATGAGCTAAATGGAACAACTAAAGATTAACTAAGCTAACGAACTAGAGAAATGATGGCTAACTAGGAGGATAAATCAAATATGAAAGGGAGTAGGGTTAGGTTGGGTTCACAAGTGTGGTAGGATAATTGGGAGGTCAAGGGTGTAGGTGCCTCTTAGTTACTAAGGTCGGTTTGCGCTCTCGCACCAAAGCCAAAGTTCGCACTCTCGTGTAAAAGACTATGAGAAGCATTGGCCACTACTACCCACACAAGCAATACAACAAACACATAGTGTGCCCAATATGTGACTAGCAACAAAGGAATCACCTTTACCCACAATCAAACCCTAATCACCTATAATCCACACTTAATCCCCCTACTAACCCCACAAGGAATCTACTCACTCATAATGGAACTAACAATAGCAATGATAAGAGTAATCAACATAAACATCCAAACATTCATAATGAACTAACAAGAACAATAAACAATGAATAAAGATTCAAACTTGAAAGATTAAACAAATATTAAAAGAAAAGAGATTATACCTACTAACAAGGATAACAAAATATGAGAACTTGTATTGCAAAGATAAACCCAAATGAAACTCCCAAGGTTGTCAATCTTGGATGAATCTTGAAGAAATTCCTTAATACAAGACTAATCAACTAGATTAAACTAAGATTAACTAAAGATTAATATGAAACTAAACTAGAGATGAAGAGAGGCTAATTAGGGTTTTAAACAATGTACAGGGGTCTAAGATAGTCTAATGTAATGTAAGATGCTTAAACAATACAATGGGGAAGTATTTATAAGGTTACAAAAGTGGAGGAGGAGAAAGGAATTCACGCGACCTACAGCAGGCCCGTCCCGACCGAGACGGGACTCTTCCCGGCTGGGAAGGCTGGTCCCGACCGAGACGGCCTATGGTCTTGGCCGGGAAGGCTCAAAACAGAACCCCATTGATTCGTGCACTCGTTCCCGACCGAGATGGCACTTGGTCTCGGTCGGGAAGGCTCTGTAGGCCTCCAATAAGAGCTCTAAGTTCCCTTCTTGCTTCTCATGGGCTTCTCATCGATTCTCGGGGCTCGGGAATGGGTCTCAAGGTCTCAGGATCGATTCCAAGGCATCGAGTGATCGTTCCTTCTCTTCGTTGGCTCCAAAAGTGTATGAAACGTGTCGGAATCGTCTAATTCTCCATGAACGGTCTTGGGAACCTAAAACGAACTAGAGGAAGCTTGAGTAGCCCAGAAACCGCTCCAAAGAGCGATTTCACAAGGGAAAAAGGGACCAAACACAACAAAATAGGCACTACAAACTACACTTGCCAACTCCCCCACACTTAACCCTTACTCGCCCTCGAGTAAGCACGAACTAACTACTAAACTAATAAATACTAATATACTAGCCGAGCGGGTATTAGCGCACCCTATGCCCTTTTAACTCACGCGAGTACACTT
This sequence comes from Agrostemma githago, assembly GCA_958450325.1. Lineage (NCBI taxonomy): Eukaryota > Viridiplantae > Streptophyta > Magnoliopsida > Caryophyllales > Caryophyllaceae > Agrostemma > Agrostemma githago. The sequence continues at coordinate 29,679,581 of OY288245.1, forward strand.
AGAGGAAAAGTGCACTCCGCAAGGCAAGTAAGGTCTTGCGACAAAACCGTGGATGCAACCGGACACAAAAACACATAAAAAAACAAACATACAAACAAACAAGTAATCAGTTGCACCCAAAAAGAAATAAATACCGCTTCCCTCTAAAAAGCGGTGAAAGAAGCACCAGTTTAGGACTCAAGGCAAGTGACAACGTTCCCAAGCTAATCATACAAATCGAAATGAACAAAACCCTAATAGTATGACACCAAAGCAATAAAAACGTTGGTAACATACCTAGGTCCTCCTAATCTTCTAAGAACGTTCTACGGGACGATCGGCGGGATGGAAAAAGGATGAACCACGGTGTTAGTCGACATTGTAGGTAAGTGAGACCCCGCCCTCTTTAGCGATGAGCCAAGAGGGTCGTCCCATGTACAAAAATCGTCTAACTAGCCTAAGTAAAAAGGTGGATATGAGTGCGAAATGAGGGAAGACCGACCATTACCGCTACCATCCTTCCTAGGGACTCGGTCCTTTGGTAGGCTCTTCACGGCAATAGTTGGCAAAAGCCTTATTTTTGAGGGGTTGGTTTCTTTTTGTGGGGTGATTTTCTTTTGCTTTTTCTTTCTTTTGCATTTTTGCTTTTTGTGTTGCCATGTCATTTCTTTTTTTCATCTTTTGTGTTTTCTTTTTGGCTTTTTGTGCCTTTTCTTTTTCTTCATTCTTTTCTTTCTTTCATTTTCTTTCATTTTCTTTGTTTGCCCTTTTGGCTAGATTTGAGTTGTAGGCATTTCTTTTTGCAACTAAGAAAGATGATTTCAACAATTTGCAACTTTATTTTGTGGATATGTGTAGGAGGTAGGGGAATGGGTGAGTCGGGAGCGCGCTTTCCCTTCAAACCCACAAAAAAAACGGGAGAACTTGGACTAATCAAACCATTCCGAACACGGTCACCTAAGGGACGGGACTCGGCAACCAAGGCCTTTTCACACCGTGGGTGGTCATAATGGTCAAAATGCAAATCCCGTAGTAAATCCCTAGTAGACTAGGTGGACTCAAGGTAAAGGACCAACGAAATTATTGTTTTAGGGTCATTCTACTAGACTAAAGTCCAAGACTCGATTCATATTACTAGAAAGGGACAGTAAACGCTTGCACACTAGCCTCAAAACCGGGTTTTCGAAAACCTTTTTACACACTAGTGTGGACATGACAATGTGGGTGTCTACAACTAGACACAACTACACATTACAAAACAAAGACATGACAAAAGCGAGAGAAAAAGAGACAAAGGCAACAAAACAAAACAAACACACAAAGAGAACAAACACCACCCCGAATTTCCAAATAAGCAACCAATCAACCACAAATCTTCACAAAGCTCCACCCGAGCACACATCATCACAAATCTTCTCCACACTCCACAAGAGATAAAGAGGAAAAAGGGATAGAAAGGCGTTACCGGATGTCTTGAAAGCCTTCCAAAGTTAACGGTGATTAGGCGACCTACAAGGAAAAAGGGAGGCAAACACACACAACACAAAAAAAGTACGACACAACGACACAAAAAGAGAAAGACACAAAAGAAGATCTTTTTGAATTTTGTGAAAAAATTTCAAATTTTTATGGTTTTTTAAGATTTTTCGAAAAACAACGAAAATAAAAGTAAACTATACTAGAATATCGCTCCACCACACTTAAACCGAGCAATGTCCTCATGCTCGATCGTAGTGTATGGAGACACTAAAGAAAAGAAAAGAAACTACGAAAATAAAGCTAAAAATAAAAAATAAAGCGGAGAAAAGGGTAGAATGTGTCCGGCCGGGATGTAATCAAGTCACCATGGGCCGAGACGAGAAAAGATATGGATGGGGGAAGAAATAAAAAGAAGGAAATAAAAGGAAATGAGAGGGGAGGACTAGGTGTAATCAAGTCACCTAGCCCGGATTCCGCCCAAATCCGATTAAATCCCAAAAAGTGAAAAATAAAGTGAAAAGGCTTGTAAATTTGGATTTTGAAATGACTCTCGATGTAGTCACGTCATCGAGAGTCGGGAGCAATAACTACCAAGGACCCGAGGGCCACCATGACACAAAAGTGTATAAGGGGAAGGGAACAAACAAAGGAAAACAAGCAATAAAAGACGGAAAAGAAAGGATAGTCGCTGTACCAATCGGTTAGCAACTCACTAACTCCATCGTCTCAATGATCATTAATGGCACATAGCTTGTCTTCGTCATAGTTATTCCCTTCCAATCGCGTTATAGTTCCATGGTTGAATTACAAAGGTATAAGGAGGCGGGATTTGATGTGAGGCTCGGTATGTAGTGAAGAAGAAATGAGGTGGGGGTATGTAAATGAAGTGTAGGGGTCATATGATAGGTGCAAGGATAGGTAGGGAGGTTGGGCGGGGGTCTAAAGTGGTAGGGTGGGCTCACATGACAAAGAAGAGGCCAAAAGAGGAGCAGGGCTCGTCCTGGTCGGGATGGATGGTCCCGGTCGGGATGACACACCCCTCCCGGTCGGGATGACACACCCCTTCCGGTCGGGAAGCTTTCGTCCCGGTCGGGATGGCTCAACAGAAAGCTCGAATTTTGGTACCCTCATCCCAATCGGGATGGCTCCTTCCCGGTTGGGATGGCTCAACCTTCCCGGTCGAGATGCTCTCTTCTCGGCCGGGAGGGTTCTTCTAGCCCTTCATATCCCCAAAAGCTTGTCCAAAGCTTCAAAAACCGACTCCCTTGCTTAAATCCAAGCTTCTATCATCATCTACTCTCCTCAAACTTCATCTTCACTAAGACTTATCAAATAAACTCAAAACATTCATCAAAATCCCTCCCTCACATCGCTCATCAAAATACCAAATCACAAGAATTTCACAAAACCTAAAAAGAATTACAAGAAAGAGATATATGGCCAAACCAAGGATGGTGCACTCTTCAATCATTTTTCAACAACACTATGGCCAATTCCATCGCCATCAAGGGCACGAAGAAACAAATCGAAGGCTCTCGAGAAGTCTTCAATAAAACTAGTGGTATAACCATCCACACTCCAGGGTTCTTCACAATCTTGTCTCGACGTTCCCGAGGCATCCCGATCTACTAAGTTCAATGGCTTGAACTTGTACTTTCTATCCTTCGGTATATACCCAAACGTCCATCTATCCTCATGTGGCCCCAAGGGAGGCTCATTTTTCTTCTTACTTTGCAACTTGTCCTCAACATCATGATATGGGCATTCATCCGCCCCAAGCTCGGAATCATCATCTTCAATTCCATAGAAGTTGTTCTTCAAGCTTTTACCTGACACATCCCCTAGATCGATGTCTTTCATGGCGGTGATCATTTTACAAGACTCATCATTAGTAGGCGAGGTGTTGCCCTGGAGGTCAAACACGAGCTTCTCGTCGCCTAGCTCAAATGTGATCCTACCATTCTTCACATCGATCATAGCACCGGCGGTATGAAGAAATGGGTGCCCAAATATAATGGGAGTGATAACATCTTCCGGCATATCGAGCACGAGGAAGTCGACCGGAACGAAAAACTTCCCGATTCTTAGTGGCACATCTTCTAACATCCCTAACGGTCGGTTGAGTGAACTATCGGCCATTTGGAGTGTAATAGAAGTACAGTTGAGCTCCTTCATCCCAAGTTGCTCACAAATGGAATAGGGAATGATGCTTACGCTCGCACCCAAATCACATAGTGTTCTCTCAATCTTGAAGTTGCCTATGGTGCACGGGATCGAGAAACTACCCGGACCCTTCAACTTGGGAAGCGTAGAACCTTGAATAAGCTCGCTCAACACTCTTGTGAATGCTACGGTCTCTTCCTTGTCGACGGATCTCTTCCTAGCCAAGATTTCTTTCAAGAATTTTCCATATGCCGGGACTTGGGTAAGTAGCTCGGTAAAAGGGACACTCACATCCAACTTCTTCACAATATTAAGGAACTTGTCATATTGAACATCCACCTTGGTCTTCAATTGCCTTGTTGGGAAAGGCAACTTGATATGTACCTTGTCTTGCTCATTGAGCTTGGACTTTTCAAATGATATTTTCCGCTTTCCTTTGTCTTTTCCTTGAAGTGGGGGAAGCTTGTCTTCATGGGGTTTCTTAATCTCCCACAAAACTTGCTCCTCCATTGGATTTCCCAAGCTTGAATTTTCTTGAATCGGAGATACAACTTCTTTCATGGGTTCTTGCTCACTAGGAAACACGGGGGAGTCATAAGATGCGCCACTCCTCAAGGTAATAGCATTCAAATGTTCAAATTTCGCCGGTTCACCTTGAGGAGGTAGTTGTCCCCTTTGTCTTGAAGAACTACCCGAAGCAACTTGAGTTAGTTGGGTTTCGAGCATCTTGAGATGAGTTCTTGTTTCCTTGTTTTCCATTTGAAGTTGGGCAATAAGTTCTTGTTGGGATCTTTGTATCTCCATTTGACTTCTTTGCAACTCCATCATTTGCTTTTGTGTATCAAAATCTCGAGGTGGAGATTGTTGATTGTGTGGAGTATTGGTGATGGCTAGAGGAATGCCATAATCATGAGTAGGAGACCGACTCCTTTGCTTGCTTTGTTGATGGGTACCTTGAGACCCTTGTTGTTGTTGGAAGTTCCCTTGGAACCCTTAAGAGTTGCCTTGATTAAGGCCTTGAGAGTTTTGGTTGTAGTTTTGATGTCCTTGATTGTGTTGGTTTCCTTGGAAACCACCTTGATGATTGAAGTTCCCTTGTTGGAACCCTTGATTGTTGTTGTAGATACCTTAGTTATGTTGCTTGAAATTGTTGAATGGCTTTGGGTTGCCCCCATAACCTTGGTAACCTTGGTTGTTGTCCCTTAAGGGAGGTGGCACATATGGACGGTGTTGTAGAGATTGTTGTTGGGAAGCTTGGAACATATGAGGATAAGGGGCACCTTGCTTGAACGCTTGAAAGGCGTTCACTTGCTCAATACTACCTCGACAATGTAGAGGCTCATGTCCAAATATCCCGTAAATATCGCATATCCCATAGTAAGATGTTGGAGATACAACTCCCAAAGCATTGACTTGATGTGTAGAATGTTGGTGGGAGGCACTTGCACTTTGACCTTGCTCAAAATGGCTTTGGAGCTTTTTGTCAATAGATTCCATGTTTGTTTTTAATTGAGCTCCGAGATCAATTCATAATTGTGTAATGGCATCGATCTCGTGCTTTCCTCCTCGATTCGCCTATCTAGGCCTTGAGTATTGGTAGTTGTGCACCGCCATCTCCTCGATTCTTGACCAAGTTTGGTCATCATCCACCTCGATAAACCTTCCATTCGATCCCATATTGAGTATGGCCCTTGATTCTTCTTATAACCCGTTCCAAAAATGTTGAATAAGGAACCATTGTGATAGACCATGGTGAGGACAAGAGCGGATCAAGGCTTTGAATCTTTCCCAAGATTCATAGAGGCTTTCTTCGTCACGTTGTTGGAATCCGGTGATAGAAGCTCTCAATAGATTTGTTTTCTCCGGGGGATAAAATTGTTGGTAGAAAGCTAAGGCTAGCTTCTTCCAAGTATCAATACCAAGAGTCGCCTTGTCTAACCCCTTGAACCATTGCTTAGCTTTACCGATTAAAGAGAAAGGAAATAATACCCACCAGATTTGGTCTTGCGTTATTCCCGTTTGTGAGATAGGATCGCAATAATCCGAAAAGGTTTCCATGTGTTGATGAGGATCTTCGGTTGGTAACCCACTAAATTGACTTCTTTCGACCAATTGGATGAATTGCATTTTTGCCACAAAGTTGCCGGTATATGCCTCCGGTAAAGCGGTTGGACCGGGCAAAACGTCTTCCGTAAAGGTTGAGTGAGTAGAGAACTTAGGCATTGTTGGATTAGCGGGAGATGATGGTGTAGACGGTGTTGAAGTAGATGTAGAAGGAGAACTAGGTTGAGAGGAATGACTAGAAGTACCAAAGGGATTGACGAAATTCCATTCGGCCATCTCTCGAAGTGTATCGTTCAAGTCGGATCCTTGAGCCTGCTCTTCAATGGTATTACTAGTACTCGGTTGAGAGGTTCTAACCCGATCAATCGTCCGTTGGCGAAAGGCTCTAAAGAGTCTCTCCGGCTCTGGATTGAAGAGAAAGAAATCGCCTCTCCTCCTAGGCATGCACTACACACTTGAAAAAACGTGAGAACACCTAGTGCTTTATGGGCACTAGGGAAAGACAATAAACGAACACAACGGAAGACAAAGAGAAAAGAAAGCTATGAAAACAAGAAAAACCTACAAAATATGCACAAGAGACAGAAGAAGAGCACAAGAAGGGTAACTAAGTCTAGCTAGTAAGCAAACTAAGTCTAAACAATGCACCGTTCCCCGGCAACGGTGCCAAATTGATGGTAGAGATTCGCCGTGGGTCCCCACCGATCAAATAAAGTCCAACTAATCCTAACGGTAGCTAGGGCAAGTCGGGTCGTGTCCACGGAGACGGTTATAGGTGTCTAGACTAGGTCTACCTAATAACAAGGCTAAGTTACACACAAACACAAAGAAGACGATAATTGACAAACTATGATGGTTGAAGGTGATGAAAGTGGACTAACAATGTACTATGTATGATATGAGCTAAATGGAACAACTAAAGATTAACTAAGCTAACGAAGTAGAGAAATGATGGCTAACTAGAAGGATAAATCAAATATGAAAGGGAGTAGGGTTAGGTTGGGTTCACAAGTGTGGTAGGATAATTGGGAGGTCAAGGGTGTAGGTGCCTCTTAGTTACTAAGGTCGGTTTGCGCTCTCGCGCCGAAGCCAACGTCCGCACTCTTGTGTCAAAGACTAGACCCAAACACTCATGCTAGATGCTACTCAAAACACAAGGATTCAATCACAAATTAGTCAAACAATGAGAAGAGGAACACAAGTATGAGAAGCATTGGCCACTACTACCCACACAAGCAATACAACAAACACATAGTGTGCTCAATATGTGATTAGCAACAAAGGAATCACCTTTACCCACAATCAAACCCTAATCACCCATAATCCACACTTAATCCCCCTACTAACCCCACAAGGAATCTACTCACTCATAATGGAACTAACAATAGCAATGATAAGAGTAATCAACATAAACATCCAAACATTCATAATGAACTAACAAGAACAATAAACAATGAATAAAGATTCAAACTTGAAAGATTAAACAAAGATTAAGAGAAAAGAGATTATACCTACTAACAAGGATAACAAAAGATGAGAACTTGTATTGCAAAGATAAACCCAAATGAAACTCTCAAGGTTGTCAATCTTGGATGAATCTTGAAGAAATCCCTTAATACAAGACTAATCTACTAGATTAAACTAAGATTAACTAAAGATTAATATGAAACTAAACTAGAGATGAAGAGAGACTAATTAGGGTTTTGAACAATGTAGAGGGGTCTAAGATAGTCAAATGTAATGTAAGATGATTAAACAATACAAGGGGGAAGTATTTATAAGGTTACATAAAAGTGGAGGTTGAGAAAGGAATTCACACGACCTACAGCAGGCCTGTCCCGACCGATACGGGACTCTTCCCGGCCGGGAAGGCTAGTCCCGACCGAGACGGCCTATGGTCTCGGCCGGAAAGGCTCAAAACAGAACCCCATTGATTCGTGCACTCCTTCCCGACCAAGATGGCACTTGGTCTCGGTCGAGAAGGCTTTGTAGGCCTCCAATAAGAGCTCTAAGGTCCCTCCTTGCTTCTCATGAGCTTCTCATCGATTCTCAGGACTCGGGATCGAGTCTAAGGGGCTCAGGAATGGGTCCCAAGGTCTCGAGATCGAATCCAAGGTACCGAGTGATCGTTTCTTCTCTTCGTTGGCTCCAAAAGTGTATGAAACGAGTCGGAATCGTTCCAATTCTCCTTGAACGGTCTTGGAAACCTAAAACGAACTAGAGGAAGCATGAGTAGCCCAAAAACCGCTCCAAAGAGCGATTTCACAAGGGGAAAAGGGACCAAACACAACAAAATAGGCACTACAAACTACACTTATCAGCAGCCACGGTGAGAACAGGGACGACGCAGGTGCATGAGGCCGGAAAATGCGACGTAGAGAAGAGGAAAGAAAGGGGAAAGAGAGCGGAAGTGAGGTGAGGAGGATGAAGGAAGACTGAATGTAATCCCCTATAAATTCTAACGCAATACAGTGGCAGAAACACTGCAGATATGGGATTGTAACACACTGTAACTTTGTTTTGATTAAGTAAAACGGTAAGTCAATACATAAGTCATAAAATAAAAATGGCTACAAAATAAAAATAAATTAAAATCCATAAAAAGGGTTATAAAAATCCATAGTTCAAATTACTAATTAGCGAAGCAGGATCCGTAACTACTCGCTAGCCCACCCGTAGGGAATCACGTATACATATACCTGGCATGTTAAAAACATAATAGCCACAATCAGTGAGGTGCAACAACGACGTTCTCCCAGCCATATTACAAGATTTTAAAGCTGTAATTACTATTATATGAGAATAGTACAAACGGAAACATTGAAACATCATAATAAAAATAAGCTTTCAGTGAAAAACTTCGCACATCGAAATCAATATATATAATTAAAAGAAGCTTTTTTTTCGAGGGAATCCAACTTTTATGAAACACTAAGAATTTAAATATTATCCATATTAAAAGTGGATATGATAAATAATACTCCTATTTGTTTTAGTATTAGATAATAAATAATACTCCTTTGACTCTTGGTATTAGACAAAACAATCCAAACACCCTAAGAGTATTACCACCTCAGAAAACAACAAAATTTGAATAGACACCGCGTGGAACGCGTAAAATGGTTATGATTATTTCAAATAATCATCATTGTTGGAGAATTATTATTAAAATAAAATTATTATCCTAATATAAGTAGATATATTTATTAAGACAAAATTATCCTAATAGAATTGATTTACATTTTTGCGAAAATACGGTGTGAGAAATTACAATTTTATAACTTTTTATCTTTTATATCAATAAAAAAATTTAAGAGTTTTTTTAATTTAATATTGGAGTATTTTATTTATATTCATTACTTGTCATACTTATATAGAAATAATTACAAATAATTAATGTTTTAAAAGATATTACACAATAAAAAAATAAATTATTACTTCATTTATAGGTGTCATCAAAATAAAACTACACTGCATTTAATATTGCAATCATATAGAGTAAATAATTTTTAACGGACATGTCGGGTTGGGCCGCGACCCTAATATACCGGGTTTGATGACAGTCAAGTAGCGGATACAGATTTATAGGTGTTGACCTACGAAAAAACGGGTTGGATGGGTTGGGTTTACGGGTCAAGTCAAGTCATTCAGATCAACTAGAGAGTACAACTTTAGTCTCCTGATTTATAAGCAAACGATATATGGAGTATATACTAATAAGAGTGCTAGATTATTTAAGAATTAGAAACAAAATCATGTTCAAATAAATTGATTAATATATAAAAAAAATAATTATGTTCAATCAATCAATCCGTCAATTATCAATACAATTAAACGATACATTTTTCGAGCGACGTTGGTAATCTCCAATGGTTTTAGAATTCTTAAATACAAACTTAAATTATTTATCATATTTAAGTATTTTAAAATTTTGAACACTGCAAACTTGATTAAACTATTTTAACTAATTCAAAATTTAATGAAGTTAAAACACTTAAATAAAATAATTAAATAATTAAAAACAAAATGAATACATGTCGGGTTAAACTACGGGTATTTCGAGTGACATGTAGTCTCAAACTTTTTTAAACTACATAATTTATTTAAATAACTTTATATATGTCGGGTTAGACTACAGGTCGGTTCAAATAGGGGTCGGGTTATACGGGTCACGAGACGGATTATGCTTAGAATACAGCTGAAAAATAGTTTCGAACGTAGATTTTTTTTACCTTTAAGTAGAACGGAGTAATATTTTCGATATTACCTTTTATTTTATTAATAATATTATTTCTATACTTCTTTATTATAATGTTTATATTACAATGAATTTTTAAAACTATTTTAATAATTATTTACTATCAAAAGATAAGAAATGTTGTATTAAATTGAATATTAATTTATATTTATAATTTAAAATATCGGGTGTCACGGATCAAGATTTAGATGTCTTGAATCTTAACCTATGAATAAACGGGTTGAGCGGATCGTGTTACAAGTCAGGTCAAGTTTTGTTGAGTCTAATAGTAACGTTACTATTTAACACAATAACACAAACTTAATCTCCCAACAAGTGTTCCTTGTGACGACCATATCTGTCACAGAATCGCAGGCTTGCGACGGGGAAAATACTACCCATTGGGTAGATAAGACAAAACAAAGTGTCATTTACTAAGTATTTTGCTTTAGTTTATCTACCCCACATAGGTAGTACTTGACCCGTCGCAAGTTTGCGACGAATATATCCGTCACGAGTAAGAATTTCTGTTAGGCTCCCTATATACAACTTTACAAGAGAGTAACGTACTAAAATTGCTAGATAATTTATGTTAAGATTAGACATAAAGTTATATTTAAATAAAAGAATAATATATAAAATTAATTATATCAAATAACTAATAAATTAAAATTAGAGTTTTAACAAAATTTAGGCTGAGTAATGGATTGAGTCAAACTGTACTAGGCTTTTAGACTAAAGCTTTTAGATTGATTTACGTCAAATGGGTCGCCGCTCAGGAAAAAAGGGCTCATGACCCTAAAAACAATGGATCGGACGGGTAGGGTCGAATATAGTGCGAGATGATGACATACATACAAAATATTTGATGCAGAAAGTCAAATGATTATAATCTTATAAAGTAAAAGACATAGATAAACTAAATGTTCACAGATGAGTTGTGACGTATTAATATTGCTCACAGATACATGACCTACTACTTTGATGAGTGTCGTTTTTTATTCAAGTAATCAATATAGGCACTACACCAGTCAAACAAGTCGAGCGGGTCGGCTCACGGGTCAAGTTATACGAGTGGAGTCAAGATACGGGCCGGGTTATACGAGTCACGGGTCGAGTTATTATCAATAACTCCAAAATTACAATTATTTGAAGTAATCATAAACAGTTCGTCACAGTCAATATTATAAAATGAAGTATTATCATTATTATGGATGATTTAGTAGCATTTTTGTTGCGCCCGTGCATTGCACAGGCATTAAAACTAGTAATATAATAAAACTGAGTTTTTTGGAGAAAACATTAAACATTTGCCAACCTGCAAATCAATTTATATCGATAATAATAAAATATTCAAAACGGAGTTATGGATAGAAGTAGTGTAGAATCTAGAGTTTCATTAGGATAATACTAGAAACTATCTTCGAGAACTGTAGCCGTAACACATAACAGGCTCCACTCTCTAACTAGGCTACTCAACTGTAACAGGACTGCGTGCAGCGAGGTTCTGGTTTAAGTAGTGCACGCCCCTCCTAGACAACAATTATGTCTAATTTAGCTAACGGCGACTAACACGATGCGATATCTAGCTTAAGGTTAAAACATACACTCTCCTGGGTGAAACTACGCCCAGTTCAAAGACCAAACGTGCCCCAAATAGACACATCGCCTTTATAGTTGATGGTAAAAACGTACATCTCAGACTATATTACTCTAAACCCCACACTTGTTCTTATTCCATAACTACATAACAAAGCCATTATCAATATATGGAAAAGATATAAACATTATAATAATAAGAGAACAATATGGAAAAATGATCGCCTTCCAAAAGAGGAATCTTTCTATTTTAAGAAACTTCTATATTTAGAAACTTTAAAAAAGTAGCATTATATCAAATTATCGAAAATATTAGTTCATACTAAATAAAATATTTTTTGTAAACGATATAAATTTACAAAACTAATACTTTCGGCCTTAACGATATTAGTTTCTAAAATAAGGATAAATGAGTTTATGATATTATTGAAATATTACACAAGTGTTTATAAATGATTCAAAATGTCTTAAACATTTTAATACTACTAATTAAGGTGTTTCCAAAATTTATAAAACTAAAATTACCTAATTATTAATAATTTCGACAAAACAAGCATAAATAGGATTTTGTGGCAAATGTCAAAATAAATCATTTAACGTCTTTTATTTCATTAAACCATTAAACAAATTGAAAATATAATAAGGGTTGATTTACCTCTTAGAGTTTCAGATTTCAATATTTTCAAAATTGCTGGAACAATAATTCATTTAGCTGAAATGGGGCATTTTAACGATAAATCATAATTTTGTCAAAAAATCAATACTATCATTTAAAAGCTTCGATAAACAATATAAAATTATATAAAATAGCTAAAATATATTTTTGGAGAATCTGTCTAGAAACATAAATTTTCCAGAATCTGCAAACTCGGTTTTTAAAGGGTTTTCTCGTTAATCGTCTAATCTCGACAGTAACGATTAATAAAAATAGTACTTACAAAATGATTGAAATATTAGTATCCAAAAAATTATTATTAATCTTAAAAATTATGATTTTCCAGAAACATTTTTTTTTCCAGATTTCACAAATTCCAATAAAACCGTCTTTTAAAACCCGTTTGTATAATTAACGATTCTCTTAATAAAACTTTGTCGTTCCTAATAAGTTATTAATTAAAGCATTAAAATTTATAAAAATAATACATTTTTATGAAGAAATATCAGGAATATTTGTTTTCCAGATTCAAAAACAAAAATCAGAAATTGATTAGTCTAGTTTAGTAGGGATTAATAAGGGTCACTTAGTTGACTATTTTGTAGATTTGGGTGTGTTTTGACGGATTATTGTGTGCATGTCGTAATTGATAGGTTAATCTAATAAAATGTGTAATTAGGTGGATTAAAGGATCAAAAGTAATATGGGTTGTAATTGAAATGTTTATTGGATTAAAGTGTCAACAATCCTTTGGAAGTGAAGACAAATCAAGCCCAAAGTGAAAGTGGAATCCCAGACCAAGTAGAAGGAAGAAGTGGAGAATTTCTAAAATCCGCTGCCAGCGGATTTTCCAAATTCCGTTGCCAGCGGAATTTCTTGCCAGCGGATTTCCAAAAATCCGCAGCCAGCGGCAGAAATTTATGCATAGGATTCCTTCTTAGATTCTTTTTCGCATAGGATTCTTTCTCTAGTCTTTTGTTCTTCCTCTTTACTCACCTCTTTTATTCTTCTTCTTCATTATGAGGCATTTTATGAGGCTTTATGAGCCATTGATGAAGATGCTCCATGGATGACTATATAAAGAGGGGAAGTTCACCATCACATGGCATCATCCAACACATCAATCATCACTTGTAATTCTCAAAAACACATATAGTTTCTAACATATTTTCTAGTTTATTTTGCAAGTAGTTCTTTTGTATGGAGGGCTAAGTTCTTATTCTTGGAACAAGTTATTGAAGCCTTTCAAGTTTAAGGAATTGTAAGACTCGTTTCTATTTTGCATTATTATTAGAATATCAAGTTTAATTTATAATAATTCTTGGTTTGTTAATTCATCTTCTAGTTTGATCACCTAGTTGTTGTTATTAATAAACCATTGCTAGAATAGTTAAATGAATCTTTTGTTTGTTTAACTATATCCGAGTAGCAAATATAATTCACAAATTTGTATGCTTTTCATCGTTGTTGAGTTATAAGGATTAAACTTGTATGAAACAAAGTGATACCGCTTGAGTAATCATTCGTTCATCTTTGCTAAATTCCATCGTTTTAATCTACATATTGATACGATTTAGACGCTTGATTTAAATTGACAATATCGTAAGGGTTATTTGAGTATGCTTCTCATATCTTATAACTATTACTAAGTGGAATTAGAAGTCGATTAAACTTCATAGCAAAGTATTCTAATATGTATTGTGGAATAGAAGAGTCAATGATCAATTCGTTAGATTTGATGGTGGATATTGCTTGGTCCAAGTATTTTTCTCATATTTGTTGCATCGTTTATTCATATTAGTTTATTTTATTTTGTTAATTTATTTAATTAGACTATTAGATTTAGAATCAACACCTTAAAATCCTCAATTCGGTTACTAAATTATATAGATTTACACACACTTAAATGGCATAATCACCTTTCTTGTGGGTTCGACCCCTACTTTCACTAACTACAAGTTTGTGTTAGAAGTAGATAAATATTGTAATTTGGAGGCTCACGACAAGTCTAGCCAAATTTTGGCGCCGTTGCCGGGGAAGGCAATCTTTGTTATTTATTTGTGTGTTTTTCTATATATTTCTATTTTCTTGGTGTTTGGTTTATGCCGAACACCCGTTCTACTAACGATAAATTAGTAGATTTTGATCCATAATTGGAGCGGACACTTCGTCGCATTCGGAAGGAAATCAAGAGGAAGCTCGATTTTGATAACATAGTTGAGGAGACAAAGGAGATCAAAATGGTCAAAGAAACAAGAACCTTGAAGGAGATCAAAGCTCCCGATCTTTCTCAACAACCACTTTGCATTACTTTTCCGGCCTTGGCGGAAAATGCAACCTTTGAATTGAAGTCCGGTTTGATCCACTTATTACCTTCATTCCATGGGTTGAGTGGTGAGGACCCATACAAGCACTTATCCGAGTTTCATGTTGTATGCACTAGCATGAAACCCAATGGTGTTACCGAAGAGCAAATCAAATTGAGGGCATTTCCATTTTCCCTCAAAGATGCCGCTCGAGAATGGTTGTACTACCTTCCACCGGGTAGTATCACAACTTGGGAATTAATGAAGAAGGCGTTCCTTGAGAAGTACTTCCCCGCCGCCAAATCGTCAAGTATCAAGAAGGAGATATCCAATGTGGAGCAAGACGATGGGGAAACACTTTATCAATATTGGGAGCGTTTCCAAAAATTATTATCAAGTTGCCTATATCATGTGTATAGTGCTACCGATCTCATCCTCTATTTTGTTGGAGGATTATCTCCGGATGATGCCCGAATGGTCCATGTCGCTAGTGGAGGAGGCATAGTTAATAAAAATCCGGATGATGCTTATGCATTATTGAGTGAGCTTGCCGAAAGCTCACGCCAATTTAGTGTGAGAACTATCACAAAAAGGGTGAACATGGCTACTTCAAGTTCTCACACTTCACTTGAAAGGAAGGTTGAAGATTTGGCTTCCATGATGAGGGATATGATGAAGGGGAATCAACAACAACTTCAAGCTTGCTCTATTTGTTCATCACATGGGCATTTCGCCGACAAGTGTACACTTATGGAAGAGGAGGCCACCGAGGAGGTAAATGCGGTCGGTGCTTTTGGCCAAAAGAGGTATGATAATTTTTATATGAGAAGAGACCATCCCGGGTTCCAATATGGAAACCCACAAGGAGGCTTACAACCTCAAGGTCAAATTTTTAATCAACCTCAAGGCCAATCCTTTGGCCAACAATTTGGTCAAGTCCGACCCCGTTTCATTCCTAGAAACAAAGTCCCAAACACCTTCACCCCACAAGCCCAAACTACCACACCTACTATGTCCACGGAGGACATGATCCGGGCTTTAACCTCTAATGTTGCTACAATGCAAGCAAACCAAGCCCAATTCCAACATGACACTAAAACTATCATTCAAAACCTAGAACATCAAATGGGTAAATTGTCTAGTGCTATAGGGAGACTTGAGGCTCGGGATTCGGGGAAACTTCCATCCCGACCTATCCCCCCACCTAATGTTAATGCTAGTGCTATTACTTTGCGAAGTGGGAAAGAATTACCCGGTCCACAGGATAGGATTCAAGAAATTGTGGAGCAAGAGGAGGAAGAGCTTGAGGTTGAGAACATCGTTCCAACCCCGCTGGAGCAAGAAGCGTCTTCACCGATAGTTACACCCACTTATGTGGACCCACCACCATTTTCGGAGGCACTCAAAAGGAAGACTCGGCCCGTGCAAGATAAAGATGTCTATGAAACTTTCCGGAAATGTGAGGTAAACATCCCTTTACTTGATTTATTGAAAAGTGTTCCAAGATATGCTAAATTTCTTAAGGAATTGTGTACTATCAAGAGGAATCAAAAGCTTAAGGGAGTCCAAACATAAATGTCAATGAACATGTGTCGGCTTTTGTTCAACATAAATTACCACCTAAATGTAGTGACCCGGGTATGTTTACCGTTCCTTGCACCGTAGGAGACACCACATTTCCTAATGCTATGCTTGACTTAGGTGCATCGATAAATGTACTTCCATATTCATTATATAAATCTTTGAAATTGGGTCCTTTAATTAAAACGGGGGTGGTAATACAATTAGTCGATCGTTCTAATGCTTACCCCAAAGGGGTTGTTGAGGATGTCCTAGTAATGGTGGACAAACTCATTTTCCCCGCTGATTTTTAAGTGCTTTAACTGGAACACGATTCACATGCGACCCCTATACTTTTAGGTAGGCCATTTTTGAAAACCGCAAGCACTAAAATCGATGTGTCTAATGGTTCACTCACTATGGAGGCTAATGGTCAAGTGGTTAATTTTAACATCTATGATTCAATGAAATATCCACGTGACGACCATTCTTGTTATATAATTGATGTTTTGGAGCCCATAGTGCAAGATGTGTTCAACCTAGAAGGAGAAGATGACTTGATTGTGGCTATTGATAATAGCTTATATTGTAATGAATTGGATCTAACTCTTTCTAGTGACTTGCAGGAGGTTGTGGCTTCCTTATCCAAGATGGAAACTTCACCTATTATGTCGTCTTTTTCTAAACCACTAGCACTAACTTTGCCTCGTGAGAAATTATTACCTTCAGTTGTGCAGGCACCCGTGGTAGACTTAAAATCCTTGCCGGATCATTTGAAGTATGTGTTTCTAGGAGATGGTGAGACCTTAGCCGTCATCATTTCTAACAAGCTCACGGAGAAGCAAGAGGCAAGACTAGTCGAGGTTCTTAAGGAGAATAAGTTAGCAATTGGATGGACTATAGCCGACATCAAAGGCATTAGTCCAACCACTTGTATGCATCACATTTTCTTAGAAGAAGATGCCAAACCGGTGAGGCAACCCCAAAGGAGATTGAACCCACCTATGATGGAGGTGGTGAAGAAGGAGATCTTGAAGCTCTTGCAAGTGGGTATAATTTACCGAATCTCGAATAGCAAGTGGGTGAGTCACACACAAGTTGTGCCAAAGAAGAGTGGAGTGACGGTAGTAGAGAATCAACATGGAGAGTTGGTTCCCACCCGTGTTCAAAATGGATGGCGCGTTTGCATTGATTACTGTCGACTTAATGCAGTGATTAGGAAGGACCATTTCCCTCTACTTTTCATCGATCAAATGCTAGAGAGGCTTGCCGGTATGGCCTTTTATTGCTTTTTACATGGGTACTCGGGCTATTTTCAAGTAGCAATTGCGCCCGAGGATCAAGAGAAAACCACATTTACTTGTCCATTTGGTACTTTTACATATCGACGCATGCTATTTGGGCTATGTAATGCCCCCGCAACTTTTCAACGATGCATGGTTTGTATATTTTCGGAGTATGTAGAGAATTTCATTGAAGTTTTGATGGTAGGGATTCGTCACGTCCCAACCGTCAATAATATAACCGGCTATTCCTAACTAGGGTAGATAGGGCAAGTCGGGTCGAATCCACGGGGACGGTAAGAGACGTCTAGACTAAGGTCGCCTAAATATTAGACTAAGTCAACGAGCTAAACTAAGGAATGATAGAAGGGGAGAGAGCTAGACTAAGACTAAGTCTAAGGAGAAGATAAACAAAGGCTAGGATTAGGTCGGGGTCAAAGGGGTAACGGAATGGTCAAGGGAGGACTAGAGTGAAGGAGGTAGTAGGGTAATCTAGGTTGGTCTGGGCTCTCGCAACTTAGACTCACCTAGAGGTTCCACCTAAAACTCATCTCGTCGATACACAACACAAACGGGGTTCTAGCGCGTTATGGTCCTAGGTCGAATCCGGGCTCTCGCTACTTAGACCGGCCTAGGGGTCGTCCTCACCGGGCTCTCGCAACTTAATGAGGGGAACGAACCCACAACAAACTAATACCCACGAAAGAAAGGCAAGAAAAACAAGCATTCGTACATACTTAGTCATTCAAGCAATTCAACAAACATGTGATGTGCATCAAACAAGAGGAAACCCAAATCTTCCACCAACATCTCTAACAAAACCCTTAATCACCCAATCAACACCCTAATCACCTTACTAACCCTAGCAAGAACACTACTCTAGCATAATCAAACTACAACTAACACTAACAAGATGGATTAACAAAAGAAACAACACAAACATCTACAAACTCAACCAAACTAACAAGAACAAGAACAAGCAATGATAAAGATTCAAATTTGAATGAATAAAACAAGAAAAAGAGTAAAAGAGAAGAGGATTATACCAAACTAGTGAAGGAGAAAGAACAAAACTTGCATTAATGAAGAAAACCCAAAACAAGCATCCAAGGTTGTCAAGCTTGGTGAAGATCTTGAAGAATTTCCTTAATACAAGTACTAATCTATGATTAACTACTAATTATCGACTAATCTACATTAATCTAATCTAATCTAACCTAAAGTAGCCTAGGATTTTTGTCTCCAATCAAGTGCATAAGCTTAACATAACAAGGGAAGAGTATATATAGGGTTACAAATGAAAGGGAGAAGAAAAGAAAACAAAGCAGAGTAGCAGTGGCCCGTCCCGGCCGAGACGGGGTGGTCCCGGTCGGGACGAGGTCGGTCCCGGTCGGGACGCCTCCATCCCGATCGGGATGGGCCCAGGTCAGCAGCTTCTCTTTTTGCTCCTTCATTCCGAACGGGATGAGCCTTGTAGGCCTCCATTATGATCTTTTTGGTCCCTCCTTGATTCTCATGGGCTTCTCACCGATTCACGGGACTCGGGATCGGGTCTCGGAGGCTCGGGATTGGGTCCCAAGGTCTTGGGGTCAATTCCAAGGCATCGAGTCATCTTTCCTTAGCTTCGTTGGCTCCAAAATGTGTATGTATAGAGTCGGAATCGCTCCAACTCTTCCAAATCGGTCTCGGGAACCTGAAACGAACTAAAGGAAGCATAAGAAGCCCCTAAACCGCTCCCAAGGAGCGATTCTACAAGGAAAACGGGACCAAAACACTACAAAATAGGCACTACAAATGACACTTATCAAGTTTTCATGGATGACTTTACCGTGCATGGTGACTCGTTTGATAGTTGCTTATCTCATCTATCTCTTGTACTTAAGAGATGTATTGACTCTAACCTTGTTCTTAATTCGGAAAAATGTCATTTCATGGTAGAACAAGGTATTGTCCTAGGGCATGTGGTTTCATCTAGAGGTATTGAGGTCGATAAAGCCAAAATTGACACAATTCAATCTCTTCCTTATCCAACTAATGTGCGTGAAGTTCGTTCTTTCCTTGGTCATGCAGGTTTCTACAAGAGATTTAAAGGATTTCTCTAAAATGGCTTCACCATTATGCAAGTTGTAGCAAAAGTAGGTAGATTTTGAGTTCGATTTGGCATGTAAGGAGGCGTTTGACAAGTTGAAGGAGAAGTTAACCTCGGCACCAATTATCAAAGCTCCGGATTGGTCACTCCCATTTGAACTCATGTGTGATGCGAGTGACTATGCCATTGGTGCCGTTTTGGGTCAAAGAGTTGGACGGTTACCTCGTGTGATTTACTATGCATCTTTGACCCTTAACGAGACCCAAAAGAACTACTCTACTACCGAGAAGGAGATGTTAGCGGTAGTATTTGCTTTAGAGAAGTTCCGTTCTTACTTACTTGGTACCAAGGTGGTGGTTTACACCGATCACGCCGCTCTTAGGTATTTGATGACAAAGAAGGAGGCCAAACCAAGGCTCATTCGATGGGTTCTATTGTTGAGTGAATTTGACTTAGAGGTCAAAGATAAGAAAGGAGCCGAGAATGTGGTCGCCGACCACTTAAGTCGATTGGTGAATCAAGATAGACTAGTGGAGCCTATTCGGGGTTCATTTCCCGATGAGACACTCTTTGCTCTTACTTCCCGGTGTGCAAACATTGTTAACTTTCTTGTTTCCAATGAATTTCCTACAGGTTTTTCAAAATCCCAAAAGGAGAAGATTCGTAGTGATGCTAAATACTATGTTTGGGATGATCCTTACCTATGGAAACATTGTGCGGACCAAATAGTACGGAGTTGTGTTCCGGAGAGTGAGGTGAGCTCTATACTTGCCTTTTGTCATTCATATGCTTGTGGAGGCCATTTTGGAGCTAGACGTACCGCGCGAAACGTATTAGATTGTGGTTTTTATTGGCCTAGCTTGTTTCGTGATGCTCATGGCTTTGTTAAGACTTGTGACAATTGCCAAAGGAGCGGTAACATTTCACGTCGAAATGAGATGCCTCAAACCCCTATGATTTATTGTGAAATTTTTGATGTATGGGGTATTGATTTTATGGGTCCATTTCCCGTGTCTCATGGGTATTTATATATTCTCCTTGCGGTTGATTATGTCTCGAAGTGGGTGGAAGCTAAACCCACTAGGACTAACGATTCTAAGGTTGTTGCAGATTTTGTGAAATCTAACATCTTTTCTAGGTTCGGAATTCCCCGGGCTTTGATAAGTGATAGAGGCACCCATTTTTGCAATAGGACGGTTAACGCGTTGTTGAAGAAATACTTTGTTACTCACAAGGTGTCCACCGCTTATCATCCTCAAACCAATGGGCAAGCTGAGGTGTCTAATCGAGAGGTGAAATCTATATTGGAGAAGACGGTAAACCCGAATCGGAAAGCTTGGAGCATGAGGCTCGATGACGCTGTATGGGCCTATAGAACGGCTTATAAGACTCCGATTGGTATGTCACCGTATCGATTAGTCTTCGGTAAGTCTTGTCACCTCTCGGTTGAACTTGAGCACAAGGCCTATTGGGCGGTGAAAAATTTGAATATGAGGATGGATGAATCGGGTGAGTATCGGAAATTGCAACTACAAGAGCTCGAGGAGATTAGGAACGAGTCATATGAGAATGCCGCGATATTTAAAGATCGAACCAAAGCATGGCACGATAAAATGTTGGCTCGGAAAACCTTCACTGTGGGACAAAAAGTTTTGCTTTTTATGTCCCGTCTTCGGTTATTCCCGGGAAAATTGCGATCCCGGTGGGTTGGCCCGTTTGAAGTCACTCAAATATATCCACATGGAGCTGTCGAGATTCGTAGTTTTTCTACGGATAAGGTTTTTAAAGTGAACGGACACCGTCTTAAGCCGTATTATGACGGGTTTCAAAAGGAAACGGTCGAGGAAATCGACATTTTGAACCCAATTTATGAAGATTGAGTCCGTTAGCTTTATGTCGAGCCACGACGTTAAATAAGGCGCTTGTCGGGAGGCAACCCGTCTTTTCTTTTCTTTTATTTTTTTTATTTTTCATCTTTTTATTTATTTCCCGTTATTTTAGAATTTTTTTTCTAATTAATTTCGTTTTTCTATTTTGTAGGTACGAGTCTCGAATATGAAATCGACGTAATTCGATTTTATAACTGGAGTTTAAAAAAATAAAAAATAAAAAAAACCAAACGATTGTCGCAAACTAAACCCAACAACCAAGCAATCAATGTCGGAAATTGAATCAACCCGCAATTGAGTAGGAGAGGCCACCAATGGCCGCTGGGCGCGGCTGAAACCGGCAGCTGGGCGCGGCTCCCTGGCCGCTACCGGTGGAGCCCGATCAGGAGGACCCCCCTGACGCCGCTGGGAAACGAAGACGGCCGCTGGTCGCGGCTAAAACCGGTCGCTGGCAGCGGCTTTTTTACGTTGTGGCTGCTGCTTGTGTTGTCGTCGGGGCTGTTGTGGCTGTTTTGACGTGGTGGTGGGCCGACGTTGGTCTGTTGCTGCTGTCGTGGCAGCTGTTGGTACCGGAGAATGTTGCTGCTGTTTTGATGGTGGTTCGTGCTACTATGCTAATGTTGTCGATGCTTGTTTGCTTGGTGGTGTCGTTATACAGGTACCTCCTTCTCATCCTAAACCTTCCTCTTTTATTCTTATAATAAAAAAAAAATTAATGCAACTTTTCTCCTTAAAAACTCTATCAAAATTTCACTCAATTTGAATCAAATTTGTCCCAAATCAATTCAAAATCACTTATTTATCATTACCCATTACAATTCCTATCATTTTAACACATAATTTTACCCAAAAAGTCAAAAAAATTGAGTTTTTCTGCCCTCGGGTTCCAAAGTCCGAATTTGATTTTTTTTACCAATTGGGTCAATTTCGATTCAAATTAATGCAAGGAGACCATCCATTCACTCTTTTTCATCTTTCCGAGGTATAATTTTTATATTAATCTTTCGATTCTTCAAATTTTACCTCTTACCCATTGATTAGTAGCTTGAATTTTTCTTATTCTTGCTCCATTTTGGGTTTTCTATCTCCTCCTTGTGTTATTTGAATCAATTGCGTCGTTGATATTTTTGTTGTGATGGTGTGAAAATTTGAGTGATTGAATTAGTGAATTGTGAATAGTGATTGAATCGAGTGAATTGTGAGTGAGGATTTTGTTGATCATTACTTGAGAGATGGGGAGAGCTAAAAGAAAAAATTACTCCACTACCGTTTCTACACCACCACCGAAAAAATCCAAAACCGTCACTAAAAAAGCTCAACCCAAACCCGTCCATCCTAAACATATTCCCGTTACCAAACCGTCTTGGTTAACTAAAGCTCAAGACCCAATTTGGGATAGGTTATCTAAGAAGAAGATGAGGGGAACTCGATTTCTTTGTCGTTCTACTCTTGAGAAATTGGGGATGCTTGATGTCATAACCAAGCTAATGAAAAATGTGGGTTTAGAAGAATTTATGGAGAAGGAAGCTCATACTTATCGTAGGTATACACTTGAGTTCTTTTCCACCATATCAATTTCTAAAAAAAGTACTAAACTAGTTCCCGCAATTAGCTTTAAATTGAATGGTAAAGCTCGTGAGTTGACTTATGCGAAGTTGAGGGAAGCTTTTGGTATTTGAGATATGTGTGAAAAGGAGTATGTGGGGGTGAGAGAGAAAGAGAGGGATTTGGTGGCAAGAGGTTACGGGGTTGCTTTTGGGTGGTAAATGCGGTGAGTTGAGTTCGAGTATTCCCAACCCATGTCTTCGACTTGCTCATCGTTTGATTGTTAACTCATTCCTTTGTAAAGGGGAGCCTAATAAGCTTCCCCACTCTCATTTTGGTTACTTGAGGGCTATGATGCCGGATGGCGAAGGTGTTCCCGATTGAGTTGCTCTTTTTGTTACATCTAGCATAACTTTGGGTACTAAAGATGGGGGGATTATAAATGGTGGTGGGTTAGTCACTCTAATTATGTATTACTTGAATATTGAGGTGCGTGGCGGAGGGGGGGAATTCGTTACTTGATAATTACCTCTTTGATATTCCTTGTTCGATTCACGCTAAGATGTCACGACCTCGCATGAAGGTAAAAGGGTCTTATTATTATCGTTGGGGGAAGAATCATGATTCTTATCTACAATTGTCGAGACCCGAGGACGATCCTTTGGTCTATGGTGAAGTTTCGGAAGATTTCTTTGTTCCCCGAGATCGTGACATTGATGGTGATGAGGAGGAGGAGGAGGAAGAGGGAAGTGATGACGATGTCGAGAGTGAGGAAGATGAGAATGGTGAGGATAGTCAAGTTCGTGAAAAAGGAGAAGGAGCAAGGGTGAAGGAAGGGAGGAGTCGTGAGAAGAATAAGAGTGTGGATGCTTTGGAGGGGCGAATAATGAGTTAGAAGTGGATCGAGAAGCTTGGTTTACAAAGATAGATGCTTGTTGTGCCTCGACCGATGCTATGATTCATAACATGTGTGCACGGTTGGAGGAAACTCATGCCACTACTTTGGAGACTAGAGACTTGATGAGAACTTTGTCTCGTGCTCTCTTAGCACAGTTCTCGGACGCTCGACCACCATCGTCCGCGATCCTTGGCGAGATTGAGGGGCAAGCTACCACTTCTAAGGAAGATGACATCGGGGATTCCCCCGACACTTGATTGCTTGGTATGTTCCTTCTTCTCATTTTCTATGTCTTTTTCTTTAATTTCCCTCACATTGAGGACAATGTGGAGATTAAGCGTGGGGAGTGGAATATACTTGTACATATATGTTATTTCATATTTTCAAAAAAAAAAAAGAAAAATCGAAAAAAAAATGAAAAAAAGAAAGAAAAAGAAAAAAGAAACTCGGCTAGGTGAAAACTCGCAAGGGCGAGCGCCTAGGCAAAAATGGGTATATGGCCGAGGACGGAGTGAAAACCTGAAAGGGCGCTCCGGGTAAAATGAAGAAACGAGAAGCGTTCCATGAGAGTAGAAGTGAGGAATAAAAGCTAAATCGAAAACCCGCAAGGGCGGGCGATTTAGGCAAAATGAGGGATTACAAAAAAAAATCATTATTTTGATTAATATTTTTGCTATTTCTTCATGATTTGGGAGTCATAAGGAGGTTAGAAGGCTGATTCGGGTTTAGGATTATCTTAGAGTTGGAGTGATAAGTGGATGTCAACTACATGTTATTATTTGTCAACCTTTTTTCTGTAGTTGGTGTTGTGATTTTTGTGTGTGAGCGGGCATTGATTGTAGTATGGTCTTGGTGAATAGGTTATTTTATTCCTTTGACCATATATATTTTTTGAGAGGGATGTTATAAGGAGGGGGTGTGAGAGTCGAGAGTAGTTTTTGGTTGTATCAAGCTACCTACGCTTCGTTGTATAGACCTTGTGGAGGATCATTATTTTGATTTAATTTACTCGAGGGTGAGTAAAGGTCTAAGCGTGGGGATGTTTGATTAGTCTAGTTTAGTAGGGATTAATAAGGGTCACTTAGTTGACTATTTTGTAGATTTGGGTGTGTTTTGACGGATTATTGTGTGCATGTCGTAATTGATGGGTTAATCTAATAAAATGTGTAATTAGGTGGATTAAAGGATCAAAAGTAATATGGGTTGTAATTTAAATGTTTATTGGGTTAAAGTGTCAACAATCCTTTGGAAGTGAAGACAAATCAAGCCCAAAGTGAAAGTGGAAGCCCAGACCAAGTAGAAGGAAGAAGTGGAGAATTTCTAAATCCGCTGCCAGCGGATTTTCCAAATTCCGCTGCCAGCGGAATTTCTTGCCATCGGATTTCCAAGAAATACGCTGCCAGCGGCAGAAATTTATGCATAGGATTCCTTCTTGGATTCTTTTTCGCATAGGATTCTATCTCTAGTCTTTTGTTCTTCCTCTTTACTCACCTCTTTTATTCTTCTTCTTCTTCATTATGAGGCATTTAATGAGGCTTTATGAGCCATTGATGAAGATGCTCCATGGATGACTATATAAGGAGGGAAAGTTCACCATCACATGGCATCATCCAATACATCAATCATCACTTGTAATTCTCGAAAACACATATAGTTTCTAGCATATTTTCTAGTTTATTTTGCAAGTAATTCTTTTGTATGGAGGGCTAAGTTCTTATTCTTGGAACAAGTTATTGAAGCCTTTCAAGTTTAAGAAATTGTAAGACTCGTTTCTATTTTGCATTATTATTAGAATATCAAGTTTAATTTATAATAATTCTTGGTTTGTTAATTCATCTTCTAGTTTGATCACCTAGTTGTTGTTATTAATAAACCATCGCTAGAATAGTTAAATGAATCTTTTGTTTGTTTAACTATATCCGAGTAGCAAATATAATTCACCAATTTGTATGCTTTTCATCGTTGTTGAGTTATAAGGATTAAACTTGTATGAAACAAAGTGATACCGATTGAGTAATCATTCTTTCATCTTTGCTAAATTCCATCGTTTTAATCTACATATTGATACGATTTAGACGCTTGATTTAAATTGACAATATCGTAAGGGTTATTTGAGTATGCTTCTCTTATCTTATAACTATTACTAAGTGGAATTAGAAGTCGATTAAACTTCATAGCAAAGTATTCTAATATGTATTGTGGAATAGAAGAGTCAATGATCAATTCGTTAGATTTGATGGTGGATATTGCTTGGTCCGAGTATTTTTCTCATATTTGCTGCATCGTTTATTTATATTAGTTTATTTTATTTTGTTAATTTATTTAATTAGACTATTAGATTTAGAATCAACACCTTAAAATCCCCTATTCGGTTACTAAATTATATAGATTTACACACACTACATAAACGGCATAATCACCTTCCCTGTGGGTTCGACCCCTACTTTCACTAACTACTAGTTTGTGTTAGAAGTGGATAAATATTGTAATTTGGAGGCTCACGACAAGTCTAGCCAGAAATCGGGGATTAAAATGACAAACACGGTTTTAACGATAGACGATTTAACGTGACTAATTAATTCACCCACTTAAAATTTCCGAAACATTATGGAAAAAATCATAAAATTCTTTTTCATAAGAAAGATTGTCCACGCCAAAGTTAAGATTAAAATAAAATATTTAATTGCTAGAACTAAAAATCGGCTTTCAATCGTGTTTGTCCGAAAACGATAATAATTCAATAATCGATACTTACAATATCAGAAAAATAAAAATTTATCAAAATTATCATTTTACAGAATATATTCATGTTTTATATGTTTAGGCCAAATATTATAATTTCTACAAAGCAATATAACAATTTAATCATTAATCTCGTAAAAGTGATAAAATTACCGAAAACATGAAAAGTTTACGATTAAACTTTTTTTCCAGAATATGAGAGATACATATATTGTTAGAAATAAAATTATAATTATATATATACAATTACACAAATAAAATCAAGTAATACCGAGTAACATCGACGTTACCTCTAATCTAGGTCCGAGTCCACGATGTCTTCATCCGTTTCTGGGTCCTCCAAAAATACTACAAAAACACGACATCCATGGTATGAAAACACAATAAGATCGCTGGAAAAATAAGGTGTATAACGATTGAAAATGAAATCGATTAATACCTTAACGAATGTGACGGAAAGAGGATCAAAATAAGATAAAAATAGGAGACGGAAGGAGGTGCTTGAACACAATTTTTAGAGCATACATGGCTGTTGCGTGCCTTGGTTTTCACGTTGGTATTAGAGAGGATTTGAAGAGAATTTGCTTGATTATTTTTGGGTGAATGCATGAACAACAAATGAAGGGTTTTCAAGCATAAATGGAGTGTTGAATTTTGATAATAACAATGCTACAACAGCATGCTAGAACTGGCCAAGTGAAATGGATATGGAGTATGAAGAGTTTGATGTTAATCACTAGCATAAATGGAGAAAAGATAAAATATCTAAGACTAACATTTTTATAAAATGAAAAGTGTACAAAGTGTAAAAATGTGTGACATGGTATGACCGGCCAAAGAGAGTCCACTTTAGTTGTAGGATGGTCAAAATAAGAATCGTAAAATTATTACACACATGTTTAAAGCTTGGAAAAATGATGAAACAGAAAACCAAAATGATAACATAGTCATGAAGAATTCACAACAAAATAATTAACAGCGCTAGGAAAATAACGGGTGTTACATTGAAGTTGGAGAAGAAGAGGTAATAGGGGAGCGGCTGATTCCAGAAACCAAAATGGGGTTGAATTAGGTTAGAAACAAATGGGGTTGAGTTGGATTATAAGTCGGCCCATGAAAGAATAGAACCTAGTTAAAACATAGTAAATGATTTGATCGTAAGTTTAACATGAATAAAGTATTTCTCAAGGAAAAGAATAAATATTTTGACGAATCTTATTAAAACAAGTTTCAGTTGAAAAATAGGAAACCAGGATTAATTAAAAGAATTTAGAAATCAAATCGTCAAAACAGATGTTCGTTAAGACTAAAATAAATAGATTGAAACAAAATTAAAAATGATATTTTTAATATATAAAGACTTTTCGAGACAACTAGAATTTTATGAGTTTAAATCGATTGAAATATAAATTCATTTTATAATAGTTTTAAGATTTACAAGTTAAATCTTAAACAGACTAAAATACGAATTAGATTTTAGGTTATAAAAATAACAAGTGTTACACTTCGAGTAGTATGCTCGAGAAAAATATGACTACAAAGAATAAGAATTCTTTGTTTGCTCGAAGTCCTTCTCAATCTCTTACGAATTATGAACTCGGGAGAAATCGAAGGGAACGATTTTGGTGTTCTTCTTTGCTATCGTCAAATTAGCAACTCAGGAGAACTTGGAAGAATGAAACGTTCTTCGTTGTGTGTTGAATGGTCGAGGAAGCACCTCTATTTATACTAAATATCAGGGCTGAACTGCGTCCAAAAAACGCGACCTTCGACTGTTAGGCGCGTCGTATAGCGCCTTGGAACTTAAGCGCGACACCTTGTTCGCCCTAATGTTAGGACGCCCAACGCCGCGCACTCAAGCGTGTGACTTAAAATTTTCGAAAGATTTCGCGAGAGGATCTGAGCGTAATCGAGAACGTAATCACGCAGTTATTACGTGATATTGTAACCTTAGTCACCAAGCAATCCTCTTCTAAAATATCTTAGATATTTTGGTTTGGGTTTTTGGTGGACTTTTGGGTCGGACTCGGATTGACGATGTTTGACCGGGTTTGACGAGTGTTTGATCGGGTTTGACTTTGCATCTCGGGGGTGATTCGGGCTCCGTGGTCGAAATTGACTCTACTTAGTGTTGATGAGATCGTAACGACTCGACTAAGACCGTCTAGATGTTTATTTATTTTTTCTGAGTAGTATTATGATCCGATCTAAAGAAAAATCATCGAGAACATCATAAAACCATGTCGTATTGTTGTCTGATCATCATCGGGTGTTTATCGGACGCTCCAGTAGCCACCATGTACAAATACGGGTATCTACAACTAGTGATGATGATGATGATAACAATTACAGTAACAATAAACAACAACAAAAAAAAAACTTATCGATAAAATTTTATATCTCGATTGCCCACCATTATTCTCCATAATAATAATTCATGGGGGGCTGACTTCTAGCTGGCTAGGCCTAGCCGGCCATCTCCCTTGACAGGTCTTCGTCAGCCGACAGGATAGAGACCCCAGTGCCCATAAGTCCCACCGGGGTACCATGTTGGCTGATAGCATTCGGACGACAAGCTTGCCGTCAGGGCCCGAAGCTATAGCCTCATACCTATAAATATGAGGCCGCAGGCCACCAACCAAAGGTTCAAAAAATTGCTAAAGAAAACACTTATCTCACTAGAATAGAGGTAAAATCTCACCCTTAGACTAAATACCTTATAAAACACTATTACTGACTTGAGCGTCAGAGAGGCAACCTCGGACAACCTCTGAGGCCCTTGTGTGTTACCTGTGGAGTATCCAGACTACAAGCTACACGAAGGCGTAAGTCGGGAAGCGCCTAGCTGGCCAACACCAGTTGGAAAGGAAGATAGTTTGGATCCAAAACAACTTGGCGCCGTCTGTGGGGATACTTTGAACAAAAAATTTCCTACTGATAAATGGCATTTTAGTGATTATCTTACCCACATTTATTTACTTATTTGGGTTGATTTTGTGTGCTTAATTGATATTATAGCTCAATATAGGTTTTTGTACGATATTAAGTGTTAATTAATCGTTTTAGTTATAATTATCGTAATAATTGTTATTTTCCGAGAATTTGGTACTGCCTTCTCTAGTGTGTATTTTTGTAGGTACCGTCTGAAGAAATGACCGAGTGAAGACAAGAAAAAAATCGAGCAAAATCGGGTCAAAGAACAAAGTGGGTCAAGCAAAAGTCAAAGGCCTACTTAACCGGACTGTCTTGAAATGACGATATCTCACTCATACGACATCGGAATTAAGTGATTCAAGATACGTTGAAAAGATAAATTCGAAGCCTAAAAGTTTGTAGAAGGGAGTGAGACTCAATTCTATTAGTCAATGGGTCAAAATCGAGGTAGAACGCAGCAGCAAATGGAAGGCCACACGTGAGAGGAGGTGAGTGGGAGTGAAGAAAAAGGTTGGCTGGAGGAAAGAGAAAAAGGAAGACCGTAGGGTCCAGGGAGAGAAAGGGCCTCATGCCACACAAGCCCAAAGGGATATTTGACAACAAACAAAGAGGAAGTGGAGACGAGCAGAAAGGAGAGCAGCCGCAGGACATACCGTAGGAATAGAGTAGTGTAGCATTAGGAACCCATTTTCATCTTAATTCTTCATCTTTATTAGTCTTAATCCATAGTTAATTAGATGGAATTAGTGTTAATTAGTTTGAGTTAATCCTTGTAGTCTATTTCTCCATCATTTATACAATTCACCTTCAAGTTTGGTACAATTTCTTCTCCCTTTTCTTTATTGCTCTTCTTTTATGTTTATGAGTTTTGAAGTCTTTTATGCTTAATTTTATTAAAGTTTGCATCTTTATTAGTTTTTCATGTTTAATAGTTTAATTAGAGTAGTGGGTAACTTAATTAGTTTACTTTTAATCATTTTTAATTAGTTAATTTCTAGGGTTGAGGAAGACTTGGTTAGTCTCGTTTTGTGGGTTTGTTGTGGGTTTATTATCTTGTCGACTATTTGTTGGTGTTCTCCATTAATTGCATTTTTTGTATGATTTACTTGTCTTGGCCACGACGAGTGAATCGTATTGTGTCGAGCTTTCTTTGGGGTGGGTCGACCTTGTAATAAGTGCGAGAGCCCGTTATTAGGACCGTCCCGGGTAGATAGAGACTCGAGAGAGACCCTTTATCTTCCTAATTACCGACCGTAATCGACTCGTTTGTGAACTCTGATAATTCTTTTGAGATTACCTCGTTGACCTTGACCCTAGCCCATTTCATCGTATTTATTTCTTTTGTTTGTTTAATTCGTTAGCTTGTTAGTTTAGAACCCTCTTCCAACCAATTATTTTCTTCTCTTTTGACTAATACCTTAGCTTGACCGAGACCCTTATTTAGTTAGACCGTCCACGTGGATTCGATCCGACTTACCCTTGATAAGTGTAGTTTGTAGTGCCTATTTTGCTTTGTTTTGGTCTCATTTCCTTGTGGAATCGCTCCTTGGGAGCAATTCATGGGCTTCTTATGCTTCCTTTAGTCCGTTTCAGGTTTCCGAGACCCATTTGGAAGAGTTGGGGTGATTCCGACTCATTACATACGCATTTTGGAGCCAACGAGATTAAGGAACGATGACTCGAGACCTTGGAATCAACCCCGAGACCTTGGGGCCCAATCCCGAACCTCCGAGACCCGATCCCGAGTCCCGAGAATCGACGGGAAGCCCATGAGATACAAGGAGGGACCCTAGAGCTCTTATTGGAGGCATACAAGACCCTTCCCGGTCGGGATAATGGCCTTCCCGATCGGGAAGGGATGCACATTTAGAAGCGCCACTGTGGGTCCTTCCCGGTCGGGTTGAGCCCTTCTCGATCGGGCTGGCAGAACCCTTCCCGATCGGGATTATCCGTCCCGGTCGGGATGGGCTACATCTCACCCGCATTTCTTCTTTTCTTCTCCTTCATTCTTGTACCCATATATATACTCCCTTCTTGTAATTTTAAGACATCTTATCTTACCCTAGATTAGTTTAAGCCTCCATTAGCATCTAAAACCCTAGATTTACTCTCACTCATTAGTTTTAATCTCTCTTTAATTCTTAGTTAATCATTGTAATTAGTTCTTGTATTAAGAGGATACTTGAAGAATTCTCCAAGCTTGACAACCTTGGGTTTTATTTTGGTTCTTATTTATACAAGATTGCATCTTTTCATCTTCATAGTGTTGGTATAATCATCTCTACTCTTAATCTTTGTTTATTCAATCTTGTTTCATCTTTTTATATTCTTATTGTTGTTAGTTGTTCATAATGAATGCTTGGATGTTTAGTTTGTTTTCTCTTGTCAATGTTATGAGTAATTTGATAATGAGTGAGTAGTAGTCTTGTGGGGTTAGTAGGGGGATTAGGGGTAGATTATGGATGATTAGGGTTGATTAAGGGGAAAAGGTTTTATCTTTGTTGTTAGTCACATTGTAGGCACTCTATCTGTTTGTTGATATGCTTGTGTGAGTTGTAATGGCCATGCTTCCCATGCTTGTGTTCATCTTCTCATTGATTGCTTATTTTGTGGAAATGTTGAGAATAGTTTAGTCGCGAGAGCGCGGACTAGGGTCTAAGTTGCGAGAGCCCGGACCCACCTTGACATCGGTCTAAGTTGCGAGAGCCCGGACCGACTCTAGCGATTAGGAGACACCTATACCCTTGATCACCCCAATTATCCTTCTACTCCTATGAACCCGGCCTACCCCACTTCCTTTCCTTATTTGAGTTCATCTCTTTAGTTAGCCATCGTTCTTTTAGCTTATTTATTAGTTCGATCATTAGCTTAGTCTTATATCTCCTCCTCCTTCATAGTTTTCCATTCATCGCTTCTTTGTGTTTGTTTGGTAATCTAGTCTCGTTGTAGGTAGACTTAGTCTAAACCTTGATATACCGTCCTCGTGGATATGATCTCGACTTGCCCTAGCTACCCACTAGGTTAGTCGGTGTTCTATTGATCGGCTAGGGACGTGACAAATCCTTACCATCAATTTGGCGTCGTTGCCGGGGACGGTGCATTGTTTAGACTTAGTTTGCTTATTTCTAGACTTAGTTACCCTTCTTTGTGTTCTCCCATCTTCTTTTGTGAATATTCTCTAGATTTTTCTTCTTCCCTTAGTTTTATTTCTTCTTTTTCTCTTTGTCTCTAGTTGTGTTTGTTTATTGTCGTTACCTAGTGCCCATAAAGCACTAGGCGTTCTTACGTTTGTTCTAGTGTGTAGTGCATGCCTAGGAGGGGAGGCGACTTCTATCTCTTTAATCCAGAGCCGGAGAAACTCTTTCGAGCCTTTCGCCAACGGACGATTAATCGGGTTAGGATCTCTCAACCGAGTGCAAGCAATACTCATCAAGGGCAAGCCCAAGGAGCCGACTTGAGCATTTCACCTCGAGAGACGGCCGGAGGGACCTTCATCAATCCCTTCGGTGATTCTTCTCCTAGTTCCCCCTCTTCATCTACATCAACACTCTCTATACCACCATCATCTCCCTTACATCCAAGAATGCCTAAGTTCTCCTCTCACTCCACATTCACCGAGGATGTCTTGCCGGGACCGAGTGCATTACCGGAAGCTTATACCGGGAATTTCGTGGCAAAGACTCAATTTATCCAACTTGTGGAGAGGAGCCCATTTAGTGGTTTGCCCACCGAAGACCCGCACCATCACATGGAGACCTTCTCCGATTATTGTGATGCTATATCTCAAACCGGGGTTACTCAAGACCAAATTCGTTGGGTACTCTTCCCGTTTTCTCATATTGGAAAAGCGAAGCAATGGATCAAGAGTCTCGATAGGGCAACCATGGGTATCGACACTTGGAAAAAGCTTGCCTTAGCGCTCTACCAAAAGTTTTACCCTCCGGAAAAGACGAACTTGCTTAGTGCCTCCATCACCGGGTTCCAACAAAGGGATGAAGAGAGCCTATATGAAGCTTGGGAGCGGTTTAAGTCTTTGGTAAGATCGTGCCCTCATCATGGACTCTCACAATGGTTCTTGGTGCAACAATTTTGGAATGAACTTTATGAGGACTCGAGAGCTATTCTAAACATGGGCTCCAACGGTAGGTTCACCGAGGTCGATGACGACCAAACATGGGCGAGAATCGATGAGATGGCGGTGCATAATTCGCAATATTCTAGGCCTAGGAAGGCACATCGGGGAGGCATACATGAGGTCGATGCTATCACCAAATTAAGCATTGACCTTGGAGCTCAATTGAAAACACACATGGAGACTATTGACAAGAAGCTCCAAAGTCACCTCGACCAAGTCCAAGGCACTAGTTCCTCACACCATCAACCGATTCAAGAAGTGAATGCTTTGGGATTCGCACCTCCTTTACCTTACTATGGGATGTGCGATACTTGTGGGATAGTTGGACATGATCCTATGTATTGCCGTGGAAGTATCGAGCAAGTGAACGCCTTTCAAGCGTTCAAGCAAGGTACCTATTACTCTAATCAATTCCAAGCTTCCCAACAAGTCCCCCAACAACAAGCCTTTCTACATCAACAACAACATCGTCCCTATGTTCCACCTCCCTTAAGGGACAACAACCAAGGTTACCAAGGTTACATGGGTAATCCAAGACCCTTCAACAACTTCAAGCAAAATAACCAAGGTACCTTCCACAACAACAATCAAGGGTTCCAACAAGGGAACTTCAATCAAGGCGGTTTCAAAGGAAACCAAGGCTTCCAACAACAACAAAACCACAATCAAGGCCTTAATCAAGGCAATTCTCATAGGTTCCAAGGGAACCGTCAACAAGCAACTCAAAATCAACAACAACAAAGCAAGCCTAGGAGCCGGTCTCCTACTCATGATTATGGCATTCCTCTCGCCATCACCGACACTCCACATAATCCATCATCCCCACCTCGAGATTTTGACATTCAAAAGACTTTGATGGAAATTCAAAGGAGTAATCAAGACATGCAAAAGAATACTCAAGATGTGCAAAAATGTTAAATGGATATGTCGAAAACCCAACAAGAGCTCTTTGCTTATGTTCAAGGGGAAAATGCGGTAAGAGATGCTCGTATGAAGATGCTTGAAACTCAAGTATCTTAACTTGGTTCGGGGAGCTCCTCAAGACAAAAGGGGCAACTACCTTCTCAAGGTGAAACACCGATATTTGAGCATGTAAATGCTATCACCACAAGGAGAGGTACATCCTACAACTCCCCTCCATATCACTACTACAAACTCCTTGTTTTTTCGACGCCTTTTTTGTTGATTCTCGACGCTTTAAAGCGTCAAGATTTATTTTCTCGACGCTTCCTTAAAGCGTCGTCTTTTTTGGTGTCAGGATTTGCCGACGCTTTTTGTTGTCAAACTGCTCTACGCTCTTTGTTGTCGAATTTCTCTACACTTTTTATAGTCCCTTTTTTCTACGCTTTTTGAGGTCGATTATCTCTACGCTTTTAAGCATCATGCCTCTCTATGCTTTTAGACGTCAAGCTACTTATTAACTTACGACGCTTTTTTCCGTCAGCCCAGCATTACAACAATAGTGCTTAAACACATTCTGAAATAACCAATAGAATTACTCAATCGATCACTTTTGAATTTCTAACATATATATATATATATAAGAAACATGGCCAAAATAAATATTTCAAATCACAATCAAATTGAATACATTTCCAAATCTTAATAGTAATATATTGTCATTACTTCATCTAAACGACTGATCGGAAAAAGTTATCCTTATAAATGTTTTCGTGCAAAAATAAAAAGCTGTCTCTACAATATCAAATCGTAGATATATAGAACATGTGACTAATCAGCTCGCTCCCAAATAATCGCTCCTTTTATATCAAGATGCATCGCCACGAGGATTTGATAAATCTGGCATCTATACAATAAGAAAAAAAAATATTAACGAATAATGGAAAATCTTACTCAATAAAAGATTCAAAAATGATATAAACCATCAATCACTCAACAAGAAACCATGTTCAATGTAAAAGACATTAAGAGTCAGGTCTCTATTTATTCGGACACACTAAAGATTACTACATATTAATTTAAATTGATATCAATATGAAAAGTAGCAACAAAAACAAAATGGCCAACAATTATACAATATCAGCTAACATCATTATGGTGCAACCTTGCATACCACAATGTTTAAGCTTCTACTTGCTATATTTTGGAGAAAAAATGGGCAGGAACTGTATTAACGAATATATGAAATAGTATTATCAACATATATTCTTCGGTCATTCATTACAATAGAAAAAGAGAAGAAGACAAATTAAAGAGAAGAAAAATATATATACCTGTGAAACCTTGTTCAAGGTCGTCTTTGCAAGTTCAGCTAATTCGGTCGGCGGTTTTCCAGTACTCATACCTTCCAAGATTTTGGACAACAAGAAATTTGTCTCATTGACCTTGGTGTGTAACTCTTTGTTTTCCTTAGTCAAGTTAGCTACATGTTCCTCCATGTTTTGCATAGCTAGAGAGTTACTTTCTCCATAACTAGAAGCTTCTTTCCTTAATATACCATGCACTCCAAATACGTCGCTTCTTTTCACACCATACCCATATCCTAAAGGACGTTTAGGGATATTCTCCCCGTACATTAGTTTACTAAAAGCTTCCTTTTCGATTTGTGCCTTGGACTTGGTAGGATTAGTCACAAGTTTGGTCTGAATATTAGCATCAACTTCCACCTGAATACGTAAAAAAAAGGAATGATTGATAACATATACTATATATATAAACACACACACAAAACCAGAAACTTCTCTGTTATATATATACATATATATACACAAAACCAGCAACTTCTCTGTTACAAAACCATAAACCTGAATACTGTATATGTATGTATGTGTGTGTATATATCATATGTCATGTCAATTTAGAAGATTAATAGATAAAGTGAAACTTATATATATGTGTGTACCAGAAACTTCTCTGTTATAGTGTCGTTCACAAAGGATCAATCTTTTCTCTCCTGAGTTTGCTTGAAAATCTCCAACTCAGTTGGTTCCCTTTTGTTCTTTTCTTCCTGTTAATCATCATGACCACATATTTAATTCCATCTCAACTTGTCTTTAATTCTAATCCATAAATAAAAACTAGATAAATAATATATATAGATAAAATAAATTAAAATAAAAAAATTACAAAGTCCGCTCGTATATTAGCATAGCTTGTACACCCGGTTGTATGAACCTGATTTTGCGATGCACGGGCTTCTTTACCACATTCAGCGAATCTCTGCATCAAATATTTATATGCAAGCATTATAGATTGAAAAAACCAACATAAGACAAAACCAAATAGTAGCACCTCGTACAACAGCACACACGAAAAACTGCACAAGTCGTCTTTATTATAGCTACCAACCAACCTATTTCATTAATAAAATGTGATTACGGTGATGCGAGTGAAAATAATTAATTTTAAATTTGGGCATATACCTTTCCTTTTTCGGAATACCAATAATCGACCAAGTGAATCCAGCTATCAAGAGGATGCTTTGAAGGTCCTACTTGATAAATTTGTTCTCTACTTTTGCTTGTGGGTTTAAAGTAAGTCTTCTTCAAGTAATGCCTATACTGTCTCACACTCTTGCCTACGCGCTTCAAAATCCCTTCGTCATAACGTTCGCCATCTGGTATAACGAAATGTCCCTGCAAATATAAAACAAATAAAATCATAAAACAAACAGAAAGTATATGAAATCATATTTCAACTTAATATGAAAGAACCATACCCGAATTAACTTAATGATATCGACTTTGTATTGTGCATTGACATGATGCCAATTAATTTGTCTAATTGGACAAAATCTTTCCGTTTTCGCGACATCTCCAATAAATCTAACAAGTATATGTCCTCCTTTTTTGAGTGGCTGATACAACTCATTAAAAGTGACACAATACTTCACACCAACCTCATACCATACATCATGGGGTTGAATTGATCCTTTGATAGTAATGTAATTCCCTTTTGAATCTGCCAAACATATGAAGCAAACAAAAGAACGGATTTATCCATGCCTGAAGTTACTGGTTACTGCACAGCAACTACAAACTACTTAGGATGTTAACAGCCAGTAAATATATCTCCTAACTCCAGATAACAACAAATTAAAAATTAAGATTAACTAATAGCTTGTGAAAAATTGGCCAATTTTGGACGGAAAAGTCATAAAACATGTACTGTCCATTTGCGTATGGCAAATGACTCATGCCTTATTTGTACCATAAAACAGGTATAGTATTTTATTGCATTGTCAGAAGAATGCATGATGATTAGAGTAGAAATTGCGCTCCATTATATAAACTCGGTCCAGAATGTAAGGCTGCATTAAAGCAACAAATTCAATCATCATGAAAGTGAAACAACGTGCACAACAATCTGTATCTCTTAACACCGATATCGTCTCTTAAGATTACAACTAACCATATAACCTTTCACCTAATTAGTAATTCTGTTTTTATCGTATTCATGTTATTCAACCCGTTATAAGATTAAAACAATATTCCCGTCTTAAACAAGTATTTGTTCACTGCTAAGTTGAGAGCACTTTCAGGAAAGACAAGTCATAAAAGAAGAAAAAAAGTAGGTTGCTTTTTCCTCATTACTTAGACTTGTATGTATAATTAGCATTAAAAATGAATGATTTGTGAAATAATGAGTCTCTCAACAATCTAGTACTGTCTACTGTGTAAGACCAGAATTTATGAATTTATGGGGCAGATAGATTAACATGATAGCACCCTACTGTATATATGATTTTTTCACACATATATTGCATAACGGAGAATGAATAATGAATACGAATAATTAATAATAAAAGCGAATGAAAGTGATACCCATAGTTAAAACCTCCTCATGCTCGTCAAAGACTATATTATCAGGCCAATCATGGACCACACTGCGGCGTCTTGGTCTAAATGTTTCTGGAACGATTTGCCTAGCCTCTTCATGATTGGAAATTTCTCTTCGAGTATCAACTACTGACTTATGAACATACTTGGAGCCTTTGGTGTTTATCCCAATAAACTTGTCTTGTAGTGTCTCATTCATAGTACTCGACATCAAGGTACTAAGTCGACATTGCTCTAATAGCGAACTTGGTGTTGGTGAGTTTGCAGAAGGGTTTTTCCACAAGGGAGTATTTCTAGTTCCATGTTCTTGTGCTTGTTCCCCATTTTTTTGAGATGCACTAGCTTTGAATATTTGGCTCTCCAAGGTCTTTGAATGTTGGACCCTTGAAGCAAAAGGCTGATCGGATCTTGAGACAACTACTCCTCGGGCATTAAAGTCTCTTGCATTCTGGATAATTTTTGGGGCACTATTACATGCTTTCTGACCTATGCTTAGGTCTTGTGGGAGCTGCAGTGTTTGTGTGTCTAAATTCGTTGGAATGGGAGCCTTAAGAGCGTCTCGAGGTTGGTGAACAGCCCGCCTCACTTGGGTTTTAGAAACAGTACCCATAAGACCAGCATGCTGCCCAGTTTTTAGAGCAGAATGACCAGCGTTTTGAGCTACTTTCTGGTCTTGTGCATGGTTCAAGGTTCGGGTGTCTAGGGTCGCTGAAACGTGGGTCTTTAAAGCACCCGGATTTTGCTGAAATGTCCCCTTGACCTGAGATTTTGGGAGGGAATCCCGAAGAGCTGAAGGTTGAACAATGTTTGGGGCATAAAGGCGAGTTTTCTTGCTTGTATTTTGTGAGGCTTTCGGGTCTGATTGTTGTCCGAAGGCCTAGGTGACATGGGTATTTGAACGGGAAGAGTTAGGAGCATGTTGCTCTTGAAAAGTGCGTACCTGCTCGTTTGAAAGTGGATTATCATCTAAAGCAGCAGGTTGCTCCACATTTGGGGAAGAAATACGGGATATACGATTTTCATGTTGACGATCCGGGTTGACAGCAGAATGTTGTTCCTTTTTTGAAGGGCAGAATGGCCCCCATCTCTCTGATGTAGCTTCATTAACAACTGCTGGTTGTGTCGTTGGAAGCGTCGTAGGTAGAACATGTGATTGTTGAGGTTCCATCATTTCTGCCCTTGTTCGTTTGCTTCGATAACTCATCCTTTCACGTGATTCTCCTTAGTTTATCCTGAAATATAAATGAAAGTCAGTATATAAATTCACATCTTACAAGTTACGGATATGGTGCAAACAAGTTACATTTCAAGGACATTAACAACAAAAAAATACAATACAGTAAATGGATAGCAGAAAGTCTGAACATTTGCATAACCAAAAGCAAAAATTTATAATATTCAAATTGGACAATTCAAACAAGTATCTCCCCAGTATCAATCAAGTCCCTAGGTTTAGTACTGATTACATGTGACCATCCTTTGTGCATCTCATCTTCGATGTAAAAAACTTGCTTTGCTTGAGATGAGAAAACAAAAGGATCATCGTTCAAATTCCGACCTGTATGCATCAGCTTTGAATAGTTCACACAAACACTACCATCTTCGAACTTCTTAATGCCTCTATGTATGTCAACCCAGATACAATTAAACATTACAACTTTGCACTGACCAAAATAATCTAACTCATAAATATCCTTAATTTTTCCATAATATATTTCGCCATCAGCTTCTACC
Source organism: Agrostemma githago (assembly GCA_958450325.1). NCBI lineage: Eukaryota > Viridiplantae > Streptophyta > Magnoliopsida > Caryophyllales > Caryophyllaceae > Agrostemma > Agrostemma githago. Next base: position 29,719,671 of record OY288245.1, read on the forward strand.
ATAACTCCAGAATTTTGAGTTCTTCGATTTTGGTCACGATCAACCGTTTGGAATTTATATCCATTGATCATGAATCCTTTCATTCTTTTGCAATGTTGATTTAAACCACCTGCCAAAGCTGTTCTAAGTTGTCCTTCTGGGGTACTTGTATCTAGGGTATGCACCTATGATAACAAATAATCTTATCAGTACGAAACGTTCGGCCTATTTCAAGCATCTTGAAATTCTAACGAAAAGGGGAACCTGTGCTTGTAGCGATTCTGCAAATTCATTGATGAGCGGATCATTTTTATTACTTTGAGTGACACTGGGATGGATGTGCTGTCTCTTGTAATTTAGAAATTCTCTTGAAAAGTTGAGGAAAAAAAAAATCAAATGGGGTTAGGTTGAATATAGAAAATAGTACATCGTAATTCAATTACTAAACTTACTCATGAATCTCTTTCATCTCATCGGAATGAAGCAAAACATAGCGATGCGCCTGTTTTAAACTTTTATCATCTAGACGTACTTTTTCGATCATACCAACAACTCGACCACCAGAGCGGTACAAATAACCACTCTGGTCTTCACTACCATCATCATTCCTCTTAGATCTATTAAAAATGGTCTCAATACCATCCAAATACCTCGAACTAAATGTGATGGTCTCCTCAAGCATAAACCCTACTGCAATTGACCCCTCTGGTTGAGCTTTATTGCTCACATAAGATTTTAAGTGAGCTAAATACCTTTAAAGATTTTAAACGATTAGTTTAGATAAAAAAATAGACATTAACCTAAAATGCATGCTATTATGGTTACCTTTCAATGGGGTATATCCATCTATATTGCACAGGTCCACCAAGTTTTGCCTCCTCTACTAAGTGAATCAATAGGTGAACCATAATTGTGAAAAATGTAGGCATAAACTCCATTTCCATACGACATAGTATAAGCACAATTTTCGACTGAAGTGCATCTAACTCGTCGTGGTCAGGAGTTGGAGAACAAATAGACTTGAAAAAGAAAGAAGATTCTCCGAGTAAGTCAACAACCTTAGTGGCCTTCGATGCCCTCAATGCTACGGGAAGTATATCTTGCATTAAGACATGATTGTCATGGCTTTTAAGATTAATGAGCTTCCTTTGTTTCATATGCACACATCTTGAGATGTTTGAGCCATACCCATCGGGAGCTCTAATCTTCTGCAAGACACTAAGAAATCTCTCCTTCTCCTCGTTAGACATGGTGTATGAAGCCGGAGGCATGTATGGATCTCGGTTAGGTCGGTCTTTGAGCCAAAGATGTTCCTTTATGCGCAACTTCTCAAGACCTTTCCTTGCATTCACATCGTCTCTACTCTTATCCATATCTAATAGCGTGCCCAATATATTATCACACATTTTTCTCAATGTGCATAACATCTAAATTATGTCTTAGAGGGTTATGTTCCCAATAGGGCAATTCAAAAAATACACTCTTCTTATTCCACAAATTATCAATGTCACCTTCGCAATTATTATCATTAATCACGTTAGTCGACACACCTACTTCCCTTGCTCTATTTGGCCTTTTTAACCATTTTGAAGTCCGTCCATAACTATATTCAATCTCTTCTTGTTGCCTTAGAACATCAGATCCTGTGACAGATTTTGGAGCGTTGCGTACTCCTCAGTTCCATCAAAGAAGCTAGCTTCAGAACGATAGTGGTGATTTGGAGGCAACCATTTTCTATGTCCCACATAACAAATTTTACCACCAAATCTGCCAGAATTTGTTGAATGGGTACAACGAGGACAAGCGTCATAACCAAATGTACTCCATCCAGATAACATAGCATATGCCGGAAAATCGTTAATAGTACTATGTAATGCTGCTCGGAGTATGAATTTTTCATTCGCAAAGGCATCAAATGCCTCAACACCGCTCCATAACAACTTCAACTCAGAAAGTAAAGGTTGCAAATAAACGTCAATGTCAATTCCCGGACTAGATTTACCGGGAATAATACAAGACAAAAGAAATGAAGAAGGTTTCATGCACAACCATGGTGCCAGGTTATAAGGAATCAAAATTGGAACAACCCGGATTTTCGATGACTTAAAATAGATAATACGGAAAATTATCTAAGTCATTTAATTAAATTATATCAGAGTGTAAATAAATCCGGATCGCTACGGATCCTTACAACAAACGACTATTAATTACATAGTCTTGATTCACTTAGTACAAAATATAGATTGTATTTTTATACAAAACACGTTATTAAATCTCTCTCGCTCGATCCTTTCCCATCGCCCCATACCTGCACAAATATATAGAGTAGAGAGACCGCTTAGCGGGACAGCAACCAAACCGTTCATCTAATATCACCTCATACACATAAGATAATCATGTGAATAACCAATGATATACTTATAAAATATTAAAGGATATCACGTAACAGATAGTTTCTTTTACTTCAATTAATCAACATGTGAGGTGATGAAAACGGTAAAGTTTTAAAAGATGGGACATTGGCAGCCATTTGATTTTTAAAATCATTTTTCACGTAAACAAACAAAACACACGAGTCGTGGCTCCTAGTATCACCGCTACTCCATATTGGCTTACATCTCACCAATAGAAGTAACCGTGTTACCGACTCGTAGACCGAACCGATCTTATGAGGTTTACATCTCACCCATAAGGCTCAATTGGGTCGAACTCCAATTATATTATATGTTTATTCAGACGGGGCTCTGGGCTGAAATGAAAGCTGATGATTACATTCTCTGCATCACCAAGAAGGAACCCGCAGTTTTCAGAATCCTGTTCTGCCCTCATAACCTAGGTAATAATACTGATCAAGTACTTGTCTATACGTGCGCACATACCCTACGCAGACTCTTGAACCGCAGCTCTCACTGCCGTAGGACGACTACCTTAAACACTAGGTCGACTCTCGGACCGCAGCCTCCGAGTCTGCTTTTCATTACAAGTGCAGTCGAAACACCACGCATGGTAGGATCCAACACAAGCTATTCATCCCAGACTCGCATCGTAAACTTTATATAAAAGTCGCCCGTGAACAAGTAGTATTTTATTTGGTGACCTTCAATAATTGGTCGGACTCATTTGAAACAGTCAAATCCTCAAATACTTACTTTCAGTGTGACAACGTTATATTTTAATCCTCAAGTGTCACCCGAAACATTATATCCCAAATATCGTATAGTATTTTTAAAATAGTAAATTCTTTAAAATGAAGTTTTATATATAAATAAAATTTAAGGTACAATAATAATAAAACATTATTTTAAAATTTATTGTTTCTGAGAAATATAAAAGTTTATGAAAACTATAAATTAAGTCGTACTTAATCGATTTACAAAATTTGACGTAAAATCATGTTTTTAAATATTTATAGATATCGTGTAAAAATTTCGGAATAAAATAAATCCATTTATTTTATAAAATGAAATTTATAAATTTTTACCTATATAAAATTAATAAGTGAAATTTGATTAAAATACAACATTTTGCAAGTTACTAATTTACTCTATTTTTATAATATATAAACAAATGTAAAAGTATTAAAGAAAATTAAATATGACCAAAATTACAATTATATAAAACACATACAAAATATATAGAAAATAGAATAAACATACATAACAAATAGAATTAAACATACATATAAAATACAATGAAAATGATATAAGTAAATTTTATCATTTTAAGTTCTTTTATTTATTTTATCATTTTTCATATAAACAGAAATGTAAAGGTGATAAATAAATAAATTAAACAAGTGATAGTTTAGTCAAGTTAAATTTAGTCATAATAATAAAATATCACGTAATATTTTTATATATACATAAGTAATTTAGTCATACAAACAAGCCTAAATATTTAAATAAGCAATTTATTAAATTACTAACATAATATACTTATATATAAGAAATGTTGTTACAAGAAAAGTTTGGTTACCTTAATAAGCTATTACGGAGTATTTATTAAAGTTATTAAGAATTAAGGTCGACGGGGTCAAAATATCGTCTACGTAAGAAAAGTCGTCTCCTTCCCCTTTTAAAGAAAATTTTCAGGTCGAAATGATTTGACCCAAATACGGTTACAGAAAAGTTATTCCGCCAAATACTGGGCAGCTCCTCATTCCCGATGCTCCAATTATAAAAAAGAACGAGAGAGTAAATATAGTACGTAGTAGTAATAGTACGTAGGAGTAGTAGTATATATAATACGTAATAGAAGTAGTAGTAATATTGAGTAGTAGTAGTAAGAATATACGGAGTACTATACAATGCTCCGTAGTATTTATAGTAGTAATACTAACAAGGGTGTGTAGTGCATGTGTATGAGTAGGCTACGTGGGAGAGAAAGAGGGAGTAGGCTAGCTGGCTAGGTGTAGTTGTTGTACTAACATAAGGTAGTTAGGTGTAGGGGTTTTGTGAGCATAGGGTGTTAACGTGTAAGATTATCAGGATGTCCAAGTTTTTCGAGTTCCAGTCCGTTTCTCGTACAAACGTCCTTCTTTCTTTCTTAAAAAGTTGAAATATAAGATTACGGAATCTAAATAATGAAAACCGTAAAATTTTATTTTTGAAAAGGAATTTGTGAGACGGTGAATAAAATAGACGGTAAATATTATTATGGGACAAAAGTTATAAGAAATCATTATTTTAAAAAAATTCGATAAATTATTAAATTGTTACGAGACGAGAAAATGTTAAAATGACAGGTCAATATCAAAAATATCTTCGAGTTTTTAAACTTTATTTTACAAAAGATAAATTTTTTTAATAATTGGATAAATAAATTCCCATATTTTTATAACGGAATAATTTTTAATTTAACGAAAATAAAATATTTTATTCACGAAAATAATTTTTCAAACGTTAAACTTGGTTTAAATAAATGTTTAAAATTTTAACTCTATTTGAAAAATACGGGGTGTTACAAAAATAATTGGCCATGTGCTATAAGTGGTATTCATCAAACGATATGGGTTAAACCCATCACTTGCTAAAGCTAACCGAACACTTCGAGGATCAGAGGAGAATAAAGGATAACGAGAATCAAATTGTTTCCATGCTAATGCATCTGATGGATGTCTGAGTTTTCCATCTTTTACACGCTCCATATGATGCCATCTCATATCTTCTGCTGTTTTAGATGACATGTAAATCCTCTTTAATCTAGGAATGAGGGGAAAATACCTCATAACTTTAGTTGCTTCACCCTTGCCTTTTCCACCTTTACCTTTTCCACCCTGGACTGTTTTCCATCTTGATGTGTGGCAAAAATGACACTCCTCTTTGTCACTATTATCCCCCCAAAATAGCATGCAGTTATTTGGGCAAGCATGTATCTTTTCATAACCTAGACCTAAATCATCAATTATCTTCTTACCCTCGTAAAAAGATGATGGAAACTCTCTAACCTGAGGAAATGCTTTGAGTAGAAGTTCAAGTAACATGTTGAATGACGCATTAGGCCAATGAAACATACACTTCATATGAAATAAGTGTAAGAGGAATGACAACTTAGAGAAAGATTGACAACCCTCGTAAAGTTCTTCGGCCGCTGCTTCAAACAATCTTTTATAGTTAGGATCTTCTTTATTGTTGTGGTTATGAAGATTGTTAGACTCATCATCAGTCATATCCTCATATGTGTGATCAAACTCATTATCAGACTCACCACAAGAATTAAAACCCATAGACATGTTATCAAACTCATCTTCTTTCTCTAATGAGCCAATATGAGTACTATCATCACCAAGATCTTCAGAATAAAAAGGAATATTAGTCCCATAAGCTGCATTTAGAAGACCTTTCATATCATCACGACCTACTAAGGGTTCTTGCCTACTTTCACCATGCAAATGATCAAGAATATCTCTTTTATCATGCCAAAACCAATTTGTATACTTTTGGTAAAACCCTTTGAACAAAATGTGTCTCTCTATATCACTCGGTGTCAGGTAATTACGTAACTTACAATTCTTACATGGGCATTTTGTTTTCCCATTTACTAGATTTCTTCGACCTAACTCAAGAAACTTCATACATCCATTTATGTAATCGGGGTGGTCATTTGGCAATGTAATCCAACTAGTATCCATATCTACACATCATAAAGTTTCAATAACCGTAAATATTAAAATATTAAATCATAGAATCTGAATTTCACAAAAAGTACCAATCACATACATGAAAACAAAATTATTGTGGTTTCTTAAAATCATATTTAATATACCGATCAACTTACATAACTGGTTTCTTAGGATAAAGAGTTTTCTTAGGATTCTTGTTTTCGTTGATCTTCATTTGTATTTCAATTTGATGTCAATTCTGGTTGATTATTGATTATCGATTATACAATTCGTTACATTATTTGGCGGTTTTGAATTTTAGGATGCTTAGCTACGTGATCAATCCCTTTCCATTAAAATTCCTCGTATGAATCTGGGTTCCGAATTAGCATTTGTAGGGATATAAACTGGTTCCTCATTGATTAATTATTGATTGAATATGGAAAGGTGATGATTGATGATGTATATTAGTAGAGTATTCATCAGTGTAGGCGAGTCAATCTTCAAACTTTTCCAGCATTTAAGGTCGTCAATTAAAATCTGTTCATCTACTACATTTTGTATGTAAAGCCGCCTGCTGTTTGTTTTTATTGCACACGTGAATTAAAATTTTCATATGAATGTTGCATTTTTAAAGTTAGCTGATTCTTGTAAGCAAGCTGCCGCAGGCCTTAAATTTTCAGTAACCTTACGTGTATTTGTTATATGTGTTGTTTATGCTTTTATATTGCCGTATTTCTCAAATCGATCAGTTCATTTCTTTGATGTGTTGTTTATGCTCTGACTTTGGTCTTTGAATCTATGATGCGTGTATGTTGATTTGACTTGTCAAACAGGACAGAATACAGTGGTTAAAAAACACAGTGAGGCATAGGCAGTGATTTCAGTCTTCAAGATTCCAATGAACATTTGTTTGCGAGTTGTGAGGATGTGTAGTCAAAGAAATTATGTGTTATACGTACATTTCTCTAACCTAATTCCTCCTTATTTTGTCAAGTCTTTTGAATATTTTTGGCCTATTAATTCGAGTTAATGTGGCTTTGTCTTAATGAATTTATGTGCTTGCTTGCTTGATTTCCTGTTTTTGTGTATGAATGAGATAGTTGCAGGTTGTTTTGGAGTTTTGGACTTCTGATTGGATGTAACTAGTTGGTTTAATTGGATATGATTTGGGTGAAGTGATGGCTTATAAAAGAGTACATTACACTTGTTTATGAGTTTGTCTTGTATTTCCGATTCCTAGATTATAATGACAGGAAATAATACTTCGTACATCACAAGGCGAGAGGGGTCATAGTGATGCCTCGAGCGGTCTTCAAGATCAAGTTTGTAACAGTTGTGTAGGAGTGGACTTTAAGATCAAGTGGGTAACAGTTGGTGAAAAGAGGTTGAAGCTTACAATGTGGGATAAGCCATGATCAAAGTAGGTTGTGAGGTATGATATGCTTGATGAATTGGTTTCAAACTTCAAAGTGGGTCTTAACATGAGTATGCATGAAATCATTGAACTTTTGAATATCAAGCAAATTATAATATCAATATCACAAAAAAAACAATGGCAAAACAAAATAAAGATTATGGGGGCATATAAGAAAGTGAAATCGCAGGCATGTAATGGCACACAACACGGCTATCATAATCTAAAAAGTTGATAAACGCAATAAGCATATAGAACACCACCTGAAATGACAATACAGCGGAAATGGATGTGAAAAGAAGTTCAGGTTGAAGAGGTTGTTGTATTTAACGGTAGCATTTTTTGGTTGCCGTACTGATGACTTGTTAATGGCGGCTAGAAATGGTCGAATATTAGGTTGCCGTATTCTGTGTTAGTGTTTTGTTAATGTTAATGGTGGCCAAATATCGTTGAAGAGGTTGCTGTACTGATGACTTGTTGTTAACGGTGGTCAGAAATGGTTGAAGAGGTAAGCAAGGCAATCACCAGTCCCGAGTCTGTACTGAAGAAGCAGAAAAGAGACGAGGAATGGGCTTTAGAGAAGAAGAAAGTAGTCGAATTGCAGAAGACAAAGTCTCGTGAAAACAGGAAGGTTTACTACAAACGAGCTCAACAGTATGCCAAAGAGTACGAAGAACAGGTCTGTTTCCACTTTATGATTACATTACATGCATTACGATTCTTTGCACCCTTTAAGTCTGTATGTGTATTAATTATTCACCCTTTCTTTGCATTGCAGCTGGTCAATAGAAGTTCAGGATGTTAACAAGTTCCTACTATAGAGGTGCCCACAAGTTATTGTTCTTGGTACATCTCTCAAATTGCTAGTTCAAGTTGTAATGATTTTCTCTTCTCATTATTAGTTCTTGTATATAGCTTTTACCTGATGATATTGCCACTACAGTTATGATGTACAAATCTGGACTCAAAAAAGAGACTGATGCGTCCCTGTGCTGTTCAGCCTATATTATTACGATTCTATGTTTCTTATATGTTCATAAATAAGTTTTAGTAAATTTGTTAGCACTACTCACAGTCGTTAGCAGCAGTAGTCAGCAACAGTATCATCAATAAATACATACGAATACTATATTTAAACTGAACCAAAATCAAAACAAAGGCTCGCCAAAATCACCAACAATCAATTAATTTAAACTAGCATTCCACAAACAAGAATACATATGAACATCACCAACAACCAATTATACTCCTAATTAAGACGCAACAACAGCATCAAGAAAACCTAATTATATTAAAACAACAATTATACTATATATATACAGATGAATCATTTGTACGTGTATTAATTAGGGTATGCTCGATCAGAAGGATGAATAGCTAATTAACAAGGATGAATACCTATTCAATTGCTGACGATGAATTATGTAAAACACACGGATGCTTGATGACGAGAAGATGATAAGAGTGAATGGTGATCTGAACGGAGTCGTTGATGAAGATCGATGATGAAACTACAGTGCGGCATCCAATAGCTAGACTTAATTAGTGCAGGTGATCGATTTAATTGGGGAATTAGGGTGAGCGGGAGATCATATGATGAACAGATGATAAATTAAGTTTATTTTGGAATAATGAGCGGTTGATTGATTTAGCAATTAATTAGTGTGATTATAATTGAAGTAGGGATTTTTGTTTATTTTGTGATGAGGGTGTGAGCGGGAGACTGAAATTTCCTGCCGTAATTGCAAAATAATCGAGCGCGTATAATTTTTGGGAGGTAGTGAGAGAGCAGCTTTCTTTTGTAATGAGTAACTAGTTTTCGTGCCCGTGAAATTCACGGGTCTAGCAATAGTGTATTTGTGCGACTTTTCTTTATCGCAGCGTCTTTGTTGTGGATTCTTGGTTTCAATGTAGAAGTCAATTGTTAAAAGAGTGAAAGTCGTAGTGTTTGGTTTTGTTACACGAAGTTTTGTCTGCTCCGTCTATAAGTGCAAGATAGAAGACAACTTGATGTTACTAAAAAAAAGAGTTTGCGAATCTGGGTAAGTCACACCTTCGAATCTTGATGAAGCAATTGGAATTGGAATATAGGTCATGGTATATGGAAAACAGTACTTAAATAATAATCCTTTATTGTACTTAAATAATCTGAACACGTAAATAATTTTCCAATCAATGGTTGTAGGTTGCTGAATATTGGCCTTCTTCACTTTGGTGTGGTGTTGTTGGGCGCAATCGCTTTGCATACTTGCTAATCTCCTTCGTGGTTGCTTCTGTTTCCTTGGGTTCATCTCTGCGGTACATTGTAGGCAGATTTAGGTCAATTCGCAGAATGAAGCAAATGTAAGGATTATTTGTAAGTGTAGTTTGTTTTGTACTTACTGTTTTGGCCGCTTTGAAGTTTGTGGTTCTTGTGGAGTGTTGACGATCATCTCGTCTTCTGCCGCTTCTACGCTAGTGTATTTTCCCTTGTTTCCTTCTACGCTCTGCGCTTTGTTTTTTTCTGGTGTGAGTATAATTGACATTGGAAATAGTTATTCTAAAAGCAGTAAATTAATCGTGCATACCTTGTCTTGGGCTGTGGTGGGTGTGGAGTCATGCGTCTCAGCCATAAATGTCTTTTGAACTTTTAATTCTCTTTCAGTCCCAAATTTATTTATCCCTATCTTTACTTTGAAGGTGTATGACATCCCAACACATTGCTGTAGGATGTCAAATACCATTCCATAGGAGGTGAGTTACATAATTTGGTCCCCCTTAATATCGAGTCTGATATTATTGATACGAATTTTTAGGTCGTTACCTTCTCATATAAGTTTAACAGCTGAGTTATTGGCTTCCCTATGAGGCTATGACCTTCTCTGCCTCCTTGTGGAAAATAACCAAAGGCGTATATGTGTCCCCGTCCTTTATCGTCGTCATTAGGCTATATCTGCAAATGATTATTTTTACATGTTTCTATTTCATGCAAGCTGTAGTTTAATTAGTTGTTACCTTTGGATTTGTGTTATCTTCTCGAACGCCAGTCTTGCATGTCGGACATGATTGGTATTTCCAGTCGACATCCGTGTGGACTTCTACTGAGGTTAGTTTGACGTAGATCTATCTATCAATCCTTGCTTGCTAATTAGTTCATTACCGTCACAAATTATAGTGTAAGACAAATCTACTGTCAGCTTTGCTCGAAACAGGGATGGCCTAAATGATCGACATAAATGCAATGTGATAGCTGTATAAATAATTTAACCACTTTCTTAATAATTCAGTTTGCAAGAACCGAACAACATACAGTATAAAGAACCGAGTAGTCTAAACATGACCGCTAGAAACAATAACCGAGTAGCATAAAACTTACCGATGAAGAATGATGCGAACGGAACCGGCGTCTGTACCAAATCGATGGTGACACTACAGAGGAACGAAAAGAGGAAGGCAAATGAAGGTTTGTTCTTGTCGATTGTATGAACCCGGAAAGTATAAATAGGCCGAAATCGATTATGAGCCTCAGATTCCATCGTAACCGCCGGACCATTCATGTCTCCCTGAAATTAATACACTTAATGGAGCATAAATTTATTTGGTGAAATTTATTTGGGGTTAACTAATACAGTTAGCTTAATAAGGGTATGAGGTTGCCACGTGTCGCATGTCTAGGGTTGCCACGTGTCGCATGTCTAGGTGGGTTAACATATAAGGGTAACTCAAATGGATGACATTTTATTTTATTATATAGATTATAAAATTTTATACATCTCGACGCATCAAAGGGTAGAGAGTCAAAATGGGGTATAAAAGAGGGTCGACGCTTATAAAGGCGTCGATCTTAAAGTGTCGAGAAAGTAAGGAGTTTGTAGTAGTGTATCCTAATGATCAAGAGCCGATGCAAGAACCGACAATGGAAATGACATCTCCAAATCAAGAAGAATCAAGCTTGGACAATCTAATTGAGGAGCAAGTCTTAAGGGAAGTTGAAAACCCCCAAAAAGACAACCCTCCCCCTCTTCAAGAGAAAGACAAGAGAAAAAGAAAAGTGTCCTTTGAGGAGTCCACCCCAATTGATCAAAACAAGTACCAAATTAAGTTGCCTTACCCATCAAGGCAAATTATGACTAAGGTGGACACTCACTACGACAAGTTCCTTAGTATTGTGAAGAAATTGGAAGTTAGTGTCCCATTCACCGAGTTACTTACCCAAATCCCGGCATATGGAAAATTCATGTGGGAAATCCTAGCTAGGAAGAGGTCCATCGACAAGGAAGAGACGGTAGCGTTCACAAGGGTGGTGAGCGAGCTTATTCAAGGTTCCACGCTTCCGAAGTTGAAGGACCCGGGTAGTTTCTCGATCCCTTGCACCATAGGCAATTTCATGATCAAGAATGCGTTAGCGACTTGGGCGCGAGTGTGAGCATCATTCCCTATTCTATTTGTTGCCGACTCGGAATGAAGGAGTTGAAATGTACGTCCCTCACCCTCCAAATGGCCGATAAATCATTCAATCGACCATTAGGAATGTTAGAGGACGTACCGGTACGAGTAGGGAAGTACTTCATTCCGGTTGACTTCATTGTGCTTGACATGCCGGAGGATGCCAACACTCCCATTATTCTTGGGCGCCCATTTCTACACACCGCGGGTGCCATGATCGATGTGAAGAACGGTAGGATCACATTTGAGTTAGGCGAGGAAAAGATAGTGTTCGACCTCCAAGGCAACACTACGCCTACTAAGGATGAATCATGCAATATGATCCAAGCCAAGAAAGACATCGATCTAGGGGGTGAACCGGAACAAAGCTTGAAGAAGTACTCTTATGTACTTGATGATTATGACTCCGAGAGTGAGGAGGATGAGTACCCATGTCATGGGCTTGATAACAAGTTGAAGTGCAATGACAAGGAAGAAGATGAGCCTCCCTTGGGGCCGCATGAGGACCGGTGGACGTTTGGGTATATCCCCAAGGACCAAAAGTACAAGTTCAAGTCGTTGAACCTGGAAGAGCGGGATGCCCCGGCAACGTCAAGGCAAGGCCATGAGGAGCCTTGGGATGTGGTCGGTTACATTACGAGCTTGATTGAAGACTTCTCTAGGGCCTTCGACTTGTTCTTACGTGCCCTTGATGGAGATGAAACTAGTTTTGGTTGTTGAAAAAGAATGAAGAAGCACTATCTTGGTTTGACGGAGTTCCACAAGAACCGTCTCATTGTATATATCTCCTTGTTGTAGTTAGTTGGATTTTTGTGAATTCTTGTTATTTGGTTTAATTGATGAGCGTTGTGAGGGAGAGAGTTTGATGTATGTTTGAGTATTGCTTGATAGGTGAAGTGAGAGTGCTCCTAGAGGAGAGTGGCTATGATATACCTTGGGTTGTAAGCACGAGGATCGGGTTTTTGAAGCTTGGAGCAAGCTTTTGGGGCCATGGAAGTTGAAGAAGGCCCATCCCGACCGGGAGGCATCCCGACCGGGAGGCATCCCGACCGGGAAGGGTGCCTTCCCGATCGGGAAGGGTGCACCATATTTCGAGCTTCCTGTGAGCCCTTCCCGACCGGGATGAGGGCTTCCCGATCGGGACGGGTGAGGTAACCCGATCGGGATCAATCTTCCTGACCGGGAAGGTCCTCTGATCCCCCTTTGTGATTCTTCTTCGCAAATGAAGTCCACCCAACCGTTTTATGCCCCCTCCCAACCTCCCTACCCCTCCTTGTCCCTATCATATGACCCATACACCTCACTTTACACCGAGATCCACATCAAATCCCACCCCCCTCACACCTTTACCACCTCTACCATGCGTTGTTATCGAAAATGAAGCGGAAAAGCAATGATGAAGACAAGCACGTGCCTTTATTGATCTATGAGACGACGGAGAGAGTGAGTAGCTAACCTTTGGTATGGCAACTATCCTTTCTTTTCCGTTTTTGTTGTTGCTTGTTTTCCTTTGTTTATTCCCTTCCTCCTGTACACTTATGTGACTTGATGTCATGGTGGCCTTCGAGGCCTCGGTAGTGGTTGCTCCCGACTCCCGACGATGTGATTACGTCGAGAGTCAATCGAAAAACCTAAATATTACAAGATTTTCACCCCTTTTTAGGCGTTAGTCGGATTTGGACGGAATCCGGGCTAGGTGACTTGATTACACCTAGCCCTCCCCTCCCATTTCCTTTTATTTCTTTCTTTTTATTTTTCTTCCCCCTTCCATATCTTTTTCTCGTCTCGGCCCATGGTGACTTGACTACACCCCGGCCGGACACCTACCTTTTCTTCATCTTTTCTTTTTGATTTTTAGCTTTATTTTCGTAGTTTCTTTTCTTTTTCTTTTGTCTCTCCGCACACTACGATTAAGCATATGAGGACATTGCTCGACTTAAGTGTGGGGGAGCGATATTCTATCGTAGTTAGTTCTATTTTCCCTTTTTTTCGAAAAAACCTTTAAAAATCCTAAAAATTTGAAAAAATTTCACAAAAATCAAAAAGATTTTCCCTTTTGTGTGTTTTCCTCTTATGTTTTTGTATCGTGTTTTTGTCGTATTGTGTGTGTTTTGCCTCCCTCTTCCTTGTAGGTTGCTTAGTCGCCGTTGACTTTGGAAAGCTCTAAAGACTCCCGGTAACATCTTATCTCTTTTTCTTCTTTATCCCTCGTGGAGTTTGGAGGAGATTGTGATGTTGTGTGCTCGGGTGGAGCTTTGTAAAGTGTGGTTGATTTGGTGATTTGTTTGGAAGATAGGGGTGGTGTTTGTGTTGTTTATATGTTTGTTGTGTTTTGTTTTTGTTTTGTTGCTTTTACTTCTTTTTCTTTCATTCTTTGTCGTGTCTTCATTTTGTGTTGTGTGTCTTGTGCGTAAACCATTTTCAAAAACCCGGTTTAGAGGCTAGTGTGTGAATGTCTATTTTCCCTTTCTAGTTGTATAAATTGAGTCTTGGACTTTAGCCTAGTAGAATGACCCTAAATCAATGAATTCGTTGGTCCTTTACCTTGAGTCCACCTAGTTTACTAGGGATTTACTACGGGATCTGCACTTTTGACCATTATGACCACCCACGGTGTGAAAAGGCCTTGGTTACCGAGTCTCGTCCCCTAGGTGACCGTGTTTAGGGTTGTTTGATTAGTCCAAGTTCTCCACTTTTTGTGGGTTTGAAGGGAAGGGCCCGTCCCGACATACTCATTTCCCTAACTCCTACACCTATCCACACAATAAAATGCGATTTGATGATTCTCTCTTTCTTGTTATACAATGAAAATGCCAACAAAGCCAAATCTTGCCAAAAAGGGCAAAGAAAAAAAGAAAAAAATGGAAAAAAATGAAAGAAAGAAAAGAATGAAGAAAAAAGAAAATGCACAAAAGCCAAAAAGAAAATAGAAAAGAAGGAAAAAAGAATGGCATGGCAAAACAAAGCGAAAATGCAAAAGAAGAAAGAAAATGCCAAAAGAAAACCCGTCTCACAAAAAGAAATCCCCACAAAAATAAGCCTTTTTTCGACTTTTGCCGTGAAGAGCCTACCAAAGGACCGAGTCCCGAGGAAGGATGATAGCGGCATTAGTCAGTCTTCCCTCATTTTGCATGTTTTCCACCTTTTTACTTGGACTAGTTAGGCGGTCTTGGACACGGGACGACCCTCTTGGCTCACGCTAAAGGGGGCGGGGTCTCACTTACCTACAGTGTCGACTAACACCGTGGTTCTTCACTTTTCCACTCCGCCGATCGTCCAGTAGTACGTTTTTAGGAAGTTAGGAGGACCTAGGTAAGTTATCAACGTTTTTGTTGCTTTTTCGTCATACTATTAGGGTTTAGTTCACCTTGGTTTGTATTGCTAGCTTGGGAACATTGTCACTTACCTCGAGTCCTAAACCGGTGTTTCATTCACCGCTTTTTGAGGGAAGCGGTATTTCTTTTGTTTTGGGTGCAACCGATTGTGTGTTTGTTGGTGTGTTTGCTTGTTTATGTGTTTTGTGTCCGTTTGCATCCACAATTTTGTCGCAAGACCTAACTTGCCTTGCGGAGTGCACTTGTCCTCTAAGTGCACTCGCGTGAGTTGAAGGGGCGTAGGGTGCGCTAATACCCACTCGGTTAGTTTAGTATTAGTATGTGCTTACTCGAGGGCGAGTAAGGGTTAAGTGTGGGAGATTTGATAAGTGTAGTTTGTAGTGCCTATTTTGCTTTGTTTTGGTCCCATTTCCTTGTGGAATAGCTCCTTGGGAGCGATTCATGGGCTTCTTATGCTTCCTTTAGTCCGTTTCAGGTTCCCGAGACCGATTTGGAAGAGTTGGGGTGATTCCGACTCATTACATACGCATTTTGGAGCCAACGAGATTAAGGAACGATGACTCGAGACATTGGAATCAACCCCGAGACCTTGGGGCCCAATCCCGAACCTCCGAGACCCGATCCCGAGTCCCGAGAATCGACGGGAAGCCCATGAGATACAAGGAGGGACCCTAGAGCTCTTATTGGAGGCATACAAGACCCTTCCCGGTCGGGATAATGGCCTTCCCGATCGGGAAGGGATGCACATTTAGAAGCGCCAATGTGGGTCCTTCCCGGTCGGGTTGAGCCCTTCCCGATCGGGATAACAGAACCCTTCCCGATCGGGATGATCCGTCCCGGTCGGGATGGGCTACAGCTCACCCGCATTTCTTCTTTTCTTCTCCTTCATTCTTGTACCCATATATATACTCCCTTCTTGTAATTTTAAGACATCTTATCTTACCCTAGATTAGTTTAAGCCTCCATTAGCATCTAAAACCCTAGATTTACTCTCACTCATTAGTTTTAATCTCTCTTTAATTCTTAGTTAATCATTGTAATTAGTTCTTGTATTAAGAGGATACTTGAAGAATTCTCCAAGCTTGACAACCTTGGGTTTTATTTGGGTTCTTATTTATACAAGATTGCATCTTTTCATCTTCATAGTGTTTGTATAATCATCTCTACTCTTAATCTTTGTTTATTCAATCTTGTTTCATCTTTTTATATTCTTATTGTTGTTAGTTGTTCATAATGAATGCTTGGATGTTTAGTTTGTTTTCTCTTGTCAATGTTATGAGTAATTTGATAATGAGTGAGTAGTAGTCTTGTGGGGTTAGTAGGGGGATTAGGGGTAGATTATGTATGATTAGGGTTGATTAAGGGGAAAAGGTTTTATCTTTGTTGTTAGTCACATTGTAGGCACTCTATGTGTTTGTTGATATGCTTGTGTGAGTTGTAGTGGCCATGCTTCCCATGCTTGTGTTCATCTTCTCATTGATTGCTTATTTTGTGGAAATGTTGAGAATAGTTTAGTCGCGAGAGCGCGGACTAGGGTCTAAGTTGCGAGAGCCCGGACCCACTCTAGCGATTAGGAGACACCTATACCCTTGATCACCCCAATTATCCTTCTACTCCTATGAACCCGACCTACCCCACTTCCTTTCCGTATTTAAGTTCATCTCTTTAGTTAGCCATCGTTCTTTTAGCTTATTTATTAGTTCGATCATTAGCTTAGTCTTATATCTCCTCCTCCTTCATAGTTTTCCATTCATCGCTTCTTTGTGTTTGTTTGGTAATCTAGTCTCGTTGTAGGTAGACCTAGTCTAAACCTTGATATACCGTCCTCGTGGATACGATCCCGACTTGCCCTAGCTACCCACTAGGTTAGTCGGTGTTCTATTGATCGGCTAGGGACGTGACAAATCCTTACCATCAACCCTCAACTACCTAAGTTTAGGATTAGTTGGTTTTTACTTTGATCGATCGGGATTCACGACAAATCCCCGTCTGTCACCTACTCTCAAGTAGGGGTGTTCACCGGTCCAGAACCGGACCGGACCGGACCGGACCCGGTTGGACAGAAGATCGGCCAGAGGCTCAAGCCAGAACCGAAACCCGGACCGGTCAGGTGCTAGACCGGACCTGTCGGACCGGTCTTAACCCGGACCGGACCGGTCGACCCGGATGGCGCGTGGTTACGTACGGCTAATTGTAACTTGTAAGAATTTGGTTAATTAGATGCAACGTTCCAACGTACAATGTTTATAAATGAATACGTAAATAACGTAATCATAAAGAATTGAGAACTAAATAACAAAGTCCAAGGTAAAAATAAAATACGAAACTAATAATGTATTCTTAAAATTTAATAATGACGAGACTAATAAAATCTTCGAATTTCTTCGGTCTTCATTCTTCAACTCTTCAAAGTTGCACAACGACATCTTCTTCATCAACTATTGTCGTATTCGTCAAATCTATATAAAATTAAATACAAATTATGTTAGTAAAATATTAAGTAAGTCGGCAATAATAATAATAATGTATAAATTTAATAGAAGTAACTAAGTAAGTAACTAAATTAAGCCTATAAGTTCGGAAATACCTTTTTCAAGTTTTTCAAGTTCTTCTAACTTCTCTTCCATGTTAAGCCCTTTATCATTTCTTGGCCGAATCCAATCTTGTGCACATAAGAGTGCTTCAACAATCTTAGATGACATAAAATAATAAATTTTTGTGGTTAAAGTCTTCAATAGACATTCAAAGAAAATTAAAAAAGTGTAGAAAAAATAAATAAGAACTAAAATGTCTAAATATATATATTACCTTTGGGGTCAATGAGCTTCTAAATGGTGATAGATGTCGACGACCGGCACTAAAAGAGGACTCTGAAGCTACAGTAGAAATAGGCACTGCTAAAACGTCACGTGCTAAACGTGATAAAATAGGGTACCTAGGAGCGTTCAGTTTCCACCATGTCAACGCATCATAATCTTCTTCGTGTTCCCCAAGTATGTCCTCCAAATATCTATCAAGCTCGGATTTTGAATACCCACTATTCGACCTTGTCCTCCGAACTTGGCGTTCAATAGCTTTTTTGAAATCTAAAGAATCATCATGTCCAACACTACTACCCACAACATGTGTACTCTCATCATTTTGAGGAACCAAAGGAGCATATAATCTCCTATACTTATCAAATAACCCCATTGCTTTAGTATACACTAGCTTGCTCATTTCTTCATCTTTAGGCGCATCATAAACACTAGTGAAAGCAAACTTCAAACCTACTAACTTAACATGCGGATCAAGAATAGCTCCCATATAAACCAAGACATTCATCTTCTCAACATCTCCCCAATACTTGTCAAATTTCTTTTTCATAGCACATGACATAGCTTTAAAGTCATCATCATCGCTAGCACTAAATTTATTTAACTGATGAAGTGCACGAGCAATGAAAAAGAAACTAGAATCACTAGTCACATACAATGAAGCAGAAACTTTTTCAGTCAAAACTTTAAATTCCTTCAAAAATTTCATCAATGATTCAACTACAACCCAATCATGGTCACTAGGAGCACTAGAATGTTCTGCCTCAATAGGATTCCCAAACTCATCAACATCATCTGAACCTGGTTCAAGTTCATTTCCTGAAGGGTTAACTAGAAAATTTACATCACCAAATACATCCTTAAATTTCAAAGCGGTTTCCAACATATCAAATGTAGAGTTCCATATATCTAGTAGGCACGTCAAGAGACAATGACTTCTCAGATTGTGTATACCTCTTTGCAACATCCTTAAAGAATTTCACTCTAGCAGGAGAGCTTTTAACAAATTTAACCGCATACCTAACCTTACTGATTGAGTCCTTGTTCTTTTTCAAACCATCCAACACAATAAGGTTAATAATATGCGCAACACACCTCATATGCAAATAATCCCCATTCCCAACTGTATTAGGCTTATTTTGAAGAATTTTTCTTAGTTCCAAACAAGCGGTGTCATTAGAACTAGCATTATCAACAGTCAAAGTAAAGACTTTATCATCTAAACCCCATGATTTGAAGCAACCATCAAGAAAGTTTGCTATATCCTTACCCTTGTGACTATAGATAGGACAAAAACAAATGATCTTCTTATGCAACTTCCAGTCATTGTCGATATAATGAGCAGTTACACACATGTAGTTGCTTTTCTGAATGCTAGTCCATGTATCAGTGGTAAAAGATACCCTTTGACATGAAACTCTAAGACACTCGATCAATTTAGTTTTCTCATTACAAAAGAGTTGATAACAATCGCGAGTTATAGTGACACGAGATGGGATATGAAATGTAGGGCAAGTCACATGCATAAGAGGTTTGAAACCAGTTTTCTCAACAAACCAAAATGGTAACTCGTCCACTATGATCATGTAAACAACTGCATCTCTAACCTCCTCGAGATTCAAAACCCTCCCTTTCAATTGACCTTCCCCTTCATTTTCACTCCTATCAAAAATTAACTGACTTTGTTTCCCTTTAGACTTGTTTGTAGGAGCATCAGGATTAGCGGGGCATACAATCCAATGATTTCTAACATTTTTGGAACCATTTATATTACTATCAGCTGCAAAAGTTTTATTTTCACAATAGATACATTCAGCTCTTCGCTTACCTTCCTCGTCGTCGTACTCACGAAAATGCACCCAATAAGCAGATCTCCTACTAGATTTACCATCGACGTACTTGCGTCCTGGGACTTTCGGCCTGACAGGCAATAAAGTTGTATCTGGTTTTGTCTGAGAAACATTTATATTCTCGTCAAAGTCCGATGTGAGCGGCTCTTGCGTTACGACCTCTTCCAAATCAGGTTCAAGCGAATCAAGCCGTCTTTTTTTCGAAACCGAACTCCTCATTATTCTGAAATAATAAATGAGCGAATAATTAAAATAATATTCAAACAATTACAAATTAAAACACAAACGATAAGCGAATATCACAAATTAAATAATACAAGTATACAACTATTCAAGTCAGACCAACTAAAGTACTAAACCAACAAATTAATTAAACTGACACAACGTCACATAAGTACAGGCGTACAGTACAGTAGCACACAACGACTCAGCGGCAGCGGCAGCGGCAGCAATACATTCAACGTACACACAGTGACACAACACAACGTCACACAAATTAACTAAACAAATACTGTGCTGTAATACAGTATATTTGAGATACATAATTAAAAATGAAGAAACAAATTATATTCAGCGGCAGATATTTGAAATTATTATATATTGTAATTATTACTAGCCTGTTTAGTTTAGTTAATTTGTGTGAAACTGTGAAATAACCGATTGCTGTAATTCAACGTAATACTCAGCGGCAGCGGCAGCAATACAGGGTATACAGCAAACAGCAATACAGCATACAGAATGTACCTGTTCATAGTATAAAACGCATACAGGAAACAAAATGCAGCAGGGTATACAGGGTATACAGCGGCAGCAATACAGGGTATACAGCATACAACAAACAAAACGCGGTTACGATTTACGAACAAAATAAAAATATACCTGTTCGGCTCTGTTCCTGTTTCGAAGTCAGCGGATGAATTGATGAATGATGATGATTGATGAATGCTGAACAGGGAATTAGGGTCTTAGGGATGTTAATGTATTATGATTTACGTAAAATAGTAGACTAGTAATATAAGTATATGTATACTGTATATATATATATATATATATATATATATATGTATATATGTATATATATATATATATACATATGTATATATAAGTATATTAGTAAATAGTAATTAGTATAATGTTTTTGAAATTTGAATTATTTAGAAAATATAAATTATTTAGGAAATAACAATTAGGATTTATGATGATTGACTAATTGAGTTATGGTAAGTAATTAGTTAGTATTTGAAATTATTGAGAATTTTCAAATTTTGGAGAAGTATAACGCAGGTTACGCACTTACGCAGCAGTCACGCCAATTCGTTAAACCCTAAATTCCGGTCTTCCGGTCTGGACCGGTTTTTTCCGGGTTTTAGCCCGGACCGGACCGGAAACCGGATCACGTGTGGGAGAGGAACTGGGGACCGGACCGGTTAAGGGCAGGTCCGGTTCGGTCTGGACCGGTCGGTCTGGTTCAGTCCGATTGGCCGGTCTGGACCGATTTTTGAACAGCCCTACAGTCTCAAGAATCAATCAAAGCATGAAAGTATGACTGAACACAGTGCATCCAGCGCGCCTCGGGAGGCTTGCACCAATGCCAACCCCAAGCCAATAGATATCTCTTCCCCTGGTGCGCAGCCGAGAAATGCAGACAAGGGGAAAGAGCCAATGATGGAGACCTCCACACCAGCGGTGGTTGCCTCAGCTTAGGCGCCAGAGGACATGATCACTCGTGAACAGCTGTCGTCCGCCCAACATCTCTTCACGGCACTCCTAAACGTCAGCGGGGGATTGCATGCCGTCTTTCCCTCCGCCGGCAGCTCGTATTTGTACCCCTCTCCTAAAAGGTAGAGAATCGTCGCCCTAGCCAACAAACCCCCTTCCAAGATCCTCTGTCGCCAATCAGATTCAACGACTGTAGGCGGAGGTGGTCGGGTCTCTAAAGCCGCCCCAGAAGTCGTCTTACGACACCCCCGCCGAAGTTGTTGAGGAGAAGGCTCATCCGCGTCGTCACTTTGTGGATGAGAGGGCAAAGCTCCGGCTTGCCCTCCGCCAGATGAAACCCCCTCCACGATTAAATGCTCTGAGGAGGAGGGAGGAATGGCGTAAAGGGAGGTTGGGGATAACACATCGTTTGCCCCCTCTCCCGCCGGTGACCTAGACACCGCCTCTTCACCAGAGGGAGAAGCCATCCCCTCTAAGCGAAAGGTCCGACGACGGGTGGACAAGATTGGGGGGGGGGAAAAAGAAGAGAAAGGCGGGGAAATAGAGATCAGGGAAGAAGGACTGACCTACGGAAAGCCAACAATATAGAGAGATAGCCGACTGAAGGTAGAAGTCCAGAAGCAGCCGACAAAATCAAACAATGAAGGAGGAGAACCACAGAAGGTTAGGAGAGCAAGAGGGGGAGAGATAAAGGAAGATTAGGTAAAAGAAGGATAAATGAAGGAGAGGAGTGAAAGGGGAAGAACACCTATTTATAAAGGAAGGAACGTCAAATCCAAGCCCACCAACCTTTTGCCAAGTGTCAGTCAGAGAAGTTGAAGGGACGAATATGGAAAATCGCAAAAACACATGGGGAAAGGATGCACATTAAATTCAAAATAAAACTCGCTTTTATTAAACGAAGGATGCAAGGACAAGATACATATTAAGTGGCAGACGCCAAGAGCTACGTGGGGGCTGGGACCTCGTACAAAAACCCGGCAACCAAGGAAAAGGGAAAATATTACTACGAAGCTAAGGGGCTCGAGACCACCTACAAAGCCGATCACTAAGGCGGCTTACTGCCACCACCAAAACAGAGCCACTCAGGCCGCCAGAAAACTTACGCCTTGCCATCCCCCCATGCCCAAAATATTAGCCGTCTTCACCAAGAAAACGAAGCCCGGCTGAACCACGCCCCAAGGGTGTTTAGCTACTAGGGAGGTGACACCCATACGCCACGCAGTAGGAATAGGCGAACTGCTCCCAAAGAGCCTCCTCATCTGAGTCCTCCCTAGGAACAGGAGGAGGAGAACGAGGGGCAAGCGGGCTCGCTAGGCTCATTGGCGAGGGGGCCTAGACGAGCAGAGGGGAGAAGAAGCCCTACAAGGAGGAGAAGAATAACCATTGTCCTCCTTCTCTAAGTCGAGGAAGCAGTAGTCATTGTGAACATAGGGACGGCAGAAGAGTAATGAAGCATAAAATGCAGAGCAAACGGATTTGCGGAGTGCTTCGCAAAAGAGCTCGATCAATGATTTCATCATTCATGCGATTAATTCAACTGGTATTCATTCTGTTTTTCCTCGTTCTTCTGCTAATGATCATTCTGAGCTGATTAATGATCATGTTGTTTTGCCGGAAGGTCCCTCTGGTAGGCCAGAGGTTTCCTCTGTAATTCATTCAACTGATCCTGTGGTACCAGTTAGTAAGCCAAATTGGTCATGAATTGCTGCAAATAAGAAGCCATTAGGAATGAGTCTTCCGTATTTTGATGATGTTGTTGAATCTGAGGTTCTTGACTTTACTATGGACGATTTTGAGGATGAAATCAAAGGTTGGGATAACACGTTAATGGGGAATGTTATCGGATCTCGGCCTAATCTTCAAGCTATGAAGAAATTTGTGCAGGAACAATGGGGAGCCATAGCTCAACCTATGGTCCAATATTTTAAGAAGGGATGGTTTTCCTTCCGATTTGATTCGAAGGAAGCAATGGCAGGGGTACTTAGGGGAGGGCCTTGGAGGATGGGAGTGTATACACTAGTCCTCAAGGAATGGTCTCCCACTTTCTCGCAAGATATGGATAGGATAGCTAATGTTCCTATATGGGTGTTATTCCCCGACCTAGATCCATATCTTTGGTCGGAAGTTGTGCTGGGAAAGATGGCTAGCAAGATTGGTAAACCTCTTGGTGCAGATTTAGTCACTACTATGAAGACAAAGCTGTCCTTTGCGCGTATACTGGTGGAGGCGGATGTGTCGAAAGAACTTCCTGAGAGCATAGTGATATCTACCCCTTACTGTGAACATTCTTTGCAAAGGATCCAATATGAACGGATACCCTATTTTTGCAAGGGATGTAGCAAGTTGGGACATACAATCTCCTCTTGCAAAAGAGAGCAGAAGAAATATGTGGTTAACAAAGTTAACGATATGTCTTCTAAGGAACTGTCTGTAGATCCTTCTTTGAAGATCCCTGTACCTGAAGTTCGGACGGTGATTGATCAGCAGTCCTCTCCTGAGCCAGTTTTGAACGCTGGGAAGGACGAGGGTCAGCAGGGTGCAGATGCAGCTCCAAGTCTGCCTCGATCATTCGCTCAAGAAGATCCTTTTTCAGCAGGAAAAAAGTCTGCCAAGAAGGTAGTTCCTAAGGTGGTTAAAGAGCCTATAACTCCAGGAAATGCGTTTCAGGTCCTTAATGAGCAGGCCAGGGAGGGTGAGGAAACTGAAGAAAGGTGGGCATCCACTGAGGTTTTTGAGGAGGGAGAACCTCTTCCACCTGATAAAGCCCAATGAAAATTGCTTCATGGAACATTAGGGGGTTCAATGACCCAATAAAGCATAGTGAGGTTCGGGAATTTTTGGCCACTAATAAGCCAGATGTATTGGCGATAATTGAAACTAGGGTGAAGTTGAATAAAGCCTCTAGAATTATAAGAAGGAATTTTGCTAGTTGGTCAGTTAGTCATAACTACAATAATCATCACAATGGTAGGATTTGGGTTCTTTTCAATCCGTCTACTGTCTCGTTTGTTGTCTCTCATGCATCAGAACAACAGATTACTGGTTTGCTTCATCATCATCAAACTAATGTGGATTTGCAGTTTAGTTTTGTGTATGGGTTTAATAAAGGTTCCGATAGACAGCAGCTTTGGTCTGATCTGGAAGGGCTCGTTACTAATAAGCCTTGGCTCGCTCTGGGTGATTTTAATATTATCAGGCATCCCGATGAAAAGCTAGGTTCAACTCCACCAGATTTTTAAGATATGTGGGAGTTCAATCAATGTCTTTTTAATTGTAGATTAGATGACCTGAATAGCACTAGCTGTCACCTGACTTGGACTAACAACAGAGATACTAAATCCAGAATTTGGTCCAAATTAGATAGAGCATTGGTCAATACTGACTGGCAAAAGGTTTTGCCCACTTTTGCTGCGATATTCTGCGAACAAGGGGTGTCAGACCACTCCCCGATTTTGGTGAACGTTTCAAATGAACAGGTGCCCAAGAAAAGATTTAGTTATCTCAATTGTTGGGCCGATCATCCTGATTATTTGAATACTCTAAAGAAGGCGTGGGACACTAAAGTGGTAGGATCTCCAATGTTCCGATTTTTTCAGAAACTCAAGGCTGTTAGGAGGGGTCTAACTGCTCTTCATTCTGAGAATTACACAAACATATCTCTAAAAGTTAAGGACTCCAAGACTGCTTTGATTGAATGTCAACAACAATTGGGCTCAAATCTTTCTTCTTTGTCTTTGATCGAAAAGGAAAAGAAACTCCTAGCCAACTATCTGAAGACTAAACAGATTGAATTGGGTATTCTTAAACAGAGGACAAAGGTGAAGCACATTCAACTTTCAGATTGTTCTTCAAAATACTTCTTTTCCAAGATTGCAGAATGAAGAAACCAACAAATTATTGGTGCAATCAAGGATGCCGATGGGGTTCTTAGGTCTGGGACTGATGCTGTATCAGTAGCTTTTCAGGACGACTATACTAGGCTCTTGGGTCATCGAAATCAGACTGAAAGTATAGACGAAGTGGGGAAAACACTACCAGTTACGGCTGCTGATTCACTTGTTGCTCCAATCTCCAGTTTAGAAATTAAATATGCGGTTTTTAGCATGGATGTTCAGAGTAGTCCCGGTTTAGATGGTTTTTCATCAGGTTTTTTCAAATCCTCATGGAGTGTGATTGGTACTGATTTCTGTGCTGCAGTCCTCAGTTTTTTTAAGAATGGCAGGATGTCGAAGCAAGCGAACACTATACTCGTTTCCCTAATTCCTAAGAAGAAGGATGCTGCGTCAGTTATGGACTATCGCCCCATCTCCTGCTGCACGGTTCTCTACAAAACAGTTACCAAGATTTTGGCAAATCGGCTTAAGCCTTTTCTTCCCTCTCTAGTGGGAGAAGAACATGCCGCTTTCATCTCTGGACGGAGTC